>CM020049.1:10472606-11672606 GCA_009769605.1 Bucorvus abyssinicus | reverse complement strand
CCTGGTCCTGCTGGTGCTCGTGGTCCTGCTGTAAGTTGATGCTCTCCTCATCCATCCTCCTTGGTGCTTCTGCGTCCCTGCTGTCGTGGGGGCAGTGGCTGGCCTGGACCCCTCTCAACATATCTTTCCCCTCCTCCTCTTCCTCCAGGGTCCACAAGGTCCCCGTGGTGACAAAGGTGAAACTGGTGAACCAGGTGACAGAGGCATGAAGGGTCACAGAGGCTTCTCCGGTCTCCAGGGCCCACCTGGTCCTCCTGTAAGTCCTGTGGGGTGATGGTGGCCCCGTGGTGCTGCCCCACATCCTGGAAGCAGTGTAAGGCGCTGACAGAACCTCTTCTTGTTCCTTGCTTTGCACAGGGCTCTCCTGGTGAACAAGGTCCTTCTGGAGCTTCTGGTCCCGCCGGTCCAAGAGTAAGTGCCTGGCTGAGCCACAGCCTCCAGCCAGGGCTGGAGCATCCTGGGGGGAGCAGCGGGGGTCCTTGCTGTCATCGGGTTCCTCATGGGGACATGGGTCGGGGCTGCCCAGGCAGGATGGTGACCACCTCTTCTCCTCCCGCAGGGTCCTCCCGGCTCCGCTGGTGCTGCCGGCAAAGATGGTCTCAACGGGCTGCCCGGCCCCATCGGCCCCCCTGGCCCCCGTGGTCGCACCGGTGAAGTTGGCCCTGTCGTACGTATCAGTCCCTCTGCTGCTGCCCGCCCAGAGCCACCTGTCTTCATCTGCTGCTCACCATCCTCCTTCTCCTCCTCCCACAGGGTCCCCCTGGCCCACCTGGCCCCCCTGGTCCTCCTGGCCCTCCCAGCGGCGGCTTCGACTTCAGCTTCCTGCCCCAGCCACCCCAGGAGAAGGCCCACGATGGCGGGCGCTACTACCGAGCCGACGACGCTAATGTGATGCGCGACCGGGACCTGGAGGTTGACACCACCCTCAAGAGCCTGAGCCAACAGATTGAGAACATCCGCAGCCCCGAGGGCACCCGCAAAAACCCCGCCCGCACCTGCCGCGACCTGAAGATGTGCCACGGCGACTGGAAGAGCGGTCAGTGTCCCTGCTGGTCCCCGCGTCCCTCTGGGCTGTTCTCACCTCCATCCCTCTGTCCCTTCTACCTGCTCTCCCCCTCCATCCCCACTGGTTGATCCTCACCTTCATTCCTCCATCCTGTCTCTCATGGCTGCTCTCACCCCCATCCTCTACCTCCAAGCCTTTTACCTGCTCCTCACCTCCATCCTCCATCCTTTCATCCTCCACTCCTCACAGCCTCTCCTCACCTCCTCCCTCCATTCCTCATGGCTGTTGCTCAACATGCTCCACCCCCCGGATCCCTCCTACATGCTCCTCACCTCCCTCCTCCGTCTCTCAAGGCTGCTCCTCACCTCCACCCACCATCCCTTCATCCTCCGTCTCTCACAGCTACCCCTCATCTATCCCTCTGCCCTCCGTCCCTCCCACCTGCTCCTCACCTCCATCCTCCACGCCTCATGGCTGCTCCTCACCACCATCATGGCTTCCTGACCCACAGGCGAATACTGGATCGACCCCAACCAAGGCTGCAACCTGGACGCCATCAAGGTCTTCTGTAACATGGAGACTGGCGAGACGTGCGTCTACCCCACCCAGGCCACCATTGCCCAGAAGAACTGGTACCTCAGCAAGAACCCCAAGGAGAAGAAGCATGTCTGGTTCGGCGAGATGATGAAAGACGGCTTCCAGGTAGGTGGGCGGAATGGTGAAGGGGAGACGACTGGGATGGACAACCAGCTCCGCGGTGCCTAACGCCTCTTCTCCTGCAGTTTGAGTACGGTGGTGAGGGCTCCAACCCAGCCGATGTCGCTATCCAACTGACCTTCCTCCGCCTGATGTCCACTGAGGCCTCCCAGAACATCACCTACCACTGCAAGAATAGCGTCGCCTACATGGACCAGGACACTGGCAACCTGAAGAAGGCCCTTCTCCTCCAAGGCGCCAACGAGATCGAGATCAGGGCTGAAGGCAACAGCCGCTTCACCTACGGCGTCACCGAGGACGGCTGCACGGTGAGTGGGCCGGGGGGGACGTTCGTGGTGGCGGTGGTGGGGACGTGTTACGGGGACGGGGCTGATCCTGAGCATCCCGCAGAGTCACACCGGCGCGTGGGGCAAGACAGTCATTGAGTACAAGACGACGAAGACCTCTCGCCTGCCCATCATTGATTTGGCTCCCATGGACGTTGGCGCTCCACACCAGGAATTCGGCATCGACATCGGCCCCGTCTGCTTCTTGTAACCCGGACGCCCCACGCGTGACAGGAGAGAGTAATAATAATGATAATAATAATAATAAAAAAAAACCAAAAAAAAAACAGCCAAAAAAAAGGAGAAAATTTCACATGGACTTGAATTTGTGTCGGTTTCTATCCAGCGTCTCTAAAACTATTTTGCGTTTCCGTAAAAGAAAAAAAAAAAAAAAACCTAAAGAAACCCCCCCGAGAAGGAAAAAAAAAGCATTAAACCAAAAAAAAAAAAAAAAATCAAATAAAAATAAATGACTTTTCAAACCAAATCACCAGGCAGTGGGTTCGCTTGCTTGCCCTCCTCCTCCTCCTCCTTCTCCTCAGAACCCCCATGGTGCTGAGACCCCCCAGCCCACCCCAGTTGAAACCCCCCCCACTCCCACCCTTCCCCACTGGCCTCTTTGCTTCTCGCATCTCATTAATATATTAATTTTTCTGGCTGCGCGGAAGACATTTGGGTTCTAATTTGCTTTTTTGTTGGTGTTTTCCCTCTCTCTCTCCCCCCCCACTCTGTTACTTTGGTTGATTATTTTTATTTTCTTTTATTTCGTTTGATTCAGCCCGCGATCGGTTCACTCCCCAGCACGCGGCGGTGGGGAGGCGGGTTGGAGCAGCCGCTGCCCCCCGCCGCCGAGCGGACCCGGCCCTTCGCCTCCAACCCTCCTTGTCCGGAAGGCTACCTCAACCGCTGCGCTTCGCTCTCGGTTTTATTTCATTTTTTCAAGTAGTTTTTAGCTTCGTTTGGGGTTTTTCAGCCGTGCCGGGACTTTCCTGCCAGGTTCAGAGCAAAGGTGCTAATTTTCCTCTACGATTTCCCCCAACCCCGTTTTGTTGCTCTCGTTGATGGTTTCTTTCCCTTTTCCTCCGCTCAAGGGCCCTCGGGAGTCGCTGAGGTTTCTTACCCCCCACCCCAGGATTTTTGGATCCGGTTGTGTTTAATTTTTTTATTATTCTCTTTTATTTTGGTCCCGCAACCCTCGAGCCCGGGACCGCCTGGTGCTACCCCCCGCCACGGAGGCGTCTCCGCTCCGTTGACTTCCACTCCCCGCCCCGTTGGGTTTATTTCCCCCCTTTTCTTCGCTGTCAGCTCAACTTGTGAATTCTCTAAAGGTGCTATTTCCCCCCTCCCCGCACCCTCCCTGCAAACAAATCCAAGGGAGAACCCAAAAAAAAGAGAAACCTCGAAAGGGAAGAAGGAGAATCCGGCTTTCCGGGTGGATCTTCGGCTCCACTCGCGTCTTCCAGCAGCTCTTCTCCATCCATCCATCCATCCATCCATCCATCCATCCATCCATCCATCCATCCATCCATCCATCCATCCATCTATCCATCCATCCATTGTCCCTCCATCCCTCCATCCCTGCACCCCTCCCCGGGCACGGAGGGCCACGAACCCACCCCCCCAGTTTGCCGGTCCACCTTCCCGGCGGATGCTCCGGCCTCTCCTGGAGTTTGTACCTAGTTTGTATATGTATAATAATAATAATAATAGTAATAATTAATTAATAATAATTTGAAATTGGGTTTTTTGGTTTTTTTTTTTAATGATGTTTTTTTGACTGCTGAAATAAAGCATGTGAAATGATCCAACCAACCTGGGGTGTTCGTCACCGGCGACTCTCGCTCGCGGGGGTTGGAGTGGGGGTCCTGGGTGGGTGCGGTGGCGTTGGGAGTCCCTCGTCCCCCCGTCCTGCTCTCATCCCCGTTGCTCCCGTTCTGCTCCCGCCGAGCTTCTGTGCTCCCGGCTCCTCCGTCCTCCCACCCCAATGTGGCCCCCCCAGCCCTCCTCCTCCTCCTCCTCCTCCTCCTTTTCCTCCTCCTCCTCCTCGCTCAGCCCCTCGCTGCTCTGGGGAGGGGCAGGGAGAGGAAGGAAGGGGGGACCCACCCCCCTAGCAAGGAGGGTTGGGTGGGATTTGGGGCAGGGCAGAGCTCCTGGAGAGAGAGATTTTTTTGGGGGGTCTCTCCCAAAATGGGGTGGGTTGGGGGGAAATGGGAACATGACGGGGGCACCAAGGGGGGCTGGGGTGTGTGTGCAAGAGGTGTGCCATGGTTTGTGGGTGCTGCGGTGGGTGGGTGTTACAGCGGGTGGGTGCCATGGGGAGTGCATACCACAGTGGGTGGGTGGGTGCCACGGGCAGTGGGTACCATGATGTGTGCCACAGAGTGTGGGTGCCACAGTGGGTGGGTGCTACGGCAAATGGGGGGCTACGGTGTGTTGGTGCTGTAGCAGGTGGATGCCATGGCGCATGGGTGCTATTGTGTGCTGGTGGCGTGGCGGGTGGGTGACCCATTCCGTGGGTGTCCCATTCTATGGGTGTCCCATTCCATGGGTGCCACATTCCATGGGTGCCACGGTGCTGGCACCCACAGCCGGTGCCCCCTCACAGGTGTGCCTGGGCTGCCCCGTGCCACCTCTCCCCTGGCACCTCCAAGGTGGGCAGAAGCGAGACCACCACCAACCCCCCCAGCATGGAGGGGGCTGCGCAGGCAGCAGGATGAGGCCTCAATGGCGCCTTTCTCCTCGCCAGGCCCATCAATGGGTCCTCTTGTTCCTCCCGGGGCCCCTGTGTTTTCCTAACCCCCACCCTGGCGCCTGCCCCTGGCGAGGGGGGGGGGGCACCGTGAAAGAGGCTCTTTCTTTGGAGGAGAAGGGACTGGGCTGGGCTTGGGGGGACCCCCTGGGAGGGGGCTGGGGAGGGGTTATGGGGGTGCGGAGTGGGGAGGCTGGGTAGGATGCCCAGGTCTGCATGGTGGAAGGGGCAAGCGGCCGGAGCGGCCGGACACGGGCACCCAGGTGAGCCAGGGGACATCGGGGTGCCCTGGGGGGGTCATCGTGGGTCCCTGGGACTGTGTCCTCTCCCCTTTGTTGTTCCTGCATGACATTGGGGTGTCCTGGGGGGTCAGTGCTGGCCCATGGGACTGTGCCCCCCTTCCATTGTCCCTGGGTGCCATTGGAGTACCCTGGGATGTCATTGTGAGCCCAGGGGGCTGTGTCCCCCCCCATCTTTGTCTCTGGGGGACACTGGGGTGTCCCTGGGACAGAGTCATTCCCCCTGCTCCGTTGTGCCTGGGACATTGCGGTGCCCGGAGTCAGTCCAAGCTCTTGTTGGGGGTTATGCAAGTCTTTGGCGGGGGGTCATGGATGGAGCGGGTGCAAGCAGCTGAAGAGGAGGGGGACAGAGGGGAGCAAGACCCCCCAGAAGAAGGAATAGACCGGGACCACCCCCCACAGCCCCATGGCACTCAACACACCCCCAACCTCAGGGCAGCTTTGGGGCTGGTTAGGGCAGAGAATTGGCAAACTCAACACCACCTCCCCACCCCCCCCCCGCCCAACCTTTGCCAAGACCACCAGAGCCATCAGGACCAGGCTGGGAGGGGGCAAAAATAAAGCAGAAAAAGCCACTTCTCATTAATAAAGAGCCACTTTATCAGCCCAAACCCACCCCACAGCCCCTCACCCGCAGTGGGGAGAACCCCAGAGAGGTGACAACAATGCGGCCACCCCCATGACCAGGAGAACAGGAAGAATTATCAGTAAACACCCCCAACCCCTCCAGAAAAAAATCTGCTCCAGGCAATGGCTCAGCAGTGGGCAGAGCCCAGTGCCAGGCGTTTGTCCCCTCAAAGTCCCCTCAAAAGCATCGTGACAACCCCCACATCATCCCTGGGATTGCATTGTGTCCCCTGCACCCCAGCATCATCCCCGTGTCACCCGGGTACCCCCAGCCCATCCTGTCTCACTGCGGGAGGAGGGGGACGCGGGCACTATCCGAGGAGCCGGGCATGGGGTTGATGCGTTGACCCGTGCGGACGTTGAACATGGGGAGGGTGGAGAGGGGCCGGGGGACATCGCGGCTGGTGGCCATGTGCCTCAGCTCCATCGTGTCCCCGTGGATGGTGGTGTGGTGGAAGAGCTGGATGCTGAGGGGGAAGGACACATGGGTGTTGCGCCCCCGGGTCCCACCCATGTCCCTTCGGGGAGGGGGTTGAGGGGTCTGTGACCCCAGTATTAGGGTTTGTTCACCATCGCTGGGGTCTGTGCTCCACCACCGGAGTCTGTTCCCCATAATTGGGGTCTTCACCCCATTATTAGGGTCTGGCCCTCATCATTGGGGTCTGCCCTCCATCATTGTGGTCCCCTCCCCATCATTGTGGTCCCCTCCCCATCATTGTGGTCCCCTCCCCAACACTGGGGTCCGCTCCCCCTCGCTGAGGCTGGCCGAGGCTATCGGAGAAGTAAAACAGCTCTTGTGCTTCTGCCTGTGTCTGTGGGGGGTTTTTGGGGGGCGTCAAGGTGTGGGGAGAGGAGGAGGGGTGCCAGGGGGACCTCTTTGGGATGGGGACACCTTTAGGCTCCACCACCTCTCCCAGTCAGCTGACCGCTCCTTGTCCCATTCTCCCTGTCCCCATCCCCGCTGGCTGTCCCCACGCTTGGCCATGGCCCCAGTCCCCCACCCCGAGCAGCCCCCCAGTCCCACCCCGAGCAGCCCTCCACACCCTCTGGGCGCAGGGACTCACTCAGATGTCTCCAGGTCCCGCTTTTGCCTACAAAAAGGAGGAGAAAGGGGCAAAAAGCCCATAATGATGGTGAGAAGGGTCCCCCCACCCCAGGCTGTCCTGGGGCCATGACGACCAGGGAAGGGACACCCCGCATGGGGCATCCATGCCCTGGCCAGGGTGGGGGGACCCCTGAGTGTGCCTCCCCGACTCACACTCCTTCCCTGCGGCAGCACATGAGGTAGCCCAGGAGCAGGCAGAGCAGCAGGGCCACCGCCAGCGGCACCAGCAACGTCACCAGAAATCCAGGCAGCAGGTCCAGGGGGGGCACCTCAGTGGGGGGCTGGAAATCACCATCATCTTCCAGCACCCCGAAACCCCACGTTGGCCCCGGCGGTGTGGGGCTGGGCCAGAGCTGCAGCTGCAATGGGGTGGCGGTTAGCCACCATGGAGGGGTTGTTGCATTAGGGGGGTGGGGGACACACGTGTGGGTCTCACCAGGGAGAGGTTGCACCAGCGGATGGTGAAGTGGGGGGCGAAGGTGTCGTAGCAGGAGGCAAGGGGCTGCTGGCCCAGGCTGCAGCGGAAGCGGCTCTCCGGCGAGGTGGCCGACACCAGACAGGGCGAGAAGGCACCACGGGAGCCCACCTTCACATACACCCTGCCGGGAGGGCACCCGCTGGAAGTTACCCCCAAACAACACCCCACATAGAGGCTGGGGATCTGCCCAGAAGCCACCCAGGGGCTGACCATACCCCTCCTTGCGCCCCTCGATGGGCAGCGGGACGCGGCCGCCCCGGTCCAGGGCGGAGGTGATGTTGATGATGTAGAGGTCGTCCTGCTCCCAGACCCCAGCCGTGGCCTGAAGGAACATCTCCTGGGCGGCCTCTGGCAGCAGCTCCTCCACGTTCCTGTTCCCCACCAGGAACTCGCCCTGGTACGGCGGCTTTCCGCCTGCAAGGGACATTTATCACCCATGGGGACACCCCATACCCATTCCGGGGGGGGGGGCTCTGGGACAGCCCCTGATTTGGGGGTGCGCAGCTCTTACGTGGGACGGGGATGATGGTGATGGTGAGGAGCTGCATCACCACCTCGTAGGTGTGCCGGTTGTACACCACCACCTGCAAGGCAAGGAGACACCCCCAGAAGATGCCAAGCCCCTTACCTCCCCGTGTCCTCCCACCCCCGTGAGGGTGGGCACCTACCTCGATGTGGTGGGTGCCCACGTCAGCGGCCGTGGGGCAGCCATAGAGGTAGCCCGGCTGGTAGGGGTCACGCTGGATGTACCGCAGCCACCGTGGCAGGTCAGGGTGGTCCTGGAGGTGGGCTTGGAAGGTGATGGGGATGGCTGCTCGGCGCCAGGACGCACGGATGGGTGGGGATGGGCATGGGGACGCACATGACGTCAGGTGGACCCCCATCCTGCAAGCCCTTCCTCACCCAACTGGTCCCAACAAGGAAACACAACTGGATCCTACCCCGGGGGGTCCTAGTCCCCTTTTTTGAGTTGAATGACCCCAAATGGAGGTGACACCCAACGCGTCAGGGGTGGGGGGCTGCTCCTGGCGGGGGAGGGTAACAGCACGATGGGATGGTGCTTGGAGGTCCCCAAATGGGTGGAGGGATGGGGTAAGGATAGAGCAATGGAGGGAGGGAGGGAGGGAGGAATGGACAGACAGACCAGTTGGGGACGTGCATCAGCCAGTGTCCCCATTAACAGTCCCAGCCTCCCCTGCCCCAGGCACTGCAGGGCACCCCCTCGGCCCGGCTCTCACCGTTCTCATCCTCATGCTCGTTGAGGAAGAAATCCAGGAACGGCACCCGCTCCAGCTTGTAGACCAAGATGGCTCCGGTCTCGGAGGCGATGTGTTCGGAGATGACATAGTGGTCCGGGAGGCTGGCCGAGGACCCCCCCAGGGCCATGACTGTGGCCAGGCATGGGGGTAGAGCCAGGACTGGGGAACACGGCTCCCCCCTGCCTCAGTTTCCCCAATGCCCAGAGACCCTGGGAATGACCCGCAGGTGCCCACAGATCCGCCCTGGGACACCCAGTCAGAGTAGAAACATGTCCCTGCGGTGCCAGGTGTCCCGGGACAGTGGGGTGGGCTGTGTTAGGAGGGGATGGGGACAGGGACAGGGATGGGGACAGGGGTGGCAACGGGGACAGCACCTTCCCTTGCCCTGGACCCACCATGGAAAGGCCCCACTCTGTCCCCCCCGCCCCGTCCCAAACCCAGCTGGCACCAGGGACACCATGGCTTTATTTAGCTCCCTCACGCCGCAGCCATGTCCCCACCGTCTCCTGCCTCCGGCACCCCCCGTCCCATCGCTACCCCACTCTGGGGTACCCCCGTCCCCTCCCCTCCCCTCTGAGGGTACCCCATGCTTAGCCGTGTCCCCCCCGGGGGGTGACGGGACTGCCACTCGCCTGCCAGTGCCCAGAGCCGGAGCAGCTCGGGGGCCTCCATCGCCGTCAGCACCCGGGACCGGGGCCAGGGCTGATTGACGGAGGCAGCGGGGCTGGCCTGGCCGGGGGGGGCCTGCCTGGGGGGGTCCCGCTGGGGACACGGGGGTGCCCCCGCCACTGCCACCTCCTGCCACCAAGGCCCTGTGGCACCCAGACCCTTTGGCACATGGAGAGTGTCTCCCGTGTCCCCTTGAGGAGAGTGCTGGTGGGTGCCCCTGGGTGGGCTTGTTCTGGTGCCCCCACTCATGGGAGGTGGGATGGCCCTGGGGACACTGGATGGGGCACAGCGGGGTGTGGGTGTGGGGACACTTGGGGACAGCTGCAGCCGCCCCGCACATGCACGTGCCCTTGTGCGGCAGCGAGACGGGAACACGCGTGTGCACACGCGTGTGCGTCCACTGGGACGGTGGCCCTTGGCGGGACGAAGCGGAGGGTGCTGGGACACCGGCGGGATGGCGATGGTGGCGGTGGAGGGGGGGAATGGCAGCGGCGGAAGGGGAAAGGGGTGGCCATGGCAGGGGCGTCACGTCACGTCACGCCTCGTCACGCCGCGTCACGCACAAAGGGCTGGGAGGCTGGAGCGTCCGCAGGGTCCTGGCGCCTGCGCGCTCCCCTCTCTGGGGGTGCAGGAGTGCCCCCCCCACCCTGTCCCCCAGCCCCTCGGGGTGCTCCTCCTGCAGCAGGGACCCCCAGCACGGCCCCGAGCTGCTGGATCTGCCACACCCCCCCCCCCGCCACGGTGCTGGGTGGGAAGACAGCAAAAAACCCCACACTCCCCCCCCCCCAATATCGCTTGGAAGGTGCGAGAAGGCAGGGGGCAGCAGCAGAGCCCCCCACCCCGGGGTCCTCTGCCTCAGTTTCCCCTCCTGCTGCCCCTGGGTGAAGGTGTTGGGGGGGGGGCGTGCTGCACCCTGGGGATGGATTTATGGGGACAGGAAGGAAATAGGGGCCCTGTGGGGCCCCCATGGGACACCTCGGGATGGGGGAGCTTTGGGCACAAGGGTGTGGAGGTCCCCGGGGGTGGGAGTGGGGGGACATGGGGACAAAACTGGGGGGATATGGGGAGAGAAGGTGACATGGGGACAGAGCCAGGAGGGGCGCAGGTACAGGGTGGGGGTGACACAAAATCATGGGGGTACAGTGGTGACATGGGGGGGGTGCGGGTACAAACTTGGGGGTTCGCAGGGACAGGATTGGGGGATACTGGGACAGGATGGGGGATGTGGGTACAAACTTGGAGGGGTGCGGGGACAGGATGGGGGGACAAGGGTACAGAATTGGGGGGATACGGGGGTGGGGAGACACGGGCAAAAAATTGTGGGGCTGTGGGGACAGCGTGGAGGGGTGCAGGGGCAGATCGGGGGGGGGTGGGTACAAAACTGGGAGGTACGGCGACGGGACTGGAGGGACATTGGGACCGAACTGGGGGGGACAGCGGCATGTTGGGGGACAGGGCTGGGGGGGACATGGGGACAGAGCTGAGGGGACACATGGGGACAGAGCTGGGGCGGTGGCGGCAACACCGAACAAGCCGGGGGGGGCCCAGGCGGCCCAGCGGGGATGCTAGGGGGGGTCGTGCCACAGGGAGGGGTGTGGGCAGGGGACCGTGGGCCATCTCGGCGGCCAGTGGCGGTGTCTCGGGGGGGGGTTCCCCGCGGCCCTGGCGGTGGCGAGGCCGAAGAGCTGCGGTGAGGAAGAGGAAGAGCGAGCGCCGCTAAGACCCAGAGGGCTCTGCGGGCAGCGGGGCGGGCGGATCGCAGGCAGCAGCGGCTCCATCACCAGCCTCAGAGAAAGGGGAAGAGGAGGAGAAGGGAGGAAGGAAGAAGGGCCGGGGCGGAGGGGAGCCCCCCAGGATGGACATGGCCTGACGAGGCCCAGCAGCCCGGCGGCGGGCTCCCCCCCCGGGCGCCATCGCCATCCCCATGCCGCTGTAGCGGGCGAGGGGCCGCGGCGTGACGGGGGGGATCGGCAGGCGATGCGGCGTGGCGGCCCCACGGCGGCATGTTGAGGACGGAGGCGGGCGGCGGGGCAGCCGCCGCCGGCGGGGGGTCCCCCTCCGGCGGGGCAGCGGGCGGTGGGGGGCTGCGGAGCGCGTCCCCCCATCGGAACGCCTACGAGGCCACCATCCAGGCCCTGGCGCCCACAAAGGAGGCTGACGGGGAAGACGGCAAGAAAAGCCGGGGTAAGAAGTATGGCTCCAACGTTCACCGTATCAAGAACATGTTCCTGCAGATGGGGACGGCGCCCGGCTCCGAGGGCGCCTGTGACCTGGCCAAGGCCAAGGAGAAGCCCGTCCGACTCTCCTTGCCCCGGGCTGGCAGCCTCGGCGAGAGCGTGGACCAGGGCAACCTCCTCAAGCTGGGCACCAGCGTCTCGGAGAGGGTCAGTCGCTTCGATTCCAAACCCGACAAACCCTTCTCCAAGCTGCAGGAGACCCGTAAGATCTTCGAGAGGAGCCCACAGGAGAAGGCCACCACCACCAAGCTCTTGCTACGGAAGGAACGAGCTGGTTTCCAGGACCGTAAGCTGGACGTGGTGGTGAGGTTCAACGGCAGCACCGAGTCCCTGGACAAGCTGGACACTGAGGCTGTCTCGCCCACCGTCAGCCAGCTCAGCGCCGTCTTCGAGAAGGCCGACCTCCGTAACAACCTCCACAAGGCGCCGGGGCGAGTGGGAGGACCTCTCAATGCCAAGGTGGTGGGCAAGCGACCTCGGGTCTTCTTGCCAAGCCCTGAGGCTGGACGGTCGGGTGATGGCCATGCCACCCCGGCACGGGCCAAGCCGTTGGAGGAGGAGAAGGCAGCGGTGAAGAGCATCCGGCCAGTGGAGAAGGAGACGACCACCCCACGGGTGCAGGAGGTCTGCAAGATCAAGCCGGTGGAAGTGGAGGAGAGCGGTGAGGCTGAGGAAGAAGAGGAGGAGGAGGCAACGGCAGCAGGTGAACCGGTGCCTGCACCCCAACCGGCCAAGGGGGCCGAGGGTCCGGCGCCCGCTGCCCCCCGGCTGGACGGGGACTCGGGGGTGGCCGCGGGTGAGGAGGGTGTCAAGGGCGAGCGGGCAGAGGAGAGCGATGCCTACGAGGAGGCCAAGAAGGAGGACTTCTCCGAGGCGGACCTGGTGGACATAAGTGCCTACAGTGGGCTCGGGGAGGACTCGGGGGGCAGCGGGCTGGAGGAGGAGGAGGAGGCCGAAGGGCTGTACGAGCCTGAGTCGGGTTGTGTGGAGATCCCGGGGCTGTCCGAGGAAGAGGAGCCTGTCCCCAACCGCAAGATCCAGTTCAGCACGGCCCCCATCCAGGTGAGACCTCCTGGGGATGGGGGGAAGCTGGGGGTGAGGGGGGGGACCCCAGGGTGGGGACACGAGCGTGAGGGCATGCTGGGGTGAGCAGCACCCCTGGGTGAGGGGCAGCCCAGGACAAGGGGCACCCCAAGTTGGGGGGCACCTGAGGGCGAGGGGCGGCCCAGGGTGAGGTGTATGACACCCCCAAACCACCCCTTTTTGGGGGGATGATGCTGGGGACAGGGAGGTGGGGCTCTGTGCCTCCCTGTCACCCCATCCCACCTGGCACTGGGGGAAGGCAAGCGGCCACCTGGGCCTGGCTAACGAGCCCGCTAACGAAGGGCCCTGCCCTGGCATGGCCTGGGCACCCCCTGCCAGCAAAGGGCCACCCTGGGGCTGGTGTGACAGGGAGGGGTGGCACTGGGACCCACTGGGGTGGGCTATGCAAAGCACCCGGTGCCAACCCACTGCCATACTCAGGACGGGCCAAGATCCACCCCATATTTTGGGTGGGGATGCCCAGAATACCCGGCCGTAGGGTACTGGGTGCAGTGGCCATGTCCCCAGCCTCTGCCCTTGGTCCTGGGGAGTCCCTCAGTGCTGGGGCTCCTCCCAAACTGGGGACCTTGGGGACAGGGTGGTGGCATAGGGGGGTTTTGCCCCCCACCATGGGCGCAGCCTGGCACCCAGGTCCGTTTCGGGAAGTGGAGGAAGGGGAAGTGCCGGCTGGGGAGCAGCGTCACGCATGTCCCCCCCCATTTCCCGGCGGGGAAGCCTGGCTGGGTTTGGTGTCCCCATCTGGGATGCTGCCGCGGCAGTGGGGTGCTCGGGGGGGCGAGGGGGTCGTGCAGCTATTTTGGGGTGTTCTCTCCCGCTCGAATCCCCCCGACTGGCGGAGCAGCGGTTGCTTTGTGCTGGAACTGGGTTATTTTTAGAGCCCCGGCCTATATTCTGGCTCTGAGTCAGAGCGGGTGGGTGGCCCCACCTGGGACGGGGGGACGGGGACCGCCGTGGCCCGATCAGGGGACAGCAGTGGCCGTGTGGCTGCATGCTGAGGCGGGGTCTTGGTCCTGTGGGAAGCAGCCAGCCCGGTGCTGGGAGGGGTGTTCCCACCATGGATGGGTAGCTGGGCTTTCTGGGGGGCTCTGCTCCCCGCCAGCACAGCCTGTAGCCTTGCGCCTTTACCCGTGTCGCACCTCGGGGTGATGGTGGGGGTCCCACATGCACGGGTGGGGAGGGGACACAGGTGCCCGAGCACCCTGGCTCCCCACTCATGGGTGATGCTGAGTCCCCTGAACCTGTTGCAGGGGGGGACCCCCATCCAGCCCAGACCCCAAAGTGGGCACCCAGTACCTAGGGGCGGGGGGTACACACAACCAGACCCTTCCCCTGGGCATGTGCTGGCTCCAGCTGCTTCCCTCTTGGGACCTGCTCCGGGCCCCTGGCACATCCCAAATGCCCCCGGAGGTGGGACAGGGCTGGGGGGGCACAGCAGGGTGAGCCGGGACATGTGCCCATGGCTGTGGGGTCTGGTGCCCGTAGCCCCTGGGACTGCGTGTGGACGGGGGGACGGAGGCTTGTCCCCTGCCCTGCTCACCCCTGTCACCCCTGGGTGCCACCCAGGTGGGTCCTGCCCTTTTGTGGGCGTCCCTGGGTTTTGTGCGATGGCCCATGACACTCATCCTCACTCCCTTGATGGGGAGCTTTAGCGCTGGGTGTTAGCCCTAATCCTCTCACCCCGGCGCCATCGCCAGGCCAGGGCCCCTCCGCTGACATCTGCCAGGCTCAGCGCCCGGCCAGCCCGGCCCCATCTGTGTGACTGGGAGCAGACAGTGCTTGCACACGCCATCCATCCATCCATCCATCCATCCATCCATCCATCCATCCATCCATCCATCCATCCATCATCCATCCTTCCTTCCTTCCTTCCTTCCATCCATCCATCCACCTGTCCATCTGCCATACCATCCATCCATCCCTTGGTCCATCTCTCTCCATCTGCCCCCCCACCCATCCATCCACCCATGGGGTGCAGGGCACGGTGCCATCTCTGCTCTCAGGGCCACCCCTGCACTTCCTCGAACTCCCCCTTGCCCCTTGACATGACTTGGGTGGAGGGATTCTCCAGCACCTCGTAGGCTCAGTAACACCCCCAATGCCCCTGCCTGAGGATCCCCCTGCCCCAGGATGTCCCCTCGGCCGCAGATGCTGCCGGTTCCGGGGTGGTGGATGACCCACCCCCTCCCACTGCCTCCCTGACCAGTTCCCTCCACCCTGGCAGGTCTTCAGCACTTACTCTAACGAAGACTACGACCGCCGCAATGAAGACGTCGACCCCATGGCCGCATCGGCCGAGTATGAGCTGGAGAAGAGGGTGGAGCGGCTCGACCTTTTCCCTGTGGAGTTGGAGAAAGGTGGGTCCTCGCCCTATCCTGCATCATGGGGCTCCATCAGCACCTTGGGGATGGGTTGGAGGTGACTCCATTGGTGTTGGGTGGCTACCACCGCCCTGCCAGGACATGGCTCTCTGTCTCTGCAGACTCCGAAGGACTGGGGATCAGCATCATCGGCATGGGTGCGGGGGCCGACATGGGCCTGGAGAAGCTGGGCATCTTCGTCAAGACGGTGACGGAGGGTGGGGCGGCCCACCGGGACGGCAGGTAAGGGCTGCCCCACCCCAAACACCCACCTGGGTCCCCGCAGGCTTGGGTGGTGGTGGAGGAGCTGTCGTGGGAGCTGGCAGATGCGCCAGATGTGCCTCGGGGTGGGAGTTGCTGGGGGGGTGGGTAAGGGGTGGCCCAGCTGTGACAGTCCCCTTGTCCCCAGGATCCAGGTGAACGACCTCATCGTGGAGGTGGATGGCACCAGCCTGGTGGGAGTGACGCAGAGCTTCGCTGCCTCCGTCCTCAGGAACACCAAGGGCCGAGTCCGGTAGGGGCTGGGGGGTTTGGGGGGCTAGGAGACCCCCACAGCCTATACTTGGCACCCTGCCCCACAGCCTGTTCCCAGGGCACCCCAGTACCCAGACAGGGCTGTCCCCATGCCCTGTGCCACCCTAGTCCCCTCTGTCCCCCCAAATGCCCCCACTCAGCCCAGGATCCCCCAACTCATCCACAATCCTCCCCCTAAATTTGCCCCCCCCAGGGGCACTGCCTGTCCCAGCAGGGATGTCCCCTGGCTGTGCCAGCTGGGTGTCCCCTGGCTGTGCCACCTGGGTGTCCCTCAGGCCAGGCCCCCTGCGGTTGGAGCCCCCTGGCCACTGCTGAGCCCTGCTGTCCCCGCAGGTTCCTCATTGGGCGGGAGAAGCCGGGGGAGCAGAGCGAGGTGGCACAGCTGATCCAGCAGACGCTGGAGCAGGAGCGGTGGCAGCGGGAGATGATCGAGCAGCGCTACACCCAGTACACCGAGGATGATGAGGAGGTGAGGGGGACAGCACCCATCCAGGCGGGGACAGATGTGGTGTCCCCCACCCGATATGGGGCTGGTGACTCAGTTTCCCCAGGTGGGATGGAGTGGGGGTGCCAGGCAAGGGACAACTCCATGCCAATGCCTGTCTGTGCCCTCTGCAGACGGGCGAGTACGCCACGGACGAGGAGGAGGAGATGAGCCCCATGTTCCCCAGCGGCGAGATGGCCATCGAGGTCTTTGAGCTGGCCGAGAATGAGGACACGCTCTCCCCTGTGGAGATGGACCCTGAAAAGCTGGTGCACAAGTTCAAGGAGGTGAGGAGGGGACGGGGAGTGCCAGGGACGTGGCACAGGGATGTGCCCGCCCCGTGCGAACGCCCAGCTTCTCTCATAGCTCCAGATCAAGCACGCTGTCACCGAGGCTGAGATCCAGCAGCTGAAGAGGAAGGTGAGAGGATGTCCCGGCTCCCCGCGGGCAGGATGGATCCCCCTCCATCTCCACTAATCCCCGGGATCTCCATTTCCCAGATCCCCTGGTTCTCCCTCTCCCCAGACCCCCTGGATCTTCATCTCCACCCTCCCCTCCTGGCTCCCCACATCACTCCCAGACCCCTCACCATGCCATGCCATGCCATGCCCGGTCCCTGGCTATGCCATGCCGTGTCATGCCGTGCCGTGACCCTGCTGTCCCTCAGCTGCAGTGCCTGGAGCAGGAGAAGGCACGCTGGCGGGCCGAGAAGGCCCAGCTGGAGCAGAGCGTGGAGGAGAACAAGGAGCGGATGGAGAAGCTGGAGGGGTACTGGATGGAGGCGCAGAACCTCTGCCAGGCCGTGGATGAGCACCTCAAGGAGACGCAGGCCCAGTACCAGACCCTGGAGCGCAAGTACAGCAAGGCCAAGAGGCTCATCAAGGAGTACCAGCAAAAGTGAGGGCAGCACCCGTCATCCCCCTGGGCACAGACCAGTGCCTGGGGCACAGACCTCTTCCTGGGCACCCCTTGTCCCTGGGGATGGACCATGGGCTTGGCCCAGAGCCACTCGTGGGCTGACTCCTTTCGGGCACCCTTTGTCCTTGGGCATGCAGCATCCCTTGGGCATGAACCATTCCCTGGGCATGGAGCATCCTCTGGGCAGAAACTCATCCCTGGGGCACCAAATCCTTCCTGGGCACCCTTCATCCGCTGGGCAGGGACCTTCCCCTTGACACGGACCCACCCCTGGGGCACCAACACCTTCCTGGGCATCCTCATCTCTGGGCATGGACCATCCCCTTGGCATAGACCATCCTCTGGGCAGGAACCACCCCCTGGGAGATGCCGCAGTCACCATCACCCCATTGATCATGGTCCCTCCACGACACCCCAGACCCGGGTACCCCCCGCCCTGCTCCACCTCCGCGGGGTCTCCCCGGTGCTGGGGGGCGGTGGGGGGTGGTGGTGACGTGCACCCACGCGCTGGTCCCCGCAGGGAGATCGAGTTCCTGAAGAAGGAGACGGCGCAGCGGCGGGTGCTGGAGGAGTCGGAGCTGGCGCACAAGGAAGAGATGGAGAAGCTGCAGGAGAAGGTGGGCACCAGCCGCCGGGATGGAGGCTGCCCCTGAGCCCCCACCGCCGCCACCCGGTCTCGATCCCGCTCCCGCTCCGCCACACCGCTCCCGCCGCCGCGGCCCACGGGATCCCACCACCGCCGCATCCCGGGATGGATCGCAGCGGATCTGCTCGGATCCCCCGTCGCCGGGTGGTAGCGGAGCGGCGCGGGGCGCTGGCTCCCCTCCGGACTGAGCTCCGGCTGACGGATCCCACGCCGGATCACGGCGGACCTGTTTTGGGCGCCGGCTCTCCCCGTACTGTGCTCCCGCGGCTGCGCCCCTGCGCCGGATCGCAGTGGATCTGCTCGAGTGCTGGCGCATGCCCGAGCCTCCTCCTGGCACTGGATCCCACACCGGATTGCAGTGGATCTGCCGAGGGTTGGGGTTGCAGTGGATCCCGCCGCAGGGTCTGACATCCCGTAACGGATCAAAGGGATCTCCTCAGGCACCGGATCCCCAGGCTGCTGGCGCGGGATCCCGCGGTGGTTCCTGGCTGATCTGCGCAAGGCCGGGGGTCGATCCTCTGCTGGGAGCCGGATCCCATGCTGGTCATGCTGGATCCCACCGCAGATCCCACTGGATTCCGTGCTGGCTGCACTGGATCCCCCCAGTGGGCGGGGCCAGAGCTGGGCTGGGTCAGAGCAGACCCTCTGCGGGGTCAATGGATCCCCCGCGGGGTCACCGGATCCCCCAGGATCCCGCAGCGCCTGGGTGGCCGCGGGGCTCAGCGGTGGGGGGGCTGGCAGTCAGCATCCACCAAACTGGGGGGCACCAGGGTGCAGGCGGGCAGCAGCGAGGGGGTGGGGGCATCCCCTGGCACCCACCAGAGCCCCCCACCATGTGCCCCCCTTACACCCTCCTCCATCACCCCCCAAATGTCCCCGACATCCCACAGCGACTCACCCCCTGCCTGCCTGCAGCCCCCTGCCCGTCCTTGTGCCCCACAGCCTGCCCCCCATCCCTGTGACCGCCATCCCTGTGTCACCCCCATCCCTGTGCCCCCCAGTCCTGTGTCCCCCCGTCCTTGTGTCACCCCCATCCCTGTGTCCCCCCATCCTTGTGCCCCCCAGCTTGCCCCCGCATCCCTGTGTCCCCTAGTCCTATGTCACCCCATCCCTGTGTCCCCCCATCCCTGTGCCCCCCAGTCCCATGTCCCCCATCCCTGTGACCCCCAGTCCTGTGCCCCCCAGTCCTGTGCCCCCCAGCCCCACATCTCCCCCACCCCAGCACCCCCTTGTCCTGCCCCCCTCCCAGTCCAGATCCCTTCTCCCCATCCCTGTATCCTCCTCCTGTTCCCATCCCCCATGTTCGCACCCCTGTCGCAGTGTCCCCCTCACCCCGTCCCTGCGCCCCCCCCGGCCCCCCCGCCGCTGAGACTCTCCCCTTTGCTGTTTTTCAGATCTCCGAACTGGAGGCCAAGCTGCAGACACTGAAAAATTCCAACCCGACTTAAACCACCCTCAAAACGCAGCGATTTCGGGGCGGGGGGGGCCCCCTCCACAAAACCCCACCCCAGCCATGCCCACGCCCCCCCGCTCCACTCCCCACCCCTTCCCCATCGGGGAGGGGTGTGAGACCCCTGCCAAGGCCTTCTGGTGCCCCCCCACTTCCCCTTTTGGGGGCACAGACAGCGGAGGGGGGGGCAGGGGTGCATCTCGGGGGGGGAGTTTTTTTTGGGGGGGGGTGGACACCCCGCATTCGTGTCTGTGTCCAGTGTGAGTCTCGTGGTGACGTGATGGACTGATGGGGGGGGGGGGAATGGCCCCCCTCAAGCCTCCCCCCTCCCCAAGTGCACCCTCCCCTCGACGTGACCCCCCTCTTGGACACAGAGCTGGCACCCCGCTTGGACACTGGGGGGGAGGCAGGTAGAAATGCCCCCCTCCCTAAATGTAAACTATAATGGGGAGCAAAGGGGGGGGCACACTGGAAGCCCCCCCAGCTCCTTCTCTTGGGACTCACTTGGACCACCGGCCGGGGGGGCCGGTTGCCTTTGGACCCCCCCACGGACTCGACCCCAGCCCCACAGCGACGTGCCCACCTCGGGTTCGGCGTGGAGGGGGGGTCCAAGTGCCACGCCCCCACCCAGTGCCACCATCGCCGGGCAGGAGGGACCCCTTCAGCCTTTCCCAAGCCCTGCAGTGGGCATGGAGGGGGGGGTCACCGGCCTCACTGCAGCCCCCTGGGCCCCCAGCATCTGCCACTAGCCTCCCCGAGCCCAGGGCTTTCGCCTTCCCTGGACAAGATGGGGGACACACACACGGGGGTCGACACACACGGGGGTCCCCCTCCAGGGTGGCAATGCTCTCACTTGCCCCCTCCCCATTGTAAATACACCCCCTCCCCATAAATCACAGTATTTCTCTGGGGCTGGGACATCCCCCACCACTGGCCAACCCTAGCCGGGCCGGGGGGGTCCCAGCCCCTCTACCCAGTGGGACCCCCCCCTTTATTTTTCTTTTTGTTTCTATTTTGCCCCCCCACTGCCCCCCCCCCGCCCGAAGTACCGAGTCTCCGACAGTAACTGGATGTGGGGGCAACTGGGGAGCCAGAACTGGTTATACTGGGAGGGGGAGGATGGGGAGGGTCACGCAGCGGGGGGAGAGGGACAGGGAAGGGGGGAGGGGTCCGACTGGATTGGAGCCACTTGGGGGGGGTGGGGGGAGTATTTAAGGGGGGGGTGTCGGGGAGCGAGAGCCCCGGGGGGGTTATTTAATCTCACGCCGTTCCTGTGGGTGTATATACTATATATAATGTACGTATGTATGTACTGGTCCTCGTTTTGTAACGCAGCGTCCGCGACCCCCCCCCCCCCCCCCCCCCCCATAAACACCGGCCTCAGCCTCCCCCCCGCCTCCCGTCTGCTGGCGGCTGGGCCCACTGGGGGCACTGGGAGGGACTGGGAGGACTGGGAGAATTGGGAAGGACTGGGTGGGGGGCACAGGGAGGAGTGGTGGGAAGGACTGGGGGCACTGGGAAGGATTGGGAGGACTGGGGTGAGGGAAATCTGGGGGCCACTGGGAGGAGTGGGAAGGGTTGGGGGCACTGGGAGGGATTGGAAGGAGTGGGAAAGCTGGGGAGCACTGGGAGGAATCCAAAGGACTGGGTGCACTGGGAGAACTGGGAAGAATTTGGGGCATAGGGAAGACTGGGAAGGATTGGGGGCACTGGGAAGGATTGGGGGACACTGGGGGCACTGGGAGGGATTGGGAGAATTGGGAAGGACTGGGTGGGGGGCACAGGGAGGGATGGGAAGGATTGGGGGACATTGGGAAGGATTGGGAGGACTGGGGGGAGGGAAATCTGGGGGGCACTGGGAAGGACTGGGAGGACTGGGAGGAGTGGGAAAGCTGGGAGGCACTGGGAGGAATCCGAAGGACTGGGGGCACTGGGAGAACTGGGAAGAATTGCGGGTGTGGGGAAGACTGGGGAGGATTGAGGGCACTGGGAAGGACTGGGAGGACTAGGGGGCGCTGGGAAGGACTGGGAGGACTGGGAGGAGTGGGAAAGCTGGGGGTCACTGGGGTCACTGGGAGAAGTGGGAAGGATTGGGGGGCACTGGGAAGGACTGGGGTGACTGGGGGGCACTGGGGGCACTGGGAAAGACTGGGAGGACTGGGGGGCACTGGGAAGGACTGGGAGGACTGGGAGGGGAGGTCCGGGTGGGCGGCACTGGGGGCACCGGGAGGGATGGCGGGGCTCCGCGGAGCGCGGGGCACTCCGGGCGCGGCCGGCGCTGTCCCTTCAGCACCGCCGCCGCGCACCGGGGCCGGGCCGGGCCGGGCGGGGCGGGGCGGATGATCCCGGCCCCTTCCGGGTTCCTGCCCGCCCCCCCCCCACCCCCCACCCCCCCGCGGCCCCCGGCCCGGCGGGGCGGCCCGGCTCGGCAGCGGCTCCGCTCGGCTCGGCCCGGCCCGGTTCGGCTGCGGGAGGCGCCCAGGATGCCCGAGGAGCGCGGGTGAGTCGGGGCGGGGGGGACACGGGACCAGGGCATGATCCTCGGTACAGCCCCACACCCCCGGTAGAGCATCCCCGGTACAGCCCCACCCCCGGTACAGCATCCCCGGTACAGCCCCACCCCAGGTACAGCATCCCCATCCCCGGTACAGCATACCCGGTACAGCCCCACCCCAGGTACAGCATCCCCGGTACAGCCCCGGTAGAACATCCCCGGTAGAACATCCCCGGTACAGCCCCCCCCACCCCCGGTAGAGCATCCCCGGTACAGCCCCATCCCCGATACAGCCCCGGTACAGCCCCCCCACCCCCGGCACAGCATCCCCGGTACAGCCCCGTCCCCGGTAGAACATCCCCAGTACAGCCCCCCCTTCTCGGTACAACCACGGTACAGGCTCCCACCCCCGGTACAGCCACTCCCGCCCCTCTGCGAAGGCACCATCCCCTCCCGGTAACGTGCCCCCCCACCCCAGCCCAGCCCCCTCCCCGGACCGTTCCCTGGGGGAAGGGAGGGGCTGGGGGGCGGGGTGGGGGGGCGAAGCTGGGCTTGGATCTGCCCCCCTTTGCCCCCCCCCCGCCCCACCCGAGAGACTCCCGAACACTGGGTGGTGGTGGGGGGTGTTTTTGACCCCTTCCTGGCTGCCCCGCAAAGAGCATCCTCAGTGCCCACCCCCCCGCCAAGTCTCTGGGCCCCAGTGAGACACTGGGGACACTGGGATCACTGGGGGGGGGACACATACACCCTTCCCATCCCCCTCCATTGCAGACGGGCTGGGTGCACTGGGGACCGCGTGCCCTCACCCCCCACCCAGGATGGGGTCCCCCCTCCCTGACTGTCCCCTCTGTCCCCAGCCCTGCCCCACCATGTCAGTCTCCAAACTGCAGGACTTGGATGAGGTGTTTGGTGAGTCCCCTCGGGGGGCGGGGGGGGGGGGGCCTGGAGTGGTGCAGAGCCACCCATGGGTGCTGCCCCCGCGGGTCCCCACCCACCCTCCGTGTCCTCCTGCCTGTCAGTGTCGGGGTGGGGGGGGACAATGACATGCCAGAGCTGGGCTTGGGGACAAGATGTACTTGGGGACACGGGGACGGGCATGGGGCATGGCAGAGGGACACACGTGGGGCAGAGGACGGGGTGGCGTGGGCAGGGGGACATGGGGACATGCGTGGGCACAGGGATGTCACATGGGGACACAGCAGGGGATGGGGCCCAGGGCCAATCCTTGGGCTGGTGGCCGCAGCAGGGTGGGGACATCGAGGTGACCCTGCTCAGAGCCTGGGCACAGCTTCATCCCCCCCCCAGGTGACAGGGACACTGTGTTGTCGGGGACACTCAGTCCTCGGGGACACCCCGCTGCTCCTCTCCCTGTGCCGGGGCATCTCTTTGAACATTTCTCTCTGTCCCTCTGTCCCCTGTCCCACCCCACCGGGGTGCCCTGCCCACCCATGTCCCCAACACTCCCCTCTCCCTGTCCCCCCTCTCCCGTCTCCGCTGGGATCCCCCTCCTCATCCTTCAACCCTTGTCCCTGTTCCCCCTGTCCCTCTGTCCCCACCCCACCGGGCTGGCCTTCTCCTGACCGTCTGTCCACCTCTCCCTCCAACACTCTCCCCGTCCCTGCCTGGCCATGTTCCTCCATCCCTGTCTTCCTGTCCTGTCCATCCATCTGTCCCTCCATCTCCTCTACCTGGCCTTATCCATCCATCCATCCGTCCATCCATCCATCCATCCATCCGTCCGTCCTCATGTTCCATCCCTACCTGTCCATCCGTCCTTCCAACCACCCCTCTCTCTCGTGTCCCCTTGTCCCTACCTCTCCATTTGTCCATCCATCTCCTCCCTATTCCTATCCATCCACATCTTCCCTCTCCCTACCTGTCCGTCTGTCCTTCCCTCCATCCCTCCCTTCCGTTTCCTTGTCCCTATACATCCATCTGCCCACCATCTCCTTTTCCTTACCTACCTGTCCATCCATCCATCCATCCATCCATCCATCCATCCATCCATCCATCCATCCCTCCATCCTTCCACATCTTCCCTCCCTACCTGTCCTTCCAACCACACCTCCCTCACATCTCCTTGTCCCTGCCTTGGCATTTGTTCATCCATCTCCTTCTCCCTGTCTCCATCTGTCCCTCAATCCCTCCATCCACATCTTCCTTCTCCCCATCCATCCATCCATCCACCACCCACCCATATCTTCCTTCTCCCCATCCATCTGTCCGTCCATCCATCCATCCATCCATCCATCCATCCATCCATCCATCCATCCATCCATCCATCCATCATCTACCATCCCTCCATCCATCACCTACCATCCATCCATCTCTCCACCCACTCCCATCTTCCTTCTCCCCACCCATCCCTCCATCCGTTTGCCCACCCGTCCCCCTGTCTGTCTGTCCGTCTCTCTCTCTCTCTCTCTGCCCCGGTCTCTCTTTCACCCCCAGATTTTACCGCTGTGGTTCCAGAGACGCCCCGCCTGGACAGCAGCCTCCAGAAGGCCCGAGCCCGGCTCCTGGCCAAGGGCCGCCGGCAGCGGCCGTCGCGCTCCCGCCTTCGAGACAGCGCCAGCTCCACTGAGGGCGACGAGGGGCCCGAGGCCGTGGTGAGCCCTGGGGGGTGGCGTGGGGGTCCTGGACCAAGGGAAGGCTTTGGGCGGGACACCATGACTGGGGGCAGGGAGAGGCTGGGGGACACCTGGTTTGACACACCCCCCCATGCCGTGTGCCCCCCCAGGGAGCTGAGGGTGATGGCAGCCCCCCGGCCCCCTCGCCCTTCTCCTTCGAGGTGGGGGCGGTGCGGAGGGGGGTAGGGGACCCTCCGGCCTCCTCGCCCCCCCTCAGCCGCTACCGGCCCCTCACCAACGCCTCGTCCCAGGAGGGGCTGGCGGGCACCCCCTCGCCCAAGTCCTGCCACAGCTCCGACAGCTCACCTGGCTTCGCCCGCTGCGACGCCCGGCCCCAGCGGCACAGCGAAGGTGAGACCCCCCCCCCCAGAACCCCTCCAGCACCCATGTGGGGGACATTAGGTGACACCCGTGTCTTCATCCTGCAGATGACAGCCGGGACATGAGCCCCCCCGAGCCGGCCAGCCCCACCGTGGGGCTTGATAAGAAAACGAGGAGGAAGTTCTTGGATTTGGGGTGAGACCTGGGCTGGGGAGGGAGATGGAGGGAGGATACAGGGGGGGATGGAGGAGGGATGGAGGGGGCGAGGGATGGAGGGGGCGACGGATGGATGGATGAAGGGATGGATGGATCTAAGGATGGATGGATGGATGAAGGGATGGAGAAGCACAATGAAAACATGGAGGAACAGATGGAGATGCTTGGAGGGATGGAAAGATGGAGGGAGGGATGCACGGAGGGAGGAGGATCCCATGAAGGTGATGAAGGGAGCTCTGAGGAGGGATTGAAGAGGGTCTGGGGGCCATGGAGGGAGCACCCTGCTCCCCGCCGACCCGTCTTCCTCCCACCCAGGGTGACGCTGCGCCGGGCGTCCTCCAGCAAGAGCCGGAAGGAGAAGAGCAGCAACCGCCTGTCCATGGGCAGCAGGTGAGCGACCACCCCTGCTCGGCACTGGGGGGTGACTGGGGAGGCTGCCTGGGGCCCTAACGTGGCTCTGTCCTCCCAGGGAGGTGATAGAGGGTCCCAGCCGCTCCTTGGGGTCACCCTTCCTGCCCTTCTCCTGGTTCTCGGACGGCGCGAAGGGCTCTGCCTCCCCCGGCTCCGCGTCACCCGCCGGCTCCCCCCGGCACGAGGGGCTTAGCCCCGCCAAATCTGCCTCCCAGGTCAGTGCCCGGGAACTGGGGGGGGTCCCGACCCCGTGGGAGTGGGGTGGGAGTGCCCTAGGGGCAGGGGGCTGTGGGGTGGGAGGGTGGTGGTCCTAGGGGGGGAGATGGCTGTAGGAGAAGAGGTCAAAGCCAGCTATAGGGACAGGGGACAGAGCCCCACGAGGTCAATAGAGCCATAGGGGAGGGCGTCACCGCTCTATAGGGTCAAGATGGCTTTAAAGGGGATGAAAGCTGCACAGGGTCTGGTAGCCCTATAGGAAGGGTGGCTATAGGGGGGGTTTGGGGGCCACAGGCTGCTTTGGGGGCCAGCCCTGCCCTCGCCCCTCCCGCTGCCCCAGGACTCGACGCTGAGCGAGGACTCGCCCCCACCTAGCGCCAGCCCGCGCCTGCCCGGCTCCACGGCCACCAAGTGCTCCTACCCCTACCACACCCTGTCACAGTCCTCAGACGAGGTGAGCCCCATGGGTGGGGAGTGTGAGGTCGGGGTGTCCCCTCCCAATATGCTGTGGGGACCCCCAGTTAACACCCAGCCTCCTGTGCCCAGTTCCTGGATGAGCCCCCCGGCGCAGCCGCGGGCTGGACGTGCCAGCAGGTGGGACAGTGGCTGGAGAGCCTGAACCTGGAGCAGTACGTGGAGGAGTTCTTGGCCCATGGCGTCGATGGTCCACGGCTCCTGCACCTTGACGGTGCCAAGCTGAAGGTATGGGGCTGGGGGGGGGCTCTTCTGCTGGAGAACAGGGGGTTCCAGTTACCCCAACAGGCTCAGTTGCAGGGCAAGAGGTTCTAGATACCTCAACAGGGGGCTTCATGTGACAGCTCTGGGAGGGTTCTAGGTATGCCAGCATGGTGCTTCATGGGGCAGGGGGTCTTGGAGGGTTCTAGGTACCCCATTGTACTCATCACAGGACAACAGGCTCTGGGTACTCCAACATGCTGCTCCATGGGGCAGGTGCTGGTAGGTTCTAGGTACCCCAATGGCCACATCACGGGGTAGCTAAAACCTCTTGTCCTAATTGGCTACTCTACAGGGCAGGAGGTGGTGGGGAGGTTCTAGGTATCCCAATGGACAAGTCAAGGAGGCAGATGGGAGGTTCTAGATACCCCAAGGGGCTGGTGCACAGCAAGGGTAGGTACCTCAGCGGGATGATCCTGAGAATGGGTGATGTGAGAGGTGTTCCAGGTAACCCAAAGGGGCTGGTCCGTAGGACAGGGGGGTGCCAGAGCCCAAGGCTATGGCGAGGGTCACCTGTCTGTGCTGCAGGCGCTGGGCGTGGGCAGCTCGCAGGATCGCGCCGTGCTGAAGAGGAAGCTGAAGGAGCTGAGCCTGGCCGTGGAGAAGGAGCGCAAGGCCCAGGAGAAGGCCGAGAAGCAGCGGGAGAAGCAGAAGAAGAGGGACCAGGAGCAGCGGCGGAGCTAAGGGGGGGCTGGCAGCGCCCCTGCACCCCCTTCCTCACCCACAGCCCCCACCTCGGGGGGCACCCGGCACCATGGGACACGGTGCCACAGCCAAGGGACAGTGGTGCCAGGCTGAGACGGGCACCGAGCGGCATGTGCCCCCCTCCTCCTCCAGCCGCCCCCTCCCTGCCTGCACCCCTGCACCCCACGGGCACAGTCCGGGCTCCCCATGGGCCCTTTTTCCGGATGCAAATGGCACATTGGACCCCCCCACCCCGTTCCGTCACCCCACCCCGAGGGGTCTGGGGTGGGGACACAGTCACCCCCCTCACCCCACCCACCCGGTGTGGCACCGGCCGAGGACAGTGCATGGTCTGACCCTCCCCTAGACACACGCACCCCCAAGCTGGGGTGCGGGGAGTGAACGCTGACCCCCCCCTCCCCCCCGCACCGCCCCCAGCCCCACATGTGGTGCCCCGGGGGACACCCCAGGAAATAAAAGGGTATAGAGGGCCAGTGCAAACCAGTGTGACCAGCGTGAGCCTGACTGGGATGGGGCTGGAGGACAAGGTGGGGTGGGGGGAGCTGGGGGGGGCAATCAGAGGAGGCGGGGGACAGAGCACAGCTCCTCCCCAGGACCTGTCTCCCCAAGTGCCACCCCATGACTGCACCCAGGGGAGGGTGATACAGCAGCTGGGTGGCCCCAGGATGGGGAAATCGAGGCACGAGAGGGGCAGAGACCCATTTGGGGAGATGTAAAGTTGGGGGGGGGCTGTTTCCAGGACCCCAAACCATCACACGAGGACCTCAATCAACATCCAATTTACTGACAGTGGGGGGGGGCGTCTGGGGTGGGCCCACCCTGGGGCGGGGAGCACACACGGGTGGGAACTGCTCAGTAGTGCAATACCAGGGACGGCACAGGGAGCCGGGGAGGGGTGGCTCAGGCTCGCTCCCCCCATCCTGTCAGGGCTGGAGGGGCAGGGAAGTGCTTACTGGTCATACTGGGAAAGGACCAGTCCCTCACTGCCCCCTTGGCGCAGCCCCCGGGCAGGGGGTGCCATGGTGAGGGAGGGCTCTACCCCCCCCACGCTGCTCCAGCGCCACCCCCCACTACGTACCAAAGTGCCGCCAAAGCGGGGGGGGGGTGGGTGGGTGTACTGGGTGCCCCCCACCCCACTGGGACCCCCCCACCCCACCCTTCACACACCTCCCAGTGAGCGCCCGGCAGAACCGGGACGCTACAACACCCCACCAACTGCCCACCCCGGGGTGATGGGGGACACCCGGCGCGGGGGGTCCCAGGGGTTATGTCCAGCCTGTAGGTGGGGGGCAGCGAGCCCCCGGGGGGGGTCCCTAGGGGACGCGGTAGGTGGAGGTGTTCTTGGGCTCGGTACTGGGGACACACCAGTCCCCGGCCTCCTGGCTGGCCTGGTAGTGCCGCCACGCCGACTTGTTGTAGACGGGCAACCGCTCCACCGAGTCCGTGGACAAGGCCTGCGGGAGACACGGTGGGGCTGGGGAGGGTCCTGACCCCCCCTGGAGACACCTCTGATCTCCCCCGTGCTGGGGGAGTTGGGGGGAAGACCCACCTTCAGGTAGATGACGGCGTCGGTGCCAAAGCCCTCCATGGAGAAGAGCTGCAGGTCGCCCTGGAAGTACTTGGCGTAGAGGCGGGAGATGGGCAAGCCGTAGCCAAAGCCGGCCTGGGGAGGGGGGGGAGATGGGGTGGGGGGTCCCTGGTGCTGGGGTTGGCACCCCCAGGGGACCCCAAGCCTTCCCGCGCCACCCCAAGCAGCACCACTGCACCCACGAGCGGCCACGTGCCACCTCCGGTGGTGACCACGCTGCTGTCGAACCTCCCCAGGCAACCCCAAGTGTCCCCGTGTCACACCCCAGGCACCCCAAAATGTCCCCAAGCCACCCCCAAATGTCCCCAGAAGTCCCCACGCCAAGCCCGACCCTCTCCATGCCACCCTGGGCACCCTCAAACCTCCCCATGCCACCCCCAAAGCACCCCCGTGCCACTCCGGCCACCTCCAAGTGTCCTCAGATCACCCCCAAGGTGTCCCCACAGCACCCCCAGCCGCAGGCCTGTGCCCCTCCCGCAGGGAGGTCCTCCCTCCCCCAGGGTCCCCATGGCACCTACCAGGGGGGCACCTACCAGGGGGGCCCCCCCGGTGCCCAGGGGTGGGGTGGGGGCGGTGGAGTACATGTAGCTGAAGAGCCGCTCGATCTTGCGCAGGGGGACGCCCATGCCCCGGTCACTCATCTGCAAGACGTGGGTGGGGGGTGACAACCCTGTTCCCGGTCCCCCCCTCCACTAAGTGTCCCCCACGCTGGGCTCGGGGACCCCCTCGGGATGGAGCCGGTGGTCCCTCACGTACCTTGATGGAGAGGTCCTCCTGGCCCAGGGCCACCATCACCTTGATGGCCGGTAGCCGCGGGCTGTTCTCATGGCTCTCCACGGTGGCTCGCATGGCGTTCTGCGGGCACGGAGGGGGCTGCCGTTTAGAGGACCCCCCCACAACCACCCTCCTGCCCCCCCCGGATCTGGGGTTACCTTGAAGAGCTCGAAAAGCATGTGGTAGAGATGCGAGGGGACGTAGACGATGCTGATGGGCTGCTGTGAGTTGCTGGCTGCGAGGAGGAGATGGGTGGCCGTCAGCATCGTCATCCTCCACCCCAACCCCAAACGAGCCAGCCGAGAACCCCCCTGCTGCTACAAGGACGCCCCCCGCCCCACAGGGTGAGCCCAGCCTCACCGTTCACCTCCTCGATCTCCAGGTCGGGTGAGGACATGTAGTACTTGTCACACAGGAGCTTGGCCATGTTGTAGGCATCTGGGGGGGGGTCAGCAAAGAGGTCGGCAGCCCCAGCACGAAGGTGGTGGGAGCACTGGGGGTCCCCTTTTCACTCCCCCCTCCCCAATATGCCCCAGTTTTTGGGGTCTTCTGGAGTAACCCCAAAGGTCAGAGGACTGTGGACACCTTGGCCGAGGCCCACCCAAACTCATGACAGGAATGGCACCCAAACAGGCAAATCCCAGGACAGGGGGAAGATCAGGGGGAGCCCCCCCACAACCCCCAATTCATGACCCCCCCGTGGGACCCCACCGACCTCTCACCACGGTGGCCACGCTGCAGTGGGGGTCGATGCTGCCGATGTGCTTGGGGTGCGCGGGGTTGGTGCTGCCGTCAAAAAGCAGTGCTGGGGAGGGGACGGGGGGGACATGGCGAGTAGTGGGGACACCAGTCTGGCCCCAGGGACCCCCAAGACCACCCCCATAGCTCCCCCTCCCGGGCTTACTGTCCCTGCCAGGGTGAAGGGGACATACGAGGACAGGGGCAGGATGGGGGGGGCATTTGAGGGCAGGGAGGTGCCTGGAGGAGGCAGGGCATGGGGTGGGGGGGGGACACTGAGGCTGGCAGGGGGGTGCCCAGGGCAGGTCAGGGCTGGGACGTACCCAGGGAACAGCCAGGGCTGGTGAGGATGCTGGGGGCGGGATGCCTGGGGCTGGGGGGGGACATTTGGGGCAGGATCCCTGGCGCAGGGGGGGACACTTGGGGCAGGGGCAGGAGCCCTGGGGATGGGGGAGGGCATTTGGGGCAGGAGCAGGATCCTTGGGGCTGGGGGGGGACATTAGGGGCTGGGGGGGGGATGCCCAGGGCTGGCAGGATGCCCAGGGCAGGGGGGACAGTGGGGACACTTCAGGCCATGGGGATGGCCGGGGCAGTCAGGGACCCCCCTGGGGATGTCCAGGGCAGTTGGGGACCCCCCCGGGGATGTCTGGGGACCCCCCCAGGCCGCTCACTGTGCTGGTTGATGAGCATGCGGATGGAGATGCGGCTCAGGTAGAAGCGGTCAAGGAAGTACTGGATGTTCTGGTTGGAGACAGGGTCGTCCCCATAGGCCTCCTTGTACTCGATGACCCCCTGCGCCATGGTGGGCACCACGTCGTTGTGCCGGTTGCGGATGGTGACCAGGGCGTCCGTGAACCTGGGGACGGGGACGCAGCTGGGGGACAACTGGTGGGGGGCAGAGGCCGGTGGCACCGGGACGCTCAGGGCGCTTATGGGGACTCTGTGCAGGGTGCCAGGGTCCCTGGGCGACACCAGCTCTCACCGGTGTCACCACGGGGTTGGGTACGAGGGGTGTCACGGACACGCTGTCACCCTCCAACTTACTGTCCCAGGGTGGCCTGGTCCTCGGGGTCCCTGTCCAGGAACGCCATGATGTCCAGCAGGCTCTGGACGTACCTGGGGAAGGAGCTGGTTACCCCCCACCCGGTGCCCCCCAAAGAGAGGGGACACCCCGGGGACCCCACAGTGGGCGGTACAGGGTGCCCTGGGGCACTGCCCCACGCAGGGAGAGGGGCTCAGTGCCCCTCAACCAGGGCCACCCCCCAAAACAGCTGCTGCCCCATAAAACTGCCCTGTGCTTGGCTGGGGGGGGTGCCAAGCTTGTCCCACCCTGCCGCTGACATGGTGACCCTTGGGGACACTTGGGAACGCAGCCCCTCCGATGGGGTGGGGGGCAGGAGGGTCATTGCCATGGGGGGATCCCCACAGAAGGGCTGTGGGGGGGTGGCACGGCCGAGTCCCGCTGCCTGTGGGTGCTGGCAGGGTCTGAGGACGCTGCACAAACAACTCGTCACGTGGCAGCACTGGGAGAAGGTTCACGCTGCTGGTGCTGGCAGGGGGGACACGGTGCTTAAAGGGACACCCAGACCCCCTCGCCGAGGACAGGGACGCTCCCAGCCATTGGGGCTGGCTCGGCCCTTTTGGGTGGCAGGACGCGGAGGTGGCACTGGTGACCCCCGATGGTTGGGGACACCCCGCTGGCATGGGGGTGTCCCCAAAGGGTCTGCAGCTCGCGTCACCCAAGGACATGGCATGGCACCAGCTGGGTGCTGCTCTGCCAGGACCCGTCTCTGTGTCCCCCTGCCCCGGACCTGCTGGGGAGGACAGCTGGTGGCAGTGGTGGGACACGTGGTGGCAGCGGGATCCCCCTGGGTAATGGCAGTGGCAGGAGTCGTGGTGGCAATGGGAGCCGCGCGGGTGACAGCGGTGGGACCCATGGTGGCACCCAAGCAGGTCACGGTGGCAGGACCCTTCTGGGCAACAAAAGGGGGACCTGCAGTAGTGAGACCCCATGCAGCAGGGCCCACGGTGACAGCAGGACTCACGCACGTGCCAGTGGTGGGACCCCCAAGAGCAACTACGGTGGGACCTGTGGTGGCAGCAGGACCCGTGGTGACAGTGGGACCTACACAAGTGCCAGTGGTGGGACCCCCACGAGCTACAACGGTGGGACCCCCAGCAGCAGGACCCCCGGTGGGAACAGGACCCGTAGAGATGATGGTGGTGGCACATCCACACCCAACCCCACGTGGGACCAGGTGGCCCCAGAGGCAGCAGGACCCCCGTCAGCGGCAGGACCCCCCAGGACCCTCCCAGTCTCACCAGCTCTGCACCAGTTGGACAGAGGGGGTGCGCAGGACACGGTCCGGCAGCAGGTTGATCTCCTTCATGATGTTGGAGAGGCGGACGGGCAGCTCCTGCCGCAGGAAGGCGAAGGAGGTCTTCTCACAGGCATTGCTGGAGCCTGGGGGGACACGGCGGGGAGGACACGGGCTGAGCCCCTGGCTCGGCACCCCCAGTCCCAGGGCTGGCTTCACGCCTGCTCTCTGCTGGTGGGGACTGGGAGGGTACTGGGAGGACTGGAGCAGGTCCCTGCCCATGGCTGGAGGGGAAGTCTGGAGAGGATGGGGTGGGGGGGGCACAGCTCAGCGCCCAGTATAGCCCAATCTGGGGCTGGAAGCCCCCCCGGGGTGTTTGGGAGGGGAGAAGGACCTGGTGACCCCCAAACCAGACCCCCACGGTTGTCCCCAACACCCACTGGGGCGGGGGGAGCAAATCCCTGGGGACAAGGGACATCAGGATGGGGCGGAGGAGGACTTGAGGGGGGGTCCCAGTGCTGGTGCGACAAGATAGAACTGGGGGGCATTAGCGACCCCCAGGGTGCAGTGACCAGCCTCAGCCCAGGATGATGTGAGTAAATATAGTGGTGACATTGACCCCCCCGGAGGGGACTGGAGGGGCAACAGGGATGGGTGGGGGCATCTCCACCACCCCTGGGGATTTATCCAGGGGAGGCTGCCTGGGGGGGTGGGGGGACACCCGTGTCACCTACCCTGGGGGTGCTGGGGGGGGGCTGCACACGGGGTTATTTACTCGGTGGGGGCAGGAGGTACCCACGGGGGGGTAGTTCCTGGGGGGGGCGGTATTTACCCAGGCTGTTACTCGCTCGTAAGGGGGTGGTTATGGCGGGGGGTGTCAGGGAAACACCCCCCTCACCCCCCCCCCCCAGCACATGCACCCCACGTTCCCACCCCAGTTATTTACCCGGGAGCGGGGATTTCCCGCGGGGGGGGGCACAAATAATTACCCGGGAGCACCTGGGCGGTAATGCCCCCCCCCCCCCCCAATGATACACCCACCGGAGCGGGTCCCTCTGGCCCGCATCGCCCCCCCCGGTATTTATTTACCTGGGGGGGGTGTGGTGTGTGTTTACCGGGGGTGGTGCACGAAGCACCGCCCCCAGCCCGCGTGTTCACAGCGGAGGAGGGTGTTTACCCGGCCCGGGGTTACCCCGGGATACGGGGGGGGGTGCGTGTCCCCACCCGGTGGAGGGGGCGGGAAGGGGTCCCTGTGGGGGGGGCGGGTATTTACCGAAGTCCAGGAACTGCTTCATGGAAAGCGGCGACGGCGAGAACTTGCTGAAGTGCTCGATGTAGGTGGGGACTCCGGCCAGCGCCGCCCGCTTGCCCAGGAACCGTAGGAGCCGCATGGCGACCGCGACCCCCGGCACCGGCCCCGAGGCCCCGGCACCGGCCCCGCCCACCGCCGCGCTCCGCCCACCGCCGCGCCGCGCGCAAACAACACGCCGCGCCGCCAATCACCGCCCGCTCCGTCGCTCGCCCCGCCTCGCCCGTTGGCACCGCCCACAATGGGCGGGGAGGACACGCCTCCCTCGCCGATGACCACGCCCCTCGCTGCATCCTCTCCCAGCCCGCAGCGGAGCCGCTGCGTTTAACCGTTCGCTGCCCGGCGCTCCTGCGCGGGGGGCGGCCCAGTATTACCCCACCGTACCTGCTCCCCTGGAGTCCCAACCCCCAATACTGCTGCCTCCCTGGGGCATTTCCCCCCCCCCCATACTCTGCCCGCTTGAGGTATTACCCCTCCCTACCCCTGCCCCCCCGGGGTACTTCACCCCCCCCCTTTCTCCCCAGGTTATCCTCCCCCCCAATTAACCCTTTCCCCACCAGCTCAACCCCCCATCACGCTGTCAGCCATGACACGGAGGAGCCAAGAGGTTACAAATCCCAGAGTGAGGCTTTATTGGGCCCTGGCGAGAGGGGAGGGGGGGGGGCGAGCAGGGGCTAGGGGGTGCAGGACCCCCCCCCCCAGCCACAAGCCCCCAGTACCGGCTCAACAGCAAAATGCCGAGGACGAGAAACAGGGAATAACTTAACCCCTGGGGCAGCGTCGGTGTGGGGGGACAGACCCCCGGGGGATAAGGCTGTGGGGTGGGGGGACACGGCCTCACCCCTCCCCAAGGCAAAGCTGTGTGTGACACAGACCAGGGTGGGGAACACACAGGATCAGACCCCTGCACTGCTTTGGGGAGGAGGGGGAGGAGGCGGCAAGGGAGGAAAGAACAAGCCCCCACTGCCCCCCATCCCCACCACAGCACAGCGAAAGCACAGGGGAGCCCCACAGCCAGCACCGAGCGGGGGGGATGCATGGCGGGGGGGTGGGTGGCAAGCGTGTCCTGGCCTCTGAGAACACGTCCCAGCACGTGAGGAGTGTCTGCTGGGGAGGGGGGAAGGCACTCGGTGGGAGCAGCAGCATCACATCTGGGGGGGGCACATCTGGGGTGCAGAAGCTGCGGCCGCGCCCGAGGGGGGTTCGGGGCAGGGAGAGACGCACTTGTGCAAAGTCAAACACGGGTCCTCGTGCTCTCCCCTGGCACGAGGGCCAGGGTGGTGGTGGGGGGCGGGCAGGGGGGGTCAGTAGTACTTCTCCGGCTCCTGCCATTTGGTCACCCAGTGCTTCTTGCGGCGGCGGCGGGGCAGGAGGGCGCCGGGCTGGTAGCGATGCTCCTGCCGGATCCTCACCGCGTGGTACTTGGGCATGATCCGGTAGTAGCGGGTCCGCTGGAAGAAGTCGCACTGGGGAGAGGGGGAGAGGGAGGGGAGAGGGTCAGTGTGGGGCTGGAGAGGGTCAGCGTGGGGCGAAGGAGAGACTGCAGAGCCAGTGAAGAGCGGAGGCAGAGGGAGCAGCATCATCGCAGAGACCCCACGGATCCCCCTGCGCCCTAGTGAGACCCTACAGGACCTGGCAGGAGAGAGGAGGCAGTGAGGAAGAGGAGAGGAGGCTGAAGAGGAGGAGGATGCCGCCGCAGCCGGCACCCACGGGGCATTACCAAGCGGGTGGCGCAGGCACCCGGGGGGGGGCAGCGGGGCTGCCCCCCCTGTTTAGTAGTCGTCCGTCAGCCGCTTGGTTTCCGACGGCTGGATCCTCATCTCCGCCTTCTGCCCCTTGGCTTCGTACATGGCCCGAGTGTTGGCCCGCCGGAAGAACCCGCACTGCGAGGAAGGAGGTGACAGGGGTCAGGGGGGGACGAGATGCGGGGCGGGGGGGCTCCTGGCCACCCCCGCAGGGCGGCGAGCTGCCCCGCTGCACCCTCAGCCCTGGGGATGCTGCGGAGCGGGTGTCTCTGCAGAGCCACGTAACCCCTCCTGGCCAGGGACTGGGGTCCCCAGGGAGCTGGGGGTGGCTCCAAGGGGGGTGGGAGACCCCCCCCAGTCCCTGCAAGGAGGGGGGAAGTGGGAGCCACGGGGTGAGGAGGGGCCCTGCTTTAGGGCACCTGCTTTAGGTGGGGTTTAGTGCAGCTCCCGAAGTGTTTTGCACTGGGGGATTCTCCCTGCTCCTCTTCCTCATCGCGCCGCAGCTGGGACCTTCCACCCAGGGGGGTCCTTGCACCCCTCCAGGGTGGGCACCTTCCACCCAGGGGTGCTTCTTGCTCCCCAGGGTGGGCACCTGCCACCCACCGCTCCCGACCATCCCACAGCCAGGTGGGGAGGACAGCAGCCACCGGTGACACGAGCCCGTCAGGTCTCAGCGCGGCTCCTGCGCCCCCTCCCCAGGAGGGGGATCTGGGCCCCGCCTCACCTTCCAGAGCAGGAGGATGATCAGCCCCAGCAGCAGCAGCCCGGCTGCCACTGCCACCAGCACCAGCCACAGCGCGATCTCGGCCGGCTGCTCCTCCGTCAGCTCCGAGTCCACGTCCACAGAGAACTGGAAAGGCCGAGAAGAGCCTCGTCAGGGGAAGAGCTCCCAGTAGCCCCAGTCCCTCCCAGCCTGTCCCAGTAAGAGGCTCCAGCATCACTCACCCGCACTGTGTGGTTCCTCATGCTGATGGTGGGGACGTGGGTGTGGAGGAAGAGCGTCGCCGTGCCGTCCACCTTCACCCGGTCGAAATCTCTGAACTCCTGTGGGGGGGGCACAGATGGTGGAGGTGGGGGACATGGATGACGGAAGGGAGGGGACAAGGATGTTGGAAGGAGGGGAACAAGGATGACAGAAGGGGTAAGGGATGGGTGGTAGCATCTGAGTTGAGACCTGGCAAACTCAGTACCCTGTTTTAGCACCATCCCCAGCCCTGACCCCCCCTGCTCCATCGCCCCCCCATCACCCCACCACTGACCTCGATGAAGGTGCTGTTCCAGACCCGGGCGCGCACGCTGAAGGTGGTGGGGTGCTGGGTGTGCAGGAGGGGGCACTCGAACCAGATGCAGCGAGCGGTGCCCTTGGAGCAGCTCTGGAAGATAACAGGGAGGGTCAGGGGGGGAACCAGAGCCCCCAGCGCACTGCGCCGGTGCCAAGAAGCAGGTCCTGGTGGGGGACACGTGCTGCTAGACCCCCAGCCAGCGCCCCGCAGCACCCACTCACCAGCACCACCTCCGACTTGGCTTTCTTGGCGGTGGCCAGGGTGACGGGGGGCTCCGCCGGCTCGGGGGGCTCCAGCTCCCGTCTCTGCCGGGACGGAGCCTGGTCCTCCAGCAGCTAGGGCGGGGAAAAGCCCCATCAGAGCCCCATGGAGGGGCTGATGGGGCTGGAAGGAGCCACGCAGTGGGGCAGGGACAACGTCCCTGCAAAGCAGCAGGGTCCAGGTCACTCACGGTGAGGTTGAGGGGGTTAATGACCCCCCCGGGGGGCTGGCAGGTCTCGTTGCTGTTGACGAGGATCTCGGTGGGGTACAGGAGCCATTTGCCATTGGGGATCTCGTAGGGCCACTCGAAGCCCAGCAGGATGGTGCCCAGGGTGCCCAGCGACTCGCCCTTGGTGGTCACCTGCCAAGCAGGGTGGGAGATGGAGACCGGCATTCCCTACCGCCTCCCACCACGGGCACGGGCCACCCCCCCCAGCTCACCTGGAAGTCGAAGGCGAGCGGGCTGCCCACGTCCTGCTCCCGCCGCATGGCCGACTCGCCCACCACCGTCCCGCTGAAGTGCGACTGGGTGTGGGGGGAGGCTCTGGGGACAGGCACGGTGAGAGGGGCAGGGAGCACCTCTGGGGCATCCCTCTGCCCCGTTCCTGCGACACAGGGGGCCGTGCCCGCTCCCCACGCAGCCAAATTTGGGTGGGGGGTCACAGCCTTGCTGCACTCACATGGTCAGCGAGGACTGGATGCTATAGTCCACCAGCAGCTTGACCAGCACGGGCTGCAGGTCCTCCTGGGTGCTTTGCCTGCCAAGGCACCGGGGTCGGTGTCTCCCACCACCGAACAGCCCCCAGACAGCCCCCACCCACCCAGCAGGAGCCGTGGGGTCCCCGTCCTGCTTGCCAGTCCTTCCCAGATCAGCAACACCGACGGATGCCATCCCGATCCACCACCACACTTCCACCAAGCGCAAGAAGAGCCGACGTGGCTCCAGGCACCTTCCCAGCCCATGCCCACCCACCCGCGGACACTCACGTGGACAGGTCCAGCCACACCAAGACCTCCCGTGTGTCCAGCATGATCCCTATGGCCTCGAAGGTGATGATCAGCTCTGCCTGCAGCACAGAGGGACCATGGAGCAGCCTGGCCGGACACCCACCCACCTGCCAATCCCCTCAAAAAGGGCTGGGGGGTGGCTGGGGGGGAGCGCTCACCCGCTGGTTCCTCTTGAAAGGGTTGCCCAGCTCACACAGCACCGTCTCCGCAAAGGTACAAGCTCCGCTCTGGGGAGGGGAAGAGGGTGAGGAATGTCCCGGCAAAGCCCACCCTAGCCTTCTCCAGGTGGGGAGGGGGACGCCACAGCCACCACTCACCGGGCGGACGGAGGAGGGCAGCAGGCTGGCTGGCACGGTGATGTTGAGCAGCGCCTCATGGGCATCCTCGCCGTTGGAGGGGGTGGTGGGCACGTTGGTGATGTTGATGCTCAGGTAGAGCTTCCGCACGTCCCGGCTGTACTGCAGCACCTGGGTACCATTCAGCCTGCGCAGAGACCGGCCCCGCTCAGCACATGAGTGGGATAGAGACTGGAAACGCCCCCCTCACCCCAACACAGCCCAGGGAGGGGGGCTCAGGAGCGACCCAAGGGGTGTGAGAGGCCCGGAGGGACCCGCCGCCACACCTGGGCAGGGGCTGGTTCTGGTCGGTGACAAAGCTGCTCTGGAGCTGGAGGTTGCTGTAGCACTTGTTGTCGGAGCCGCACTCCTTCTGGAACTCGATCTGGAGGGACAGGGGTGGCCCCGTGAGCCTTCTCCCACCGCCCAGGCCAGGCTCACACCTCCATCGCCCACCCCCCCCACCCCAGCACCTTGGTCTCATTCTCGTGGGACTGGTCCTGGTTGAGGACAGGGAAGGCGTCGAGGGAGTGGGGACCCAGCTGGAAGGTCCTGGGCTTCTCCACCAGCGAGTAGTTCATGGAGAGCACGATGGGGTGCAGCTTGTCTCGGATGTTGTCCTGAGGAGGGGCAGAAGTCACAGGGAAGCCCCAGCTCCCTCCCTGGCCTCCCCCCACTCCAGCTCCAGCCACAGCCACCTCCAGGGCTCCTACTCCTGAGACCCAACAAACTCAGCACAGGAGGAACGGAAGGATGGAGGGAGGAATGGGATGGGAGGGATGGCAGGGATGAGTTTCCACCTCTTTTCCTAACTCTGCTGCTCCCAAGACCCCCGTCCCCCCATCCCTCTTCCCCATCTCCCAGGAGCGGGTCCCCCAGCTCCCGCGCCGCTCGCAGAGCGACCCACAGTGCTCACACACACGTGTGCACACGCATGTGCGCTCACACGCGTGCCCTCGCACACGCACTCACCAGCAGCAGCAGCTCCTTGGACTCGCAGCGGGTCTCGGGCATGGGGAAGAGGCCGCGGTAGGTGGCAGAGTGGGTCCCCAAAAACCTGACCCTGGGGGGGTGCCGGTCCTTGTCGGCCTCCAGGACGTACTCCAGGGCTGCCGGGGGTGCGTGCACACGTGTGTGCACATATCCCCTGCACACACACGCGTGTGCACATCTTCCCCAAACGTGTGCTCGCACCCCACTGTCCCCACGGTGAACATCCCCCCGCCGAACACGCATCCACACCCCGCACACCCCAGCACTCACTGATCTTCTCCTTGTACCGGGGGTCTCCCGCGCTCTGGTTGTAGGAGAAGCAGACGGTCACCGTGATGCTGGCGGGGGGGGAAAGGGGCCGTGAGCGGAGCTGCTGGAGGTGCCACCAGCGGTCCCAGCTGCACGCACGGGGAGGCGCTCACCAGGAGTCAGACGTGCACCGGGCAGGGTCCACCTTGCTGGGGGTCACCATGAAGGTCTTGTTCAAGATGTTGATCACGGGCCGGGCTCTGGGGAGAGATGGAGGGGGTCGGTTGGGCCCCTCGCAGCGGCACAGACCCTCCTTGGTGCCAGCTCCTGGAGCGCGGTACATCCCTCCGTGCCCATCTCGCTGCCCCGGGGTGCTGGCAGGGGCAGGATCCATCCCTGGGGGGCGGCGAGGAGGGCAGGGGGCTGCAGGACGCCCATGGGTGCCAGATGCTTTACCTGAGCAGGACGATCCTCTCAGCCAAGCTGCCCACCAGAAGGTCGGGGTAAGAGTTACCGTCCACGTCCAGCCCCCCGCTCAGCGAGTAACCGAAGGTCCGCATGCTGGCGGGGCCCAGCTCCGACCCGCTGATCACCTGGGTTTGGAAGGGGATTTGCTCTCCAGCCCCACGGATGTGGGGATCGACCCCTCGGGGGGGGGGGGGGATCCGGAGCCCCACTGCCCCGGTGAGGGGGTCCCCGTTACCTGCCGGGGTTTGTCCAGCAGCCCTTGGGCGCTGCTGTGGTAGATGTAGACCTTGCCGGGTCCCTCGAAAGGAGCCCCCACAGCGATGTCTGCGGCGAGAAGAGCAGGGTCAGACCCACGGCGATGGGGTGGGGGCTGCCCCACACCTCCTCAACCCCTCTCCAACCCGCCCCTGCACCCAAACCCTCTCCTCCTTGAACACACCCCTCCAAGATACCCCCCATCTCCATCCCAAACCTTCCCAGAGACCCCCCAAAACCCCCTCAGGCAGGATCCCATCTTACCTGAGCAACTCCCACCCAAAAGCAGCCCCACGGCTCCCCCCACCACAGCTCCCCCTCCCCGCCGAAGGGTCCCCAGCCCCTCACCCTGGAAGCCGTCCTGGTTGACGTCCCCGATGCTGGCCACAGCGAAGCCGAAGGCGGAGTAGCTGGGGCCGGTGAGGACCAGGTTGGCGTCGAGCTGGAAGCCCCCCACCTCGTTCATGTAGACGTAGACCGCGCCCCCCACCTCCTGCTTCCGCTCAAAGTAGTAGGGGGCCCCCACCACCAGATCCTGCCACCTGTGGGGCCAAGGGGCCGGTTGGGGCTGGGGGCTACGACAAAACCTGCCCCCAGACCCACCAGAAATGGTGGGGACCCCCCACCCAGAGCCATAAAAAGATGACCCCCCCAGCCTGAGCTGTGCCCTCCTCCTGCTATGACCCACAGACCCCCTGGAGCTGTCGGATGCCCCAGGGGAGACCCCCCACCCCCCCAAAACTCCTGGGAGCTGGGGGGGTCCCAGCCCCCCCACCCTCACCCGTCGTTGTTGAGGTCTGCCAAGGCCACAGCGCTGCCGAAGTAGGAGCCGACCTGGTGGCCGGGGAGCAGGAGGCTCTTGAGGAGGGTCTGCTGGGGGCTGCGGCTCAGCAGGTACACGGCCCCCCTGTGCTTGTAGCGGGGAGCCCCCGTCACCACCGTCACCGCGTCCTGCTGCAGCACCGCGCTGCCCACCTCCGCCGTGTACCCTGCCGCCAAACCCCCCGCCGTGAGATGGGGACCTCCGGACACCCCCGCCCCCCATCTCCTCCATCCAGCCCATTGACCACCATGGGCACACCATCCCTGAGAGGGTCTCCAAGCCTCCCACACCCCCTTTAACATCCACCCCCAAGGTTCCCCCTAAATCTACCCCCTCCCCAAACCTCCTCCTCACCCCAAATCCCTCCCCTCCGAGGGGGAAGCACCCTGCCCCGCTGCCCCCCACCTATGTAGGTGTTGCCGTTCTTCGTGTTGGGGTAGGAGAAGTCGTGAAGGTCCCACGTCTCCCGCTGCAGCATGTAGTCAGTACCTGCAATGCGGGGGAGAAGGTCAACCCTGCAGCTGGGGGCAGGCCCTCACCCCCTTGCACATGACCCGTGGGGTCCACCAGCACCCGATGTCCCTGGGGGAGGCGGGTGCCCACCCCTGCCACTCCTCAGGCACCAGTTGGTGTCTGGCAAGGTCCCACCTTGCCAGTTATAGGCGCCGGGCGCTCCGAAGTAGATGACGTTGGCGGTGAAGCCGGCGCTGGTGCCCATCTGGCACATGCCGGTCTCGTCGCTGTCCGTGTTGGAGTTGCACATCTCGTTGTGGTATGTCTGCCACTCATCGCTGATGTTGAGGCGCAGGTCGTTACCCCGCACGTAGCACTTGCCCACCATGCGCCGCTGGTCCTCGCTGCCCGACCACAGCACCTTGGTGTAACGGTGAGCGCAGGCCTGCCAGGACAGCCCCGGCACCCGTGTCAGCGCCTGCAGCACCCCCAGAAACGAGGGGTACAGCCCCTTCCTTCCCAAGGCCACCAGCCCCTGCTCCTTGTGCTGCCTCCACCCTGACCCCAGCATCAGGACTGCTGCCATACGTCATGGCTGGGGTGGTCTATAGGGTGTGACACCATCCCACCACCTGAGAGCAACCAAGAACATCTGAGGTGCTCCTGAGATGCTCCTCAGAGCATGTGAGATGCTCCTGAGAACATCTGGGATGCTCCTGAGAACATCTGAGGCACTCCTCAAAGCATCTGAGATGCTCCTGAGAACATCTGAGGTGCTCCTCAAACCATCTGAGAGCACAGACTCACAGAATCATTTAGGTTAGAACAGACCTTTAAGATCATCGAGTCCACCCACTCCCCCAGCACTGCCAGGTCACCACCAACCCCTGTCCCTCAGCACCACCTCGACATGGCTGGGAAACCCCTCCAGGGATGGGGACTCCACCACTGCCTTGGTGGTTGCCCCTCAACAGATGCTCCTGAGATGCTCCTGAGAGCTTCAGTCCACCCACACCAGTACACACCACCAGGAGAGGGGTCCGTGCACCCTGTCACCCCACAGCTCCCTGCCCCAGGGGACGGGGAGGTGACAGGGAAGCCCCCGCAGCGCCTCTGCCTGGTGCCACCACGCCGGGGACACACATGACCCACATGAAAGCACGGGCAGCTCCCTGGGGTCCCCCTGCCACGGTGCAAGGTTGCAGCTCGGCCCCGGCACACACGTGCATGCGAAACGTCGGGGTGCACGCGCACTCACCAGCACCCTCCCGGCCGGCTGCCGCTGGCTGGCCACCGTCACCCCCAGCCACATGTCATCGATGATGGCCTTGTCCGGCTCACCTAGGCGAGGAAGAGCCAGCGTGAGAGCGGGGAACCCCTAGAGCCCCCCTTCCCCGCGTGCCATGGGGGGTGTGCGTTGGTGGGTGTTTCGGGGTGCCCACGTACTCTTCAGCTCGATGCCGAGCCGCTGGCAGTCGCGCGTGGCGGCGGTGAGGGGGCAGGCGTAGACGGCTCCCGTCCGCGTGGCGTTGGACGGCTCCACATCTCGGGGGGCTCCCACCAGCAACCTGGGGGGGGAGAGAGGCGGTGGGTGGGTGATGGGGGCAAGCACCCACCCCAAAGTCCTCTGCGTCATTTTGGGGGTGCAGAGCCGCAGGGAGAGGGCGGGACGGGGCCAGGAGGTGCTGGGAGCTGCTTCCCAGAGCATGTCACACCATGACACCCTAAAATAAAGGGGAGGGGCAGCGGACCCCCAGCCCCACCTTCAGAGCAGGAAGCTGGAGGGAAGGTCCCACGGGACAGCAAAGGGACAGACAGACGGACACGCTCCGTGCGAGACCCAATCCCAACGTGGGCTCCAGGCTGAGCCCCCCCATCCTGGGTGAAGGAACGGGGCGGTGGGGGGGGTCCGGCTGATCCTGCCAAGCTCGCTCGCTGCGGGGAGCCGCTCGTGCCGACGCGGCGGCCGCCAGCACCGGGGCCCCCCCGGCTGTGTAAACAGCCGCGGCCCTTCCCGGCCAACCTTTGAGCCGGCGGCCGGCCGAGGCCCCGCGGCACAGCTGCGGCGTGTCCGGCGGACAGGCTCACCCCGCCGCCAGAATCGGGGGTCCCACCGAGGGGAGAGACCCCCCCGGAGCGGGGAGGGTGAGCCGGGACCCGCTCTGGGAGGGGGCACATCTCTCTTCCCAGGAGGGGTGTGGGCTTGCTGAGCCCTGCTCCGGGCAGCACTGGGGGTCCCTGGGGAGGCAGCACCCTTCCGGGGGGTGACTCAGGACCTTGGAGGGGTAGAGACGTCCCGGTTGAGTCACGGTGGTGCCACGCAGCCGGGAGGACGTTGGCATCCCTGGCAGGGCGCCCAGGCGGGAGATATAGCACCCACAGCCCAGCTCCACACGCGTTCACCCCCCAGGGGGCTTTAGGGTGATGCCAGAGGGACCCCAGCACCCACCTGGACCCCCCCACCTAAGGGCAGACACTGGGGCCCCCCAGGCAGCAGCAGGGCACAGGATCCACAGCCCTGCCACGGGGCTGGGGGAGGACGTGGTGTGCCTGGGGGGCTCCGGAAAGACCAGCCTTTCCACCGGGAAGTCCTTGGGGACTGGAGGACAATGGCGTGGAGGAGGCACGGCCGCCCCGTGCCAGCGGAGGAAGCACGTCCCTCCTCGCACGGGGCTGCTGGGGTGGGGGGACAGGGCACCCAGGTAGCTTTGGCAGCCCCCAGGCCTGTATCGCAGGACACTGAGGTAACGAGTTGGCCAGGCCTCAGCACGGCCACTTCGGCCAGCGGGCGAGGATGTGGGACAAGTCTGGTTGTCCCCATCCCACTGCCACGGGGCAGGGAGCGCCGGGGAGGGCTGAGCAAACCCAAGCCGGGAGCTCGGGCGCGTCCGGGCAGCGCCGGAGCAGCTGACTCAAAGCCCAGGCGCAGAAGGAATGTGGGGCCGCAGGCAGCCCCCGCCACGGCACGCCGGGCTCCCCCCCCCCATCGCACCCACCCACCCACTCGCCCGGTGACGGGCACCGCTGGCGGCATCGCGGCGGCTGAGTCAGCCACATGCTGCAGGTTGGGGTGTGTGTGGGGGGGACACGGCATCACCCAGCCACAGAAGAGCCCCCAAAAGGGGTGCAATGGAGGGGGGGGTCTGCTCTCCGCCCCGGAATGCTGGGCTGGGGGATACCAGCGGCATCTCCAACCCCCCTGGGAAAGCGGGACCTGCCGGGTGCAAAGGTGAGGGTGTTTCCTCCCGATTTTTTCCAGCGTGAAACAAAGGAATCTGCCCCCCTAATTACTGACACCCCCCCCAGCTGAGGGATGTTTTGGGGGGGGGGGGACAAGGGGCATCATTGTCCTCACTCACCTGGAAGGGAAGTGACTCAGGGCAGCTGCTGTGACTCAGGGCTGGAGGGAGAAGCCTGGGGGGGGGGGTCATGCCCGCCCACCCCACACCCCAGCAGCACCCACAGCCCTTGGGTGCTGCCCCACATCAGCCTGGCCCCTTGCTGGGTGGGGGCTGCCGCGGCCAGGACTTGCCGCCAGCCTTCCCGGGCGGTCCCGGCTCAGCCAGACCCTGGCTCCAAGCAAAGCCCGTCCCAAGCACCATCACCCCCGTGTCCGTGCCCCCCAGATCCCGGGGGGAGCCAACCCAAGCCAAGCAGCTCCGGCGTCCCGCTGCCTCCAGCCAAGACTTCCCAGCACAGCAGCCCACCCACTCCGCTCCTGGGAAGGGGGGTCATGGGGTGCTGGGGGCTTCCGAGCCCCACCGGAGAAAGGGGAGGGGGGACACGAACAGGCACCCTCCAACCCATGCGTGCCCCAAGGTGCTACGCGGAGCCCAGCGTTGAGACCCAGGAGAGCCAGTAGCTGGGATACTGGGGGCTCCCATCTCCGGGAGCCAGGACTGGCTGGTGGCACTGGTCCCAGGCGGGGCGGGGGGACGAGGCTCAGCCCAGGCCTCGTGCTGGGGGAGCGGAGCAAAGGCAGGAGCGGTCGAAGAGCAGCAAGAAGGGGAGGCTGGGAAGGGAGGGAGGCAGGAACGCGAGAGGCCATGCCCCGTCCTAATCCGCCCTGGTAAACTGGGATGGGGGGCCAGCGGCGTGGGGTGAGCCGGGAGGGGCGGCTGCGGCACCCAGGCACCGACCGGCCCCAAACCGCGGCCACCCCTGGGGTGGGAGAGCTGCGATGAGGATGGCGAAGGGGGACCCGAGCGGGACAGCGGACCGGGCTCGGCCCCCAAGGGCTGTGATGTAGTGGGGCCGCAGTCCCCTCAAACAGCAGCGCAACCCCCCCAGCCCCAAAGCCCCCCTCCCCGGGGTGGGCGGCGAGCGGGGAGCAGCCGGGCAGCGAGCGCGGCAACTCATCCATCTCCCGACGCGCCGAGGGGTGACGAGAGCCAAGAGGCAGGAGGGGAAGAGTGGGCGGGGGGGGGAGCTGCAGCACAGCACCCCGTCCTGCTCCATCCCCCCGCAGTCACAGCACGGTGGGGCACGGGGACCCTCCCCAAGGCTTCTCACCCCACGCCGGCGCTGGAAGATGCTCCAGGTTGGAGAGCTCAGCTCCCAACAACCCCCCCTGAACCCCCAAGAGGGAGGAAACCAGGGGGTGTCCCCAGCACAGCCCACCCCGCCAAGGCTCCAGACCAGCCCAAACCCCCCTGACCCCTCCCAAGCACCACCACATTTGCAATGGAGGGGTCCCGCCCTGGCCAATCCCTCCCAGGGGAGCCCCGAGCGGGCACGTCTGCTGATGCCCACGTTGGGAAGGCGGCGGGAGAGGGGGAGACGGCTCCTGGAATCAGGGAGGAATGGACGGATGGACAGACGGACGGATGACCCCCCGGCTGCTGGCTCCACCGCGGCACATCCGTCCCCCCTCCGCCTGCCAAAGAGCCGCAGCCCCGCAGGACCCCGGCCCCTGGCCAAGGCGGGGGGAGCGCGGCCAGGCCAGCTCCGGCAATCGGCAGAGAACCAGGCGAGGGGGAGGGAAAGCGGGGAATTCAGGCGGCCCCCGCTGCCAGCCACGCTCTCCTCCTCCCCATCCGCCAGCTGGGACCAGAACGACCCCCAGGCATCAAGGAAGAACAGCCTGCCCCTGCTGTACTCCAGGCGCACAGGAGGGAAACTGAGGCACCCGGAAGGTTGCATATGTGGGTGCTGCCTCCCCCTTGACTGCACGTACCCCCAGCCTCCGTGGCACAGATGCACCGTGCCCCAGTTTCCCCACGTCTCCCAGGGACCCGCAAACCCACACGGGTCGGAGTCCCCTGGCACCGCCGGGTCCCACCAGCGTGGCCAGAAGCCAAACCACCCGCCCTGTCCAAGCCGGCAGGAGCAGCCGAAGGAGTTTCTTATCTCGGGGAGGCAGATATCGCTTCCACCTCGCCTTCACCTGGCCCAGGGACGAGCGAGCAAACAAACCTTTGCATGGGCACAGCTCTGGGACGTGAAAAACACTGCGGCGGTGGAGGAAGGGGGGGACCATCCGGCGTCACACCAGCTGAGCTGTGCCAACCTGGGCCCCCGCCGGTGCCCAGCTGGGAAGCGGCTCTCCCCGCTCCTGTTGGGAACGCCAGCCACGCTCCGGAGCATCCCCTTCTGCCATCCCCATGCCTCCGGCAGGCACACAGCAGCGAGGCCAGGCGTTGAACCCCCCAAAAAAAGCCCAGGACACCCCGCCAGCGGGGAGGATGGCGGCAGGAAGCGTCGCTTTCCTGTCCCCACCCTGGCGGGGCTGCACCTGCCAGGGCCCGCCCGGCAGCAAAGGGCAGGGGAAGCCTTCATCTGCCTCTGGCGCGGAAGGAGGGCAGTGGGTTCACCCCTGCGGGGCTGCAGCCCGGCTCAGGGCTGGTCCCCCTGGCACCGGGGGACGTGCCTGCGCCGGTCCCACCTCACCACAACTGCCCAGAACGGCTCTGACACCCCAGGCTGGGGACAGTCCTGCCCACGCTGTCCCCTGCCCTAGGGAGGGGCGAGGGGCAGGCAGACCCCCAGCTCGCATGGGGGCACTGATACCAGCATTGACCTCCTGCCACATCCACGAGCCGGGCCCTGGTCAGGCAGGAGCTGCCTGCGCTCGCCCTGGCCCCCTCCTGCCTGCACAGCCTGGCCAGGGCCTGGCCAGCTCGTCCCGGTCCCCTGTCGCCCCACCCCAACGGGGACAGGCAGCGGAGGGCTCCCAGGGGAAGGGGGTGTAAATCCCCCCGGGGGTTTTGCGCTCCGGAGCGCGGAGCCTCCGCGCCTCGCCAGCATCACGCTCAGACACGCACGGGCCACGTGGCCCACGCTGGGGGATCTCAAACCACTGATGGGGCCAGAGCCCCCCAAAAAACCCCCCCAAAGCAAAGCGACAGCCACTGCCAGAAGACGGATGAGCCAGCCTGCCCCGGTGCCAGCCAGGACCCCGACCGCGATGTCCCCCCACCAGCTGCTCCGATGTCACCGGAGCCAGGGGAACCCAGCCATGGACGGCAGCCAACGAGTCCTCGTGCGGGTGGGGGGTCCCCGGGGTGCTGGGCTGGCTCCTGCACCCCTGCAGCTGCTCCGCAGGGACCAGCTTCGCTCCCCCCTGGATGGGAGCAACAACAAGGCATCCCACGGCGGGGAGAGCGGCCAAAATGCATCTCTGGAATGCGGAGCAGCAGATGCCTCCGTTCAGCAGCTGCCACCAGCCCCTCCACCACGGGCACAGCAGAAAAGGGGGAGCCCCTGCTGGGCTCAGAAAGGTCCCCCTGCCCTCTCCCCGCAGCCAGGAGTTCCACGGGAGGGTGAGCCAGCAAAAACCTGTGCCCTCGAGCGAGAAAAACCCAACCCAAGCCCTTGCTCGACGCCTTCTCCCTCGCGCCCACGTATAACCCGTGCCCGCGGACGGGACGGGGATGCTGCCCGTGGCGGGGGTCTGGCTGAGGAGGGGGGAGACAGCGGTGGGATCGCACGGAGAGTGCACCGGCTGAAAGGGGCTTTTGTCGGGGCTTTGCCGGGCGGCAGGAATTACAGTTCAACAGGTTCCCCACGCCCCCCCTCCCTGAGCCAGGGCTGCTGCATGGGGACAGAACGGGGGGACGCGAGGGGCTTCGCAGCTGCCCCGGGGAGGGTCCCCGCAGGGCGGTGGCGAGGCGGGACCCCGCGGGGAGGGGATGGCTCCCACCTCTTCGGGGGGTGCCAGGCTCCGTGCCCAGGCTCCGTGCCCGCCGGTGCTGGCGCGGCGCGTCCCCGCTCTGCCGCCGGACCCGTCCCGTGTCACCGGGGCGCTGCGCGGGGACCCCCCGGTGGGTGCTCAGCACCCGGGGAACAAGGGTGCGGGGGCACCCCAGGGCCAGGATAGGACCCCGTCCCATAAAGGGGCGCAAAGCAAAGCGACGAGCGGGTGGGAAAACCCCCGAGGAGCCACTTTACAGTATAAACCCCCCCCGTCACCCCGAGCTCAGGGGTCGCTTCTCCCCCCCGTCCCTGCACCCAAAGCCCCCCCGCCCCCAGCTCCTGCTCCTCCTCCTCCACCTCCCGGCCCGCCCCTACCCGCGGGGTGGCCCAGGGACCTTCGCCCTGCCCCAGGGACCCCCCACCCCACGCCCGGAGCCCCGGCGCCCCCTGCCCCGCCCCGCACTCACAGGCACCGCTCCCTCCTCTCCGTCTGCCGGTGCAGCGCTACCGAGAAGCCGAAGAAGCCGTCGGGGGTCGCGCCCTCCTTGAGCACCGGGAAGGCGCGGTCCAGGTTGAAAGCGGCGGCGGCCGCCAGCAGCGCCCCCAGCACCGGCAGCAGCTCCGGCAGCAGCCCCGGCAGCCGGCGCTTCCCCGCCATCTCCCGCACCGGTGCCCGCAAACCGCCGACCGACCGGACCGGACCGAACCGAACCGCGCCCCACCGGGGCCGGTGCGCTGCGGGGCGGGGCCGGGCGGGGCGCGCACCCTTCCGGGCACTCCCCTTAAAGGGGCCGCGCACCCCCACGGACAGCCCCCCCCCCCGCCCCTTCCACCGCCGCTCCCTCCCATCGGGCACCTGCGGGGGGGGGGGGACGGACGGGGGGACGGACGGGGGGGAACGAGACCGCGCCTGCGCACGGGGGAGGCGGGGCCGTACCTGCGCGTGCACAGCAGGCGGCGGGAGCACGCGCGCTGGCACACGCCACGCCCACACCCGGGCACGGACTTCCCCCCGTCCCCGCCGCCCCGCCACCGGTCGGGCCTTGCGCTGTCACACGGGGGGGGACCCCCCAGGGTGGCACCTCCCCCTTACCTGGGATCCCCGGGATGGACCCTCCGGGATGGGACCCGCGAGTATCGGATCCCCCATGGGACGGGGACCCCCAGATGGAACACCACCACCCCCCGAGTTAGGACACCGCCATGGGATGGGACTCACCCCCCCGCGATGAGACCCCCGAAGCTCAAACCCCACCATGGGATGGGACCCCCCGGGATGGGACCCCCGAAGATCAGACCCCACCATGAGAAGAGACCCCCCGGAATGGGACCCCCGAGGCTCAAACCCCACCATGCGATGGGACCCCCACCCCGAACGGGACCCCCGCTGCCGGGCTCAGCCCCGCCGTTGCGGCCCGCTGGGAGGTCGGACGCGCCGGGAGGGTGAGGAAATCCCCGGCCCCCCACGGCGTCCGCCCGCCCGGGAACGCCGGGAACGCTCCGCCCCCCCGCCCGGTACCGGCCCCCCGGACCCTCCCGTCGGGCTGGCTGCGAGGAGCAGGGGGTCCCTGCTGGGTGGGGGGCGGCAGCGGGCTGGACGGACAGACCCCCACCCTGAGCGCCTGGCTGGGGGCGGGGGGAGGTGTCACGGCTGGACCCCGAGAGCGGGACCAGCGCCCCGGGATCCCGGCCGAGCCCTGCACCGGGGGCGGGGACAGGGACCGTCCCTCGGGGGACACCGCAGCGTCACCACTTCCCTCCCGGGGAGGCGGCGGCGGTAGCCGCGTCGGTCCCCAGCGCTGGCGGAGGTCACCCGGGCGCCACCTCGCCGCTCCCACCCGTGCCAGGAAACCCGTGGGTGGGCGGGGGGCGGGGGGCGGAGCTGCAGGATGTCCTGTGTCCCCCGCCCCGATGTCCCCCGCCCCGTCGCAGCTCCCGCGCTGCGCGATGTCCCTGGAAAGAGTCCCCCGCCCCTTGTCCCCAAGCCCCCGTCCCCGCCCCAAGGTCCCCCTCGCCGGGTGGCCCCGATGCGGGCTCGGAGCCCCCCAGCAGCCGCCACCTCCCCGGTGTCCGCCCCGGCAGCTGACACAGCCCCCGGCACGGGGACAAAGAGCCCCTGGCCAGGTGGTCGTACCACACACACCACCCCCCCCCCGCCGGGCTCGGGGACATTTGGGGGGGCGCTGGGGACCACCTCGCTGCCCACTGGATTGTCGGGTGTGTCGGGGGTTCACCCAGGAGGGTGCCAGCACCCAAGGGGGCTGGGGGGGGGGCAGCACCCCAATGGAGGGGGGTATTTGCACCCAAAGGGGGGTGGCAGCACCCCGGCTGGGGAGGTTGGCAGCACCTGGGGGAGCTTTTTGGCACCCAGCGAGGATGTATGTGCACCCGGGGGGCGGGTCTTAGACCCCAGGGAAGAGTGTTCCCTGCGGGGGGGGGGCATTAGCTCCCCAAGAGGGGGGTGTTGGCACCCGAGGTGGGGCATGAGCACCCAAGGGGTGCTGCCAGCTCCCAGAGCTGGGGTGTCATGGCCACAAAAGGCCACTAGATGTCACGGTCCCCCCGAGGATGCTGCGGGTGCGGGACGGACGGACACCAGGCTGTGTCCCCGTGTCCCACCCCCGGAGCTGGGGCAGAGCTGGGGACTCCCGGGGGGGGGGTGGTTTCCACCTGGGGGGACTCCTCACTTTTGGGGTGGGGGGGCATGGGGTCAGCCCCTCCCCACCCCGTGCACACCCCACCCCCGCAGGGTGTCCCGGTACAGAGACTTGTGCCACCCGCGCTGTCCCAGTTCACCCACAGCGGACCGCCCCCTCGCCCAGTCCTCCTGCAGCTGCGGCTCCACCAAGCACCAGCCCGGCCGAGAACCCTCCGGCCGCCGCAGGCACCAGTGCCTCCCAGTCCCGAACTGGTTCAGGACCGCACGGACCCGTTCGCACCCCGACCTGCAGGTCCCCAACCGGCTTTTCCTGCCGGAGAACCCCCCTCCCAGCAGCATCCAGCGCTGGTGACGGTCCAGCTGCAGGGACAGCCGGGCCGGGCACCGGGGGACACCTGGGGAGAGCCCCCCGGGGGGACCCCGCAGAGCTGCGGGCAGGGCTGGGCTCGTCCTAGACGCTTCTGGCCCCTCTGAATTAATTCCTCAAATCTCGAATTACATTTCGCAGGCGGGGAGGCGAGTCTGAGCCTTCACCCACGGCTTCTGGGTCACGCTTCTTCCTCCTCCCTCCTCCCCGGGGCTCATCCCCGGTCCCACCTATGGCTATTTACATTTATTTATATTCTAATTTCTTTCTAATATTTATTTCTATTTCTATCTATTTCTATTTTTATTTCTATTTCTATTATTTATTTTTCCTATCTCTATTTCCCCATCCCCATCCTAACCCTTACCCCTGTTCCACTCTTTCTATTTCCATTCCAGTCCCAGTTTGGGTTATTTTTTCTACCCCACTCACGCCCCCGGCGGTCCCGGCCGAGGCGGGACTCGAACCCGCGGCCCTGCCGCCACCGCATCTCCCCGCCGAGGCCGACAGGTGGCGCCATCGCACCGCGTGCGCTGCTGGATGGGGGCTCGGGAGGACAATCCCGGGGGGGGGGGGGACACACAGGGGGATGGGTTTGGGAGGGGAAGCCCCTACCAGGGTTAAAGCTGCGCCCCCCCAGCCCCTCCCCAGCCCCCCCAGCCCCTCTCAGGGGGCAGCACCTGCCAGCAGAGGCAGAGACCCCCCCCTCCAAAATAAAAGTCCCCCTGGCAAAGCCCCCCTCCAAATCCCCCAACCCTCATGCTGGGTGGGGGGCGACTGGGGACAGCCCTGCGAGTGGGCAGTGGTGGCAGGGGCTGCCTTGGGGTCCCGGGCTGGGTGACGCTGCTGGGGGCTCTTAGGGCAGTGGTGGGGGCAGGGTCCTCGGTGGGGGTGGGAGAGGGGCACAAAGCACCGGGGGGCGGGGGGGGGGGGCGAGTGTCCCCCGAATCAGGGCTAGTCACTGCCCCCAGGCTGCGGAGGATGGCAAGTTTTGGGGGTAATGGGGTGTCCCCCAGTCTGTGAGGCTGGGGAGAAGGCATTGAACTGGGAGACACTGGTAACTGCTGGGAGAAGATGGGAGCTGGTGGGGGGGGGGAGCCGTCTAAAACATCCCCCCGTAGTCACCCAGCCCAGATCCACCCTCCTCCCTAACCCCTTCCTCTCCCTTACCCCCAGCAAACACCCCCCCACCCCTCTCCCCCTCCAAATCCCCCCTCAGCACTGAGTCCTGAGGGGGGGGGTCACAAAAAAAAAACCCTTCCTGAACCACTGCTGTCCCCAGTCCCACCCGCTCCCCCTGCCCCCCCACCCCGCTCCTGCAGCCGGGAGCCTGGATCTTTATTTATCCCTTCTCCCTCCTTCACCCACTCTTTGTTGTTTCTTGAGAGAAGGGAAAGAGCGGGGGGGAAAAAAAAAAAAGAGGGAAAAAAAAAAAAAAAACAACCCCAACCCAGAGCGAGCCGAGGAGGCAGGAGCCTGTTTTGCCTCCCAGGCAATATTTCTGGAGCCAATCGGAATGCGCACCCACCCTGCCCTGCTCCCTAATTAAAGGCTTTAAGCAGGCGGCCGGCGCTGGAGGTTTGGGCACAGTCTCTTGGTCGCTCCTCGCAAGAGCCGGTTGTGGAGGAGCCGGCTCCGGGCACCCCCAGGCCTGTCGCGCGGGCAGCCGGAGCCGCCGGGTTGGGGGGTCCCCAGCCAGGCGGGCAGCTGCCCCTCTTGCCGGTTCCAGCGATGAGCAGCTCTTTCGACAAGAAGCTCTCCAGCATCCTGACCGACCTCTCGGGCTCGCTGAGCTGCCATGCCGCCTCCAAGGACTCTCCCACCTTGCCCGAGTCCTCCGTCACCGATCTGGGCTACTACACCGGCCAGCACGACTACTACTCGGGCCAGTCCTACAGCCAGCCCGTGAGCCACTACCCCTACCACCAGTTCAACCTCAACGGCATCGGCGCCGCCGGCACCTACTCGCCCAAATCCGACTATTCCTACAGCCCTTCGTACCGCCAGTACGGCCACTTCAGGGACCAGCAGCTCCCAGCCCAGGAAGCAGGTAGGATGCTGGGGAGAGAGGGGCCGGATCCCTCCCGCTGCTCCCCTGGGAGCTTTGTGAAGTTGCGCCCCTCTAAGTGTCCCCAAAGTCGGGGACGGGGCGATGGCGGGGCTGGGAAAGGGGGTGTTGTCCCCGCCGAGGGATGGGGTGGACGTTGGTGTTCCCAGCGCTGCTGGGGGCGTGCAGCGGGACGGAGCCGCGCTGGATGCGCCCGTCCAGGGGGACGCCCCCGGGGGAACGAGGCAGCGCGAGATGACCCTGAGCTGGGTACGGGGGTGGGGGTGTTTGCGCTGGGACCCCTTCGCCATCGCCGGCCTCACACCTCCGCTTTCTTCCCAGTGTCGGTGAAGGAGGAGCCGGAGCCGGAGGTGCGGATGGTCAATGGGAAACCCAAGAAGATCCGCAAGCCCCGCACCATCTACTCCAGCTACCAGCTGGCAGCTCTGCAACGCCGCTTCCAGAAAGCCCAGTACCTGGCGCTGCCCGAACGGGCCGAACTGGCCGCCCAGCTGGGGCTCACCCAGACCCAGGTAAGGGCTGAGCAACCCCACACCCCAGTTCCCAGCCGTGGATCGGCAGGAGGAAGAGCTGGAGCTGATCCGCCCTGGAAAAACTGGAATTGGTGGGAGTTTGGGAGAGGGTCTATCCACAGCCTGGGGGGGTCTGGGAGTCCCCGGCGAGGGATGCTCCCCATCTGCTCACGGGCGCAGGGGTCCCTGCCACCGGATTTCCCCGCGCGGAGCAGATCTGCTTTGCCGAGGAAAAAGTAGAGAGGAGGGAAGGACCCCGGCCGAGCCCCCTCCCCAGGTTTTGGGGTTTATCCCCCTCCCGCCGGAGCCAGCCCCAGCCCAGCCCTCGCTCTGCCCAGGCACCTAGCGGGGTCTGCGGCTGAATCCTGCCCCAGTGCCCAGGAGGGTCCTGGGTCGGAAACGCACCTAAACTCCCGGGAACACGGGACACGGAACCCCAGGGACGGAGTGTCTGAGATGGGGTGTCCGGGACAGGACGCTCAGGACGGGGTGCTTGGGACACCCCATCCTGGCAGCAGGTGCTGGCCCCCAGTCCAGCCAGACCCTGCTCCCTCTGGCCGGGATTTCGGGGGCTCCCCTTGGGTCCGTCCTCCCGGTGCTCCAGCTCCTCCGTCCCGCTTGGTCCAGGCAGAGAGAAGGGATTTGGGGCCGGGCGCCACATCCCCGCCAAGGGCCCTGTGCTGGGGGTGTCAGTTTAGGCTGGGCTGGAAGAGCAGAGACGGGCGCGACGTGCTTCTTCCCGCTCAGCGCCCCGATTTGGGGCTAAACCCTCGCTTTCGGGGTCTGGTGTCGTGGGGATGGATCGTCCCCCCCGATCTGCAGGCATGAGGACGAGCGGGTTGTCACCACCGTCACCGCAGCGCCCCACTCCCCCGCACCCTGTCCCGTCCCCGGCACCCTCCCTGCCTGCGAGCCGGCGCCCTTGTGCCGCCCTTGGCGCGACGCTCCCCAGCGCCCGGCCTTCCTCCTCCTCCCTTGGGCGATGAAGCAATCGGGGACACGGCAAAGGGCTGACGGAGCGCGTCACCCGCTCCCAGAAGGACATCCTGTTTGGGTGACAACCACCGCCTCCCCCCACCCCTTCCCCAGGGGCCAAGGGCGTCCTGCGCCGACGCCGCACCCAGCGCCGGGGACGCTCCCGACGCCCGACGTGCCAGGCCGGCGTCCCGTGATACATGGTGTGACCTGCTCCCCATGACACCCATGTCCCCAGGGGGGCTTCCCACCATGCAACGCGTCTCCGGGGTCCCCAAGACACCCGTAGCATGGGTGCCCTCCCACGACGTGTTGCGTGTCCAGGTTCCCCATGACACCCACATGCCAGGTGCCTTCCCACGGTGCACCCTGAGTCTGGGGTCTCCGTGACACCCATGTCCTGGGTGCCGTCCCATGGTGCATGACATGTCCAAGCTCCCCGTGTCACCCATGCCCTTGGTCCCTTCCCACGCTGCATCGTGTGTCTGGGGTCTCCATGTCACCCATGTCCTGGGTGCCTTCCCATGGTGCATGACGTGTCCAAGCTCCCCATGTCACCCGTGTCCCTGGTCCCTTCCCACGTTGCATCGTGCGTCTGGTGTCCCCACGACACCCACGTCCCTGGTCCCTTCTCGTGTTCCCGGGCTCCTCGTGTCACCCCAATTGCAGATCCTCTCCGAGCCCCACCATTCCACCCCGGCGTGGGGTTCTGGTGGCAGGGCGCTGACCCCTCTCCCTCCCCGCCAGGTGAAGATCTGGTTCCAGAACCGCCGCTCCAAGTTCAAGAAGCTCTACAAGAACGGCGAGGTGCCGCTGGAGCACAGCCCCAACAACAGCGACTCCATGGCCTGCAACTCCCCCCCTTCCCCGGCCGTCTGGGACAGTAACTCGCACGGCGGCGCGCCGGGTCGGACCCCGCTCCCGCAGCCGCTTCCCTACAGCTCTTCCCCCGGCTTCTTGGAGGAGCACAACCCCTGGTACCACCCCCAGACCCTCAGCGGACCCCACGGACCCCACCAGCCGCCGCCGGCCACCACCACAATGCATCACACCTCCCCGGGGCCACCCCCCAACACCGGCGCCGTCTACTAACCGCCAGAAGGAACGAGAGACAGTGGCAGAACTCCTTTGCCTCCTTTTTTTCCCCCCTACTTCTTGGTTTTTTCCTTCTTTTTAAAAAAAAAAAAACCAACATCGAGGACACCCATGTACACGCACCCCTAGATATACACTTATTTCTCCTCTCCCAGCTCATCTCAGGAACAAGAGGACTGCAAAGGGTTAAACTCGTTTGCTTCCAGCCCAGGGCAGGCGAGGAAAAGGTGGCGAATTCTTCTGATGCATTTTTTTTCCTTATTTTTTTCCATCACCCCCTAATAAAAACAAGCCCTGAGGAGCCACATCCCACCGGGGGTCCCTCGCCGGAGCTTTGCTACTTGGGGCCACCCCGGTGAGCTGCCCTGCGGGGGGCTGCCCCACGCTGCCACCCCATCCTCGAGCATGAGCGGGCATCCAGGAGGGGTGCGAGGGGCACCCAGAGCACCCACAGCCCCCTTCGGGGTAGAGGATGCGGCGTCGCGGCGTGTGGGTGCCCATCGCTGACGCCGAGGGAGCAGGATGCACCCGAGATCCGGGGACTGGCATCTGAAATTCGGGGACTGGCACCTGAAATCCAGGGATTGGCATCTGAAACCCGGGGATTGGCACCTGAAATCCAGAGACTGGCACCCAAAACCTGGGGACTGGCACCTGAAATCCAGGGATTGGCACCCGAAATCCAGGGACTGGCACCCAAAACCTGGGGACTGGCACCCAAAACCTGGGGACTGGCACCCAAAATCTGGGGATTGGCACCTGAAATACGGGGACGGGCACCCAAAATCTGGGGACGGGCACCCAAAATCCAGGAACTGGCACCCAAAACCAAGGGACTGGCACCCAAAACCTGGGGACTGGCACCTGAAATCCAGGGATTGGCGCCTGAAATATGGGGACTGGCACCCAAAATCCAGGAACTGGCACCCAAAACCCAGGGACTGGCACCCAAAACCCAGGGACTGGCACCCAAAACCCAGGGACTGGCACCTGCAACCCAGGGATTTGCACCTGAAATCCAGGGGCTGGCAGCGGTTTGGGGGGCCCATGGACACCCCACGGGAGCAAACCAGGACCCCCAGCCCGGCTGCTTCCGCAGCGGCTCCGCGGGAATCGCCCAGGACGAGGCTCAGACAAGAAGGTGGTTATTTAAAACTGAATAAAAAGCGTTGGGGGGAGAAAATATTTTAATATTTAAACAAGTCCAGGAATGGCTTAAGTTATTTTTTAAAAGAGGAAAACTCGTGCTGACGGCTGTTTTCGGGCAGGGCCTCCATCGGTGTCGGTGAAGCGAACGGCGGAGCAAAACCGCCTCTTTTTTAAAGAAATCGACAACACATTTTTAAAGGGAAAAAAAAAAAAAAAACCAACCAAAACCTCTTTGCTATTTTTTAAGAGAATGACGCTATTTTTTTAAAGCAGAAAGCGCAGCTTTCCGAGTGTTCATACGTCTTGTACAGCCCCGAGGATCTTATTTATGTTGCCTTATATAAATAGGGGTGTAGCGGGGGAAAAAAGAGTGTACATAAGGTTCGTTTGTATAAAGTTGATCCAAACCAAACTGGTTTCGCTCTGGTTTTTTGTTCGCTTGGGTTTGGTTTTTTTTTTTTAAGGAAAAACACCCCCCAGCTTGCTGGGAGCCCCCTCCCAGGGCGGGGGGTTTCCTCCGATCCGAGCGTCCTTCGCTGCTTTCCCGGTGAACAAAATGGTAATAAAAGCGTTTTGAACCCCAAGACTCCAAACACCGATTTTGGGGGAGTTTTTTGGGGGGAGCGGGGGGGGAGCTTGGGAGTTTTCCAGCCTGGGAAACGCGGGGTTAAACCCTGCGACCCTGCACCCGGGGTTTGGGAATTTTCTGGGGAATTTTCAAGGGAGGGAATTTTATTGCAGGTTTGCAGAGTCTTCCTCGATGTCCACCCGCAGCAGAGGCCGGCTGCTTCCCTAATGCTCCTCTTACTGGGACCAGTAGGCTCCCAGCTGTGCAAACTGGGAGGGTGGCCGGGCTGCCCCGCTGCCCTTTTTGGGGACACCCCCTGAGCGAGGGCTGTTGGAGGATGGGACCCCCAGCAAGGCGCCGACCCCACGGGGTGACACTCGGGGATGTGACTTTCCCCACCGGCGTCAGAGGGCTGGGAGGGCTCCAGTGACCCCCCAGACCTCCCAGACGTGGGGACGGGGACAGTCCCCAGTGTGAACCGTGCCGGTCACCCAGCCCCGCTGTCGCTGCTGTCACCGGTGTCATTTCACGGGTGGGGGGCTGAAGCCTCATCACCCGTCCCAGTGCCGTCCCCACCGAGCCGTGCTGGGGACAGGGGAGCTGGTCCCAGCACCACGTCCCTGATGGCTGCAGAGGACCTCCCTCAGCCCCACCACGCAGCACCCACCCCTCCATGAGGTGACTCCAGGGATGCTCAGTCCGGGGATACCGAGGGGTGCCAGGTGGTACCGGGACCCACCTGCCTTTCAGCATCCCCGAAGTGTCCCCATGCCCCCCCCACTTCCCACGGCCAGGTCCACACGGGGCCGAACTCGCACCTTGCACCCATGGGTGGGTGGGTGGGTCCCAAATCCCCATCCCCACCTCCGGGCACCCCCATCCGATGCCAGCAAAGACTCGGGGGGTGCTGCCAGCTCCCGCTCCGCAGCACCCGGGGTTGGGGCTGGGGCTGGCGGCTTTGTGTGGCCCACCCGGAGCCGTGGGGCGGGCAGACACGCTGGAGACAGGGGGGTTATTAGGGGTGGCTGCCAGCGAGAGCGGGGAGGAGGCGGCTGGGGAGAGGAGGAAACCGGGCGGCTTTGCCCGGAGTGAGAAGCGCGGCATGAGCTGGCACGGGATGGTTGTATTTTATTTTATTTTTTTATTTTTTAATTTACTGGGGGGAGGAGGGAAAAAAAAAATAAAAGGAAAGACAGGAGATTACATCTGCGTGGATTATATAAATGTTGGGCACGGCGGTGCCAGTGCTCGTCCTGCTCCCCTCCAGCACTGTCCGTGCCCCCCGCCGGCAGCCTGTGCCACCAGCCCTGACGCCTCGGGGATGGGCACCGGGGAACAGACTGCCCTCGTGTAGCCCCCCCCTTATCCCTCCTGTCCCACTCCTCTGTCCCGGCCACGGAGCCTGTCCTAGAGCTTGAATGGAGCTGGGGGATCCTGGGGGGTTGCAGCACCCACAGCCCGTGGGGATGGGCTGGGTGCCAGGAGCCAGGGCTGGTGTGGGAGCATCTTGCACCTACCCGGGGGGTTTCACCACCAGCCCGGGGAGTTCACTACCAGCCCCAGGGGGTTTCACCACCCGCAGCTCTTCCAGCCCAGAGGTGGCCCAGACCCAGCAGCTGATGCCCCGGCGTGGTCCCAAAAGCAGAATGGGGCCTGAGAGCCAGAGGTAGGCGCCCCCCCGGGCTGGGGGCATCACCCCATTGCCCCACTGCTCCCCACATCCCTTGTCCAGCCCTGGTGCAGGAATAAAATGACCACTCTTCATTATCCCAGTTATCCCAGTTATCCCCTGCCGGCATCAGGGATGGAGATTGGCACCAGACAGCACTGGGATGGGGATGCTGGGGACACCCACGCCCCCGGAGGAGCTTTTGCCAGCAGCTACGGGCAGGATGAGGGCTCAGATGTGGTTCCCTGTGGGTCCAAGCTGTGGGGCAGCAGTGCCTGGCGTCCCCCCCCGGCATCCCCACGCACGCCCCCCCAGCGCCGCACACAGTTCCTGCCCCATTGCGACACGCCGCTTCCAGCGGCTTGCGTCACATGCCGCTGCCAGCACAAAGAGCGGGGGCAGCCGCCCGCCCACGCCCAGCCTGGCACCCACCGTGTCTCCATCCCTCCCCGGCTCTTGGCTAACCTGGCACGCGGCAGCCGGGGCCGAGGAGCGACGCCGGGACTCCATCGTTGCTGTCGGCTCTGGAAAATAGGACAGAAACCGAGTGGCCTTGGGGACCTTTTTGCTCCCTGTCCACCCCAGTCCATGTCCCGTCACCCTGTCTGGGCTGGGGATGGGAAGGGGACACAAAGTGCCCCTCACTGCCCAAACCTGCCCCGGCAATTTGAAGGGGGCTGGTTGGTTTTCCAGCCTGCGGAGGAACAAGCCTGGGTCATCCCCGTCCCCCAGTGGGATTTCTCCCACCCAGTGGGTTGAACCAGACCGGGATGTTGGGGGGCTCTTGGTCTGTTCTGTGTCCCCAGCTGGGGATGCTTTTGGCTGGTGGAAAAGAGCCCAGAGCAGTGCCAGTGACGCCGTGTTGGCAGCGCTGTCCCTCTCCTGGGGTCACTGTCCAGTTGGCTGGGGAGGAAAGGGTAGGACAGCCCCCAAACCCCCTCCTCAGGGGCAGGACCCCATCCCCATCCCCCAGGAGCGTCCCAAGGCAGCACCTGAGCACAGGCAGGGGCCAGTGGGTGCCCGAGAGATGGGCTGGAGCAGGAACATCTTGCACCCTTGCGTGCCCTACTTGGGATCTGCTCCCCCACGGCCGCGCAGGAGGGGTCGGCCGCGGCTCTCCCATGTGCACGGCTGGGTGCAGGGGGCAGCTGGGGGCAAAGGCGGCCCCACCGCAGGGTCTAGGCGCCAGCCGCCATCCCGGCCGCACCGCCAGTGCCGGGCGGGCCAGATCCTGGCCCCAAGGAGGGCTGCTGCGTCCCTCCTGCTGCAAGACGGGACCTGCGAGCAGCTCTGGCTGCAGGTCCTTGGCAGCACATCCATTGCGAAAGCTGAGCGGGCGCCGCGGCCTCTGCCTCCCGCTTCCCCCATCTCGCCAGGTCCTTCCCCTGCCGGGCACGCCACACCACCGAGCCCCTGCTCTGCAGGAGGTCACCCCAAATGCATGGGGCTGGGATGGCGGCAGCATCCTGAGCCCTTTGCAGCCGGGACCACCCCATGTTTCAGCCCCTTCTAGGGGCTGGAGAGCAATTGCTGGAGGAAAGTGCCCCTTCCAGACCAAAGCCCCCGCCTGGGGTGAATCCCACCCACGAGGAGCTGGGTTTTCTCCAAGCTCTGGATGAGAAATTCTCCTTTTCTCCAACGTCGGTGCGAAATAGCCTCAGTGGGGAGGATGAGCTCCATCGCTCAGGGAAATTAAAGCCAGCTTTGCCCTGCACAGACCCCTGTTTCTGCCAGACTCGTCCCCACTCATGGACACCAGCCACCCGTGCAGGGGACACCACACGTCATGTCTTGGCTCTGGACCACAGTCAGTCCTGGCCACCGTGTCCCCAGAGTGCTGAGCCAGCCCGTGGGCTCCACATCCTCCACACGCCATCGCTGCAACGTGCCCATGGCCATGGCGGGACACAGCCGGGGACAAGCACATCTGCATCCTGGGGGGGTCGCTGCCAGCACCCCAGACCTCTTGGCCGAGGGATGCCCTGGGCAAGGAGGGACCCTTGGAGCGGGGCAAATACAAGGTGGAATATCATGAGCGAGGATCATGGCATGTCTGTGCAAACCCCGGGACGGACCCGCTGCACCAGCAAGTCTCTGCTGGGGAGAGCCCCAGCACGGGTCTTGTCCCCATCGTGGGTGACAAACTCTGAGCAGGGTTGGGAAAAGCGGGAAATCAGGAGGATGAGTTTTCTAGCTAGGTTCTGGAGAGCCCAAAGGGAGGTGTCACCCCCTGCCAAACCTGCAGCGGAAAAATATCCCCCCGCTCCCAAACCGCCCTCGCTCCCAGGGCCAGGAATTCACGGGAGCAGGCTGCAGACGCGGGCAGTAACCCCAGCCCCGACCCGCTCCGGGGTCCCCAGCCTGCCCCGTGTCCCCCCCGTCCTCCTTCTCCTGCCCCTATTAAGGGAGACATCTTCAACAGCTCCAAATTGCCCGTAATTACCCCGAGGAGGCGGCGAGAAGCCCCTCACCGAGGGGCCCGGGTCCACAATTACTATAATTGCGCCTCCATTTCGGGGCTGCGATCGCATGGCTGCAAAGAGCGGCGGGTCCTGCACAGCTCTTTGGGGGGGCCCCAGCGCCCCCCATCCCCATGCTCCCGTGCCCCCATCCCCGCAGGGCTCTCTTCCCAGGAGCTTTTGGAGACGGGATCCTCCAAGGACCGGGAGCAAAGCGTCTCCCCCAAAGCGGGGACAGACCCCCCAAAGCCAGCGGCAGCTATGGAGGAGCAGTCTTGTCTTTACAAGTGAACAGTCTATTTATAAAGAGGGGGCACGTACAATAATGGATGGTATTTATAAATAAAGCCAGGCCGGAGGGGTCTGGAGCCTCTCCAGCCCCTCTCAGGGCCACCTCCTGCCCCATGTCCATGAACGGAGGGACCCGGGGCTGCGGCTGGAAACCAAGTCCTGTCCCCCCGGGGTGGGCACGCTGGGGCGTTGTGCCGGATCCGTCTCACTTCGGACCGCAACGGAGCAGGCGATCTCCAGGATCCCACAGCCCACAGCCGCCTTCCTCCTCCTCTTCCTCCTTCTCCACTCACTGGGGTCCCCAGGGCTTCGCTGGGCTCCCACGTCCCTCGGGGGGTGGTGGCAGAGCAGCCACCTCCTCGCTGGCTCTCCCGGAGCCGGTGGGTGCTGGAGCCGTGGCAGCATCACATCATGGGGGCCCGGGGGATGGTGTCCTGCGGGTGTGGCTGGTACCAGGCTCCGAAGCTGTTGATGTAGCTGCTGGGGGCCAGGGGGGCCCCTTTGCCCGGCACGGGGATGTCCCAGAGCTGGGGGATGTTGGGGGAGCAGGGGGAGAGGGAGGTGGCAGTGTGGAGGTGCTCCCCATCAGGCGCACTCGAGCCCTGCTTCATGATCTTCTTGTACTTGGAGCGCTTGTTCTGGAACCAGATCTTGACCTGGAGGAGGGAGAGGGGTGAGTGGGAAGGGTAGGGTTCTGTGGTCAATGCCCCCTCAAACACCTAGCATCAATAATTACAGGCCCCTCTGGGGTCCCCATCTCCCCCATCTACACCTTTTCCAGGGGTGCAATTGATTTGCCGTGGGGTTCCGTGAGATAAGCCAGGCTCTGAGCCCAACCTTTTACAAGCCACCAGAGATTCTACGAAGGGCAGCTGGAGGAGATGGGGGGAAGAAGCACAGCAAGCCCAAACAGAGGTGCAATAAATGGAGACCAACCCAGGAGTCCATCCCCACGCATGTCCCCCTCCAGCATGGGCTGTGGCCCCCACCAGCCCAGCCGGGTGCCGAGTGCTGGGTGCTGGGTGCTGGGGCTGGGCTGGGGTGCGGCACGGTGGGGCCCGCCGTGCTGGGGTGGTGGCCCCACTCATTCCTCCCCGCGGTCCCCCCCGCGCTGCCGGCAGGTTCCCACTTGTCTCCTCTTCCCCGGCTTTATGAGCTCGCTTCGCCCCTGGCTCCGGGCTGCACCCGCTGCCGCCTGCCTGTCTCTCCCCATCACCTTCAAAAACCCACTCGCCCCGTCCCGCGGCCCAGGGCCGCCCAGCGCCGGGCACGGCCGGGCCGGCAGCCAGGCTCCGGGGCTGGGAAAGTCCCGGTGCCGCTGGGAGGTGCGAGCAGGGGCGCCCCAAACCCGAGCCCTGGGGGCCCACCGGCGCCAGCTACCCCGCCGCGGCACGGCACGCCTCGGCGCCATTCCAGTTGCGCCCCGGCATCGTGACGCAGCCTTAATCCGGAGTCACTCCCAAAGCAGTGGTGGGCACGATCCCCACCTCACGGCGCATCCCCGGGGCCATGGCCATCCCCTCGCCCCCACCTCACGGGGGCCGTACCTGGGTCTGGGTGAGCCCCAGTTGTGCCGCCAGCTCGGCGCGCTCCGGCAGCGCCAGGTACTGGGTCTGCTGGAAGCGCTGGTTGAGCGCTTGCAGCTGCAGGCTGGAGTAGATGGTGCGGGGCTTGCGCAGCTTCTTCCCCTTGCCGGTGATGCGCAGCTCCCCGTTGGCCATGGCCGGGGGCTTCTCGTGCTCTTTGGGGTGGGAGAGGAGCAGAGAGGTCAACCAACGCGCTGGGAGTGTAAAAAACCCCCCCCAAACCAATCCCAAACCATCTCACCTCGGCCCTGGGGGCTGCAGTGGGTTTTGCTCTTTGGGGTTTGGTAGTTTTGGAGGGGAGGGGGAGTGAGGAGCGGGGGGTCCTGGTTTTGCTGTGCTCCTTGGTTTAAACCCCAGGTAAAGCCAAGGGGAAACAGGAGGAGGAAGGGAGGGATGGGATTATTCACTCAATAGTGCTATTCAAGCCCAAAAGCGGGCAGGCCACGGGCCCCTCTGCCTGGCACCCAACGCAGGGAGGCCAGGCAGGGCCTTGCAGGGTGACGGAGGGGACAGCAGGACGGCCCCACCCTGACCTGGTGGCCTTTGCTGTGGGCACGCTGTTCCCTCGGGCAGCCCGTCGCTGTGAGGTCTGTGACCCCATCCTGGGCCGTTTCCTCCCCTTTGAGCTTCCCTGGGTCCTTCCTGGGGGGCAGAAACCCGCCGGGGACCACCCTGTCCACAGAGAGAGCGTGGCTGCGCACCCACGTCCACCCAGGCACAGCCTGCTCTGGCCGTAGCCACGGCTCTCCAGAGCTGACAAGGGGCCAACAGGGCCTGGGGGGCTCAGCCGGGCTGGGGACCCCTCCATGGGGCAGCCCAGGGGCTACTTCTCTATGGGCTGGCTCAGCTTCCTGCTCAGTTTTTTTGGGAAAACCGCTGGAAAGAGGGATGCGACGGGGCAGGGAGCTGAGACTGGAGCATGGGGTGGTGGGGAGAGTCTGCCCCGCCCGGGGGGGCTCAGGGTGCAGGATGAGGCAGCTGGGGGGGCTCAGGGGGCGGGATGTGGGCAGCGGGGGCTCTGATGCTTCCCCATCCCCAGGGGTTTCCTGCAACGGCGCAGCCCCTCGGGGCTTCGTCGGGTCCGGCCGCTCCGGGATCGGGAGGACACATCGCATCCCCCCAGGGACCTCCCTGCCGGGCCGAGTCGCGCATCGCCGCTGCCCCGACGGGCCGGCGCTGCCCCCGCGATCTTCCGACGGCTCCGTCCGGACGCTTCCCGGTGAATCCCCAGCGCTCCCCGCTGAATCCCCGGCGCTCCCCGCTGAATCCCCCGCGCTCCCCGCTGGGTGGGCGCCTGAGGTGGGGATGTGAGGGAGTGAGTGGGGGGTCTATGCGGTGCCGACCACCTCGCACCCACCTTACCTGCGTCCTGCAGCCTGGCGCCGGGGGCCAGCCCGGCCGGGGGATGCTGGGCACCGGGGGGCGGGTAGGGCAGGTAGGGACCGCCGTGGGGCGGCGGGGGGGCACCGCTGGGGTAGGGGTAGGGCCCGGGTCGGCTGTAGGAAGCGAAAGGCGACGGGTCGTGCTGGGGGTGGCCGGCGGGGTGGAGGCCGTGGAGCGGGTAGTGCGGCGGCGAGGGGTGGGCGAGCTCCAGGAAAGCGGCTTTGGAGGGGTCGGGTCCCAGCAAGCTCTCGGCCACGGAGCTCATGGTCATGGTGGGCCGAGCCGGGCCGGGCCGGGCCGGGCAGCCCCCGGAGCCCGCAAAGCCGCGCCGAGCCCCGCCGCCCCCCGACGGGCTCCGCGCTGCCGTGCCGCGGCCCCGCGCCCGGGGGATGCCCTGCCCGCCCCGCCCCGCCCCGCCAAGCCCCGCCCGTCATGACGTCACACATCGGGGCACCCCCCCCCTCCCCCCTCCACACACACCCCCCCCGTTGCCCACCCTCCCATCTCCGGGGGCAGCCCCCTCTGCGTGCCACCCCCCGCCCCGAGGGGTCCCCCCTTCCAACGCCTGTGCCCCGGCCCGGAGTGATGCGGGGAGATCCGGGTGGGGGGGCATCCCGACCCTCCATGTCCTGGATGAGTCTTCCCGGGTGGGAGGCCTGCCCCACGTGCTCCTGAGGTGGGGGGTAATCTGTGCTGGGGGGTAACCCCTCCCCAGAGGCCCCCCTCCATCGGGGGCGCATGGGTTGGACATGTCCCTGGAGGGGATGCGAATCCTCGAGGGGGGACACTGGGCACGCAGGGGACAGACTCCGGGCAAGGAGGAGCTGAGGCCATTCGCACTCAGCTCACTTGTGTGGGGACGGGAGGATGCTCCCGGGACAGGAGAATGATGGACAGCGGACAGAGGGACGGACACGCAGGGTGTCGAGGCCCAGTGCATCCCCAGTGCATCCCAAGTGCTTGTGGGTGCTGGTGGAGGACATCCAGGGTGCCGGCGGGGAGGGAGCCCCAGGTTCACCCCGCCCTGGCAGACGGGAGGCCCCTTCCCCTGGCGTCGGCAGCGCCCGGTCCCCGCGGGGCCTCGCTGCTGGCAGCAGGCACCGACCTGCCCGGCTGCTCCCTCCCAGTGCCCCGGGGAGCCCTGACCCCGGCGGGGTGCGTGGGGCCCCGAGTTGACCTGCAGCCCTCGCCCCGGCTGCCAGCCAGGGCAAACCCGGGGATAAAAACCCCCATGGGGCTTGGGGACAACGCCACCACCTTTGGGGACACCGCCCCCACCTTTGGGGACAGCCAGCCAGAGCCCCGGAGGGTGCTGGCGGGGAGGATTTGCACCTCCTGCCGTCCCAGGTCTGATGCCAAGCCCTGGCTGGGGTCCGTGAGCCCCGGCTGCACCGTGGTGACAGCTTTGGGGACACTGGGGTGACACAGTGGGAAGGGCCACCCCAGGAGGAGCAGCCCCGGGGGAGCGGGGTGACAGGCGGCCGGGGGTGCTCGCAGGGAGAGTCCCCCGTCCCCACCCTCCAGTTAGACCATCTTCCAAACATGTTTCCATGTGGCCATCACGCCGCGGCTGAGTCACCCACGCAGGGGCCAGCAGCTCCGCTATAAACAGCTGAGCTCCCGGCTAATCCCCGGACACGCTGGGACCGTGTCCTGCCCCAGACTCCCAGTACGACAGCCCTTCCTCCGACCAGCTCCAACCCCCTGGAGCTGATGGCTTGAGCCCACCCATCCCAGCCTCCCGAAACCCGTGCTCACGGCACCGTAAGGGTCATTTCCATCACAGCCAGACCCACAGACCAGCCCCTCGGTACTGTCCGTAGGCTCTGGGGTCCTCCTGTCCTTCTATCCCAGCAGGGTACCAGTGTCCTCGGGGACAACTTGGGCTCAAAACCCTATGGGAGCCCTAAATCTGGGCGCGGGGAGAAGCTGTCCTGCCCTCTCTGCACCGGCCACCGTGGAAAATCCCTCAACTCCACCCAGGCAAAAGTGGGGGCGAAGCAGCAAAGGAAAAGAGGCACGAGGAGAAATCCAGATGTTCTCCAGCCCTGTCTGGGCTGGCCGAGGCATCCCCAGGGAGTCCGGCTTGGCCAGCACCGGGGCCACTGCGAGTACCAGAGGAAACCTCCGCCGATGTGCGTTTCTCCCGCTCTGCACTTTCCCTGCCAGGGTGTCTCCTCTCTCACCGGCTCCAGGGATGGGTGCTGGTTTGCTGGGATGAGCTACCGGTGGCGCCGCTGCTCCTTGTCCCTGCGCTGAGGGTGGGAGGGAGATGCTGGGGCTGGGGGCTGCGGCCCCCATCAACACTGCAGATGTTGCCCGTGGTGGCAGGGAGGCTCCCAGGGCTGGGTGTGGGGCGTTCAATTGCTCAGAGGACCCAGAGCCCCATCCCACCCCTCTGCGACATGGTGAACGGAACGAAATCCAAGTCCCCCAGATGTCCCCCAGCAGCAGAGGGGCCAGGGTCCGGTGCTGGGTGCTGGTGGAAGGACGGTGCCCCTGTGGGTGTTTTGGGGCAGTATTTGACTTCTGGCAGCAGGAGGACGACCCTCAGGGTCAAGTCCCCTCCTGGGGCACAGTGTCACAGCTGGTTCACTGGTGATGCCACAGAGGGATCCCACCCCCCCAAGCCTAAGGACTGCAGAGTGAGTGGGTCCCCCACTCAGGGATCTCCAAGTGGGTCCCATGGCACGGGACAGCCCAGGGTGAGCAACGAGGCAGTGGAGACACCAGAGGAGAGGCAGGCCATCTCCTCCTCCTCCTCTTCCTCCTCCTCCTCCTCCTCCTTGTCCAGCACCACCCCATCCATCTCGGAGCCCACCGGTGCGGGTGCCGGGACAGCACTACCAGGTCCGCGTTCCCTTGGGAGTTGGGGTCAGAAACGGGCACCAAACCTTCAGGCTGTAGAAACCTTCCAGCTCCCAGCCCGGGGTTCTCCTTCCCAGCATCTTCGGCACCTCGAGGGCAGGAGCTGGTGCCACCCAGGCACCTGCCCGGGGGTGGGCATGGGGTGTCAGGTCCCAGCCCTCCTGTTAGTGTCGGCGCGGGCTGGCAGGGACAGAACATGCTGTTTTAGCAGGGTTTGGGGGTTGAGGGGTGCCAAAATAAATACATCGAGTCAACTCGTATCCAATTAACAAAAATAAATCAAGGCCACGCTCGGAGCCAATTCAAAGTCTCGGTCCCGAGCCCCACGCGGTGCCAGCCGGGACACGCGGGAGCTGCGGCGCTGCCGTTCACCTGCCCCGCCAAGCGCCGCGGCGAGGGGGGCTCCGGGGTTTTACCCGCTGCCGAGGCCGATGGAAGCGAGAGGGATGAAAAGGGGTTCAGGGGAGGGCGTGGGGCGAGCGGGGCAAGATGTGCCAGGTAACAAACCTCCGAGATCCTCCGAGATAAAGGGAGATCCCAGCAGCTGTAATTAGGCGCTGGAGATAGAGCGGCGCGGGGCAAGCCCGAAGCCAGGCGCAGGAATTCTGGGTTAATGGCAGCCCAAGGAGAAGTTAATAACAAGCCGAACGGAGTGGGAGCAGACAGCCTGGCGTCTGCCCTCCCACACGCCACCGCTGCCACGCTAACGAACAACCGCGCTATCGCCAGCCCCGTCAGGGATCCCGGGGCAGCACAGGGAGTCGGGGTGCTCGGCTCGACAGGGTTCCCCCCGGGCTTGTCCCCAGGAGTTTTTTTTGGTTTGATGGCCAGAGGAAAAGCCACCCCGGGGTGGGGGAACGGGGAGGATGAGGGGCTGTTTGGGAGCATGGAATCATGGAATAGGTTAGGAAAGGACCTTGGAAGGGAGCATCCTCCGGGAGGGGGCTGGAGCAGGGGACGGTGCCGGGGAAAGGCTGTGCTGCGCTGCGCGACACCCTCCTTTCCCAGCGCCTGATCCTGCCCCGCAGGGGAGCATCCACGGGAGCAAGAGCAGGATTTGTCCCCCGGCCGGTGTCAGACACCCCTGAAGCACCCAGGACCTGTCACCCCGTGCGAGGAATCCCGGCGTGAGCCGCTGCTGATGGGGAGGTGACCCGGCGGCGCAGAGGTGGCCCAGGGGACACAGGCACCCAGGAGGTGACAGCGACGTGGCCGACACAGGAGGGTCCGGGGCTCGGCTTCGACGGGGTGGGGGGTTCAAAGGGGCGCAAGGGAAGAGAAAATGCACGCTTCCCACCGAGGCGGCGGGTTTGTGCCCTGCATCGTGACCGGTTTGAGTGGAGATGAAATCACATGGATGTTAAAAAGTTTAAAACAAGTCAGTGTTGCCCCCCCGGCCCCCCACTTCATCCCCCCCCCCAATAAAGCAAATATTTTGTTTTGTTTAAAATATTTTCCAGGCTGTGGATCTGGTCTGGGTTTGATTTTCTGGGACCAGCGGCTGGAAATCAAAGGAGTGAAAGGACCCTGGTGTAAATCAGCAAAGAGCCATGGGGTGCCCCTGATTTACACCCCTTCAGCCCTTGGCCCCTGCTGAGACGGGCGAAGGAGCAGACAAGAGGGGATCGCTCCCCTTGGTGGCATCTCCGCAGAGAAGCAAAACCGGCGCCAGCTTTGCTGCCCCATAAACGCGGAGCAAACCGACCCTAGCATCACCAGCTCCCCCCGACCGGCACCGCTGGGAGGGTCTCCCCGCTCCCTGCTATTCTTCGGTGAGTTTATTAAGTGCCTGGGATTAATTGCGGGAGCAATTTTCTGCTGTCTAAATTCCCCCTGTCACTGTTCCTCCCCTCGTGCCCTGGCGTGTGAAGCCGGTTTTGGGGGATAATTATGCCCCATCTGGAAACCTTTGGGGAAGGTGTGAACCTGCTCGGCAGAAATACGACATATTTAATCAATTATTCCATTCATTAGCCCCGGCCTCGGCGCCTCGCTCCGTTAATTTGACAAGCGCACCGGTTAAAGAGGCTTTTTAACCTCCGTCCGCTTCCCGTCACCCCGAACGCAGGGAGCCGGAGAGCCCCGGCGCTGGCGGCACCGGCGCCCCGAACCCTCCGCCGTCCCTCCCGCGGCCACCGGTGCGGCTCTGCCAGGGGGCTGGTCCCGCCAAAGTGCTTTGGCTGCTGATGCAAACCCCGAAAATCCTTCGGGGTGCTCCGAAACGCGTAAAAAAACCCCACAGTGACATTTTCTTTCTTTCTGTTCATGCAGAACTCGGTCGCTGGGATGTTGGCAGTGGGGCGGCACCGGGCTGAAGTGTCACTTGTCTTTTCTTGCCCTCCTGCCCCATCCCTGCCTCCGCCGCCGTTGCTGGAATGGTGAAAATTGCCTCTTTCTGGGTGGAGCAGCTACTTGGATTTATTGTGTTCAATAACGGGAAATATTGGTGTGGATTTGGGGGTATTTTAGATAAATTGTATTTATTGTGCGCTGAAATAATGAACAATACTGGTTTGCACTGGGGTTTTTTTTAGGTAGCTGTTGGGAGGTTGGTTTTCTCCGGAGGCTGAGCCTTACCGCAAGCCCAGTTAAGATCTGGCCCAGGTTTTCTACACCATTTCTAGGGGGTTCTTCCTGGAGTCAGTGGTCTTTTCCTTCCTTCTGGCATGCTCCTCACTGGAGAAGTCGGTGTTTTCCCTCCAGTGAGACCCGTTCAGGGTTTGCAGCTTCAACAAGGCAGTCGGTGATGGCTGGATGCAGCATTTAAACAAAGAGCTCGCCCAGCGCCGGGCTCTCGCTGGAGGATTCAGTCCCACAAACCCGACCCATCTGCTCTGGAACCACCTCTTCAGGCGCGCGACTCCGAACGAGAAACTTTATGACGGGGCAGCACCGATTTGACCACCTCAATAGCTGCCAGGCCGTCAAACCGGGGTGGGGAGGGAGGTAAATGTGGTGCTTTCAGAGGGGTGAGGTGCCCAGCGTGGCACCCTGGTGTTGGCACAGCCCCCTCTTGCTCCCAGCCATGCCCGGTACCCACAAAGGCGTTTCCTCTCCCTCCTCCATCGTTGGTGCTTGCACAGCGCCCACAGACAGGACTGTCCCCGGGGTGATGTTCTCCCGCAGGGGTCGGGGTCCCGCCGGGGCCAGCCCCGCTCCCACCACTCTCCCTCCCCTCCCTCGGGTGGGAGGAATTAAACCCCACGTTCCCCGCCCCAAGCATCCCGCTCCCGCCCGCTGGCCGCAGCGCCTGGTGACTGGTTTCTCCGGGAAGGACCTCGGCCAAGGACGACATTGAAAACCCACCGATCTTCTTGGGGTTGTTTAGGGCTTTGTTTTGTTTTTAACGTCCCAGCCGGAAAGTTGGACGCTGTGCCCTGCCAGTGCTGGGCTCCATCCCTGCCACTGGTGGCTGCCCAGTGTGGCCAGCAGAGCGCTGGGGTGCTGGGCAGCCGGCAATGCTGCTGGTGCTGGGATGCTCTGAGGCAACACCCGAGGGGTGAACTGGTACGGCTGGGAGGAGGAGCTGAGCTGCTGGGGGGAAGAGCCCCTTTCATTTTTCGCTTTGAAATCAAGGTTCTTTTTTTTTAACAAGCAAAACCCTGTTTAAATTCCAACAAGTGGAACAAAATCGTTCTGTTTTCTCAATGCAAAACATTTTGATGGGTCAGAAGGTTCGAGGTTGGGGGGGTGCCTCCAGTTGTGGGCTGTTTTCATTCTGGTTTTGTACAGACCAGGAAGAAAGAGCAGAGTTCCCTCTGAAAGCGGAGCCCTGCCCAGGCCACTCAGAAGCGCTATAAAACGGCCGGGAAAGGCCAGCGTCTGGGGGTCAGGGACTCTCTGACCGCACCGGTGGAACGAGACTCGCAGAGGAATCCCTGTCCGGGGGGGTTTGGTGCAGAGAAGTGGCACAATATGACCTGATCTCGTCAGAGCAAGCGGGGAGACCTGGGGGACCTTCCCTCTGGGAGCACACGTTGGGGACGCTCCGGCCGTGGGAGCACGGACCCGGCAGCCTTCCCACACCCCCATCCAGCTCCTGCATCCCCCACTTAGGAGCAGTCAGGACCCCCCCAGCCCACCTGGAGCTCCGGAAGCTCCGTTTGCAGGCGGACGCGTGCGCAGGGAGGGGAAAGCACGGCTGACCCCGCATCCTCCGAGGTGCGCGCCGCGTGTCGCTGGACACATCGTGGCTTGAGGCTGGGGGTGAGAATTGGCGGAGCCGGCAGGAGGGGCTTCAGCTTCCTCGGGCATGAGTGCTTCGTGTCGCTGGTGGCAGAAAATCACTTCGTTGCCCAGGCTGTGGCCATGGAGTGACGGGAAATCTGCGGTGCTCGCTCAAGTTGGCAGTGGCGGCTCCTTGGCAGAGTGTGGGGGGTGGTCCCAGCCCTCCCCTGCACCAACTCTGCTGAAAATAGAGGAACGATTTCGTCATCCCCCCACCCCGGGTTGATATTCATCAGAAAGTGCTTCTAGTGAAGCGCTGGGTCAGCCCGAGCTCGAGCCGCAGGTGGGGGCTCTGTGGGATGCTGGAGGATGAGCCTGGCGTGGCTCACGAGGAACCACAGTGGAGCCCCGCGGTGAAGGTCCACCAGCAGGTGAACAGAAGAAGAGAGGGGGGGGAAGAAAAAAATCACTGTGACGTTTCACTGATGGAATAGAAAGCTCTCAACAAATATTTGGAGAGGAAAATATATATATTCTGTTGACATCTCCCACATCTGGCGCAATCCCAGGTCTTCTGCCAATCCTCCGAACGCCCTCAGTGCTGTAATGAAAAGCAGCGTCCCAAAATGTCCTTTTCTTTTTGGTGGTTAAGCCTCTGGAGAAAAAATAACAATTTCAGGAATTTTTAAGAGGGAAAGAAGCAATAAATCGGAAAAGCTTCAACATCTCTGGAGAAATGGGTGTTTTCCGACCCATCCCAGTGACGCGCTCCTGTGGGTTTGCTGCTGGAAGGTGCCGAGGACGGTGGCTGTGTGTGTCCTCGGGGTGTGAAGATGCCCAGGTTGGTCCGGGCGCAGTGTTAGGGGAGCGGGGAGAAGCTCCCGGGGTTGGACCCGCCGCGTTCTCCGTATTCTAGCTCTGTATTTCAGTGCCGATGAAAATCGCTGTATTAGCAGCCCCAGCCTGGCTCCTTCCTCCTCCTTTGCAGCCAGCGATGGGTTTTAGAGGGAGCAGACTCAGGTCAAGCCTCGGAAAAAAAAAGTCCTTTCGGAGTCCTCGATTTAGCAGCAGAAGAGGTAACAGCGGGGCAGCGACCAGAGCCCGCGCCCGGTACCCGCGTCGGCTTCCCCGGCAAGGTCCCCTCCAGCCCCCCGCGGTGCCGGGGATGCTGGGGGAGCGGGGAGGCTCAGCCCTGCCTGGTCACTCGCTGTCCCCAGCCGGGACGTGTGGGTTTGGAGAGGCGTTAGGAGCATTATAATCAGTGACCCCACATTCTTGCTAATTAACAGAGAGAAAATTAGTGGTGAAGGCAATTGTTCCTCTTGTATTGCTCTTTCTGGTTTGGTTGTTTTTTTGGGCTTGGCTTTTTTTTGTTCTCTGCGTGTACCGTGTAGAAAGAATTATTGAGGCCTCTGGGGCCAAATTCCAAGGCTCGACTGAAGCAAAATTCTCAGCGTGAGTTTTCGCCTGAATAAAGGAGTCAGGGTGTTGCTCAGAGCAGTGAAGGGCAGAAGCCGACCCTCTGCTTCACTCTGAAGAAGGCTGAGCCCGCGGTACCCGCAGTGCCAGGTGACGCCCGGCTCGGCCGGATGCTCCCCTGCCCAAAGGAGGGTTCGGTCCCTGCTGAATCGTGCACGTCTCTTCAGGGGACTTCCAGGGAAAGCCGGGCAGCTTCGGAAAGCCACTTGAACCAGACACCAACTGACCCAGACACCACCTGAACCAGCCACCACCTGAGGCGGCAGGATGGCTCTGGCGGGGATGCCATGAGGGTGGACGCTGGTAGAGTGACATTTGGAGCTTGGATCCCCCCCTGGGGCAGAGGTGTGCGGTGGCCACCTCCATCCATGGCTGGCTAATGCCTGGGGCTAACGGCCATCTGGCAGCACCGTCCTGCTGCGCAAAGCAAGCGCGGGGACAACCCATCATCCCAGTCCCCTCGCAGGACCCGAGCCCTCCATCTCCCGGCTCCTAGAGCCACCGTCCTTTCCAGAGAAGCTGGAGGCAGAGCCACCCACCCCGGGGCCCAGGAACACCCCTGCCAAGCTGGGGAGCCCCTGCAGAGCCCGTCGGGGTGGTGTCACCTAACGTCCCCACGTCACCGACCTCCCTCCCCAGCACACTGGCAGGGGTTCATTAGCGGAGCTGACAATCCCCGCAGCACGCGCTGGGTATTTACATCTCTGGGGAAGCTGAACTCAAGAGGGAGAAAAAAATGGTGATGGTAAATGTGTAATTAAAGCCCTATTAAGAGGCGCCGAGAAGTCTCCGGGGGAGCAGGGCGTAGAGCTCCTGTCTCCCCGACGGCTCTTGGGCGCAAAAGTCTCCCCAGGCACAGCCAGGAGGGCCCGTGGGGACCTGCCCCGGAGGACATGGCATCGTCGGGGTCTCTGTGGCACTGGGGCATCCCTCCCAAGGCCAGGCTGGGGCGGGGGAGGACTGTGCCATCCCATCCCATCCCATCCCATCCCATCCCATCCCATCCCATCCCATCCCATCCCATCCCATCCCATCCCATCCCATCCCATCCCATCCCATCCCATCCCATCCCATCCCATCCCATCCCATCCCCTGCAGCCTTGCTCGGAGTTCAGAGGGGCTGGGAGTGGGCATCCATCCCCTGGCAGCCGCATCCCCCCAGACTGCTCAGACTGGTGGGTTGGGTGCCCAGCTCCGGCACAGGGTGCTCCCTGAGGCCAAAACCCCTCGGACCGGGCTGGAGCCAGGGGCCACCAACCTCAGACAGGCGAGGGGTCCAGCCTGCGTGCGGGGCGACGCCTGGCTGGAGCTACGTGGCTCGGCAGAGCTGACGGAGGAGACAGGTATTTTAACAGGCAAAAAGAGGGAGTCGCTGACGCTCAATCCCCTGTCACAGAGTCGGAGTTTCACCATCTCCTACGCCGTGGCTACTCCCTCTCCATCTCAGCCCTTTTGGTGTGTCAGGTCCTCACCCTCACTGGGATGTCCAAGTCATCCTCGAGCCCTGCCCACGTCCCGCCACGCTCCCCAGCACCATGCTGGTCCCGCTCCCCTCGTTCAGCCCCTTGCAGGCTCCGTGCCCGCCTCCAGCCGTGCCCACGGCATAGCCTGGCTCTGACCCAGCTCAGCACCCCACCTGCACTGGGAATTATTTTTCCTCACCCTGGAAGCATCCCCAGTACGGAGGTGACACATGAACCTCCCCTGCCACCCCGCCACCTTCACCCAGGGGTCTCCCTGGCTGCCCCTATTCAAAGGCAAAAAAAAAGCAGGTTGTGGCCAGGTTTGACGGTAAATCACACCAATTCCTCACCGCCCGCCGGATTCCAGCAGCCCGCCTCACCTCGCCCGCCCTCGCAGGTGCCTTTCCCATTCAACGCCTCCCCTTTCGCCTGTCCCCGCTCTCCACAGCCCCCCTATTAGTTGTGGTTCACTGGGCACTGAATGGGGACTGGAATTTCTTAATCCACCGGTGACCCGCAGAGGAGTGTTCCCAGCCCCAGCCCCGTAACCCAACCCCGCACAGCACAAAGCCGGGGAGGCATCGCCGGCATTACCCAGCGGCTGAGTCTCACCTCCTCCTGGTCCCGGCAGGGTGGGCGGCACCGTGGGCACCGCTCCCTTTGAACGTCCCTCCGGTAGAGATTTGCCGGCATAGAGGTCGGCCGAGCTTTTGTCTTGTTGTTGGTTTGGAAAATTCCACCTGGTCGCGGTTCGGGGTTCCCATTTCATCCCATTTATAGCCTAAAACGTGCCCGTGGGTTTGAGTCCATCTGCCACCTCGCCCTGAGCAGTAAAAGGGACCGAGGGAGGGTTTGAAAGTGGTTTATGGGGTTTTTTAACAGGAAAATGTTGATTCATTGGAAATATCCATTTTTTGCCAGGAATGTATCTGCTCGCTTCAACCTGGGCAGAACTCCTCGTCACAGTATCACAGAGGTGTCCGCGTCCATCCCTCAATAAGGAGCAGCTCAGGCATTCACGTGGGACATAAGACCCCCCCATGGCTCCCCAGCTCCTCTCCCACCGTTGGGAGACCTGGTGTCGCACCCTCTCAGTCAGCCCAAGCCCTTCACATGGAATGATTTTTCTTGAAAGATGTGTTTTTTGTAAAAACGCATTGCAAAATACATCGCTGCCTTCTGTGAAGGAGACACCAGCCTTCCCGAGCTCTTCCTGCCCCAGCTATGGACACCCGCACGGAAACTCAGCTGAGGAATGTCTGGCTTTTGGCACAGGAGAAGTTTTGAACACTAATGTAGTAAAGTTGAGGGCCCCAAAAAGCCTTTGAGGTGGGAAGTGAGTCTCCCTCCAGCCCACAGAAGCTGGAGGTTGTGGAACCATTTGAAATCATGCGGTCCATCGTGGCAGGAAGCAGGCTGCTGGAAGCAGGGACGGTCCTCCTGGCGTTGAGCAGCTTGGGGTGGGTGTTGGCCGTTACGGGCTGTGGGTCGGTTTGATTTCAAGGCAGTTTTATACCACTGGAGCTGGAGAAGGGCTCCGAGCACAGGAGGACCCAGGGGTGAGGTTTTCAGACAACTCCCAGCACGTTTCCCTTCATCTCACCTTGGGGCTTATTTCTGTCCTAAGATGAGTCTGGAAAGCAGCAGCCCCTCCACAGCAGAGGGGTGAGTGGGGGCGCTGAGGGGCAGTCCTGGGGCACGGGGTGAAGGCACCTCTGAAGGTCTCTACAGGACACAGCCTCAACCACCTCCCGGCAGGAAAACAAGGGTTCTCTCAGGCGGTAGCTCCTGTTTTTCAGCTCGCTGTCACCTCCGTGTCCCCCAGCAGTCTGTCTCGGCTCAGCAGGGAGATGCTCAGCCCAGCAGCGCGTCCCCCGCGGCCTCAGCGTCAGGCTGAGCTCAGCTCCAGCTGCGGCGAAGGGAAGACAAGGTCAGAGGAAAGCGCCCACTTTCCGTTTACTCTGAATTTCCACCCCTGCGTCCCCCCACATCATCCCCATGAGTAATAGGGAGCGGCCGTTGCCGTCCGGGCCAACGGGAGACGGGACCACCCAGGGCCACCCCTTGGCCTGGGAGAAGGCAGCTGGCAGGCGGTGAGGAGGAGGAGGGTGATGAGGAAGGAGATTCTGGGCTTTCCTGTTCCTCTTGGCTCCCTGGGGTTGTTTGGGGTCCCAGAGCGACACCCCTGGGAGCCGGCCAGCTCTGTTAGTCACACGGGGAGGCGCAGAGGCTGGAAAGACCTGCGGCCCTGCCAGGGCGGTGGAGAGGGCAGAGCGGGCAGGACGTCATGGACGAGCACCATCGCTCTCCGCCGCCAAGGAGCCGTGAGGAGGCACCTGGGACTGGAGACCTCCTGGCCTCCACTCCTTGGCTCACATCTCACTCTCCCTGCACTGCGGTGGAGGCGTCTCTCCTGGGACCGGCTCAGCGTGTGGTGTCCCACCCTCAGGGCTCCTCTCGGAGGCTTCGACTACGGGGTACACAGGGGTGGAGGTTTTAAGCTGGAAGAATGCGGGAGGTTTTGTGACAAAGGCTCGTTTCCAAACTTGAGGTTTTCAGAGCTCAAAGGGCAGCGGGTGGAGACTAAGGAAGGACAAAAGCCCTAAAAAAAAAGGGAGAAAAATAATACTGAACACCTGGAGGACCTCAGGAGCAAGGGCAGAGCTGCCAGCAGGGTAGTGCTCCTGCCTCCCTCCCCATCCTGGTCCACCATGGTCCGTCTTCTCCAGGCTCTGCGGCCTCATGGGGAAAGACCCAGCTCCACCCTCCAGTGTTTGTTAAATAATCTGTGGTAGCTCCGACTCAGGAGCCCCGTAAACCTTCCCCTGGGTGAATGGCACATCCTTTTTCTGTTGAGGGCTGTTCTTTCATATCGCATGGGAGTTTCGTTTCCTCGTGCACCGTGGCCCCAATGTGATGGGTAGTTAGTTAGCATTCCCATCCAGCCTTGGAGAATTGGGCCACCATGCTCCTCCATCCTCTTCCTCGTTTTAGGGGAAGCAGGACAGGATCATCACGTGGGGAAACTGAGGCATGCCAAGGTGCAGGCTGGAGGTCAGTAACTCCTTTGCTTGCAGGAACTCGCTGGCCAGTCGGACGCAGCCCAGCAGAGATGGGTACCTTGCCCGGAGCCCCGCCGGGCTCTCGGCAGCCTTTCTCCTGCCTTCCCAAGGGAACAAGACCAGTTAACCCCAGATGGCTTTTGACACCTGCCCTACCCACTGGAGCCGGTCTGGAGCCCTTCACGGAACAGGGCTCAGCCACAGGACGCGGGCAGCGGCGAGAACCAGCAGGAGCAGGGACGGGCACGGGGTGTTTCCCGGCAGGTTACACGCTGGGGTGCGTTCCTGCGCTGGCTGGGTCAAAGCCAGCTTGATTTGGCCACACCGAAAAGCCCTCACCACCAGTGAAACCAGCGCTCCCAGCCACGGCAGTGACACCAGTCTCAGGAATCGGAGCGAGCGCCGAAGGATCTCCGCTGGCCACCAAGGCTGGATGCTCCCCACGGACCGGGATGCTCCGCACGGACCAAACAGTTCCTCAAGGTCAAACCCAGCCACATTTGCAAGGGACGGTTTAGGAGTTGCCTGAGACCTCCTGCAGGGATGGTGACACGCGTGTATGTGAACACATATGTGTGCACGAGTCCATGTGCCCTGGTGCCATCACCCCTCTGCCCAGTGACATGACACCTCGCCCTGCCGCAGCCGGTTTGCTGCTAAAGGCGATACCAATGGCCCGGAACTGGAGTGATTTGAAGGTAACTCGTTTTCTTTACCCTGCTGTGTCACAGCTAAGGGGTGACACCCCCAGCCCCCCCACGGGGTGGCCGGGCTGCAGGTAACGTTGCCATCTAGTGGCTTCCCCACCCCGAGCCGAGGGAACGCAGCCACGGCCGGGGTTATCTGGGAAGAGGATGGGGGGATGAAGCAGCGCGGGTGTGCTGGTCCTCGAGTGGTACCTGCTGACACCCCTCCCGTACCCACGCCTGGAGACAGAGGGAGCAGCAAGGGCTTGGCTCGTCTGAGGACGGGATGGGCAAGTTTTGGCCTCTCCGCTCTGGCAGCAGCAATCCATCCTCTTCCTCAGCGGCTTGGACCAGGCGGCAGCTCCCACCCCCAGCCAGGACTGGGCAGTGGGTCAGAGCCTGCAGAACCAGAGGCAGGGCTCGGAGTGGTGGTGGGGAATCACAGGCAGCTCCCCCACCCTGTGACCACGCCTGAAAGCTGTCGAGCCCCCTGAATTCCCCAGAGAGGAGCAGGGAGCCCCCAGCTTTTGTACAGCAGGGAGAAGAACCTGCCTCCAGCCTGAGGGGAGGAGGTGGAGGCTTGGCTCAAAGCTGGCAACACCTCAGCTGCTGGAGCTGCCAGGGCTTGGTCACGGCTGTGGCAGCGCAGCCGCCTATGGATGGTACCTGATAGGCCAGATTCCTGCCAAAGCATCTTTCTTGACAGAGCTTAATATCAAAGGCGGATGGGGCCGAGGATGTGGGCGGCTCGTCCCCGCACCGGGCTGCGTCCAAACCCAGTTCAGGATGGCCCCAGCACATCCCCAGCTGGGGCTCGGGCACGGGGACATGCACAGAGATGACCCAGGACATGACAAACCGCTCACTTCTGATAAACGCAGGGAGGTTTTCCCTGTCTCCTCAGCTCTGTTTGGAGGCCAGAGGCAGGGTACAGGACCCTGCTCCCTCTTGTGCTGGCAGGAGCAGAGGTGCAGGGTCCTGCCTGAGCCAGTACCCAGCCCGCCCTGGGGAGCACTGCTGCACCCCAGCACCCCTCCCGTGCCGGCAGCACCCACAGCCCTGCTCATCTCCCCGCGCCACCCATCTCCCAAACCCTAGGAGGGGAGAAGAAGGTTTGGTTGGTGCCCAGAGGGAAATCCCAGCTCCGAAGCCCCTGTTTGGGAGGAGCAGGGTCACCTCCAGCCAGCCTTGCACCTCTGGCTGCCCGGACCGGCGGCATGCTGCCGTTTCCAGAGAAAAGGAACCTGACGTGCTCACTCTGCATTTGCTGGCCTGTTCCCTCGCAGGACTTGTGGGCTTGTTAGCCAGCCTCACCCCCGGCTGACACGGGCAGGCAGCCCCACAACGAACCCCCTACCAGTGCTGCACAAATGCCTTTTTTCTCCAGCCTCAGCGAGAACCGTGCTTTGCCGCGTGCCTATCAAGACCCGCTTCATCCTAGAGAAGCCAATAGACAGATCCTGGCCCTATCCAGGAGAGGAAATCCAGTGTGACCACAGAAAAATCGCACGGAGGAGGAGAACTACTTCAGGGTGAGACTCAGGATTCCTCTGGTTCCTCCTCTGGGAACCCTGAAGGAAGTGGTTTGGGGATTACCTGCCCCGTAATAAGCTCCTGCCTGTCCCTTCATCCTCTGCGCTGCCGTTTACACTCTCAAGCACGAGGATTTTATCTATACCCAACCCCTTTATCTTTTTACGACTTACATTTTAAAACTCTCACTGTTCCTGCTATCTCAATACCTCTCTAAGAGCTTTATTAGCCCCGCTAAGTCGCCAGCAGCAACGGAGTCTTGTGGCAACGAGTTGTGCATCGCCTTCACGTTATTTCATTCCGGGTGGAGATGCCCAGACTGACCCTTCCTCTCGCCTGCCAGCAGCCGGTGTCATGGCTGTGCTGGCAAAAGTGCTTTGCAGCTGCCCCTCTATCTCCTCTCTGCATCTCACGCAGGCACGGAGCATTCCTCACCACCTCGTCACCTTGTTTGGCTGGTGTCTGATCCAGCTGGGTTTCTCTCCTGCTCTGGAAAACACTCCCACAGGAAGGCAGCCACCTCCCCTCTCCCTGTCACCTCCCTGTTCCCCACAGCGCACACGGGAGAGGCATCGCTCCATGCCCGGGCTGATTGTGGACGAGGACGCAATGGCAGGGTGTTCACCCACATGCCCGGGATCTTTATCTTCTCCAGGCAGAGAGGAAGTGCAGAGGATTTAAATTGGGAGCTGGAAATCAGCCGGGGAACAAGATCATCCCGCACAGCCTTCCAGTGGCTGTAGGTACCACTTCACCTGCCAGAATCCTCCCCTGCATCCTGCAGGAACAATCCTGGCCTCGCCTGGTCCCCAGGCACCCTCCTGGGGCTGCTGCAGGCACCTCAGACTGTGCTGGTCCAACGCCACCTCCCCGTGGGACACCCAGGCGGTTCCTCTCCCCCAGCATGGCTCAGGAAGCGTGAGCCATGCACCGCTCAGGCTGGGCAAGCCGACTGCTCCGCTCCCAGTGTGCTGGGAACCACCAGCTCTACCCGTCCCTGACTGCTACAGCCAAGTCCTTCAGCTGCCGAGGGCTCCTCCATCCTGGGGCTGCCCGGAGCCAGCGGAGACCGTCCCATCTGCCCAGCCCCACGACCGCAGCGTCCCCTTTCCCTCGCGCCGGCTGCCTCCCGAACTGGCTGGGGTTCGGTGTGTTCTGTCCCCCAGCACAGAGGCAGCACGGGTCGGTGCTGGGTGTTAAACAGCAGGAGGACACCGGGGCCCCGTGTGTAGGTGCTGGACGGGGCTGCGGGGAGGGTGCTGCAATCCCAGCCCTGCTCCGTGGTGTTTACTTCCCCTCCCAGCTTTTTTGCAAGCTCCTCAGGGCAGCGCCTGTTGCTCAATGCAGAGCCCTGCTCTCTCTCAGGGCTCTCTGCAACAGAGAGCTAACGCTTCTGCCAGAGATGATGCCCAAGATCTAACAAACCCAGGCTACAATCCCACCCCGAGCAGATCCCAGCGCCAACCTCCATGAGCACCTCGGCACCTGCAGGGCCCATCTCCAGGAAAACTCTGGCCGAGCTGCACGTTCTGGGTTGGGTTTAGCTCTCTCCACCCCGCAGCATCGCTGCTCTCCCAGGCGGCTCTGGAAAAGGTCACTCGGCATCTGAGGGAAGGGGGGGCGATCCAGGCAAACCAGCCCCCCGGCTCCCTCCCAGAGGTCAGCTCAAGTGGATGAAGGATCCTTGCTCCCATCCAGCTGTGAGTTTGGCTCCCACTTCTCATTCTCTGCGGGTACAGACACAGCCCATGTGAACCTCTGGCAGCGCAGGGCTGTCACCAGCGCACAGGCAACTCCCAAGTGTCATGCCCGGGTGCCAGCCAGCTCTGCAGAGGCTTTGCTCTTCTCCAAATGCTGCTTTAAACCTTCTCATGGTGGCCAGCAAGACTCTGGAGCTGACAGCTCCTCTTTTGAGGGTGGATGGAGACAGACACCCATCATGCAACCAGCATTATTGTCTCGTGGTTTCTGGAGGCTCCCTAGCTGATCTCCGCTCATTCTTCTCATTTTCCACCAGGCTGCAGAGCTCTAGGGGCAGGACTCACTTCTCGTCGCCTGCACTGCACCCAGCCTGGCAGAACACCGGTTTGGCCCAGGGACTCCTGGCTGCTAGAGCAACTCAAATAAATCAAGGATGTTCGTTGACTGTATGCAACGGCATCTTCTGCTATGCCTGTATGGTACCCGCAGCCCTCTACGGCATCTACAGCTGACCCCGGTGGCGGCTGGTAACCCACAGAAATAAAAATGGAAACGGCACATCCACACAGGCCAGCAGCCGAGTTGGTTTTGCCATAAGATAACCAAGAGAGCACCTGTCTGAGACAAACAAGCGTGACACGGTCACGCTTTTCACGCAGGCTCGGGCGTGATTAATCCCCGAAGCTGCCAGGGAAGCGCGCTGCTAAGCAAAGGCGGCCTTTGATGTGCAGCTTGGGGATTGATGAAACCGAAGCACATTTAGGGCAGCGTAGCTCTAGGGTGGCCGGAGGAGAGGAGGGGGAGGGAAGGGAGGAGCAGCGGGCAGATAGTCAACCTGTCTATACAGTGTGTTATACAACTCACCCCGATGGACTCAGAGCAATGCCTAAGGTACAGAAGAATAATAATAAAAAAAGATGCTACAGAAATTTAATTGAATTTAATTAAAAAAAAAAAAAAGCCAACAAGAAGAAAGGATTGTCCCAGGAAACTTCCCCTTGCCCGAGGGGGGTAGCGTGGCCCCGCAGGTGGCAAACTAGCCTAGAGGTTTGGGATCTCCTCCAAGCACAGCTGCTAGCCCCTGCGTGGTCCTCGTCGAGTCCCCTACCCCTGTCCCTCTCCTCCAGCAAGGGGTATCTGTGGCTGGTCGTCAGCCCACAGCGAGTTTGCCTGGAGAGCTGCGCTCTGCAGAGGGGGAGCGGGCTGCATCAGGTGGGCTTCATCCTCGTGGACCCAAGGTTTACAGCAGGGAAGATGGGCGCCCCGCATCGCCTGGCGCAGAGCAGCACTGGCAGGAGGGGAAAGGTGGCAAAGGGATGGAGCTGGGCAGGAGGTTGCTTTGCTCATCATGTACCCCGAAGCAGGGACAGCTCTGCCTGTGCCATCCCTGACGGGTGTTTGTCCAAACCCTCTCAACCTGCCAGTGATGGAGACTCGACACTCTGGCCACAAAACAGACCTGAGTTCCCAGCCGAAGCCAAACGCAGGGCTCTGACTTCTCCAAGCACAGTTCCTCCAGGCAGAAAGGCGAGACGTGGAAACCCTTTCTGAAGCAACACAAATCTGGACATCTTTCCACCCTCACTGGCAAGGCAGAGGGCAGCCCCCCAGAGCTCTCACCAAAGGCTCCAGCCCCAACCCCGCTGCTGAGCCCATTCACCTCGTCCTGGACCTGGCAAAGCGCAGAACCAAGCGCAGAGGATGGATGACCCGACCTGGGGATTCACCTCACGGAGGGAATTGCAGCAACTCCATGATTAAGGCTTAGCAAAGATAAAAGAGGGAAAGTAAACCATACCTGCACTTCCTCGGGAGATGATGTTAAATCCCAGCCCAGCTCTGTGGTTTCGATCCTTCTCTCTCTTGTCCCTGTACTCTTTAGCCGGCTGCCTCAACTCCTCTGCGGTGATGCTCTTTAATCTTCAAAAAAAAAGGTAAAAGTGTTAGCGTGAGGATTCAAATCCCAAACAAAATACACCAGAAATGGGGGTTGGCTCCTTCACGAGTCCCAAACTAAGTCCCGAGGTGCGGCGTGCCCTTGATGGAACCAAAAGGCTGTGGCTGGATGTCTGCAGGGACCCGGTCCACCTCTCACGGTGACAACAAGGCTCCGTGGGATCTCAGTTTGCTTTTTCCCAGCCCAAAGCTGCTTTCTCACGCTCCAGTCCCCAGTAGGGACAATGGCAGAGCAGGATCCTCCACGGGCTGGAGAGACCAAGGGGCGATCTGAGCTGAAGGGTTTTCCTGGCGGCTGTTTTTATTGTGGTTTGATTTAATTTGATTACAAAGGTCTGTCACAACAAACAATCCCAGGAAGATGTGGACAAACTTCTGCTGGTATTGGGGAAAAAACCCCACGTGTTCTCTGACACAGTTTGACCAAACTGTTCTCAAACATCTTCCTCTTCCCCAAAGTGAAATGTTTCTGTGTCGTCCCCTCCCCACAAACACACACACACAATTTTCCAACCGGCTTCATGCAGCCCAATACCCTCTAGCCAAAAAGTCTTGCAAAACCTCCCTGGAATCACCGGCCCGTGTGACAGCGTGATGGAGGACATTCCCTCCATGGCGATGTTATTCTGTCCTCACACCCACCTCTGACCCTCTGTGGGCTCCAAAATTACCCGTTGCACAAGGCTGCTCCATCTGAGCCTCCTGAAGCATCCCGGGATTGCTCCCTTCGCACTAGAGCACGGCAGGACTGTGAATCATTTCTCCATGAGATGAAATCAATTCCTCTTTTGGCGGGGGGGACACTCTTATTAGCCGGGATGGCACAAAATGGTTCAAGAAAGTCAACTCCCTCGCCCCTTACCAAGACTCAAAGTCCGTGCCTATTTCCAGAACAGAGCCTTTGCGGTTCTGCAAAGACTAGATGTCCTCTTAATTTCAAATGTTCTTCCAGTTTTCTTCCAGGACCAACAGGAAATGTGCTGAAACACCGTGAGAAAGCTTGTTCTTGTGGTTATGTCTGGCCCTAACCAAAAACAGAAGCGCCAGGAGGTGGGATGAGAGTCCTTGAAATCTCTCCAACTTCCCGTTACAAACGCTAAAGGTCTGCGTGCTTCAGATGAACTTTTGGATGCTCCCATCAAGCTTTTGATGTCTGCCCTTCCCTGCTCGCAAGGCGCTGAGAACAGCAAAGCATCGGCAAGTGGAAGAGTCTCGGGCAGCAATCCCCAAGGAGGCTGTGGTAGACCCTGCTCCCTGGGTGTGTTGCAGAGCCCATCGGTCCCCAGAAACAGCAGTGGCTGGTTTGGCTCAGCCTCTGCTGCTGGCTCTGGTGGCCTCGACTCAGCATCCTGCGCGCCGGCCCAAGAGGCAATCTGCTGGAAGAGCAACTCCGATCGCTGCGTCGTGTCTCAACCTGAGCATTTTTCAGCAGCTATGCACATCTGAGGGAATCTCATCACGCTCCAGCAGGGATGACATTCAAAATATCACTCATCTTTCCTGGGCCTAGACTATCTCTTCCCCTTCGAACCAAGTCCTCCAAGAGATTCAATCAAGAGTTCGTCTCTTGATCGGATGAGGAAGAGGAAGGAAACCCACACAGAGAAGGGAACCCCAGCGAGGGCAGTCTGACCAGACGTTGAAGGACATCTCTTTAACTCCTTCAGTGACCTTATCTAACCCTCTGCACCAGCATCATGAGATGCTGCAAGAGCCGCATGGCAAAGCGAGACCGAGGGCCTCATGGGTGGCTCCACAAAGCCCAAGCCATACAGGTCTTTCGGCATCCCACTCTTATGTAAGCACCGAGGCCAGATTTCATGCCGGATGATTCAAAGCACCATCAGCTCCCTCTATGGGTTGCAGAAAGAATGAGAGGTGGCCTCCAAAGAGGGTGGTTCTGAGCCCGAGCGCAGTGACTCATGTTCTGGAATGGCTGCTCTCTCCATCTACTCAAGAGGAAGGCTCTGGAAACCCTCCTCCTTCCTTTGCCGCCTCCAACAGTCAACGCTCATAGGGTGAGCCCTGGCCCCAAATCCTGTGGGGCTCCTGAGGGCGAGGAAGGTCAGCACCTTTGTGGAGTTAACCCCAAAACCCTCAAGTAATGACGCTGTCCCTAAAGCAAAAGGACTATCAACGCTCTTGGAATTTCTCGTTCCAAACAATGCGTCACTGCTGGAGCGAGAGAAGGACCAGCTCTAAGTGACTCGTCACCTGCCCAACACCCCTGGGCATAGGTGGAGTGGCTCTCAGTGGTCCGTCCCTCGGCTTCCTGTTTGCTCTGCCCACAGCACGCTCCCGGAGCACCCGGAATGGCCAGCAGTGTGCACCGAGGTGTCTTGTTTGATTAGGAACAGGTAACCTGGATACCACGCTTCATCAAAGGGAATCCTGCGCCGATGGCATCCCGGGGATGCTTCGGTAATTGCAGGTTCCTACTGGTTGGAGCCGCTTCAACCCCTGGCCTTGGCTCTGCTGGATATTGTTACGCTGGAGAGCAGCACCACACGCAAAACGCGGGGGGAAGAGCGGCCAGCTTCCCCGAGCTTCCCCTGCAGAGCTGCTGGCATCAAAACACCGTGAAGGAGTGGCCCAAAGAACCACTTTTACTCCTGAATCCCCGCCGTCGCCTGGCCCAAGGACCAGGCAGCAGGGCACAAAAGGCAGCGTGGTCCAGCTGCTGGAGCCAGATCCAAGGTCCCCCTGTGGCTTCCCGCTGACCTGCTGCACAGCTCTGGCCAAACCATTGCCCTCGCTGTTGAGGCAGCTCTGGCCCCCCGAGCATCCTTGTGGGACGGGGCTGCCAGTATGGCTGTGCCATGCCAGGGGGTTTAGCCTATTGGCTCTAATTCACCAGTCCTGGGCTTTCCTGGGTGACCCCTCCTCCTCCTCCTGAACGTTACTGGACACGGTACAAGAAAAGAAAGTGAAATTCATCAGCCTTCACACTTTGGAACAGCTCATACCGCCTCGTCTAATTTTACTCTTTCCCAGGCCAAACCTATCCCGCCGAAGTACTTATTTAATTACTGCATTTTCTATAATCATCTGCTAGCAGCCCATAAATGCAAGTAAGGCTCCAGTTAGCAGTCACCAGCTCCAGTTAGCAGTCACCAGCGAATTATGATGTGCGTAAAATAAAGGATCACCTCAGACACGGATGGCTGGCACCCTTGAGACATCGGCTATTATCTCCTTTTCACCACTTTGGTAATAACCTCAACCTTTTCCATGAATGCAGAGAAAGTCCTAACGCTTGAGGTGTAAGACGCTAACAGCTTGATTCAGATCTTATTTACTGGTGTAACCGAGAAACAACTGCCCTGAAGTCCACGCAGATCAGTAACATGGGGTGAGGAGCGGCTCCGGGAACCGGCTCCGCGGTGCTGCTGGGAACAGCACCTTCAAGCAGCTAAGCCAAGGGAATGGGATGTTCTTCTCGGCGGGGACGGGTTTACCGTTCCAGTGCGGGACTGAGCCCTACTTCGGGAGAAGCTGCTGGAAATGGCCCTTTCCAGCACCTGGGAATGAGCGCGATCCCAGAACGTCACACCCTCTGTGTAACTCATCAGGAGGGCGGAGGTAGGAACAGAGAGAGTTGAGCAATAACCAGCTGTTTCGTTTTGGGAAGAGTTTCAGGATTTTGAAATTTCTAACTCTTTCAGAAAGGAAAGAAAACAAAAAACGATGTTGACGTTTCCCCAAATCCAAAGCTGAATAAACAGCGACGAGCAGGTCTCTCTCCCAGCTCCACGCAGAACCCAGCTACTCAAGGGCTGTCAGAGTATCCTGTTTCAGCAAAGTCTGGCCAAATGTGATGCCTGGTTCATTCTATACTACAACATTTTCTTTTCTGGAATGACTTCTTCCCAAAGGCCAGACGGTTTTGAAAAATATTTTCTTTTCAGCACTTTTTTTTTTTTTTTTTGCATCAGAAGATTCTTAAAGACAGACCCGGAGTTGGCTGAATCGTGTTGCTTTTCCGCAGGTTGCTGGGTGACTCTTGAGATAGGGCTTTCCACCTGGAGAGAAGCTGTCCAGGCATAAGGCTTATGTCAGAAAACCCCTAAGCATTCCAGATCGGGGCAGACAGTACCTCCAGCACCAAGACAAACATCCACATGCAATATCCAGCCCTGGGATGACCGTGAATGGCCAACGCGGTGCAGCAGCACGCACGGGGTAATACAACTCTAGGATCACCAGGACCAGTGTTTCCAGTAGAAATAGAGGAGTATTCTCTCGACACGGCTTTGAGGGCTCATCTGGAATATAGTGTCTTCTTTTGATCACCCTGGATCAAGGAATGAGGGGTGGAGGAGAATTACTAGGGCAGCGATGGGAACGGAGAGCCCTTCTTTGAGGGGAGATGCCAGAAGACCTTGGCTTTCACAGAGAGATAAAAGGGAATGGTCTTGTTCTGCCTAACGCGAGGCACAGCCCAAGTACCCAGGGGGTGGGAAAGCAACATAAAGCAGGACAACGTTGCTCCAAGGACAGTTTGTATAAATTGGACATTTAGGCTAGAATCTATCAGGTTCCTTATCAGCCTCTCAGCCCTTAATGTATGTGAGAAACGTACAGGGTGGTGGTTGTTTCACGCAGCTTTAGATGTTCAGCGCAAGGATGTCTGAGAGCAGAGCACCCGGGGCTCTGTCTACAGTCCGCGGAGAGAAATGGGCTCCAGTAATTCCCCCAGCCTAATGCAGGCGCCTGGCTTCGGGAGAGCCGGCATCCAGAACTGCCGATCTGCCACGGCTGACTATAAAGGCAGGCAGGGTGCCCGGTGGAGATAGGGAGATGTGCAGAAGAGGGGAGGTGAATCCAGGCCTGGCATCACACAGGTCTCCGGGCAATGCCATGTACACACCAGGAGTAAGCGGGAAGCAGAGTAAATTCTGGACTGCGTCTGACTGCACATTGCCGAGACATCTCCAAGAGACACCTCGGCTCAGGACAAGCATCACAGAGATAAAAGAGTGGCAGGAAGGGCCAAGTCAGAACACAGCCCAGTGATGTTGGGCAGAAAGAGCAAGGGCTCTATTAGCGTTTCAAAGAGAAAAAGGAAGGGCTTGGAGTTGCAAGGACGAGAAAGCCCCAGGCATGTGGGCTGGCGTTAGCTCAGCAGACCCATCTCGCCTTCCTAGCTGGAGAACTGGAAAAATTGCAGACGTCTTAGACACTGGGGAAACCTTCTTCCAATTCCTTCCCTGTGGAGGCTGGCAGGGCATCACCCCACGCTGCTCGGTGCCAGGCTGATGCGTGAACCCTCACCTCCCTTCTCCCAAGCCCACGGTGACCAGCCGCCCTGGGAGAAGTGCCACATTGCACACAAGCAGGTGTCACCGAGCTGCTCCATCCTGTGCAGAACGAGTTTACGGGCCTGATGCAATCCCCAGCGGGCGATCAGTCCGTGGCAGCATTCCTGGGCACAGAGTCACAGGGTGCTCACGCAAGGCCATTGGAAGAGGGCACTCGGCGTGGGTGAGCGAGTGTGTGCTGGGGAGCGTGGCCTCGCGCATTTGCGGGAGACAGCGACTGCCCGTGGGGAGCAGGCTTGGGTGCATGTGCATCACACATACTGCAGCGGGTTCATAACATCCCCCTCTTCGGGGAAAGGGACCGGCGAGGAAGGCTTGGGCAGAGGGTGTCTGCTCCAGGAAATCTCAGATGTGGTGTTCATGCTGCCCAACGTGCACCTCAGCCGGCGGGGGGACAGGGACTTGTTCCCACGCTTCGTCAAAGCCCCTTCTGTAGTCAAGGACAGGGAATGGGAGAAGTCCTGTTTCATTGATTTAACAGAAGCCAAAAGGATTTGGGAGGAGCGGGAGACATTCACTTGGTCCTGAGTTCAGAGCATCACCGTGCGCATAAAAACCTGAATTCAAGCCCTAACTCACCCCAACTCCAGCAGAATTCCCACCGTGATTGAAGCTGCACCCCTAGACTGCCAGAGAACCAAATCCAACCCACCAACTGCTTTCTTTAATTACGTATAATTTAATCCCACTAATAATTTTTGTTAATACCGGTGCACTTGGTCCAGCAGCAAAGGGATCACGAAGCCGCCCGCACAAGGGAGGTTGTTGAGAGACTGAGGAGCACACAACCTAAACTGGCTGCAGTGGGTGAGAGGACTCCCCACCAGCTCGCGAAGCCATCGCGTGAATTTGCCATCCGTGCGCTCGCCACCGTTTCATTCTGCACAACCACGGGGTGCCAACGTTTCTAAAGGAGTTCGGCTCCCGCTGAGGTTTTACAGAAGTAGCTGCAACTCATCGGGTACATTTTGAAAAACACGATGGGAGTTGCCAGGACCCAAGTGCTTTGGAAAACCGGGTCCCACCTTGAAAAACCAGCTCCCATCTCTTGAAAATCTGGTCTGCACAAAGCAACGATCGCTGCTCCCCTGGCACGGCGCTCGGTGGCGAAGCAGACTGTCTGGCCCCCTGCGCCTCCCTGCCAGAATTAAGCCTTCAAAGTTGATCTAAAAAAAGTAATTTCTAGGCTGGCAGATAAGGAGCATGAAAATGCCAGAGGGGATGATTGGCATAGGCTCCAGTGGAGACACCAGGCAAGGGGAGCTGTAATTACGGGCTGGCCTGGTGGCAGTACCTGTCAGGTGACTCACTTCCATCGCATCCGCGAGGTTTCTCCTCTCTCCCCTTGCACCTCTCTCCACCAGGCTCTTTCATCAGATGCTGGCTCCGTGGCTTCCTTACAAGCCTTGAGGCACTGAGTCACCTGTCATCAGGCAGGAACCTGCCAAAAAAGCACCTCATGGTCCACCTGACACCAGTGTCATGAAGGCAGCCATCCAGCCCCGTTGGTGGAAGAGTCCTTCCTGGGGGGCAGCTGAGGAAACAGACTCATGGAGGGGGTAAAAAAGAGGGGAAGGAGCAAGCAACCTCTACCAAGGCAATTAGAGGGGTTTCTTGCCTGTAATAATTCATTACAAGGGGGCAGAACATACCTGGGCTTGATGGGGAACCTCCAAGCAGCATCTTCACATTGCTAGTTCATGGCCTCCTCCTCCTCAAGCCACTGAGGTTTACATGTTTGAGCAAGATTCGGCAGAGAACCCAATTTTATTGCTACCTCTGCTGCTTGAGGGGTGGGGTTTTTGCTCAAACTCTTATTACAGCTTCTGGCTATGGCAGTCCAAATCGGCACTGGGGGAGGGATGAGAAGGTCCTATCAACCACACCGAGATGGCAGCTGTGTGTGGTTTGCAATGGTAATTTCAGAGGGGAAGTGATCCACTGATGGAGGCAAACACTAGCCTATATTGGAAGAATAACCCAAACCAGCGTAAAAAATGGGAATAAAATGTGACAGGGGAAGACAGTGCCAGACTTACCAAAAAGCTTTCATCAAATTCACCAACTCCAGGTGAAGGAAACGTGCTCACTGCAGTCCAGACGAGCTCGTCCACAGCAGTAATTGCCATACGGCTCTAAGATGGGGATTAGCACAGGAAATCTGCCGTGGGCATGGAAGGGCCAAAGGGGAGACGATGACGAGTGGTGGGGAAAGAGGAGTCTCAGGTCGAAGAGGTTTTGCCAGTGAGGCCTTCAGGAAAAGACCCTGAGAGAAATCCTCTCCGATACCATCGTTAGTGGTACTGACAGAGATAACAGTGCGATTTGCTGATGGCACCACGGTGCGTCCCGGGAAGATCTCATTGTGGCCATCTGAGAGGGCAGCTCAGAGCAGGACAGGTATGGGGAGAGACCACAGAGACCCCATCAAACAGGACACGGGAAGAACAGTGGGGTTTTCTGACACGAACCAAACGAAAGCTGAAAGAGGATGAGCTACGATGCAGGTCAAAGTCAAAGAGGGGATTCTTTAACTAAGGAGAAGAGGTAGGAGGTGAAGGCAAGGGAGGTGCAGAGAGCTTCTCCGTTGTGGAGGTATCCAAAAAGAGATGGAGAAAGTCTCCATTACCCGAGAGACTGCGAAGGACGCAAAGAGCTGTTCAGGAAGAATGGCCCAAGAGTAGGATAGAAAGTTCTTTTTTTCCTTTCAACGCACTTTCTCATTTTTCTATTTATTCCATTTCATGTAACACTTTTTAAAAGATCAGTTTAAACATTTAAAGCTTATTGAATAAAAAGCACTTTCACAGAACCAATTTTCTTTTCTGCACTTTCGTCTTACAAAAAAGATTTTAGATCTTTGCTTTTCCTTTATCTAAGAATATTATTTATTTGCACAGCAAACCCATTTCCCACTGATGTCATCTCCAGGACCGTGTCTGGTGTCCTAGATACCGCACCCCACCCCACCAGAGAACCTTCCCCCTTCAGAACAGGAAAGGATTTTAGCCATTTTCCCTGGGAGCAGTTCTAGGTGGGTCTGATCCAGTACAGTGACAAACTGGGAACACAGAGACTTCCAGTCCAGCCAGCATCCCAAACCAAGACAAGAGATTTTCTACTTTTTTTGCTGTTCTAGCTCAGAGATGTGTTTTTCCTCTCTAGGTTGAACCATGGTCCTGTTGAAGCTGGTGGGATTTTTGCCATGGAACTCAACAGAGCTGCTTTGGCCAACTATTTCTCTTTTGTTTTTCCCCTTTTCTTCTGAAGGGTCAAGAGTCAATGGGAACCAGATCCCCTGGCACATAGCAAGCAAGAAAAATTAGAAGCGCATGTTTCCCTCTCCCAAAGAGGTACACATGGTGCTGATCTTTCGAAGGGTTCATTTAGTCTGCTCCGTTCCTCCCAGTGAAGGAATGGCAAACTCCTTCGAGTCTGACCCTCCTTCACAGGCTTCTGTTGCTATCCTCAATCTCCCTTTCCATCCCTGCTTCCCCGTCCTGGAAACTCCTGGACTGGAGATTCAGGGTAGCTCAGGTCCCATCTATGTCCTCAAGATGACCAGATCTTCTAGAGAGCTCATGTGGACCCCAAGGACTCTGGAAGAAGGTGGTGTTCCCTCTCCAGAGCTGGGTCTGAAGGCTCCTAAGGGGGAACTGAGCCCTGGAAAGCTTCTCCCTGGCTGCGAGTCCGAGCCATTAGCACTGGCAGTTGTCTCCTAATCCATCCCTGACACTGCCACTGTGAAAACTGGTTTGGGTGATGCTTTTCTACCCCTTGCTATGGAAAAAACCAGCTGTGCAAGCCCATGCACTGCAAAACCATCAGGTTCCTGCAGTTTATTAAACAATTGATAATCCCCTTCCTACTCGAGCTGACAGCAAAACGTCTACTGACTGTAGTGGAAACAAGGCCAAAGCATCGGATCTAAATTGAGATTAATTAATGTCTCTCCAGCGGTTGCCTTGTCCAAGGCGAGGGAGACCCTGTGTGGAGACACCAGGCAGCACAAGCTCTGCAGGTCCATGTGGGAGGAGAGGAGAACCACAAGACTCACCTGCACTTGACAGCCTGGTGAAGGACACCCTGCGTGTTCAGTGCAGCTGAGCCGAGCTGGCTGGATCTTTGGTTCAAAACTTCTGCTTGAGAAAAGCTGGGGGGGAAGAAAAAAAAAAAAAAAATTAGTAAAATTTGTTGGTTGAAATTTCAGCTCAAAAAATGATGTAAAACCAGAATTCTACTCACTCAACTTTGACTCTTTTTTTCTATTTCTATTTTATCATTACAGCGGTGACAGAGGAACAGCAGAGACATCAACCACCAGTAATAAAATATTCAGCTTCGATTTAAAAAAAATGGGTAAGTTACATTTTGTGTATCTATTTTAAACAAATAAAGCCCACTTTTTGTGGAAAACAGTCCTTTTCGATAGGAAACCAAAGCCCTTTGCCTGCAAGGAACATCCCAAAAACAGGACTCAAGGAGTATTAAACCATTTCTCCCTCCTCTCCACTCCAAAGACTAACATTTACTTTGGGAGGAAAAAAAAAAAAAAGGTAGGAGATTCTTGCCTAATGTTTATGATTCCCACGATGCCAAGAACAAGAGGACTTTCAGCAGAGACCCCGCGCGCTGCCAGGATCTCAGCAGCCCAGCGAGAGGCAAAACCACAGAGAATTAGAACAAACTTTGGTGGTGTTTATCGTTACGGCCCTGGAGCGACCACTATGGGATCCCCTGGAAGGCAAGGGCTTTCACAGCAATGCTTCTCAGAGGTGTGATGTCTCCTGCCTGTCCCTCCAGAAGGTGCACAAATGATCCAACTGCATCCCTGGAGAGGCTCCCAGGGCTGCAGAGGGATGCGATGGGGGAAGCACCAACGTCTTTTCTCCTTTTGTGCCTCCGCACCAAGGAGCTGCTGCGTTGTTTCGCCGATGCAGAGCGTGACATGTCTGAAGAAGGCTACAGTAGCAGCGGGCGATGGGTCAGCGCTCTGGCATCTCCTCCGCGATTGCGTTTAGGAATGTTTCAAGCCAACACAGTGACACAGATGGCAAAGCACCTGCCCTATTTCCCCTTGGGCCCATTGTCAGCATCGCCTGAAGAGCCAATGGAGACGCTTAACCTGAATAGCTTTGGCAATACCCACAAACCACCTGAGCTAAGTGGGTCGCATCTTCAGCAGAAACACCGACTGGGTCCATACCAGGACCTTCAACCCAGTTGCCCCAATGCCAACACAAAATGGGTTTCAAGCTCCCAACGTTTCCCATTGCAATAAACAAATCTCACCCTAGAAACCAAGTTATCTTATACCCAGCGAAGCATCTGTCCTGCGTGACTTGTGGAAGGAGTCCCTGCCCACGGCAGCGGGGTTGAACTTTGAGGGCCCGTCCAACATGAACCATCCTGTGAATCGAGGGGAAGGCAGCAGTTCCCCAACCCAGCCCTTCGCTGAGTTCCCGGGAGGGGACACAACACTCTAACCTCACTCATTGAGACGGAGAGCAGACACGTGGAAAAGTGAACGCGCCACATTTTCCGTTTCCACCCGTGCTGCTGAAGCGGTCATCTGCTGCTCACCGGTCAGCCGCTGCTGCGCCGGCAACGCCGCTCAGGTCAGCCAGTCCTAAGCAACCAGGAGCAGCAACTTCCCCCCAGTCCCCTTCCCCTCAGAGGTGTGTTTGAACACAGCAAGAACCAGAAATCAGTCAGAGGGATGCAGCATTCACGCCGGATCACCTCTTGGAGCATCTTCGGAAGCGGCGGTTCTCCTCCGCAGCCCTCAGGAGCGGGAGCCTTCCGCAAACGCTGAGGTTTTGACGTGTTTACCCACTTCCAAGAACGAGGACTTTTTCAGAAAAACAAACCCAAGTCCAACACAGAGCGAATGCGATGAGACAGAGCTAAAATCATGAAAGTTCACAGCACTGGTGTTGAAAGAGGAGCTCTTTGTATGTTAATGATCTTTTCCCCTTCCGTGCCCAACCGCTAAAGGGCAATTCAAGCGCTGCCTGTGCCGAGGAGATGGGAAATTAAACGCGGCCAAGGACAGCCACGTATTCTGGCACATTGTTAGAACCTGCCCCACCCCAGGAGGCCGCCACGAGGGAGCTGTGCTGCTTCAAACCTCCTTCTCCAGTCCCAAGAAGGAGAGGAAACAGCTGCTTTGAGATGCCTGCGACAGCAGAAGGGCTCCGAGACGCTGGGGAGGGCACGGCTGGGAGCAGCAAGATGACCCCAAACTGGTGTCACATTTGAAGTCTTCTGGTGCTGTCCCTTGCTCTGGGTCTCTCCTGTCTCTCACTAATAAGGGAGAGGCTCCATACACTCACAGATCCCCACCTGAAGTCCTCATGATGTGGAGTTAATGGCTTTGCGCTGCTTCGCTGCTCAGAAGCGCCCCCGCAGCGCTGCCCAGAGCATTTTGCTCATGGTTAAAAACCACTACCGAAACCAGGCTGATGGATTTGTCCCCCACTACCCTGATGACGTCATGCATTTGGAGATGGGGATAATTCAGCCACAAGATCATCCTTCAAACCCATGTGTCTTCCAAAGCATGGACCATCCCCGTGGTGCTGCTGCTTACTGACAAATCCCCTGCTTTGTCCTCTGGTCCTGTGGATTTTGGTGTCAAGCAAGCCCAGGCTTCCTCCACAACTCATGAGCAACCTGCCTGGAGGATGGCCGGGGAGCCAGAGACCTGCGTGTTACTGCCAGCTCCTCCACATTGTGCAATCTTGTGGAAATTTCCTTTCCTGCACAAATACAGACACGCAGGGCTCCTTCCCCGGCTCTGCACCGTGGTGGCACCTGCAGGACTCACCAGACCCTCCAACGGCAAGTCTGGCCCCACTTCACAGGCTGCAGTGCCATCATCTCCAGGGAGTCACTCCTGCTTACTGCAGAGAAATTGCAATCGGTCCCTGGGATAACACCAGCAGGACTCCACACCCACAGGAGCTACGGCGAGGCAGCGCCTGGCACATTCACGCGGGCTCTGGAGGCACCAGCGGTGCGTCCCATCCCTTGGCCCGCTGCAGTCACCACTGGAGCGAGCGCAGCTCTGGCTCTAAACCTGCTGTTAACGCGCATGGCAGGCCCAGGGACGAACCCCTTTCCTCTGGGCTCGTTCGTCAGAGCCCATACGGTTCGGCAGGTGGTTTCTTCCCACCTCTGTAATTTTAGTGGGGACAAAACAGTCAAAACGAGACTCCGGGCTTTTCAAACCACAATCCCTACAGTAAATAAGGGTTAAAGGCATTTCCAGGCATGTCTATCAATTTTCTGGTGACTGTTTCATCTTGTTTTTGGTTTTTTTTTTTCTGTCAGACAAGCACACGTATAGGTCCCCGTGCAAATTTTTCCACACATTTTTCCACACAAAGGATGCACAAGAGTTGACTTTGAAAGACACGACTTCGAGCTGTGTTTTACAGCGTTGGGTTATTATAAAGGAGCAGTCAACACCCCAGAAGAGACCCGTCGGGACCTTCCATGTGCATTATTGGGGCAGCGAAGCATCTTTCAAGCTTCTTTCAATCTTGGCAGTATAATTTTTGGCTGATTTGATGGTAAAGAGCAGAACTCCTCCCCTCTGAAGACAAGCTGTTTGCAGAAGCCACTTGCTCAGTGCCATGGCTGTGCAGAAGAGCAGCAGCAAAGCTGAAACTAAAACCCAGCAGCCCCGAGCCCTCAGGCTCCGCCTTATCCATAGCGTTCAGCTTTCTAAATGTTTATGTTAAACAAACTCTTTCTGGAATTATTCAACGTAATAATTATTGGGAGATAATTACCTCTAACATTATACAGGTAATAATCACCGCAGATACAAAATCATTTTTAAATGATGGCAGGTCATGACACCACCCGAGGAAAAAAAAAAATCCTTTCCTGGTTTCCAAAGCACACACTCTTCTGTCTCAGGCAGCCACGGCCAAATCTTAATTACCTGCAGAACACCGGTTTCTCTGCAGAACCTTCTGACAACATCACAGCAGGATACACCACCGAGGACCACGCACATTCCCTCTTCACATAGGAGGCATCACCCAAGGATGGCAGCAGGACAGAAGAGTGCCCTTGTGCTCAGCAGTCAGGGAACACAGGGACAACAGAGGCTCTGCCACAAGCTCCCCGTGTGAAGTCCCTCTGCAGCTGAGTTTCTCAAACTCCTAAAAGAAAGGGATAACCACCCATGCATTTGGCTCCCTTGCCTCTCTGGTGTGAGGTCTCTAATGCCAAGCCCACCTCCTGAGAGATGCCAGCTGCTAAGCTTCGCTTGGCCCTCTGCAAACTCTGGTCAGATATAGTCCATAGGCAAAGCTTACCACCCCAGCACCTCAAATGACCATGAAAACCAGCATCGGAGCCTGTTCTCACAGGACCGCCTGTGCTGAGCACTGTTTCTGAAGACAAGGGGAAGAGAGGAATGAGTGACAGGCAAGAAGGGGAGAAATGAGCCTCTAATGAGATGCAAGACAAGTCTACACCACACAATGAGCCCCAAGCTAGCTCCAAGCAGGCTGGTACATCCACACAGCCCACACATGGAGGCACAAGCTCCTCATGCTCAAGGTCAAGCATCCCTCTCCCAAAAAACATGCAAAAATGAGGGGCCATGAGTGGATGCAGTCACTGGGATCCTGAACACAACAGTGGTTGAAGCTACACTGGTGCACAGGACCACACCAAGGCAGACAACAGCTCCCAGACCTGGGGGAACTGGAAATATCAGCAGAAAGTACTGGGGCATGGGGTGGGCCTGCCAGCACAAGGCAAGGCATGTACTAAAAAAAGCTCCCCCATGAGCCAGTGAAGCCCACTGGAAGCATGGAACATCCTGCTGATGTCCTAATTACTCCTCCTGGCAACACAGCGGCCTTATGAGGTGGTGTTCAGCTCTGCATGGCACAAGGGAGTCAGAGGAGAAGATGCCCAAGGCGACACTATGGTGCCCTTGCTGACAGGAGAAGGCTGAGGAGATGTGGTCACTCCTGCAGACGCTGGGTCTGTAGGTGGTCCAGAGCTGACCACTCCTGGGATGAAGAGTCAGCTTGTGCTCGAGATAGTGAGATCAAAGAGCACAGAGAGGAGAAAGAGCTCCCTGTGATTATCCGAGCAGGACAAGGGCACCCTGCGAAGTGCAGTGGGAGCAGCAGGCACTGGGATGCTCCCAGCAGTGGGTCCTGGCTGGGAGAGAGAAGCCACCCATCGAGCTGCTGCTGACAAGGACACAGAACCAAGCAGAAAAAGCCTGGTTGGGAGCTGGGCAGCAGCTCTTTGCCATGAAGAATCCCCGGGTCCCATGGTCACAGACACTGTGGGCTCTCTGAGGAACCCTTTGAAGTGACTCACTGACCCCTGGAGATCTGCTAACCTCAGCATGAGCTTTAACAAAGAACAAGGATCCCCCAAGACAACCCTCGGACTTGTAAGGCAGGAGCAACAGCGGAGTAACTGGCTCTGGGGCTGCGTGAACAGCGGGCAAGCAGCGGGCTCTGCACCACTGGGTGCTGCTGCTCCCAGAAGGACCAGCCAAAGCGTGGTCCATGATCAGACCACCACCAGCAACAGCAGCAGGTTGGCCCCTCTGCACGAGGAGCCCTTCAGCCTGAGCAGAACCCCTGCCTGCAGAACCCCAAGCGATGCCAAGAGCTCCTGCTGAGCAAACTCAGCCGCTCTTGCTCCATCCCCCAGCCAAACCCAGGACTAAGCACTTGACGGAGCTTCCAGGTCGTGCGGATGACGCAGGAACCCGAACGGCAGCGGCACGCATCATCGGGCAGCTCTCAAAGCGGCGTGTCAGCACCAAGCGAGCTCAGAGGTGCTGCTGGGGCGAACGCTTGGCTGCCCCGGTGGCGTTGGCAGGGCCTCTGGCTGACAAAACGCTTCCAGCGAAGGGCAGAGCGTGCATCCGCGGCTGCGCCCAGCAGGTCGCGGCGCCCACGTGACGTCAAGCTGTGTCAGCAGAAGCGTGTTGCGGCGTGAGGCGACATTGCGATGTCCTCCGTGACATCACCCCGGGATGAGGGCTTGCGGCTGAGCCCACGGAGCAGGTCGTGCCGTGTGTTACAGGGATTACTACACACCCACCCAAACTGGCCAGGCTAGCCCTGGGCCAGGGTCACCCCGACATGCTCGTGGAAGCGAGGGCACCAGCCACAGGACAGCTCTGCTCAGAGTCCCCTCCAGCAAACAGCCCAGCTCAGAGACTGGCTGTTTCCTCGGGCAGTTAAACGTCTACAGGCTGAAGGCAGACTTCACCAGTTCACTCTCAGTTAACCCTTCCCACCCACACGCAGCTCAGTAGCTTTTGTTCCTCCTTAAAACAAACAAGGGCTCTTCAGGCCATGGGAAAGCCAAGATGAAAGACAGTAAATTCCCTCCAACACCCCACTGGTGGACTGGGACCTCCCCCAAGGGCTGTTTTAATGGTCTGTTGTGCTGGTGGTGGGTTTGGTTTTTTTCTTTCATTGCAATACACGTCCTCACAGATGAACAGGCTGGGAGCGCATTTGATGGCCAGACTAGAACTGGAGGAAGCCTGCTCCTCAAGCTCATTAAGGCTGTCTTTGAAAAAAGGAGGATCTCTGCTCTCTATGGTTCTCCCCTGGGTTCCTAACAAAGCAGTTCAGCACACGGGGAATACCCTCAGGACAGCACTCGACCAACGGGACAGGGATGCAGGAGAACTGCCACCACATCCAAACTGAGACTCCTCCACCCATGCCAGCCCCAAGGAAACCATCCTGGCTCGCACTGGGCCCCAGTCCTCCGGCAGCACACGCTCAGGTACATCCAATAGCTCCAATGTCACTATGCGCTTCACAGAGGTAAATCCCCCTTTGTCTCCAGAGGATTTGTAGACATTGACCCTTGGGCAACAGAGGTCAGGAAAGGTCAGCAAGGTGGGCACGGGGCTTTGAGCATTTGATTGCAAACCGGAGCAAGGAGCCCCTTCCCCAGCTATTCAGTCTCTTGAAGGTCAGCAACTCTACAGGCCGGTCCATTTGCAGGCACAAGGTGGGGGATGTCAGCGCGTCAGGCATCCCTTCCTTGGCCCAGTGGTTTGCCTCAAGGAGCAGAGAAAACCCAGCAAAGGGCATTTCAGGATGCATGTCACCAGGCTAAGACGCCCTGTAGCATCTCTCCAATAAAAACGGGCCCCAGAACATACGGCTACAAATTCCTTAATAACATCATTTCCCCTTCCTGTGTCTCTGCTGCCACAGGCTGCCAAATGCTCCATAGGCACCAGCAGAAGCAGCTTCACAGCCTGCATGGAGACACCTTCTCAGCATGGGAGGGAGCATCAACAAGCCCCTTTAGGGATGTGCCTTGTAAACCTGGAACTAGGGAACAGCAAGAACCAAGGTCTGTACCCATCCCTCAAACAGTGGTGGGCTTTGAATGGGCCTCAGGAGGGCTGACCCAGCCACGGTCTAGATGGGACTCAGCACCCCGGAGCACACAAGACACCTTCAAAGACCAATCCCAATTTGGGACACAGACAAATCACAGATTTAAGTATTGCAGTGAGCAAAAACGTCAGGAGAACGAGGGAGACAGCCCCAAACCTGGAACTCAGCTCTCTGAACGCTCAGGATCTGCAGGCAGAACCACCGAGCAGGACAGCAGCCCTGCCTCACAGCGAGGAGAGGCCTGGGAGCTTTATCTTTCCACATATTTGAGCACTGACAGGTGACATGACAACCAACGGGACATTGATATCAATAGGGCCCCTGGAGACTGAGGGCTTGTACTGGTCTGATAATGGGTAGATCTTTGCATCTAAGGAGGACAGACAAAAGCCATCCCCATTTTAGATGTGGAGCGCTGAGGCTTGGAGACAGAAGCAACACGCAGGGTCGTGACATGCTTTAAATCCTGGCACTGAAATGGGATTTGCCTGCGGTGTCTGGAGCTGCATGCTGTCACCTGGGCTGCTCACCCCAGCCTGGACCAGCAACAGGTTTTGTCTCCATGAGTAGCTGGGGGCCAGTGAGATGTCACCACAAGAAAGGTGCAACTGAAACTTGGGCGACTCATTTAGGGAAATATTTACTCGGTCAGACTTTCCAGAAGTCCTGGGCTAGAACTCTCATCGAGGAAGAAGGTACACGAGGGGTTTGCCTGATTTATGGACAATTAATGCTATTAAAGTAGAGTTCTCCTGGGTTAACCATCTTTGTGTTGACTCCAAGCCTCCCAAGGAGACCTCAGGAGAGCGAGCCCAAAACCCAAACCCCAAGTGTGAAGAAAGAACAGGTTCAGGCTTTAGCACACTACAGTTTTCCAGCCTTCCAGGACCAATAGAGCAGAGAGATCTCCTCCCCTAAACATAGATCTCCAGCTGGGAAATGTCCCCTAGGCCCAGGAAACAGAGGAGGGAGAGCTGGATCCCTACTTATCCCCATCTTTCCATCCAACAGCTGCTCCCACACCAACAACCACCCCAGCACGGGGCAAACATGCGCTACCAGCACCGCCTAGATATCATCCCAGCCAGAAAGCAGCAAGCCCAGGGCAGGCAGGCGAAGGGTTAAGCAGCAGATCAGTGCCTGTCATCAACAACCCTGGATGCGCCCCAAGTCTCCGGTGTTGGTACCTGGGCGCCTACCTCTGTCTCTGGGGTGGAGTCCCTCTAACCACAGGGCAGCCTCGCCTGCATTCCTGCTCCCTGAGCGACAGCGCAGGAGCTGCTCGCTCCAGCCAGAGCCTTGGCAGGAGAAAAGATGCCTCCTGCAGGGCCAAGTCAGACTCGCCCTGGAAATCTCCTTACTTAGGAGAAACAGGTTAAGGAGCCAGGAGCCAAGGGCTTGGCACCAGCGGGTGTTTTGCTGGAGATGTTTAGGAGCGCATAGAAATCGCCAGCTTGCATCTCCTCAGATGTCTGAGCAATATCCTAGCGCAGAGTTAGGCAGGTAATAAGGGCTTGAAAGCAGGAACAACCACAGCTGGGTGAAGATAAAGGCACTCGGGGCCTCTGCGCAGTTCCCTGGCTCACAGAGACCGGGGATGACATCAGTCTTCGCTTTCGCTTAGTAAAAGCGTTTCTGGCACAGTCTGCCGAGAGAAGCTGGAAGGAGAACTGTGCGAGAGCCGCTGCCCCAGTGACACTCACCCAAGTTCAAAGACAGGGTCCTGCAGAGGGAAGAGCAGCAGCTGCTATTGCCAGAGCCAGGAGAAAGACTCACAGGTGCAGGTCCGTGATCCCTTGGTTACAAAGGTAGCTTGGCTGGCAAGGGCACCAGAAGAGCTGCTGGTGCCTGGTGGAGGCACCACACCAGTGGCTGGTAGCTCTGGAGCAACCCCAGGCAATCTCAGGGGCACCAGATGGTTTCCCCCAGCCCTGGGAATGACCAGAGGTGTATGGTACTGGAGTTCCCACCTGCTGGAATTCACCCAGGTCTCTGCCCTCACCTTTCATCTGCTGATTCATCAAAACCATGAGGCTGGCTCCAAACCTTCTCCCTGCAAAGCCTGGAGGCCTCCCAGCCCCAGATGTTCCATGCCACCCCAACAGCAGCGCTGGCCAATGCCAGCCAAGAAGAGTGCTGCAAGTGCCAGAGCACCGTGGCCAAGACAAGGGACCCCATAGCTCCTGGAGGCATCTGAGGGCCTGGATCCATGCAGCACTTGGCTGGGTAAGCTCAAGCTCCACAGATGCTCGCTCTCAGTTCTGCTGCTCCCCGTGCTAATCACAGGTGGGTTATCACCACACACACTGGGGTTTGCATCAGGGAGATTTTGCCCATGTCCATTGGAAGAAGAGGAGGTTTCCTTGGGGAAGGGGGTGTCCACTTCAGCCAGATGGGACCAAATGCTGACTTTAGGGGGAGGTCCAAAGAGGGAGGGGGGCTCAGCGCCTGGATTTGCAGCCTACAGACCAGCTGAGTACACAGCCAGGTTTTTAGACAACCTATACCCTCACACAGCTGCCTGCTGCTTATCCCCACAAAGCAGAGCCAGGATGCTGGTGTTCCACTGCCCCAGCCTGCCCAGCAGCACTTCCCCAGTTCTGGAGCTGCTGGACTTAGCCTCACCCAGCAAAACCCACCCTGTCACCCAAACGAGACAAGAGAAGCTTTGTCTTACCTGTCCCAGCTGTCCCTTGCGCAGGTGGCCCATTCCCTGGCTGAGCACCATCATCTCATCCAGGTAAGTCTGAAGAGTCGAGGTCCATGCTGTGCTCCCTGTCCTCCAGCCAGGCCCTGAGCGAGCAGGTCTCTGCAGCACCAGCTCCTGCAGAGCTCTGCTCTCAAGTACCAGCACCGTCCACCCCAACTGCAAGTGCAGACCATGCTGGGGCAGCTTATTAACCTGCCCCAGCTCAGCTGAAGCTTGTTGGTGACATTAAGGGTCCCAAGGGAAAATCCCTGCATGACCTGGTTGGTGGGGCTTAATGAGTTACTGAGGATCAGCTGAACCCTGGCAGGTCAGTCCATTAAAGTGCAAAAGAGGATCAGCTGCAGTGATTTGGCCACTTGCAATCCTCCACATACTGACTTAAACATCTTCCGATTCCCTTTCTCCATAAGGCATGGAGAGAAGATGCTGCCAGTTTCTGCAGAGTGCTTTGATTTGCACAGATGAGGAGCACAAGTCCAGACTGCATTTCCTCTTCCTGCCTTTTGTCTGTTCTATTTAAACTTGTAAGGTATTCAGTCTCGGAACAGAAAAGGCACTGCTGATCTGCTTTCATCTGCCCAACTATCTTTTTCATAACTGCTTCAGTCCCAGAAACTGTTTCAGTCCCAGAAACTGTTTCTGCTTCATCTCACCTTGACAACCGCCAAAGCATCTCTAGGAGAAAACAGATCTTGTCCACGGAGTTGTACTTGACTTAGGTCTGCAACTGCTCCCATCAGAGCTGTGTGATCACAGCGCCAAACTCATTCACTGGGTTGCAATATGGCTCCAGATGTATCAGCTCTCCTTGTCACTGAACATCATTCACCACAAAGGGGGTGCTGGGGAAGACCAGGGCAGGGCTGCTCCAAGAGTGAGGTCAAGCCAAGGGCTGAGGGTGACCACAGCAGGATCCATCAGCAGCCCTGAAAAAGGCAAAGCATTCAGTCAGGTCCCAGATCCACCCAGAGCACCCAGTCAGGAGCAGCAAGAGATAGAGACAAATCCACAGGTAGGTCAGACAGGTCTACCTACAAGACAGGCTACCTTCGGCATAGGTCTAGTAGACAAAGTCAGAGGCACACACCTCCAGCACAGCTCAGACAAAAACTGCAAGCCCCGAGGCTGAGCTTAAATGGAGCTCCTCAGCCTATAGGCAGAGGGAGAGGGTGGAGACCCCAGGTGAAGCCGCCCAGGGTCAATAAGGGTACAAAGACCCTACCAACCATGTAAGGCTGGTTGGTGTGGGAGCTTTCAGGTAGCCATGCTCTTCTGATCACGTCAGCCTCGTTTGCTCTGCCCACATCCACCAAGGAACTGGGGAAGCAGGACCCCCAAAGTGCTGGCAGTAACCCAGCGTGGCTTCACAGGGGTTCCTAAGAGGTGGAGGTGGTGAAACCTGGACTGCTGGGATCCCAGGCAGCGATGGCTCTTGGACTATCCCAAAGGTTTGAGATCAGGGCTGAGAGAAAGTGGTCTGAGAGAAGACTCCCTCTCCTGACCAGTGACACACGACCTCCCTCCTACATTTTCCGCTCCAGAAGCGCTACAGGACTCTCTGGAAGCAGCTGGGTTTGGCTGGTGTCAACCTTCTGCCCATGCAGTGTCCTCTGCTCTAACCCCATCCCAGACAGGGAAACCTTCTGACTTACTTGTTCTTGCACAAAGCAGCACAAACGGCTTTCAGCACCCTGACCGAGCGCTGTGACCCCCCCACCAACAGAGGATGAAATTGCCACCTTCATTTTACCTCCCCGCTGCACCCTTGATGGATGGGCAGAATCGGAGCCAAAGTTGCTGGTTCCAGCTTTTGCCAGCGAACATCGAAACGCATCAGGATTCGTCCCAGCTTCCCATCACTCTTCAGACCTCAGCTCATTCGTGTTCGCAGGAACCGCTTCGCCAAAGGGGCTCGTGGGGACTGTAGAGCAGTTTTATCCAATTACTTCTAACTACACCTGGGATTCCTGGCGAGGTCTGGACACTGTCAAGGAAAGCAAGGCTGGCTTTGTGCTCGGAAATGAGACCATTTGCTGGGAAGCAACCCAAAGAGCCCGGGCTCTTCCCTTTCATGCCCCTGTTCCCCGTTCCACATCAACGTGGACACGACAAGAAAAATGGAAACATTCCAAAGCAAAATTTCACCCCCAAATCTGTTTCTGTTGAATCACGTCAAGACCTGAGTCACAAGAAGAGAGCAGTAAAGCCTTTTTTTTTTTTTTCTGATTTAATGGAAAACAGTGAAACTCAAAACGAATAAATAAATAGTCCTCCTAAAGGGAATGAAGGCAAGAAACCTTCCGGATTTCCAACGGGATGAAATAAAAAGGTAAACTGGTTCTTGGCCAACAAAATGCTTCATTCTGAGAGAGTCTGAGGACGACATTGAGGTCTTTTTCAAACGAACTCCAGAAGGGACTCACAAAACTAAATAAGTGGGCAAAAATCAGGTAAATTATCTAAGTGTACAGAACATGAATGCACCTAGAAAAGTAATCTAAACCAGAGATCTGAATCTGAAATCATTAGCTGAACGTACAGTGGCAGCCAAAGAAGCCGGAGGAATTGGGTGTCTCCGGGCTGGCGGTGCTGAGGATAACCCCCAGCGTGCAGCTTGCTGCTGTGTAAAAGCTCTCGGTGCCTATGTCTGCGGTACCGTGTGTGGTTCTGGGCGTTCTGTCTCAAGATGTGGAGTTACAGAAGGTCCGGAGAAGGACAGCCCGCGCGATATCAGGTTTGGAGAGGTTGGAAAGACGGTTTCCTCAGAACTGACGCGTTTTTCAAACTGGTGAAAAACATCTCACATCTTTGATGAAAAAGTGATTCCTGTGACAGCCCCTCTGGGTCGGTCACTGCAAGTGGGACATCACCCGAGGGAGGAGGTGCTGATTTCACCTCTTCCACTCTTCCTTTGCTTCTCGTTGCGCAACTGAGCGTGGTTCCTTGGGAGATGCCAGGCTCGAGTGTCACGGGGAAGGCTGGACTGCAACACCCGCGAGTGAATTGTGGGTCAGGTTCTCGGCTGGGAGCACTTGGCCCGCTTCACTTTGCTTGTTTGCTGGGCACATCACCCTGGGAGGGCACAGCGAGTGTGTGGTGCTCTGCCGAGCCATGCCATCCAGGAGCTGAGGAAGGTAAGGCCACTGCATCCGGCGTCACTTTGGGCAGCAGAGCAAGACAGGACACGAGGTGCCAAACAGCGTCGCTCTGGTTAAATACATTTGCAAAGGGAGCAGCGGCAACACAAGAGGGCAGGAGAAAATCAGACACGCACAGGAAATTTGGGCTCTTCTGAGACAATTAGTGAAACCCCGATGTCTCTGGTGTACCGAGAGCTGATTCGCTGCACCCATGAGAAAGGAGACACTAAAGGGCAAGACACTGGCAGTGGCAAGGAATTATCTGGGTGACGCAGAGGAAGGCAAACATCCAGACCAACTCTGCTTCTCACCAGCTAGGGGGTCACCAGCGGTTTTGCCTCCTCTGGAGATTTCAGGGCTTTGAATCAAAAGGAGAACACGTGTTTTAACTCCGCTCCCCATGCTCCAGCCTCACCAGATTGCAGGTCCCTCTGCTCCCTGCTCTTCTCCAGCAGCATCACACAAAGTCTTGCTTTGGAAATTCAGAAGCTTCACTTTCCCTGTAGGATTTGTTGATGCTGCTGTAACTCACCATAACGAAAGGATTCCCTGATGCATCAAGGCACTCTGAGGAGCGGACAGGAAGTCCTGGGGAGGGTCAGCTCGGTCTCACCACACTCTCCAGTGACATCACACCATGTGAATGTGGTGGGCAAGACACAAGGTGTTGACAAACTCTGTGAGGGAGATTATTGAAAGCAGAAACAGCTTTTCAGAGACTAATTCCCATACACAAGCCCCTAAATCCACTCGTGCATTTGAAAAACTCTTTTGAGTAGCTGCAGGCTGGACATGTCTGGATTTACGGCAGATTTAATCTCAAAGTGGTCATGAAATTCCAGCCTGAACCACTGAGACTTATTTACCAGCCTTGTGATTTGGGCAGAAACAATGGAGAGTGGGTTTGGGGATGCTCGGGGTCAGGCTCTGAGCACCCTCTGAGATTGTTGCTGCATGAGATAGTAAGCAGATAGACTCGGTCCAGAATGGGCATCTCCTTTGTCTCTCATCCCACCTCCATCAGTGTATTTAAACCAGTGTCGAGTGGTGGTTTCTAACACCGCGAGCTCCAAGTTCATCTGTCCAGTGGGAATGGGAATGGGAGAGGCCAGACCTACAGGTTGCCATCTGGCTCCGGTTCTCTGGGGAAGCAAGACAGGTGAAGGCTGGTTCTAATTGACCCCAATTCCTCAAATAGCCCCAATTGCCGAGGAGATGGCGAAATAGCAGCCTCCAAATCCACTCAAAACGGACCCAGGTGTCCTGGTGCCCTATGGCCGGGGACAGAAACCCTTCAGCACCCCTGGCTTCCCCCTAAAGAGCCCTGGCAGTGTCGTACTTCAGAGAGTATCTGTCAGCCCAGGAAGCTTAAAAGCTCTGGATTGAATTCTTAATTACCCTGGATGGACACAACAGCGGCTGTCAGCACACCACAGCTCACAGGGTGGAGGGACACAGTGCCTGCTATTAGAAGATTGATTTTGATTGTGTATAGAAATGAGATTCTCCTCGAAATCTTTGGTTTTGGAAAAAAGTTCTGGTTGGCACCAATTCTTTTTTTGTTCCTTTCAGTCCTGCAGAAAATTCACTTTGGGTTAACACCACACATGCCTGGTGTCTAAAACCAAACCTGAAAGATGCACTTGGATTTAATCTGGAACTGGGTTTGTTTCTCAGCCCTGTTGACAGCTTTGAGCTGTGACACCTCTGTCACTTAGAGGGCACAAATTTTGTACCTCTGCAGTCACCTACATATAATCACCAGTCTGGTTATCATTACACTGGTGTAAACATACCTCAACCGACATGGCCTCTTCACCTTCCTTTAACCAGAATCATTACGGCAGCAGAAGGCATCTCTTGCCACTAGAAATGTCAACAGGTCCCTCTCTTCAACTCCAATAACAGTGAAAGACGTTTCCAGGGTCCTGCTCTTTGCTGCTTCCTTCTTCTCACATTTTTGCTGGAGGACTGTCTGTCCCCATCTCCCCAACCGTACTGGTATGACGGTACGGCCATGGTACCCAACCACAGAGGAGGTCTCACCTCCAGCCTCTGGTTGTGTGCAACCCCCAATGGCAACTCCTCGTCCCGTCCGTGGCAAGGCCCCCTGGCCCTGCCTGGCATGGCTCCTTGGGACATCCATCAGCTGGTGTCAGACTCGATGTGTGTCTCAGCCTTGCCCTCTTACCCTTGAGATGATGTCAGGGAGAGGTTGGCCCAGTGGCCAGCCAAAGATCTGTCACTGGCCCTGCCAGAACTAACAACAAAGACAAATGGACCCATCACAGTAAATGGCTCTTAATGGGCTGCAGGAGGCGATTGGTCCGACTGCTGGCTGGGCACCATATGTGAATTCTTCACTAATCACTCCAAATTGGTCCAATTTGTTCGAGAGCTGTGGAGGGACCTGTGCACCAGCAGCAGCAGAGCTTTACCATGAGTGGAGCCCTGCATGGAAATAATTTTGCACTTGTGAGGATGCTTCCTGGGGCTCCAGCGAAAACGGGGGGAAAAAGAAGCAGCAAAGAGGAAGTGGGAGCTTTCAGCTGCACAACTGGGGCTTTTCATCATTTTTACTTAATGGTCCTTGTCTTGATGAGGAAAAAACAGACAAGGATCTAAACAGATTGGATGTGAATGAATGAGACAGTGGGGTTCCAGGTGATGGCCAAGAACAGCCTTGATCCAGCGTGTTTCACCGCTCGCAGAACGGACCCTGCCCAAGAGAGCTCCAAACGGGGCTGGGGAGGCTGAGGAGAAGGGGAGGTTGTGAAAAACGAATATTGGGGGGAAAAGAGCCTCAAGGAAGAACTTCCACGGGCGCCAGGATGTCCATGAGGGATCAATAGTGGGACAGCGATGCACAGGGCGGAGTGTTGCTGCATCTCAAAATTGTGTTGGGAGTCTCAGGTCTCTGAAAGCCCCAGCTCCTGGAGAAGCTTGTTGAGTGGAGAGTTTCTGGCATCTCCAAAGCTTGCAGATGAGGCTAATGGACACTGAGAACACAGCCAAAAGATGTGGATTTTAAAAAAATCTTGTCGTTTTGGGGAGAGAGGAAGGACTTACAGGTTTTCAAAGGCCTAATAGTGAAATTTGGGTTGAAATTCCCAGCTGCGTCAGGGCGATGGAGGGAGCCTGGGCCAAGCATCGAGGCTCTTCTGTGTTAGCCCCCCTGTCTGCAAAACGCGGCAATCAAGCCGGCTCCGCTCGGCTGATGTGGAGGCGAGTTTGCTCCTGTGCCGCATCTCCCGCAGACCTGGAAGCCGGCTGGTACCCTGAGCACCCATCTGCCCCAGCCGGGAGATTAAGTCACACCTGCAGCCTGAATGGCACTAGGGAGATAACAACCAGCTTCCTGCACCCTTTATTCAAAAATAAGCTACTTAACCCCCCTTTTAAACCCTGCCCTCCTACCCCCTCGCCAGCCCCTCTGTGACCATCTCAGCGGTCACACCCGCCATTGAAAAGCAGCATTGTTCTGCCCCTACCTTGCCTTCACCTCTCTCCTGTGATCAGATGTTACAGCTCTAATTATCCCGCTCCCTGCCTTCTGGACTATCGAGACATTCAATCAAAGGTCGCCTGGGTCATCCTTCATTGGGAAGAAGAGACATCACCAGGAAGGTAAAGTTTCGGAGCATCCTTTGATGCTGAGGGAGCAGGAATTACAGTCTGGCTCTCCCGGGATATCCACCACTCCCGGCTGCTCGAAGGCACTGAAAGGTTTCTCTCTCTTGGACTATTGGGTTTTTTTAACTTTCTTGTTAACTATCAAACTGTTGAAGACTCCGCGAGTCCCACTAGAAACAGGAGCAGTGCTCCAGGCCACTCCTGGAAATAGAGCTGTCCCGCTTCTGGGTCAGGTACCGGGCAGAGGTACCGGGGCAGTCCCAGCTCACACCTTGTGTCCTTCTGGCTCTTTGAGCAAGATGCAGAGTCTTCTGCTGATTTATGACCCTTGGCTTTTAAACCCCAGCCACGGCCAGCTCGGGTCTTTCCAACTTGATGGTAGGGTCTGCTGCACTCAAAGATCTCCTGGGAGGAGAGCACCATGCGTGTGCTCCAGAGGCATTCTGCCAAAGCCATCGCAGGCAACGGCAAGCGAGGTCTTGAAGACTCCACTGGAGCCATCTCCACCACGTCCATTCAGAGCTTATGACGGAAAAAGGGCTCAAAGCACCCAAACTGGGAGGCAGACTTTCAGAAGAATTCAGTGCAACGGGGGCTGAAAGCTTTGAAAACCCAGGGCACTCGTTTGAGGACTCCACAGACCGCGAGGCCTCATGCTGGGTGCCCAGCAGTGACTGTCTTGGAGCACTCTGCAGTGAGTCCTCTCACTCACTCCCAACCAACATTCCTCATCCCAGAAACCTGAAACGAGTTAAGAAAGCAGCCAAAGCGCTTTCGATTCTACAAGCTGAGGATGAGAGATGGTTCCTCCTTGTTTGCATGGCGATGAGACCCGCAGCAGAGGTGCCCTCAGTGCTGGTACCTCCTGCCTCATCGCATGCAGAGATGTAGAGATCTCAGCCCGGCTCCAGCCTGGATGGCTTTGCAATTTGAAAGGAAGGACAGCCTGGCTTTGCTGCATCGTTCTTCCCCGGGCTCCAGGGGCTGCAGGTTAAAGCACTTCCCCACCCCTGCGGAGTTTGGAGCTGAGGCTCATGGCTGGGCGAGGAACCACTCGGTTTCAGCCAGCTCTGCTGCACCCTGTCTGGATCCAGGCTTGGATCCGTGTGCTCTCTGAGTCAAGGTCCTCCCTGTCTGGTACCTTCTCCCTTGCCAGTGTTTTTCCTTTCCTTTGATGCCCATCTTCCTGCTCTTTTGAAATCCACAGCTTTGCCGTAGGTGCCAAGGCTTGGCACGTTCTCGATGATGCTTCCCTGTATTGTCTCCCTTTCTCTGAGATAAGCTTCTTCCACCTTGAATAGGAGAGAAGGAAGAGCCAAGAGAGAAAAGAGAAGAGCAAACACAATGTGCTAGAGGGACTTGGTTATGACCCACCAATCTTGCAGAAAAAATGCTCAGACATTAAAGTAACAGAAACTGGAGAGTAAGTCAACATTTTTTACATGGAAAAGCTTCTCCAGAGGATGCGTTTCCCTCAACAGTGAAATTTTTCTTCAGCAAACACTGATTTCAAGGGAATGTTTGAATTCCAAAAAATGGGAAACGCTTACTGAAATCTTACTGTACCTGCTGCTGGGCCCTGCGCTGTCAGACATAAGTGAACCTGAAAAGACAACACCAACAGTAAAGAGGATTAAGAAAATACAACGCACGAGGAAAGGTTTTGTGTGTCCTCACGCCAGAAGCTGCCATTTAGCCCTGGGCAAAGCGGATGAGAATTGCGACTGTTGCAGATGTGTGAGAAAGCGAAGAATCGTGTCCGCTGAGCAAACTGGAGCGGACTGACCCGGGCCAGCCTTACCAAGAAGGTGCAGGAGTGGTGGGGCAGGAGGCAGCCCGGGGGTTGCCTACGCTCCCCAAGAGGACTAGAGGAGGATCTGTCCCACCGGAGGTGCCTAGAGACAAGTGGTCCCCTGGGCTTCCCCTGGCATCCCCTGGGGAGGATACGGAGGGGGGTGAACCACCCTTCAAGGGTGCCCTTTTCCATCCATGGGTGCTAGAAGGAGTCTGCAGAAGCCGTGCTCCTAACTTGGTCACCTTCGTGAGGAAAATCAAGTGGCAATGAGTCCAACCTGTGATATAGAAACCCAGATCCATCAAAAGACATTTCCCCTCCTCTTTCCCAACCCCTTGGCTCAGGGGAGGTTTCCAGCTGTTGCTGGAGGGATGGGAGCCCTCTGGTCCCACACCGCAGGTGAGCTGGGCTCAGCTGAGGACCTTTGCAGGGGCAGCAGCGCTGAGGCATCCCAGAGCCGCAGATGCTCCACACCAGCCCGTGCCCCCCCGCCCCAGGGGAGGGTGGTGCTGGAAATCTCTGTGCTGACAAGGGGGGACACTCGCTCATGCCCCTTTGCCTGTGCAAAGAAGACTGGGGAATGGCAAGGAGAGGAAAGAGGTGCTTAAAAAAGAACAAAATCTCTACATTAATGAGCCTGGAAAGGGAGAAGAGTCAGCCTTAATCTGATTGTGTGGGAGAACATAATCACAAGGGACTTGGCGCCGGGGAATTGATACCAACCATGGCTGCAGGGGCCAGGATTTCGGTGCAGGCTGGAAAGATTGTCGATTGGTTGAGTCCCTCTCAGCTTTTTGGGGATGGGGGAGCAAAGGGAGGATGGGATGGGATCCAGCCAGTGGGGATGGGGGAAGGAAAGGCCGCCTGCGCCTTTAATTTCTGCAGCCCAGGTTTTAGAAATGCAGCTTTGCTTGGAATGCTGCTGAGTGTGTAGCCCTGGGACAAGTGCGATCCCTTTGATTTGGCAGACTGGAGCCTCTGCAGGTTGCTTTGTGGGTGTATTTCATAAGAAAACAGAGGAGGCAGCAGTCCTGCCCTGTAACAGCCTCCAGACATTCTGGCCGGGTGCTGCCAAAGCAACAGCCAAGAAAGGCACCGCCTGGAAGAGTGGAGTTTCAAGAAAGCCTTCTCTGGTCGGGCTGTTTGCCCAGCTTGCAGAAACCTTGGCTGCGTTCTGGTTTCTCCATTCAACGCAGCGGCAGAAAGGTTCCTGCAGGTAATTACATAAATCCTGCCTCCCTGCCCCCTCTCTTCCACCTTCGCTCGCTGCTCAGCAACGCTGCGATGCAGCAGGAACACGCGCTGCAAGGGAACTGCGGTTGCAATTCAGCTTTGCAGGCTGGAAGCCCAGCTGCAGCACGAGGAGTGATGCTGGCGGTGGGGTAACGCCAAGCCCCAGCCCCGGTGCCCACCTCAGGCTGAGCAGCTGTGCCGTGGGTCTCCAGAACGCCCGGGAGAACCTGAAATCCGGGCCCTGGGATGGGAGAACACAGAAACTGGGATTTTCTGAATGCACCAGGCTACAGAGGGGATCTCACTGACTTATCCGAGGGCGCCTGGAGCCCAGCCTAAGTCCAGGAGGGATTCTCGGGGCGTGTCGTGTTTTCCTGAGGATGCAGGAAGAAAGCGCCATCGGCGGCACACCACTTGCTCTGTGGTGTCCCATGGGGCTGGAAGTTCACGTGTTGTGAAGCGGTGCCAGGCTCCCCCGCTGGGAAGGAGTAACAGCATGCCCTTGGCATGACTCAGCTTTTCCTCTGAGCCCTTAATCATTGTTGTTCAACGGCTCCCCTCGACCAACGCGCATCCTCAATCCCCTAAAGAGACGAGTCTGTGCCTAAGTGTGTGTCCCGACACGCCTGCGATTCCCTTTTTCACTGGAAAACGCTCAGTGCCGGACACGGCTAAAGAGATGAGGCGATGGGGAAGAGGTGGGTGCTGTTTGTGTTGGGGTGCTGAGCGTGATGGGCCACACGTGTTCCCCGGGGCGGGTGAGAGTTCGGGCTCGGCGCAGTGCAGACGTAGGTGTCCGTCTCTGGTGAACTGCTGTCCAAGTGAATCAGGCTGGAAGCAGAGCTGAAACAAAACACCGCCTGCAAACACCTGAAAAAGCTGGAAAAGTTTGAGGCTCGCTCCAGAATCAAAGGCTTGGCCCAAAACATGTCAATGCTCATGGAAAGACTCCCCGAGACTGCCCTGGATTTTCCATTAGCTCTGCAAAGCTCAGGCCCAGCACTGCATCGCTCCGGCTGCCTCACAACCCAGGGAAGGTTCCTTGGCTCCAAGTCCTGGCTTGCCCCGCTCCCCGGCCGGACCCCTGGCGGGGCAGCCCGTGGAGCGGGATGTGCCGTGCACCTGCTACGTGACACGCACGGCGCCCTGGCGCCTGATCCTGCAAGGTCCTCAGTGAGCTCAGCTCAGCCTGTCGGCCAGAGCGGTCAGCGTGAGGCTCGGGAATTGCCGCACCTGGAGAAGGTCCTGAGCAGCTTCAGCAGGGCAGGAAGCATCGCTGCCGGACGGGAGGGCTGCTTTCACCAGGAGGGGTGCGAGCAGCCATCACCGTTAGTCACGGCTCTTGCTCATTCAGGCATCGAAAAGGGCTGGGAAAGATGGGGCTGAAACGTGACCGGGACAAAGAGCCGAGAGCCAGGCAGGTGTTGGGAGCTGCGAGCTGTCCTGGCTCTGCTCGCACGGGAAAGGACTTGCAGAGCTTCTGCTCGCCGGCTGGAGCCACCAAGTGAGCACTGCTCCTGCCTGGTCCCTTCCCAGCCTCACTGTGTTAGACCCGGTACCGGAAGCGCCTGCTGCTGGAGTTCCACAGGTCTCGAGGAGGCCAGGGAAACCCTGCAGCAGCTACTGCTGCATGTCTAGAGCTTTTCACATCCGAAATCATCGCAGGCAGTGCCAGGTAGGGCGGTATCAAAGGGGAAAGCTCAGAGCAGCAGGGCTCGAGGCATCCTGCTGATCCTCCAGGAGCAGACAGGCTGACCATGTCGGCGTGGTCCCCCGGCTCTCCGAGCTGTGCTGGTGCCCCAGGGCAGTCCTCCGCGGAGGTTCCCACAGCCCATTTCCAAGCTCTACAGGGAAATTCCTCATAAGACTTTTTTTCCTGCTCACATGAACACCCTGGTAAAGCAACAAAGCTCAAAGCTGGAGCCGTCACGGCCGCCTCCAGCATGGAGGCTGCAGCAGCAGTGCCGGCAGTGGGGATGAGGAACAGGATCGGTGGTGGGGTGGGTCAAGGGAGGAGTCAGGGAACGTGTTTTACAAGAGAGTTACACAACCCGGCACCTGGTGCAGAGGTTTCTGGCTCCCCAGTGGATGCTCCGAGATTTTAACACGAAGTGGGGAACATGCCCATCAGTGCCATGGTGAATCTGGCACTTCCTGGCTAAAATGATCAGTAAATTCGATCCAAGGGGATGGAGGTGGAGGAAGGTGTCCCAGGAGAATCAGAGGAAATCTGCAGGGTAAGAGGAGAAACCAGGCATGGGAGAAGGGACCTTCTGGGCCACCACGTGCCATGTGTGGCTACAGCAGGCATCCTGCGTCGCCATCCTTCTCCCAAGGGCCATCACGGGGGTTCGTCCCCTCCGGTATTGCCGTGGCTGCTGCTCTAGACCGCAGTGCTCAGAGGGTCAGGAGCCTCAGCACCAGCCACGAGTGACTGCTGGCCGGCTCATCTCCCCGGCTTTGCAGAAGCTCGGGAAAGGGGAAGTGAAGGAGAGTGCTCAACGCACACCCGTGTCCAGGGCAACCTCCCGGTGCCACGCCAGCACAGAGGGACAGCTCTCCCAGCTGTGGCAAGCCAGGCCGTGCTGGGCAGCTCAAGGAGTCGCACCAGCTCTGGTACAACCAGTTTTCCTCACAGCTGAGCTGTTCCTGCACACCTCGTTCTGGTGACGTCAGCATTTTCTGCCAGGCAGTTTTGGCCATCTGACCTCTCCACTTCTGGATTCGTGTTCCCCAAAAACTGCGAACCAGCCCCTCAGAGCCCGCTGCTGCCCGCCACCGGTGTGTCCAGCGGCAGGGACCGCGCTGCCCGCCAAGGGAGGGCTCAGGGCTTTGATGTTGGTCACCCAGCAGCCGGCGACAGTGTCTGGAGGAGCTGCCGGAGCTGGAGCGTAGCCTGGCCGTGGTCGGTTCTGTGCGGGCTCCTGCAGGCAACGCCGGTGCTGCCACGTTACCCCAGGCTCCCCCGGCTGCTGTCATCACCTGCTGCCTGTCTTCTTCTGCTTTGATTCGGTGCTCTTCGGGATATCTGCATTGGATTTGGACAGCGTGGAGAGCAACGTGACCCCGGTCTGTGACTGAGGCTTCCTGGTGCTGCCACAACACAAATAATAAATAATAATTACACCGGGCTCAGCACGGCTGACGTAGGAGTGGCTTGGCTGGAGTCACCGTCCCATCCAGCCTGGCACGGGCCTCCCTCGTCCCTGTGAACGAGGGCAAGAAGGAGGAGGACAGCGGAGGAAATCCACAGCGAACATTCGCCTTCTTCCTCCCGTGTAGGAGGGAGCGTGCAGGGGGGGAGTCGACGCAGCGGCTCATTTTCCGTCTGATACAGCGCCAGTTGCTGCACTGGAGCTGCTCCTGGGATGAATCTGGCTCGGTGTTTACATAAATGATTATTATTCATTAAGATTATCTTGTGGTTAAAGCACGGGAGCGGGAAGTGAGCGATATGTTCCTGGCTCTGCCACCGACTCCCAGCGTGGCCCTGGGCAACTCACTTTCCCCCATTCCTTTCCGGAAATACATTTTCAAGCGAACAAACACGAGCATTGAAATGAGGGAAAACGGTACAGATTATGAACATCTGCATAAATACCTGATCGACATCCAAATCCTCCCAAGAAACAACACACCAACCCTCTCACAGGTCGGCGGGAGCCGCTTCTGTTTCTTTTATTTGCTCGTCTGTTGGTGAAAAGGGCTCTGCGAATTGCTGGGGGCCTGAAAATCAACTTGTTCATACTCCGTCGGGGCGACCGCAGAAAAGGAAGGGACAGAGACACACTGAGCCTGACGTTTTCCACCTGAAGAGTCGGTGAGGTGGGGCTGGAACTCCCGCACCGGTGGAGAAGCACAAGCGTTCCAATGACAAGAGAGGACCCAATTTCCCACCGCTCGGGTGGTCCAGGGAGCTCGTGCTGGAGAATCCCACTTTTTGGGGGGAGCCGGCAGAGAAGCCCCAGCCTCACGCTCCGCTCCGGCCACTCCCTCCTCGTGTGCTGTGGCTGCAGGGACAGAGGGTTCCAGCCGGGCTGGCCGGTGCGGAGCAGGGCTCGGCTGCTCCGTGGTGTCGCTGGGGGATGAAAGGAGCTGTTCCAAATCTGACAACTTTTACATCAAATAAAGGGCACGGGTTGCCTTTCAAAGAAGGGGAAAAAAAAATCAAACCCAACTATTTTAATTGACTCTCCCTTAGGGGAGGGAGGAGAAATGATGCAATTATACGAGGGAGGTGGGTAGGATCATGAACTGGATCCAGTTCTGTGAACCAAACGGTTGAGAATGTCCTCAGACCTCCTACTCGCCGGGCTTAGGGCAGCTGGAGAAGAAGGGTGCACCCTCTGCAACTTCCCTTTCCCCACACCGTGATTTATGGTGATCCCTCCAAAAGCCCTGCACCGCTTTCAGCGTGTTTTCCTGCTCAGCCAGGGCATCCTTTAATTACCCTGTTTGTAAATTTGCAATTATTAATTAGCCCGTGTCTGAAAGGGCTTAGAAAATGTAAGTGTGGCTGAGTATTGTTACTGTTGTTACTGTCAAGTTCAATTATTATCATTAAATATTTATCTGGCGTCGTAACCCGTGGCTGGCGTTTTAGAGAGATTAAGGAAGATACTGTTCCTGCCTGGAAGGGCTTGTCATCCAAATCAGACAAAGAGAGAACACGGAGACCGACAAAAGGAAAGGACCGAGATGGAAAGGATTGAGACACCATAAATACAGGGAGTTGTGAGTCACGTTGTAAGCAAATACCTCTAAGCAGGAGGATGAAGAGAAGCAGGAGCGGAGCGGGGACACCAGGTAGATCGGACCTGCCAAGATGCTGCTTTGCAGTACACAAGGCGGTGGGGTGAGGACCTCCCCGGGGATGCTCTGACGCCTGACACTGCCTCTGCCAGGCCAGGTCTCACTCTGGGACTGTGCTCGGGGCAGCGCGTTCTGCCCTTCACTCCCTGCAGGTAAAAGCAGCCCCACGAATCCTCCCCCAGCCCTTTGCTCCAGACCGGCTGGACTCGGGGCAGCAGTGATGCCCCGGCCAGTTGCCTCCGGCCCGCGGCTCGTGGAGCGAGCGGGAGGTCGAGGCTTTGCAGCAGAAGTGCCCGAGACGCAGAAGGGCACAAGGATTTTTGCTGAACGCGGCCAGAATAGCAGAGACACTTTGGGGCTTTCAGGGAAGGGCACGTTTGTCCCTGCGGAGTTGGATGAAGATGCCACCCCTCCCCTCTCCTCCAGCAGCGCCTTCCCTCGCTGCTGGCCTGGCTCCAATCACCGCCAGGATCTCTGGGCAGGAGGAAGGCGGCTCTCAAACCCCAATCAAGCTTGGGGAAGTTTGGCAATGGGAATGGCCACCGAGGGTGGGGCGCATCCCATCCCCTGCCCACCCGGTTCTTCCGCCGGGGAGGATGCTGGATGCCGCCTGGCCCCGGCGAGCCCGGGCGCTGCTGAGCGTGGGGAACACTCCCTGGGTGACACGCCGCCTCCGGGACGTCCTTGCCCAATGATGCTGCGGTGAATGCAAAACAAACAAGAATCCCGTGCTCCTTATTGCACGTTACGAGGTGACATGGTTATAAAAATACAGGCGAGCAAATTTGCCAAGGAGGGAACGGGAATGAGCAAGAGTGGAGCCGGTTTCCTCCACGTGTTCGCTCTTTGGCCTTATGCAAATCTCAGTAATACCCATTTCTCTGTCTTTAAAACCTGGAAACAACAGCGCGGCTCCTCTGGCACTGCCCGCTGCTCGGCCTGGTCTGGCTCTGGGTCTTGCCTCGCCCCTCCGCGGTACCGCAGGAGTCGCTCCAGTCTGCTCCGTGCTGTGTGCGTGCACAGACGCTGACATCGGTGCTTGAGACCCGACCCGATCCATGCCCTGGTGACTATTCCCACGAGCAGGGGATTTTCAGTTTGCCCATCTTGGGAGTTTCTATCCGTTTGGGACAAAGCTGGGGGGGAAATAATCTTGGCTTTTCTGGTCCTTGTCCCCTGTCAGTATTAAACCAGCTGGAGTACTCAGAAATCGTACGAAGCGATAAGCAACACCACAGTAAATCGGGTTATAATAATCCATAATCGTTATCTGGTGTTTTATAATTCCAAAGAACCAATCAAACACTAATTAATTCTTACAACGGCCATCTAAACACTATCTCCTCTCCAGAGATGGGGAAGCTGCCAGGGTGCCTTGCCCAGCCGAAGCAGGGTCAGTGCTGGAGCCCGAGAACTTCTGCCTCCCAAGCTGGCCTCTGCCCGCCCCGAACCCCCGCATGGGTCCTTGCCCGCATCCACAACGCCGTGACCTGGATTTCTGAGGCACCTCGGGCTGGAGGAGCAGGCATGTCGAAACCCAGGGGAAGCTCTGTTTACTGGAAGCCAGCCTCCACACGCATGCCACACCGTCGCATGTGGCAGCCCGGTCAGACGTGACGCGTGGTCTGCGAGGTCGTGAAAACCCCAGGCTTTGACCAGCTCAGCCAGCCATCAGATGGAAGGAATGCAGCAGGCGTCCGGGGCCCGGCAGTGACCGCCAGCGGCCCCACAGTGGGACGAGCCCTCTGGATTTAGGGACAAAGGGAAAAAAAAAACCCGACCTCAAAATGGGCAAAACAGGCTCAGGAAATCTGCTGCCAGCATGTTCTCGTAGGGCTTCTCCTGCCCCACCACTGCCCACATCAGGATCAGAGGACGGCGTTTCCTTAAATACCTTCTGCGTCCTGGGGCAGATCCAAATCCCAGCAAACCAGCAGCCTGGCGAGGCTCCACGGCTTTGCATCGCGCTCCACCAGAGCTGGCTCGGGACTGCAGTGGGCTAACAGCCGGGCTAGCCGGCTCCTCGGCTGGAGCCGTTCGGGTGTCTCCCTAACGCGCTCCAGTCCCAGCAGCAACTACAAATCGACATCCCCACAGAGAGCAGCGGCGATTCCCCAGAGCCTGGCCGCGTCTCTGCGGTTTTCTCTCACTACCAGGCTTGTCGACATGGAGCCACTCCGGAAAATTAATTCAAATTAATTAAAAGTATGAATTTAAAGTTGATCAGTTACAGCCCGTTAAACTCATGATTCAGATTTCAGAATTAAAATGGTTTTAATTTAATCTAGTTCAACACACTCTCAAAGTAAATTAAACTAAACCACATTAAAGCTATTTTAATTCTCATTAAGCATGTTTAATGTGGTTTAATTTATCCACTTTCAAAGTGAATGCAGATTAACCTTCCTGAACATCCCCAGGTAGACGAACCCTGCTATAGGAAGCAAAGAGGCAATGTAAGTCCACCAACAAAACCAATCGAGAGTTTTGATCTGGGCTGGGACCGAGCCCCAGTTTAACGCTCTCTCCTGGGCATGTCCACAGTAAACCGCGGGTCCGGCTGTCACCCAGCCAGTGAGGCCAGCGAAGGCGGCAGGCATCAGCCAGGCTGCCAGGGACCCTCCGGTGGTGGGGCTGAGCCCGTGTCTTCCGGGTGGGTTTGGTTCTTGGGGTGGTGGTGGACTCGTGGGGATGGTGGAAGCGTCCTGGCAGGCCCAGCCGAGATGCTGTGATGCCATCTACAGGGGATAATCCAGCTCAGCACCAGGTCCACAGCGCTAGACTCGGCTCAGCTCCCCAGGGTCCGGGGCCAAGGAGCCCAGTGCCTGGCGCGTCGGTGCTGAGCTCGGTGGGAAGCCCAGACCTTCGTGCAGCTGCTTGAGGAAGGAGCCCTTTGCAAACGCAGAGCCCGGGGGTGATGGATGTGGAGCTCTCCCAGAACCCCAGACCTCACACTGGTTCAAAGGTACCAGACAGGCGGCTCTGAACCCTTCCAAGAGCAGAAAAGTCTTCTCCTAGGACATCTCTCTAGCGGGCTCCATTCCTCGCACAAAACTTCAGCCACTTTATGGCACACGATCCCCGGTGGCACCGCGAGCCTCGTGGGCGCCAGCTCTGCTGCTGATGCGAAAACTCTCCGGTGGTTTGCTCTGACACCTGAGTCCGGAGGAATCAGCTCCCAGGCCCTGCTAGGAAGGAGCGGGACCCTCCCCAGCGCTCGGCACCACCGATGCCCCCGTCCTGGCAGCAGCCCGGTTGAGGGCTGGGGGAGCACAGGCCGGGGGTTCGTCCCTGTTCCCAGCCAGGCTGGGCTCAGCACCAGGGTGCTTTCTCGGCGCGTGAGGTTCACGGCGGTGCTGTGCCAGCGTGTACTTAACCCCGCGCAGCAATGACGGCTCTGCCTTCAGCCCGTAAGGCCATTAATCGCCCTCCCATGACCTTGCCCTTTCGGGCTGGCAGAAGGAATCCCAGCAGGGGAATGGCACCCTCGCCCCAGTGCAGGGCGGGGGCTGACCCCGAGCTGTGCGGAGCTCTGGTGGAGTTAGAGCTTCACAGACGGCACCCAGGCACAGGCACCTCGTGCTGAGCCGGCTTCACAGCACGCAGCTCTGCGCTAGCTCCAGCTTTGCCTCTGAGGGGGTCCCGCTGCACAGACACCCTCCTCGCGGGGCAGACACCGTATTTCTCTGCATACAGATGTGATTTCTGCTACCTCCTACCCCAGACACGCAGCTTGGACTTGACATGACTTCAGGCACCCGGCCCTTCTCTCCCAAGCCTCTCCTCAAGCCTGTCCATCACACGAGGGAGCAGGGTGATCTTCCCTCCGTGGTCTTTTCGCTCATGGATCTCGGCAGCAAGTCCCACAGTCACCCTGTACCTCCAACAACTGGGAAATCAGTTACAGCCCCCGAAGCGTGGACCTGAATCAGCCCAGGCAGCTGCCAGGCTGCCCTCCAGTGCAAGGGCAAGAAGGATGGAGGATAGGGAGAAGAGGTAGCCCAGGGTATCTACTACTCAGGGGCTTAACTGAGCCTGGATTTGTGGGCTGCTGCATCATTAGGAGAGAAGATCTTTATCAGCCAGGATCTGGGGCTGGCTGGTGGTTCCCGCTGTTGATATTGCGGCAAAGTGGTTAAGGGTGGGTAAGAGGAGGGGGAAAAACAAGTCTGATTCCTGAAGATGCTGCTGGAGGGTCCTGTCCCCCTCTCACTGGTCCCCTCGGCTGACTATGAGCCCCTGGGACCCAGCAGCCGGGCAAGGCTCAGCCCTCACCCTCCACCGTCTCCCCGCACCCCCTTGCCCTGGTCCCCCTCCTGAAGACTGGGAAAGCAGCATAGCACCGGGCTGTGTCACTGACCCGGGGAGGTACACCCACGCACAGGCGTCCCGAGACACGAGGACCAGCACGCACACGCGGAGCCACACGGCGCCGAGCGGCGGCGAAACCCGCGTGCTACGGATGCAGCGAGAGCGCGGCAAAGGGAGGAGACGGGTGTGCAGCACAGAGAGCTGTGCCTCTGCAGCCCGGCGTGCCACCATTCCAACGTCTCAGCGTGCCATTTCCTCCTGCGTTATGTTGCAAACAGAGGTGTGACTCCCAGCTTTGCTCCGTCGCTGCTCCTCCCTGGTCCCTGCTGAGAGTGACCCGGCAGAGCCAGGGACAAGAGCAGGGCTGCGGGTTCATGTGACATCCAGCACTTCCCAGGGCTCGTCTCCACTCCAGCTCCCCTACCCAGACCCTGCAGGGGTGGTTTCTCCCTTCAGCTCACATTCATTTCTGGCCTCCCCAGTCCTCCCTGTGCAACATCATCTGCTCCGCTGCCTGCTGCCAAGCTCAGACCTGCCTGTGTCAGCCTCCATTCGTGGTGTGGCACCTGCTCTGCTCTTAACACCATCTGATTCCCATCCTACCTCCACCCCCCCTCCTCAGACAGGGCGATACAGTCATGGATGAGCACTGCGGAGCGCCGGGATCTCCTCCCAGCTCCTGAGCGTGGGTGGATGATCGTGACAGAAGCGACATGCTGCTGTCCCCATTTCCCTGTCTGCAGAATGGAAATGGTGTGCGCGAGCCGAGGCATGGCGATACTCTTCACTCTGGCTCTTTCCAGGATGGTCCCCAAACCCCAGCAGTCCTTCAGCCCTCCACGAGGGCTCTAATATTGCCCAAATCATTCGCTGAGCTTTGCCGTAGTCGTGCTTTGTCCCCTCCCCACCTCAGCAACGCCACTGACCACGTTGCTCCAGGAACCCCAGCAACCCTTCACCCCGCTCGGAGCCCGTCCAGCCGCTCTGCCACCCGCTCCAAGCTGGGCCAGCACCTTGCGTCCACCAGCGCCTTGTGTCCACCCTGGCCTGGGGGAGCTGACACGCTGCTCCTCATTCCAGCGGGATGAAGAGTTCTGCAAGCTTCCATGGTCTGACCTTGCATCACCAGCAGGGAATGTCTCTCAGGCACTTTGCTGGGAGCAGTAAATCAATGCTGGTGGTTACCTGATACACAGTACCGTTCATACCTTCCTATCCATTGGCCCAGCCTGCCCGGCCCCGCGCACTGCCGAGGCGGTCACAGAGGCACTGCCTTTCTCTTGTGCTCAGACCAGCCCGAAACGAGGGCAGGAGTAGCCTGGCACGCAAGGGACTGGTTTCCGTGCAGCGCCAGCACGGGCTGGAAGTGCTCTGTCAGCACTTGTGAACCCCGGGGCTTGCCAGGAGTCCCAGCGCACTCTGAGCCTCATCTCTCTGGAAACAAGGAGGGAGGATGGCCAAGCTCCCCCAGGACACCAGCTTGGGGCTCAGCGTCTCTTTCTCCTGCTGCACGCTCTCCCACCACCCTGACGGAGATGCGGTCTACCTGGGAGGGCTGCGGCGGGGGAGAAGGAGCCCTGGGCTCCCGGCTGGCTCCGCCGAGGAGCCTGCCCCAGCACTCGCGGGGAGGCAAGAGCCAGATCAGCTGCATTCCAGGGCACGAGATGCCCTGTGAAGTGGGAAGGCCTGGGGCCAGACCGCTCCTAAATCCTGAAGGTGCCAGAGCGGTGTGGGTTGGAAGAACAGGTCGGGGCTGCCGCCCGAACGGGAGCGTGGGGACGGTCTGTTTGTGCGAGGTTGCAGAGAGCAGCCGGCTCCGTGGTTGAGAAAGAGGAGAGGGTGTGAGGGAGGAGGCAAGGGGAGCAGTGGGACACGGGGTGTAGGGGCTCCTCCCTCAGATGTCACCTCCACACCCACCCCGTCCCCTGGCAACGCAGGGCTGGGATGAACCATGGGGATTCAGGAGGGAGCAGGACCAGGGATGCAGAGGGCTCGTGAGTTTGGCAGAGGACACCCACACTCTGAGCCAGGCGGGCGGCAGCTGGGAGGCAGGCGGTGACGGCGGCGCAGGGCAAAGCTGGGCTGAGTGCATTGATCCCGTGCCGGTACCACTGTAACCCCCCTTCCGGGCTTTGGGGTTGACGTGACTTTGTGTCGGGCAGGCTTAGAGCCTCGGGGAAATGACCAGTAGAGCTGAAGTTGTGGAGGAGTGGGTTCCAGGTGGGCTTGAAGAGAGCATGTTTGGCACCAGGACTGGTCCCAGCTCTGACCCCACTCCCTGGCCCTACGAGCTGAACTCTGCGGCCACCTGGCTCCTGGTGGAGGAGCCACCTATGGACCAAGAGCTGGGGAGGATGAATGGTCCCTCCTCGAGCCTCAGCTGCAGGTTTAGCTCTCAGAGCGCCTTCCCTCCTGCAGGGTTGGCCTCACCCTCCCCACAACCGCAGAGCCCCAGCGGGCCCCACCCCGGCACCCCGTGCCCAGCCCCACGTGCTCGCCCGGCATAATTGCCCCACCACCCAGTCATCCCGCCGCACCATCCCCGGCAGCCGGCATCTCACCACACCATCGCACACGCGTGCACGCAAATATGTACCGAGCAGGTTCACGTTTCTTTACCAACAAACTTGAAAGCATTAAAAAAAAAAAAAAAAGAAAAAAAGCCAATGAAAGGATAGCTTCCAGCCAACCCCACGTCTGGGGGCGATGCTGCTCCCGCTCCCCGCCCCGGCCTGAGCGGTGAGCCGGTTTTTGGGGGCTTGCCAGGGTGTTTCCGTTAGAAGGGGAAAGCGATGACGTGAGTCAGGTGTTTCTCTGGTACCACTCTGGCTGTTTGCAGAGCTCCCAGAGAGGCAGTCGCCTCCGCCGCACGCTCCCATCTGCTTCTCCACGTGTGCCGGGCCCTCAAAATCCAGCTCACCCTCGCTCCTTCCCTCGCCCAAGTGGACACAACTGTTCCTGGCTTTGCTGGCGTCTGCTGGGCCAAGAGGCTGCCAGCTTAAGCCCTGGGACATCCTATTATTTGAGCTTCTACTGTTTGAAGCGGCCGTTAGTAACTTCTTCCATCACCTCCAAACCCGGGAGGGCCAGGAGCGCCCGCCACGCTCCCCATGGCAGCCCACGTACGGGATTTATCTGCTTGCTGGCTGAATGAAATGGAAAAATGTTCTGTGCTGGAGCAAAACCTTCACCTGAAGTTATTTTATTGTCCTTTTCACCTTGAAAAAAACCTGGATTAATTTGAAATCAAAACGCTGCTTTGAACCCCCCAAATTTAATTTCATTTCTGATCTTTCTGAAACAAAGCAAGCATTTGAACTTCCTCCAGATTTTCCCTCCTGCCCTTTCCAGACTAAACTGCCAAATTCAATCCAAATTCATGAGTAGTTTTGGTCTCTCTTTTGATCATCATGCCCTGAAACATCATTCCTGGTGCATTTGTTTTCACCAAAAAGGCTTTGTTCAGTTCTCAAAAAAACAGCCCTGCCTGTTCCAGAGATCCCTGTGCTCCCGACAGCGTAACAGCGCTCCGTGCTCAGATCTGCTCTGACGCATAGCCCACCATGGAGAGCTGGCGGGGACCATCATGCCCAGTGCCCGGAGCCGTCCCCTGCGGCCACAGAACGACAGCACACGCCCCCGACACGCACATCCCACCACGCCGGGCGGCAAACAACGGGTCTGGTATCTGTATGCTCAGCCCGAGGGAAACCCAGCCACGTTTGCTGCTTCGACACCAAGTACCAAACCAATAGGAGACCCCAGAGGTTGAGGAGAGCAGCAGATCCTGCCCAGCGTGCTGAGGATCGGGACCCGGTCTGGGTGGCCTCCTGCCTCCTGAGACCCCACAACCATCCTGAGCGGTCGAGTGGCTCTTGGAAGACAACCCCACATCTCAAAACAGTGGCGGTGCGAATCTTAGAGCAGCTGCCACAGCTTCTGGACATGGCGTGATGCCCCACGGGCGGAGGAGCTCTGCTCCAGGTGGCACAGGGCAAGTCCCCACCTTCTTACGCCCTCTCCGCAGCAGGATGTGGAAGCCATACTGCCCAGGAGCATCTTTCTTCTGGGAGAATACAGCCATCGTACCCGCATGAGGCACTCTGGGCGCGGGCGCAGGCTGAATTGCCAACTAGGTGCTGCTGATCTAAATCCATGAGGAAACACAGGACACGGGGTCTGGGAGAAGGTCAGGGTTTTGATCATGCCTCTCTCTAGGCTGAGGCTTCTCTGACAGATTGCCCCATGCAGAAAGACAGAGAAGCGCTGAGAGGGAGCTTAGCCAAGGTGGGGAGAGAGCACAGGGGTGACAGTCCCCAGGAAAACCAGTCAGGCTTTGGTGGGAAGCAGAGATCCCGAGTGTTTTGTGAAGCTGAAGAAGCCCACTGCACTTTGAGCCAGAAATCAGGAAGATCCTACTCAATCTCATCTTCTCTGAGGTTCCAGAGCCTCCTAACGAGCCCCGTGCATTGTTTTCGTCCTGGTGTTCTGGGTTCTACTTTATCTCTAGCCATGCTTCATTATTATTTATATTAGGAGAGCGCCCGGGGGCCCTCGCCCAGCTCCCAGCCCTGCTGCGCCGAGCACTGCACAGACACGCTCGCAGAGGAGCCCAGCCCTGCCAGGCTCCTGGTCTCGCTAGACAAAGGAAATAGCATTACCCCCATCACCCCCACTTTGAGGAGCACTCCAGAAAGACTCAGGGAAGTGCCCAGGGTCACAGAGGGTTTCCACCTCCGGCCGATGCTCTATGGCCTTGAGCTGAATTCCCAAGGGGCCAAATCTGTCACGACTTCATTGTGTTGAACGGATGCCACGAGTTGAAGGGGGTCCTTTGTCTCCTGCTCCACAATGGAGGGAGAAAAGAGGGGAACAGCAGGACTTCCTGTCCAAAGCCTGCTAAAGTCACTGAGAGAGTCTTGCCACAAGCTCAGTTAATCCTCAGTTGGGTCTCTCTGATATACCCTGGGAAACCCTCATGCCCACCACTACCTTCTTCGTGACTCAGTTTCCCCGCCACCATGAAGTTGGGATCATGCGCAAAGCACAAGCATTGGTTTTGCCGGTGCTGGCACAGGCAGAGGCAAGATGAGATCACCCAAGAATGTCCTGGGAAGAAGAGGTCTCCTCTGGGATGTCTTCATCCCCACAAGGAAGGAAGTGGAGGGGGTATAAATCACCACGGCTTCACCTTATCGGCAATCGAGATCTCTGCAGCTGATCCAAGCCCAGACTGCCGTGGGCATCCCCAGCGCTTTTCCTGTCAGCTCCCTTGTTGTTAGAAAGGCAAGTACAGAACAGCACATGCACACACCACAATTAGGGTTGTATGTGCTAATAAGGGCTTCGGCACCATGCGGCTTTAATATGCAGCGATCAGAGACTTTTCCCTGGCTCCTCTCCCCAAAGCGTTACTTGCTTAGGCTGCCCTGCTCAGTTGCCTGGGAGCTCTCAGCACCTCGCGCTCGCTCCAGCAACATCTTCCACCCTGGCAGGGCCACCTATCGAGGTTCTCCCCACCACGTCTGCTCCACCAAGCAGGAGTGAAAACATTGCTCGGGACGCAGGCTGAGCTGCACCCTCTGCCTGCATCCCCTCAGCTCCTCTCGCACACCGGTAGGTTCGTTTCCCAAAGGGGCTCCATTCAACGTGCCCCCAGACGTGCCAGCCGCTGGCACCTCGTGTCTGTTGGCACCATCTCCGGCAAGATCTGAACCTGCAGCGGCAAACTGGCAGAGCAGGATCACGCACCGGCCACGCTCTTCGTAACAGCAACCCTTAGAGCGTGAGGGTTTGGGCTTTTCATCCAACTGCCCTTCCCTTACACGTGGAGGCCAGGTCGACTTTCGGGGGGAAACTGAGGCCCAGAGCAGGGAACAAATATCGTGACAGTATTGCCCAGTGGTTACAGCACAGCTTCAGCTTTGCCACTGCCGCTTGTGTTGTCCCTGAGTGCGTCACTTCCACCTTTGCAATCCTGTGACTTCCCAGAGTCGCTCTGAAGCCTGTCGACGAGGGATGCTGTGTGAGAGCTGAGGTGGGTGTGAAGGACCTCGTCCCGGTCACTTCCCAGCCCCGTGCCTCGGCCGCACTCCAGATCACAAACAGGCACATAATTAAGATGGACTTGGACCCTCTGGTTGCTGGGAGCAGGTCAGCAAAGTCTCTTTTCCAGGCAGCCCTCATCCCCAGCAGTGCGGGGGCTCCTGGCCATCACAGGCAGAGGTGGGGACTGTATGTTCTCAAGGCTTTTGCTTACAGGATGTTTAAGGAAGCAGAAGAGAAGGGGGTGGAGAGCACTGGACTCCAGAACGGCGAACTCCACGGTCATTTCCGACCAGTTTGGGATTCGGAGCAATTGCCACCAGGGTATTGCTCCTACCAGTAAGACAGAACTAGAGACAGGCCACATGGCAACCTGTATGAGCCCTGGGGCCAGCACCGGGCCAGCCGCAAAGGGTCACAGCACCATCTCTTGTCCACCTGAGCAGCAGGGGCTGACACAGGGTGGTGGCTGCCCTGCTACAGCTCAAGGACCTCTGTACCTCCCTGCTCCTCTCAGGAACAAGCAGAAGGATGCTCCACAGAAACCCTCAGGATGCAAAAAGTTCTATCAGGCTCCTCACTCACAACAGAGGTGGTACCGCAGAATCGACCGCCCGCCTTCTGCCAAGCAACATAATGCTCTCCGCTTTCCCCAAGGACCCAATTAGCTGGGCTCAAGCTGGGCTGCAACCCCCCTGCACCCCTCATCAGCTGCACATCTCCTCCTCCTGCCGCCCACCCACGCGCGCAGATGACGCAGGAGCCAGCTGGATGACATGGCCGCGTGGCATTGTGCCCCATGGACTTTTAACCCAGCCAGTCCCTCTCCCTTGGGTGGCTCCAGGGTCCGAAGGCGGCGAGCAGGAGCTAACCAGGCACTGCCTTTAGGGCTGTGGGGCATGGGCAGCTGCGAGCCTCTCCTGAGAGCAAGGCGGGGGACCAAAAACTTCCACCCTTGTGGCTCTTTTTCCTTGTAATGTTCGTGGGAGAGGCTTGTGTCCATGAAAAGCCTTTGCTGTTCCCTAACCCGGTTCTTGCTGCTGGGACCACATAACTGCAGCTGGTGGACTCCCTGAGTCCCACAGTCATTGCACCACCCCACCCCAGAGGGGAGGGCAGGGGCTTGGGGACCTCAAGCTCCTGCAGAACGAGTAACACGTTATTTCTCACTGAGGACCCTGCTGAGGAGTGATTTTAGTCCAGGCAGGATCTCTTGAAGTCTCACAGACATGTGGGGAGAGGCAAAGGCGCCCAGAGCTGTGTCATCCTCCAGCAAAGCTGCTTGCTCAAGGGCTTCAAGAAAGTCTTTCTGAAGGAAACCTCAAGCTGTGGGAAGCTCTGGCCGCGGTGCCAGCGGGATGCACAGCTCTCGGGAGGAGGGTGCGGCCCACCGAGGAGCTTAGCACGGCACATGAAAGGGGACGCCAGCGAGATCAACCAAGAGATCTTTGGGAAGTTGCTGAGTTTTTCTACCTTAATTCCCTCTAAGCCAAGCAAGATCTCCCTCATCTGGCTGGAGCTCCCCCCCACCCATCCCTCTGCAAAAATGTTGGGCTCTGCCTTGGTGCAGCTGAGCAGAGACATCTCGTGGTGATGAGGATCTCGGTGCTGGGGAGCGGAGGGAAACTCTTCTCTTGGGCTCCAGAAATGCAGTGAGACCTGTCGGATGGGGAAGGCTCTTCCCTGGGTAGGAAAGGCTGCAGTGGTCCACGGGAGATGGCTGCCAGGGGTGCTCACGGGGTGACTACTGACAGTGGGGACCAACCTCTGTGGTCTGGGTTTGTGGTACCTACAGACCTGCACGCCCTGGCAGCACTAACTGGAGTCCTGTGAGGGGGGAAGAGCCAGTATCCTCAATTCCCAGGCGGTGGGAAGGGGAGGTGCTCAGGCGCTGTGCAGAGCCATGTACTACCCAAGCCAGCCAGAAAACCAAGCGAAAAGCTGCACTTGGGCGGTCAGCACCCTCCCGCAGCGCTGCCTTCTCCCTGCAGTGACTCACTCCCCTGGAAAATTCCCCTCCCACGACCCTACACAAACAAACTCTTCCCGCTGTCACAGGGGACGACCTGGTGTGGTCTGACACGGGTGCAGCCGTCCTTCGGGACAGGGGACTGGAGCCTCTGTCTTTGCTGCCATGGGCCATGGCTAACGAACAGGAGGTGAGGCCAGGAGCGAGGCGCAGCATCCCAAACCTGTTCGGATGGTAAAGGCACCGAGTGCTTCCCCTTTTCCACCGAGCCGAGCTCTCTCTAGCCTGCCAGTGTGCCAGCAAGATCCAGAAAACGGCCATAATTCATTGTAAGAAATACTGAGATGCTGGAACTGAAGAACAACCCTTCCCCGGCGCTGGCGTTGGAGCAGCTCTGAGGGGGTTTGGTGGTGCAGTGAGGAAGCACTGGGCTTTCTCTGCATCTCCTCTTGGTGGCCTGGACGCCGCAATCACAGCCTGTGCCTGGGAGCTGATCAGGCTGAGCAAAGGGTCTTTGGAAGAGCCAGCTGCAATTTTCCAAACTAAAAGACTGAATATCTCTTAATATTCCAGAGTCTGAAATCAATAAAAAGAGAAATATCCCAAATATTCCCCTCCAAGCTCCCCTTTTTCCTCCCAAACATCTCGTATTACTTATAAAGACTATTGCGATGACCAAAACCTCTTATCGGAATATAGATCCCGTTGTTCTAACTGCTGTGTAAACACAGATGAAAAGATAAATTACGCCCAGGGGCCTGAGGGCATCTTTAAAGCATCACAATTGTTATTATTTAAAAACACGGGAGCGGAACTTCAGCTGCTAATAACCAACAACAGTTGGATTCATCCCGGTGCAGTCATGTGCGTTTCCAGCTGCTGAGAAGATGAAGCAGAAAACCTCAAAGTCTGGTTTTCAGTTCACATTATGGGATTGGAAGTGGGAACAGAAATTATGAAATAATACCAACAGATTTTTGTTAAATCTTGTGGTGTTAAGGAAAAACTACTGCAAGAAACCCAACTATTTGATACTTATAACCAGGAATTACTTCAAAGCCAGACCTGCCTTATCTTCCGTGGTTTCCTTTCGCTAAGATCATCCATTATGAAGATTTCCCAAAGCTCCTGAAGTGACTCCACATCTCTGATAGCTGCAACTACCAACCCCTGGTACCACCTGCCTGGTGTAACCTCACCTGTTGCATTTTCCCTGTCACTTTGAAGGTGGAAGTCACCCACCCACCCACCCGCGTCTCCAGTGTACAACGTGAGCTCGGGGTGTGCGGGGAGAGGTGGGAACCACCAGTCCCACCGGTCCAGCCCTGCTCTGCGCCTGCCGCTGCCGCACTCGGCGGTCAGAGATCACAGCACGCAGAGCGTCACATCGGTTGGGTGAGGTGTTCGATGCCTTGTTCGACACGGAGCTCCCCCTGCCCCTGTGCTGAGGACCCCGTCCCCCTCCTCTGACACCCGTTTTGCCACTGTGGCCACGCTCCTGCTCAGAATCACACCCCTGAAGTTTATGGTGTCAGTGAAAGATGACTGGAAGCTTGCACCCTCTCTGGATTTATAGGGAAATTTTTAGTATTTTTCTTTTGCTCGAAATCTGGACGTTTGGTGCCTGGGCCCTGCATGAAGAGCCCAAAGGCTAGTGGAGATCACCACTGGATTGGAGAGACAGCGTGGGATACCCCACTGCTGGTAACCAGCCAGACTGCCCAGCTGAGCTCTGCGCTGAGCCCCCTACAGACGGGGTGTCTCTAACCAAACGCTTGGTTGGCAAACACGGCGGGGTGAGCAGGTGTCCACATACTTCACCGCAGGGGTTGTCCTGGCCCTCTCTGTCTTCTGGGATTCATTTTCTCCACGAAAAAAAGAGCTGTTTTCAGACCTGTCTCACGGCTGATCAGCGAGCATCCTCGGGGCAGGCTGAGCCGTCTCCTAGGGTCCATCCTCTCTGTCCAGCTCCGTGTCACTGCTTTGGGCCTGACAGCAGCTCCAGAAGACACCGCGGCCCCCGCCGTCCTCTCTCCTGTGCCTGCTGTGTACCTAACGGAGGAACGCCAGGGATGGGGGCCAGGGGAAACACTGCTCTGGGGCACGTCCGAAGCACCAGAGGAGCAGCGATGGAGTGAGTGTGAGGAACTGTCACCGAGCAGTGAGCAAGCTCTGCTTTGGAGAAGACAGAACCCAATCCTTCCACCGCTCCTGCCTACCAGAGAGGGAAGGATTTCTTTACAAACCTCAGACCAAATTACTGCTCCCCAGGCCTAATCAAACACGGTTCCCAAAAGTATTGGCTGGCTGGGGGCTAAGTTTAGGAAGGTGTTTCCTTCCCTGCCTCCACTTTCAAACTAACCAGGATGAGGAGGAGTTCAAAGACCTCAATTGTTTGTGGAACACTTTGAACACAGAAAGGGCCTTGGGCAGGGAGATGGATTGTGGCTGAAGCACAGACCCAGCAGGCAAGAGACCTTGTCTGCATTCCCTGCTCAGCCACAGAATCAGCATATGACCCCGGAGTGCTGTTCTGTGCCTCAGTTTCCCCACTGAAGAAATCAGGGTGAGGATCTGCCATGTAGGGCTGGTTAGAGCGTCTCGAAGGCTCAGCGAGTCTTTCGGATGGAGAATGCAAACTGTTCTAGTTCAAAGGCTTATTCCTGCTTCACAGGCAGTGCTGCCCCTCGTGCTGGGCTCGGTACACGCCCGGAGCGAGACAATCCCTGCCTAAAGAGCTTCCCAGCCTAAACAGTCCAACTGAGCAAAGGGGTCCAGGGGGAAGAGGTGACTTCTCTGACACAGTGAAGGGATTGTACCAGAGGATGACTTGACTCCAGCAGCGCAAGAAAAGACGCCCTGACAATATGCATAAACATTACGAAGACACACGGTTGCTTCACCATACACACGTCTCTGGCTGAGGTCTCTGTTAATCAGGGTGCGATAAGGGCAGAGGATTTACCTCCTCCCCATCCTACTCCTGCTGTTTCCTTTTCATTTAGTCAATGAACAACCCCTTTGAGCAAAGTCTTTATCAGCTTTACCGGCAGCTCACAGCATTTGCTGCCAGGAACGAGGCACAGAAAAACTGCCTGAGGCTCCAGGGTTTTAGGAATCCCATCTCTGCTACCTCACGGAGGCCAGCAGTCCCTGCCCAGAACAGGGCTGGGGCTGGGAAAAATCCAAATGGAGAAACCGTAGAATGCCTCCAAGAAGACACCAGTCTACACTAGACACATCTCCCAGGCTCAGCGCTTTCTGCAGCAAAAGATATGGGGTCAATGGAGCCCTCGAGGTTGACATGGGTCGTCAACTTTTTCAACGGGTGACTCAAGGGTCTTCTGCTGCTGTGGGAAACACTGGGGTGATTTTTCAGCTCAAATGATGGCAAGATGCTTGCAGTGATGAAGGTCCCAGCTGCAGGTGGCTGCTGCTGAAGTCTGCGTGCAGGTGTCACCCCAGCAAACCTGCCACCACCAACCCATCAGCGAGCAGCTCCACAATGTCCCAGCAGTCCTGAGACACAGGGAGACAGGGCTGACAGGGGCAGCGTGGTGGGCAAGGGTGAGGAAGGGAGAAAGAGATCATCCACAGGAAGAGGTCATGCATCACTCTAACTTGGAGCAGAAAAGAAAGACTAAGCTCCGGAAAGGGTTAATTCCGTCCAGGTAAGTTCTTTCAAAGCCAAATATTACGAGGCACATCCCATCTTAACCGCAGACATCTTCAAACTCTTGATGGAAAGCTCTCCGTGCAAAGTCAGACTTGTTGCAGAGGACCTGCCTGCTCCGAGCGGCTCCGTGTCACCTGTCAATGGTGGAGCCGCCTCCAGGGATGGGAGTCTCGAGTTACGGAGAGGAGAGGAACACTCTGCTAGGGCTGGCGACAGCTCCCGGCGCAGGAGGCATCGCGCATTCCTCCCCGAGCTAAAAAAAGACGGTTGGGCTTTGATCTCCGAGCTCTGTCTGCACCACAGTGAGACAATGCAGAAGGCCCTTGGGGAGGAGGAGGGGGGAGGTGGACTTGACAAGACATTCCCTGAACCAGTCTTCTCTTCAGGTCCTAGAATCAAAGGGGATGAGGGGGCGGGCATGGCACCGAGGATGAAAGAGGAGACGGAGCCTGGCAGGAGGGACGATACCACAAAGAGCCGATCTGGGCCTCCTTCTAAGGCAGGGAAGGCTCCAGCAACCCAGGACCAGATGGCTGAAGAGAATGGGAATAAGCCTGAAGAGGTTTCTTCTCTTCCCTGGTTTGAATGCCAGCCAGGACGGCAGGAAATTGGTGCTGTCCACGGCTCCCTAGCCATGTACACTTACGGGAGCTGTGAAAACATCCTTGCTGGCAGGCTCCATGGTTCGAGCACGATGGGCATGGAGACCAAACTCAGCTGCTGGCAGCCGTGCGTGAAGTCAAGGAGGGGCTGGCCACAGAAAGGAACCCTGTGGCAGGAGCAGTTTGACATGCAAAAGTGGTAAATCTGGAGTCACGGGTGGGTAAGAGATGGAAAAGGTATCAAAGCAGAGGAAAGCCAGGGGACATCGCTTCTTGGGTTTGCTGCCCATTAAGAAATCTACCTCTGGCGTCCAGTGAAGACTCAAAGAGATGAGGACGAAAGGGGGAGATGGGGATTACTGAAGCTTTTAAGATTTGCTGAAATAATGCTTCCCTCTCTCCAGCTGTCAGTGCCCCGTCTCTGCCCGTCCCTTTCATTTCCCGTCTGGAGGAGGTGGCTGCTTTGCTCTTGGAGCACCTCTTCTTCCACCACCAGACACTGCTGAGAAGACCCCGCTGAATCCCAGCCCCTCGCGTCACCGTACAGTGTGACCGAGCACGCTAAACCTCGCTAAAGCCTGTCCGCCTTCTGGATGTCCAAGCCTAGGCTGAGCCTCAGCTCCCTGCCTGCCACGGTGCCCCGGAGTTATTGAAACACAGAATCTGGAACTGGCAGAATAAAACATTTTCCTCCATGCTGAAAACTCGCAAAGCCAAATTTAACCAAAACAGAACAAATGGCAGAAAATTTCATTCTGACCCCACCTCCACCAGCGTTTTCAGCTATCTGAAGCTTCCATAGTCCATTTCCCCAAGTCTTTCACTTTTTTCTCACTCTTGCACGGACATTTCCCAACGTATCTCGCTACCCGCAGGGTTATGATAGCATCTGGATGAGTTCCCTGACTGCAGCCCCACCACACGAAGCATTGGGGATACACGGGAGGATACAAGGAACGGGTGATCAAAAGGGATGCAGCGCATAAACAGAGGTTTGGGAAACTGAGGCAGGGAAAAGCTCGGCAACTTGTCTAAAGCTGCTGCAAGGACTGTGGAGGGAGAGCAGGTTTTCTGAAATCGAGGCCAACAATTTAACCGCAGGGTCACCCCTCCTGTAAAGCACTGAACCTTCATTCAACCTTCACAGCAGTTCCCATATATTTATATAAATGTCTGTGTACACACCTGAGACATTATTGCTTGGGAATCTTCAGGCCCTGGGCCCTATCCCCACCCTTCGCTCTCATTAATCCTCCTTTCTTCCTTCCTCACACCCATAAAGACTCTCCCCTGCAGCGGGGAGGATTGGCTGCGGCTCGCTCGGCAGCCCGGCGCTGCTCCTTCCCTCTGGGCTGCCGAGAACAAAGCTCGGCGCTCCCCAGAGCTCGGCGCTCCCCTTGGCCAGGGACATCGCTGCTCCCAGCCCTCGTCCCTCCAAGGCAGGAGCACAGATCCCTTGGGAATGTCTTCCCCTGCCATGGTCCCCTGGGGCCATGGGTTCCTGCCCGCAGCCCCCAGCACAAGCTCCCGTGTTGCTGCATAAACAGGGATGGTGGGTGCAAGAAGGGGTGAGGGGAACAGCTGGAGCAATGGGATGGGGCTCGGGGATGTGACTGTGCTTCCTGGCTCCCTCACTGGCTTCCTGCATCGCCCTGAGCAAACCCATGTACCTGCTTTGTGCTTTGTTTCCCTATCGGGAGAGAGCAGGTTCCCACATCCCTCCTGGATTCTCCGTCTAAACTTCCCAGCATTGGGACCATCCCTCCCCTGTCTCCAGAGCTTTGCACAGGAGGGTCCCACTCGGATTTCTAATATCACACATCTTGATTTTCAGAAAGTTCCTGCTTTGGGCAGCAGCATGTCGTGCAGAATCCAAGGCCAAAGCCACTCCAGCCCTCGGGGCTGAGCTGGGGACCTTCCCAGCTAAAACCGGAGCTCCTCTGGTTGGAGGGGGTGAAGCCCCAGCAGTGCAACCCCCCAACCTGGGGGTTTATCATCCCCCTGACGTACATAGCGGCCCTGGGCTGCCTGGTATTCGCTTCAAGACCGCGCTCGCTCTCTTTCTGCCTCTCTCCAGAGCCTGCACCTACCTGCAAATGCAACTCAGCTAAATCGTAATTGGCAAACGCGACTGAGCCAGCCCCCATATTTCTTTTAATGTTTCACAGGAACCTGGGTGATGTCTTTCACATCGTACGTCGTGGGTGGCAGAGACCTAAATAATCCCCTTCAGCATCAAACATGTTCAGGAGGTGCCAGTGTTCCCTCTCTGACTCAAATTCATCTGCAGGATTTATAGCTTCAGACCTGTCAAGCTACATCACTCGCAGCCGCTCCGTAGGAATCCCGGACCCAGGAAAAGGCTCCCGTCACCTCCCCAGACAGACACCGCTGTTCTGCAGAGGGTTCATCGTCTCTCTGAGGTGGGATGGGATGCTCAGGTTCTAAAGAACCAGGTCCCTCTGGTGTACCTGATTTTGGAGACCCAAATCTGAGATTTGGGGCCAGGAAATACAACTTTCAAATGAGTGTTTTTAACGTTAACCACTGAAAGCCAGGAGTCCAGAAAACCCCCAAGCACATCGTCTCCTGCATGCCAGGAATACGAGGCCTCCTTACAAAATCAGCCCTGCAGGAAGGTGTATTTAGAGCTGATGCTGAGAACCTCAAACCATTTTCTCTCCAAAGAGCTGAGAATTGACTTCTTGGGGTAACCGCATCCTTCGGTGCTAGTCACAGAGCCCGGGGACAGACCAGGTCTTGCTCCAGGTATGTTTCCTCACACAATTTAAAACCATTTGTTCACACCTCTCAGATTTCCCATGGAAATCTCCTTCACTTTCTGATGGAAAAAGTTTTTGACTTCCGAAAGTTTTGGCATTAAAATCGGTGGACTTGCGAGGCAAGGTTTCCACAACGAAAGCCCACTCTGAAACAACTTTCCCACAGAAAGCCAGTTCAGGTGGGAGTTTTCGGGGGAATCTGGTTGTACATGCTGATCTGAAGGGGAAGGTCAGCAGGAGATGCCTGGAATACATTCGGTTGTCCAATTTATCAGCTGTTCCAGCCATTTCCTCGCACATTTCTCCTTCCGTGCCTGTTCAGCTGTGAATGACCTGCTGCCACCACCTCCTCGGCTCTCAGGAAGGGCAGCCGTGTGCAGGACACCCAGCTGCAGGGAGGCAGCCCATGCTGCTGTGGGTAAGCCCCATTTTCCAGGTCTCGGTGCTCATGGGGACCTTGTCGTTAAACTTTATATTCACGTCAGGACTGAGGTGACAGAGACACTTGCAAAGGTCCTGAAATGAGCACGTACCTGAGGGCCCTCTGACCAGCCCATGTGTCAAATACTGCCCTTCCGTTTGAAAGGTGCAGCGCTACCTCTGCTCAAGGCATTTTCTTTCTCGATTTATAGTGATTAAATGAGAGACAATTAATGGTGAGCAATTAACAATCATATAATGCTTGGAGAGAGGGTCTGGAGCACTGGACAGAGACTCAGGACTCCTGCTTCTAGTTCTGAGCATAGGTGTCACAGAATCACAAATCATTGGGCTGGAAGTGACCCTTAAGATCATCGAGTCCATCCATTCACCCTGCACTGCCAGGGTCCCTAAACCACGTCCCTCAGTGCCACATCGACAGGGCTTTTGAGCACTTCCAGGGATGGGGACTCCACCACCTCTCTCGGCAGCCTGTTCCAATGCTTGACCACCCCCTCTGACACTTGACCCTGTCTTTCCTCTTCTCCTAATGCTTTGAGACCTACTAGTGAAAGTGCCCTGAAAGAGCTGGGGTTTAGCAATGCCACCTTACTTCTAGAGGGTGGAGCACATATCTGGTCAGTAGGAACTTCAGGGATGATGGACAAGGAGGGACTGTTCTTTTGGGTAACAGAGTGAGGAGTCAGGGAGACAGGATCTCAGGCTGAGGTCTCCTATAGCTCCTATGGAATGGGCTACCACAGCACCAGGAAGTGTCTCACACCTCAGCCAATGCCAAGTGACGCAGGCTGCTGGAACAGGGACACCTGATAACTGGGCAGAACTGATGGCAGCAACAATCCCGTCTTCATTTGCATTACGTGACTACACATACTGCGGGATGATATTGTGCGGAGCTCAGATCCTGGCTAGAGGAAGAATAAGACACTCAGAAGGGGAACTGCAGCTCCTCACCTCTGAAGCCAAATGTACCAAATCCCTTGAATTGATAGAGATTTCCTTCCCGAACTTGAGCGATGTGTGGGCAGCGCGGCCGAGGCAGAGACACTTGTGAAGAACCAAACAGCAGACAAGTTCTGCAGAAGCGACCAGCTCTGGCCTCATTCTGCTGCCACTAAAGCCAGAAGTAAAATGAGAAAATACCCAACAGACATCACTTTTCAGACCTTCAGCCCAAAGCTCCGGCTGGGTTTACCTCCCTCCTCTGCCACCATGCTGACCTCCCTCAGGAGAGAGTCTGGCCTCCAGCCATGCCCTAATCAAGGGCAGATCCCTCCATCCACGCAGCATCCTTCCGCTGGCTGCTGCAGCGCGCTGCTGGCGCAGCCCCGCTGTGCTGGCGCTGGCCATGCTGGAAGGACCGATGTGCCCATCGGAGCCACAGCTGAGTTGAAGATACAGCAGCAGAGCCCGGAGGCCGGATCACGAGTGACGGCTCCATTTTATCTAAAGCAATATTTATTTATTTTGATCTTGCACTGGGCAGAGATCGGGTTTGGTTTAGTGTACAAACTCAGACCGCTGATCTGTCACATTTTTTGGCCACTAAAACACGAATCCTCTAAGTCCTGGACCCCCTTGGGTGGCTGAACCACGTTTAGCCGGCACAGCAGAAGCTTTCTTTTCTTTTTCCTTTTAGTCAAAACCGTTTGCATTCTGGACCCAAGATCAATCGCTGCAGACACTGGAATAAAGTGAAAACTTGCCTCTGAGATGTCGGCTAGCCCAAGAGGCTGATCATGGGGTAGAAGTGGAGAATTCTTTGGGAACCAACCTCCCTTAACACACGGGCTCACTGAGATTCTCCTCGTTAGAGTAGGAGACAGCAAGCAAGACCTTAGCCGCAAGCAGGAGCATCCCACGTAGCTGTGAAGACACCAGGAGCTGTGCTCCCAAACCATGGATTGGCTTTAAAGATTTATCAAAATATTACTTTTGTTCTCTGTATTTGCTTTGTGGTTTTTGAGCTTGTTGGGTTAATGTTTTTTCAGGTTCACTCCACCGTAATGAGGGTTAGTAACATACTTCTCAGTTTTAAATGAAAGTTGAGCTCCCCAAGTCATCACAGCACTCCAGAACCTGGCTCCAGAAGAAAATGGCAAATATCGTCAGACGTGAGAGTTGGCAACACAATAAAGAACTAAATAACAGGACAGGATTCGAGACCCAGCAACGTCAAGGGGTGTTTTGTCATTACATTTAATGGAGGTTGGATTTTGTTATGGGTTTCTTGGTCTCCAAAACTAAAGCAGCCTCCCATTGAACTCCGCAAGCCCCCACCAGCTCTCCCGAAGACCTGGGATGAAACAGAGACACAAGTCTGCCGTGTAGCAGCCAGCCTGCCACGCTGCAGCACTTCAAAGATGAGCTCGGCGATGAATCAGGCCCAAGCTGAGCACCGAGCACCGGCCACGAACAGCTCTGAGAGCTCCGACCGAATTCAGTTCCACGTCTTTGGGTCACACTTGGCTCAGCTCCTGACCAATCCCTGGTCCCACCAGACGCCTTCCCCTGAATCCTAGAAAGCTCCAGCCTCCCTGGGTTTACATAGCCCCGGCCACAGCAGCCTCCTTGGAGGAAGCAGGGTGCTTATTAACTGCAGGGGAATATCGCAACGGGAGGACTAAATTGCAGCCCTCGAGGAGACGGCAATCTATCATTTTGTTTCCCTTGGTCACCAGGCAGAGCTCTGCTCAGCTCAGATGGGATTTTGTGATCTGGACCAGCCCCCCCATCAACGCCTGCTTGTGCTCCTGAGCCGGCGCAGTCCCTGCCACCCCCCGTCCTGCCCAGGCGATGCGTTCAAGGATTAAAGGGCAAAACCCAGCCCTGCTCTGGGAGTGGGCAGTGAAGGAAATGACCAAAACAACAACTCGCAGACAACCGTGATGTTCTCCCTGGGACAAGGACCAAGCATGTTCTACAGGGAGTGGAGGAGGCGCTGGGGGCTGGAGCAGGGGCTGCTGGCCAGGGCTCCTGGGCTCTATTTCCAGCTGCGGGTGGGAGTGTGAGATCGGAAGGGAATCGGGAGTCAGGATGTTGGACTCTGCCCCTGGCTTGAGCCTGACTTACAGCAAAGGGACCAGTCACCCAGTCCTCGGGTGCTGCTCTCAGCTATCGCTGCGACCGTCACTTAGAGGTGTGTGTAGGGAGTGGGGACCCCTGCGCTGCGTTGCTGGCTATCCCCTTGCCTCACAACACGACACACAGCAAACAGCTTCTGCTCCCACTCATCCCCGCAAAGGGGATAACAAAAATGCTGCTGCTCTGACTCAGAGCTCAGGACCACAGCTGACATCACCAGTTTTCACAGTGTGTTTGCGCTCGATGGCAGAAAGGCAGCACATAAACACAAGATGTTAAGTAAAGAAACTTTGGTCACCCAGGTCCCATCCCAAGTCCGAGCTATCCAAAGCTGGGCGGTGGGTGAAGCCCAGGAAGGTGTCAGGGGAGTCAAGCACAACCAGGAAAGACCAAAGAACTGTTTTTCTCCCTCATGTCTAGTTCTGTTCACAATCTCTAGCAGAGAGCAGTGGGGATTGAGGCATTGGTCAGGTATTCATGCAGGTATTTATGCAATAAAACCTCCTGGTAATTGGAAAACAAAGAGCTAACGAAGAATCATGTTCTTTCTCTACTTTCCAGCACAGGAAAACGTTTTCCTGTTGGAGCACTGGTGGGCTCACTCACCTTCCCTGCTCACACCCTCCTCCCCCTGAAGAGTTGCCTTTTTGATCTGACAACTCTCAAAACCTGAATGTCCAGCCAAGGTGAATTTTCCCAATTCCACAAGTCCGTATACAGAAACAGTACGTTAAATTTCAGCTTGTGCAGCTCCTGTCCCCAGCCCCTGCACGAGAGCAGCCCCCAACGGCGCCTGGCACTGTTTGAAAGGGAAAGCTGACAGATTCAGCCCTACCCTGGATGAAGACTCAAACTGGGTGGGAACTGGGTGTATCCTGATTCCTCTGCAGACACCAGTCTGCCTCTCACCCAAAGGATCAATACGGGATGGTGATCGGTGCAGAGGGCTCGGTCACCATGCCACCTCCTTCTCCCCCAGCACCTCTGACCCTCCCTGCTGCTGGCTGTGCCAGCTCCTCTTCCCAACTGCAGCTGCTCTAGTGGAGTGTCCGGCCAAGCTGAACCTCCCCGGTGCGCACGTCTGTGTGTGAAAACAGCAGATATGGACCTGGATGGACACCCGGCAAGCTCCCACGGAGCCCCTAAGCTCACCAGTGGAAAATGGATCTGGTTATTTTAGTTTTCCTTCCCAGCCCAGTTTTCTCAGCGGGTGCCACCTCCTGATCTCGTATGAGGGAGGAAGCAGGACCAGACCCACGCAATGGTACTCTGCTAACACAGCTCGGAGCAGGGATCCTCCTCATAGCCAGAGCCCTCTGACTGGTCAGATGCAGGTTTGTTCATTAGCATCACAAGTACCTGTTGAGCAGTAAAGCCTTGGATCCACAGCCGGAGATGACAACCCCATGCTGCTGGCGCTGCAAAAAGCCAAATTTGAAAGAGCTCTTAATGCCAGGTCAGGAAGGACGGGCTCGCCCCCCTCCTGCCCACAGCCGTCAAGGCCTCCAAAGAAAAGCCTCAAATCTGGTTCCCAAGAGGAAAGACTTTCTCCGAGGGTGGTACAACCCCCCCTTCTAGGTTAACACTAAACCAGCACTAAAGGTGGCATCTTTCTGAACCCGCTGCGGCCACTGGCAATCCCTCAGTGGCAACAGAAGATGTTTCCACGCTTCACAGTCTTGGGTGCTATCAGGAACTTCCTCCATCCCCATCCTGCCTCCCAGAGCAGGGTGTGCGACACCTCCGCAGCCCACACGGCCCAAAGCCACGTGCCAGCTGCTTTTGCCCAGACAAGAGGAAAAGGAAGGACGAGTTGCCTGTAAGTGGGCAGGTCACCACAGCAGGAACCAGGAACGATCCCTCGCCCTCTCCACTGGCTGGCTCGGCGTCGCGGGTCCCGAACCCACCTTTAAACCCTGCCACTCATTCTCAGAGCTGACATCATGGCGCAGCAGCTTGATGCTGCGCCGGGATTGAGTGACATCAGTGGCCTCATTACGGAGTGGCAGGCTCTCTGCCACCGCTGCTTGCAGCCCCTGCGCGGGGTTTGCAGCCCCAGCAGCTCAGCGGGCCTGGGCTGGGTGGGTCTCTGGCAGGGATGCACGGGGAAGAGCGAGGCGCTGCAGGAAGCGTGGAGGGTGATTCAGAAGGTGGGGTTCTCCCCTCTGGGCAGTGCGAAACTCCTGACTCGGTGTGGGACCTGCTCGCTGATACGGCCCTGTGGGGAAAGCAGTACCTGATGCAGCGTGGGCCGGGTTCCAGCTCGGCAGATGGCACGTCGCAGAGATCTCTCCTCTGCTCTCAGATCTCGGATCAGGTGTTACTAGACTGTCAGGCAGCGCGACTGTCACCCCCGAAGGGTCTGCGCGTCAGCGGGGCTGCGGGGACGTTTTGCAACAGAGGAAAAGGATGAATTGGTGGCTCAGGTTCTCAAGCTGGAATCAGAAGATCTGCATCACCTCTCGGCTGTCCCATCCCTCCCATGAGCTTCAGACCCCTCGAGCGGGAGCGATCCACTGTCTTGTTCTTTCTAGGGAGTTCTCAGGTGGGCAACTGCTTGTGTGGGTCTGTGTGATGTTTCTCAGGTGCAACCTCTGCTCTCAGCCTGAGCCCCTCCGCGTGGCCATCGCCCAGGTAAGAGGAACAGAGCGTGCAGGGGGATGACCTTGTGTTGCATCACGCACATCTTCATAACTGCAAGTCTTGCCATAATTAACTGCTCTGTTTTCAATCCATGTTGTATCTTATGCCAAGCCAAGAATAATATTTGGAGATGGATTTCTCATGAGGACAAAAAGAAAGGGGACGAAGACGCAGCCTTTGTTGTTACCTCCCAAAGCATGGTGCAAACTCCAGAGAGGGGGAAGCAGAGCAGCTGGACAGCCCGACGCGTCCCCCACACTGAAGATACCCCAGAGATACCCCGCTCTTCCACAAGGGATTTTACACCGAGAAAGTTAAACGAGTCCTCTCCTCTTTCTAACCCTGCAGAAGGTCCTGGCAGGGACAGGGTTAATCCCGGGGTGCCTGGGAGCCCTCTGATCTGCTGCATGTGCAGGGAGGTGGAAGGAACCCCACGCGGCTCTGCGTGTCTCTGCCTCCACCGGGTCTGCTCGCACTTGCTCTTTCTCACACGCACGCAGGTACACACACACGGAAACGCGGAGCCCGCGCGGCACCGGCTGGGCCCACGAAGGAGACGGGAACAGGGCGAGGCCCATCTCGCAGCAGCTTCTGCTGCAGACCTGCAGGCACCTTTCGAAAACCACAAAACGGTAACCAAATAAACACGCGGGGCGTCTCCAGCTCACCACACCCCCACGTACCCCTGCGGGCACTCGCCGTCCCACGGCTGCCAAGGTGCTGACGGAGCTGGTACATCAGCGAGGAGCCGTGGAGTGCCAGTGCTGGGAGGGGTGGTGGGGACGGTGCTTTTGACAGTCGGAGGTAGGAGGGTGGGCTGGGAGGAGAAGACAACAGGCGGTTTGGGACGGCTCCCTGCTGTCCCAAGAGAGGCTGAGCAGTGTGACCTCAGGCGTGGGCATCAAAGGCTGGCACGTCAGAGCGGGGAGTGCTCTGGCTCCCAGCTGGCACCGTCCCCCACACACCTTCCCCCAGAACGCCCCAGCTCTCTCGGGAGCTGCCACGGCCCCAGCGGCAGGGCAGGAGGAGATGCTGGTGGAAAAGCGGGCACGAGAGGGTGTGTCAGGCCCTGGTGAATCTCAGAGCTGCGCTTCACGGTGCCTGCTAGAGGAAAAGGCTCTTCTTCCCCAGAGCTGCAAGCTCTAAGGGTCCAGTGTGACTGGTTTGATGGCAGAGGGGAATCCCGAGGTGTTCCGCTCCGAGCATGCATCCTTGGCACATCCCTCTCCTTACCAGGCTTCCACGCTCCTTCTGCACCCAGGTTGCCTTCGTCTTTTCTTCTAAGCCACCAAGAGCAACCACAGAGCAGTTGGTCTGGGCAGGAGCAGCAGCCTGGAGTTTCATCCCTTAGCTCAGCCTCTCTTTGTCTCTCGTGACCCTCCTGGAGTCCTCCCCACTTGTTGATGTTTTGCATTTCCCTAATTAGGGCTTTACATTTTGCTCGTCGTTTGTACAGGTTCATCTTTGCCCTGTATCAGCAAACCAGGGAAGCTGATGTGAGGCCCAGGGTAGAATGAAAGACAGAAGCTTCCCTGTTGATTTCAGCGAGTTTGAGATCAGACAGGACAAACAGCTCATCTGCCTTTGCAGAGAGCTACGGCGGAGCTGGGCACTCAGCGAAGAACAGCAGAGAGTCATTCTGTTCCAGCTTCGCTGATTTGAGGTCTGTTTGTCATGATGTCAACCAAAAGACAACTTTCTCCAGCAAGGGAGTGTGATGCATCTCTCACCTGCTGCGTCCTGACACCGTCGCAGCTTTCTCTGCCACCAGAAAACTCCAAAAAATTCGGCGGTGCCAAATGCGGAAAACACCCCTGGAAGCTGCTCTGCTGCCTGAGCGAGTCTCCACCCTCCCGGCTCTGATCACCTCCACCCCTCCGATGTCCCTGCCCTTGTTCTGCCCCACAACCTCCCTCTTGCATCCCCGCTCCCTGCCTTCTCTCCTCCCCAGCGCTGCTGACTAGACCTTATGGCACCTCCAATGCCCGCAACTAAGAACCTCTTTCAGTAGCTGGGGAAATGTCCCTTGTTTGCCAGCCTGTCCCACCTCTTGGATAACCGAAGCCGCGGTTTTAGAGCGAGTGGCATGTTGCAGCAATGCCCGGGAGACCCGGCTGCAGGTGCTGGTGCTGCCTATCGCAAAGCGAAAGGCAGTCCTCGAGAGCGGGCGACCTCGGGTGACACGCTCAGCAATTTCACGTGTCGATGGCACCTTGGGAGCAGAAAGAGGGGCAGGAATCTCGCTCAGGCTGAGTTTGTGAGAGGCTGCTGAGCCTCCTCTGCAGCTCAGGAGTTTTTCTATAGATATCAAGGAGGCCAAAGGGGACTTTCCCAGTGACCATAAATTACAGTGAGCAATGTTGTTGTTAAAACTGCCCTGCACCATCTCTCTGGGCTTCCCAAAATCCCTCCCAGCCCAACTCCTGCCTGTTTTCTTGCTTGCGATCAAACCAAACAAAAATAACAGCAATCTCCATGCCAAAAAGAGAACGATTGATGAAGGCTGCACAGCAACCTGGCTCCGGGGGCAAGAGGCACGTAGCCATGTGAGCTGTGAAATGATCATTTCAGCCTGGCCCAGGTAACCCTGAGCACTGGTCACTCTCTGTCAGGGATCAGGAGCGATGCAGGAGGGGAGGAACATGCCTGCATGGAGCAGCCCTGCCCCTAGTACATCCTCTCAGCTGCTTCTGCTTTATTGCTGCTGTTTTAAATACGTGCCTGATGATTGCACTAGGTACCCCCAACTTCTTGTGGGTTTGAGACAAACACGATTCTGTAGACCTTTATCATACCCTCTTTTAAATCCCTTCTCCAAGTAGGAGAATCTTATTTTGCCTCTTCCCATACGGAAGCCACTTCCCAGCTCCAGTCAAACCAGTGGCCTTTTAGTCACAGCGACAGCCATTACCCAGCTAGTGCCTGCGAGGACAACGAGCGCAGCCGTTTGTGTCCTCTGACTGCTGAAGGAGCAAATACTCTACTAGCAGGTCAAAAAGCAGCTGCATTTCGCTTTGGGCAGGGCCCCTCTTTTGCCTGGCCACATTCAGCATCTCACCTGGGGGTCTACAACAGCCCAAGGAAGCGATGGAGGGCTGGAAGAGGACGAGGAGCCTTCACCCCCACTTTCAGGCACACTGGAATGTGACGAGCTGCCAAACCCAAACTATCAACAGTTGCCCCAGCAGCCCCAGGTTATTGGGAAAACCTGGGATAAAGCTAAAACACTGGAACGCCGCTGTTAACAAAGATCGTCTCTGTGTTACGCAGCAGTACTTGTGGCGGTGCTGGAGACGAAAAGCCAGAAGGCTGCAGTTTGCAGCCTTTGCTCCCTCCAGCCACCCCTCAGCAACCCTCAAACCAGCAGTGTGTCTGCCAGACAATTGCATGTTTGAGCATTGCTGATGGTAGACTTGGTGATTAAGGTGGTGGTGAGCGGGGAGGAGGGATATGCAGTTGTCTAGGACTGTGTGGCTCCAGGAGGGTTTGCCAGGGCACAATCAAATCACTTCCAAGCCAAAAGAAATCCGTCTGTGTCTGTAATCAGGGAGACACTCGGCTGCAGCCAAAGGAGAGGATAAACAGCCAGGTTTGTGATCTCCACCAACCAAAGCAAGGGAGGGAGGGGCCCTCGCAATCCTTGTTTGCCATCGAGAGCTCCTGGTCAGGAAGAACATGGACATCGCCAAGCCCCAGCAAGAGGCCATTTCACTCAGTCTCCTGCCTCGAAGGGCAGCTGGAGCCAGGCCCTTCAGAGCAGGTGCTTCCATCTTCTCGGGTCCATGGGTTACTGTCGGTGTTCAACGTCTCTCACATGAAGAGGTGTTACTGGTGTTCAGCGTGTCTAAAGGTGCTCACGCTGAGCCAAGAGCAGGCTTGGGGCATCCCGGTCTCTTCTCCCATTGCTCTGTGTATTTTTACTTCAGCCAGGCTGCAAAGAGGCGAGTCATCCAGCACCTTGGCATTAATCTTAGGATTGGGTGGCCCCACTTCAGAGCACCACGTTGGGTGAGCAGCTGGAAAAGAGAGCCCAGACTGAGCTCAGAGGGGCAGGCAGAGGGCAACAACATGACCCATCTCAGCTGTTGTGGTCACAAGCGACATGTCATGTAAAGGTAGACAGGTAAGTCTGTAGGGAGGCTGGACGAATGGAGGCAGGACTGGAGCATGCTAACAGGAAGAAGTCCTGAGCAGGATCTCTCTCCAAGCACTGCATCCAGTGAAGTCCCCTTGCCTATACCCAGAATAGTTTAGGGAGCAATAGGAGCACTCAGCCTGCTGAGCGATGGTAAGGAATGTGTCTATGCAAGGGTGGCAAGAGGTGCCAGGCCACTCTGGCCAGAGGATGGAGCTGCTCAGGGCCACCCAGCATCAGGGAGAGATCCCCGACTCCTTCCCAGTGATGAGGAACCTCTCGTCAGAGCCTGGTTTTGCTCAGGAGTGGAAACAGCTGGTTGCCCATGCACGGGCCCCACCAGGGATGTGCTTGGGAACTTGAACAAAACACTTGATGGATGGTTTATGGGCTTTCTTGGGTTTTTTTAAAGCCTTCATTCATCTCCTTTCCTTGTCCCTCATCCACTCCCACCTTCCCATAGGGCCCCTAGGGCAGAGCTGCCAGCGAGACTGAACTCTACGGTATGTGTGTGTGTGGCTCCTGGCGACGGGGCTGGGTGGTAAAATCACTTCAAAGGGGCTGCAGTACCAGTGAGCTGAGAAGGGTGTAATTACCGCCCTGGCTGAACCACCCTCCCAGGCTGTTTGAAGTAGCTCAGAGCAGAGCGGCATCAAAGGGCCTTGCAGGAGCTGGAGATGGAGGGCAGGAGCCACTGAAGGCACATCCCATGGTGTCAAGAAGAACAAACCTACAGGCATTTTACACCTGCCACCTCAAGCGCTCACTGAAGACAAGGACCTCCGGCATTGGATCCTGGGAATAGCTTCGAGGAAACTGCCAGCACGGGAGAAGTGGGGCAGATACCTTCACCATGTGGAGGTTCAGATGAAGAGCTTTGGATTAAGGCACTGGGAGGAGGGCCCTGAAATGAAGATCCTACTGCTCCTCAGAGACACAAATAGAGCCTGTATTTGGTGAAGTAGCCCAAGTTTCCATTGCATGGGAAATGATGTCAAACCATTCCTCTCCAAACTACATCCCAAACCAGAGAAAAACATGTTCTTGATCTCTGAAAAAATACAGATTTTGGATAGCAAAATTACTTTCCTTGGAAGTTTGTCATGTCAGAACATCAGAATGTAATATGAAACGGGGCACTATGCAATATATACAAATATTAAACACGGCTATAAATAAAATATATGATTAAACCGGTAGTTTTTATAAAAATCAAACTAAAATGAGGTCAGATACAATAAAATCAAGATTAAGCATCTTGCAGTACAAATATAGTTGAGATCAGGAAAATGTTTCCGTGCTGATGACAAGCCCAGTTTCTAAGCTCTTTAGGAGGATGCAACCAGATTCCAGTCGGTTCCGTTGCTCAAAAAATCTCTATGCCCATAGGCCTCCCATCCACACTTACTCAGATGTCATCAGTCTAGCCAGGCAAAATGGCAAAGCAATTCTGAGTGTTTCTATAAATTTAATTACTAATAAACCCCCTTTTTTCTCCCTCTTCAGCTTACGGAACGCGCACTAGGTGCTGGGTTTGAGAGGTCTTTCTGCTTTATGGTGGCTAAAAACTTGTTTGCTTGATGTTGCTTTACAGGAGCTGCCGATTCAACAGGCTGATTTCCAAAATCAAGAGTTGTCGGACAAATATTAAAACCTGCAAGACTCCGCTAACACTACCAGAGCTGCTGGAAGTCACCCCCCAAAATTCCCCAGTCCAGGCTCGAGTTATCTGGCTGAAGCCCAAAGCATGATGTGAAACCTGAAACCAGGGAAGTCCAGCCCGGTTTCATGTTTTGTAACTGGTGTTGCACAGCTCTGGCTGATGCTCAGCCACACGGGTCCGAGGCTGCATGTGTCCTTCTCGCCCCAGCCCCAGCGCAGTGCCTGGGGCTTCCTCTGCGATTCCTGAAGGCATCTGTGCTTTCTGCTCTGGGACCGTGTAATGGCAAACCTAATTCTTCTGATGCACGAGAAGGAGCAAAGGAATTGTTCGGCCCTAAGAAGCTGAGCATGAAATGCCAGTATCACTCCATCGCTTCACTGTCATCGCCCTGTGGGTGAGTCACGCCAGTTGCTAAATAAAACGTGAACTGGCAAACTGAAATGGGAATATGAATGTGGCTGGTAGTGACGAGTCAGTGAAACTCAGCCCAGCAGTCACCAAGGCACTGGTGGGCCACTCTCCACCGAGGAAGCAAGCTTGAGCGTACCCCCAGTGGGGTGTTGAGGGAAAAAAACCCACACTGGTGCTGCTTGGCTGCATTAATTTATGGCACAGTAAGTGGATTTTATGAATAACTAACTACTGCAAATTGTTAACAAAGAAAGTAATTAAGTTAGTGCATTACCAAAGGATGTGGCAAATTGGGCACCTCTTGGGTCTCCGTGCCTGGAGCCGGCAGGCAGTGCTGCCCCGCGCTGCCTTGCAGGGTTGTTTCAGGTGGTAACATGGCTCAGTCCTGGCGAAATGCTGGGCTCTTACTGCTTCGCGATGCTCACTCTTTCCAGGAGCTGTTGTAAAGGGGAACAGCTCTTCCTCTCCCTGTTAATCTGCCCATCCAGAGTCAGTCCGGGGAGCAGGACTGCCCCTGCGAGGTGAAGGCATGGAGGGTTTCTTGTGGTGCTCTTTTGGCATAGCTCTGACCACGGGGACAACAACTCCAGCAAGAGGAAGATGAAGGTCTCATCTCTTGTTCTTCTGTTGATGTTTACCCCACCCTTTAGGCAGGTCTTGCCCACAACCGGTAATCAATAAGCCACAACTGATGCTCTTGAAGTTATTCCATTTTTCAAGCTGGTGCAGCCCGGCTGGTGTGGAACCAAACAGTGTCCGGTGTCAGCTTGTCCCTCCCGTGGACTCCATTGAGTTAAAGTACTGCTGAGAACTACCAAACCCACTATCTGGTGGTGATTTTGGTCGCCTACAGGTGACTATACAATAGCCCTGGACTTGGAGAGTGGATATGGCTTAGGACAACCGCAGTACTCAGGACAAACCCCTGCATTAGACAATATTTTATTCACTTGCTGATTTAACACGAGCCCAGACAGTCTGAGAACACCGAAATATCAAAGCTATTTTCATATCTGGAAGAGAGCAGTTCAATGCAAAGGATTTGATGCCACTGAACTGTGTGCATGTCACAAACCTACTGGTTTGTACTTCGTACACACAGGGAATTTCCCCAAGAGAGCACGAGCAAAGCAATGCTGGGGTGGTGAAGAAGAGCTGAGGCAGAGATCAGGACTGACCAGCTGAGAGGAGCCCAGTCGCAATGAGAAACTGGTCCCGGTCTAGCCTGTAAAGCCCGTTCGCTCAGAGTCTGGAAATCCTCTGGATGACAGGAGAGAAGCCATTGGGAGCCAGAGCCCGTGCCTGCGCCACACTGCTGGGCTGGCCCCCGTGAAGGTGCGCGCACACACGTGTGTACAGGACACGCGCGTCTCCTCCTGTCCCGCAGCAACACGCCGCCTGGCACTCAGCCCGCTCGTAAATCAGGGGCTGCAATAAAAGCCGAGGAACAACATTTCTGACAAGCAGGGCAGTATTTACGAGCATCTGCAGCCCTCCTTCGCCTCCTCATTTGGACGTTGCCCTTATTAAACATTCCTCCTTCCCCCAGCTTCCAAGGGAAGGGGGCAGCTCCTGGGGGACACGACCTAACTCCAGAGAAGAGCAGCGCTTGCTACAACCAGAGCTCGGAGAAAAGAGTCAGCAAAGCATCCGAGCTGGCTGCTTGTGGAGCCTGGCTCCAGAGGAACCCGACCGGCAGCGCACAGCCAGCCAGGCCCCCAGCCGCTTCCAAAGCTGCTCATTCGCACACCGATATGCGTCAAAAGCTCCTTCGCCAGCACCCTGTGCCACCTCATCCAAGCTCTTTACAGTTTCACTATCACCTCTTCAAGCTTTTGGCCTCGCCACCCGCCTTTCTCTCATTGGTCAGTGACTTTTCTGACCAGCCTTCTGGGTTTGGCCCCCAGGCTGAGGGTTCTCACACAGAGAACTGCCCTGGGACACAGGTCTGGTGCTGGTTTGCCCACGTACACTGTGCCACTGCCATTACAGCCTATTTGGAGCCTTTATGCCATTCAACATCTTTCATCTGCAGCTGGATTTCATTTCCACAGCCAGAGCTGAAGACCAGCATTTACCAGCTGACCTGTATCCGTGTCACTGGGGTGACGGTTCTGCCCAGAGCTGCTTATTGAGGGGAAGAGGCCACTGCGCAGGACACAGGGCGGGGAGAGTCCCCAAACAGTCTGGGCCCAGACTCTTGGAAGGCACATTTTGCCTTCATGGGGTAATGGGAAACTGGAGCCTGGGCACAAATAGAGATCTGGGCCTTAGGAAGGACAGTGAAATAGCTGAATTATCACCCCACCTCACTGGTAGGAACTGGGCATGGGGGTGACATAGAGAGTCCACAGCAAAGCTGGACTTTGGGTCCAGATCTCCTGAATACTCTAGCCACAAGAGATTTCACGCTGCCCATCTGTGCAGGATGAGCTAATGCCCAGACACTGCAGCTATCCAGGCTCCCAGCTTGCTGGCAAAAGCAAAAGCAAACACCCACCTCCCTCCCCAGCACACTGATCCGCTCTGCTCTAGGGGGGACTGGGAGCAAATGAGCCCCCTGAGCATCTGCCTGGATCCTCCCTGACATGAAGTTTGTTCCTGCTATGTTTCAAACTCTCTCTTCACCCGCTGCAGAGGTGTCACAACACGCCTGTGTCTGAGCCCTCGGAGAGGGGTGGAAGAGGGGAGACTGTGGTGAGCCAGCGCTTACAGCCATCTCCCACTGGCTCCAGCACTCACACATCAGCATAGCCCTTTCCTGGGGGTGGTTAATCCACACACATCAGAGGAGACCACAGTGGCCTCGCTGAGAGCTCCGTCTCACAGCGAGATAAGGGGTTCAAGGGGAGGAAGGGTGCGTGGGGGGCTGGTTCGTGGTAGGGGGGTTGTTTCATGCTCTCTCTCCTCCATGTCCCTGCTCGTCTCTAAAGGGCAGGCAGGAGCCTGTAATTTGTGGAGATGAAGAGGCTGGTTCCTTGGGCGGTTAGAGCCTCGGAGACTGGAAGTTCCTCCCCAGAAGCGTCTGCCACCACAGCTCTGGGCTTGGGTTACTTACTGGGAGGTCTCCAAAGCAGGAGAGTGGAGGTGGGGAGCAAAACAGAATTGTCAGCCCCTTCCTCTACTGCACTGGCTGTCCCAGCTAACTGATCCTAGAGAGGAGGGAGCCGGGGCAGCGTGGCCTCCCCAGGAACACACGCACCTCCACCCTGCGTGATCCTCGAGAGCGGGACCTGCTTGAGAGCAGGCTGCCCCTTCCTCAAGGGTAAGACATGAAATGAGAACCCTGGAAAGCAAACCATCAGAGGAACGCACAGAGAGAACGAGGTGCTCTGGCTCCCGAGTCCCAGGCCATTACCTTCCCCAGAGAGCTGCACCTCCTCCAGCCCAGGAAGGCAGGGAGTTGTTACAGGACACATGGCTGCAGAACCTTCATTTTTCACCCCTGGAAGTGACTGGCGGCCAAACTGGATGAGCGATCCCCAAGGCTGACCAGGAGACCATCCTGAGTCAATGACACTATCTCTGCAGCATCCACTTGGCTCGATCCAGGGAGAATTAAACCAACATATTGCTCCCTGTGCAGCTCCCTGTTTCTTCCGGAGGGAAAGTCGTCCCTTTTCCTCTCCCCGAAGCACAGAGCTTTGCAACCTGAAGGGCTCCCCGTGTGCGGAGCTGTCACGGGTGAACACACGCTGCGGTCACGGGTGAACACACGCTGCGGTCACAAGTGCGGGTTTTTCTGGCGTGTTCGTGACTTTCCCCTGTAGCCTTTTTCGCCGGGCGCTGGGCTGCGTGGCCAGGCTACGTATCTCCTGTCTGTGTTTGCTCCTCACAAAGCCAGGATGAGAGCAGTTCTAGTCCGACCCTTGCACCTCTTCCCAGAAAAGAAGAAACTGTCTCACTGGGAAGAAAAATAAATGTTTCATTTTCTGTGTTTTTCTGGGAAAGCTTCCAGACACAAGGAAGGAGAAAAAAAAAACCCAAAACAACCAAGTCCCAATATTCCCTGTTTCAGATCCACTGGAAAAATAAAGTTCATTCTTGGAAAGAGAGCAAAGGAAATGGTTTAATCTCAGACTGGTTCCAGTTCCAAACTGGTTTTGCTTGTGCACACACAGAGCCCCTCCCAAGTGCCCTGGTAGTTTCCCAGGGGAGGGAACCTCTTTAGAATCCACAGTGTAATTCCTGATGGGTTCTGCTGCCCCAGAGCTGGAATTTACCCCATGTCCTTCAGACATCGACGTCCTTAGAACCTAAAAAATCACCGGCTGCTGGGGTAGAGCACCGCGCTGGTGCTGCTGGTGGGAACTGCAATTGCTAGAATGAACCAGGACGATGTGGGGTTCCGAATCCATCTGCGGCAATTAAAACAACATCAGTGGTCCACAGTCCTCAGAAAAGCCGAGGGAACTGGGATGAGCAGATGCACTCACGCCCTCACAAGGGCTGCGAAACACAGAAACAGGGTCCAACTCCCCACTCATCAACGCCAACATAAACCTGAAGTAAATCCACTAAAATTTATACTGGCATGAGTCAAAGGAGCTTCCAGCCAAGTCACTTTTCCTGTCCTTGACAGCAGGTTTCTCCCTTTTTCTGTCGCGGCTAAAGCATCAGTGCTGTGAACTCCTTGCAGTGATGCCCCGGCAGCATCAGGAGGGCCGTGGCACAGCAAGCCATCCCGAGAGGAATGCCACGGCGTTTGGTCTGCAGGTCCACGTGGCAATGATGTATCTATGTTACCTGGAGACCCAGCAATGCAGCGAAGCTGGCAAAGGGGCTGTGTTCAGAGGGGCATGCCAAGGGACAAACCCCCAGAGAGGACTCTGGGACCTTTGCAGCAGAGCTACCTCACATCGCACTGGAAAACTTCCCCTGCCATTAGCATCTTCCCCATAGCTGCCATCTCGATTTTGCAGCCCGTGACTCTATGACCAGTAGGGTGGCACAAGGCTCACAGCCCTGAGAAAGAGCAGAACTGCCATGGTGTCTCAGGGGACTCCATGGCAGTGCTGCCATGGCTTCCCCCTCCAGCAGACCCATAGGTTTACCCCCCAGTAGCTACTAGACTCATGGCTAGATGAGCTCCAAGTGTTATTTGTTTGTTAAAACCAGATGAAAATTTCCAACTGCAATTTCCATTCCAGGCAGTAGAAGCAGGAACTGTAGGATCAGGGCTACGAGGCAGCTTAAATGCCATGATGCCAAGACAGTACCAGAGCTGGTTATGTCCCTGCCTCTGCTTTGTATTCCTGCCAGCTCCCGTGACCAGCCGGCTCGAACGCTGGCGACCAGAGGCCTGGCCACAGCAAGCGCCTGTCTCTGGAGGGCCCTCCCAGGAGGAAATGTGGTTTCACAGTGGCTGCTTGTCCGTGGGATCTATTTGGAGACATCGACCCCGCCCTCCCAAGGGCTTGATGGATGACCAGCCAGGAGGATAAAAGGCTTTCCTCTTAAAGAAACCCGGCTAAATATAAACCCTTGCTGGCTTTAATGTGTCTTGAGCACTAACTCAAACCATCTGCAATGGTAAATGTGCTATCCCGGGCCCAACCATTGTCTCACACACAGCTCCGCACCCCGGAAGCTCCAGGAACCTGCAACAGGCTGACAAAGATGGGAGAGGGATGGAGATGCAGCCCAGGTTGTGATGCAGCAGAGGCTCTGGGCTGCTCCAGGCTCAGTGGCGTCCCGTGAGAGCCGGCTACAATGCAGGGCGCTCCCAAGGCGGCTTAGAGTAAGGGGCTGGTTGAGCCTGAACGTTGCTTGGGGGAATGCAAAAGCAGCTCACCACCTCTTCCCTTTCTCCCCTTGTCTTTGGGGAGGCTGTTCCCTCGGGAAACAGGGGACAGTCTGCACGCGGATGGCCAGAGTTGAGGTACCTTGGCAGAACAGAGTGGAGGGACTCCAGCACTGACACCCCACCCCGCAGCTCGGCTCAGCAGTGAGGGGTTTCCTAGCAGTCAGGGCTGACCTAGTGAGTCCGTTAGAGGAAATCTGTAGAGGAATCCGGGGCTGACAAGCGTTTATGAGCCCTGAGGTGCGGTACAATGACAAGTCTGGTTTAGCCAAAAGCAGCCAGGAGAAACCCAACAGCTTGCGGTGATGCTGTGGTGGGATGAGTGTCCTCCCTGCAGGACAGGCGGTTAGGTAAGAGCCCTCCCAGGGCTTGGATGTGAGCGGTCTGCAGCGGAAGGAAGGTCTCACGACCTCCTGCTGCTGCTGCTCGGAACATGTGCTGTCACTATCATGGTGTCATCCAGCCCAATACCAGGTCACAGAAATACAAATGGAAAGCGAAGGGACTTGCAAGGTGCTTTAAAGACAGAGAAGTTGCATTTTCAGTGCAGCTCTGTGGAACCAGGACAGCCACCAGCTTCACTGGTGCTCCAGAGATGGAACTGGGCCCACCACCAAAGCCACAAGTCTCTGTACATTTAGGCATCAAACTCAGTTCTTTAGTACAAACCCCCTGAGGACTAGACCGAGATGGGAAGGTAAGAGGTCCACAGCACACGCATCCACCCGCTCTGCTAAAAGACCCGACAGCACCGTTCTTCCACGGCAGCCAGAGTCCTGGCCACCCGCTGCCCCTGCTCCCCCCACCCTCAGCCGCTTGCAGCCTCACACAGGGAGCGCTGCGGTCTGCGCTGTGCCAGGGCTCCCTGCCAGCCCTCGCCAATGGCTCCTACGCCTCCGAGCCCAGTTTAGAAGCCTCGTTTTACTGCTTCCCAAACACAGCGGGTTCGGCTCAGTGCACCTTCTCCGGTTTACTCTGCGGAGGATGCAGCCTTGAAATAGAAAAAGGAAGGGACACCTAAAAATACATCATAATTACAGAGGGAAAGGGTGTTTGGAGTTCAGAGCTCTGGGCCCTGCTGGTAAGCACTAACTGAGGCTCCAGGCTCACTGTTCCTATAGAGACGGGCAGATTTTAACCTCTCGGGAAAGATCCTAGATACCAGCAGCTGCCTGGAGCCCCAAAAGCCCAAACATGCCTGGGGAGAAGACCTGTGGCAGTCAGAGACACCAGCAAGCCCTGCTAGAGCTCTGCGAGGTGTCTGTACCAGCCAAGCACATGCTGTCCTGTCCCGGGTGAGCAGAGAGCTCCTTGCATCCCTTTGGGACACCTTCGACAAGCAGTGTAGAGTGCCCCAAGGTCATGCCCTGGAGACTGAAGACAGAAAGGCAGCAGAGAGGCTCCTGCTGCTAAGGGTCACAGGCAGGTGCAGGGCAACAACAAATATTCAGCGTTTCAGTCCTGTTTGCTACCTCTCTGTTATAATTTAGATACTCTCCTGCTAGCTAATTGTCCCTCTGAGGTGGTCCGAGCACTGAAACTTAATGAATGGTGCTCTCAGCATCCTGCCCCATCTCCTTCTTACAGAAGATGAACTCCAGGGAGGAAACAAGTGCATTTTTGAGTGGATGAACAAGGCAAAGCAGTCCTGAGGCCCTTTGCGCTGACTGCAAATTCACCCTCCTTCCTTCTCGCACCGAAACGGAGCCACCTCTGGGATGGAGCACAGGAGCCACGCAGCAATTCCTCTTATCAGTTCCAGATAAGTAGTATCCCAAGCTACCACAGCACAATTAATGACCTAAGCCATCAGGTTTGAGCCTGGTCTGGCTGAGAGCATCTCCACTAGCATCATCTCCCCGCTCCTGGCCCGCCTGGGAGTGACTCAGAGGGCAGAGCATCACCTGCTGAATCATCCGCAGAACTTCCTGCACCAGCCGGCTCCATGGGGAGAACTCCCATGGAGAAATCCACTGACCAAGCCAAACGCTTTGCTTCTGGGAGCTGCAGGGCTGAAATGGTGGGGCCTGCCCTGGTGTCTCTGCTCAGTAACGCTCCTGATGGAGCAATTTCTTCTTTGCCAGGGTTTCCCAGCTTAATACAGGCCGACTGTGATGAGGAAGCACGTGAAGACCCCGGGTCACGCCAGCAATTAGCTTCGTGCTGGCTGTGGTACAGATCTGACACAGCGACAGCTCCCTCCTAACTGACAGAGGAAACTGAGGCATAGGGAGCTGTGACTTGCCCGAGGTCGCAAACCCAGCTGCAGGCTGAGCACCCGCTGCCCCGCGTCGCACGTCCCCAGGCCTGTGTTCAATCCCGCAGACGTTACAGCCTCCGGCTGAGTTCGGCCACGCTGGGCATTCAGGGTACACCCTGCTCCCACTGCAACCCGCCGGTGCTTTCCCAGCAGGAACAAGATAGGACAGGCAGCGCTTCCCCCACGCCACATCCTTTCCCTTCGCCTCAGGAGGCTTGGTTATCTGTCTCCTCAGCCTGAGAGGCTCCGTCTGTCCGTCTAGGCAGGACAGAAGCTCTGCCTGTTGACTGCACATCGTCTGCATCTGCCTGGCAGCCTTGGCTCTCCCTTGCTGCACCGACTGCTCCCAGCAGTGTCTCTGTCTGCCTGGCTCCCCGCTCAGGAGAGAAGCCTGGCTCCCCGCTGCCCTGCCTCTGGCATTCTGGCAGCACCTCTCCGTGTGTGGGAGGAGGTGGTGGAATAAGGGAAGAGCTCGGAGTTTAACACGACAAAAAACGGATGCTGCAGCACCTTTCCCCAGCACCCTTCCCCAGCACCCCTCCCCAGCCATGGGGGTGGAGAACCTGCCAGGCCCAGAGGCAGGAGCAGGCACAGCCTTGGCTGGAGACCAGGCACTGGGGAGGCTCTGGGCACATCACACCACACAAATGCAGGTTTGCAGAACCAGGCAGGGGTACTATCTCCAGTGCCACCCTCCCTCTCCCCGAGACTGAGGTAAATCTGCATCTGCCAGAAGTGGAGCCAGTCAAAACCAGCAGCAATATGGATTGTGGTCCTGGATCTAATGGTGCAAAGTGGGTGAAAGCTTGTAACATCTGGCAAACTCGTTTTGCAGTGGTGTCATGGCTTCACTAGGTGCTGGCAACACTAAAGGGGGCCCTTTGTCAGTAAGAAGGTATATGCCCCGACGACGCCTGTCAGAAAAAGATCCCCCCAGTTTACCAAGCTCTTTTCTCCAACAAGAGTCTTAGGGCAGGCATTTTCCACCAGCCTCTACCATGTTGGGTTCCTGCTGGGAGCTGAGGTGGGATCATGGGAGGAAGTCATTCTCAGGACAGGAAAAGCACAAAAATAAAACACATCGCACTACAAAAAAGTCTGGTTTACGGTCACAGATGAAGGCAATCTCACCCAGTCCTCACATCCACACAGAATCACAGAGTCCTCTGTGGGTTGGAAGAGATCTTTAAGATCATCGAGTCCAACCATTCTCCCTGCACTGCCAGGTCCCTAAACCAAACGGAGCACCCCCCCATTCCTGTGCGAGGCCATGCAGGGAAACTGAAACAGCGAGAACGACATGGCCAAGGTGGGGTAGGGTAAGCTGTGAAGGGACAAATGCAAGTCAATGAGACCTCAGGTCCAGCCAGTGACCTGCCCTCCTTCAGAGCCGGCCAAAGGCATGTCTGGGCCCTTCACGGCTCACCTTGCCTCTTTCTCATGAATGTGTGAGTGGAAACTGTGGGACTGACAGTGCTGGGCTCAGCACTGAGCTGCAGACCACTGTGGAGCAGTCGGTGCTCCTGGGCTCCCACGGCCACAGCCCTTCAGCCTCAGTCCCAGGGCTCTAAGCCATGCCAGGCAGAGTCCACTGACGGCAGCAGGTTGTGGCTGATAAAAGTGATGAGACCGAACACTGGCTTCATGTAGTCCCCGCTCTCCCCAGTGCAGCCTCCACACTGGTTTTGCCACAGCAGCAGGTAGCACTGTTATTCTAGAGCAGAGCCCACTCTGTCCCCCAGACAGGAATAACGACAGTGAAAGAGAAGACTCTTGAAGTCCCACCCAGCTCATCTCTCTAGGGTCCACAGAAAAGTCTCCTCAGGTCTTGTGCTAGTGACCCTGATGACGGGATTTCTGCCAGTGCTACAGGAACAAACCAAAGGCTCAGAGGGCTCATGTGTTTTGTGACAGTCATCCTACATTTCCCCTCTCTTTCCTCCCTTTAGTTGCAGTTCTTTACCCCTCTATGTGCCCTAAAAAACCTTTCTCCCTCCTTGGGCATCTTCCAATAACACATATCAGCCCCTCCCCACCACCTGATTCAGCCTTTTGTCACAAACCAGTCCCTCAAGCTCTGCACCAGTTTACTACTGTCCTCTGAACTCTGTCAGTGGTCATCTTCCGGCTGGAAGGCTAAAATTTTCCACGGGGTTTACTGCCCGCAGTCAGAACCAGATTTTCAACAACATGCAGCACATCAGCTTGGAGCTGGTCACCGCGAAGAAGCCACCTATTCCTTCAGGGAGGAGATAAGACATGGCTCCTTTGGAAAATACACCGACTCTCTCCCCGCTCCTGACAGGAAGGCGCAGACACCTTCACATCCCACAGCGCGTCTCACCGCGTGCCCGTATGGTGGTATGTGAAGGCTGTATCCGAGTTAGGGCAGAGAAATGGAAATAATGGCCATAAGAAAAGAACACCCTGATTTCTTGAGCTGTAACAGATGCTACATTCAGGCCGAGAGTCCTTCTCCAGGACTCTGGTTTTCATACACTTGCAGAGCTCTGGGGCAGGTCTGGTCGATTTTAGCGAAAACTGCTAAACCAGAGGAGCTCGATTTGAACTGATCAACCCCAAAGTCCCTGTTGGTGTTGGAGGCCAAGAGCCTCCTGTTGCTGCTGGTGTTTATTGCAGGCAGCAGATTATTAAAGCGCTCCTTCATTAAGTGCACGACGCAATAATCAAATAAATAAATAAAAATTTACAGCCTGCTGGTGACATCTTTAGCCACCTACTTCCACTGGCAGAGACCTGCAGGCCGTAGCTGTTGCTGGCAGTGCAAGGGTTAACTGGGTTAGTCATGTCCGGGCAGGGCCAGGGCAGGGGACACTGATCGTGGAAGGCCAGTGCCATCTACGGGCCATACCCTGCCGTGGCTGGGACAAGGGACAAGGGACAGGAGTGGGGACTGTCTCAGGACGGGGTTTGCTCTGCGCTGTCCTCAGCCTGTTGAGAGCAGGGGGACTTGCTGCAGGGGGGTCAGAGTGTGCTGGCAGAGGAGTTGTCACTGGTGGTTACGGGTAAAGTCCCCATCAGCCACGTCCCCTGGCAGCAGAGGCGCTGCCTGGGTGCCCATCTGGCAGACTGGCTTCCAGCTGAAATGTCTGGGATGATATGGAAACCATCTCGAGAAGAGAGAAATAGATGTGCCATGGTCGAGAGGTCCAGGAGCAGCCGGTACCCCCGGACTCAGAGCACAGGATAAGAGGAGCGGGATCTGTGGTGCCAACAGAGCACACAGTGGTGATGGCAAACCGGGGCAGAAACCCCACGGCTCTCTCCCAAGCACCAGTTGATGCTCCACGAGTACGTTTGCACTTTCCTAAAGCATTGTCCTACACCGACCTCCTCCAAAGCTGGTGAGAGTCAAGAAGGCGCAGAAGTGGTTACTCTCACCACATCCTTCCTGCAACCCAAATATCCCGGAACGTGAACGGTTATTTTTGCCCAGAATATAAAGAAAAGTCCAAGTGAGCTCCCAGAAGGGCAGTGGAGCTTCTTCACCGGTTTGGCAGTGCCTGAGCACAGCGACCTGCCCTGCCCTGGGCAGCAGCACCCTCTGCTGCCCTCCCAGCGCAAACCAGGCCTTACTGGGAAACCTCCCAGCCTCCACTGACATCTCGCTGGGGACTTCCAGAGAGCTTTGTGGTTGCTGGGATTCAGTTGTGTTTGCAATGCCTCTTCTAGAGCTGAGGGTGATGAAGGATCAAATTTAAGTGAGAAAAAAAAGCCAGGAACTTAAAAAACCCTTCTAATCAACTGCTTGTGATTCTGGAGAACCAGACGGTGCATGACCAGCATGGAGCTCCTGGACTGGCAACCCTCACCCCTCACCTGGTGGGTGCGAAGCAGATTTCAGGATTCTTCATTGATCTGAGTCAAACTCATCCAGGAAATGGATTCCTCCCAGCCCCACCAGCAAGTGTCCACTTCTTAACGGAAAACTTCAGAAGAATTAACTATCGGGGGAGCGTAAAGCCGGGATCTAAAATGGCAACATTTTCACAAAACAGCAAAACTTTTCTGCTTCCAACTCTAGGGCCTTTCTTGGAATGACAGGACTCCTCATCTCTGCGAGGCTGGATTAACCAAATTAACACAGTAAAAAAGGAGGAAAAATTTTGGACCTGTATGTAACATCTCCTCAGTGTTAGACAGCAGCATGACCTGATCAAAAAGGAGCTTGCTGAGGGTTCATGAACACACGCAGTAACCCCAGCCTCACCTCCGTCGTGTTTTTGAGGATGTATCTGTTCTGATTCCTGGTGATTTTAACGCGTGGTGTCTTCACGCCACGGGGCAGTGTGAAGCCCAAGCTCCTCCTGGATGAGCAGGAAGCCCGAGAGCTCTACCTGGCATTAGTGCAAATGACCACTCGTGGTCCAGACAACGCTGAAAGTGTCCTCATGTCTCTAAGATTTGTCCTCGGAAAGTGGACACAGAATGAGGGAAGACAACCTCACCTTGGCCTTTTTCCTACTCTAGAAAAGACACAAATACCTGTCTGCAAAATACCACCGAAAACCTAACTACAACCGCACTACCTACGAGCAGGGAGCCAGAGACACGCTTACTGCCGTATCCCTGCGTGTTTCTGGAAGCTGCGTCCAGCAAAGCACAGCAAAGCCACTCGCTCAACTAGCAGCTCCCAAGGTGTTCAGATCCACCAGGGGAGGCGTAGTCCTGGTCAAGGCTAAACACAGGCACTGAATCTTGCTGTTCCCCAGCTGATTTCTGGTTTTCTCACACAAGGACTAATCTGTCAAAGAAAGATGGCTTATGGGCTTCTGACTGCCAGCATCAGGGAAGAAACAGAACGGCTCAAGCAGCAAGAGATTTATCTCACTGGAAGGAGAGTAATTGGTCTGCACGGAAACTCCCCACTGGGATGGAAAACAAGTATCTCGATGCAGTGTGTTGGCTCATCAGGAACACGCTGGAGTTGCCAACAAACACGGTTTAATCGACATCCTGTTTCATTCCAGCTGCTCCAAGGGGTCAAACTGCACGTCCAGAGGTGGGAGAAACACGACTGAAGCTTTCTGCTTCCACTTCTCTGCCCAAGGAACCGTCCTTGGGTCAGAGCAGTGAAAGGACACACAGCCAGATGAGATGTCCCCGGTGTAGGGGAACCCTGGGAAGAGCAGACCGTACCTCCACATCTTTGGCTAGTGTGACTTGTACCATGCTGCACCGCGTAGCTGTGGTTGCATGGCTCTGCAGTTAGATGCCTTCATTTCCACCTCAAACACCTCAACAGATGAGTCCACACTACATTGATTCCTGTGCAGAAGACTCAGCAGTTGCCAGAACTAGACAGTCAGTCACTGGATGAGCTGGAAGAACCCGGCTCTGGAGTGAAACAGAAGCGAGTTTGAGTTTTGGGTTTTCCAGTGGGAAGTAGCTGATGCCCTGCTCTAGAAACTGTCCTCTAGGGAGGTGGGATTTGTAGTTGCTAACCAGGAGCTCCCCGCAAGGGTGCTGCATCCCACTGAGATACACGAGACACTCCAAGTGTCTCACATCAGTGGGCATTGTTCCTCTGTTTTAACTCGAGAGCTGGGGAGAGGTTCCTTTTCTTTGAGTCACCACAAGACCAAGTGACTTTTGAAATGATCGCCCAACACAGCCCACCTCAGTGGGTAGCAAAGACCTCCCAAACCTGGCGTTAGCAGAAACAGGAGGGACACGCAGCTGAGGGTAATACACGGAGAAGGAACCAAGGACTCAGCGTGGACAAATCAGGAGAGCTCTGTACCGGAGCTGACACCAGCACTATTGACACAAAGAATCAGACCGTCCTTTTGCTGCAGAGGAGAGGGAAGTTACAGGAGGTTGCATCGTGCCAGCAATTTGCTCAGTAGCCTGTGGAAAACCATGTTAAGTTAGAACCACTTCACTCATCTCATACAAAAATGGCATCTAAAGTTGCCTTTGTCCCTTGTTTCTCCCCGAGCTGCCATTCTGGTGGGGTTTGTCTCAGGAGAAGCAGTGAAATGCTCCTCAGGGGTTTCTCTCATACAAATAGAAACGGTCTCATAATCTCTCAACAGAATTCGCAGTGCTGAGTTTCTTGCTTTAGTTAACTAACGCCCAGCAGAGCTGAAACCGCTGCTTTGCTCGTGCTAGCTGTGAACCCAGGAGCTGCTCAGGTGACACCCTTTGAGACACCGCTTCGGCTGACAGGTAAAACCACTGGCCTTCCCCGATCACACCAATCACGGGGGACAGCGGGTGGCGGCACCTGACACGTCAGAGGGCTCTGACAAACAGACCCTCGCCCTCCCGCACCATCTCTTCTTACGCTGCTCAGCAAACCTGGTGTTATGGTCTCGGTTCTGAGCCCTAACTCAGGCTCCTCGTTCATCTCCATCTAAAAACACCAGCTGAGGAAGGGCTGGAGGTACCATCACCCACCCAAGCACCAGGGCAACTGAGTACAAAGAAAACGAAAGTCACCGTCGCTTCCTGCTGCTCCTGTGCCACCACCCACCCTGTAGCGAGCAGCGCTAAAGCGTATTTGCTTCTAACGATTGTCGCTTCTCTAGTGCCTTATAAACAGTTCATTCTTTTATGATTAATTTCCACAAACAGCAGACTCTATCATCTAGCTCCAGAAGCCCATCGGGTTTTACTGCTAATCTGTGACGTGGGACGGTTGTAACTGGTTGATCTTGGGGAGACAAGTACAAACCAGGCACAAACGACGGAGTATTTTACCACCGTTACAGCACAGGATTAGTTGTGACACTGGAGAAGTGTGTTACGACCAGTTCAACAGCTCTTTCAATCGAAATGTTTTACCATCGAGAACTCGCAGGAGCCTTTGAGATCCAGTCGCTTCCTGGGGATGTTTTCTTTTCCTCCTGTTTTCTCTCTTTTTGCTACACCTCTGCTGACATCCAGACTCGGCTCTGGGTGTTTTCTGGTGCTGTGTGGGCAGGAGCCCAGGGGAGGGGGGGAACGCAGACCTAATTACAGGGGATGCTCTCAAAAATAGAGCTGCTTTTCCCCTTGTCCGTGAGCTGGTGTGAGGGGTAGGTGTTCTAGTTCTTTCCGCAGTTTTGGAACAACAGGAGGGCGGAGTTACTGGCAGATGAAGTGTTTTACACGGGTTTAAACTAAGCTCAGAGTAGCCATCACAATAGAAACAACTGAAGTAAGCTCACATATTTAGCTGCCTTTCCTTCCTGCTTCCCTGCCGTCTCTTTCCCTCTAGCGTTCTTTATAGGAATATCAACCACCTATTCCGTCCCTGCAGATCCCACAACACGACCACATCCTGCCCCGAACAATTACATCAAAAAGGACAAGGCAGAAGTGCCAGCGCTCAGCTGGGGACAGGGAACAGCAGCCACAGCCCCATTCCTGGAGGTGCACACGGAAGGTCTCGGGGAGGAAAAAGAGGCACCGTTTTGCCTCATGGTGGTGAAAACTTATTGTACCCATATTGCAGGAGTCTGAAAAAAGGCTGTGAGAAGGAGAGATGCCTTGTGGTTTGCCAAATGAAATGGTCCTGGGACAGAACAATGGAGAGGTTTGGAGCAGCCAGAGCTGGTGCAGCGTGGCCCTTGTCACCACGGGATGGGCACGGCCGAGGGCAGCACAACAAAATGCAGACTGAGACAAAGCAGCTGGTGATGCAAGATGCGTGGCAGCACGAGCCCTGCGCCCGCTTCCTTCGTCTCAGTTTTCCACACTTTTTCACTCTGAAGGACCCGGAGAGCTCGTTGGCTCCTCAGCGAAAGCTGGATCTCCAGAGCACAAGTGGGATGAGTAAGTGAGACCGTTCCCATACACGGCAGCAGCGCACGAGCTGCAGTCATACACAGTCTACACCCTCATTTGGGGGGTTTAACTGTAAAAACTTGCCCTGGGCAGAAGTTCAACTTGGAAAGCTTCCATGCTGGAAGCTTTACTTGCCTTCTTTTGAAGGAATTCAGAGGAAAAGATAATTTAGCTGTGTCTAAGGCCGAAAGAGTGTTTTCCAGTGGTAGATTCTGGGAAGGTCCCGGCCTTGCTCACGCGAGGCTGGAGCAGCCGCTGCAGTGCGTGTGAGTGCTCCTGAGAATGCCCTGTGCAGGGCTGGGTCTTTGTCAGGGTCAGCACACCAGAGATCTCCGTCTCCATTATGCTTCCAGAGGCTGGATTCAAGGACGAGGTTGGGGAGAGGCCGAAGTATTGTGGGTTTTAACTATTCTCCATTTCCCAAGGCTGATGGAAGTTTGGGCACAGCATCCTGTTAAAGCAGCCCTGAGGCTGCTCTGATACACACTGGGATGGACATTGGATACAGCAGGGCCCTGGGTGGCTTCAGAATGCACCGGTGAACCATAACTGAACACTTGAGGAAGATACATAATTTACAGAGATATTTTTCTTTATAGAGATATGGAGATATCATAATTAATGCCACACTTTGTTGAGGCAGTCACTACCCTTGACCATTAACCCCTGACTCCTGTCAGACACATTACTGGGTTCAACTGGTCTTTGATTTGATCCAGACAAGCAGCTCCTAAACTAGTCAGCACAAGAGCCAAGAATCCCTCTTGCTGTGAAATCTTAAATTACATGGAGACACCTGGAGTGGTTTGGGGGACTCTTAAAGACACAAGTTGTGCATTAACTTGATCAATTAACTTCAGTTCAGCTTCCTAAAGCAACAATTGTGAGTGTAGCTCAAGAGCAGAGGGTTTGTCCGGGCTGTTTGACTACGTCCAGCCTGAAAGACAGTAACTGTGCGTGGTGAAGCTTGAACCTGGAATGGCAGCGCACGACCCAGAGCGGAGAACGTGGAAAGCACCCGGCTGTGTGATGCTCGTCTGCAGTTTGTGCTATCACACCTGAACTTCAACACGGAGCTGGAAATGGAAAGTGAACCATGACATCCAGAAAGCCAGAAACAGCAAAATAAACAGGGGAGAAGTTGTGGGCTAGAGGGACTGTCAGTAAAAGAGCTACAGGTGGGTGAGGTTTGAGCAAAGGGGCAGAAGTCATGGGAGTTCTCTGGGAAATAAACTCAGTAGGAAATAACTCCTTTCCAGGAGTGCGCCCGCTGGCTGCTCCTGCGCCCATCACGCGTTCAGAGGGGCTGCTCCCCACCTAGCCACACCAGAGACACGAAGGTGTTTTAACCTCAGATCTGGTGAACTACAAACTTTTTGGAAAATACATCCAGTGTTGGATGACATCCAAACCAAACCAACTTCAGGCAGTGCATACGGAACAGGATGAGTTTGATGCTAAAGCATCGGGACTGGGCTCTGGAAGACCCGGCTTTGTCTGGTTCTTTGGATCCGCTCTGACTTTGGGCACATCACCTGGGGCTTTGAAACAAGCCGCTTCCTTAGGAAGGTCTATCTGCTCACCTTCACTGCCGTTCAAAACCTGCTTTTTCCATGACTTTCAGTTCCACAGCCAGTTCTTCCTGCTGGGATGTACAACTCAACTCCTCACTCAGTTTCCCACTGCATTTGTGTTTGTGCTGGCATTTCTTTGGGTCTATCGCAGCAAAGAGCTCCGTAGGGTTACTCGAGTGCTTAAAATTACACTCAATATCGACTCCTGTGTTAGGTCAGGGCTAAACACAAGTGAGTTTTTTATAAATGAGAAAAGAAGGGAGCAAGAAGGCACCAATCTAGGAAAATTGCCTGAAAGCACCGGCTGCTTTTTAGTTGCATCATTATTTTTGGGTGGGCTTCAAACTGCCCCATCAGAATAGACCATTTGCAAGTTCGCAGCTGCTATGAATAAACTGTGGGTGAAACCGTGAGTGTGTCTCATCTCTCGGTCACCCAGGGACGTTTGTGGCTATTGGTATGACTCACTTAATGAGTGTTTGCACTAGCCAAACACCCGGAGATCTCAGCCAAGAGTGGGACCCCATCGTGCGCACACACAGAGACAGTCGCTGCCCCAGAGAAGTCACAACATAAACAGAGGTGACACAATAAGGACTGGAGGGAAACAGCGGCTCAGAGAGGGGTTGGCTGTCACACAGCAGAGCAGTGTGGGGAGTAAACCCTGTAGCCTCTCGTCTCTCTGTGCAGTTATCTACACACGGAATCTCACTGCATCTCGCTGTACTAACAGGAAAAACAAAAAACCAAATAAAACATAAGGCAAAAAAGGGGCAACTGCTGTTGTACAAAACTGCACTCAAATAAGTACAAGCAAAGCTCCCAAACAAACACTTAAAAACTTGTGGGATTAAGGAAAACAAGACGGAATTAGGAAGATCCTTGGTGTGACTTGAGTAGATCAGCACCACTGTTCAGGAAAGTGTCTGTGATTTCCATTTTAATCCGAACAAGACTCCCAAAGTGTTCCATCTCCATTCATTTCCTCTCTCTTCGTTAAGCAGAGCTGTAATCGCCTCACTGTTATAGCACCCCGGCCTCTGCCCAGTCCAAACCATTCCCTGCACCGCCCATGGAGTCAGGTAAAGCAGCATCTCTGGAGGAGCAGGCGCAGCTATGTGCAATAAATTATTTTATATCAGAGACTACATCAGAGACCAAAAATGTTTGAGATGTGCTGAACCTCAGACACTGTTTTCTGAAGAACAGAGACTTCGCTGCCCCAAGTCCACCCACAAGAAGCAAGAAGGGCTGGTCATGGCCACATAGGGGAAAAGCTAAAAGTCACCCTGAGGGGAACTCTCCTCCTTCAGGGAACCTCAGGCTCACAGATGCTGTCCCAGTTCTCAGGGTTTTTTTACCCCCGTTTTTGCCGCTATCTGGCAACATCCCTATATTCTTCGTGGCAGCCTCCTGCACGCAGAAAGCTCTCAAGTGAACACACAATACATGCAATTTCCGAAGGGTTCAACCTAAAGGCTGCTCCAGCCACAATCCTTAATACACCAGGCACAAAGATGGGTTTGAAGTTAGTCCCCTGTGACATAAAGCAGCAGCTTCACTTAACTGGAGATGCAGGATAGCATCTGACTGAAAAAAAATAAATGAAGGCATAAACTTGAGCAGAGAACATGCTTTATTGAGAAGTCGATACAAGAATAGCACATTCTACCACACCACGGGAACAGGGTTTAGCTTCTGCACGAGAACAGCCTTCTTCCCTACTCCACAGAGATCTACTTTGGTGGACAGGTTCACGAGGATCGGTGGTTAGTTACGATACAGGAGCAAAGGGCATGAGCCAGCACAATTCAGTAATGCCCACAAAGTACACACCATGTACTGATGATCTTTTTTCTTCTTCTCTTTTTTTTTTTTTTTTTTAGGAGGCAAAGGCAGACAACCATCGTTAGAGCAGTAGAGAACTTTTCCACGTGAGGATGGGTCAGTGGTTCATAGGAAATGGCTCCTACCTACCGGTACATCACAAGTGCTTCATCCCAGACCCCATTCAACGAGGAAGCGTTGGAAGGTTTAAAGGAAACGGGCACTATACGATGCTGCCATCATCTACCCCAGGATTGTCCCCTCTTTTAATTACACTGGAGCCATATGGGAAAACTTGTGGCACAAGGACAGTGGTTATACTTGAAAGCCATTGTACGATAGTTTCTTCCGGTGGTGCTGATGGGAGAGAGGAGGTAAAAGCTTTGTTTGTTTTTACAAAGACAAACGAGAACGCGCTGCCAGGGAAGTGAACCATCCACACAGCACAGCGGAGCTGCCGCTGAGGCACAGAACGGACACTGGAGGCAATCCAACGACGGACGATACCTGCACTGTGGAGTTTCTGTGGCTGTTTGGACAAGGCCAGCAAAAATCTGTCCCAAGTTTTTATTTCTTCAGTCTAGAGGAAGAAAGTCTTCTCCAATACCAAGAGACCTACGACTCAGGGAAGACTGTTCTGGGAAAAACACCTCCAGTGAAACGTTCCGAACAGGCTGCTTCTGTGTAAAGGAACCCGCTAACTCCAAGAGATAAACCAGGAAAACTAGTAACTTATCATCTAAGGTCTCTCCAACAGCTGGGGCACTCTGGTAGCTCCAGGAGCAACTCTATGAAATACCTCAGATCATGATGTTCTCACACCCTCAGCCTTGACCCCTCCAGGGTAACACTAACGATCACACTGCTCGGTTACAGGGTATGCAAACGTCTGAGTGGACAATTGAACAATGTGAAGACCTGCTATATTCTACGGAAAACACTGCGGAGAGGGGTGGCATGTTACCCTACTACAACTATTCAATACGTGCAATGGACAGTCCATCAGACACAACTAGTTAAAGCTGCTAAAGTCGGTGTAGCTGCAGCTTGGTGGAAACCCAGACTTTCCCCAAACAAGCATTATTAGACCTTGTTCAAAAGCCACAGAAGTTCTCTCCATTACTCAGAACACAAGGAACCCGAAGGAAGAAACGACCAGATTAAAGGACACAACACAACCTCATCAGAATAAGAACATGAGGGTAAGACCAGTGACTGGACAGGTACAGTACCAGATACCAGAACTCCTTGGGCCAGTGCTGCTAGGAGCATCGCTTGGGTCCTATACAGATCCAATCCTTGCAACCTCATTGAGGCCGAAACATAAAGTTCCTCAGAACTAGCGTCTGTGGTGTGCACAAAAGATCTGGGCCAGAACAGTACCAAGGGGAGCTGATCTTTAGGGGGTACTGTACCAGCCAATCACAACAGCAACAGATACGACAGAGATCCCTAGGGTACGTCCTACTGCTGGGGTTCACTGGCTTTGGGAGCGACAGACAGTTAAGTTCCCTTCGGAGGGGTCCATTTCAGACAGCTGGGATCCATGATCTTGTTGCTGTTGGATCTTTTGGCCTCTTTGGCTATCCACTCATCAATCAGATCCTGAGGAAAGGAGCAGGAAAGGCCACGTTAAAACAAACGATCCACGGTGGAGAATCATCCATGGTGCGACATCACACGTCTGAGTCCACGACGCTGAAGATGACCGGCCTAACTGCTGAGCCTGACAAAAAGAGCGATTCCTCCACAGGGCTTTCCGGAAGCCCATCCAATCACGCTGGTAAGGCTACTGACAGCCACTATCTGGAGTCTCAGGGAGGGGAAAACAAGCAAGAAGCTGCTACATCCAGGCATTTATAAACCACTTGTCTGACATCCAATGAGGGTATAAACAGGACTCATTCAGGACTCCACTAACTCAGCTCACTGCTATGCCATCCCTTTGCCCAATAAAGGGCAGGCGCAATGAGGACCACGATGGGAACGTTGCTCCATCGCTCCCCTAAAAAGCCGCTTACAATGAGCGGCGTTATTCCACACACCAGAAAGGAAGGTCAACGCAGCCTATTTCTGCGCTGCTGACGGATCAGGCTGGATGTCATTTGATCAGTTGCTGCATTTGAAAATTGCGGTGCTCCCCCAGGGGAATTGGAAGGCTGGAAAACCCAGCACGATGCCAAGGAAATACTGATTTCAGCAAGTCCATATCAATCTAACGGCTAAATACAAGGAAATAGAAACGCAGAAAGAGCCATTGCAACCCTTACCTGTCTTTTCAGGACGAGGTGTTTTCCCTTCCAGTACTTGAGCATCTGAAGCGCCTGCAACGTGCTGACGATGTCGACAGGGTTGACTGCAGTCTCCTGGCTGATTTCTGCAAACCAGTATCAGTTTGTGTTAGAACAGAGACAAACCCCTCCGCAATAGCCTGTAATGGTTAGTTTTCAAGTACCAGTTCCACACAAGTCCTTTTGAAGTGAAACATACAGAGTTCCTTGGACATACCCCGGAGGTACACGCAGTGTTACTGCTGCTGCCGGCCTCGTGTGCTTTGACCACCCTGGTGACCTGCAGCGCTGCTCTACAACGCACCTTCGCTCACCCCACTCCTGAGGACTGACCAACTGCCAACAGCAGAGCCGCAAGGGCTGCACAGACACAGCCCCGCTCTCCCCAGACTGAGAGCCAGCCCAGATATGGCAATGATTTAACAACAGCACTTTCAAGATCCCAGTTAATAAGGTGTAATTCTCTTAAAGGAGATGTAGCTGCTTCTTCAGAACTACCTGGGTATCTCTGGGAAATGTCACATACTCCTGGGTGCTACAAACATGCTGTTAGAAGCTGTCCAAACAGTACTTTTAAGTATTTTAAAGCCTCTCAGTGCAGCCAATTTTGTTTTTACAATTAACATTCTAATCCACAGTTGGATAAAGGTCTTTGCTGAATCTTTTTTAAAAAGATGTATTTTTTTACAAGCAGCAGCCAGTAGGAACTTTCTGAACTCGGCAAGCTGGTGTCTCTTCAGTGGTGGCAGGACTGGAAAGGAGCCATACCTGGCTACGGGAACATTCCACTAACTGCGCTGCCACACAAACACCCATAAGAACGAGTCAGGTCCCTAGGTGAGGAAGAGGAGTGAGATGGACAGGTACGTCCCTGAACCAATTCACTACAAGCTTATCTAGCCTGAAAACACACCTTTTATAGAGATCTCTTTTCCTTGGAAGTTATGCAGGTAGCGAAGGAGAACTTCCTTCCAGTAACTACGGTAGCTGATGAGACCCAAATCAGAGAGAGGGCGTTCTGGAGAGCCAACTTTTTCTTCTACTTTCGAAAGCAAATAGCCTGTAAAGGAAAGAAAAACCTGTTTATCCTTCCTCAACTACTCTCTGATGACTGCCCCCCTCTTCAGCACGCACAGACATCACCTACAATGAAAACTGCTTGACCACCACCATAGGTACGTTACTTTTTTCGGGGAAATTGTCAAGTTGGACAGAATGTTTCCAGAATTTCTTGCTGTACTTACTGAAGTCAATGAGCATTTTGCCATAACCCTGCCTCATGTATTGAGGCATTGTCAGGATACAAGAAACATTGTAGTTGAGAAAAGAATTCTTCTCCTAAAACAAGAGCAGAGAGAGGACAGATTAACAGGTCTGGATCTGTACAAACAACGGGGATATCACAATGCCAACAGACTGAACAAGCCCATGCAACTGATACAATACAAGGTGAAAGCAGCCACAGCAGAAAAACCTGCCTAACAACCCGTCACACCTTCAGCTCCCAACCTGGCTTAGGGTCTGTTTGGATCAGCCAGGACACGGTGCTGTACCTGAGGAGTGGCCAGTCACTCCCTCCCACCTCCATCACTCACCAGGTTTACACGTAGCAAAAATTAGAGAATATCGTTTCCTAAAGAATATTATTTTTATTTGGGAGAATATTCTCCTACCCATAGAGTTTCACTGCCTGAAATACCCAAACCAGGAACTGCACTGCACAGTACCCCCGTGTCCGGAGGGGCAATTGCCTTCTCTGTACTGATGTAAGAACACCCAGGAAATGTATTTCACCACATGCAGCAGATTAAACAAACAGATTGGCTTTGGTTTTTTTAGGTAGGTGACATGTCTGAGCCAACAGTTGAGAAAACTGGCTCCTGCTCTGAGCTTGGCCAGTGACTTACTGGTGGGATCTGCTTAAGTTACTGGAGTAACGGCTCAGCTTTTCCACCTAAGAATTTTTATTCCTTCAGGTACTTTATTTAAAAATATACGGTCATGGTGACCAATACTTATTTTGATTTATTTTTCTCTACATTTCTTTACATTTCCTTTATCCTTACTCTTGCCTACATTTCAGACACCACTATGCTTCCCAGCAACAACAGTCCACAAGTGATTTGCTTTTTACTAGTAACAAGGGAAGATGCTACAGCAAAGCACCTGTAACCCCTGCAGCAACCAGCAAGAACGATTCGTGCAAAGCAGGTTTGAATCTTTATCTAATCCTAAAAACAACAAATCCTGAGAGTGCAGAAGCTCAGAGGGGCGATTCAGAAGTGGTAACCGGTGTCTTAAATCTCATTCTAATGAGGTAGTAACGTGTGTTTTCAACTCACCTTGGAGAAATACCCTATTAGGTGACAGCCAGTGTTGTCAGCTTCTGTCATGACATAGAAGAGGAAGGGTTCAACATCATAGTACAGTGTTTTATGGTCCAGGAAAAGTTTTGCCAGCAGACACAGGTTTTGACAGTAGATCTAGAAGCGAAAGGAGAATCAAATATGCCTGTTTATTACTGTGGAACATCCAAGAGTGGACAAAACCAGGCACTCATGGGAAATGACCTGAAAATTCTCAACCATCTGAGAAATGACAGTCAGTCTTTCAAACAGAGCAGTTGGGTCAGGAAACAATCCTGTTTGTGATGCCACTTGCTAAGCCCAGCTTCCAAAGTGGGGGAACCACCTGCGATATCCATCTCTGAACGCCCCAAACATCATATCTCGGCTTCCTTGCACTGTCCCGTGCTTCAGGGTTATCTCTGGTAACTAGATAAGACTCCCCGTCGCTTCTGGCAGTGCAGAATTCAGCTGATGATGGGTCTGATTTGTTCTGATGTGTCTGCAGATGCAAGTTCATGTTCTCCCCTTCAACTGAGGGTTAAGGAGGTTGCCCTCACTCCCATAAGGCTGCTCCCCGCCCTAACCCCAATCTGACCGAGTATCCACAGCGAGAGGGAGGTTGGGCAGCAGCAACCTACTGAGGCTGAGCACAGAAATTCCCCACCAACTTTCAGAAAGAATCTTGACACTCATCTCCAAGCACAGTATAAGACAACAGACGGAAATTCTGAACCCAACAGGGCTGAGGAAAAACCACAGCGAAAATGCAGTCGAAACTACTGCCAGAATTACAACAATGGACAGACTCCCGTGGCCTTTCTGCAATGAGAGGGAGAAAAGGCCATTTCATCCTCCAGGAAAAGCACTGCCTGGCACATCTGGAAAAGTCTCCACACTCCAGACTGGCCTAATGGTCACAGTCAGTTACCTTGTTCTTCTTCCCATCCACTTCAAACACTGAAATGGAGCCTTTGCGGTAGATTTCATCACCCGGAGGATGTTTCCAAACACATTTTGCCTGTGACAGAAAAACATTAGGGTGACGTTACTGTTTTAAGGGAGGAAAAAGTTACAGCAGCTACTGGGTACACCAGGAAACGTGCAGTCTTCTCACCTCCCAAAGCCAGCAACTCAGCTAACAACAGTTTAAAATGTTTTCAAATGTTCACATGCTGCCATCAGATTTAAAACTCAGGAGTCAGCTCTGCCCTGGCCCTTACCATGTGTCTGCGCAGTATGGTCTGGCTCTTCATGTATTTGAGGCAGAACTCACACATGTAGAGACGTCCCAGACGAGCGTACTCCTCTGGGTAAGGAGAATGATACCAGGTATCCAGCTCATAACGGCCAAAAGCGATTGTTTTAATCATATTGCTGCCTTCTGTGATCTGGCCCTGGAGCCGCAACTTTTCCTAGGAATGAAAAAAAAGGATGATTTTAAAAAAATTTAGAAGTAGGCAGAGGGGAAGGGAGCCCTATTTATTTCCTTCAAGTCTTCTAAATTCCTCTTTCAGTGTGACCACGTCTAATGGCCCTCCCAGAGACCTCTCTTCAATCAAACTCTGAGCCCTCTCCCCAAGCAGTGCAGTCACTAGCTGCTCATCAGATGCCCTGTGAACCGGTGCTTCGCAGCATACTAACACAACGATCACACTCTTTCTGTCCTGAAAGCGGTGTAAGCTCCTGGCCACTGCGTGCTTCATCCCTAAACCGCAGAGAGAGGATACAGCCGAATGCTCTGCCTTGCCTATCCCAGATGCCGTGGTCACTGGGAAGCAAAGAACCTTGTGGTTCATCTCTGGAGGTGGAAGGCAGCTCTGGAGAGCACCTACAGACGCCTCAAGCAGAACAAGGTTTTGAACTCCACTACACAGACACCGGCTACTGTCAAGATGGCTTTTGTCTTTTGTCCCCAGCACTCCTCAGCTGTTCTTTCAGCAGGTGAAGCTGTCCACTCTTCCACTGGAAACACTGCTTATTAGATGAGACTGTCACTAACTGTTCCTCCCGCAGGTCTGCAGCATTTGTGACTGCCAGCACTGAGCCCCAGCTGGACTTTCAGCAAACCCTCTGAATGACCAGCACAGGAAGGTCACCCGTAGTGTAACGGCACTGCTTGGCTGGGCTGTGGCTCTTCTGACAAACTCTGATTCTATCTGCATGAGGACAAAACAACCCAGAACACACCCACATTTCTAACAAAGACATTTGCTGTGAGATGTGTTACAAGTTAGGAGTTCTCACCAGATCCTCAGATGCCCGCGCTTGTGCCCTTCGGAACAGCTCGAGGTCATACTCGCTCGTCAGGTTTTCCAGCAGAGGTTCTCGGGTATTGCCATAGGTTTGTCTGTGCTCCTACAATACAAGAACGGGAGGGTTTGCTGCCATGCTGCTACCGAGCTGTTGGATCTTGCAGCTTTTTCAGCTGAGAGGATATCAGGATGACTGGGAAAGCCAAGCTCCCACTTGGTGGTCCCATTCCAGACAGGAGTGAATGAAAGAACAAAGCTACTGCTTTTACCATGTATTTTTCTTTTTGTTCTTTGCTCAGTCCTGAGTTCCTCTTCTTCCTGAGCTCAGCTACTTTCTCTTTGTACCGCAACTGCCTCTCTGTCGGTGCCTGAAAGGAAGCAGAGGTGGAAACCTCCACTAGGCTTCACCCACTTCAAGCAGTGCTCTTTGCCTTCCCACCCTAAAGGACCTCTGTCCCGGCTTTCATGTTACAAGGTTTGCTGTCTCCAAACCAAATCCTGTGCTAATTGGAGGACACTGCAGGTGCAACACAGGAATGCAAAGCAGGAAATTCTTCTTCCGACCACAGCCTGCCTTTGCTAATGTACCTCAGTCCCACAAGACAGGGTGCACTCCGTATGCACGGCTTAATCATGGGGAAAAGCTCTGAGCTGAGTCATTAAGTCATCTTGACTCAAGTCCAGACTCATAAACTGAAAAATGCCATTCCCCTGGTTTTATTTTCTATTTAGTCAGAGTAAAACTGAAGTTTACAGTTCTGCAGGAATTCTCTTGTCCTACACAAAGCATACAGAAAAGATCACCCTGGGAGCAGCTCCAGCCTCCTTGGTAACGTTACTGGCCAGTGCCACCTCTGGGCTCTCACTAGCTGCCCCAGTCCCTCCTTTAAGGGACGCAATGAACTGCCCTGCTGAAACAAACTGGAGGTGACAAACGGCACAAGAGCTCGTCTGAGAAGCGGAGGAGGAAGATCGGGTTAAAATCATTCTCACTGGAAATAACAAGCTGGCAAGTTCCTACCTGGTGCCGGGTGGCATGCCTGTTGTTGTCATCCTGCCGGTGGGCCAGCATTCGCTCCTCGATCTGCTTATCCCGGCTCTGCGCTCGCACCTGGAACCAAAACTCATCTGTCAATGCTGCGATGGCAAACTACTGCCAAAGCCTTTTCCTTTTCTCATTTTGGTGAACTTTCTGTAATCATCTGTAACTCGCAGATGATTTGACACACAAATGCTGCTGTCTTACAGCTGAAACCATCCACTGAAACACGTTAATCCTATTTTCTGTTCACAAACAACAGGTCTTGGCATCCTGTTCCGAAAACCCCATGAGGAAGATAAACCAGGAAACTCACCTTGCACTCATCTGCTGAGAGGTTATGGTATAGCGGGCATCCTGATATGGAGAAGTGTCGCTCATGTTTTCCAGTTAAGTGTCCTGCAAAGGATCAGAAAAAACCCAAACTCTTCACATACAGCCATGAGGAGGTTTGCAAAGTATCCCAGAAGGGCAGATCCCTCTCAGGAGCTGCTCCAGGAGCATGCTCAGGTTACTAGCAGTGTGACAGCAGCAGCACACTTCACGGTTCATGGCACGAGCTTTAGGAACGAAGCAGGAAAACCTTTGTCAGGCTAACTCAAAGCTGCGCTGCATGCAAGCAGCCAGGGCATTACAGGTCTGCAACCATTTGCTTCTGAAACCCTGCTTCTGGCACAGACCACTATCCTACATGCAACACTCCACATCTTCCTTGCCCACCTCTGCTCACACGCCTCACCTCTCGGCCCTATCATCCCCCAAACACTCCTGGCCAGAAAACACCTCTGGGGAGAATATCCCTGCCGATATGCTGCATATCCCTTCTCTACACCCACTTCTCCCTAATACTCGTGATCCTACTTAAGTGTATACTGGTAGGATTTACAACTCGACTGAGCAGGGCTTGGAACATCACCGCAGGAAGGCAAAACCCAACAGATTAATCCCGGAGTTGAAATTACCTAAAGAGTTACAACCAGGAGTGGGACATTTCATGTTGAAATTGTAGCTTTCATGGAAGCGGCGACGCTTAGGGCGGTGAGACAGGTCACTTCCAGAATCCTTCATGGACATGTCCTTGGCAATGCTCTCATCATGGGATACATTTGGACTGGAGATATCAATATCAGACTCTGAGGAAGGGGCATTCCCGGTGGGGGTACGAGGCGGAGACTCATCGTGATCTGCTGCATTTTTAGTGTCTGAACAAGGATCAAGATGTTACAGATTGGTCTGAAAGAAAGCTTTCAAAAACATATGTAAAGCAACGCCGGAGAGCTGTCTCAAACCCTCTGTCCTCAGGATATTACGCTGTGCCCTCAGAGAATGGAGTCACATACTCTTTACAACAGCTTTTTGCAAATGTTCCACACCTCGCTGCACCCTTCGTACCTCTGTCAGAAAAGTCGACCACCTGCTCAGTCTCTGACCCAGAGGAGCGCGTCTGCCGGAGCGGGTATTTCTTTGGAGTCACAGGAGTTGGCTGCTGCTGGCTGCGGGTCACCCTTCTCGTCGAATAGACAGGTTCTTCTGCTCCGAATGACGGCGGGTTACGGACTGGGCTGGAATCTAATTCCACAGAAAACCATAATTACACCCACGATAACCACCGTAAGTCAGCGACTCGCCTGGCGTGTGCTCTAAAGCCTGAAACCCCAACAACCGAGAGCTGGGCATCGCCACAGAGCTCTGTCCCACCGCTGCATGGCACCACAGAGACACGCTCCAGTCTTCCCAGCTTACACCTTTTGACACTTACGAACAGCGAGGAATCTGGAATTAGATCAGCTGTCTTGGGACTTCATTAACTAGTAATTCCAAACCAGCTCCCATTTGGAAAGCTAAAGAACCTTTAGTTTAGACAAGGACTATCAGGGTTCAGACAACCCTCGGCAACAGAAGATTTCTTCCGCTGAGGAGCTCACCCTGAGTGTGGTTTTGTGGTCCTGTACTGCTCATAGACTATAAAACAATTATTTTTGCATTAAAATAATGCTTTCAGAACCTAGGAATGTCACAGGCATCCCATACACATCCAAATCAGCTTTCCTCTTGTTTTTCAGAACTCATTACCCACTGATCATGCACGTGTATTTCTTACCTGCAGTAAAATTTGTCACAAAACAGATTCATTATCAAAGCGTCTACGTGGAGCAATGGAGAGAAGTTATTGCCTACTGTCATTGATGCCAGATGGCAGCTTGTTAACTAGCAGCCAAGAAATGACTAGACTAACACTAAAACTGAGGAGGTGGATGGACACATTTGGTGTTTCCTCTTTCAATCTGGGTGCCAAAGTAGGGGCATGCAAAAACAACGGCAATATGTTGATTCCATTTATTGCAGAGTAGGGTCAGTATCAACAAGGCATGAAAATACACCTCCCCTTGCAGTACAGCCACGCATTTAAGCTCTAAAGGTCAGGAATATAGAGTTCATTGAGCCTCTTGTTGCTTAAGAGACTGCTTTTCTTCTCCTTGTTGAAGAAAATAAAGCATTTACCTTGAGAGCTTTGACTGAGCCTGGCTGAGGAACGGGTCACACGGGCAGATCGTCGTGATGTGCCATCGCTTTCAGAGCTGTCTGTGTGTTCAGGGTCAGTAGAGAAATCAGAGTCTTCTGTTCCATCTGAGCTACTGCCCGCATTTCTCTGCAACACCACAGACCCAGACATCAGCAAAGGAGCACTTAAACTTGCATATTGTATTTATACTATAAAAAAAAGAAAACATTTGATGCTACATAGCTAATTCAAGCTGACACAATGACAAATGCAAACTAATAAATGTCAAGTGTATTACTCTGGAGGAAGTATTTTAGTTTAATAAATATGCATTGTCAGACAGTGCCTTCAATAATAAAAGTTTCTGCAAACCGATCCACTAAGATCACAATAGCAACCAACTTTATTTAAAGCAAAAGGTCATTGATGTTTCAAGGCTGGACTGAGCTGTCGGTTCTCGCCTCACCCTGCCAGGGCAGCAGCACTCCCGCACCATCTGCCTGGCCGGGACAGCAGGGACAGCCCAGCAGAGCACAAGGCATCGCGGAGCAGGTGGTGGAAAGAACAGATGGGCTCCGGCAACGGCCGCACTGACTCGTCACCCCTCAGCAGCTCAGGGCAGCGCCAGGGCTCCTCGGCAGAAGCAAGGCAGAGAAACGAAGGCACTCGGCGACGACGCTGGGCCAAAAGAGGCTGGGAACGCGCATATATTCACCTCGCCTCGGCCCGCCAGTGCGGCCCCCTGAGGGAAGCAGGCCTCAAGAGCTGGCGGGCAGCCACCAGCCCTCTGGCGAGCCCTCCCCCTGCCCGGCGTCCCTGACCGGACAGCCAGAGGGTGTGTGTGCGGGGAGGGGCGTCGGGAGGTCCCGGTCAGGACGGCGGGACGGGCGGAGCGCGGGCGGAGGCAGCCCCGAGCCGCCGCCGGGCCCGAGGCGATGGCGACGAGGCCGAGGCGGGTGCCGGCGCCCGCCTGAGGGAAGGGGCGGGGGCGGCTGCCGAGGCCCCGCGCGCGCGCTACCGCGCGCGCAGCCCCCGCTCCGCTTTGTTTTGCACCCAGCGGAGACTCGCCGGTTCCGGCCAATCACGACGCGCGCGGGAGGGGCCGAGAGGGAGAACCCGCCAATGACAGCTTGGAGAACAATGAGGCGGGGCCGCCGGGCGTGACTGACGGCAGCCGCCAGCCTATCAGTGCAAGCCTTGCTCCACAGACACATCAACCGGGGGGCGGAGTGGGATGGGGGAAGGGAGAGAGGGAGAAACAAGGCACGCGCGGGGAGGTAACCCTTGGGGGCGTAGATGGGCAGCCGCGGAAACCAATCAGCGGCCAGCCCGGCATCGCAGACCGGCCAATACGAGACCCGCCCTCCAACTGCCTGCCCAATCGAAAAAGCCAACAGGCGGTTCGAGCTGCAGGCGCGGGGGAGGGGAAACGGTAACCGTTGAGGGCGATGAGTGACGAGTAAGATGGCCAATCAGCGCCCGGCGTGCCGGTGCAGGAGCCACTCAGAGAGCGAGCGGGGCGGGCGCTGGGGGCTGAAGGCCGCTATTTTTCCCCCGGTTTTTTGCCCGTGAGAGGTAGCGGAGGAGGTGGGGGAGGGGCGAAAGCTGTGGCCTCAACTCGCCGGTTCCCCCGCCAGGCACCTCCCCGGTTCCCCGGCCGCACTCACCTTCCTGCGCGGCATCCTCGGCGGGGGCGGGGGCAGCGAGGTTGGCTGGTCCCCGGCGCCCCCGGCCCGCGAAGCGGCGGTCGCCGCCGTGTTGGCACTGGCGGGCTCCGTGGTGACAGCCGTGTCTCCCGTCCTGCGGCACGTCTGCTCCGGCGGCGCCAGCCCGCTCCTGCCGCCGCCAGTCCCTGTTCCCTGCTCGGTCCCTCACGCTTCCGCCGGGACACGGTCCACACCCCCCCGTCACGTGACCGCGCGCCAGCCTCACGCCAGCGGGGCTGCCATCTTGGATTCGGACAGGTATCCCGGCGGCGCCGCTGACAGTGAAGTCGCCGGCGGCCATCTTGGGATCGGGCTCAGGGTTCCTGGCGGGCGCTGAGCCGGCGGCCATCTTGGGTCCGGGTGTGAAGTCAGCCAGCTCCCCGGCGACGCTCGGGGACCGGAGCGGGTGTTTTCCCCAGGGAGCCATGTTGGGTTCGGGCAGCCTGAGCCCTCCTGCTGGGGGCCATCTTGGGGCCGGGCAGAGGCGCGCCGGCGGGTCCACGGAGTGATTGGGTGGAGGAAGGCGGTGAGTCCCCCGTTGCTCTTGAGGCGGAGGCGGGGAGCGCCGCGCCTCCGGCTCCCGCACCCCTCCTGCTGAGGGGGGGTGCCGTCGCCTGCCCCTTGCGCGGCCTGCTGGAGGGAGGAGAAGCCTTTCCCGGGCCCTGGCTCCGCGCTGGGCTGGCCCGGGGCGGGCCTCGCAGAGGCCTAATGGTCCTGGGCGGGCCTCGCAGGGCCGCGGCTTTGGGCATCTTCCCGCTCACAAAGTATCGTCGGGGCGGGGGGACGTGGGTGGGTGTGTATTCCCCCCCCCCCCCCCCCCCGGATCTTTGCCTGTGTCGTTCTCTCATGGGTGAACGTGAGCTGGTCGCATTGCTGCCCTGCGCTGATGAAGCACCTTGTGGCTCCCCGGAGGTGGCTCCGCGGAGCAGAGAGGCAGCGAGTGCTCCCGGTGTGGTCCCCTGCGCAGGCCGGGCACTGGCAGGAACTGTTTCCCTGCTTGGGCTGGTGGCTGGTTACGTGTAAACCTATCAATAGCCTTAATGTGGTAACGCTGTCGACGAGCAACAGTCTATTGCTTTATGTAAAGACCTGGGCAAAAATGAGGGTATTTAGTCGAACACATGATTTCATTCCACCCAGGGTTATCTTCAGGGATTATGAAATTCTCAGGACTAATCCTATAATCCTCGTGAGTGCATGTCATCCCTAGTCACTCAAGTAATACCATGTTTGTCATTCCAAATTGTTGTTGCTCCTAGGTGTATCCAACCTCCCGTGAAATGGTGAAAAGCAAACCTTGTGAAGAAAGCAGGATGAAATATCTCTGCTTTTGCCCCAGCAGAGCGGAATGGGAAGCAGTATGTGTGGTATGTGAGATGGGAGCGTGCGAGTTAGCTGCAAATAAGCATGCATTTGGTGTAAAATTGTACGTGTTAAGCCCAGGAAAACTCTGGGTGCCTGAACAGCTTGTTATAAGTCTGGTTGTTTCAGTGAATTGATTTGCAAACCTATTGAAAGGAGGAAGTGCTGGAGCACAAATACATGAATTCTTCCTACTTTATAAGAACAAAGAAAGACTGTCTGGAATTTAATAGTATTTCAAATTGCAGTTGAGCTCAAGTCCAGTGCGAGGCTGATGAACGTTTTGCTCTCAATTTATTAGACTGACTTGAAATTATTAATTTAAGATAAATTTGGGATGAACTAAAGCACTGCAAGGAGGCAAGAGGAATGGGAACAAAGGAAAGCAGGAGCAATAAAAAAGTTTTCGAAGAGCTTGTGGGTTGCAACTTGCTCATATTTTATCTCTTGCCTTAAATGGAACCTGACTGTGGTAGAAAAATGACCATTAGCTTAAAGACAGGTTCTAACACCACACATTTGAACCTTGCAAGTATCCAAATTCAGCTGCGGATTTGTTTGAATGAAAAAGACTACAGAATATGAGGAAAAGTTGCACGTTACCCCATCCCATGGGAGCAGCTGCCTGTTGGTGATCGCTGAAGGATCCCTCTTTCAAAAAAATCTGCGTTATATGGGAGCTGTAGGGCTTAATTTATCAGACAAAATATTAATTAGAGCTTCTAGGTGCTGCTGAAGCTTCTGTCTGAAATGTTTATGTTAAGGCATATTAGCAGGAGTTATCACCCCAGCAGGGTGATGCTGGAAAGACAAAGCGAGCAGCAGTGGATGGTGTTTAATAACTTCCCTGGAGGTGGCAGTGCTGGAACAGAGGCCAGGAACCCAGTTCCCCACGCCGCCTTATTGTCTGCTGATAATGGAAATGGTGGTGCAGACTGCAAGTCCTCCGGGCACTTTGAACTGACTTGATGTAACTTTGGAGTATGTGCTGAGTGTGGAGGAGGGGGGCAGCGGGAAGGGAAGACAACCTCACGTTTGCTGAGCTGTTTCACTCTCTCAACATCAGTCAGATCAGGGTATGTCTGTACCTACCAGTAGAACAGACATCAAAGATTTAACTCACTGCTACTCCATTCCAGTTCAAACTCCAGCCTGAACTTAGGAGGCTTATGGCAGAAATAAAAATTTTTTTTCATGGATTTTTGCGTGAATGATGTGGCCAGTGGTCGATGCTAAAGAAGGTCCAGCCCTGGCACTTGTGGGAGCTGAACGTGCAGGTCTGGGGTGAACACAAAGGGGTGTGAAAACTGCATGGCTGCAGGTGCCAGCAGTTGCCTCCCATGCTGGCATCCCACTGGATACCAGTGTGTGAAACTAATTCCACACCCTGAGCAGGCTGCTGAACTGGAAATGGCTTGGAAGGAGAGGGAGCGATTTCTTCAGGGAGCAGAACTGCTGACAGGGGTCTCCACTGGGGTTAAACTCCCTTTAATAGGGTTTCTTCAGACAGACTTGCAGTCTCTTAACTCGGTCAGAAATGAGTTATTTTGTGATGCTTTACCAGCAGGACATTTTACAAGTGCTTGATGACTTAAAATTGCATGTTAAATCACACAAAAGTGATTTCTGTTTTCTAAATCCTTGGATATTGAATATATGTAGGTGCTAGATTGCCCCTGATGTCAGCAGAGTTCACTCCCTGAAGTCTTTTGGCCCTGAAGATCTCTCCGAATCTCTTGAAATCTCTCCAGGCCTTTAGCTTTGCTGAAACTCTTTGGAATTTAGGCTTAGGTATGTTCGCTGTTGGGTTTTAAAAAGACAGAAAGTACCTCCTGCTGAATCTTAGAAAACAGAGGCAATGAGAAGGGAATTTTCACCAAAACCAGGAACAGGTACGAACATCAGTAGGTTGACATTAGGTTTAAAACTCTCATCTCCTGCCTTGGTTCCCACTTGCATTGAGTGAGCTGCCTGCGGGACCTTAATAGAGCCATGGTGTACATTAGTGACGATAGAAAGTCGGTTTGCTTATGTGGGACTTGTTATGAGGCAGAATAAATGTAAAGTACTTCAGGTTTTTCAGTCTCTTAAGTGCTTTATAAGCGTTGACGTGTTCCCTCAATTGCTCTGTGTGGTGGTTGGTGCGATGAGCTCCTGCAGGGCTGCTCTGCCTGCTGAAGTGTTCTAGAGCAAGCAAGAGAAACGCTAAATAATGAAAATGCACCATAAAGATACCTGAAGTGTAGTACTTGAATAATTCTTACTTGCTTTTAGGTATCACCTCAGCCCAGCTCTGGGGGCTGGAGGTTCAGACAGACTGGGATGATGATGAAGTGCTGCAAACACCCAGAGCACTCTTACACAGATATGGAGGTCCAGGACAGCCGCTTCTTTGATGCCTTCAGAAGGTAAGTAGACATGTCTTCCCTCTGGTTTGGGTTCCGGCTTAATATTTTCCCACGCTGGGGGTTTAGGGGTGGTAGTTGTAGGCGATAGGGCAGCATCTGAGAACCTCTTACCCAAGCATGTAAAGCTTGAAGAATTCCTGATCCAGTTTGCCGTGTCTTAAAGACCCATGTGGGAGCAGGTCGCTGTCTCTCTCAAGGGCACTTTGACTCCAGAGTAACCAAGGGCTTGCTGCGATTGCTGGCTGATGTTTGGACAGGGCCTGTGCAACCTGATCGACATTAGCCTGGCTCTGCATGCGGTTGGAGCCTGAGTTGTTCTGACTGTCCATAGCTGAGAAGCTTGAACTTGGTTCTGACAAAGTGTCCTCAGTGACGTGCGAACAGGCTGGTGCAGATACGTGTGTACAACTGGTAGAAGGTGCAAGGCACAGAATTTAGCGTGGTAGAAAACCTGCCGTGGAACCTGGGCCAGCCACGAGCCTGGCCCTATGTGTGGTGGTGTCTTTCCTTCTCTTTGCAGCCAAAGAGGCAGCTCTCCAGTGGGCTGGGTGCGCTGCAGAAGCAAACCCAACTGTGTGTTTAATTCAGACAGTCGCAGTGCTGAAGCTACTCTCGGGTTTCTTTGCAGATTAGGGTGAGATTTTTTACTTTCACATTTAAAAATACATTTATCAGCCGTTGCTCATCAGGGCTCCAGGTTTGAGGGGATGAGCTTCAGCAGACAGCTGGGGGGATGTGTTTATTTTTTAAAGCCCAGAGCTGGTTTAGATTTGAATGGATTCTGACTTGTACTATAAATAGTCACAGAAACCCCCGTATGGAGAATGTGGCCATGTACCATGCGTGCACTGAGCTGAAGGTCTTGCAGAACACCATGAGCTATGGAGGGGTTGGGGGGGTTTCAGTAAACTTGAACAGAATCCATGCGCTTGCTCTGTCCCCAGGGCTCTGGCACGCAGACATCTGAGTAGAGCCTGCGTTTCCTGGCAGCAGCAGCAAGGTCAATCCCGTTTAGCCTACATCCTTTTTTTTATAAATTGTAATGGAAAAAAGATCCAGTCTGAGTTGTGCTGAAAGGAGAAGTTTTTCGCTTAGTTCCAGCTGAATACAGCCACACTTCCTGGTTCCCTCCCTCCTTCCCCTGGGTCTCATAGTATAATCTAATTATTAAATAGTTGCAGTAAAAGTACATTTTGCCCTGGCAGGACTGAAGCCTATTGATAGGGCAGATATTTTTATGCCACCCTCATCCTGTTCTTGCCAAAATAGGTTATTTTTTGGGTTCTCTCGTCTGCTTTTGGATTTGGGATCTGCTCCTTTAACACATTCCTTCCAGTCTAGGCAGTGCTCTCCAACTGCCTGGCGCTGCTGATGCTTTGCTTCCGAATCGAACAAGGCCGCTGCATGTTTCCTTAAAGAAAAACTCTGCTCATGTTGGTCAGCCCGGTGACACAGGCTTTCACAGGTGTGAGGGGTCTTTGTCACCAAAGATGGCACTGATGTGGGAAGTGAAGGCAACACTTTATCCTGTCTGGCATTTCTGAGCCCATCCTGCGGGCAGTTCTTCATCAAACTGGCGGTGTGCAACTAGCCACAGGCATTGTAGCCCAGCTGCCAGCTGACAGGACTGTCTTGGTTGTAGTATGAACTTGGGGGACATTAAGAACAACTCATGTGTGAGTATAGTAGGGACAGTATTGGTCTTTTCCTGCTCCACTCGTTACGGAGTGGTCCCTGCTGGCTGTGTTCTGTGCCTCAGGGAGGTGCCTGGAGGTAGAGGGAGAATTGAGGATGTGTGTGCTGCTGAGATCCCCAGTGAAACTGGGAGGCGGGTAACAGAGAAACCAAGTGTCCCCCCAGACTAAAGGGTGGAGCATGCTTTGAGGCTTAGCCAAAGGTCGAGAAAATAAGCAGCCTTACAACAAAGAGTAGGAGACAAGGTGGAAGCAAGAACCAGAGCTGGGCAAAGCAGTCTTGAGAAGAGCAGATGCTGCCAGTTTGGTACATGGAGCAACACCATTGCTGGGGTGGTCTTACTGAGGCCAAATATGCATCAGCTTGGCTGCTGCTCTGTTGAGACAGGTTCATCTTTCCCTTGGCTTCCCACGAGACCGATTGGCTCCCACAGTGTTCAGACATGGAGCTCAAGAAACACCAAACTGGGTGCGAACTGACCACACAGAATGGCTGGAGGATGGGAGGGTGTATCTGGAGGAAGCAGATCACAAGATGGGAGCTGTAGCCTTTACAGCAGTTTATATTAAGTGATATAATCACTGTCCTTTATTCCTGTAATTAGAAAAAACCTTCCTGTCTTACTTGGAGGGATTTGTCAGACAAGTAGAGGTTGGGGTGAGCAGCGTTAACTGCTCTCTGGGGGCTCGTGTCCCGTTCGAAGTGCACTGCTGCGAAATGGCTGCTCCTGGGATAAGCTTTACATGCCAGCTGGAACTGCCGATTTCCTTTGAAACTCCTGCTTTTGTAATTATTTGTGGCAAAAAAAAAAGTTTCTTCCCATATGAACTCCTGGCTCGCCCAGCGCCGAGGTGAGCCAAGTAGGTTATTTTCTTCAGCGTCTGCATTTTTTCCTAATTACATTGCGCCCGTTGTTACCACACAGTTTTATTTACCTGGGCTTCCAGAGGCGTAAGGTCCATGTTCTGGACAAGTTCAGCAGCAGTTCTGGGGGAGCTTGTCTGGGGACTGCCGGGTATCGATGAGGGAATACATTCTGTACAAGGAATATTCTTCTGCCAAAGCCCTTTCTATAAACTTTTTTTCTCTGTCCCCCGTCTCTAACACTTTCTAATGTAATTCGGTTTCAGGAACTAGGAAGGCAGCGCTCTGTGACAGAGCTGCCACGCTGTGCCAGGCAATAGCTGGTGGGTGAATTAGAGCTCTCATGGCTGACGCTCTCCTGAGCAAAACCCTAGGTTTGATGATCCTAAACCCATAAATCTTCCCCTAACGCACATTCTCTGAAGTGAGCTGGCATGGCTGAATGGCGAATGTTTTACATCTAAGGCAGCCCGTGGTGGTCTGGGGAATCTTCCCCCATCTCTAATGTTGGCTAACTCCTGAATCCATGAGATTGGGCATGGGAGGAGAAACGGGATCAACTCTTAGGATGAGGTAAGTGGGATCTACCAGCATAGATCACAAGTCCTGGTGTCCCCTAGATGTGCTGGCTCCTGCTGCAGCCGACCTTCGTGTGTCACTCGGGATGTCAGATGCCAGCTCCTGCAGAGCTGCACGGCCTGGCACAGAGCGGGGCGTTGCCCTGAATGCTGTCAGTGCTGGTGGGGATAGGAAAGAAAACGGGAAACCCCAACTTCTGCAAGTGTCTGATGAAAGCAACCCAGAAAAGGTTCAACCTTCATACTGCTGGGTCTGTTTTCCAGCAGGAGAAGCTGCTGGGCCACAGTGGGATGATCAGCTGGTTCTGGTGGTGGGTAGAAGGAACCCAAGCAGCAGCGGAGGATGCTGCAGCAGCAGGGATGAGACACCCTTGGGTACAGCAGTGGTTTGAAGTCCTCACCTCTTTGGGATTGGCCTGTTCGCCCTTGACTAACTTGCTCTCCTCAGACTCATTTACTCGCTCTGTGATGACAGTGGTGGCACTGGACGTCAGCGGTTACTGTGAGGTGCACTCTTTCTCTCTGGGATGTTGATGATTCACTCTGAGGAGAGGCTTCCTGCCTCTCCACGGCTTAGTGAAATGACCTGTTTCATAACAGCTCCTTACTCTTCGCAGGGCTTGTGCTCTGCTCCCAAAACTCCCACTGTTTTCACTACAGGCATGACCAGACTATGAAATAGCTTGGCTGGTCTGGTGAATAATCTGTTAGTCTCTTTTAATAAACTGCAGTTTTATTTATCTTGCTGCTCTTTAGAGCTTTTCATCTCAAAACATTTGAGTGCAGAAACTGTCCAGCAGTGAAACGCAGCCATCTCCTGTGGGGATAGAGTGGGAGGCAGCCAGGCAGGCATTTCACTCCACAGTTTAGAGTGAGAGGAATTTTGTTCAAGGACAATGAGGGAAAGCTTAGCTTGTGTGCTGAATGACCCTTTGATCTTCCACGTTCATGCTCAGCTGATCAGGACTTTAAATCTCAGCTCTGTCTCCCTCCTACCCATAGCAAACAGCCAGAAATATAATCTCATTTGGGACTTGAGCGCTGGACCAGAATGACGGGACTGCAGCAGTAGCTGCTCAGCCTGACCTGCTTCCTGTGGGCCTGTCGCTTCCTCAAGTGACAGAAAGCTAAAGGGTGGTGGGTGGTGGCTCTGGACCACGCGGTGGGGTACCCCCCAAGGCCAGGCCTGTTATACGAGAACCTCGTCCTGTAAACATGGAGGAAGGGGACAGCGCTGTGGCATTACATGGTGACTTTCTGGAACACGTGGAATAGGTCGATTCGCAGCATCTGACCATTCTGCAGCTTTGTGGTGTTTGCTAATGGTGATGCAATAAGGGACTTTCTGAGGCTTTGGACACTGAGAAGGGGGAACTGGTGGTGCCCAGGTCCGTTGTCCTCCTGCACGAGGAGAGGCGGCTGCAGGCATTGCTGGGGCAGAGGCAATGGAAACGAGTGGGCAGAGACGATAAGAAGTTGGATCCTTGACCCGCAGCCCTCGAGCAGTTGTAAAAGACTGTGTTACCTCTGCTACTCTGCAGCACATCGTTAGGAACATTAATTACAGGGAGGTGAGCGCAGTGCGTAGGCCAGAGCTTAGCCTGCAGGAACGCAGGGATTTCAGTTTTGTAACGCTCACCCCGTGGTGCGTGTCTTTGGGGAAGGATACAGCAAGGCCGGGGCTTGGTGCAGGTAGTCTGGTAAAGTGCCACCCGTCTGAGCCAGAGCGGCTGCAGCCCCTACGATAGGTAACAGAGGGAAGAAAGCAGCAGCTTCCTACATATTAAAGTAAAATGTGGGTTTTTAAACCTTGGGGGAAGCATTTGGTGAAAGCAAAACTTGGACTTGAGACAGAGCGGTGCTTCGCTTTGTGGTGCCAAACCACTTTGTTGGTTTTTTTGAGTATTTATAGCATGAGATAGGGTGAGAACAGTCCAGGCACAGCTGCGGGACCTCCTGTCCGCTCAGACAAGGAGCACCGAGCAGTGAACAGCCGCAGTTTGTCCCAGCGGCGGGTGTTGGGTTCAAATCGCAGCGTGGCAGAGGACCCAAGAGGTGAATTTGAGTTGCTGGGTTGGAAGGACTGACGCTGGAAGGTTCCCAGAAAAGCTGAGCCACCGGTGAAAGAAGAATAGGGTCAAAACTCCTCTCTTGGGCTTTAGAACTGGTTTTCGTTGCAGTTTTCTGTTCTTTCGAACACCTGCACCTCGGTAACTCCCTCCTCATTTCTTACGGTTGATTTCCTGGTTCTTTGCTAATCGCTGCTCTGGGCCGTGGGAAGGAAGTATTTTCAGGAAGAGAGTCTTTGACTTGACGAAATGTCCGTGTTCAGAGTGGCAGCAGCATTTCACAGGTTGGCTGGCTCCGGTTTCACCCGTGGCTGTCATAGGAAGAACTGTTAGAACAGGCACTTGAGGGCCCTTGTTGAGTTTAAAACTTAATTTTAGATTGTAAGATTAAGTGAACAGAGAAATTCTTGAGCTCTTCTGGGGAGTGCTGTTAACTTGGAGATGCCCCTGAACTCTCCTGCTATTCTGGAATGTTCCCCTACCCTTAGGACCATCCTGAGCAGTGATCATTGTGCCTTGTGTGTGATGGGGTTTCTGTCTTATCAGCGATCTCGCAGCACTCCTTGTTGGAAGAGATAGGGCTGATGAGCTCCAGGGGCAGCACTTTGTTTACTAAGAGCGAACAACCAAAGCTGCGGTTTCTGTCTCATCTCAGTACGTTCCGTCTCTCCCTGCAGCAACTGCAGCTGCAATATGTGCCACCTCCTCCCCCCTGCCCCAGGGTTTTTCTAGAAGCCAGAAGATGGCCCAGGCCGGTGTCCCATCTGGTGCCTGGTCACCTGCCAGTAGAACCAGGCTGGCGAGCAGAGCGATGCAGGAAGATGATGGGGAGTGCTGCTCCGCGGCGATAGCTGCTGCGGGAGCCCAACTGTCTGCTGCTGTCACAGCCTCTCCTCTCCAGAGAGGCTGGCACGGAGCCCGGGCTGCTTTGCCACCTCATGCCTTCCCCCTTCTTCTTATCTAGCCCTGCCACAGTTTCCCAGGCTCCTGGGTTAGAGAGATCAGCCCCACCCTCTGCAGTGGGCAGATGCTTCCGTTCACTAAACCCCCAGAACTGCATCTGTCCGGAGGCAGAACGTGGGCCTGGAGCAGGCAGAGTCTGCTCGGAGGTTGGGCAGAGTGGGAAGGGTGAAGCGTAATCACCTTTGTTGGAGGACTAGGTAGACTAAAAATAGGGTTTAGGGGACTAGAACAAGGGGAAAAGCCCACGAGTGGTGATGTCTTTTTGAGAAATCAAACAATATGGAATAATTCTAAGGTTTAAATGAGCAGAAATGAGGAGCGGGAGGCTGGGGAATGAGCAGCTGCTGAGAGCCCTGGCCAGGTGGAAGGACTGTTCCCTCTGCACCCAGCTGGTGTGAGACTGCGGGGCCAAGGAGAACCTCACCTCACGGCAGGCCATGGGGGCCGATTTGGTGCTTAGTGCTGGTGAAAAACTATCTTCAGTACTTAGGGCTTCACCTTTGCCTCCCCGCCAGATCCTCAGCCCCCTGAACCCTGAATATTCCACATCTCCCGTGGCCCTCTCCAGAGCTTTGACCTTGTCATTCCTGAGGCCACCTTCCCCCACAGCTTCTTTTCTGGGTGAGAAGAACCCTCTTGACAGGGGTCAGATGCCGCAAGCAGGCTGGGAGGCGAGTCACGTCCTCAGTATAAAACGCCGAACACGAGGAGCGAGTGTGTCTGCAAGAGTGTCTGCTCCTGCCCCACCTCTAGCCCCCAAAACCCCAGCCCGTACATGTGTCTGACTGCGCTGGTCACACTGGGACCGGCACCACTGCAACCCCTTCAACCTCCTGATCTCTGTTCTCTTTTTTCCAGCTGTAAATGTGTTTTTAAACAGGCTGCAGGGGGGTACCTGGCATTGTCTGAGGGGGCACAAAACCGGGAGTTCACTCAGCGGTAAAACAGGGATCAGAATTTTCCATGACGAGTTTCTGTAGTTCAAAGGCAAACAACAGCCACGATGTTTACCTGGCTGAGAGCAGAGCGTGGGTGAGAGGGGAGAAAATCCCCCAAAGCTGGTAAAAGCCTCAGCTCCTTTCAGAGGGTGGTGGAGGGGTGGATGGGGGGACCCGGGAGCTCAGTGCCGCGAACCTGCGCTATCGCCTGGGCTGGTTTTGAGCTTTTTTTGCGTCTTTCTGCCCTTCTGCTTCATCTCTGGGGAGGGGGAACCGGCCTCGTTGCCTCCGCGGGGGTTGCAAAGGCCCGGGTCGGCTGGGCCTTGTGCTTCCCGCTGCCGCCGTGCCCCGGAGATACGGGAGGAACGAGGCCGGGGCGGGCGGCGGCGGCCGCACCGAGACTGTCACACCGTCCCCGGGCCTACCCCTCCCTGCCCCGCCCCCCCCGGTCTCCCTCCCAAGGTGAAAGAGAAACCGGGCACGCCCACGTGACCGCGCCGTCACCGCCGGGCGCCTCTGATTAGTCCTCGCGGGGAAGGGGCGGGGCGCTATGGGAGGATTGCGATTGGTCCCCCGCAGGAGGATGGGGCTTTGCGCTGCTCCCCTCTTGCGGTTGGCTCCGCCGCCGCTACGGGGAGGGAGAGAGGGCGTGGACTGAGCATCTGCTTCCCTACTTGATTGGCTGTGGCGCGAGGGATGGCGCCTGTTAAGGGTGACCGCGTTCTTGATTGGTTACCCTGACAGCGCGTGCGGGGGAGGAGCTAGGAGGGTGCTCTCATTGGCTGCCGTTACGGAGGCGGGTTGATTGGCTGCGGACACCCAATGATCGCCGGGCTCCTCCCTCTGGCCCCGCCCCCAGAGCGCTGATAAGCGACGCTGGCGAGGCCGAGGGGTTAGTGCGGCGGGTGGCGCGGGCGGGTCAGGCCAGGCCGGGCATGGCGGGGGCGGGCGGTGGCTCCTACTGCCGCGGCGGGGCGGGAGGGCCCCAGCCGCTCCGCGCCACCATCCCCTTCCAGCTCCAGCAGCGCCGCGGAGACGGGGGACGGGCAGGTAACAGCGGGAGGAGAAGGGTCCACAGGGAGCCTCGGTGGAGCTTGGGTGTCTCCCGCACCCAGTGGGGCACCGGGGACGGCAGAAGGGCCCGGGGTGGGGTTTTGAACCGGTACGAAGAGCCGCGCTGCCTGTTCGCAGCCGTACCTCCCGGTCCAGGTGCGAACCGCGGGGAAAGCGCCTGTTCGCCCCGGCCCCGGCAGCTGGGATGGAGCAGCGCGGGATCCCGGTGCTGTGCGCGCCGACCTCTCCCCAGTCCCGCCCGGGGCCGCGGAGACAGTGCCGGGATTAGCGAAAACCAGCGTGTGCTCGGGAGGCTTGTCCTAAGTGATGTTGCGTGGGTAGAAGTGAGAGAGAACTGAGAGAACCGGGGGCAGCGGAGAGGGGAAAACAAAATGGGGGTGAGGGGAAACACTCGACACCAAAGACAATGAGCGAAGGGAAACTTCACACCGGGGGACGTGGCCCCCGAACAGCCGAACGGTGTAAAATGGTGCCCGTGGGCTGCGATCAGCCCCGCGAGGGCTGAGCTTTGATCTCCAGCCCCTGGGGTCCGCAGGGCTCCCCTCGGCGCTGGCCTCTTGCAGGCGGGACGTGCCGCTGCTTGCGGCCTCCCGTGACAATGAGCTGCCGATTTTAGAGGCGATTTCACAAAAACCTGAACCCTTGGCTTCGGTGCAGCTGATCTGCCTTGATAAAGAAGCAATAATTTGATTTCCGCTAGTGGCAATTTGTCCGTAATTGCATTACCGAGATTTTCCTGACTGCTTCAGGAGTCTTTATTTAAGTAGAACTTCTTGGTGACCTAATAACAGTCTTTGGCTTTTCTTTATGTCCGCATTGCTTTTGGCTGCTTGTGGGGCTGCCTTTGGCTGTTGGGCTCTTGCTTGGCTGTTCTTTATTGCAAGAAGTATTAAAATAGCCACGAAACTCTTTAGGGGTTAAATGTAAGATTAATCAGCCTTCTAGAACAGAGAGGAGTATTTGTCTAGCTTTGGGCCAGCTGATGGTGGTGGCATCTGTTCTGAGTGCTGCCCTCCTGTTGAATGCAGCAGCTACTTCATCCTCTTTGCAGAGGACAGTGAGGATTACGGGCCCTTCCTGAACTGCCCTGCATTTTGCTGCTTGAGGCTTATGGTCACTCCTGCCACTGGCAGCGCGGGGGTTGATCAGAGAAGCTATTAAAAATCTTTTTACTCAATCTACACTTGAAACAAGATAATGAAATATCTTGAGTGCTAGTCTCTGCTTTCCTCTCAGCCTGTGCTGAAATCGAGGTGAAGCTGCTGTTAATAGGGCAATTACTCGTTAGTTTCAGATGTTTAGAAAGAAAATAAAGCACATCTAAAGAAAGGGGAGCCAAGCTGCCTGTGGTGGTGGGATTGTGCTGTACCTACTCCAGAGCCTGCTGAGCACTGGGCAGCTTTCTGGGGGCAAAGCGGCTGGAGCTCCAGTGAGATCAACCAGAATTGCTGCTCTTCATTTCTTCCTGGCTCTAGGAACCAGCCTCGATGTTCCGGCTCTAGGAACATGAATTTTTCCTCTTGGTCATAGTAATTTCATCTACAGTTGTGGAAGTGTTGAAATTTCCATTGCTCGCTGCCTCATCGCTCTTCGGAAGCTTCAATTTGCTCCCTGGGCCTGTGGGAGCTGTCGCAGTAAACTGGCAGGCTTTAACCCAAAACTGGGATTCTGGTGATTCATCACTAACACTTCTGCTCCCACCTTTTTGTGCGCTCAGCATGGAAATCTGTTGCTTTATCCCATCTTTTCTCGTTTGATTCTGCTGCCTTTTGCTCTCGGGCTGCGCGGCGGCTGGGGATCTTGGTGGATCTGGATGGGAGTGAGAAGAAGTAGTGCAGGGTGATCCAGGGGCTGATCCTGCAGCTGCTCTGCTAATAGAGGATCCCATTGAGATGAGGAGCAGCTGCTGAGCCTCTCAAAGGGCTTCTGTTAAAGGGAAGAGCTGGGGGATGCCAGGAGGGAGGTCTGAGAAGATTTTAAAAGTACTTGACTTGCTGTCTAGAAATCCAAGGTGTCAGGACTTCAGTGAGGAGTTGACGTGTGTCATTGGGGTCAAAGCTTTTTTTTAATTCCTTATCCATTGAGTGATGTGGCTTTTGGGGGTGAAGCAGGTAACGTTTTAGTGTTTGATCCTCTTCAGGTGCAGGCCAGGCCCATCCCCATCGCATCTGTTTGTGCCAGCTTTGGTGGCTCGGCGGCAGCTGCTGGGGCAGCCGGAGCTCTGCAGGTGCTGTAACCCGCACGAGGTTATGCGTTCTCCAGGGTGGGATGAGCTCCGTGGAGACTTTGAAGTTTAAATCAGTTAACGGCAGTGCTCATGCTGTTTGTGGCCTCGGTTGTTTCCTCCAAAGCCCCCACGGAAGCACGTGCTGGGCGGAGAGTTTCCAGACTTCAGCCTCCCCGAGAGCTGCACCTTCGCCCTGGCGATGGATGTAACCCCCGTTCTCACCGAGCGCTGCAGGTCTGAAATGTGAGACACCCAGAAGTCTTTGTGCCCCTTTATTTCAGGATGACACTAGAAAAAATAGGACTATTTAAACTGCAGATTGAATGTTAGTTTAAATTGCAGATTGAAGTTCAATTTGCAGACCCGTTGGTGAACATGAGCGGGTAAGTGGTCTGTCATCTCAACTGGAGAAGGAACGTGGTGGAAAAGCCAAGTCACGTCACACGTTCCTAGTGGAGCAGAGGCCTTTGGTGCCTTCCTGTGTGATGGGGGCAGGATGGGGTGAGTGGCTGCCCTGGGAGTCACCTACCAGCTGCTTTTCTGAACAGTGCTGGAGGATGTTCCTTGGGAGGAGGAAGGGTGGCAGCTGCCTGGTCTCTGGTGACTGTGGTGCAGGAGAGGAATGTGGTGAGGTGCAGAGCTGCGAGCGTTCACCCAGGGACCTGTCTGGTTGATCTGAGTGACTTTGGCCAGAGCAGTGTCCTGCACTTCGTGTCCTTCATATTAACCCTCTGTGAAGCCAGAGCTCTGTCGAGAGTCTCCCTCCACCAGAGTTCAGAGACATTCACGATTCCCACCACCACCCTCTAACCCCAGAGTTCTGTGGTGCCTTTTAGCTTTTCAGGAAGTTACTGCTGGCTGAGCTGACTCATCTGGACGGGATTTTGTTGCTTGCCTGCTGAACTTGCCTGCTTTTGAGATGCCCAGTTGTTTTTGCTGTGTGGATCCTGCTAGAGAGACTAAGTGAGCAGACTGCCAAATATCTTTATTTGGTATCCGAGTTAAACCCGCGCTGGTGGGTGTTACAGAGGCAGTGAGTGGGACGCTCTCACAGGCAGTGCTGAGGGTGTGTTTAGTGACATGGAAGTGCTTCTGTAGGAATAAAATGTCTGTTTGCCACTTGCAGGTGCTGTGGGGTTGCTGCCTCCATGGTAGCACTCCAGCAGAGCTGCTCACAAAACCCTCCTCTGCTGCTTTAATGGGTCGGGGGTCTCCTCCCCCGCCTCCACCTCACTGAAGCTGAAATGCTTCAGGCCTTACTCTGCTTTAGCAGTTGGTATCTGGTGGGCTTTGTGTCCTGAGGGAGGGCTGTAAAGGCTTTCGACTGAAACAGGGGTCCAGCTGTTTGGGCTGTCTGCTCTCGAGCTCTCTTTTACGCTGTTTAACACCTGTAGTTTTTCAGGGGGTGCTTAAGCAAATGAACAAGGGACATCCAGGTTCATCATGTCCATATCCTGTGCCAAGCTTGAAAAAGAAAAGGTCCATCGTAGAGAAGGGACATCTCAGAAGCAGCCACTTGGTTGGTAGTAACTCTCAGAGAAACGAAAGCCCCGGAGCAGGGATGCAGAGAACTGTCACGGGAAAATGGTGCAAACAGCTGCTTCGACAAGCTTTGGGGGTTCATCACTGTTAAATAAATCTGCCTGATAGAGTTAAAGGGGTTAAGCCCAGGTAGGGAGCTGGAATGGGGAAAAATTGTCACCATAGGACTGGTTGAGGGATGGGGACATCTCAAAGAGGTCCTGCTGTTGCTGTAGCCAGGAAGAATCCTGCCTCTGTCCTATGGAATCCGCTGAGGCTTTGTGCAAAAGGCAGCGAGGACAATCGGTGGCTCCGGGCTGGGGGCAGAGCAGTGCAGGTGCCTTTGTTTGGTGTCGGACGAGTTTTTGGCACAGTAATTGGAGCCCATTCACGGCAGCGCAGTCCTGGGCTGATACAGATCATACCTTCAGTCTAAACTTGCTGCTCCCGGTTTGTTAGCCTCTGGATACGGGTGTGGGAAAGGGGAAACAAAGGACATGTCTATAACTAATCTTGCCTTGTGTTGACATTCTGTGGGTGAAACAAGTTTTTCCCTGCATTAAAGTGCTGGAGATGAAGTTATAAAAGCCATCACGGGGGAAGGGAGGGGACCGTGCCAGCAGTTTGATCTGTCCCTTCCACAGCAGAATGCTCCAGAGGAACTGGGAAGCTCAGGTCATTTACCCCAGATGGATTTTTATTTGTGAATCTTACTTTCAGCTGGGGTTTATCTAACACGGTTGCATGGAGCACAGCAAAGTTTTCCCCGTGTGCTGGGTGAGGCCTGGAGAAAGCTGGCACCTTTTTGTGCCGAGAGGCAGCAGTTCTGTCCTAGGCATGGGGAGCGTTTCACTGTCTGACTGCAAAAGGAAAAACCAAGTGCTTGGCCGAACCCTGGGAGAGCAATGGCGTGGGGCAGCGCTGCGCGGTGCGTGCTCTTTGTGCAAAGCGGGGATGTTGAAACGCTGCGCAGATGGCAGCGCTGGGCTGAACTTGGCACCTCCCGCACGGCCCCGGCAGTTCAGGATGGCAGTACTGATCTAGTGGGGTTCACAGTCGTACCAGAAAGATCTCGGAGAAAGACAGAGAGCGCTGAGCCTGTAAAAACGTTCCCTCTTGGAGTTCATATTAAACAGGCATTTTGGCATTAAAAATTACGCTCGTGGTGCTGCTGTTCAAACCACCCGATAATGTGGGGCTGACTGTGCAGGAAATGGGGAGAATCTCAAAGTGGGGTGTGTGGTCAGCCCGTTCTTTGAGAGTAACAGGAGAGAAGTGTTTCCATGTTTGCCTGGAACCTGCAGCATGACTCTGGGCAAGCTGCTTCTCCTCCCCGTGCCTCAGTTTCTCATTTGTGTGTGATCCTTTCAGGCTGGAAGCATTCAGGACCAGGAGTGGCAGAGCACGAATGGTTCCTGGCCTGGGCCCAGGCTGCTGTGTGCGGAACACTGGTGTGCGTACACTGCTCGGGCGAGCTGTAGCACCCTGCTAACCTTAGCTTTGGTGTCCTGCTTCCCAGCTCGGAGGTAATCAGAAGGTCTACCAGATGTCGTGATTTATTTATTCTTTTCTCTTGCTGAAAAGCTGTTTCAGTAGCTTCGTGTTGGGCCCTCCAGGCAGCTGGCGATACTGCAACCACCGTAAGGAGGACTGGGAGTATGGGAGGAGGCTCCTCTTAAAGTGTTGATGTGATTCATGTAGTTAGAGGGGTATAAAAGACAGGAAACCTTCTTTTTCCATGTTTTCCACCTTGTTTGTAACTACAGAAATATCAAGGATGTCTTAACTCTGTTTTCCTTTTACTTTATCTGTACTGGAAGCCTTCCAAGGGCTCAAGAATCAAAGGTTTCTCATCTTGAGAGTGAGAGCCCTGCCTTTTGCAGCGATGCTTATCAGGCGTTGATGTACGCAGGGTTAACAAAAAATGGAAAAACCCAACCCCACAGCTCTGTCCCCATCATCTGGATTTCACCTTGTGAGCCCGGTGACATGGATGATCCCGGTAACTCCTTAGTCATCTGGATTCTCCAGGATCCAAGTGAACAAATCCTGAAGATCTAATGTTGCAACAAGTTTTTGCTTGTTTCTGAACAACTCTTACTGCTCCTGCAAGGCCGCCTGCCCGTCTGGGTTTGTCTTAGTTCATTCTTAAACTCCAGAGCATAAAGCCAGTGCAGGAGCACTCCCCGCCTGGCCCAGTGGGTACAAGATGGGCTTGCTGGAAGATCCCACCCAAGCAGTGCCTGGCATCAAGCTGGGTTGAGGAAAGGTGCACTTCAACCAAACACTCTGAGGATGTAGAAATTCTTCAGATGGTTTTACCATTTGAAAAACAAACTTTGAAAGAGTTAAGCTGAAGGTGAAGAGTTCAGCTCTTTTCCTCCATCAGCAGGGTGTTGAGCTTCAGGCCTCGAGCCGTCATGGAGGGAGTTGCTGTTTAACATCTACTGTCCCAAAAACCCATCCTGGGCTGCTGATGCCCCTGTTTCCTTCAATGATACCTGCAGATGCTGTGTCCTTCGGGCAGCTCTCCCCAGCTGTGAAAGCAGCTCGTAACCAGAGGAGTGATCACAAAGCCTGGAATTTCTTCCCTTGTGCTCCTGGGCCAGTTGTGAACCTCAGAGCCAGATCAGCTGAGTCACTGCTGGGTTGTCTGCTGGGAATCCAGCTCCCAAGCTGGTGTAGGACCCTTTTTGCCCTTGGCTTTTCTGCTGTCCCTCCTCGGAGGGTTGCTCCCTTCTGCTGAAAGCAGAGCAGGGTTCGTGTGGGGTTTTGCAGAGGGCTGCGCTTGGGACCAGCAGGTGCTTTTTGGGTGGCTCGGTTTGAGCAAGAGTCAGGAGGGGCAGCGTGGTTGAACCGCAGCTTCTGCCTCTTGGCCGGAAAGTGCAATGGGTTCCCGTGTTCTGAGGGTTTTGTGTTGCTGTATTAATGTGGACTGAAATGACCAAAGAGCTGTGAAATCCCGTCCTGGCACGGGTGTGAATTTCCCCTCTGTAAAGGAAAGGGTTTGTAGTTTTAAAATACCGAGATGTACCACGCTTCCTTTGCAGAGACTTGAGGTGAAAAGTCTCAGTGGCAGAACTTACTGCTGTGGCTGTGTTAACTCCTTTTGCAGGGGCAGCTCAGGGTTTGTTACCTTTTCATCTGCTGTAAATCCCAGGTTCATTCTCCTCTTTGAAACACCTTAACATTCAAATTGTCCTTTTCCTCCACCCGGACATCCCCGCTGCAGCTGCTGGTCTGGCTGTGCTCTCCCTCCCCGGGGCTTTGCTGCTGAGCAGGACTTTACTTTATCCCAAACGCAAGAAAGAGAGATTTTTCTTTCCCTGAACACTGCGGACTGTGTCCAGCCTTCGAAGGCTGCCCCTAGCCATCCTGCTGCCTGCCTTCTGGAGATCTCGGTGTCCCCCCTTGGCTTCGTTTCCTGGTGGGGTTTTGTGGAGGCCCCTCAGCTGCTGTGGACTTACAGCCCCACTTGTCCTTTGGTACCTTGTGTCAGCGTGTTCCGACAGGCTGCTCTGGATCCCCCACTCCATTTCTGGTGAGAGCTTCATCTTCCCACTGAGAGAAGCCCTGTGAGGCCTGTCTTTGTGGAGTGGATATTCTTTTTCTCTCTAGCTTCTGGAACATTCATCCCAGCCCCTCTCCAGCTCTCGATCTTGCCTTCATTCCTGTCTTGGTAGCCAGCTCTGACCATTCCATGAGTTCCTGTGAAATGCTTCTATTTTCCAGCACATTTGTTGTTTCTGTCGTGCACTAAGCAGAGGATTTTCAGTTTCATTCAGAACAAATAGAACTGACTGCTGCATTTCCTCAGTGCAGCAGCTGGGACTGACAGTTCCCTTTACCTGCTCCCTCTGGAAAGAAAAAGTAATTAAGTAAAGCCTGAGGATATATTTCTGAAGCTTGCTGGCTGCTGAGAATTTTTTGGTCCCATTTGGCAGCAACCTGTCAGGTAACTTGATTCACCATGACGAAAACACAGAGAAATTGAAATGAGATTTAAACGAGTTGATGTTGAAGCCTCAGTTTTGATCTTTGTTTCACCAATGCTTCTGCTGCTTGTCACAGCAGTGGAAACACCTGGCTGAAGCGGTTTTGTCCTCAGAGATGTGTTTTCTGATCAAGTAGCACCTTGCAGGGCAATTCCCTAGTGTGGCTTGTGGATTGCTGTTCTTAACACCCTCTGGAAGTCCCGCACGTGGCTCTTGTCCAGGTCATTTTAAAGCAAGAGGAGGAGAAAGGGTGATGCTGCGTTTCTTGGTCTGTACCAGCCTCACCTACTGTTCTGTCAGACCAGAGCGAGCTCACTCGAGGTGATGCTCTACCCCAGAGCTGCTGGCTGGAGCTCATTAAGGTGACTGTAAGGTGCTCAGTTACTGCTCTGGCACGGCCGGTCGCTGATACCCTCCTGCTGCAGGAGCTCCAGCCCTGCTGTCCCCTCTGCTCATGCCACCTGAGCTCTGTCCCACTCGCTGTTGAGCAGAAAAAAGCGTCGTATCGAGATCTCCCAGCTAGATTGTTGAGGGAGATGTTAAAGATGCAGGAAGTGGTGCCGGGGTGCAGCAGGGGGCCACTGATACACACTCAGCAGCCTGGTTTGCTGTGAATATTTTGTCTGAAAGGCGTTTCTGTGTGCCAGGGTCCTGCTGTGGTTTGACAGGCCCAGGAGAAATTCGACTTACACTGAATTTGGGATATTTATGTGCCCTTACTGTCCCCAGCCCCCAAATCAGGAGCATCATCTGAACAAGACAATGTGTTCTAAAGAGCACTAAAAGGTGTAGACTGGGGAAGCTACAGAACTGAAATAAATTAGCAGTAATTTTTGTTACACTGGGGTGGAAGATATTTGCATAAGTGTGTTAATGTTTACTGAATTATCGATGCAGAGACTGGCTGGTCAAAGAGAGGGTTGAGGAAGCTCTGAGCTCACCAGCCTTGATGCGGCTGGGAAGGACAAGGGACACTGCAACTCTAGAGCTGCAGTGCTGCAAACTTCCTACTTTTCAACACCAGCATCGCACCAGTCACTGACTTGGGGCCGCACGAAAGCCTCCTGCAGCACTTGGAGGCAGCCGAATGGCTCCTGGAGATACAGCAATAGTTCTGTTATCTGCAGCAGCTTTGCTGTCCCGTGAAAAGTAAAAGTGGCCCAACCTGACACCTCTCAGCTGTGGAGCTGCCTTGGCCCGGCTCCAGAGCTGGTGGCCAGGTGGCAGCTGGGCCAGCTCAGTGCGGAGGGATGATAACAGCACTGAGCTGTAAACAGGACGCTCCACCCTGCCCTGGCGCCTCTCGCACCCTCCTCCTTGTGCCCCAAACGCTGGGCTGTGCAGGCAGCCTGTGCACCCCGAGGAGCAGCACCCTGCCCTGCCCCTACCACTGCCCCTGGCCCTTGGGGCTCCTCCACGCTGCTTAAAACCCAGTGGAATTGTTGGGTAGCGGAGTTGTGCTTCATGAAAAAGCGACAGTTCTTGCTGTTCATACATGAACAGCTTTCGATGTTTGTAAGCCATCTGATGCTGTAGGAGGCCATGTCTCCTCTGCTCTGTCTTGTGTCTTCTCAAGGTCCTTCCAGGCTGTGCTGCCCCATCAAAGGTTTGGAAGGTCACAAAGGTGACCCCAGTTGCTCTGGGTGTGATGGTTATATTGAAGGGGGCCTTGTGGAGAGCTCAGAGGGGCTGCCCTGCTGCAGCAGCGTCTGGTTCTGCTGCTGCCAGCAGTGTGACAGGAAGAGAGCCATGAAGTCATACTAAGGGACATGCAAGTACCACAGCCTGGGGAAGCAGTGAGGCACCAAGGAGGAAGCTGCAAACAGTAACAAGTTTCTAACCTAGAGCGGGTGCTGGTGAGCAGAGTGTGCCTCGAAATGCCACCTGGACCCGGCACAATGAGCCTTTAATCCAGTGTGGACCTTACCAGGTGTGGCCGGACTAATGCTTCGCTCGCTCTCCCACGTGCCTTTTTGTCCCTCCTCTTTTCTCACGTAGAACTTGACTTCCACCACTCCAATGGCATCTGAGCTGATAAAAAGAGGTATTGAACAGGCCCTGTCCCTGGAACAGTTTCAGCCTGTGGAGGGTGCACAGCATCTTTGTATACGGAGGGGTTTGGCAAACACAACATGGTGCTTGACAGTTTGAACTGGTTTTAGTGTGGTTAACTCCTGGGTTTGGTGTGGTGAACTCTACCTGCCTGCTGTGCCCTCATTTTGGGGAGGGAGGGGAGACCGTCTGTACACAAAGCACCTGAAGCGAAGCTCTGCATGGCCTTCATATCTTGCCAGGAGGCCGCAGGGCTGGTTCTGACGTGCGTGGTGATTTGCATGGCTGATCAAAACGAAATGCAAACAGACTTTCCTGCTGGCTCGGACTTGCCTTTTTCTTGCTGCCTTTTTTGGTTTGGGCGCTCACACCTTTTTTAGCTGCGAGGGTGACAACAGGGCTGCAGGAGAGGGAAGCTGCGCTGCCTGCGGGCCACCACATTTGGGGTGTGTTGGAGATGGGGAGGGCGCAGCAGAGTGCATGCTGCATGTCTCCCTGTGCTGTAGCTGCCAAGAGAGACACTTGGCTCTGCTTAAACCAGTCTCACTTACAAAGCGTTTCTGCTCATCATGCTTGCAGCCACCGTTAGGAAAGTCACGCCTGGACGGGCAGTGTGGCTGTCTCATGGAGCTGGGCAGACCCAGAGCTCCTGGATTGGAGCCCAGGCTCTGCCAGCGGTGGGTTATGACAGAGAAGAGGTTGCGCATCTCCCTTTCTGGTCTTTGCTGAATGAGCACGTGGGTCTGTGGACACACCAAGTGCTCCCGTGGTTGTGCTGGAGGATCCAAAACTGTGCAGATGTTCTCTTTGCCTCCTTGAAACCGGAAGCGAGCAATAGCGTGTTACTTGAGGGGAAACTGAGGCATGCAGCCTCCCTTTTGCTGATGGGTCTTACCGTGGGTAAGAGCCTGGGTGCTCTGACTAAGCATTGTGCTCTGGCTGATAAGAAATACGGGCCCACAGACAGCGTAGGGGGTTGTTTTCCTACAGCACCCACGCAGAAGCGCTGTGGACATGCTGAGCGTTTCGCTGGGCTGTGTAGCAGCTCCCTCGACTTCAACTGGAATGTCTCACTGATGGCTTCAAGCAGCCACTTAAGGACTGCAATAAAACCTCCTCTAGAGAAGTGATCTCGTGGTGATAAGCAGGAATGGGGCTTGGAGGAGCAGGCAGGAGGGCGGAGCGGGCGGTCCATTGCCAGCCCTCCCTGGCCCATGCCGCTCCAGCGCTGTTCCTGTTGCTGCTCGGAGCAGCAGAGCTGCCAGTGCCAAGACTGGGCGGCCACATGGCCTTGGCAGGGGAGAGCTGCTGCTGTCGTGGGTGGGGAGAAACTCAGAGGGCACGTTAGAATCAACAGGACTCTGGTTTCACAAGCACATGGACTTTTCCAGGCCCTGTGTGCTAGTTCCCTTCTCGGGGTCTTTGCAGTGGCTGTGGGCTGGTTAACTGGGACCACTGGTGCCGCAGCCTGGCTGTGGAAGGCTGATTCTCTTCTCTTTTCCCCTTGCTCAGCAAGCGTTCCCTGCGCTGTCGCTGTGGAGAAGAGCTGCCGGCCCCGGCAGCCCCGGGTGCGGCGCACGTCCTCCCTGGACACCATCGTGGGTTCCTACCTGCTGGGACAGTGGCCAAGGGATGCTGATGGAGCTGCCACTTCGTGCATGAATGACAAAGCTACCCAGGTATAAACACCCGCGGACTGCCCTGGAGGCCACTGGGCCAGGGAGGGCTGCAGAACCCACATGAGCTGGGTGAACTGGGGGAGATTGGGGACAAGATTAAATCTCCATCCATCCAGCTGCAACTTTCTAGGAAAACTTTTTTCTCCTTTTGCTTCTCGGCTTCAACCGACTGCACTTGGGTGCAGCATTAGAGTTTCCTTGGCCTTGTTTGGAGGCAGATGGCCTCTGGTTTTCCCCTCCAGTGCTGGCTCCATGCTATTTTTTTTCCCCAGCTCACGGTCCTGGGCCAAGTCCTTATATAACGCTGTCGGGCTGCGTGCCACGGGCTGTGAGGAGTCAGGGGTGCTCCCGCCGAAGGGCTTGCTAGCACAAACCGCCCAGCGCTCTGCCGGGAGTGGAAAAGCTCCAGACCTCGAGGAACTCTTAGCAACCTGTAAATATTGCTGTGTGGCAGCAACCAGGGCCTGCCTATCTGCAGAGCTGAAGGAATTTGGAAGGATAAGAGCATCCGTTTGCTTAACAGGCCGTTTATTTAGCGCCTTCAATCTCTGTTAACTTGCTGTTTGATCTTTGCTGTTCAACAATTTATTACCGGGCTGTTTGCAGGAAATTCTCAATTGGATTCCAGCTCCCATTGTCCTTTCCCAAAGCGTTCTCGCCTGCTTTTGTGTCGATCCCAGTGCCCAGGAGCGCTGCTGAGGGCAGAGGCCGTGCTGCAGAGGAAGGGAAAGAATTTGTCTCTATTTTGGAGGCAGGGAAGTGCACTCTTCCTTGCTGTCTCCAGCAGCAGCTGCACTGGGAACGCTTAACCCCACGGCTTGGGGCTGATCCATTCTTCTTGCATGTGGCTCTTTTGGGGAAAGGGATGAGGAGGGGCACCTCCTCCTCCTCCTCCTCCTTCCCGGAATGGGAGATCCCGCTGTGTTAATTCAGCTGGTGCTGATCCCTCCTCCCTGCAGGGAAAGGGCCGGGACCGCCTAGGCTCTCACGGGTTACCTGCAAGTGTCCTGAAAACACTCACTTCACCTCGCAATGTGTCTGCAGGATGGCAGCGACCTCCACACGCAAACCTGTGTCAGATGACTCTGGAATAAATTCTGGGTTCTAGACTGCCCTGAGGATTAACACCAGTTCCTCATCGTAACCTCCAGAACTTTCCTGCTCCCTCCGTGGCTTCAGGCTTAATCGTTTCTGCCCATGGGACTGTCTCTGATGGCCAGAACACATTTCCCTCCCTCGCACAGCTCCCGATCAGTGGGATCTGCTGTTGTCGGGGGGGGGGCGTTCAGGGAGCGACGGGGCTGCAGGTGCTCAGCATGAGGGGGAGGATGGCAGCCCCGAACACGATTGGAGCATGTGGCTTTATCTTGCTGTGCAAAGCACTTTGTTCTCTCCTTTCTGAGGAAGCGGTTTTGCCACGGTTAGTGCAAAAGGTTCTGTAACTTCCTTCTGCCTCGGCAGTCCCCTGTGAGAGGTGGGACATGAACGCACCCTTCGCTTTCAGCCCTTCCTATTGCAACCAGGCGCTTTTCTTCCTTTTTAGGCCCTATTTTTTTCTGTGAGCACCGGTGCAGCGCTCAGTGCTGCCATCAGTGACTTCTCCAACAGGGCTCAGGAGGTTTCCAGGGATGGAGGAGAGTTCCTGTCACGTCCTGACTGCTCCGAGCAGCTGGAGTTCAGCTTCCCACAGACTCGCTTTGCAGCTCTGTCCCACGTTACTGCGAGGTCTTGTCTCTTAGACCTTTGCCTCCTTAACTTTCTTCTGTGCTCAATCTACTGGAACGTAAAATGACACAATGTTTTGGGGTAACGTCCAAATAATGTTTGAGTCGTTTAGGAGACTGTTCAAGGTAGGAGACGAGAAAGATGCACCATGTGCTGCAAGCGTGACGTTGGTCTTTGCCATGGGGGTTCCCATCGCATTGGTCAGTGCCTCGGCTCTGCCTGGGGCGGTTCAGGGACACACGGTGTTGGCTGCAACTGGCTGCTCTGCGCTGAGCAGGGCCTCGAGCAGTGGTTCAGGCTGGACGGACCCATCTCTCAAACCGAACTGAGCACTGTAAATCGAACAGAAGAGCTTCTGTGCCACTGTGTCCGCTGCCAACAGGCCCTGCACGATGGATACCAAGACAGCAAATGGCTTCAGCTGTAGGAACACGGCGCACTCTGCGCACAGCGGAGTGAGTGAGGAGGGGTACATTGGAGGGGTTGGATTTCTGCCTAGAAATCACCCGTACCCCTTTACAGGAGGGAAACCTGGTACCTCTCCAGGTAAACTGCCTCGCTTCTTTGGTTTAAATAGATTTTAAAACCTGTTTTGAGAGAAGAGGCTTCTGCCGTTGCCATGACTCAACAGGGTGGTGTGAAACAGCTGCTGTTCTCGCAGTGGCCTCTGGGGAGATCAGTGAGGCCGTTAAGGAGCTGTTCTCAGGCCCTTGCACCTTCTGGCAGCCTGTGGAGGAGGATGGAGGAGGGAAGCATCATCCCAAGCCTCCCACGGAATCGGCAGGCAGCAGGGACACAGGGTGAGCACTTGGAGAGGCACTGAAATGTGATGTGGGGGAAAAAATGACAGCAAGTCTTGAAACCGATGTGCCTTGGGACTGCTCTGCTCCTGGAGTGCCTGCCGAGAGGGCTGAGTTCAGTGGAAGGAAGTTCACACCCTTTGCTGATCAGATTAACAGCCGTTCTGATTCCCATTGATATTTGTGGCTCTGAAAAGGGCCGGGAAGGCGGTGCCAAGGCTGTTTTTCTGCATGGGGAAGTCAGCCGAGAGCCACGGCGGGAGGGATGGGGCTGGGGAGGCAGCTGGGCTCTTCCAGCCGCTCTGCAGGCCAAACGCTGGCTTTGGTTCTGCCTTTGAACCCCGCTATGGGAGCCCGAGCTCTCCGAAGCGAGCGGCGTGTGCTCGCAGCTGGGTGAGGCTTTTCCTCTCGTAACGCCTCTCCGTACAGCGAGTGCCTGAGGCCCTGCGTCACCCTGGGGCCCTGTGTCGCCCTCGCTGGTGGGAGCCTGCGCAGGGCCTGGCCACAGGTTTGGTTCTCCAGAGCGGTGGTTTGGTGCCCGTTCTCTCGCAGCTGCTCACGGAGAAGAAGGCCCCGGCTCCTGGACAGGTCTGTCTGTCCAGGGCGGGGAGGTCCCGTTGCCCGATAGCACAAATGTGGCTGAATTTGTTTTGGCAGCTCCCGCTTAGTGCATGTTATTGAGTGTTGTATTAACCGTGGAGCCTGGGAGAGGACGGCGGAGGGGCGGTGGCTGGTCGCTTACTCTTAGGACTCTCCCACCAGTCTCTAAACCAGTAAACGCTGTGATTATACCGGCCATGTTTCTCCTCACTGCAGACCCCGATGTCGTGGCCTGACGCGGAAGCGGGGACAGCCAGCTGCAGCGCTCACAAGCGCTCTGCTTCCTGGGGCAGCACGGATCACCGCAGAGAGGTAACGCACCACCAGACCCGCAGTAGGGGCTGCTGGGACTAAACCCAGCCCCAGTGAAACCCAGTGCGTTGCTGGTCAGTGTTGTGGGGTCTCTGGGTTGCAGCGGGGCCTGGTTTCCACCTCCCTGGAAGGAGATGATAACCCAGACCCACTGTGGGAAGGGCACTGGCCCCATCGCAGCGGGGCAGCTTGTGACAAGCCCTCAGGAGCGCTTCTGGCCCGTCCTCTGAGAGGTGGCCGGAGCTGCTGCTCCTGTGACTGGAACCGCCTCTCTTCTGGCACTTCCCATGGGTTGGAAGAGGGGAAGAAGAGAGCCGAGCCACAGTCCTTTTTGGCAGAGCGCGTTGGCCTGTCTGGTTCTGTTGCTGACACGTTGTTTTCCAGATTGCCAAACTGAAGCAGCAGCTCCAGCGAACGAAGCTAAACGGCAGAGAAAAGGAGAGGAGCTCCCCGCTGCCGGGGGACCACGCTGTCCTGCCGTCACTCAGGGTATGTCCATGGCTGCCCCTGCTCTGCTCTCACTGTACCTCCTGGGGAAGTGGAGAGCAAACGCCTCTTCTCAGACCTCTGCTCTCGTGCCTGAGAAGGGAGGATTTTTTTCTCCTCTTCAGCGTGTCCCTGTGCTTTGAGCAGCAGTTCGTGAGTTTACGTGACTCTGCCATCAGTCTTCTTCCCCCGGCCCAGGAGGCTCTGGCCGAGCTGTGGGAGCAGGGTGTAACTGCCGAGGTTGTGCAGACAAAACTAACTTCTTTGCTTCTGGGCTGTTACAGGACTCGCCTTCAGGCTTCCCATCTCCATCTCCCGTTCTGAGGCTCAGCCCCTGCTTGCACAGGAGCCTCGAAGGGCTCAACCAGGAACTGGAGGAAGCGTTTGTGAAGGAACAGGGTGATGAAGAGCTTTTGCGGGTAAGGGAAGGTCACAGGATTGCTCTGAATCGTCTGGGTGGTCCTGGAAAGTCTTTCCTCTAAAGACAGTGTCCATAGCTGGTTCTTGCCCACGGGGATGGTTTCTTACACCTAGTTCTAGTTGGTTCCAGGCATGTAACTGCCTAAACTGGGTCAAGTGGGGGCTGGCTTCTCCTTAAACCGTGCTGCTGCTCTGAGAGACTGGCCAGGAGTAGCCTCAGGGTAGCTGACACTTCGCTGGCAGCTGTAGGACCCTCAGACCAGCATCCAGGGGCCACGCTGTGCTGTTGGGGCAGAAGCACCCCCAGCCGCGTAGGGCTGGCTCAGGAAGCTGCCTCGCTCCCTGAGCGGAGCCGATGCCTGCCCCCAGCACCCCACGTGGCTGCTGTCTGTCAAACCTCTTCGCTGGCAACAGGCGTTTCTCGCTCCTCTGAGACTTTGCTTCCTCCCTAGATCCTGGATGTCCCAGACGGACACAGGGCGCCAGCGCCTGCCCAGAGAGGCTCTGGAGACACATCACTGGCGCTGGAGCCCAGTAGCGGCAGCTGCAGCAGCCTCTCCCTTTCGCCTTCCCCTTCCGTGCCTCTCCGCCTCTCTCCACACACCCCGCAGAGACTGGCAGCGGAAGAGCCCTCCTCGGCGGCGGACGAGGTGCAGCTGGATCCGAAAGAGAAAGGTGAGAGCAGGGGGTGCCGGTCGGGGGAGACAGAAACCTCCGGTGCGTTTCTCCTCCCTGTCTGTGCTGGGCTGGAAGCTGTGGCTCAGAGAGCAGAGAGGGGCTCTGCCAATTTGGCTAAACTTTTTTTTTTTTTTTTTGGCTTCTTTTAAAGGTCTCTCAAAATCTGTGTTTTCTTCCCTGCCAGAGGAGGAGGGCAGCCCCTCACCAGTGCTGGCCTTCGCTTCTTCTCCCCGGCCCAACCACAGCTACATGTTTAAACGAGAACCTCCGGAGGGATGCGAGAAGGTCCGGGCTTTCGAAGAAGCTTCGTGAGTATTGAGGAGCTGTTGGCAGAAGAGAAGCCACGTTGGTGCTGTGGGAGGGTGCTGGGGGTGGGGGCGGCTGAGACTCCTGTGGCTGCTGTTGCTGCCCCTCCCTTGCTCGGAGAGTGGAGAGCAGCCTCTAGGAAAAACCCCCAACAAAACCAGGCTGCTCAGGCGCTGGTGAGAAGAGCTGGAGGCCAATAGCTCACGCCCGGACATGCTCAGGAGGATCTCGTGCTTCCGGGCCCTTCCCAGGCAGCAGGTTCTCCTTGGTCGGCAGAGCCTCTGAGGAGGGGAGGGGGTTCTATACCTCCTTGTGCTGTGGGAACACACCAGGCTCCTCAGGGCGGTCCCAGCTCAGGCCCCAGTCAGGCTCTGTGCCAGGGCGAGTGTCCGTTCCTAACCCTGTCCGCTCTGTCTGTCTCCTCCGGCTCCCCCAGCCCTGAGCATCCTTTTCAGCCTTCCTGCCCGGACAAGAACAAAGTGCACTTCAACCCCACCGGTTCTGCCTTCTGCCCCGTCAGCCTGGTGAAGCCGCTCTTCCCAAACGTGGGCTTCCTCTTCAGGGGCTTCCCGGCTTCTGCCAGCCCTGGCATGGGGACGTTTTCCTCCTGCCAGCCCCCAACCCCTTCCCCGTTCCTGGGGGTGCAGAAGGACGCTGCGGTCGACAGCTTCAGCGAGTCCACGTCTCCTTCACTGAACTACGAACACTGGAAGCGCGGCCAGCCCGAGGAGAGCGTCGTCTTCCACAGCTCTCTCGTGGTGTGAGCCCTTGGGACAGGCAGCCAGTGCTAGCAGCTCTGGCTCCTCAGCGTGTCTCTGCCGGCCTCTGGAGACCTGTGCCTTGGCGGTGGGACACGACAGCCTCGAGGCAGCCTAGGGCTGGAGAACTGCAGCTGGCTGCCTCCGGGGCTGATAGAAACTGTGAAGTACAGCGTGCGGCGGGGCTCGTTGCTGCCAGAGAGGCTGCTCCTCTGAGCCTCCCCTGTTCGAAGCACTTTCCTGTGTTGAATTGTCTTTGTTTCCTGTGTGATTGTTCCGCTGGTAAAGAGTGGCCGGGCACGGCTGCGGGAGCAGAGGCAAACTCCTGCTCCAGGGCCCTGGGAACTGGGCTGAGCTGGAGGATTCAGGGGGGACTCCCTCAGCACCCCTCACCCTGCAGCTGCCTGCAATGGCTGAACCCTGGGGAGTGGGAGGGGGAAGAGGGGCTTGTGGGTCGGCTGCCCTTGGAGGTGTTGGGGCAGAAAACATTGTGTATGGGCGCTGATCAGTGTACGGGCTCCCACAGAGCATGGGGAGGGCTGGAGAGCAGCAGATGCCTGCCCGGGCCCTCCCTGGGTACCTTCAGCCCTCAGAACACGCCCGGAGCGTTAATGCTGTGTGAAACAGGGAGAGAGCAGGGGCTGCCCGCAGCCTTCCCTGGGTCTGCGCTCAGGAAAGCTCGGGTGGGGTTTTCTGAGCCAGGAGCTGCCTCTCTGGTTTCCCAGGTGCCTTGGCCAAGCTGCAGGAGGGGATGAAGGTGGCAAGTGGCAGCACACGCAGGTCCCTGCTCCAGGAGGTGCTGCTGCTGTAGAGAAACTACCTGCTGCTGCCAGGCTGAGCCGGGGGGGTGGAAGGGGGGCCGGGCCCGGCGGGAGGGAGCTCTGACCACGGGACGGTGAAGTGATGACCCAGGAACTGGATTGCGAAGCCTCTTGACCACACAGTGTTTGGTTTGTTCCGCTGCGAGGGCTGGGGGGTGTTGAAAAACCTCTTTTCTTGTATCTCATGTAGAAACTCTATTTTCTTCCAAAGACACTATTTTTGCAGCTGTTTGGAGTTTGTATTTTGTGTATTGCAAAGCTTAAAGGAGGAACCTTAGCTGGGAGCTCTCGTCCTGCCTTCCGACGGGTTTTTCCCGTTACACAGAATCAAAATAAATGTTCCAGGCACCCAGAGCTCTTCTTGGGGGTTTAACGGGGGTCGGGGCCAAACGGAGTCTGGGGACAGCGTAGCAGTCCGTGTCCCGGCCGTGGACGGCCCCATCCCACAGCCCCTCGAGGGGGGTTTTGGCAGCCCCTGGGCGGAGCTGGGGCGGTGGGAAGAGCGAAGCGCGGGCCGGGCAGCGGGGCGGGACACCGGCCGGGAGCGGAGGCGGGGGCGGGCGGGCGGCGGGACCTGCGCGGCGCTGCAGAAGGGTGGGGCTTCTCGTCCGAGGCGCATGCGCACGACGCGCGCTGTCGCTCAGACGACGGCGGGAGTGTCAACCACCTATCGCCCGCTAGCTCCGTCCCCCGCCGTGCAGCCAATCCCCGCGCTCCACATCGGGGTGCGTCCCTCTCCGCGACGCGGTCAGCGAAGGTCCCCGGTCCGGGGCTGCCCTAAGCGCTGCCTGCCCCGAGGGCCGCGCCACCGCCGTGACCGCGGCCGAGCCGCGGCGGGGACGTCCCCGAGATGCCTCTGGAGAGTCTTGGTATGCCCCTCCCGGCAGGTCCCACCCGCTCGCCCACGCTAATCGCCCGCCTCCGCACGGCGGCGGGCCCGGCAAGGCGGTGGGCGGGCGCGGGCGGGCCGAGCGGGCCCTGGGCGGCGGGCGGGCGCAGGCCGGGCGTATGAGGCAGCCCGCTCCGCCGCCGCCGCCGCCGGCCGCGCTGCGGGATGTGGTGCTGGACGTGGCCCCGGCGCTGAGCGGCCGCGCCGCCGCCATGGGAGCGACCGCGAACGGCGCCGCGCTGCCCGAGCGCCTCCGCCTGCCCGTCTGCTTCCTGGGCGTCTTTGCCTGCTACTTCTACTACGGCATCCTGCAGGAGAGCATGTGAGCGGCGCTCGGGCGGGGGCAGCGGTAGGGCGGGTGCCCCGGGGCGGGGGTCCAGGGAGCGCCGGGGGCGGCCGCCCTCGCTGCGGGCCCCGCCGCTGTTACGGCACCGGGTTGGGTCCCGCCTCACGCTGCTCCGGGCCGGTCCCCGCCGCTGTCTCTCACTGTGTCCCGCTCTTGCAGCACGCGGGGCCGGTACGGGGAAGGCGCGACGCAAGAGAAGTTCAAGTACGCCCTGACGCTGGTGTTCATCCAGTGCGTGATCAACGCTGCCTTCGCCAAGCTCCGTAAGTCGGGTCTCCGGGCCGGGGCTGCTCCGGGAGCTCGTCGGGGCTTTTCACCCGTCAGGCAGACGGTTGCCCCCACTCTTACGGCAGAGCGTCGCCGTCGATTGTCCCTTGCGATCCGGTGATGTTCTGAAGGTGTTTCACGGTGGTTGGTTGTGGCTCTGCTGAGTTCCCTCCTCTTTGCCTTCCTCCCAGTGATCCAATTCTTCGATGCTGTCAGGGTGGATCGCACCCGGAGCTGGCTCTACGCTGCCTGCTCACTCTCCTACCTGGGCGCGATGGTTTCCAGTAACTCGGCTCTGCAGTTCGTCAGTTACCCGACCCAGGTGGGGCGGGGGGGCGAGGGGCAGACGGCCTTAACCTATGGCTTAGTACCCTGCTTCCTCCCGGCTCGGGTTACCCCAAAAATGGGCGCTGTGCCAGGGAAGGTGGTGCTGTGGAAGAACCAGCTGGTGAAATGATAGTGGGGGGAGTGGTGATTCTGATGGTGGTTCTTCTGGAGTTGGTTTTGTGGGGCTGATCCCTAGCTTTTGGTCTGCTGGGGGTGCAGAGAGGGGTCAGGTGAGCTCAGCCTGTCCCTGACAGGAATAGCAGTCCCTAGGAATGAGGGGAATTGGCCAGTTGGGAGTTGAGGGTGCTGCTGGAGGGGTGAGCAGGTCCCTGACACCTTCACCGGCTGTTCAGCGGTTGCGCTGTGCCCACCACAGGGTTGTGTTGATGTATCTGGCGTGTTTGGTTGGGGGGTGCAGCAGGGCGGGCTGGCCCTGTGCCGTCCCTCTGGCATTGCCGTGATCGCCCGTTCCCAGCTGGTGAGGGAAGCGAGTGGTTAATTTGTTCTTTCCTGTTCTAGGTCCTCGGCAAATCCTGTAAGCCCATCCCAGGTGAGCGCACCCCACGGTTCTGCTGTGTTTGCGGGGATTTCTTGTGCCCCTGGCCAGCGCTGTGGTGTCAGTCAGAGCAGTGTCCGCGCTCTGCCGCAGGAAGGGCACGCAGCAGCTTGTCTGAGCTGTTCCGCTGGGCCAAGTTAAAATCCCCCAAGAGGGTTTTGGAGCAGTCACTGACGTTGCCTCTCTTCAGTCATGCTTCTAGGAGTAACTTTGCTGCGGAAGAAGTATCCACCAGCCAAGTACCTCTGTGTCCTCCTGATCGTGGCAGGGGTGGCCCTGTTCCTCTACAAACCGAAGAAGGTGGCCGGGAGCGACGACCATGTCTTTGGCTACGGGGAACTGCTCCTGGTGAGCGCTGCCGGGTTGAGGAGGAGCGGCCGGTTGCGACACAGATAAGGTCGTGTCCTTTGTACCTCCAGCGCAGCCTAAAGCTGGCGTGGAAACACTGCCGCAGGAGGACACTGGGGTGTGGGGGGCGTTAGTACACACACGTAATTGGTGTTCAATAGCTGACGGGGGTGCAAATAAAGTGGGAGGAGGCTCGAGATCTTCCCTGTGGGGAAGAAATACAGAGTGAAGGTTTTCTTTGCTGTCTGCCTTCGCCGTAGCTGTTGTCCCTGACCCTGGATGGGCTGACTGGAGTATCCCAGGACCACATGAGAGCTCACTACCAGACGGGGTCCAACCACATGATGCTGAACGTTAATCTCTGGTCCACCTTGTTCCTGGGGGCTGGTAAGGAGCACCTGAGACAGCCCCTGGGCGGAGATGCTGCGTCCTGCTCCAAAAAGGGGCCTGGAACGTATTTGGCAAAGAGCTTTATGTTTCGTTTTGGGGGGTTTTGGCGGGCTGTGGAGAGCGGGGGGTTCGCTGGAGCTCTCTTCATGCTCGGCAGAGGACAGTTCTGCACCCAAGCGCAGCTGTTCCTCGGCTGCAGCCGTTCCTCGGCTGCAGCCCTCACCCCTGGGCCTGGAGCTGGACGTGGCTGCTCTCCCGTGCCAGCCCAGAAGCAAACTGTGGCAGTGCAGCTTTCTGCTCCAGTTAGGGAGTAGCGTTTCTAATTAAGTGCTGGGGACTGCTGAGTCAGAGCCAGGACTGCCGATAATGGCTGTTCTTTCCTTCCTTGACTAGGAAGGCTATCGCTTTTCCTCCCGTTCTCTGAGTTTTCCACTGTGTGGGGTTTAGTCTCTGCTTTTCGCAGCTCCTGTTGGGTTTGGAGCGTAAATGAAAGCTCCACTACGCAGCCAGCGGCTGCCTGGGCTGCCTCTGGGCTCCAGATTCCTGCTTCTCACCTTACTCTCTCTTCCAGGGATACTCTTCACCGGAGAGTTCTGGGAGTTCCTGAGTTTTACGGAACGCTACCCCAGCGTCATTTACAACATCCTCCTGTTCGGCCTGACCAGTGCACTGGGGCAGGTAACAGCCCCTGCCCTGCTCCCCACCTCCACGGGGACAGCTCTGCCCGGCTAGGGGACAGCAGAGCGAGGCTCTCTGTGCTCTGGCTGGTGCTTGCTCTCTGTACAGACACCTTCAGCGTAAAACTGGTTTAATTTTGTGTACTAATAATCAGGATTTGAAATAAGATGCTTTTGGCTCTGGCTTGATGGTTTTTCGTCTGAAAACATTGTTCACATTGTACTTGTTCCAGTCAGAGCCACAAAAAGCATCTGGTTTTTTTTTCCACAGAGTTTTATTTTCATGACTGTGGTGTACTTCGGACCTCTGACCTGCTCCATCATCACTACCACCCGCAAGTTCTTCACCATTCTCGCCTCCGTCATCCTCTTCGCCAACCCCATCAGCACCATGCAGTGGGTGGGGACAGTCCTGGTCTTCTTGGGTAAGTCCGGGAGGGAAACCAGAGGCCTCTCTCTGGTCACTCAAACGGGGTGGAAGTGCGGTGAGGGCAGAGCTAGTGAAAGGTCTTGGTCAAAACCAACGCCCTGGAGCGAGGAGCGTTAGCGGCCATACAGCGCCGGGAAAGAGGAACACAGCTTCTAGCAGATCTGTTTGGTCTTTTTTTTTTTTCCTCCCCCACACCGGGTAAGTTGCTGCCTCCAAGCAACAGTTGGCAAATTGGTGCCATTACGCTGATTTTTCAGCGTTCCTCGCGTGACGTTTGTGCGAAGAGCTTTTCTATGCACACGGATTGTTTTCTGTCTTCGCAGGCCTTGGACTCGATGCCAAATTTGGGAAGGGTGTGAAGAAGACATCGCACTGAGGAGCGGGCTGATGGCTGCAGTTGGAATGAACTTTTAATTTATTGTCTTGTACCTCAAATCTGTTATGAAACTGGACTCAGGATCGGTAATCAGAAGGGGAGCGCCTGGAATTTTGTTTTTGTTTTTTTTTTTAATTCAGAATTGTCTTAAAAGTGTAATACTTTAGTTTTAATTGTAATTAAGCTTTTTTTTTTTGTCTGTAATCAAAGCTACGTTACTAGATCGTAGCAGCAGGACAAATTTCTTGCCTTAACAGGAAAAAACCCCTTCATATCTTTATTAAAGAAAACAAGACGAGGGCCATTTTTGCAGCACTCTAATGTCAGTCCCGTGGGCTGGTGGTGGGGAGGAGGAGCACAGCTCTGCCCAGAGAAGGGCTGCTCTGAGGATGAGGTTAGCGCATTGGTGCGGCCAGGGAGGATCCTCCATTAAATGCCTGTGTTGAAGACACCCCCCTCTTCTGATTGGTTGTCTGATTTTTCCAGAACTGGGGTGGTGGAGCAGCCAGTTGGACGTTTTTCTGTTAAGATAATTGATCTAAACACTGAGATACGTTAAAACCTTCATCCCAGCCCTTCTGAAGCAGCAGCGACTCTTGGCATACATAAAAGTTAACAGGAAACCCCTTTTTAAAATCTTCTCATCCCCTCTGGTGCTGAAGGACCAGGACCCTCTGCTGCTAAAACCATGCCAAGGGTGCGCCACAACGGCTTCTGAATGTTAAAAAGGGCCCTTGTTAATTAACCACCATCAGGGCGAGCTCTCAACGCCTGCTCCAAGCACAGGCAGCTCCCCAGGGCCATGTGGGGAGGAGCTGTGACCATAATGATGCCTTCAGAGCTGGAGAGCAGAGCTCTCCAAAGAGCGAACTGAGCACATGAAAGCGTGTTGCTACCAGCTGTCACTCGGTCTCCATCTGCTCGGTGGCCTTGGCCTTTTGCCCCTCCAGATGGGATCTGGATCTTTTACCTGAGCGGCTGGTGTTAAGTCTCTCTCTGTCCTCTGCTTCCCCCGCCCCTCCCATGTTCCTTACAGCTTTTTTGCCCTCAGATTTGGTTTGTTGAATCCATCTGGCTACGGGGTAGTCCTACTCAAACAACACGGTTCTGGGGAAATGAAACTCAAGGCTACTAAAGGGTTTTTCTCTGTTGCCTTCGGCTCTCTGCTAAGTTACACTGTCTTGAAAGTCGAGTGATAAGCAGCAAACAAATGTGTTCTGGGTAGCAGCGAATCCTGAGGTAACATCTTCTATCTCTTACTCCACGGGTCCTGCCTGATGGACACAGTGTGCTGGCACCCTCCCTGCAGAGGTTCTGCCTTCCCTGAAGACAGTTCTGCTTCCCAGTATCTCCAAGGTAATAAAAATAATTTCCATTTTATAAAAGGGAGCAGAAAAATTGCACGACTTGTTGACGAATGCTGTGGTAGAGATAAGAATTAATTATCTCCTGTGAGTCTGAATCCTAAAAACTACCTTTTCTCCTCGTTGATGGGACTTGTGCTCCTCTGTCTCAGCGCTATCTTAGTTTTAAGCAATTCTCGAGCTCAGCAACCAAAAGCAGTAGAAAGATTCTAGGTGAGCGCTTGGTTCTCTTCATTTCGCTGACTTGTTTTCCCTTCTGTTGAATTAGTGATGTGGGAATAGACCCTGTGTCACCGCACAGATACAAACACCTGAAAAATGTGCTATAAACCACTGACTCCCTCGACCATCCACTTCCTCACGGTAATCCCGGAATTTCTGTTCAACAGAAATGTCACCTGTGAAGAATGGTTGAGTCGCTGCTGTTACCAACTGCTGGGCTAGGGCGTGGGCTGCGAATCAAAGGGAAACGGCTCTGGTTGGGTTCCACAGCAGCAGAATTGCTTATTAGCGCTAATTCTAGACAAAGACTTTGTTAAAAAGAAGCCAACGGGGATCCAGGGGAGGTCTTGCCCAAAGCCACGGGTCTGTCCCCTTCCCCGCACTGCAGCAGCCTCGATGACCAGCACGAGGACTGAAGCCGGGAGCTTCCTGGGGTTTATTTTCTAAGCCAAGATCTGTCTTTAGCAATATCTTCAACTGGTCTGTATTCAGAGCACAGATTTAAAGATCAGTCTGCCAAGAAGAAAGAAAAGAAAGGAGATTTTCTCTCTCCTGATTGCTGCAGGCTCCCTTGACCCACTTTAGCTCTAAAGCCTATTCCTGGTATTGCTCCAGCTTGGTTCTTGCTGCTCCTCTGACTCTGTCAATAAGAATTTCTTAGAACAGGCAGTCTTGGACCTACCTTGAGTCTGAAGCCGTTGGGTTTCCCTGGACAGCTTGCCATCTCCTCTCCAGACCTCCCGTACTGCCAGATCCCAAAGGAGCCTACAAAAGCAGTTCCAGAAGCTCTTTTCAAGTCAGCACTAGCTTTTCTTGGACGGTTCTAACAGCTGCCACAATCGCGGTCCCAGCCCTGAGCTGCCGGAGGTTGCTGTAGCCCCGCTCCCCAGTGACCAGCTGCTCATCGCAATTTGAGGAGCCTGTCTGGTGGCGCTGGGTGTCTGCTCCTGCTGGGGTCCAGCTTCTCTTTAACTAAACACAGGAAAACCCCAAAGGAACCCTGTTAGGGTCCAGTAAAATTTCCATCCTCCATGTTACCTTTTCCTGTTACTAATGTAGCTCCCCTTGGAGGCACTTTTTGCAGTGGGATAATTATATTTAATAGGTTTTTTTGCTTTGTTCTTTTTTCGTGAACAGCGCAAGTCTCTCCAGAGGCAATGCTCGAATTCCTGGTGAAGTGTCGGGAAAGGCTTTTTGTTCTTCACGTAAGAGATCAGTCAGGTACCACGCGTGGGCAGAACTTGCTCGAGTTTATCTAGACTCTGCAGAGTGTCGGGTATGGCGATGCAGAGGAATCTCTAACTACCGCCGGCAAGTTCTGTCTGGGTGTTCACAGCAGGAAACGTTCGTGCGCGCACCTATGAGCGGTTCAGAGTTTTGAGGAATTAAAGCACGGTGCCCAGGCTCTCTACCAACAGCCTGGGCTTCACCAGTTGTGCTGCCACTCAGTTTGTCTCTGCTTTTTTTTAGACACTTTATGGTTTATTAGAAGGTGCCAACTAGTTAAATAAAATGACTGCCTTGTTCTTAGTCCTGTGTGCTTGATCTTTCCTTCTCCAGCCGTAAGCAAGCAGCAGTTTGTGATAATACCGTATTTTCCAAAATGAGAAGGGTTTGTAAAGCGTCAGACCTCACCCTGTGCAGCCAAGATGGTCGGAGCTTTGAACAGCCGCAGTGTCGAGTTTGGAGTTTGGGCTGACTGGCCAAGGGGTTCCTGAAGGGAACGCGTGTGATTTGCTCCTTCCCCAGCAGATGTGGCTGGTCTTTCTCCGAGCAGGAGAGGAAGGGAAATTCGTTGAGTAGGAGATGAGTTCATTAAGTGCCTTAGACAAAGCAAGTGCAGAACATGAAGGTCAGGCTGAGAAGTAAGGAAGAGATTCCTTCCCTTCTTTCTGTTGGCTCTGGAGTCCGTTCCTGCTCAGCCAGTTACCAGCAGGGGGAACTCTTATTTCAATCACTTTCCAGAAAAAAAGAACAAAATAACAAAAGAGCAGTTCCTGTTTAATTAACTATGTTAACTGTACTTCTAGAGTCTGTATGCTCGCAGCAAAAACCTACTGTGGAAATCGAGGTCTTCCTCCATTTTTATTCTGTGTAATTCTTTTGGAGCATCAGCAGGGTCTTCCCTGAAGCCCAGCTGTCAGAAGCTCTAAGACAGTCCCCATCTCCTCTGCTGAGTGACCTTCATTAGCGAAAGCACGAGTCTAGAAGAGTCTGTGCTCGCCTGCAGGCGCCTTTGTCCTCAGGTAACACAAACAGCTGCCGCACAGCAGCCGCCACGGCATCACTGCCGCCGTTCCTGAAAACATTGCTGTCAGAATCCTCCCAGGATCCTTGTCAGTTCCTGGTGGTTCCAGGCAGATGAGAAGAGTCGTGCAGGCACTGAGAATCAAGAGCAGCGTGCGCTGCTGCGGGCTTTGTGCCTGAGGTCCCTCCAGGAGGAACGTGCTGATGTACCAGCCAAGAAAGGTGAAGTTTTATTTTGTAGCTAACTGAGACTTGGCATCCACAGGGGGGAAACGTAGCAGCTGCCTTCCTTTTCCCTTCACCTTCCTTGGTTTTATGAGCTCCTTCTGCAACTCCAGCAGCAGATGTTCAAAAAAAAGCCCAAATGTTTAGAGAGAAGTTGGTATCTCCTGTCAGGTAGTTAGGAGTCCCAAGGCCGAGTCATTGAATCGGAAAAATCCCACTGTTCCCTTGACTGTGGTTGTTCCCTGCAAGGTCCAGCCTGCAAAGGCCCTCTCACCTTCTCCCGTTACTACATCACTTCTCTTTGACATTCCCTACTTTTTTCTTACTGGATTCATTTCCTCTCTCTTCTTTTTTCCAGCTGTTTGAGCCCTTTATGCTCATTTGTACTTTCATGCTCTGTTGTGGAGTGAGTCTTACCCCTGATTTTCCAGTCTTTTATCCAATTGTCTTTCCATACCTGTAGAAGGGGAACACGGCAGCGCTAAAAACCTTCAGATAGCTGCAGTCCGTTCCCACTCCTCCACGAAGGAAGATCATTGCGATCACATTGAAGATGACTTCTGGTTTGTGGAGAAAAGGTGGTCTGAATAAACCAGAGGACTCTCTGACAATGTTCTGAGCTCCTCCACGCTGCAGGTGCCAGCAGAGTTAACAGCATTTTGGAGAAAGGAAAGTAATTTCACAGACCATTAGGGCTGGTGGGAAGCAGCAGGATCAGGTTTTAATGAATAGAGGATCAAAAGCATCTTAAAGCAAACCAGCACAGAAAACAAGAGCAGGCTCATCAGGGAAGACAGGAGACACTTCTAACGAGAAACAAAGCGCCAGCTCAAAGGCACGAGGGAGTCACTTTCTCACAATGGTGCATTTTAAAGTATAATTTCCTCTTCTAAAAAAATTAGCTTTGATACTTTTCCAATACATGTAAAAATACCACTCTGAACAGATTCCCTGCAATTAAAATCTCCCAGTCAGAGTTTTTCCAAAGGAGGTCAAGAGTTTTAAAACAATGTTTGTTTTCTCACAAAAGTAGTTTTTAATCATGACAACAACTGAGTCAAGTTATCTTGGAGTATTTTGAAGTCAGGAAAGCAAATTCGGACAAGCAACACTCCGAGCAAACCTGAGGGCAGTTTGTGTGTGACAACAGGGAATATCCCGCCACTACCAGCGGCCCTTTCCCATAGGAGTGCTGACGGTTACTGGGTTTATGCTGATTTTAAGGCTGTATGTTTGTGGTAGCTGTGCTAGAGCAAATTTATCCTGTGCTGCTCCAGCAGGAGCACCCATAGGTGCTACTGGATCCAACAGCAGCGAAGGTGGGAGCTAATTGCTTGACTGCTGTGGCAGTGGCGGTTCTGAGCACATGGATAACCTGAAAGCCACGTTCCAGGGGACGTTAGGACAGAAAGGACAGTACCTGAAACATGCCAGTACCTGTAGTTTATACATCTGTTTTCTGTCACTGGGTCGTATCTGGACACGTAAAACCCACCTAATTCCTATATTCCTCTGGATTTTTGCTTGAAACTGGAAGGAACCATTTTCCTTATGTTGTTTTTAAATTTTTTTTTAAATATGAATAAACTGCTTCTCTACTAAAAGTTTTAAAGGACAGGTAATGTTCAATGCACCCTCCTTCCCCAGGCAACCCTGAAGAGTAGTTAACTGACAGTGAAGGAGAAGAGGGGATGCTGGACGCTGTCTAGCTCAGGACTTGCCGTTCTGCTGCAAATCGAATTCTGAGGAAAAGGGATGCAGAAGAGCAGCTCACCCGTTTCCCTTCCCTGATGGATGCTCAGACTCAACACAGTTCAGAGAAGCCCAAGTCTCCGAAGCTTTTCCTTTCATCACAGACCACATCAGCGCTCGCTGTCCTCCGGGGTGCTCTGCCAGTGCCAAAGCTGAGAGTCCTTTGACAAGAGCAACAATAACGCAGGCTTTGGCCTGGGCTAGGCGAGAGCACGACGTTTTCCAGAGGAGGGGGAGACCCAGCAGAAGTCAGACTGGGAGGGTAAACCTATTGGGTACAAGATTTTTAATTGGCTACAACACAAATACTGCTCTTTCACAAGGAAGCCGTTCTGCTTCCATCTTACATTTAAAACAAGCCACCAGTAACCATATCCTCAAGCCACACAACCGTTTGTGAATCCTCCATGTTCCTGCTGCGCTGCCCAGGGAAACCGAGTCACGCCGATTCTCGCTGGCATGAGGAGAGGTGTCGTTCGTGTGACTGGTGCACGTATAAAAGCCTCATTAATTCTCCCCAGTGATTGGGGCTGGGTTTTGTTTGGTTTTGTAACAAAGACAGCAAATACAGAAAATAATTAAATAACTGTGTTTTCATACTCTGCCGATCATCAGGAGCCTCTGTGAGATTTTAATTAGTGCTGCATTTTCAATAACTCTGTACCCGTACGCGCTGCAGATTCTTTCCTGGATAACAGGGAGATAATTACGAGGATCCCGGTTTCCAGCCTCTCACTAAAGGGATGGCTGATATATTTAATCATGGTGTAGAAACGCTGGCAGCTTTCTCAGCTCAGCCTCTCCCTAATTACATTTCTAGATTTTTAGTAAATTGAAAGAGAAAATGTAGGAACAAAATAATTAAAACCAAAGAGGAAGCGCATATTAAAAAGCAGGAGCTATTTAAAGTCCTTGCACACAACTCCTCCGTGGACATCAGTTTAATCAGCTTCACAGAAAAATCAAACCTAACACGGACTAACACCTCCAAACCAGTACGGACATCAGCAACTCCCAGTTCTTCTCATGCAGAAAAAAACAACCTGTCTTGTCTCGTTGATTCTGAGAATTATACCCCAAGTGAATCCATTGGAGAGTTTGGATCTCTCTCCCATGCCCAGCAGTGTCAAAACACACCCTTCGGCACAGCCCTGTGGCAGATCTCAAGCAGTACCTGGCACCTGGGAACTGTCCGGTTGTTCCATTACAGACCTGGATTACAGGTAGGAGCTGGGGGGGGGTTGTGAGGAGTGACAGCGTTTCACTTCTTTCTGTCACCGAGGAGGGCAGAATTGACCCTAAATAATACGGTGAAATTCAATCTTCATTTTCACAGATCCTCGATTTAATTTTCCACTTCCTGGGAACGAGAGAATTTTGATCAGGAGGAACGTCACAAACGGCTGAAGAGGTTGACCTCCCTACTGCGAAGTGACACGTGGCCAGTGGTGAATTAAAGGAGACATTTCTGCTTGTTCTAGAAATGCCGTGTATGAAGAGTCCGCAGCCTACGTGCTCTAATGCGGGAGGGGAGGGGGAATCTCCTTGTTTTCTCTAAAACTGGTGCTGCAATTTGCTTTTGTACTTCAGCTATAAGAGGATAAAGACATCAGTAAAAACCCACAGCTTATATGGGGAATATAAAGCCCAGGGTGATGGAAAGGGTAGGAAAATAAGTTCCTAGGAGGAACGTGTGGCCAGAATAGGAACGTTAATACCAATCCTGCACTTCCCAAGAGGCAGTTTTATGGCGCTGCTTCATTACAATGCAGCGTTACCTGCTGGGTTGTCACCACAGGCAGCAGTTTGTGAAATGAAGGAATGAAGCCGGGTCCAAGAATCGGTCGTGACTTGGATGAGAGACTTGCCAGGAAAGCCCAGGACGCTGCAGAAAACGTTAGCAATAAAGCAGGCAATATTCTCCCAGTCAGTACTGGACAAAGGTGGCAGCCTAGAGTAGAGAAGGGATTGTGCTACAAGAAGCAGCATTTTTCATCTGACAGAATAAGAGACGAGATGAAAAGCATTTGCATCTTCCATGTACGTGTCGCTGTGATGGGTGTTGTGTAACCCAGCTAATTTGGTTATTGGGGTGCTCTGTTTATAATTGTACTAATTCACTCGAACACAAGTCTGAGACTGGCAGGATAGAAAGGCTCACTCTGGACGAGCTTCTCTACAAATAAGTAATTAAGGACTACAATGAGAATTTTGCTTCCTCAGGTTGCAATAAATTAAAAATTAGAAGAGAACACCCATACGTAGGCAGGATCTTGGGATCGTTTGGGTTGGAAGGGACTTCAGGACATCCAATCTGCTCAAAGCAGGGTCACCTCCTGAGATCCAACGAGGTTGCTCAGGGTTTTATTTAATCAGGCTCTGGAAACCTTCGATAGGGACTACACAGTGCCTCTGGGCAGCCTGTCCCAATGCTCATCTATCATCATGATGAAAAAATGTATTAAAACAAGTCTAAATCTCTCTTTTTCGCTTTAGTTTCTTATCCGGCTGCCACGTAGTGCGTGAAGTGCCCGGCTCCATTTGCTTGATAACCCCCGTGTAGGTACCGAAAGGTCTGTAAGGTCTCCCCTAAGCTTTTGCTTTAGACCCCTGGGTGACAGATGTGAAGTACTTTCGCTTCATCATCCTTTTCTCAAAAGTGCTTTGAGAAAAACTCACCGATCGTCCTCAGTCTTGGCAAGAGGTTCTCGCTGTGCCCGGTGTGGGCAGCCGTTCTTCACCAGCGCTGGTGACCCACACTGAAGCGGCCCATGACCCAGCCTGAGGCGAGAGGACGGGGCAGAACTGTTTGTGTTTTCACTGCACTACAGGGAGGAACGGGGAAGCCAGGCCACGGAACCACGGCAAGAGAAACACATGGCCTCTCGTCTGCTCCGTGGGTGAAGGGAATCAGAATAAAACCCTGCGTGGCTCCAAGCAGCGCCCTCAACCCGCACATGACACCCGCAGACCAGGCCCGCGGCGCCAGAGCAGCCACTTCCCCTCAGAGTCCGGAAGAACGAGGCGAGGGCGCTCGACGCCCTTCCCGCCTTTACGGCCCGCGCACGCGCAGCGCGCCGGCCGGCCCCGGCGTGACGTAGGGCTGATGGGCGGGTGCCGCGGGGAGCCCGGATGTGGCAGTGTAGGGCAGTGTGAGGAGCCCGCAGGGGACGGCAGGCAGCCGAGTCCTTCTCAGGTGAGGTGGGAGGGGCCGTGCGGGGGAAAGAAGCAAAACGAATTGGGTGAGGACTGGAAACCTCCACCGGGACGGGGGGAAGGTAGTGTCGTCGTTACCCGCCCGCCCGGCCCCCATCGGTTGCCTCCGCGAGGTGTGTGTGGGGCAGCTCTCGGTGCCTGCGGCGGCCGTGCCGCACGACTGGGAAATGAGAGACCCGCAGGGGCCTGCCCCCCTCCTCCGCCGGCTGTTTAAATGGCACTGCGACAGGAGTAGCTCTTTGCCAAAGAGTGAGCTATCACACTTGAGGGGAGCCCAAGGCACACAGCGCATACTCTACTGCACTGCCAGATAGTGAGACACAGGGCGGGGCCGAGCGGGCAGGCTGGAGCGAAGCGCATGGGAGGTGTTGGCGCATGCGTAGAAGCCGTGGTGTAGGCGGTTGCGCGTGCGCGGTGGCGCTCTCGTCCCGTGTGTATGCGCGCATGCGCGGTATTTAGAAGCTGGTGTCCGGGAAGGTGGTGGTGGCGCGGTGCGCCTGCGCGGCCAGTAGGGGTGCGCTGGTTACGGCCATATCCTGCTTGTTCTTTGATTCGGCGCCTGCGCAGAAGGGTGCTGCGGGGACCTGCGGAATAGTGAGCTCCTGTCTGGGCTTGGGGGGGAGTCGGAGGAGGAAGACATGCTGCCATATAGTGATCCTCAGCTGCTGGTGTTCTCCTAGGGGGCCGGCTGCGGAGTGGGGGGCAGAGTCCGGGGCGCCATCCCCACCCACCACACCTGCCTGGGACAGGGCTGCTCGGCCGCCCGGCCTGCCTGGGAGCGGAGCTTCTGACGGCGGCAGAGCCACTCGCAGGAGCAGGAGGTAAGAGCTGAGGGGAAGGGGGCAGGAGTTGAGCGGAGGGAGGGCTCGGGAGCTCGGCTGGGGAGAAGGGAGCGAGAGGGAGCGGGGCCTGAGCGGGGAGAGGAGCGGCGTGGGGGAGAGAGGCGGCAGGGAGAAGTTGGGGGGAGGCCTGGGTGAGGGGTTCCGGGAGATCCCCGGGCAGGGACAGAGCGGAGAGGGGTGCCAGGAGCTGAGTGAGAGAACACGAGTGGGAGAAAGGAAATAAGGGCTGAGTGGAAAAACTGAGGTGACTCAGAGCCCGGCCAAGCCGGGGCTGACAGGCGGGAGCTCCGCCAGGCAGGACCCAGGCGCATGGCTAAATCAGGAGGGAACTTGGGCACCCCCAGCGTGGCTGGGGTCAGCGCTGGTATTTCTCAGCTGTCTCGGGCCCGTAGCGGTGTTTAGAGGAAATGGTGCATCATCATGCAGTGTGGAAAGGCAAAGAAACTCCCTTTCGCAGATAAATGTGTCACTAATGCCATTCGATAGCTCAGGGCTTGCTACAACCATTTTCTTCGTTAGGGCGAGATGGGGTTTTAAAGGTAAAATATTATTCCCGTAGTATTGGCCAAGCTGCCTGTGAAGAAGAATTGCTTTTTCTGACAGGAGTTTTTAGAGGGGAAATAAATATTGAATGTAAAGTTATTTGTTGTAATTTTTCTGTAATTCAGCAGTATTGAATGTGTTTACGTTTGTGATTAGAGCATCATTGTGACATAATGAAAAAAAATACTTCTTTGTGATTTCCTTTTATTTTTCTTTGCCTTTAGAGTTCTAAGTGTTTATGTCTGGGGTGGCTTCATATGAAGCCATATAAAAGTCTGAAGAATTACACTGTTATTTATGCTTTATAAAATAGAACTCTTTAGTTAATAAAACCCCTAAATTAGTTAAGTAAAACATATAACTGCATTGCTGCTTTTTCAGTGATGTTTTTTAACCAGATGCCCAGAATGATTTGGTTTCATTATGTCATTTGTTTTGATGTGACCTGAAGAAAAAACAGATTTTTTTTTTTTTTTTCTTGATGTTACTTTGCCGTGGATGGGTATTGAGATGGAGACAACGTGATGGCAGTCCGGCGCAAGCTGTCATCCTGTCACTGTAGCAGCAGAGGACAGTAACACAAAACTGTGCCTGCCACAGGATGGTAGAAACTGCTGCCAAATCCCGGAGCCTGATTTACTTGGGGGTAGTTACCCCTATTAGAAAACTCATTGTGTTTCCTCCCTAAAACCTGCGGAGTTTGTGCATAGATCCAGCTCAGGGAGGGAGTGAAAATGGAAGGGGGTTTGGTTTGACTCGTGGGCTGGGCAAACAAGTACCATCACAGTGGAGTGCTTCTAAAATACTCTTTCTTGTGTGATTGATCTCAGAGTTTGCTGTGGTTTACCGTGGAGAAGGGCCCAGTGCTGATGATAGCATTAGGCTGATGAGACCTGATAAATGTGGAAAACAATTCCACTCACCAGAGTCTTCTCTCCGTTCCTTTCTACTGAGCCAGCTTGGCCGGTGCGGGAGGAGGTTTGGTGTTAATCTCTGAACGGCAGCCGAGCCTCTCGACGGACTCAGTGCTGGGTTTATTCTGAGAACCGAGTTTGTTGCCCTGTGTGATTTTTCTAGATACCAGCCCAGTGCACAGGGAGAGGGACTTACCGGCTTTATTGGCACACCCTTTTATCAGCGGTTTACTCGCGGGGCTTGTCATTCCATTGCCTGGACCTGTAGACTTGAAATCATCTGCTTCATTTCTTCCTGGACATTATTTCTGCAAAATTGGGCGTAAAGCTGGGAAAAATACCTATTTCTTGTACCATCAAGAGCTACTGCTGCGTTATTGATTGCATTCATAGCTCCACACTTGGAAATATCCACTGTAATTTTGTAAGATTCCTTCTCTCCTCCCAGCTTTGGCTTGATTTTCTGCACAATTGGAATATTATGTAAGATCTTGCTGTATTCCTCCAACCTCTGACTGCTGCTTCCTGCTCAGCACAGAGAGAAAATACAACAAAAATGTGTTTAAAAAATTTAAAAATCCCACAAAAAACCCAACCAAAATCCTTTATTGATCGTGTTGCTTCTTGATTCTCCGTGGATGAGCTGCTCCTGTACTTTGAACTTGAGAGACCTCTTAAAGAAAGCATGTGTCCCAAGCTCTAGGAGCACATGACAGCACAGAAAACGAGCATGAGAGTAAAGTTCTCATACCCTTGGGGAGGCAAAGGAGCTGTTGCTTTTCAGAAACTGTATCTCTAAATATATAAAACCTCCATTTCTTGGCTTCACGTTGTTAAGTGTCCCTGTGCCGAACTCCGTAGCAGAGCTTTGGAAGGAAGGAGTCGAGTGATTCTGAGAGTGGAGAATTCAAGAAGATACGCAGCACACACGAAATGTAATTTGTGGGGTTTTGTTTGGGTTTTTTTTCCCTCCACATTTTAGGATGGAAAAGATGCAGAGTCAGTGACTGTGTAGCAAATGCCCAGAAAATTCTTGGGAGTTTGTTTTTATACTGTGAGTAAATTCTCTGGCTACAGGCAAGGGTTGCACCGCTGTGTTCTGTGCCATGTGGAGGCCTTACAACTCTGTGGAGTTCTAGACATCTGTGGAGCTTATAAAGTCAGGACTGTGGCGGGGGGATTAAACACCAAATTCCTGACTGGAATATACTGGTTTAGCCGTTGATCTAGTAGAAGCCAGTAGGATACTGGTGATTTTAGGTGCACTAACTAGAGAAAATAGCATTAAAATTTTCTTCTCAAGGTCTCTGTGCAGTGGTTCCAAGCCTGTGGTGTAGGTCTTATTCAATAGGTTATGTGGTATGTCTGTGGACTTCAAACATGGCTTTTGCTAGATATACATCCTGTGTGTCGTGCATTTTAATTTGGGTCTGATGTAATACTTGGGCTGTGAATCATAGACGGTAATGTTAATGCTTTTAAAATAGTGATCCAGCTTCTGATAACAGAAATCTTTTTCCAGCCAAAAAAAAAAAAAAGACGCCTTGTGCACACCTTTAAGAGCCTCGCATACAGGAAAAGTCAGAATATTCATTTGGAAATATGCTAATTTTTAAGTGTTTTAAATATTTAGGAATCTCTGATTGCTTCTGAAAATAGACTGGAAGGTTTAAATGCTTAAATTTATTACATATACAGAAAGGTTCCATGTCCATCATGTGTAAGCTTACAGGGTATAGGTGGACTTGGAGGTGTTCACAAAACGATCTGTGGGACTTGAGCAGCGACGTGTAGTTGTTCAGGCTTTTTTCCTCCTTCCCATGAAGTCTGAGTCCTCATATTTACCAATGAACAGCTGTCTCCAAACTGAGATAACATGAGAATATCTCTGTTAGGGCTCTTTCGAGATCTGATACTGGAGCAGACTTGGATGGGCAGAGAAGACAGTCTGGAAAAGCTGAAGTTTGCTTACAGGACTTGATCAGATGAAGAAGTAATTTAATTTAAGAATATATGTAATTTTTTTTTAAGTGTGGCTTTAGTTCTGCCCATGTTCTTTGCTCATCGCTGCAGAAGTTTGTTCAACAAATCATAAATCAGGTGATGATTGTATACAGCCACGTCTCTCTCATAGTGGTTCACTGGGGGGAGACTTCCCAAGTTTAGTAAGTTTTATTTCTTCAGCTTAGATTTTAAAGCTAGCCAGGCCTCGCTTACCTTCTCTTAAAAGAAATTCTTTATATTTTTTAATTAAAATAGTGGATTGGCCTTTGTGTCTGAAAGCCAAGCTCAGCTGACAGTGCTGGTTTTAGACCCTCTTGCAGCAGTGAGCCTGGAGAGCAGGTGGGGACGACTGGGCGAAGCGGCCGGGAGCTGCTGTCAGGTGCTGCGGAGGCTGCCTGGCTGCCTCCCAGGGGCGGCTGCCGGAGACGCTGACTCCACCGATGGAAAAGTTTTCAGTTCGCAGGGCTAAAATCGTGCCCGCGGGTTAACTGTGGGGACTGCTGAAGGATGTTGTGATACCGTCCCCTCCCCTCCCCGCCCCGCCCCACCCCACCCCCCCAAAAAAAAAAAAAAAATCCCGTATCGTCCGGTGATGCCGCACACCGTTCTGCCCTCCGGCGCGTGGACGGCAGCATGGGGCAGGCTGGCAGTCCTGACCTCACAGATCTGTGTTTGTAATATCAAAATCAGACTAAATGACACCATTACATCGGTGCCTTCATCTCCTGGGCAGCTGCTTTGTAGAAGTGCCACCTCCACAAGCTGTGCTTTGAAACCGCGTGTATGGGTTTGATTAAGTTCTTAGAAGCACTTGCGGACAGTAAATAAAATTCAGAGGAGAGGATTTCGCTGCTGTCTTTGGGAGACAGACGATTTTCTTAGGATTTCCTGTCAGCTTGTGCCTGTTCATCCTTGTTCCCAGCAAGAACAGCATGTCGGTGTAGGGGTTTGAGTCCAGAAGCGTTGAAGGTTGCTGTCACGTGTCGTGTTCTTCTCTCCAGCCAGTGTGATCCCAGGGAAATGCCTGTGGGGTAGATTTGATGTAATACAATTCCAGACTGTACTCAGTATCCTGGAAATGTTCTGCGGCATCTTTGCTTTGGTTGGTGCCAGCCCTACCAAACCTGCAAGTGTGGTGAAAGTCCATAAAGATGTACAACTGGTGTGATGTCGAGCTGGTTCTTGGCTCGCAGATCACTGATATTTCCTTTAGGTAATATTGCCCAGTCGCTTACGGAGTTGTACTGTGGATGGGGAAAATAGTAGGACGATTTTTTGAAGTGTTTTTATAAGAGCAGAAGGGGGGTAACAGGAAGAAATCCAAAGCAACAAGAACTGCTCTCTGCTCTGTGGTTTGTGGAGACGGCTCTTTGGTGTGAAGAGGGTAATAAATGCAGGTATCTTCTGGGAATTCATTTTCCTGTACTTTTACCTCTGTTATTTTAAAGATTCAGTAAATGGCTTACACCAGCAATAGCTCAGAATGTGTAATTAAAATTAAAAGTCAGCAAAGCAGTTCCCTGTGTCCAAGATATTTCCTTTGAGTTTTTTTCACCTATAACACAAGTTAAAAGGTTAATGCTGAAAGCGGTGAAGACTGCAGCTTTCTGCCCTGCTTCCAACAGACATCATAATGCCTCTGCCCTAGCTGTTGACTAAAAATATCTTAAATAAAGACTATCTAAGCCTCTGAAATTTTTCTTTGCTCTTTGTCTTATTAATTCAATAATCTCGGTGCTGAATGGTTAGGATATTCAAATATGGTGTGGGCGAACGCCATAATTGTGTTATTTTCAGAGTGATTTATGGTAAGATAGGAATTTTTTTTTTTTCAATGTTAAAATGAGTAAGATTATTAAAATTGTGATGGCTTTGCCAGCACAATTTTAAAGTTGATGTTTTATAGAAAACACGGCTGCTGATTTTTGAGGAAAACAGAACTGGTCTGGAAGCGGAAGGTGGTTGGAATTTGCTTCCTGTCTCCTTCCTCTCCTTGTTCCTTCTCAGGCTGTCTAATAAGGTCAGAGGAAAGACTAAACAAAGCAACTTGGAAAATTAAAGGAGTATTAAAGCAGACGAGTCAGAGAAGCGTTACCTGGCAGGGCAGGCTGCGAGCAGGAGTCTGAGCGCAGGTAATTGCTGTTTATTACCTGTTAGAGTGAGCTTTCGGCTGAAGTCAAGCAAGCGGTGGTTTCTTCTCATGCTGTGCCAAAAACCCGACTCTGGGTGCTTTTATTTGGCAATCGTACGATCTTTGCGTTTAGCGGGTTAGAACAACCCCCATCACCGTTTTGAAGTCAAGCAGTTTTAAGTAGGTGAAGGAGTCTCCAGTAGTTTGCTGCCTGGGTTTGGCCGGGCAGCGTCATCTCTAAATGGCTTATTCGAAAGCTTTATTTCTGGACTAATAATGGCAGAAATTTGTTTCAGCTCAAGTCGGTTTTGATGAGCTCTTAGAAATACTAATGCAAGATGGCCACTGGAGAATGTTCTGTGAGGACTACAAGATGCTGGTGTTTCTGGAAGGCTGGTGTGGATAAAGGGCTCCAGAGGGTGTGCCAGCCTCGGTGGTTTGCTGGAGGTCAGGTCTGCAATCCCGTGTGAGCGCTCGAGCGGTTTGGGACCAGCTCTCGCCGCAGTACAATGAAGAACGCAGCCCTGCCTCATTTTCAGTTTTGCGTGTTCTCGGATTAGACCTCATACACTTAGCATTTTCTTCCAGTCATTTTCAAGTCCGCAGGAATCTGTTGGGACTTTAGAGGTGTGAGGTGTTTCTGGCAGTGTGAGAGAAGAACCATCTACACAGGGGAGGAAAACGCTGCTGCTGCTGCCGACCCGCTTCCAGAGCGAGAGGCTTCCCGGGGTGTGGGGAAGATTTGAGTGGTTTTCATGGCTTTATCTGTTAATTTGGAAGGTGATTTATGTGCTCTGAAAGTGCAGCTGTTTTACTTTTTAAAAAATTGCTAAAGTGGCAACTAATTTACTTGACAAGTGACAGGTAACAATTTACCCTACAAATAGAAACCGAAGCTGTAGAAGACTTTTTATGATTTGCCTGAGAGTTCACGGGCAATACCCAAACCCTTCTTTTCAAAAACAAGATCAAGTTTCTTATTGAAGGCAGAAGTTCGCTCAGGCTGTTTCTGTAAGAACCTAAGCAGGTGCGTTTGAGTAACATTTTACCTTGTGAGAGGAGAGGAATGAGCAGGAATGGATTGGCAGGAGGGAAAAGAGGTGAAAAGGAGAATTTGGAGAAGAAGAATTAGGAGATTTATTTCTTTTTAACATGCTTATGATCGGAATTAAATTATGAGGAAGATTAACTTCTGAGGAAAAACAATTTCAAAGATTTAAGCATCTCAGGATGTACCTCCAGAGGATTAAAGATGGAAGTAGAAAGAGTTAAAGAAGTGACGGACATCTGGTGACACAGGAGTGGTGACTTACATGCAACAGTAACTCTAAAATAAAATTAAAAAAAAGTTCTGTTTGCTCTCAAGAGTTTGATTACTTTTACTGTTTACTGGTGTGGATGTAACTCTAATGTACTTGGAGTAATTTATGGTTAGGGTTGGATGTGATATGGGGAGATACAGTTTTCTGCCTCTGTTCTAAGGCTGCTTCACGCCGGTGTTCGAAGAATGTCAAAGATACAACTTGACTTCATGACTGAAGAGCCAAAATTTTCACTGGAGGATTTGTTTATAAATGCAGAAGGTTATTCAGAGAACTCCTGGTTGCTTCTTACCACCAGCTTCCTCTCGCTTTCCTTGGGCTGGCTTTAGCTGTTTGCTGGTTTATCTGGTGATGTTTGGGGAGGAGGCTGAAGGGATGGTCGATGGTCTTCAGCTGAAGAACGATGGTGTTTCTTTTCTTGCAAAACAGATGTAAAGCTTATTCTTATCACAGTGCTGCTGTTCACTGGCAATTGTCCCATCCTCTGATAGTTTCATATGAATTATGATTTTTTTCCCCCCCGTTCTATAACGGGAGCATTGGTTTAAGGGAAAAAAAAATTAAAACATTCTAAGAATGGAAAAGAAACTCTTAGTTTTGGAATATTTATTGAAGTGGAATTTAGTTACTAATTCTAGTAGGCTGCCAGTATTTGGTGCATTTGGAGATAACTATCTCCCTATCTTATAGAACTGTTGAAAATGATTTTTTCTAGTAACTCCTCTACTTTTCCATGATCTATCATCTCCAAAAAAGAAAAAAAATTAATTCTGGACATTCCAACTTGATAATGAGTTTTCTGAAATAAACAGAATGAAGGCGTATGTGTCTGCCTTAATTAAAATCTTGCTTTTATGCAGTGTCCAGTTGTGATCTCAGGAGTTTGACCTTCTCTAATGTATTTGGCAACTTTGGGGTATTGTAGGAAGAAAGTACCCATCCAGATTCCTGAATGCTGTAACAGGGACAACTTAGGAACTGAATTAGGGCAGATTCAGGGTGCCTTGGAACGAGGAGAAAAGTGCCGGCACTCTCAGCTGCTCCCAGAGATGGTTCACGCTGTGTTTTAGGGAAACCAGGTTCTCCCTGTTGTCTGTGTCTCCCAGAGGAGAAGCTACAGGTCTGGTGTGGATCTGCTGCTGAGTGCCAGTTCATTCCCTTATCTCTCTGCTATGACTGGGTCGACTTTCCAGTCTGTTCTCTTACCACTGAAGATTATAAATGAAACTCCATGTGTCATTTTGAGCTCAGCAGTTTTGTGGCACTCCACGGGGTTAAGTAAGCTCTTCATTGGGATTTCGGAGCGCAGAAGGGAGAGGAAGGTGTTACGCACACACTCCTGCTTTTCAAACAGTGTTCAAGCTTAATTTGCCAACACTTTTTTGGCATAAATTATTCTTCCTTCTAATTCAGTTAACTGTCTGTATCCCATTCATGTTACTCCTTTATAGTTGGTTGTTTCCCAGTCAATGATTCACTTCTTGTTGCAGAACTGTTCACCTCTTCTTGTTCTCTCGCTTCTGTAAACCCGGCTTCCTTCCGAGAGGTACCTCTCTGGTCTGGATCACTTCCATCTTCCATACGTCTCGATTTCTAATCTCAATCTGGTTTTATCGTACAGGTTGTTTGCTACCTTGGAGCCGTCTCTTCTACACCACCACGTTAATAATTAGGCAACTTGGTGTAACCTCTGGAATTCCCCGTGCCTGACTTTCAACCTGCCTGTGTAGCTAGACAAGATTTCCTGCCACACAGGAGACGTGTCAGTTGGGGTGTCAAATCGGGATTGCTTGGCAGTTCGCTCGGGCTCTGAATGTGTTGCCCGTCATTGCTTTCTTCTGTGGCGTGCCAAGTAGGAAGAGTGGTATGATGCCTTCCTTGTTTATTGTGTGCCTAAAAGTCTGAAACTTACTCGTTTTAATCATCCACTAGTTAGATAGCACTGCATCCCCCTTTGCACTTTAAGTTAACTTGCCTTTTTTTTCCCTTTTTTCTTTTCTGTCTTGACGGGAGCAAATTCAGACCTTCCATTGTCCTTTCCAAGACTTTGAAGAATGCAGGAAGATAATGGTCTTTTCCTGTGCTTCCATATCTCATCCCCTTGTTTATTGCTCCAATTATCTTTGTCCTGCTCTTTTTCTCTACTCTTTGTGCGTTCTTGGATAGTCTTTGATATGTTGCTGGTCCAAAAGCAACCACCCCAGTTTTTGAAGCACTTAATTAAAATATACTTCTTTTACAGGCTTCTGTAAGTTATCTTTTGCTGAATAAAACTTACTGAAAATGAATATACTTGGAAATTTCTGGGGCAAACTACTGGTTTCTTAAAAGGTAGTTGGTTTATCTGGAGAAGTAGAAATTGCCAGCCTGGATAGCAAAAGTCCAGTAATTTTGAGGCCTCTTCTGGAATTACTGGTTGAGTTGATATTTCCCAGCTCACTCAGGTCGAGTCTCTGCTGCTCACAGAATAGTTCTGACTCTTGGTCCCCACAGTAGATGGAGTTTTGAGCTGAGCTGTCTTGGCACAACAGGAGGGAATTACATTTCCTGCGCTTCCAAAGGGTCTGATCTGGCTCTGGTTCTAGCTAAGGTGTCTTCATCTGGAAGTGCTTGTGAACAAGGTGAGAATTGTTATTTATCTTAACTATGTCCGGAGACAAGTGCTGCTGTTATTTATATTCAAGGAAGTAAGAGACTCCCAGACTGTACATGCTCTCACAGGGGTCCCTAAGATAATATTTTGTTTCCCATGACTTGTTATTTATGCCTGTACCATCAAGCTTGTCCTTCCTCTCCTAGCCAGAAAGAATTTTGATATCCAAACTATTTACAAAATGTTTCCCTCAAACCTCTGCCTGCAGCGCTTTTTAATCCGCTCCTGGTCCAGAGGTGCCAGTGCTATTGGTGAGGAAGTGTGAACTGGTGAGGTATTAAGTGTTCATTAGCAAATGAACACCGGGGTGCCCTGCTGCTTTCAGGAACTTCACCTTAAGTCAGTTGTAGTTCTTTTAAAATGCGTTTAATATTGGTCCATGCCAGAAGAGCGATGTGGCGGCTGGAGACACTGCTAAGGATGTATTTCAGTGGCCTTTCACATCCTTACCCTGTTCATGTGCTTGCCAAGCGAGGCAAGCGGCAAGTTTGTCCTCACTGGCAATTTTTGCGAAAGGCATGATGGATATTACTTGTTTATTCCCATTATGACTTGCTGCAGCAGTAAAGTACTGGTGATGTCACTTGATGACAAGGCTTTGATGGCTGATGGCCGTATGGAGCTTGGAGTGTGTTAGTTTAACATCTTCAACTGTATTTAACTGCCTCACAAAGCATCTGTAGGCAGCTTGACGTACCAGACTGAAAGCATTTTCCAGATAATAGAAAATATTTAAAATCTAGAACCTTTGTCCCCGTTGGGCCGTTCTAAAAGCGTAACGAATGATGCGCTAGTGTGCAGCAATTCTGTTAGCGGGTTGTCATAACTTTTATTACCACCTGCCTGTCCAGGCCATCTGGGAGGAGAGGAGCTCCAATTGAGAAGTGACAGTTACTCAGAGAATATTAAATAGTCCTGTTGAGCTCAAGCCCATACCTTTGTCTTGCCTTTGGACCACAGCAGCTTTGTAAACTTCTTTGCATCTGTAAGGTAGAGGTAATACTTAGGTACTTCTTAAAATCCTGTTGAAATACAGAAAGTAGCTGTTAAAGTTTCAATTGTTGCATCACATGATTATCTATTTACTTTCCCGATGATGTAATTGAGGGCTGCAGCCTTCTGGAGTTTGCTTCTTGGAGACCAGTGACAGGTAAGGAATTTAGGATGAAGTTCTGCCCTCCATCCTGGAAACCCTTCATCCTCTCCAGGTGTTCCAGCAGGCTTGCCAAGTGTGCCGTTGGGACAGAAAGAAGTAGTTGTCTCCTTTCCTTCCTCATTAATACCTCATTTTCATGCCATGAAGGGAGATGTTCCCACTAAATTTAGCAGGTTGTCTTCAAGAAGGACCACTGGAGTCTTTCAACTGCATAATTACCTTCAGTGTTAAACCATTTCTCTAATGGGTGTGTAGAGATACTTAATTGCTTCAGTTTACCTGGAAAATATAAATGTCTTATGGAAAACTGCTTGTTGTTGATGAATACCCTCTGTGGAAATTGCTTCCCTATCAAAGTGGATCTGGGATCCATTCTGGATCTGTTCCTTGTTGTTATTCTGAAGCCAGGCAAGGAGAACAGCATCGTGGCGTCGCAGAGTCAACTGCAAGGTGCCGATCGGCCCCTGCTGCTTGTGCTCTGCCCATTCCTCACGTGGAGCTTTAGGTGTCTCATGGTGATGGGCTGAGCCCAAAGTCCCTGTTAGGAGGAAGACCCAGTAGGTGGTTGTGGCTGGAGGTTTACTTCGCCCTCCGTTTTGGCCCCGTGTGTGGGCAGATGTGTGGAGGGCCGTGGTGTTTCGGAGAACTGGAAAGTTATTTTAATCTAAGTTATTTTTACATCTTTTCTTCACCCCTCTAATACTTCTTAAATAAAATGATGCTATTTCTCAACTGCATAAGGAAGTATTTTAAAGGAGAACGGAATACTTCTGTGATTTCCCATCCCACTCGTGTGTTTTATTTATTTGTTGTGCTTTCTTCTGGTCAAACCTTTCTGTTGAGCTTTAGCCTCTTGCTGCTTGGTGTGCAGGCAGGTCGGTTGCCCTCAGTGAGGAGGTGAACGTAAGAAACTTCATCCTTTCCCTGGTCGCTCATCCTCCTCTCACGTTTGTGTCCCAGTTGTTTGCGCCTGTGCTACAAAACAGATCGCTGGGATAATATGGATTAAAAATAGTTGTGAACAAAACAATGCAACAGCCTGGGTGGGGCTGAGCAGCGCTTCTGTGAAGCCCGAGGGGAAGGAAAAACTTGGGTCTCTCCTGCCCACAAACTAAAACCAGCAAAAAGACACCATTCCCCCAGCCAGGGGGAGGAGGAGGAGGCATTTCTTGCTGCTTGTGCTGGAATTTCAGGTTTAATCTGTCCCCCAAAGACCTGTGACTGGAGTGAGTGAAGCGATGATGTCCTTGAGGCAGCGCCGAATGTTGCCCGTGGAAGGGCAGTAGCAAGGTAGTCAGAATAGTGTCTGCTAATGCTGGCTTAATTGGAATGACACGAGCGCTGTAATCTAATTTCTTTGGAGGAATTGCGGTAATTTTAAGTTTAATATAATAAGACCTGCAGCAGGTACCTGAAGTGCATATTGATGTCCCTTTCTTTTTCAGTGTGATTTTTAAAATAATTTCTTTAATGTTTTTTAAACATTCTAATCATTAAGATCAACATTTTTAAAACACTTTTTCCACCCCTCATTTCCCATGCACAGCACAAACTGCAAATGCAAGAAGTTTGAAAAGCAGCTTGATGTGAGAGCACTCGCTTTGAGTGTCTGCCCCTGAGCTTTGCTCCAGGAAATAAATTCCCATCGAGTTTAAGTGTGCATCTCTGCAGGGTGAAATCCTTATGCCATAGCCCCATCTCTTTTTTTCAGTGTTTACATGGACTCGCTTGTGCTTTTTTAAAGGAAATTAATCCTGAAAAAGCCCCCTCTTGTTCTGCGGTGAGATGATGCCACTGTGCCGGTGGTTCCAGGTGCTTTCTGCTGGTGACCTGGAGCAGAGGCTGGGGGAGCCTGGGAGAGTCTGGTCTGCAGCTGGAGCCAGCTTTCAGCTCCAGACCTGCCCTGCGACCACCCTGAGAGACTCCCACCTCTGTCCATAGCAGTTGGGGGGGGAATTACATGCGTAGATGTTGATGTGCTTATTGTGAACATTCTCCGTTGTTCCAAGGTGAGGGATTTTAGGTCTATATTCTCCATTTTCCACCATTTCCTTTCAATAACTAACGACTTGACCTTCCTCAGGAGCGTGAGCCTGTGCTTCTCCCCCAGTGAACCTCAGTATCAGACTTCGCATTTAAAGCAGTTCGTATCTCAAGATAACCATTTTAGTCTTCTACTCACCCTTTTTCTATCCTTTCGAGTTCAAAACTACCAGCAGTGATTCTTGTGGTTCACTGGCTGTCCTGTGCAGTAAGAGGAAGGCAGATAAATAACCACCGTGCCAAACAGAAAGCGTTTAGCAGCGGCCAAACTGTGAAGCGCGTGATGTTTTTCGATCTACCAAAGTTATGAATTCGAGCTTCCGAGCTCATCTTTGAGAACACTTTGTTTATCTGCCTCAGGGATCAGGACCCAGAGTCAGAGATGGGTTGATTATTCTAGTTTGATTTAAAACCTCCCTTCTGGTAACTAGGTGCCTGTTCTATCAGTTGTTCATTCCGGGTGTGTGCAGTGGTTTTAACCCCTCGTGTTCTCTGCAGATGACAGCTTGTACTTGGCACTTAAAAGCTGGACCTCCAGAAGCGTATAAAGGCAATGAGATCTTCCTCTGGCCAAAGGGTTTGAAGCAGAGAAATCATTACTGACACCTTCCCTAAGAGCAGGGCTTCGGGAGAAGGTTTAAGCTATAGGAAATTATTCTGTTGATGTTACCGGAGTCGCTCTGAGCCCAGGGCTTTGTTTTGCTGTTGAGATTGGGTTGCATGTTGCTACCTGTAGCTTTTTGAGGTTAAGAACTTCATTTGTCAAATGTGATCTCTGATAGTCTGAGACTCCCAAGCTGAAAATATAGTGAGTTGAAATGGTGGCCTCAGGGTAAAGGAGGAAATCCCAAGTCAAGTGGGGATCTCCTATTTGATCCTTGGACTCCTTAAAGGAAATTATATGCTGGGTTTAATCCTGTAAGGAGCTGCACGTTGAAAGAGAGAGTGGAGGTGGTATATCCGCTCTTCAGAAAACATATGGTAACACTTTACAATGTTCAGATGTAGCCTCCGTATTTTGAAGGTGCTGGGGGAGGGAGAAAGCCTCATGGCTTTAAGTCGTATCCCATGAGATTTAACAGCACTCCTGAAGTTCTTTTGACTTGTTCTTAGTTTTGTTTTTTTCTTTCTCTTTTTGGGGACCGCCAGGGTGAAGATCAGTTATAAATTTCTTCTGCTGAGTTGTGGAATACTGTTTAATCTTCAAACTGGCGATGTCAAGGGTGCCGAGTCCTCCTCCTCCGGCAGAAATGTCGAGTGGACCTGTAGCAGAGAGCTGGTGCTACACTCAGGTAAGTCCACACCATGCTGAGGTAGTCTTGACATAACGTGATTAGAACCTGTGGTAAGAAATCTATTCAAAACAAGTTGAGAGTCTGGATTTTCAGATGTCAGATGAGCATTTGGCCTGGCAACAGCAGAATGTTTGCCCTCTGCCCTTGGCAGAACTTTGGAGGAGACAGCTGGAGAAGCTGGAGTGGTCCAGCTGCCACTGCCAGCCATTTTCCAGACTCTCTTGTCCAGTGCTTGGGGGTTAATTGTCAGGTTTTGCCTTTAAGATGTCCAGGGTGAACGAGCATGACCCTAAACTGCCTGTTATTCTCTGTTTAAAGATCAAGGTGGGTGAAGTTTTCCTACATGTGGACCATAAACAACTTTAGCTTCTGTCGAGAAGAAATGGGTGAGGTCATCAAAAGCTCAACCTTTTCATCTGGAGCCAATGAAAAACTCAATGGTAAGAAACAGAGCAGAGAGGTTCAGCCTGTTTGCACAACTGTGAGAAGAATATGGGCTTCTGTAACAGAGGAAATCTAGAAAAAAAACCTGCTGCTGCTGCAGACGGGTTCTGGCTTCCTTTGGATGTACAACATCTGCCCAGGGAGAAAGTGCTGTTGCTTCAGCATAGTGCTTGGATACACCAAACAAACGTTGAGGATCTGGCTGTACGCAGTTCCTCTGATGATGGAAAACATCGGAAGGAATAGAAGCCATAGTTGGGAGGGAGACAACGTCCTGCCTTGAAGCAGAGATATGCCGTGGAGGGTTATGAGTCAGGGTATTTTGGCTGGTGTTTATGAGGGTCCACAGCCGGTGTACCAAGCTCTATTTCAGCCCTCCCAGTTTCAGTCCCTAGTACTCCTCATTGTTAAAAGGTAATTTTTGCCTGCACTCTAACTCCTGCTATTTAAGGCTGTTGCTCCTGTATTACCTTTCGCTTTTCTGGCAGCTTTCTGTGAATTCGGAGACTTAACATCGTTACTTCGATCATCTCTGTGGTCTAGAACTCCTCCTGCCTGGGAGTTTCTGCTTCTTAAAGATGACACTATTCTTGCCCTTTTCCTTTCCTTTAAAACCTTCTTATCCCCCCTCCGAGTTCTCAAGTCATTTCCAGTCACTCAGACGGAACTTCGGTCAGAATGTGTACCTACTGGGAGTTGTGTCTGACCTGGTAGATCCATGGACACCTGGTCCCTTATTTTATCCCCTGTTGCTGATGTTAAGTGTTTTAGTATCATTCTTTAAACCTCCTTAGTACAAGATTGTGGCAAATCGGCCACTAAATAATTCACGTGCGTGTATGTGGTACAGTTTGTGTTCCCTTCCTTTGGGGTGGCAGACCTGTGCTTTCCTTGGGCTGCTTTTTGCTATTAAATTACTTACCTTGATAACCCTTTGCTAGTCAGATCTCATTCTAACGTCTGGATCTTGCTGATTTTTTTTGTCCTTGTCTGTTTGAGCTGTTAGTCATTTGGCCTAGTTTTGCTGCTTGTTAGATTCTGTGTCAGGTTTCAGTTGTGGAAGCGCTAATGAGTTTAGCCTCTTCCTGCACTACTACCTTTTCTTCACACAGGAGGAGTTTTCTCTTTTTGCCCTGAACTACATTTTTGAGAAACTACCAGTATCCCCAAAATCTGTTTTTCTGTTCAGTTGCCTCCTGTGGAATTTCCCTACCGTTTCTCTGGAGTTGTTGCACTTCCTCAAACCCATTGCCTCCGTTCTACTGTTTCTTTCATTTCCCTTTTGTGACAGTTGTCATCCAGGATGCTTTGCAGTAATTAAACGTACCCCCTCCTCTTTCCCCCCTGGTTTTTTGGTTTGACTGTAGTTACTGCCTGTATATTATTGTCTGTCTTGGAAACGCAGCATGAGGTGACTGTAACGCGCAGTTCCACGCTATTTACCTGTCTAGTATTCCTCGTGTTCAGCAGCTGGTAAACAGAACTTGCTGCACATTTTAACTGTGAAATTCTGCAGTGGCCTTTCTTTGAAAGCTGGGAATGACCTGCCAAAAGCTGTTCCTGACACCTCATTCCGATTCCTGCTTCTCCAGGTGTTACGTGTGAACCCTAAAGGCTTGGATGAGAAAGTAAAGATTACCTCTCCCTCTATCTGCTGCTGGTGAGCTGTCCAAAAAGCGAAGTTCGAGCAAAGTTCAAATTCTCCATCTGAACGCGAAAGGAGAAGAGGACAAAAGCAATGGGTGTGTAAAAACTCGTTCTGTCTGCTGGGGTCAGTTGTCTGTCTTCTGCTGTTTGATCAAGCGAGTCAACTCAGCTGGGGTTTGAAGCACCGTGTCTTTCCTTGCAGAGAGCAGCGAGCGTATCGATTTGTACAAGGCAAGGACTGGGGATTCAAAAAATTTATTAGAAGAGACTTTCTTTTGGATGAGGCCAATGGACTTCTTCCAGATGACAAACTCACTCTCTTCTGTGAGGTAAGGCTTCCTGTGCAGCCGGAGGAATAGCAGCTCCATTAGCTGAGGGTGGATGTGACCTTATTGTCATCGTTGCTTTTAAGGAGTCAGAGGTGCCAGGAGAATGCCGGCTGTTTACGTGGCACTTAGATTTTATTTGTGTGTGTGTGGCTGGTGCCACCTTCTCTCTGTGATTCATTGCATTTCACCTCCATTTTATTTTTTTGTTACTTTACATTTGTCTTTTACCTGTGATGATGATAGGAATTAAATGTGTTTGGTTACCATTTCACTTCTGGTTTAGCATTTTATAGTAACCACAATTTTCTGTTCATTCTGTTTGTGTTTTTCTACAGCTGCTTACAGAAATAATCCCTCACTAACAATAATTCCAGACAAAGATGCAGACAGTTATTTCTAAAACTAGGTATTTAAGTTTAGAAACCTTAATGAGCAATCTAAACTCCCTAATTTAGTGTCTTCAGCGCTTCTGCTTGTTCCATTGTCTTTTTGACTGCAAAATACCTCCTGTAGCTGTGATTTTGCCAGAAGTCAGGTAGAACAAGTCTCTCTCTCTTTGGATCTCCTGCAGTGTTTTTTTTACAAGAGTCTTTTCTTTTGCAGTGTTTTCTTTCAGGAGTGAAAGAAATGCTTCAGAGTTCATCGGCAGCTGGGGGTTTGGGTTGGTTGGTTTTGTTTGTTTGTTTCTGCAGCTTTGTTTGGCCATCATGAACACACACGTTTGAACTAACAAACGTCTCCTAATAGGTGTATATTCAACCAGCAGCATAAATTACTAGTGCCGTGGAGGGAGCCCTTCCTTCAGCACTCGTAGCAATATGGGAAGAGAAGAGGACAGTGTCTTGGATGACACCTCTGTCTGTTTGGCAGTTACTCTTTCCTTCATGATAAAAGAGCCAGAAAACTCACAGTTGTGGAGGGAAACTTGCAAATTAATGTCTGAGGAGGGAGTTTGTGAGGTGTGGTGCAGATAAACCTGAGATCCACCAGCAGTCACTCCACTCTGTATTGAATTACTCCTTTCAAAAGCCTCAGCTCAGTGGTTTTGTTCATTGGGAAGAAGAGGAAGCTTGGTGCTGGCTTCCCCTGGCCGTGGTATCTTTTGTTTTCTCTTTCAGTTGGTTCTGTGGTTCTTCGGTTTAGTGATAAGAGGGAAGGGTTTTGCTGTCTGGAAACAGTTTGATTAGAACTTTCAACAGCTTGGTGTGGGGTTTCCCCCTCCTCCTTTCTTTTTCCTTTTCCTTCCCTTGGCCTTGAAGCCGGTGTGCTGTGTGCTGTGCTTGTGCTTCCCTGCTGGCCAGAGGTGCCAAGCGGTGCTGCTTACATTGGTACTTCCAGCAAGCATGTCTTGCATGTAGAAACTCTCTAAGGAGTTAATGATTCTGGATGTTGTGTGGGGCTATGTTGGAGTTTTTTGGAGACCAGAAAGTTGCTGAGTGTCTCTGCTGCACCTTCTCATTGCTCTATTGAAGTTAAAAGGAAAAAGCTTTTCTTCTCTGTTCATGTCCGGTGCTGGTCACAGATAGTGTCTTGCTGCAGATGCTGCGAAGGCAGAGAGTGATGTTCCTTGTCAAGCATTTCAAATCTGACCTCATTCAGTTGTCAGTTTGGGATTTTTCAGCCTCTACTTTGCAGGTGGGGTTGGCGGCTCGTATCCCCACTACGTTACTTTTTGCTGTTTAAATTATATTGCAACATCACAGGGAAATGTCATTCCGGTGACTCTCTCAAAAGAACGGGGTTCCCAAAGCTGTGGCAATAGCTCTCTTCTGAGCGAGGTGGCACTGGTTTCCTCATTAAGATGTTGAAAATAGCTTAAGCAAAATCTTATCTATTTTAACCTCTAAGGCTGGTCACCACTTGGGAGTCGACCAGTCTAAACTCCTTGTGCAAAAAGCCACGTAGTCGATTTTCATGCCAGTAACTGACTTTCTTCCATCTCTGAAGAGGATTTATTTGTTGATTTGAGACCGTTCACAAGTCTCTTTTGGCTGATCCGTGTTGGACCCCAGCATGGGATCTGCGTTTTACAATTCCTTTTTAAGGAACCTGAGGAGCTTTCATCCATCCTTGAGTCCATGTTGCTGGTCTAGATGTCACAGGGCAAAAAGATGATGTAGCTGTTGAATGATGAAGAATATCAGTGTCCTCCCAGTTGTTCTGGCTAATCATTAGTGTCCTTTGGGAAACAGCATCTGATACTTGTTTGCTTTTGAGTGTTGCAGTTTATAAGAGATGTGGCTGCCATCAGAAACCCACTGGAGGTTGGGGTATGTGCTGCCAGCAGGTTTTTTCCTTAGAAGACGCTTCTGTCATCTCCCTCACTTGATAATTTGCTTCTCCTTTTACATAACTGCGAAGCTTCCTTTGCTGTCCGCTGCTCTTTGGTCGTTGGTTATTAATAGGACTGAAATTTAACTGGGACTTGACAGCAAATCCAGGAAATTGTCTCACGTTCACTTCCCTGTCAATCCCCCCCTTCCTTTCGTCTTTGTTATAGCGGGGTACGATTAGTCACTGAGCTTTTCTAATTGGAGTCTGCTGGAGAAGGCGATGATTTACTGCGTGTTTAACACTGATGGTTGGGTGCTGAACAGGCTCGTAACGGTTCTCTTTGTGGGGATTGGTCATCAGCCAGTATGGCACCTGCTCCGCTTCAGAGCGGGGCATAAGGAATCCCTCGTCTTCCCCAAATCTTCCTCATTACTTGACATAAAGCTGCTTTTTTTAAATGTACCATTTAGGGTTTTTTTTAAAGCAAGACGTTTAGGGGGTCAGACTGTGCCCTTGCGTACGTGTGTGGATGCGGTGCTGGGTTCTAGAAGCTCTCTGCGTACATCATTCTCCTCCATACTGCTGTCTGCCTTGCAGTATTGATTGGTGAGGGTTTCAGAGTGTTAATAGAAGAGAAAAACTAGGTCAGGTATGGTGACAGTAAAAGCAGAAACATAAGGTTCCACTTCTGTAGGAAACCATCTAATAAAGTTATGATTAAATTGCATTGAAGTGCTGTTGATTTGGGGTGGAGAAGAAAATCTGCTGGTGTGGCTTAAGACTTGGTCACTCTGGAGGAGCAGAGAACAGGGTTAAGGTGTGGTACAAAATACACTTTCATTAGTCATAGAGTGGTTCTGCTTGAGAGGTGTGGGGTTTGCTCTGCATTTCCCTTCACCCGCCCTGGAAATGAAAACTTCCTGGAGGGAGATGAGTTGCTCCAGCACGAGTCACTGAGTTTTGGGGTTGTTTGCTTTCTTCCCCTCCAGGTGAGTGTGGTGCAGGACTCTGTCAATATCTCCGGCCAGAACACCATGAACATGGTGAAGGTACCAGAGTGCCGTTTGGCAGACGAGTTGGGAGGACTCTGGGAGAACTCGCGATTCACGGACTGCTGCCTGTGCGTTGCAGGCCAGGAGTTCAAAGCTCACAAAGCCATTCTAGCAGGTCAGTACTGAGTTGGATGGGCCTTAGCAGAGCAGGAGACAACACCACGATAGCAAGTGGGTTTTCTTGAGTTACTTCGTCTTCAAAGGAAGCTCCTGCGGCTCTTTTAACTGCAGAGCTGTGGTAAGAAAACATCTTGTGAACTGTTACGGGGAGAGGAAATACCTGCTCCGTGTTTAATTCCCTGCCTCCTGTCATGGCGAGGGTGGCAGGAGGCGGTAGTGCACTGTAGTGTATTCCTGAAGCATTTGTAAGGAGAAGTTAGCACTTTTCCCGAGAAGTACTTTCTTAGCCAAGAAACACGCCTCACCTCCCATGTCAGCCGTGGTTGAAAGGGCATCATAAATACTCCCATACCTAGTCTGAAGCTACGCTGGCCCATTACATTACGTCACAGCCTGTACGTCTTTACTGGTGGTTCCCTGTTTGCCCCATCTGCTCTAGGAGAGCTTTTCTTGCGTTTTGTAGCAGGCCAGTTGTTGAGGTGTTGGCGGGCCTCGCTTAGCTCCTTCTGAAGAGTAAAAGAGCATCTCTAACTGTGTTTTGTTTTTCCTCACTGCCGTAGCGCGTTCCCCGGTTTTCAGCGCCATGTTTGAGCATGAGATGGAAGAGAGCAAAAAGGTAAGTTCCAAAAGGGAGGAGAACTTCCCTAGCGCAGGGAATAGTGCTCAGGGCACTTTGGGCATCACTGGTCAGATAACTTTCTTAGGCAGTGACTATAGTCACCTTTTAACTGTTTTTCTCACATAAGATGCAGGTTCTCTCCTTGAGCTGCCCTGCAGGGAGGAAGAAAGGGCTCCAGGAGGCAATTGTTATCTTTGTTACTCAGGTGAAGGAGTCAGGTGTGGGATAGGGAGACAGAGAGAAATGTGAAATACAATGTAGAGTTTTTATTACTCCATCCATGTTTTGTTTTTTTTTTTTCCCTTTTTGCAAGTAGTACCCATGTTAAATAATTTGTCTCTGTAGCAAATTCCTGAATACTGGCAGAGCCAAGGTAGAAGGAAGCCTTTAGCCTCTTCTCAGGATCTTAATAAGCTTCATTTCTCTGATACAGAACCGGGTGGAAATCAATGATGTGGAGCCTGAAGTGTTTAAGGAAATGATGTGCTTTATTTACACGGGGAAGGCACCAAATCTTGACAAGATGGCTGATGACTTGCTGGCAGCTGCTGACAAGGTACAGTTGGGATTTGTGGGTGTTCAGAGAACAGGAATGATGTGTGCCTCGCTTTACACGACGCTCATGTGATCATCGTGGTTGGGCAGTTTCTTTGAATTGGTTGTGGCTTATAGATAAACCCGGATGTAGTGTAAGACCTAGATAGGATAGACGTACAGATATCTATAGCTGTATAGACACAACTCTTAACAGAAAATAAGCAGGAATTTCAGTCTCTACTGCTCATTTTTAAGCATTTTCTTAAACTTTCAGAGGACCTCTCTATTCAGATAATCTAACATAAGAGCCCTGGGGGTGAGAAGAACATTTCAAGGTGGACCTGGCGATACTTTTTGAGTGTGATTATTGCCAAATCTCAACAGCAGTGTCTGTCTTGGCGAACGGAGCCTGCTTCTACTTCTGGTCTGGCCAGTATCAGCAGCTTCCAGAGATGCTCTAAAGTGATGGACAGCAGGAGCGGGCAGGTCCTGTCGTCTGTTGTCTCTCTGCAGTGGCAGTCCCTGCTGTTTGTGGAGAGAAGGGCTGCACTGGAGGAAGCCCTGTTGCCTTAACCCAGCTGTGGTTTGCAGGGGCCTTGCCAGGGAGGTGTCAGGGATGGTGTGACTGGGAGGCTGCTGGTAGTCCCAGTGTAGCAGTCGCAGCGCTGTGGCCTTGCCAGCCACTGTCGTCTTCCCTTTGCAGCACCGAGGACAGAAGAGAGTGTTCTGCTGGCACTGAGCTGTCTTAACCAGGGAAAATTCCTCATTTATATACAATAAAATTGTATCTCCTTTTTCTTTTTTTCCTCTTAAAAAGTGAAAGATGCCGGTCTGACAGCACTGGAGACTAAAGTCCTGAGTTTATCCATCGAACAGGTTCAGCACGGGTGGCAGCAGTGCAAGACTCTCGACACTGCCATGCCCATATGCCTCATCTCTCACCCGGAGGGCGCACCCCTAGCGTAGTTCAGCCTCCACGCTTCTTCAGGCCTGGGATTCTCCTGTGGGTGCCAGTTAGGGTGGTGGATTTTAAGGTGTTGGATGCATGTTAACCTTGTTCCACACCACCACCACAAAGCCACCAAACCCCTTGTCACTGCAGACCTGGGCTCCATCGAACCTGCTGATGGTAGAGGTGAAATGCTCCGTGTGCCATTATGAGGCCACTGCAACTAGAATTAAAATGGGAAATAATGCAAGGAGATTCTTGGCCTGATTATCATCATTGCCACATTTTATTCAATATTTAAAGAGTATTGATTGAGAGCTCACGTACCATCTTTATCTGAGACAAGTGTAAGTAAGAAGCAGTACATTAAGGGCAGAGCAGGCTTTAACTTTGAGTTTTCTGGCTTTTAATGTAGGTTTTTTTCTTTTAAAACTCACTACATTTGAAATAAAATCTTTCACGAAAGCACATAAAACATTTAATATTTACTCAAGAGACTGAAACAGCTGCTTCTGAGTTCCTCCCGTCTCTTGGGGAAAATAGGCAATTAGACCAAAACCAAAACAAAGCACATCTTCTCGACCCAGGAGATACTATTTCAGCCTCTGGGTAAGAGTGCTGTAAGGTAGGGTGTGTTTTTAAAGTGTAATTAAGAAAGGGGAAAAGGGGAGGTCTTGGTACCTGAGAGACCAGAATGGCTACTTTTGGCCCAACTCTCTAATTGGAAGCTGAGCTATTTGTAGTGAAAATCGAAGTAAAAATTGCATGTGCGTGAGGAGAATATTTGCTTTACAAAAGGAATAATTTTAAGCTTTGTTTGCTGCGTTTTAAGCTACTGAGAGATGATATAGACTAATGGCTTGCCCCTCATTTGAAGCTGGTTTAGTTATTGATACAGATTAAGGAAGTAAATTTGATTTGCCGTCTCAGATGTTCTGGTGGGAGAACGCTGTCCTGGTTATGAGTGCCATGCCTCCATCGAAGTCATTATCACCGAGTCCTAAGTGAAAAAATGTTTTTATAATCTCAAATTACTCATCTAAATTTAATCACAATGGGACGAAAATCTCAATCGGAATATAAAATCAATTTATGGTAATAGTGCTTATAATAAGGCAAGGGCTGCCGTTGTCGTGCAGATGAGCTTGTTAGCAGCTCTGCGCGGGTTACAGAGCAGCAGGTACAAATCCAGTATCTTTTCCAAGTGTGGCCTCGGGGACTGAAGAACTTTTAGACCACATCACCTCTAATTTTCCAAAAAAGCCTGTGTAAACATCCAAAGGGTGTTCTCCAAGGCAGATATCTGTCAGATTTTTAAAAAATCAACAGTCTTGATTTTAAAAATGTTTTGGAAGGTCACTCAATTTGAAGGTATAACGTGAAGAAGCCTTAACTGTGTTTAATCTTCAGGGCAATTTATATAGTGCTAATGTTCTTACTCCTGTAAGAACTGCATTAGAATCGACCACGTCTCTTATCCCCGTAAAACTGTAATCAGGTGATCTAGAATATTCAGAAGTATCCAAAGAGCCACGTAATCAGGTCGCGCAGACCACGATTTCAGAAGTGTCTCAGTCTCGCGGCTCCCACGATGACATTCTGACAGACTGAGGTTTGGGTTTGCGTTTCAGTTCTCGATAACGAGTGGCTCAGTGTTTCCTGAGCGTTGACCTTTTTGAGGTCGGCTCAGACCACTGCATTGCTTTTGAGCATCTTGGCTGTGTCTGCATGTTTCAGTACCGACAGAAGGGCTGCAGAAGGTAGAGGGTGAAATTCCTGGAACAGGTCTCTCTCAGCACATCCTTTGAATTTCACAAACCGTTGACAGAGCCCGACCCTGCGGATCTAAAAAACGTTGAGGCAAATGCACAGTTGAGTGGCAGAAGCTCTTAGACCGAGGATGTGAAGTTAGAACAGGGCCACACAGACATGCTGTGATGTTTCATTTCCAGCTGGATAGCTGCAAAAATCAGGGGCATTTACTTAACGTAGTATTAAACGAGTAGCATGTACTCGAGCAAGGCTGAGGGTAACCTGCAGGTCATTAATGGCAAAGAAATTGAGTGGGAACTGCCTGAACGTGACTGAACACCTATGGAGCAGTCACTGTTAGCTCAGTCTTCCCGCTGAACCCAGGTAATCCAGTCATGCAGCAGCAGAGTGAGAGTAAAGATTTGGCTTTAGCATTCTGTGCCGTGAAGTAACTCAGGTGGTGAGTCCTGCAGGTGACTCAGTTCTCACTGCAAAGCATGAGCGCAGCACCAGTAAGCCTGTGACAGGAGAAGGCCGGGGTGGAGTTATGGTGGGATGTTTCCTCTCCATTGCTTTCCTCAGGGTGGGCACATCGACGATTCTCTTTTTTTTTTTTCTTGCTGGTCACTACGTTGAGTACAGCTCAGGTGCAAAGAGGTCTGAGCAGCGTAATAGAGTAGTTCATTCCTGAAGGGTGAAGGAGCACAAGGCTTCACGTCTGGCCTGGCTGGCTGTTTTCTTCTTTAACTCCTTCGGTTCCTGTTTGCAGTATGCCCTGGAGCGCCTGAAGGTGATGTGTGAGGATGCTCTGTGCAGTAACCTCTCTGTGGAGAATGCGGCTGAGATCCTCATTCTAGCTGACCTACACAGTGCTGATCAACTGAAAACTCAAGCGGTGGACTTCATTAACTAGTGAGTGCACTCTTGTTCCAGGACGCAGCAAATCTAGAGGAAAGTTGTTCATTAGCAGCAGGGCTCACAACTTGTCAGCTGTCACATGCAGGGGAGATTCTCCTCTACAGGTTTTCTTTTCCAGTTCTCCCATTGTGATCCTTCATTTATCTGGCATCCCAGAAGTGGCATTGCCTAAGGGCAGGCGGGTCTCGTCCTGCCGGACTGTTCAGAGTGTTCAGCAGGACTGAGCTATTCTTGTGATCTCAGAGAAGATCCAGAACTTTAGGTGGTAGAATATCGGGTAGTCCCTGATGTTGAGGGACTATTTGCAACTCATAACAGTAGATGTAAAATGAGAATCAACTACTTCGTGTCTGGAAATATTTTATTCCTGTTTGTCGGTGAATAGAGTTTTTCTCAGTACGGTCCTAAATTGGTTTAAAATACTTCTGTGCTGAGTAGCCAGGGGAGATGAGCGGTGTGTTCCTGCTGTCCTCTACCTGGGATCATGCATGTTTGAGCTTTCCATCCTTAAGTGGAAGGACTGTCCAACATAGAATTGTGCCAGCAGAGCCAAAGCTCGCCATCCTCACAAAAGGTAGCTGACCTACATCCAGAGGTCCTGAAACAGACACTAGAAATGTCAGGTTCTCGGGCATGTGGAAAGAATCTATTTAGTTAATCCTTTTTAATCCCCTGTCAATAACTTCAGGTTTATTCTCTCTTATTTTTAGTCACGCTTCTGATGTCATGGAGACCTCAGGCTGGAAGTCCATGGTAGTGTCGCACCCCCATTTGGTGGCTGAGGCGGATCGCTCTTTGGGCCTCTGCACAGTGTCCCTTTCTGGGACCCCCCACGTAAGCGACTGAAGCAATCCTAAAGCCCGTCACACCAGCCCGTTTTTCTGGAAGCAGCATCAGCTGTTGCTGCTGTAACCTTGACCACCAGGTAGACAGCGAAATCTGTGGAGCTTTTACTCTGTTGTTGGGGGGAAGAGACTGCTTCGTGACACCCAGACTTTTTAAAAACAGCACCAAGTAACTTGGGGAGAGGGGGGAGGGTGGGGCCTGGGGCTCTGGGCTGTTCAACCTAACGAATCCCTGTCGCTGCATCGTCTGTGTGTTCCATTCGACTTGGCTGAGTCAATTAAGTACAGGGTTCGGTTTAGGCACCGACCCAACTCGGATAACCCAGCGGTGGTTCTGGGGAAAACAACGTCTCTGCGTCTGGCAGCACAGAACAAATCGTCAGATGCCTGGAGCAAGAGGACATTTTAGTTTTGGAGAGCGTTGGAAGGTTATAAAGAATTTCCAGTGAGGTCTGGAAAGGAAGTACCTGATGGGAGCTCCAGTAGTATTTATATCAAAAAAAAAAAAAAAAAAAAGAGAGAATTTAGTCCTTTCCAGCTGAGCTAAAAACTGACATTTGTGTAACTCCTTATTGCCATCCAGCAACAAGAAGATCAGTTTCTCGGTTAGTAGCACTTGTATGTTTAATTGCAAAAAAAAAAAAGAAAAAAGCCCTAAACCCCACCTTTTATAAAACGACTGGTTGAAGTGAAAGGGACAGTAAAGGCTGTGTGTTCTGGAGCGGGTGGAGAGGCTGAAGGCCAGCCCGGATGGTTGGAAAGGACTGGAAAACCCTTGATCAGGAGCGTGCTGTCTGACAAGAGCAACGGTTACTGTTTTTAGATATCGTGGGAAATGTTTTTGGCATTTTTCCCTGCTTTATTTCCCTTCTCCCCCCTTTTTTTAAAAACAAAACAAAAACAAAAAAAAAAAAAAAGAGAAAATTTATTGTTCATGAACGCTGCGTCAGAAGTCCCTGTCCTGAGTTGCTAAACGATTCTTAACAACTGTTGTACCTGACTTGCGACTGTAGAGGAGTCCTGTTCCTTTCTATTAGTCACTCTTCTTACAGGGAAGAAGTTTCCAAATAGCGGTAACTTTTTGTTTTCTTTTGAAAATATAAATAATTACTATTTTGTACTGTGTGGTAGCTGTTGTCTTTTGTTGTTGTAGTTGCTTCATTTTTAAGGCTTCCCAGTTTAAAACCAGCTCCCCAACGGTTCCATTTCAGCCTGTGACATGCTGTTCCTGGAGCTCCGGTGGGATAGAAATCCTTAAAATGTTCTTTAATATTAAGGAATTTTATATTCCTTAAGGATAAGGAATGTTGCACACAAATCACGATGCCAACCTGTCTTGTTTCTCGTCGCAGGTAGGACCAAAATCCTGGGAGAGCGTCGGGTTTAGGAAGGGCTGTGTTGGGGCCGACCCGTGGGGCGGCCTTTGACCTGTCCCTGTGCAGATGGGCAGGGAGACCATACCAGCCGCCGTCCCTTTGCTAACGCTGAGGAGCACTGCGGGCTGTCTGGGCAGCGCAGCCACCAGGCGGTTCTGTCATGGTTAGTCCAGCTCTCCAGGGAGATTTGGTTGAAATCCGTGTGGCCAGGGCAGGGGCACACTGATCTGACCTCATGGTGTCCTGGGGGCACGTGGTGGATTACACTGGGTAACTCTGGTCTAGCAGCTAGATGAGGTGCCTGTGCTCTCTGGTTTCTCACTCTGTTACCGTGCTGCCTCTCACAGCCTCTGTGCCCTGCGTGAAGGAGAATTCCGTCCGTCCACGTCGTGTGTTTCACCTGGCTGCTGTCTATTTTTATCAAATGGTGGCTCAGGAGAGGGTCCCTGCCTGTGTTCCCCTGCTGAGGGTCTCCCCATGAACCACCCCCGCTCTGGGCAGTAAAGCTTACATGCTTCACAAATTCCCACGGTGCCTCTATTGCCTGAACACCACTAATTCCTTTCGATTGGATTTCTCGTGCGTCCCTTTACGGTAAGCAAAGCGTTTAGTCGTAACGAGACTCTCCCCACCACCCTGTCAGAACTCAAACCCAGCATTTGCAGCTTCTAATTGCGTGCAGACATGGCAAGTTCATTGCCAGGTAATTGCAGCAGTTGTCTGCGTGGCACAGGGATGTCTAATTACGCTGCAGCAACCGCATTGTTTACTGAAACGTTCAGACCTGAACGAGACCTTTTATCCTTGTCGTGTTAGTGCCCGACTGCGGGGAGCGGCGCGTCCCCACGCAGCCCGGCCTGGGGAGCAGCCGTGCCTCACGGAAAGCGAGCGGGGGTTCACGTCGTCCATCCTCGGCTGGTGTTTGGGGAGGTGTTGACAGGAAAGCGATGCAGATCTGGCAGCTCCTGCCCTGGAGATGGGGAGATACCTGCAGGGAGTTGATCTGGTCAGGGGCTCGTCTGTGCCAGCCCTTCCTGCGGAGCCAGGCACGGTTGCAGAATACGCTGTCGTGGAAGGTCTGAAATGAGATCCGCGAAGGAGGCACCTTGTTCAGATTGCTCCAGTTGCAGGTGAATTAATGATTTATTTGTCGACTTCACTTTTTTTGTTGTTGTTTGTTTTTTATTGTGAACGATACAGCTGAAGCCATCTGGTTATAACAACATCAGAGCCGGAGCATACTGTTCATAAACCTCCCACTGACATCCTCCCCTCCCCAGATCCGAAATGCAGTTCGAGTTAACTCACAATCTGTGGCCTGTGGTGGTGCTGCAGAGATGTCCGTGCCAGCTGAACAGTTGGAGATTTGAATTCCACAAGGAGATGCCATATTTATCAAAACAATATTTCAGAGAGACGTTTTTACCGGCTCTCCGTAGCCACCACAGCTCCGCATTCAGGGTTCCAGTTGGACCCTGCGCTCGTGTTTTAATCCCGTCTCTTCCCCCTCCTCGTGGGTGTCACAGAGACGTCTCATCCCTGTGTGCAGTCTTTCATGTGCTCCCTTCTCCTTGTTACCTCCTTGCTCCTGCTTCCTCCGCTTGCTTTTGTGCTGACCTGCCAGGGTTCAGCCTGCGTCCGGGTGCGGGGAGGAGAGACAGAACGAGAAGTACGTTGCTGCCTCCCCTGACCTGCTCCGGGATGTTTGTCTGCCCTGCTCCCCGAGGCAGTCAGCTCTCACCAAGGATCCCGACACCAAAGATTTTTCACTGGCCCAAAGATTTCTGTCTGGTGCCCCTTGGGCTTTGTTATTTTGACTCAGATTCTACTGAGGTATTTTTCTTATTGTGTGAGTTTTTCCAGATGAAAGGGAACAGCTTGTCTGCTTATGAGCAGAACAAACAGCAGAGTCGGGAGAGCTGCCGGGCTTTGAAACTCTCTCTGGCTTTGTTCTGCTTCTCAAACTGCTGTTAAGGACACAATACCTGCTCGCTCTTGCTGTTTCTTTTTTTTCTTTTTCCCCCTCCACTTCCTTGAAGGAGCCAAAGATTATTTTATTTATTTATTGAACTTCATTTCAGAAGGTTTCTCAACTTCCGTGCCATTTGTTTTGCAGAGGCTTTGCTAAAATAATTACCTTGCTCAGTCAGCTCGGGCCATGCAGTTTTTCTTTCTCTCATGACTTGGGTTGCAGAATTACTTAACTCATTTATTACTAATGACTTTTTTGGTTAATCTAATACGAAGACATTTAATTACGGAGGGTGTAATTTTTTTTTTTCCTGACCTGCTGCCTGCTTGGATCTCTGGCTGCCATTCCAGCCATGTGCTGCAGCAAATTTTGCCTTGGCAATTCCAGTTTCTTGTTTATTAACTTTAAAACTGCCGATGGATGCCCAGCAAGGGGGGAACGGCAGGCAAAGAAATGGGGAAAAAAAACCAACCGTGTTTAAAAAAAAAAAAAAAAAAAATTTCCTCATGAAATTTTGGGGAAATAAATTGCAGAGACCTGGAAGGCTTTGGGAAAATATATGTGATAAAGCAGAAGTGGTTTGGCCTGGGATGTGGCTTTCTAACCCGAGGGAAGTTTGTTGGGCAGAGCAGAGGTAAGAAAAAACAGCTGAGTTTTGGGTTGAGTCTGGGTTTGGATTTTGCCTCTTGCTCCTACTTGATACGTTGGACTTTGTCTCTGAGAATGAATTATTAAAATCACTTGAGGAAGTGTGTTAGTTGATGGAGTAAATTGGGAGGGATGGAGAGAGGGTTGCAATTATTCTATCAAATTCTGAAAAATCACAGGCAGGAGAGGGGTACGATGTAGGGTTCCTCTCTGGATAGTTGAAAAGCATCAATGGCCAAGAAGAAAAGGAGTTAATGGAGATGGTGGATGATAGACGGGATGGGAACCGGATCACCTCTCCCAGCCCTCCAAGAGAGAAACGTCCTGTGTTCCACTGGGGGATTTTTCTCCATCCCGAATGCAGGAATGATTCTTTGAGCTCTGCCATCCGGAGACCGAGCAGGGATTGAAGAGAAAAGCAGTGACTTCTGCCACTGGGGAGCAGTGTGGAGGCCAAGAACTCTCCAGACGTTTGTACCGAGCTGCTAATGAAGCTTTCTGAGCCTTGAAATGGCCAGAGGTCGCACACCTAGGAGTGATGGGATGAAAAGCAGCAGATGAAAACCATTTCCAACCTGTCGTTGCGCTGCTCCTGGCTGGCTCCTGGCCGACGCGAGGTTATCCCCAAGCTTTTGGAGTCATTCACAACCCGTGAGAGAAAGCGCTGCCTGTGATGCGGGTCTGGTTCCGACGCGGAGAGGGCTGGGTGTGCTGGTCCACCCGGGGCATCCTGGAGAGCAGTGTCCTTGCCTGGGTGGCTGCAGACCTGCTCCTCGCTGCCGCCGCTGATACAATCACCGGGTGCTTTTCACCTGCTGATTTTATCGTGGCGTGGTCCCGGGAAGCAGGAGAAGTGGTACCTCTGAACCCTGCTGCATCTCGTAGCTGGGGGGTCCCTTTTCCCCTCTCAGGATCGTTTCAGCCTTGCCGTAGGACCACAAGGTTCTGGTTGCTCTTTTATTCTGCGTTAGGAGGAGAGTTCCCCGCTGTCTGTTCTGGTTGTTGTTGCACTGCAGTTTTGTCTGCGCTTCTTTTCTTTCCCACTAACTTTATTCGCTCCTCTCGGCAGGTGGCTTTGGCAAAATTATTGCTTATTGTTGAATTTTTGCCAAATGACAAAACACTCGACAAAAATAGCTAAGCAGGACATTGAGTTTGAAAGCCTGTGGCCAAGGTACAGCTTGCAGCCAGCCCCGGCGGCAGTCGAAGGCTTGTCAGGGCTTTCACCCCCAGCGCAAGGACGACCGGCCGGTGCTTGGCAGCGAGAGTGCTGGGAGGGTGGAATTTTTCTCCGTGTACTGTCGGGTTTGGGGGATTTGGGGAGACTGGCTTCTGTCCTGTGCTGGACAGCCAGGAGACAGCGACCTCGGCGAGGTGACAGTTGTGCCTCGCTGCCCCGGTGTGTTCGGTGAGATGAAGATGTTCTTCAGTGGTGTGGAGCAGCCTCCCGGTTAGTCTGGGGTGGGATAGAACACAACATAAACAGAGTATCTGCAGCCGGAAGGGACCTGCAAGGACTGTCTAGTCCAGCCGCCTGCATCCCCGTGCAGCCGAGACTGAGCGTTCCGTTCTGCGCTGGCTCCTCCATCCGCAAGCTGCCGCGAAACGGGTTCACGGGCCGTACGTGCCCTTCGCTGGCTCTGCCGAGGGCAGGCAGCAACTCCATCGCTCGGTCACCGCTTGCCACTGGAAAACAGACGTGAATATGCAGGAGATGCTCTGATGGGTTGTAATAATTCCTCTCTCTAGAGGATGTGGAATTAAAATGCCTTTTCTTTATTCTCCACTGCCCGGTGTGATGTCACTCCTCACTCAGATTCTCCTGAATTGAAAAAGAAAATAAATAATCAAAACTAAAGCACCTTTCAGATTGGGTTTCTAATGGGATGTGCCAGATGGTGGAACCTGAATTAGGTGACAGGCGTTGCTGAGCTGGGGCCTGTAATCAAACAGAGCGACGCAGCGCTCTGTAACGAGCTGGATTGATTTCTGGGTGCCGAAGCCTCCGAACGCGCGGGGGAAGGAGAGTTGCCTCGCGTAGGGTCAGCATCTAATGAGGCTTTTCCTTCCATGCGACCGTGGCGGTAACTCCATCCCATTCCGGGGCTGCTGGGACTTCCAAAACACAGAATTCGGTGAGGTTGTAGTGTCACGGGTGCTTTAGCGTGGTGTGGAGCTGGTGTTTTTGTTACCTCGATGAGCGGTTTGCTTTTAAATCCTGTCCGTATGTTCCGTGGTTCTCCAAACCGCAATCGAACAAACGCCTTTTACCTGATGCCCGTGAACCGGCGCCGCTCTTCCCCTGCGCTTCGCTGCCGGCCGTGGCAATACGGACCGGTTGATGGGTACAGGGAGCGATCGGCAGCGTCAGCCCGGCGGCGGCTGACGGGCAGCGTTGGGGTGGGGAAACGCTGCGGATTTCAGAGCGGCAGCTGCTTTGAGTGGTGGCTCCGTTTGTTCCTGCCCTCCCGCCCCCGGCAGTGACACCTCGCGCTGCTCGGCCCCGAGCTCTGCCGGCAGCACATGGAGAGGGACTTGTTGGGGTTTTGCTGCCGGCAGATGTTCCCTGTTGGTGAGCAGTCACTGGGGGTGTTTAAAATACATGTTAGTACCTGCCCCTGATACTTGAAAGCTCTTGCTGTGGGTTGGGGCTGTACGAGAGCATGTGGAGATGTGCTGCTGTAAACCAGCAACGTAAGGAGGAGGGACAAGGCTTTGGGAATGGTGGGAGGAGAGCTGGATGCATCAAGAATAGGCTGTGTTTTAAGAGTAGATAGTGTGTACAGTAACACTTTATTTTTCAGAGGTCTTTAGTTGTGTTAAAACAACCAACAAACCAGCCCAAACCTTTGCCATCTTCTGGCTCTCCAGATCTCACCAGAAGCGGTTTGGGTCTCTCAGCACGGTCGGTTTGGCCGCTCGCCGCTGGCAGTCGGGGCAGGACGCCGTGCCGGGGCTGGGTCTTCGCGTTTATTCCCCGTCCGTTGGATTTGGGGACGCTCGTGCAGCCGCTTCCTCTGCTCCTGCCGTTCTTGGCAGCGGGCACGTGGCTCCAGAGCTGCCGCGAGAACGCTGGGCCAGGACCTTGTTTTCAGAGGGTGGTTGGGCAGTGCGGGCGTGCTGTAACGTCATGTCTTGGGGTCTAAGCGCCACTTCCGCCTGTTTTCCAAGCTTCATTCCCAAAACAGAAAAAAATCATGAGAATTCCAAGCCCACCCTTTTGCTTATAAAGGTGGAAATGGGAAGTTGTGTCTCCTGAGACCCGCTTGTGCTTTGGGGCTGAACCACTCCTCTTCCACCTGAAAAATGGGTATTTTTCCCCAATTCAGTCCCATCCCTAGACACAACCCTGTGGGTCAGAAACAGCCCTCAAAAGGAGGAGTTCTCACCAAGTAGTAGCTGGAGGGAGATTTCTCCCATCAGCACCCATTAACCACGCGCTTGCCCGTGTCTCGGATCAGCTGTGGAGGGAGATTCCTTATCGTGGACCCCAGCTGTGGTTTATTTACGTATTCAGACCCCTTCAGTGGCGGTAACCGGCAGGTTACAATCCGTAAAGCACGCTTACCTGGCTCTTCTCCAGGTTACTTGCCGTAGCTGGAGATGTCGGGAGGACGAGGGTTAACGTACGGGCATCCTGTTCTCCAGCTGATTCACTACTTGTGTGTTGCCCCTTCAGAAATCGCTTCTGTTTATTTTCAGCACATAGAGAGTGAAATTGGTAGGTAAAATTCAGCTGGTTTTAGGGGCGAGGAAGAGCAGTGGTAGAAAGAAACCACTGAGCAACATCATTGATACGTGTGTGATGGGGTTGATGGCTGCTCGGAGAACCTTTCACTTGGGTCCGTTTGTTTTTGACTCCTCCTGTTCTAGGTAATTAAAGTGTACAAACAGAATTAAGATCCCATCTGTGCGGGTTCAGCAAGCCAACGCCTCCCTTCGTTAAGATCCCGTGTTTGCTGGAACAGAGGCTGCAAACACGGAGCTGGCCACTGGTGCTATGAGCAAATCGCTGCCTGCCGTGACAAAGTGCCAGAGCCTCCAGCGGGTCGAGGAGGGGGGAATAAAACCTGCCAGGTAAGCAGCACTTGCCGGTGGGGTGACAATACACACGAGAATGGTGACGCCTCCCCTGATGGCTGAGGGAAAATGCCGGTTTGAGCTGGGCACGACCGTCTGTGAGCGCTGGGCGGCGAGAGCAACGGAGAGATGCTGCGTTGGGTACCTCGGCGTCTGCTCGCTGTCTCAGCGGGACGGTGTCTAATTTTGGAGGCAAGAGGCGAGAACGGAGTAGTTTAAAATCGGTGTCTTCAGGCTGCGGTTTCCAAAGGTTTATAAAGCACCAGCGAATCCTCCAGCTGGTTTGCAGATGCCGTCGGCTCCTGGGCTGCTCCCCCACGGGCTGTCTCCACTCCCTTGTTTAACCATCAGTCCTGCGTCGTGTCTAGAGTCCGTTGAGGGATTGCCTTCCGCACGCCCTGTCCTCGCTGGTCTGGGTGTTGGCATTGTAGTTTTCTGAACAAGACATAGAATTTAAGAGCCCTTGTGCCTGAAACTAAGGATTTTCTTCTGGTTTTGGGCTGCTGTGACTGTAGCGCTGCTCTCGGCACAGGACCCTTCCCAGAAGACGCCTTCAGCCGAGGAACCTGCTGGAATTCTCATTTGGTTGACAATTGTCTTTCTACGTTTCCTCCGGTAGCTTCAGCCTCGCGAAACTGCGTTAAGATGCTTTAAAATTCTGGAGGAAAAATGTGCGTGTGAATGTAGGAGCCTCTTTGCAGCTGGTACCCAACGCATGTCGTCTGGATTGAGACGTGCCACAGAGGTGGGCAGAGAAGCTGTGTCCCCGCCGTGGTGACTTGCTCCCAGGCATCTGTCCTTTTCCCCCTTTGGAGCAAGAAAACTGGAGGTTTTTTGCTGCTCCTAGAGGAGTTTTCCGTGATGGAGGGTTTGGGAGGTGGCGGAGGAGGTTGGGTGTGTCCTCGTTGAATGCATGGGCAGCTCTCAGGAGGAGCACACGCTGTCAGGGGTCCCCCCGTGGTCTTCCCAGTGCACCGGGGGCAACCAGGGCAGGCGTGAGGCCATTGGTCTTCCAGAAGGGGGGGAGTAGAAGAGCTGCTGGTCCAGGATACAGTCCTACAGACATGTGCTGAAGGTGCTGGCACATTCCTGTGATGGTGCCGTGCTTTCAGCAGGCCACGGAAGGTGATTTTTTTTTTTTTCCCTCTTACAGGAAAATTTCCCGATAAGGAGGCTGGATGAAAGCGGCCGCTTCGTCATGCAGTTTGAAAGCAGAGAGACATCTGCCAGAGATCAGAAAAGCCTGGCAGGTGGAGAACACCCCAGCCCTCCCTTCTCCCAGCCTTTATCCCGCACATGGCACGTCGCTATTCCCCGGGTGTCGCGGCCACCACGCCGACGCAGGCTCCGGGCTGCTCGGCAAAGAGCAGCGGCACCAGGAACCGGAGCTGCACTGCCCCGGAGCACGGCGGGGGGAGACCCACCGCCCTCCCGTCAAGCCCAGCAGGTTGTACCTTCCCCCTAAATGCTGTCCCAGGCGGCAGGAGCCGGGAGGGCTCTGCAGCTGGGGAGCCCAGGAGTGCAAACTGAATTATTTAGCATATATTTGAGCGCGGGCAGGTTTGGGTTGGAGGCGGTTGGAGCTCGGAATGCTCTGCAGATGGGATTTGAAAGCGCTGGACAAGTTTCCCATCCCCGTCCTCCCGCTGCCTCTTGACAGCCTTCCCTTTTTTTTCCTTTTGGTCTGAATTCTTGTTCTTTCTCGCACTTTCCACCCCCCCGTCGCTTCCCCCTCTCCCTTTATTCCGCCGCCTCACCTGCGGATGCTGCTGTAAGCATCTCCCGAGCACTGACAGCGTGCTTGACGCCGCGTACCGGCGGGCGAGGCCGCCTGGCCCCCGGTCCCGCGGGACCCGCGGTCTCCCGCAGACACTGACAGCGCGGCGCAGAGCGGCGCGGGTGGCCAGATGCTCCTTCAGCTGGAAACGGGGCTGCCGAGGCTCGCCGAAAGGCTCGGCAGGAGGCGGGGGTGGCTTTGGGGCTGGCTTTGTTAGGGGCTAGGGGGGTTGATTTGTGTCTGTGTGGAGCTGGGGGCTTTTTTTTTTGGTTTATTTTACTGTTTTTAGAAGGCAGGGGGTGCTCTGCAAAGCTGGGTGAGCACTGAGGCGCCGTGTCCTTCGTCCTGAAGGGAGAGGATGGGGTCGGACACGCAGCGGTGGCTCAGGCAGCTCCACTGGGAACTACGTCTGAGTGGATTTGGATCAATGTTCCCCTAAAATCTCTTCCTCCCCCCATCCGTGTGGCTCAGGCGTGTGGGACCGTCTGTGCGAGAGCATCAGGCAGGCGCTGCTCTCCTCCACGATCCGCTCGGCTCCATCTCGCCCTGATTTTTCTGACAGCCTTTGCTGCTGGTTAACCCCCAGCTCTGCTCACGGGAACAGCTCGGGGCTGTGCCTGTCCCCGGGGGCACCGGGAACGGCTCTTGGGGCAACAAACGCTATTTCAACACTGCTCCCGTGCACACACGGAGCTGGGAGCTGCGACTGCGGCTGTCCTCGTGCCCCATCGCTCGTGGGTAACTGTGTGCAGCCCAAGTGAGTCTGAATCACCCATGCAGCCCTTAAAGGGGAGTAGTTCTATTTAAAAAAAAAAAAATCACTGTTTCGGTGCTCAGCTCTTCTAGTCTCTTTGTTTGCTATCTAGAGACACCAGAGGAAACCCTCCCTGTGAGTTCCAGAGGGTGACAGACCCGCTCCAGCGCAGCGACCAGCAAACCGCGCCACGGGGTGACCCGCGGGGACCGGAGGAGAAGGGGGTACCTGCGCCACAGCCCCTCCTGCTCTTTGGGCACCAGACGTGCAGGGAACCGATGGGTGCTGGGGCAGGGCTTGGAAACCTCTTGGGCAGAAGGAAATCCTTCCTCCCCACCAGGCGGTTCAGGCCTTGTTCTGCAGAACAGCGTGTTCGAGCTGAGCTCCCCTGAGGGAGCAGATTGCCCCGTTCCTCCGGCGCTTGGCTGGATGCCGCCCCACACCCTGCCGCTGCCACCCTGCCGCTGCCGAGCAGCCCGGTGGCTTCACCCCTCGAGCCTCGTCCCTCCAACCAAAGCAGTGCTTGATGCTCTCCGGTAGGTGAGAGTTTGGGGGCGATGCCCAGGGGCGCTCTCCTCGCCAATGCACTCAGCATGGCTCCCTCTTGGGCAGGAGGAAGCCGCTGACGGGTGAGCGGTTGTTGTCGTGATGCGTCGTTACACGTTGCGGCTTCTTTCTGGGCGAGCAGCGCGCTCTGCCATTAATTGGAGGGAAAACAATCAGAGACCTGCTGCTTTTGGAGTTTGTTGAAAGCGCAGGAAGACGGGGAAATGTTGGTGTTTATGAAACGGCAGCTGGTGCTCAGCCCTGGCAGGGGAGCGGGAGGAGGAGGAGGAGGGGAGCGGTTGTATTTGGGTTCTGGGTCTAATTGGCAAAACTGTAATAATTCTTAGATCAAACACATGATGCATTCAGCCCACTTGCATTTTTAGTCTAGAGCGTGTAATAACGCGTCGTAAGGCTGGGGATTTCATGAATAATCATTTCTGCTTGCCTCCCCTTTCCGTGGAGGATTTCCAGAGTGCTCGAGATCGTGCGGCATCACTCCATCCCCAGAAGGCAAATGAATATTGTCTTTATAGAGAGATAAGGCAGAGGAGACGAAGGGCTGGAATAACTCGGTTAAGGTCATCGGAAAAGCCAACAGCGCGCTCTGGGTTGTGCCCAGGAATCAGGAGTCTCAAACTGCGCGGCACCACGACGTGTGGTCTGCCAAGAGGAGAAGCTCTTCCCTTAGCGCAGGGAGGGTGACGCAGAGTGACGGCGAAGACGCTGCGAGAGGAGTCGGAAGGCGCATCGGCTCCCCGGGGAAGGAGGAGCGGAACGCCGCGCTGCCCCGGCTCTGCTGCCCGCCCCGAGCTCTCAGGCAGCGCCGTCGCTCTGCGCTCAGCGGGATGCTGGGCTGGCATTCGCCGTAACCACAGAATCGGACCCCACGTTGCTGTTATGCCCCCAGAAGAGCAGGAGGAGCGGCGCTGTTAACCCATCCAGGAGCTCCCCATGGCTGCTGCAGCGGGGAGCACGGGCGTGAAGGCTCGGCCGACCCACTAGACCTCGTTAACGTCTAATCACCACCCGAAAGATGCGGCTCTGCGCACACGCAGCAGCCCTGGCCCGTCTGAGCTGAAGCTCAGCAAAGGCTCTACGAGCCGTTCGGTAACTTGGGCGTGAAATCGTAAGTGGTGTGTTTGTCTCGTGAAAGCACTTGGGTCCCGAGTCCCTCCACAAAGCTTGACCTCGGCGGTTTGGGTTAGGAGCGAAAGGGCCAGGCTTGTCCCAGCGAGGGATGTTGGGGCAGCCGCGACGTGGTGACCCGGGGGGGGGGCTGTGCTGGAGCTTTGGGGGGGACCCAAAAACCAGGAGCAACAGAAATGTCGATGCTTTGATCTTCCAGTGCCCTCCCAACGTGTTAGATGCGCCCAGCTGCAGGAACTTCAGCGTCAGCAGCCTGAAAACCTCGTAGAGGGAAACCCGAGGTGGACCGTAACGCGAGCGGGGCGCGGGAATCGTGAAAGCTAACACACGCTGAGGTTTGTACTGGTGTTTTTATACCTAAGCCTCCAAACCCCCCATTTTCCTGGGTTTGTCTGTGATTAAGCCACTGGTTTTTCTGGAGGGTGAAGTTCTTGGGCAACCGAGTGACTGGGGGAGCTCGGGGAGCTCCTCCAGACATGCCGAGCTCCGGTGAAAACCTCCGCGGTTGGCGCCTCCGCAGCGTCGATGCCTTCACAGAAGTTCTCACATCAAGTGGGGCCCTGGTGACAAGAACCTTTCATGGCGCGTTGGTTTGTCCGGAGGCTTTTCATGAACAAACTCCCTTCTCGTTTGGGATCTTGGCACCTGGCTGGAACCTGCTAAAAACGGTGATGTACGGGGGAAAAAAACCTGCCTGCCCCCGGGTGGAGGAAAAATGATGCCTCGAAGGTGTGGTGGCGGTGAGGAGGATGCGGTTGTGCTCCTTTCCAGAGCGATCCATTAGCATGTTGGGAGGTGACAGCCGGCCAGGAGAGTCGCCTTTGAAGCCGAGGCCACTGCTGGGTGTTTTGGATGTGGGAAACAGGAAACAGTAGAAGGACAAAGCCTGATTGACTGGAAGATTACAAAGGGGGAAGAGATCCCGGTAACCTACAGAGAGAGGGATTTAGGTTTATTTGAGGCTGATTAGTGCTAATTATTTTTTAGGATATAGGGCAAAATTAATAAAGGAGCGCTTGGGCTGGGCGGAGTTGAGGAAATTATTTTAATGGGGAAATTACTCCAACATTAAACAGCATTTTAAGGAATCATAGAATTATTTAGGTTGGAAAAGATCTTTAAGATCGTCAAGTCCGTCTGTAAACCTACCCCTGCCGAGACACCTCATCGCTTCAGTCCTTAAACCCGGAGGAGGCAGAAGCGATGGGAGCCTCCACCCCGGGATGGGGGGCGGTGTTGGGGCTGGGAGGTGTCGGGGTGGTTCTATTCCTGCAGCGAGTCCGTCGGCTCCTGATTTTTTCTTTTTTCCTGACTCGTCTAATCCCAGTGCTGGGGCGCCCGGATCGACTGGTCCCCACCGGCTCTAAAGAGTGCAATTAATGGCCGGGGGCTGCTGATTGCCTTCGGTGGGAGGGTGGAGCAGGCTCTTCTGGGAAGGCAGTTTCTAAATGTGCAGAAGCACAGGTTAGCTGGCCGGGAGCCTCATGAAATTTAAATTAGGAGGATTTTATGGAGGAGAGGGAAAAGTATTAACAAACTAAAGAGAGCTAATTACTGGAGATGGAGAACATTTGCTGTGGAGTCGGAGATGACAGCGTAAGTAGGTCCCATCTGGGCTTTTCCTGCTTTGGAGACAAAGAGATCCGCGTCCACGGAGTTGTCGGGGATGATGAGGGGCTGTGTTTTATAACGGGCGATAGGCTCTAATTGCAGCGATGCCGGCGGATGCTTCCGTGGCACTTTGCTGAACCCTGGTGTCATGGAGGGGTTTTGAAGTCTGTTCTCCACAGTCATTACATGCTGCTTCGTTTGTAATGAAGTTTGCAGCTCGTGGAACTTCATGGGGATAAGTTTTAGCTCCCCCCACCCCCAAATCTATCTTATGTGCTTTTACTAATGGGGAAAGAAATGAAGCCCTGGTTCCTTGCGTGATGCCGTGGCAGAGGCACCGGCAGGGTTTCACTCCTCTGCTCGAGGAGGAGAAACTCGGAGCCAACCTCCACCGCGCAGCTCGAGCAACGCCCCACAAAGCCAATAACACGAGCTATGAGCGAGGGCATTCCCGTACCCCTTGGCTTAGTCCCTAACGAGGGGAATCGTACCCCGGGAGCCGCCGCGCGGGCTTTCCCCTGCCGTTCCGTGCAGCAGCGGGTGAGCGGGGGGCTGAGGGCAGGCGGGTACCGGCTGTGGGGATTTTTTCTCTGGTGGTGTTTGCTCTCCAGCTCAAGCGAAATCCTTCCTCTCCGAGCTGGGGTTGTGACTCTGCCGGCAGGAATCCTCTTCTCCCGAGCCCGAATAATGGCCCGTCCTGGTCTCCTTAGTAACTGCGGCTGCCACATCACTTTTGACAATGGTGCATCTTTGTAGCCTGCTTCTCTCCGGCTCTGTTCCTTCAAATGGCAATTGTCTGAAATTTCTCCAAACCGGCAACTTTTGTGCCCGCCGGTTTGGTTTGGTTTGTTTGGGCTGCCAGAAAGGGGTTTAACGTGGCTCTTTGTGTCCCTTCCCCACAGCGAGCGTGAACCCTTGGGGATCACGCTTCCGTGAGGCAGCTCGTGGTAGAGGTTCCTCCCCCCCGAAAAAACCCAGCTATTGCTCCTGTTCTTTTCCAAAACGGCGCTCTCAAGGCATTGTAGACTTTCTGTTCTGGGAGTAAAAGTCTTCTCATTGATTACTGCACTAAAAGGCTTTCTTTGCTCGATGTGTTTTGGAACCGGCCTCGGTCTGGATGTAAAAGTGCATATGAGGAAACTTCGCCAGCAACCAGCAAACCTCTCTCCAAGCCGGAGAGGAGGAGTTTGGCTGGGGAAGGTCAGAGCATCGAACCTGCTCTGGTGGTAACCCCCACTCTGGTGACCCTGCTGGAGTGTGAGGGGACGTGTGGAGCTGCTGCTCTGGAGCAGGGGATGTGTCCACCTAAGTGGGAGCCTGAAGTTCGGGTGTTTGGGGAAGGGGGGCAGGTTGGGAATACCCATCAGTGGGGCACGATCAGCCCTGCACGGGCAATAGCAACCGAGCGTCCGGGTGGAAGTCCGAGTCCCAGCAGACCCCGAAGCTGGACCCACTGCCCAGTTACTAAAGGGGCGAGTTCAGCAGTGTCTGAGCGGAGCTGAATGTGGGCACGGCTCGGGGCAATGCCCTGTGCCTCCTCCACAACCCCACCAGATCATTTTCCTTCTCCCGCGAGGAGGCTGAGGTCGCTCTCAGTAAAAACACTCAACCTGCCTCGGTGCCACCGTGAAAACTTTATTCTCTCTCCCAAGGACAGTGGTGGTGTGGGGTGGGTTTTTTTTTTTTTTTTTGCCTTGGAAGTAAATTAAATGCTACAGAGTTCCACTTCACACACACGTATGCACGCGGGCGGGCACCTTTTCACCGAGGAATGGCAGCGCCTGGAGCTGACTGCGGCTGGGCGAGGGTGGCAGCGGGCACTGGGGAGCCGGCAGCGAGCCGGCGCGGGGATGCGATGAAGGGGAAAGGCATGAATCACGGCGTGTCAGGGGAGACACATGAATCATATCTCGTGTCAGCAGGTTTGACAGATTCCACCGGGATTTCTCGACCCGCCGATGCACAGTTTCAAGTCCCTGAACCCTCCCGTGCCAGAGTGCCCAGCGTGAGCTGGGGTGGGGTGGCACCTTGGGAAGGTCCATCCCTGCCCTCCCCAGCTTCCCCTTTCCATCCTGGCAGCCCATTGCTCCCCAACGTGGGAAAGCTCTGCTCCAGCTCCTGCCGCAGCAGAACTCGGACGTGGGGGAGGTGACGTGGCTGCCCATGGGCGTCTCACAGCCATGGAGAGCGTCGGGTGCCTTTCTCCTCCCCGAGGACTTCCCCTGGCTCCAGGCTGTGTGAACCTGCTTCTGGATCCCTCTTGGCCTGGTCACTGACCTTTGAGGTCTACGTGGCCTAGATCCAGGCAGGTCCATTATTGCATTGAGAAGCACAAGTCCTGACTGTGGCTTTATGTCCCATTTTCTGTATCCTAAACTCAGACCCCGCCTTCACATCCCAGTCTCTAAAGACCGTGGATCCAGGCCAGGTTTAGCAGTGCCGGTACCCCATAGCCTCAAATGCCTCCTCTTGACACTGGAGCTTTCAGGGAACAGAGAAAATCCTCCTCTTCCTTCCTTGCGTCTGGTCTCTAGGGACTGCCGTGCTCCCACCCCTGCTTACAGAATCGTCCCCATCCCTCCCCCCCCCCCCCAGCACCCGCTCGTCACCAGGGCATCCCGCGACGGGCAGAGCGCGTCATCCCGAGGGGTAGTAGGGGACGTCGCTGTGGTAGTTGTAGTCGGGACACACTTTCTGCACCAGCCTGTAGTCTATGCTGTAGAAGGTGATGTAGATGCAGATGACCTTGAAGGGCTTCGAGCAGACCCAGGAGACGTGACTTTGGGTGTGCTCGTGGTAGCAGGTCTTGGATGGGTCGTAAGTGCAGAGCGTGGTCTTCTTGGCACGATCCACTTTCTCGTACTCCACGCGGCAGTTGAAGATTTTGGATTCTTTGGCCTCGATGAAGATCTGTTGCTCCAGGTCGAACTCCACTGCCTTGGTGGGGGGGACGAGGCTGACGGAGATGTTCCCTTGCCCGGTAGAGTTGTGTCGGAAGAAGACGTTGACGGTGCCATTGCCGTGATCAACCACCTTTCCGGTGATCAGGAGGTTCAACTTCACTGTCTTGATATTAGAATAGAAATCTCCCCAGCCAAAAATCTTTTTCAGCTTGCCTGAGGCTGGCCCCAAGTCCCTCTGTGCTCTGGGGTGTGGAGGGTGGTCCTGCTCAGACACGTTATCCAGGCTATCCCATAACTCCTGGGAGCGGCTCACCAGCTCCGGGAGGGTCATGTTCTGCAGTAAGGTTGGAGTTAACAGGGACTTTGGAGAGAGCAGCCCTCTCGTCTTTGGTGCTTGAGATCTCTCCTGGCTCTTGGCTTCACGTTGCTCTGCTCCTTTCCCTGGTTCTTCTTGGCCACGGATCACCTGAACATAGCGATTGGGGAGAGTGAGGGATGGGTGATGGGTGCCTGCCCCCCTTGCCCAGTCTCGCTCTCCAGAGTCACCCCACTTCTCCAGACATGACCCGACCATCCTCTTTCCCATCCTCGCTTTCCTTATTTCCCTTTTCTCTTGCCTCTCTACTTCTCCCGGTACTGTTTCCCTCCTGGCAGCAATTTTCCCCAGCTCTCGTTCTCCTCTCGTGGTTGCTCAGGGAATGGGTGAAAGGAACCAGGACAGGAGCATTTTGCTCGTTGCTGGTGCCGCCTGGCAGCGGCACCTCTCCGGGCAGACCATTTGCACCCAGCGGGTCTCTGCAGGTGCTGAGGAGTGGGTGCCGGGGGGGAGGATGCACACCTGAGGTGAGGGTGCCCACCTTGTGGCCTTCGCACCGGTCTCGCGTGGACAACATGTCCCACGGAACCCTCTGCTGACCTCCAGGGGTGCCTCTGGAACCCTCCTGCCTGTGCCATGGGCCGGCGGAGAGACGGAGCGGGGAGCAGCGGGGCAGCACGAGGGACAGGCGAAGCGCCGCGCTGAGTTCTCACCCCAGGGAGATGCCCTTCGCCTCTAAGAGCCGAGCACGGGCTCCTCCGCAAACTCCGCTCCTGCCACCAGCCGTGGACGCAAAATAAGCACCGACAGGGGCTGGGGTGGGGGCTGCCTTGCTGCCAGGCTGTGGGCACCCAGTGGGTACCCAGTGGGCTGGGAGGGTGCCCGGGTGGGAGGCGGATGCTGCAGCCCCGTTGCCCCTCGGTGCTCGCCGTGATCCTCGGGCTGCGAAGGGCTCGCCGGGCAGCGAAGGCAGTGGGAAGCCGAGGATGAGGCCGGCCTGGAGCTCTGCCCCAGCTGTGCCAGGACTGCTGCGCTGGGGCGGGGGTGGGCTGCAGATTTTTAGGATGATCAGGAGGTATCTTTACCCCCACCCTGCCCGCTGCCCCCCGGCTGCAAAATAACAGAAGTTTTGGGACCCTTGGCTTTTTTTCAGGGGATGGGGTGGGGGGTGATGGAGCTGGGGGGGGGGCGGCATAAATTGATTTGGGAAACATCCCTGGCTGCCCACCGCCGCGTCCCTTTGGCAGCACGACCCTTCCAGCCCCCCCTTGCCCATCCCCAGCGCTCACCAGCAGAGAGATGCTCCCCTGGATGAGGAGGACGATGCAGCTCCCAGGCAGATGCATTTTCAGCCGGTGCCGCCGCCTTCGCCGTTATCTCCAGTTTAGAGAGGGGATGGCTGGGGGGGGGTATTTTTTTCTCCCCCTTTCCCTCCCTTCTTTTCAAGGGAGGGACGTAAGCCAGGGGAAGGGGGTGTCCCCCTTTTAAAAGCCGGTTCCTAGGCCCCCCCTCCCCGGCCCATGGTGGCTCCGGCAGCTCCCACCCCGCTGTGCCGGACCTGCCCGCTCCCCTGCCCGCTCCTCTGCCTGCTCTCCCCTGCCCGCTCCCCTGCCCGCTCCTCGCTGCCTCCTCGGAGTCTCGCTGAAACTCTGCTCCATCGCTCCCTCCCCTGCCAGGTGCTGGCAGCGGAGCGGCACCTCCGCGCGTAACCCTTTGCTGCCTGCGACCCAGGCGAACCGCCCCTGGGGGGGGTCCCAGGGGCCGAGGGGGGGGCCCCGAGGGACTCGGCGGGCTCAGGGTGGGTGCGCTGGGGGGCTGGGGAGCCGCCGCGCAGAGGAGTCCCCGTCGCTCCCCGCAGAGGAGCATCCCGGGCTGGTGGTGGGCAATGAGCGGTCCAGAGCGGGGGGACAGCTGGGGCGCCCATGGGGGTCACTGGCTCTGCCCTTAGAACCTGCTTGACCTCGCACCAGGGGACCGTGGCATCACCCCCTGCCCCGGGCTCGGCTTTTCCTGTCCTATTTCTTCCAGTCCCCCCATCAAGGGGACCACCCAAGACAAAAAGGCTTCTTTCGCCCCTCCCTGGTGGTGCTCAACGGCAGGTTGGACGGGGCTTGGAGCAACCTGCGCTAGTGGAAGGTGTCCCTGCCCGTGGCAGGGGGTTGGACTGGGTGAGCTCCAAGGTCCTTTGCACCCAAACCAGTCTGTGACGGATGGTTCTTCGCCCCCCAGTCCCCTCCATCACTCAGCTGCGGGTCTGGCGAAGGGAGGCACCGGGGCAGGTTCTGTGCCCTTTGGGGGGTGATGGATGAGGTGAGGGGAGACCCTTTGGGCTTGGATTTGTCGGGGAGGTTTAATTTTTGTTCCTCTAACACTGGCTCCTGCAGCGATTCTTCCTTCCCGTCACCTGGCCCTGTGGCTGTGCTCTCTGCTTTCCCTCCCCACCCTTAAAGTTGTTAAAAACGGAGAGAATTATCCTATTTCCAGGGTCTTTTGGGTTTGGGGTCTGTGTGCGGCCCCTTCTACCTGCTCAGAAGGGATGCGGAGCATTTCCCTCCTCCCTGGGCGGTCCGGCATCTCCTCCGCAAGAGGCGCAGCCTGGGTGGGAAGTTTATTTTTCATTTATTTGTGATTTTGTGTGTAAGTCGGGGCAAGAACATGCCCCCCTTCCCTCTGCCTGGCAGGGGTGGGAGGTGGCGAGTCGTGGCCATGCCGGGACACCGCTCCTCCTCAACCTGGGGAGTCATAAAGGGAACCGGGAAACGCAGACCCTGCTCCCCCAGCGCGGGCACGTTGATCCCTGAATTTTCCTCTTCTTTCTGTCACTTCACCTCCCTCCCCGCAGCTTTTTGTATTCCCCCTTCTCCTGAGCCGCTTTGGAGAGCCAGATCTTGCAGCGAGGCTAAAGATGGAACGAGCTACGGGGGGAAGGAGCCCGGCGTGAGATGCAGGATGCCGGCGCCCAGCGCCCTGCTAGCGCTCCCATCTGCCCGGCAAACCGGTCCAGCTTCTGGCTGCGCTTGCGGTGCTGGGACTGGACAGGGAGGTTTCTCTTGCGGCTTCGGGGAAGGGAGGAAGGTGGGCGACAAATCTGTGCGGCAGCTGCTGCCTGTTGCCTCCCGGGTTTGTGGGGAATCTGAACCGGGTTGGAAATGCCATCGCGGACAGGTGCCGCGGGAGTTACCTGGGGGTTGAACCACTCGGTGCTCGCCGTTGAGGAACTTGTTTGGTGTTGAAGGCACTTGCTCCCCTGGAGCGGTGGCGCTTTGGGGCGTGGGAAGAGAAGACACGTCCTTAATGCCAGCGGAGGGTGAGGAGCCCACTCCCCCAGCCCACCTGCGCCGAAGGGAGGAAAGGAGGGACGAAGCCCTCAAAAAAAAGCTTCCCAGTAGCCAGGGCTATTAAGCTCCAGAATATTCATCCAAGAGCGGTGCTCGAAGGACCCTGGGGCCTCCTAAACCCGGGAGGAACACAGCGTTGGAGGATATATGGCGGCACTAACGCTGTCCTGGCCCCAGCGGCGTGCTGGGTACCTTTAATAGGCTGCACGTCCCTAACGACAGGGATTTCGATAAAAGATCTTCATAAAACTTCCAAATGCCTGCGCCGTCACCTGCTTCTCAATCACTCCGAGCGCTGCATCTCCTGCACAGCCTTCCCAGAGCTGTCTGTGCCGTCTGAGCTCGGGTCTACGCCAGCCCCCCCCCACCACGCTGGATGCGTCCCACCTAGTCCCACACTGGCTCTGGGTGGTGAAATCCTTCTGGGGAGCATCTCTGCGGCTCCGAGTTGGCTCCTGGCGACTCAGCGAGGCTGAGCTGAGGTCAGCACAGCTCAGGATGAGGAGGAAGAACAAGGGATAAAAATGATTTAATGTGACTTTCTGGGTTTCCTGGTGTTTGGAAGGAGCTGGGGACTGGAGTGGCATAAAGAAGGACTGATTTAGGAGCTGCTCTAGCTCATCTTGTGTTGTGATGGCTCCCTCCGGAGCTTCTTAAATAGCCCGTGCCTGGTGATCATGGGGCTGGCGCTTCTACCTTGCCAGGGTGGTGGTGGGGATGTCTCCCCCAGTCCAGCCCAGGGGACATGTCCCAGCCCATGTGGCCCATCCGAGGGGTCTGTTCAGTAAAAGAGGACTCGTGCACCTCCCGTGCAGAAGCAGGACCTCAGCAGTGGAAATAAAACCATCCAGGCATGTCCTGGGCCGGCATTTAGGGACAAGGTTCCTTGGGAACACTGGAGAATATAATCCTGGTGCTGAAAAATTAGACGGGGTTGGGGCGGGAGGAGGCGATGGAGAGGCTGGGGGCTGCTTCCCGCACAGCTAAAGAAAATTCTTGTCCCTGCTGCTTTTTCCCCAGGATGGTGGTGGGGATGGAAGGGACATCCCAGCCTCTCGCTGGGGGGCTGTTGAGGACGGGGTGAGGTGGTGCCGAGGTTTTGCTCTGGCTTTGCTCGTCTTGGCTGCTCCCGAGCCGCTGCTCCCGCTGCTGGGTGCCACAGTGGGGTTTGCAAGCGGATTCTGCTGGGTTTTGCCAATAAAGGAAAGTCCCGTGACCAAACCTGCTCGTTGAGCTTCTCCCAGTGGGCGAGATGTACTCCTGGGGTGCGATTATGGGGGGGTGACAGGGCTCTTGCAGCCTTGTGCAGCCCCCAGCTGAAGGTCCGGCCACCCCAGCCGGGGCTCCCGGGGGCTGCTCCTGGGGCTGCTGCGGAACCGCACTGTCAGGTTGTGCCAACGTCCAAAATCAAGCGTCACCCGCGTGTTCCCAGTGCTTTGGGAAACCTCTTTCTCCCCCGGTCCAGGGTATGCGGCTGGCTGAGCGGGATGCTCGTGCCGTCGCGGTGAGCTGGTGCTGGGGGCACAGAGGACACCGCCCGCTGCCGGTGCCCATCCCGCCTGGGGGGAGCAGCCCGGGGGCAGCTGGGGTTGGATTTGGGGGGTGATTTCTCAAGGCTGAACTGCGGGAAGCCTTGGCGGTGCCAGGCCCTTGCTCCTTTTCCTGAGTTTCTATTGCCCTCTAGTGGGACCCTGAACTGGGAAAGATGGGCTGGGCGGACTGGGGGGGGCTCAGCTCAGCTCTGCCAGGGATCGCAAGGTGATGAGCAGCGGGAGGGAGCGCGATGGGGAGCGGAGAGGCTCTGGCCAGCACCCTCACCCCCCCCACCCCCGGTCACCAGAGCAGCTCCTATTAACGGATCTTTTTTTCGGAAGCTTTTTCTTTTTTTCGCGAGGCACGATCAACCCCAGCAGAATTAAAGCTAGAAGGTTAGAAAGACAAAAAAGGCTGGAAAGGGGGAATGTGTTTTAAAACAGGAAGGCTGCGGTGCCCTGAGGTGCTGGTGAGCGATGGTGGAGGAGAAGCCGACCGCTGGCAGCGTCGCTGGCCGGAACGGCGAGGCAGAGGGTGCGTGGGTTGCTGCGGGCACCCTCCTCCGGTAACGCACCCCAAACAGCCACGTACGCAGGGGGACGGGAGACGTGTGCCGGTGGCTTTTTCAGGGTGCCAGGGAGGTGTCTCAAAGGCTCCTCACCCCAGGGAAAGGGTCCGGTTCTCTCGCGCCGTGGAGAAGGAGACACGCGGCGTAAAGGAGCTGCCTGGCGGGTCCGATGACCCCGTCAGCCCCCAGTGCTGCTCCCGCAAAGCTGGAGCAGCTGCATGTAAAGCAGCGCTGTCAAGATTGTGAGTGCCAAAGCCCAAAAAAAAAAAAAAACCCCAGCCCTGGGAGTGAAGATGCTCTGGGAGAGACAGCCGAGAGCGGGAGGTCAGGGAGGCTGGTTTACCAGAGGCTTAACAGCAGCAAGGGAGCACAGCGCGGGTGGGAGCCCAAGGCTTCAACCGCCTGACAGCTGCGCGGGGAGGGAGATCATTAATTCAGGTGTTGATTAAGAGGGATATAAAGCCTGAGATGCTGCCGCTCCCCTGATGCAGCCCTTTCTCCTTCCACTCATGCTGGGAAAGAGGCTGCCATCCTTGTTTTTATTTCACAGCCCAAGGTTATTTGGGCACAGCGGTGAGATTTCAGCTCGGCTCAGCTGAGCCACGGCTCAGTGCTCTGTCTCCTGCCTCCTCTCCGGGAGCTGCTGGATGTGCTCTGCCTTCCTCGGCCGGGCTGCGGCAGAGGGATGAGCTCCCAGCCCAGCCCGCGGGGAGCAGGAGGATGCTGCCGGCACCCAGAAATACACGAAATGTGGGTAAACCGGAGTCGGCTCTCACAGAGCCTTTCATCAGCAGGTACCAAAAGATTTCTCCAGGCTGGTAAATAGGATTATTCCAGACCAATGTGAGTTTAGGGGCCCAGCAGCCAAGCAGGGGGGAGAAGGCAGGTTCTAGGAGGCCAGTCAGCTGCACCTCCCTGCATCCTCTGCTGCGTGAGCAAGGCAAGCACATCCCACCCCGCCAAAGCATCACTGGACGTGTCCGTGTGTCTGCTGGAGGTCACAGACATAATGCAGCTCCATTTTCTTTATAAATGTATCTGAAAGGGAGGTTCATGCTCTGGGCTCCAGCGCTGCCCTGGGGAAAGCTCTCCTAAACCCCTCGTGTGAATTCAGCCGCCAGACGGGGGTCTGGAGCTGATGGCCCCGTCTCTGTCAGCCCTTCTCCGGATCCGGCCGAACCCTCCCAGCCAGGTAGGACCCGTCTCACCAGAGCTGGTAAACCGGGACCCTGCCCAGAGCACTTTGGTTTTGCCTTTGGAACACATTCGGCTACTTTGTGGGATACTAAAATATAAAATAATGCCGCTTCTGGGAAAATTATCTCTCAGCCCCCCATCTTGCCCTGCCCCAGCTCGCCGCCCTGTTCCCAGCCCTGCACCGGGTGGGTCTTTCCCCTCGTTTCTAATTCACTTCCAAGAAGTGACACCTCGTCGCAGCGCGTTCACCGAGTGCGGAGAGCTCCTGGCTAAGGCTGCGGGCGCCCGTTTGGGTTTTTAAGTGGGAAAACAAATTAAAAGGTTCCTCCTCATTTCCTTTTTCTTTTGGGGTCACCTGCAGACAAGGGGGTTTTCCTGAGGAGCTGGGGGAGACGGTTCGATGATGTGTTGCCTAAAAATAGAGCAAGCCTGGGGGTGTAGGTGAAGCTGGGACCCCATGAGTGGGGATGTGGATGAATCTGGGGGGGTGGGATGTGCTGTGGGGTACCAGGGGGGGACCCGGAGGATGGGCTGGGGAAGGGCTGGGGGTAAATCCTGCCTTTGCAGGGAGGCAGAGGAGGCTGCGAGCCCTTCTGCCTTGTGACTGCAGAGGGTAGCAGGGAGCCACTCTGGGCACCGCTGGGGTTCCGGGTGCTCCCACCGAAAACCAAAACCCGCTGGCCTGGGAGAAGCAGATGCTGCCCAAAACCATCTTGCACATCACGGCGTTAATTCTGGCTCAGCACAAGAAAACCGAATAATGTAGGAAGCTTTGAAAGCACCAGCCTGCGAGGAAAAACGGGGCAGTTGGGGACCCGGCGAGGACGAGTGTGTCCCGTTCCGCTGTGCCACAGAGGGGGTTGATGGGTTTTCGTCCCCATCTCCGCTGGGTTTCTCCGTGTTGGCTCGTTTTGGGTTTCTCAGGCCAAATGGGAGAGAAAAGAAACGTCTGGCTTCTGCTCTGGGGGGGTTGGAAAGAGGGTCCCTGTTGGTCCTGGGTGCTGGGAGAGGGACTGCCCTGAGGGGGCTCGGCTCCAGGCTGAGGGGTCCAGGGGGACCCCCCCAGATGGAGATGGGTGGCTCCCATTTCCCTTCCCACCCTCCGAGGCTGAATATCATTTCACAAAAATAACCGCAGAGGCAACTGGAGTCTCTCTGGGAAAAGAAATAATCCTGGGGAAAACAAAGCCGTGCCAAAGGCGTGTTTGTGCAGAAACTGGGGCTGGAGCCCTGAGCAGCCCTTCCTGCGTTCCGGGTGTGGAGAGCAGGATTTTATTTCTCTTTAATTTTACCTGCCAATCCTCCCATAGGACAGCAGAGCGAGGGCAGGCGACCAGTCCAACCCCAGTGCCTCCAAACCTCTGGGGGGAAAAAGCCATTTACCCGGCCCGTGGCGGTGAAGCGGGGCGTTGTGCCGGCGGATCCGCTGCCGGAGGTGACGGTTCGCATCTCGCGCTGCTTCTCCGTCCTTCGGAGCAGGACGGAGGCGAACGGCTCGTTTCTGCTGGGCTCAGCAAAGAGTCCTGCCACCGGCTTTCCAGGGCAGATGCGAAATGATAAATTGGAGATGAAAAGGTGTCGCGTCCCAGTGACATTTGGCGGGGTCACGTCCCGTATTTACATCACGCTTCTGTCGCTGTGGGAAGGCAACAGAGACGCGGGACAATCTGTTGGCACAGAAAGTGCAGGGCTTGCAGCTGGCAGAGCTCCTGGCCCGGCCCTCGGAACGGGGCATCATTAAACCGATCAGTAAAAACGCCGCGATGCCTCCGGCTGGGACGGAGCTGTTCGCGCGGCCGAAAGGACGGGGGGAATAAAATACCTCAGGGTGTGCAAAATGCCCTCTGCGCTGGGCAGAGAGGCTGGAATCCTCCCCGCTCGCTGCTCGGGCTGCAAGGAGAGGAAAAGCCTCTCACAGCAGATCTTGGCAGCTCAGAGCTCTGCCTTGCCCCTGAAGCGCGGCTGGCCGCGGCTCCGCTGCCGTGCGCGTCGGCTGAGGTTCGGGTGGAGGCTGCTGGAGTCGAGGGGTTATGCCAGGCTCTCACCTCGCGTTCGGAACGCGCCGCCAGCCCCTTGCAGAGAGGGGTTTGGTGAGGATGGCCAGCGCGTCTCCATCAGCAGAGGACGGGGATGCCCCCATGCAGCTTTGCTAGAAAAATCTGAATTCCTCAGGCGTGTTCTGGAGGCAGATGGTTGAATTTCTCAGGCGCCTCACGGGCAGGGGTTCACGTTTCTGCCGCCCCCAAAAGCTCAGTCCCGCTCCCCAGCTCCTCTCCAGACAAGAGCCGCTTTGGCCAGACCTTTCCCCTCGGTCCCGTTCCCCCTCCATGTCTTCCCCTGGCCGTGCCCGTGTCGGCCGTTGGTGCCTCTGCTCCCCTGGGCTGCAGCGGGGCGATAAGTCCCGCCCGGGAGCCGCATAGGGACATTATTTATTAGTACTTCTTAATGCTGGAGGGGGCTGGACAAGTGGTGGGGTTTTTCCCCACGGAAAATTTTGCCTGATGGTCGTAAAACAAAGGGATAAGGAAGCGGGGAGGGTGCGTTGGGATAAGAACAGGTGAAAAGCGGGAGAAAAAGGGTAATCTTATTTTTTTTCCTGAAAATTTGGGAAAAAGGGGAAAACTGCCCTTTCTTTTAATTTTTTTTCTTTTTTTATTTTTCTTTTGTCCCCTGGAAGTATTTCAGCTGCTCCCTCCGAGCAACCAGCGCTCCGGCACTGGCCCCATTTTCCATTATCATTTTACCCAGAGCTCCTCATCTGCAGACTGGGCCACCGGGGCCTTTCCATCCCCATCTCAAAACACTCCTCCCCCCTTGCTGAGACTCTCTGTGCTTTTGCGGGGGAGACGAGCCCTCCGGGGCAGGACAGGGACCCCTGGACACCACAGGGGTCTGGGGCTGCGGCTTCACCTCGTGTCAGAGCAGGAAAAAAATCAGGGTGAGGGGCCCTTTTGCTAATGTTTTACATCTGCCCGCGCGCTCGGACCATGACGGGGTTTCTCGGCAGAGGTAATTTCTTCTACGGGACGGGCAGAGGCAGCTCCTCGAAAGGGCTCTCGTGCCCCTAAACCTGATCTGCATATTTCTTCCAGCTGTGTTGGCTGATCTAAGGAGAAATATCTGTCTCTGAATCCAAACTCGCTCATCGCTGCCAGGGGTGGGGGGATATAACCCGCCCGGGGCCATGTGCTCTGCCAGCATCGGGGTGGGGGGCACATAGCGGGGCCACCCACCCCGCTCCCTCCCGGGGCTCCCCGCTGCTCCTCAGCATCGATCGCGCTCGGCAAGACTTCAGATGACTTTGCTAACGGGATTACATGGAAACACATTTTTGCGCTGCGTGGTGGCGGCTGACGGTGCCGGGGAGCGGCTGAGCCCTCCCACGGTCTTGGCTGATGACCCCCCCAACCCCAAAATCTTGCACTAATTACAAATTGATTTTTTGAGCAGTCTGCGCGGAGGGGAGAGGGGCGGAGGGCCAGCAGGCGAGGCGAAGGGCAGGGGTTCGGCAGTGCATTTCCAGCCCTCGCACTCCATCAGCCGCCTGGGTCGGGTCCAAGGTGGGGGCGGCCGGTGCTGGCCCAGTGCAGCCCTCCCGTCCCGTCCCGTCCCGTCCCATCCAGCTGCGAGCGGAGCTGCCTTCCATCCCGTGGATCGGGTTGCCCATAGAAAGATGCCTGGACCAGGTGTCTTGGGCTCCTTTTGGGGTGGAGGTGGGGGGATTTGGGGGGCGGGTTTGGCCGTTGGGTTGAGCAGCGTGTGAGCTGGGGGGACGTGCAGGAGGAGGGGGGCAGGTGCTCAGTGCTTTAAAAAAAGGGGGTGACCACTTGTGTGCTTTTAAGTGACGTCTCTGCGTGCAGCATCAGCCCCAGTCCTGCTCTCCCCGCTGTGTTTGGGGGGGGTCCCTGGGGGGTGACGTGTGGCTGAGACCCTGCGCTTTCCTGGGGGGCTTTGCTTTCTCAGCCCCTTCTCTCCAGCATGGCGCCGATCTCCGTCCCCGTCCATCTCAGTGGTGATGGAAAGGCTGACCTGAGCTTTTCCAGGCGGGTCTCCTTCACCATCGCCGAGCCTTCGGCTGTGACCTGGCGCGAGGGGAGCTGCTGAGGGGCTCAGCCCAGAGCACAAAGCGCTTTCGGTTCAACCGCGGGGTCCTGCAGCTTTGTCCTCACGAGACTCGCAGGCTGAGAGCGGCCAGATGGGTTTGGATGTGCACGGTCAACCCGGACCCACGTGCTGCGCCGTAGCCCGGGGTCGCGCTTGGCTTCTTCCCCAAAACAAGGCACCGTCTGGAACCCCAAGTGAAAACACCACAGCGATCGCACGTGGCCCGCTGCCCCCGGCTCCGCTCGCCCCCTGACCCGCCAGCTGCCTCATCCCCATGGAAAAGCGACAAACCCAGCCAAGAAACTACAGATCTGCCCCTCGACACCTGCTCTTCCAGCCCAGCCTTGTCCCCGAGGAGGGACGGGGCGCGCAGGCAGCAGGTCCTGGCTCTTGGAGGGGGGGCGCACGGGGCTGGACGGGGGTGATTGATGAGTGATGCCCTGCCCTCTGGGGCCGCAGCTCTGCTTGGTCAAGGGCTTGGGGGGGATTCCTGCCTTTCTTTAGGCTTTGCTTTTCAATTTGCTGTGGTTTAAGCCTGCCTGCTCTGCTGGAGGGTTATAGCGGAGGGAAAAGCGGCTTTTAATGAGGAAAGAGGCTGCCACACTGTTCTCAGCGTTGTTTTTTGGTTTGATATCGCCCATTTTACCCCAAACTGACCCATTTGCTCTCTCCCAACCCCTTGCTCACAGCCGAACCCGGCGTTTGCCGTGGCGGGATGGGGCAGAGCGTGACGCGTTGCGCGAGCTTGTGTTGACAAGCTCAGACTCCCCAGGGAACAGCCCAGATGGATTTGCTCTTGGAAAACCCTGCTTCGGATAACGATGCGGATTTCCTAATGACTCCAATGGCCGGATCCCAGACAGCACAGAGCAGCCCGTGGATCGGGGCCAGCAGCTGAGGCTCGGGGTCCGGGGATGCTCTAATTTGCGGGACGAAGCGGCGAGCGGCCTCTGTGCGATCGCCTCGAGCTCCAGCAGCAGCAAAGGGAGCGATTCATGGGGGGGAGGGTTTATTAGATCAGAAAGTCTCCTCGTGAATGCAAGATTGTTTTTTTCCTCCTACTAATCGAAGGCGAAGATGAGCCTTGGTGGGCGTTGGGGGATGCTTGCTTCAGGGTGACATCCCAGACTAGCAAGAGCCCTGGGAGAAGCACCCAAAACTGGAGCATCAGAAGGTTGTGGAGACTATCGGGGCCTCTGTGGGGTGGCTTATGGCCCTTCTCCAGTTTGGGGGAGACCACATCCCAGTCCTCCTTCCTGCGGGTGGAGGATTCACGCGTGTCCTTCGTCTGTAGGTGGGTGGTCGGGGGTCAAGGCTCAGCTCCCCATGGATGAGCACCTCTCGCCAAACGCTGCGGTCAGAGCCCGTGTCTCTCTGGCTGGCAGAGCCACCCACCCCGGGGAGAGGGAGCCCTGCGCTTCCTTCCTCTGCCAGCGCCTGTTTATGCATTTTATCCAATTACTGCTTAATGCAAAATGCATAAGGAGCCCTTGGAGCAGGGACAGAAACCCACGGCTCAGCTTTGCCGTCTCCATCAGCGGAGCCGACCCTTTAGGACAATTTCCAGCCTCAGCTGAATGACTTAATGAGAAGATTCCTCTGTCTTTTTTTTTTTATATATATTATTTATTTAGTTCCAACTAGTTGCTGGTTAATTTTTACTCTGATTTAGGAACAAAACCCATGTCTGGAGGCTGAATTTCCTTCCCTTAAGCACCCCACCGCTGCGTCTCAGCTAGGCTCTTGCTGCTAGATTAAAAGCCTTTGCGCGGGGGAATTGGGGCTGCTTTCAAGAGGTCTTGAGCCAGCCCACCTCAAGCACCGACAGTCGCGGGGGGGCTCTTTGAAAGCGTAAGCCGCTGCCGGCGTGGTGGCTTCCCAGCTAAGCCGGCAGGGTCCGCGCTGCTGGCTGTCGCTTGACCCCAGACAGGAAAGAACCAGCTTGTACAACCGAGCCCTGTTGTGGCTTTTGAGGTTTTAGCGAGTTAAAGCAACAAATTGTCCATTTAAGTGAAACCTACACTGCAGTCCGGGTCCCGGGGGGGCCCAGATCCTGAGCCAAAATCCGAGAGCGCGGCGGGAGAAAAATCAATCATTATTATAGAAAATCAAGCAAACTCCAGAGCTCCCTTTCCCTTCGTCCCTTGGCAAATCCCCTTTTTTTTCACTCAGTTTTTCCCATTCGTGGTTCCAAAGCGAAGAGGTTGGGGTGGGATGCGCTTGCCTGCTCCCACTGCCGGGTTTTGCCCCAAAGGTGAGGCTGAACCCCAGGTCTCACTGTTATCTTAGTAGAGACGCACCCTGCGAGATGATCAACCACAGACCTTATGGGAGCCCAGCAAAGAACTTTTCCACCCTAATTAAGTCAGCTTTCCCCGTTGCTGCAGCGTGTGTGCTCCTTATCTTGTTATTTACAGAGAACGCCTGGCTGGGTAGCGGGCAGCTCTTGGGTGGGAACTGAGGGCTTGGGGATTTCTCTGCTCGACATGGTTAGGGCTGGAAAAAAGCCAGGAAGGCAGGAGCTGCCGCCACCTCAGTGCTGGGGAACGGGCAGGGAAAAGCCAGAGATGGTTTTTGCAGGTAAAAAGCAGACCCGCAGGATGGGTGAGTGTCGTAATGCTGACTAAGCTGGTTATTACAGCTCTGATTAACCCGGGTAATTAATCTCAGGGACTGAACGTGGTAGAGGTCAACGTTTCCAAAGCTGGTTGGGAGATGTGGTGATGTAATTGCTTTGGAGATGATAATTCTCCCCATCTGCCCCCCACAGCCACTTCTGTTCGTCTTTTATGGTATTGGGAAGGTTTAACTCATCTTTTTACCCTTCCGGGAGCTGAGGCTGAAGGGGTTTGTACCGGCAATGGTGGCAGCACAGACAAACCCCACCTGGGGCTGGGGCGAGCACGTGAGGTGGGGTTCGGGGCCAGCTGGGTGCAGCCGACCCGGCTGCAAAATCCCTGGATGCAAAATGGCTTTGCTGGGTGGGAAAGGGGAGGGAACCGAGCCGGGGTGGTGGATTAATTGGGTAAGATCATGCAGTGAATTTATGGCAGCTGGAAATCAGATGCATCCTCCCCAGCGCCCCCTTAACCCCAGCGCATCCCTCTTCCTCCAGACACTTCTCTGAAAGCTTTGCCCTAGACGTAACAGCACATAGGTGAGAGCCGAGCTCCCAGACACCCTTTATCCGGTCCTTTTGGGTTATAAGAAACACTATAAGTCAAAAAAAAGTGATGTGCAATTTTTTTTTGGAGCCTTGGCAGCTTTTCCTTGTGCTGAGGTGGAGAGGCTCATCATTCGCAGGTCGTGGGGACCCACGGTGCCGACACCCGATGCTGTCGGGATGGTTTTAGTTGTATCGTGGAGCGCTGCTGGAGCTCGTGGTGTGTGAACAGAGGTTTGGCTACTGATAACAGAGTGATTTACAGCGAGGCTCAGGCCAGCCAGCTCCAGGAGTGCTTTTACGTGACGGCCTAATGGTTATTAATTTGTTTGGAATTTACTGTAATGCTATTAATCCTGATAGGCTTGTTGGGGTATTTAATGCAAATACTTTAAGTGCTTCTGTGGGATTTTTTTTTTCCTGGGAATGGCGTGTTTAGCTGCACAGCCCATATGTGGGTAGGAGCTCCTGTTTCGATGGAAATTTCAGTGACTACCCCCTCCCCGGCTGCAGCGGGTGTAACTCAGCCGTGCTCTTCCCCATCCCCTTGGGCAGGGGATTGTCTTGTCCGGCATCTTTATCCCCGCTGCCCTGAGGTTTCAAATTCCTCTTTTCCAGCACTGAACATCTTTCATCTACTTCTTCTTTGGTGTCCCGGCCGGCTGCCCGGGCACTGGCTCTGCCCATCCTGCTCCCGTGGCTCAGCCCATTCCCTTCTCTCTCGCTTTGATTCCTCGCTTTACGGCGCTGGCTGGCGAGCTGAGCTCCAGCCATGTGTTTCTGGTTAGATGGCCTGACAGATTGAGGTTTCCAGCTTTCTTGGTGGGAAACACGGCTCCGAAAGCCTGGAAATGTGTGAAGGTTGCAACGCGACTCCGGCTGCCTTCCCCGCTCCCCCTCCTCTCTGTCCCTGCAGGGAGAGCGCAGCTGATGCCAGACCAGGGGGAAGGAACAAAGATCCAAACCTCCCAAGGAAACTGGAAATACGTGTAGGACCTCATCCAAAATCAATTCAATAAATCACAGCCTGGGACTGGGGGAGCGGCAGGTTCCTTCGGAGGCAGCAGCTCCCAAGTCTGCGGCTGGAGCAAGTTGGCTCAAGGAGGGTCTGGGCTGCACAGACATCGCCTCAAATGTGAAAAGGCTGGTTTGAGCTGAATGCCGGGCAGTGCACGTGGTTCCCGTGCACGGGCAACAGGCCCCTGGCTCAAGCCCCCTCCAAAGGGGTTTAAGTGGGGTGTGGGCAAGCAGAGCTGCCTCGAGGCTTCACCACCCCGTTGTAGAGGGTCCCAGCAGAGCATCCCTGGGTGCACGTGGCTCCTTCCCCGCCGTCCCCGGGGCTTGCAGCATCCCCGTGGGCAGGCTAATGCCTCTGCCCCCCTCCTGGGCAAGCGGGCTGGTGCTGGTGGGAGACAAAGAGCCCTTTGAGGTGCTTGGAGATGTGAGTCAAGGGCTGGCTGTGCCCCCTGAGCCAAGGGGCGAGCGCCGGGGTGAGCTGTCCGCCTCAATCGATGGCTTTATCCTTTATTTTTTGTCTTTGTTTGGTCTGGAGCTCCTCAGCGGGAAGCGAAGCCAGATGCCTGGTGTCTTGGCTGGCCAGGGGCTGCCACCTCTCCTTGCTCAGCATCACCACCACCAGCAGCTCCCTCGGACCCCGGTGTGTTCCCATGCATGGCGTGGGGCTCGGTGGGCATCTCGGCTCAGCTGCGGGGGTCTTACGTGGCTCGTCCCCCCGCATCTGTCTGGCTGGAGCCTGGGCATTCAGCCTCCCTTGGCTGAGGGAAAGCGAGTGGGTCGCCTCTTGTGACCTTCTCACTGAGCCAAATATCAGGGCTTGGCTCCCGCTGTGGCTGAGCACATGCAACCGTTTCCTTCCCAGCAGAAAAAGCCTTTCTGGGAATGAGGAGGAGGCAGAGGTGCTTCACCCTCTTCCCTGCGCCAGAGCGTTTGGGAATAGGTGGGTCTGGAAATACCCTCCAAAGCGAATGCCTCCGCATCGCCCGCTGGGGTGCAGCCGGGTGGTGCCGACCACATGGGGGTGGATCCCATCCCACGCCGCTGCCATCGCAGCTTCGTGGATCCCCGCAGGAAACGGGGGGTTTGGGAGAAGGGAGGAGTGTAAAGTGGGGTCACTGGTGTCCACAGGGTCGAACACGATGTCACCCTGGACGACTGGCATGAGGTTCCTCCTGAGGTCAGTTTACAAGGAAAACGTCCAGGGACAGCCCTGCCTTTTCACTGAGTGATTCCAGACGGGAGCTAAGTTTGTCCCAGAAAACGGGCGGATGGAGAGCGCGTTCGTCCCCAGGCTCTGCTCGCAGAGCCCAGCTTGCTCCCGGCAGCCTGGCAGCCACCGCTTCGGCATCGTGGACAATTTGGAGGGCAATGGGAGAGAGTGAAGGGGGAGCGCTGTGCCTGCACCCCGGGGCCGGTGCTGAGCAGCTCCGTGGGGTGGTGGGGATGTGGGGAGGAAACCCAGTGAGATGGGAGAGGCAGGAGGGATCCCGGTTTCAGAGCAGGGGAAGGAGCTGGGGTCCTGCTGAAGCTGCACGTGTTGCGGGAGTGCTTCGGCAAGCTGGGCTGAGGTTTGGCCACCGTGCCCGGGTGGCTGCAGCTGCTCCTGGCCAGATGTCCTGTAACTTCAGTCTGTTCGGTTCCCAGCGTCTGCTCCTGCCATCAGCCTGGCCCCCAAGCCTCGCTCTCCGAGGGCGGCAGATTCCCCTCCCGCCTTCACCGACGGGGCCAAGAATAATATGCGTTGGCGGCGAAACGCCCGGGTCTCCTCCGAAGCACCCCCTGAGGCTCCTCACTCGTGATGGGCTGTGGGAGGATGGGAGCCTCGATGCCTTCAGGAGGTCGGGACTGGGGGGGAGAAGCAAATAGCAGGGCTGGGGAAGGCATGCGGGAGGCAGGGCTGCCGGAGAGATCCAGCAAGGGTGTAGGGAATAATCAAGGGTGTTTATAGGATTCCCATCCCTCCGTGTTCAGCATCTCACCCCCACAGACAGACTGTCCCAGCCAGGGACCCAGGGCACGGCGAGGATAAACACCCAGGGTTCATGCCTGGTGGTCTCCAAGAGATAGTCGCTGTTGGAAGCAGATTCTGCAGTGCCAGGGTAGAAGAAATGGTTCTAACACAAACAAATAGTGTGGGTCATACGAGGCACTGGTTTTTTCTGGAGGAACAGAGTGTTTACATGAGTGCTCGGAGGCTTGGCCGGGCTTCACACTCGCAGAAAGGGTCCTGGAGGAGAGGCTGAGGTTGAGCTCGGGTTAACTAAGACTAGGCTGTTGTTTGGGGGGCCTGGCACTGCCCTTGGCTGCGGGGCTGCGATGTTTCCCCTTTATGCACATGGGGCTGGTTGCTGACAGAGAGCAGACTCGGGCCAAGACGGGCAGTGGGGCTGCTCAGCTGATGGCTTTGCCCGGTTAATTGGGTGCTCTCTGCTTCCAGAGACCTTGCAAGAGCTGCTGGTGGCTGGATCCAGTGTGAAGCTGTGCCCAGAGACTGACCGAAGGGATGCCTGGAGCTCCCAGCGCTGGGTGGTCCTTGGCCAAAGCTGGGGCTGTCGGTGGGGTGACCTCAGCCCCCAGCAGACTCCAGCATCGGTGGCCCCGAGCGCTGCCAGCTCCTTCTCTGATCCTTAACCAGCAGCGTTACCCACGCATTTGGGCATCCATCGTGCTGGGAGAAGGATGTCATTCGTTCCCCTTGCTTATCCCTCCTTTTGAAGCCATAATCCTCCTGCTCCAACATCGCAGCCGCTGCTGCCGCAGCTAATCGCGATGCCACGCGGGCAGGTGGGAGCAGCTCGTGGGCAGGAGCCCAGTGGAGCTCACCCGGGCGTCAAAGCCCTGTCCCGCTGCCCTGGTGACGGGGGGAGCTGCTAATGTGACATGGGGACAGAATTGATTCGGCTCAACACCTTGGCAGTGCAGGGCCGGCGGCTCGCGGAGAGCAGCAGCTCCTCGTGGTCTCCGTGGCAAGCTCTGGTCCAGGGCTCCTTTCTCCTGGGGAATCCAGACAAGGAGAAAACAGCTCGTGTGAGCTGCTTTGTCCCTGCAGGTCACCCTTCGTTTTACGGCGTCCGGAGCAGGGACCCGGAGCAGAGCTCTGCTCTTTGATTGGCAAAGACAACCCAAAGGTGTTAAGTGCTTGTAATCCCGGTACAGGCGTGACCCTGCTGGTGTGCGGTCACTGGCTTGTTCAACACCTTCCAAGTGCTTTCAGAAAGCCTCCTCTGCTCGGGGCGAGCTTTTGGGGTCTGGGTGCCAAAACACCTTTAACATCATCACATTTTTCCAGGATATGATGTGAAAAGTCCTACCCTGACACAGGGACAGTTGTCTGGATTTTTGATTATTAACTTATCACTCATTCTACTCTTAGCAGCCTTCTCGGGGTCTTTTTATCCCCTTTTATCCCCCGCTAGAATAAACGTTGCGTGTCCCAGGTGCCGGAGCGGGAGCGGACGCTGGATGTATGGAGGGGTTGGGTTCCCACAGCCCCCCCACCGCCTTCCCTGCACAGGGGCCCTTATCGGACGCTGCAAAACAAACAAACAAAATAATGGAGGAAACCAAAGCCCAGTGGACAAAGAGGGGAGGGATGGGAGGAGGCTGCGCTGGGGGAGTATGGATTTCTGTCTCACATCTCCGAAGGATCTGTGTTTGGTCGGTGGTAGCAAACGACCCCTCGGGGACTCTCGTGTTTCCGGGGGATGCCGTTGCTGCGTGGGATCCGCAGTCACTTCTGGTGGTAGCATTGCTCCAGAAGGCTGAAGCAAAAGGGCACGTCCCAGACACGTGTGCGAGCGCGGCTGGGCGACCCGACGCCCCCGGCAGCCATGCGGGCAGCTTCCCTTCTGCCGGCTTCATGCCGGGGCTGTTGAGCTCTTGTTTTCTTGTTTATCGGTGGAAGCAGAGGTCTGCGTGGCTTCCTTTAATCTCTCTTAGCGCTCTGCTCCCTGCTGGGGGCAGGCAGATTTATTGCTGATCCTGGATTCTGGTTTTCGCCTCCTAACATCTGCGTTCGCTCTCCCCTCGGCCATCAGGAAGAGTGTGGCTGGCCCCAAGCCGGGTGTGCGGAGCTTCAGCCCGGGCAAGAGCTTCTGGACCAAGCTCGGGGGCGAGCGGGTGACAGCGCTGAGCGTTTTGCCACGTCCGTGTTGCTGGACAAGGCGAGGTGCGCTCCTCCTCCGAGGACCTTCCACTCACATATGTTGTGCTTTACGTATCAGACTTTCCCACGGCATCGTCCCATCCATCCTGTCCCCGTATTTACCTGCCGCCCCCCAGGCTGGGACCTCTGCCAGGAGGAAAGGTGATATTCGTGTTAGCGACCCACAGCTGCTGCTGCACGAGCGCAGATGGATGGAGCAGATCAGCCCCGGTTTGCTCTCCAGGAGCCGATGGAGCTGCTGGGGCCAAGCGCCGTGTCAGCATCTCCGGGAGCTCTCGGTGAGACGGGATCTGGTCGATGCCGCTCCTCGTGCAGGCACCAAGGTGTTGCCGTGGGTTTGGGGAGCTGGTCTGCCCGCCTGCGAAGCCCAAACGGGGACCCTGGGCTTCTCCCCGGGGATGTTCTTTTATTGGTTTTGAAGATTTAAGCTCTTTACTGGAAACTTTGGGGCACCTAAAGCTCCCCTCAAATCCTGCATGGGGTAACACTCTCATTTTTACCAGCTTTCTCCGGCTGCTGCGGCGGAGGGAGGGAATCTTTCTCTTTACCCTGCTCTGAGGTGACTGGTGTGATAATTGGGTCTAAATTGATTCGAACCATTTCCTGTAAGTCTCTGGGGAATAAATTTCCCACATCAATGGATGCCACTGGCAGTGGCTGGAAATCCCGCTGCCCTAAGCAGGGTGAGGAGAAGCGTTTTATTCAATCTGCCACGGCTCCCCCCGGGCTAGTTAATCTTTCTTGGGTGCTGGTGCTCTGGGCGCGGATCCCCATGGTCTAACGAGCGGGACTAACCCAAGGCTTTTGTGCGCGGTGGGTGCAGGCGTTGCCATAGCCTCTCTGTCCTCAGCACGCGGTGGCTGGTGGCCAAAAGGGGCTGGTTTGGGGCAGACACAGGGGTGCCTGCTGTCTGGGCACCAGGACCTGGCCACCCTGCCTCTCCAACTGCAGGTAAAACCCAGCAAAATCACCTTTAAGCAAAGCATCTCCTGAGCCTGGATCCAGCTCTCGGTGCAATGAAGTATTTCTGGGTATCTTTGGGCCATTTCCACGTGTTCTACCCCACAGCCCAAGGCACCTGCCAGACCTTCCCCTGAGACCCCCTCCCCTTTTGGCTCTGCTGGCTGCTCTGTTGCCCTGTCCCATGGGCCGGTTTGGGATGGTTGCTCTCCCCGGCCACAGCGGTGGGGTCTAAAGGGCTGCAAACCAGCGCTGAGGATTCCCAGCGATGTTTCCTGCCACCTCTCAGGCCCCAGTTTAAATCACTTAGAAACCAGAGATGCTTTTGGATGCAAAATAATCTCCTGGGGCTCCCGAGTGCATCCCCGCTGCTCCATTCTGTGCCCGGTTGTTGCGGAACACAAACCTTTTCAGCATTAGCTGGGGCAGGGAGAGGATCCGGGGAAATATCCCTCCTGGAAAGCAAATGAATCCCGTGGTGTTCGCTGCTTTCAGACCCTGCCCCACTCAATCCAAAGCTGCTCCCTCCGGAGCTCAGACCCACGGCTGGAGATTTATCGGCTCCGGGATGCAGCGCGCTCCTGTTATGTGTCTTCCAGGGGCTATTGTACAATGATTTCTTGCCTTCCCCTTCTCACCGGCTCTGCGGATGGTGTTTACTAAGTGTATTTTAATGTATTCACCTTTCACCTCTTGACTAGACGCGTATCGATCCGGTATAGATCCCCGGGAAAGGCCACGAAGGGGACGGGGAGCTGCAGCCACCCTGGGCTGGGGAAAGGGGACGCTGGCAGCTGGCAATGAGCTGCCTGCAGGGCTCCGCGTGGAAAAGACAACCAGCTCCTACACCCTGTCCAGGCCAGGAAGTGGATGGACAAGCCTGAAAATAGATGGTGGCAGCGTTGCTATTGGGGTGGTGCTGGAGGCAGAAATTTGGGAGAGGGTCTGGGTGCTTGGCTCCCACCGCGGCTGTGCGGTGTCTGGTGGGGCATTTTTCCACAGGACAACCTCGATCCTGTTGAATCCAGAGCTGGCGCCTGGTGCAAGCAAGTCCTTCGAGGTGCTGTGTTAGTCCAGCTGCATCGCACAGACCCCTTTGCTCTCGGGGTCCTGCACCATCCTGCCACTCCCCAGCCATAAACTCTTGAGAAAATGCCCCCGTGGAACTGGTTTCCCCAAGGTTTTCCCGGAACCGAAGTGCCAGCACGCCTCGAGGAGCTCCTGGAGTAGTTTTCTTTATTCCTCGGGCAGATTTTATAAGTGACTTTGGGGCAGAAAGGCTGATGCGTGGTGACGGCACCCAGCCAGGCACCGGTGCGCACGCTGCTGTTGCTGCCGAGCGAGAAACACGTGCAGCCATAAACCACAGCCTGGGGAAACGGGCCGTGCTAATCTCCGACCTAAAACTGGGAGCAACGGGAGGTAAGAGGTAAAAGCTGAGATGCCCCAGCTGTTGCCTGCCCTGCCTTGCTGATGTCACGGGGAAAAGGCATCTCTGTAGGGTCATGGGAGGGATTTCACGTCTGGGCTCCTCGCTGTCCACGGGGCAGGTGGAGGGGACTGGGACAGGCTCTTTCCAGCCGATTTTTCCCTCCAGGTCAGCCCTCCCCCATGTCTGCCCAGCTGGGCTGCAGCCCCCATGACCCTTCCCACAGCTCGTTGGGGCTGGGGAAACTGCCTGGCTCCTTTTCTGAGCCGCCTCAGTGCCGATCGAGCCTCCTTGCCGCAGGGAGCCGGCGGGGAAGGTGGAGAGCAAGCAGGCTGAGTGTCCAAAAACCGTATGATCATCCCCCTAAAATAAACAGGATGCAGAAACCCAGCAGCGTCAGGGAAGTGAAGTGATGCTCCAGCATCACGGCACAGGCAGCCACCCCACGAGTGTCTGTGAGGCCAGTTCCATGGGGTTGAGCTGGGGAGGGAGCCGTGGCAGCCCTGCCCCATTCCCACAGTCCCCAAGCTGTGGCGAGGGGTCCCCAGGAGCAGAGTGGGGGAGCTGGGGGGAGCACGACCTCCTCCAAAGAGCATCCACGAAGGGAGCCTGAGACCCCCACGGGATTGTCCGCACCGAGCCCCAGACAGGCAGCACGAGTTGGCCCCAGCTCAGCTTTTCCCCCCTTGCTCCAGATTTTCTCTCTCTGGGAGGGCAGAGGAAAGCTGAACCCGGAGGTCACTGGTGCAAAGGCAGGGCTTGGCTTAAAGGACATCGGCAATGTTCCCCCTCTCATTTATTTTTTTGGTAAACAGGAAGCTGGGTTTTCATTTCACCCCAAATCTTCGCAGAATGTGGCTGTTTTTATAGCAGCTTTTATTTATTTGTTTCTTCCTTTTGTTGGGAACCGGAGAGTTTGCAGCTGACGGAAAGCAGGGCAAGTGTCAGCTGCGAAAAAACTGGAATTATAAGTATACGCAGCGACTTTCACTGAAAACCTAAAACCTCCTCCCAAGGGGCAACGGGGAGGGGGGTGGGAGCAGGGTTGGAAAACGGGATAATGTTTCCTCCCATTCCCACTCGTGCTGGCGCTGAACTTTGTTTGAAAAGAGGTGCTGATTTACCCAGGGTTATCCTCCGGCTGGGGGCCCGAGGGCTGATTTATGGAGCAGTAAAACTGAACAGTCTTGTCTTCATCAGACGTCGGGGGGTTTTTCCCCCCAGAAAAGCTCACAGACGTTATCTTCCTTCCGGTAAAACTCCCGGCCGAGCAGAAAAGCTCTTTCAGCTACTTACAGCCTTGCAAAATACCATCCCACGGTCCGACACCCCGCACAGACCCAGCCGGGGTCGCGTTGCCGAAACCCACCATCCCTGGGGAGCCCATGCTGGGGGTCGGGTGATCTGGCACCCTCTTTGCAATGGCCCGGTGATGGTCAATGGATCCTCATCTGCCCTCCCGCCCCGACCCCGCTCACCTGCACCCCCCCCCGGGACTCGCCGCAGCCCTTCGTGCATCCAGCCGGGGCTGCCGGGAGGGAGCCAGGTGTAGCCGGTGTTTAATTTGTTTTAAATGAATGTGGGAGGTGGAGGGGGGCGAGACTGGAAGGTGAAGGGAATATTTTCTGGGAAAAATGACCTTCTCGCTTTCTTCGGGAAGCTCTCGCTGCATCCGGGGGGGAGGGAGAGGTCTGCGAGTTCACCTCAATGAGGGGTAATAAAGCTGTTTGCCTTTCCCCTCCGCCCTGGGGAAGTGTGGCATGAGGTGATGGCTTCAACTGCTGCTTGTTCAGGGGAGCCTCCTCCCATCCCCAGTACCCAGCGAGCTGGGGGCAGTGGTGAGCAGCGAGAGCAGGACCTGGGGAAACCACTGGAGATGCAGCTACAGCGACTGGGTGATGGTTATTCGTGTCCTGTGGTGCTTCTGCTGGCAAAGAGGGGAGGAAACTCAAAAAAAGCCCTGTGCAAAATATTCCATGAGCTCTGCAAGCGCGGCGATGTCTTTGGGAAGCGGTCCCACCCTTGGATTTTCCTGGGATAAGACCCCGCTGCGTGGGGTGGGGCCGTGTTTTGCCATTTAACCTGCTGAGGCTCTTGGAGATGCTGGTTTGGGGAGGTTGGGGATGTCAAGACCTGTCGCCTCAGGGTCTGCAGGCAGAGGCTTTGCCTGGAGAGTGAAGGGAGCTGGCAGGGGCAGCGTGTTTTGGGGGTGCGACAAAGGTGTCGGGCAGGGGGACGTTCCCAGGCTCTTCCCTGCTCTGGAGAACAAGCAGGACTTGGCAACCAGTGGCTTTTGCTCAGCTGCAAAGTCAGCCCAGAGGGGAAAGCATGTGGGGTGACGTGGTGTTTGAGCAGCGCCGAAAGCCTGTTGGGGACAGACAAACCGCCGGCCGATGCTCTGGTGCAGTCCCAGAGCATCACGATTCCCTTCCCGGCTGCTCCATCCCTTGTGCCCTGGAACAGCCCCACGTCTGGGGCTAAACCAGTCCCGTCCGCTTCCCCTCCTCGCAAACCGGGGGCTGATCCCGCTGTGAACCGGGGGCTGATCCCACTGCCTGGCCAGGATGGAGGATGCTGCCGGCAGCACGTGCCAGCTCCTTCCAGGCACTGGCCGTTCGAGGACTCAGAGCTGAAGTGACAGTCTGCACTACCCATGCCCGCGGGTCCCGGAGGCAGCCAGCGTTAAGCTCCTTCCAGACACATCACAGGCAACGCCCATGCTTTCCCAGTCCCAGCATCGGCCCTTTTTCGCACGCGATGGTGAGACCCTGCAGGGAGAGGGTGCCACCGTGTCCCCGCGTCCATCAAACAGCCAGAGATGTTTTAATTCACCAGCGTGCAACGAAAATCACAGAATTGCTTCTCGGCACTGACTAGAAGAGGCAGCTCTAGCAGCAAACCCCCGCTTCCCCGCCGCACCTAGAGATGCATGAGCAGGTCCGGATCAGCATCCCCGTGGTCTCCGCAGCACCCCACGCCTCTGCCCAGCAGCACCGCACTGCTGTGGTGGTCAAAGAGGGTCTGGGGACAGGGGTTTGGGTCACTCGAGCCATTTCTTAAGGCAAGAGGAGCGTGGCGGTGGGCAGGGGGAAACCAGAGCAAAGCTCTGGCCCCGTCTGGACGGGGTGTCCAGCCGGGGGCAGGCTGGGTCACACGTGTCGGTGCACATGTGTGGACCTCGCTCCAGCTTTACGCTCCGGCCATTCATAGAGCGGACGAGTCAGAGGGGCCGGGGGGAGATTTCTCAATACAGATAAAAAAAAAAATTGAGGTTGTTTTTCAAGTCCCTTCTTTTGTGGCTGCGGAACATGCTGCGGGAGAAACACAAAACCATGTGAAACTCGTTGAGGTTTCAGCTTTGTTATGAGCACGAAACTCGGACCAGATTTCTGCTCTCACCACCCTCCCTGCAGCCTGGAAACCAGAATTAGACCCAATTTTTTTCCCTTTTCTATTTATTCACTGCAATATCTTTGAATGGCTTCTATTTTTGGTGCCTTTCATTTAGCCAAAGAGCTAACAAGTCACCTGATGGATGAAATATTTTCTTGATAAGCCAGTTTTTTCCCTTTGTTTTGCTCCCTGAGGCTCCCAAGACCGGTCCGTCCCAGCCAGCTGCAGGTCCTCACGGAAATCTTTGCTGTAACCCAGCGTTATCCATCTGTTTCTCACTAGGGCTTTCTTCAGAGGTGGATTATTTGTCATTCCTCAGCTTAATAATAATAATCCATTAATGCATTTGTGTCATCCAGTGAAGGAACAAAACGCTCCCATGTGTTTTTACAGCAGCGGCGCTTTTCCGTGCACACAGATGGGGTTCAGGCTCTCCCCGCGCCCCAGCCCAGCTCAATACGCTAAACAACTCCCGCAGCGCCAAGTATTAAGTCTTATAATATGACAGGGTGGGTCAGAAGTGTATTAAAACCACGGACTAACAAGCGTATAAACGAGACGTAAAAGGGAAGAGAAAAGTGAATGTTTCCGACACGCCAGTGGCCATGTCCCCTCCTTCCGCCCCCCCCGCCCCGACTTGTGCTTCCTGGGAATCTTGTGAAAATATTTGTTTTCAATTCTGCGCTGGATCAGATGCTGTCCCACGAGCGGGGGAGTTTGCGGTTCCCTCGATGCACGCTCGATGTTTTGCAGCCGGCTGGTTGGGGGCAGATGTCCTTGGCCAGATACAGATGTGCTGCGCGGAGCTCTCTCCTTCCCTGCCTCGCCCCTGGGGCTTTGCCAGAGCATCCCTTGGGAACAGCCTGAGCATCTCTGGGGAACAGAGTCACCCTTCCAGTGGGTTGTCGGGTCTCTGAGGGAAAGGGACTGCTCTGCTGTGGTCTCTCCTCTTCCTCAGGCAGCACTGGTCCAAGCCCAGTGACACCTTCTGGCAGCAGAAACGCAGCATTCTGCCTTTTTTTTTGATGTTGTTGTCTCCACTGTTGCCCGGCAGGGGCTGAGGACGAGGGTTCACCCCATGCCTTGAGGTAAAGATGCACCCACAGCTGCCATCAGCCCCTGGACTGCAACAACTGCAGCATCGTATAGTTCCAGCCTGGCCAAAAACCTCCTTGGCAGCCGGGACGGAGCGCTGGGGCTGGCCGAGCATCTCTCCTGCCACCCCTGCCAGCGGCAGCCGTGAGCCAGCCTCGCTCAGCCCCGGCTGCTGCCCCGGCGGTGGCTGCAATGCAGGGAGAGCCCTGGCAGAGGTGCGGGTGTGAGCGGGGGCGGCTGAGCCCCAGGGTAGCTGGCAGGGTTCCTCGGACACATTGGGTCCTTGGCTGCATCATCCTCCCGGCCAGCACTTCAGAGCCAAAACTGAGTGGTTTGTCTGCGGTTCCTGGTTCAGCGGCTTTGCCAGGACGGAGAAGCCAGTGGCCAGGAGCTGGGGAGGGTTTTGGAAGGTCTACCTTGAGTTCTTGCTCCGCCAGAACATGTGGGAGCCAGTCCCACGTGTTGGGGTGATGCAAATGCACAAGTTAAAGTTTCAGGGACACAGCTGGGAGGTCTGGGGGTCACGGCAGCACCTTGGGTGGTGGCTGCCGAAGCTGTTCCTGTGACGCCCAGCTTCAAATAGAGGGGTCGAATTCACCGACATCAAAAGCGCTGGGAGCCAGAGGCGGCGTGTGAACGCAGCACGGAGTGAACACATATGCCAAAACCTGGGTGACTCGCTGCGCTTCAAGGAAATGAAAAAGCGCTTTCTCCTGTTCTTGCTTCCCCAAAGGCTCAGAGCCTCGGCTGGCCCGGTGCGCCAGAGCAACTGGCATTTGGAGCAGCCTTGGACTTTGATTTGTTTCTCATGGCTTCCTGTCCTGATGAGAAAGGAAAAGTTATTTTGGGAATGTCATGAATGAAACCCAAGAGGTGACCGAGGCATCAGCAGGGCGGGCAGGAGCGGCGGGGGCAGCCAGACACAATATTTCTCCTACCCGCAGGAGAGATGCTCTGGAGGCTGTTTGCCTTTGATTCCTCCTCCGCACGGCTGCTTGGTGCAGTGAGAGCCATTCTCCTTTCCAGAACAGCCTCCTTATTTTAGGGAACTTCCAGTGACTTCAAAGGCAGGTCTCTCTCAGGAACAAAGTCACCGTGTCAGTGGGCCGCCAGGTCTCTGATGAAAAGCACCACCTAACACCCGCTGCCGGGAGCTGGGCCTCTGCTCTGTCCCCGTCCTCCTGGTTTCATTCAAAGCAGAGGAAGATGCTTTCTGCGCACTCATCCCACACTGCAGGACCCCAGCCCCAGCCGGGCGGAGGCTGGGAGCACCAAAACCCACCTTGCCTGGAGCGATGGAGATGTCCACAGCCACACGGGGATCTGATGCAACTCCCAGTCCTCCACTGTTGAGGGGGCTGGTGGGGAAAGCGCGGGAACGCCTGGCTTTCCAGATCCCTCATCCCAGACAAACATGAGGAGAAGGCAGCGATACCAGGGCCAAGGCTCCAGATGTCAGAGTAAGCAGCGCCTGGTTGGATCAATGAGGTTTTTTCCCTCCCCAGCCTCTGTTCTGAGCCTGCTGTGTCAAGAAACAACCTTTCCTGAAAGCCAAGCAATGCTGTTGTGGCTGAGGGATGCTTTTCATCCCACCCTGGCAGAGCGCTGGCCCTGGGCTGCTTGTGTGAGAGCCCAGCATCACTCCTGGGCTTGTTTCTTGTGCTCAGGAGATGTTTCCCAAGCGCTGTGGGGACCAGGAGGTGCAGGTGGAGCTCAGGGCTGCAAAGGCTCTGGGATGCAGCCTGGTTTCCCAGGGCGCTCCCGCTGCAGGCATTGCCTGGGTCTGAGCCGCTTGGCAAAGCCACCAAGCCCAGTGTGGGATGTAATGTGCCAAAGGAGTTCTCATCTCATCCCCTGCATCCAGAGGGGCAGCTCGGTGGGGGGAAAAGCTGTGCAAGGCCCAAGCAATAGGGAACAGCTGCTGTTTTGCTGGAGCCAGCTCTACCCCGTACAGCAACAGGAGGGAGCGGGTTGAGTTGCAGAGGCAGAAGGTGCTGGAGAAACCCTCTGGGTTTGGGTGCTGAAGCGCTGAGCCTTGTCTACCTGCTGGCTCAGATCTTATCTCGCCCCACAGTCTGCTGGGGCAAGGGTTATCTCTGCTCCGCCGGCGGTGGGGAGGAGATGAAAGCACTGTGGGACAGGCTGTGTCCCCATCTGGGGACCCCCAGCCCCTGATGCCAGCACCTTTGTCCGTGGGGTAACCGTAGCCGGCAGCGGGGGCAGCCGGCGCAGGATGAAGCCGGAAGGAGGGGGCGACAGGGGTGTAATTTGGTAACCCGACCATCCCGCTTTTCATCCGGACAAAGGGGGTGATTACAGCTGCCCAGGCTGGGATTACAGCAGGGAGCTGTGGAAAGGCTGGTGAACCCACCTCGCTGCCCCTTCTCCGTCCTCTTGCATCCCCCTCCTGGGGTCCACAATGTCTCTGCTCCCCCCTGCAAAGCCCAGCAAGGTCTGTAACCCCCGCGGATGGCGGGGAGGGGGCGCGAAGGAAGCATGTACTGCCCTGGGTTTGTGCTGATGCTCTGCAGCTTCAACCCACCGGTTCCTCCAAGCCAAGACTCCTGATCTCAGGGTTCAGCCATTGCTACTCTCCCAGCTCAAGCTTGGTTTCTCTCCCCAGAGTTCAGAGCCAAATGCTCTGTTTTCCTCACATCCGTTTTTCTCCCACATCTTATCTTCCCGCTCAACCCAGCACTCGGGCTTTGCGTTGGCTCCGCAGCAGAGGCTGAGCCCAGCAGCGTGGGGGTGATGGGTCCTCAGGGAATGGAGGTCTTGGGGGGGCAATGGGGATGAGCAGGAAATCTTGGCAGAAGCCCACGGACCCTCGTGAAGGCTTTCTGGCACCCTTCAGGATGCTAATTGTCTGCACGCAGCCCCGGCTTCCGGCTTGGGTCTCACAGCCCTGACACACAGATGGGTGTGGGAACGGTGGGGGGGGTCCAGCGCACCCCCACGTCACGTTCACCGGGGAGAAGGTGACTGCAGAGCAAAGCAAACCCTGGGGGGGGACACCAGGGGCACCTGCCCCATCGCCCACCCTGGTGGCCAGGCCGGTCTTGGCAAAGCCGCAGTGCTGGCCACCCACCAGCCGGTTCCTCCCAGCATGTCCCGTCATCCAGCTGGAAATCCCCTGGCTGTGATTTAACCTCCTGCTACTTGTTTTGGCCAAAAAGGCACGGAGGTGCCGATCCTGCAGCAGATTTCCATCCACAGGGTGCTCCCCAGCTCAGTACCACTCTCTGCTGGGGGACCTTCTGTCCCCCTTAAAGGTGGAGCTTTGCCTCTTGGTCTCTCCATCCTTCTCCGGCACAGGGAAGGGACCCAGGACCCATCTCAGGTTTTGCAGCAATCTGAGCTTCAATCATCCCCCGCTTTGGCCAAGCAGCAGGGGAAGGGTCATATAACTACGGGGCTGGTAGGGGAACTCCTCGGGGCTGGTGATGGAGCCCAGCTGGCCCCGCTTGCTGCCCAGCCCAGACAGGAGGCTGGTGGGGGGACGAGAAGGAAAAGGGGAGAGGGAGGAGGTGGTACGGTCAAGACCTGCTTGCTGGAGGGGATTAAAGGCTCAATCTTGAGTTAAGAGAAGGAAATTAGAACCAAATCAGCTTCTAGCGCCTGCGGGAAATTGGGGCAGGGTTTATGGCTGGGGTGAGGTGGGCTGGGGCATTGCATGGCTTCCCTCGAGGGTCCTAGAGGGTGATGAAGGGGGTTGTGGTCCCTTCTTGCTCCTCTCCCACTGCTGCGGAGAGTGGGGGGCCTGAGGAAGGGCCCAGGCTGGAGGTGACCCCCCCACTATGGGGACTGTTGGGCTCCCTGCGATATCTGGGCTTTGCAGATCTCTGCCATGGAGGGATCAAAAGGTCCTCAGCAGTGCCTGGGGCTGGTGGAAGGGGCAGGAGGTTCGAGGGAGGGATGGAGAAAGGTGTCAGTGAAGAGCTGTGCTGGATATGGCCATCACAGCCCACCACATCCTGCAGGAGCCGGGTTCCCACGGGCACTGGGTTCCCACGGGCGCTGGGTACGGCTGTTGTAGGGGAGATGCTCTGGGGCAGCACCCCTGGGTGCAGCTGGTGGGTGCTCACAGCTGAATCCCAGGGGCTAAGCATGGGTGGGAGCAGCGAGGTAAAGCCCATCATTTGCTGCTCCCTCCCTGTCTCTTCTCCGACATTCACCCCTTCCTTCTTTCCAAGCCGGCAGCTGTGTTTGCAGCGCTGGGTCCTCTCTTTTCCCTGCTCCTTCCCTCCCCAAATCCCACATTTCCAAACCCTTCCTGCCCCCATCCATGGCTTCTCTCAGCCTCCATCCTCTTCCTCCTCCCTCTCCCCTTCCCTTTAGTTTTTCCTGCCTGCAACCTCTCAGGTCAGCATCCCACCAGCCTGCCCAGTGGCTCATCCTCCCCATCGCCAAGCAGGGCTGAAGCCCCAGAGCATCGCCGTACCCCCACAACAGCACCCCGGGGTGCCCTGCGGCTCTACCCTCCCCGGCCGTGCTGCCCCTCGCACCCCAGCAGGGTGGAAATGAAGTGCCTGGCAGGAACCGCCTGTAAAACGAAGCAAGTTAATCACGGAGATAATTGAAACCAGTGGCCATGGCTGGAGAGCGAGCGGCTTTCTCTGAGCCGAGGGGAGGAAGGAAGGGGGTGGGAAGCTGGGGCTGGGGCGGGGGTTGTCTTCGGGGTTTTGTGTTTTTTAAGCCGGGGAACAAATCCATATGGCTGCACAGGCAATTCCCAGGAACTTTTACCCTGGGCTCGATCATAAATGTTTCAATCCTTTCACTTCAAGTGTAAAATTGAGGCTCTTTGGAAGGAACACGGTTGGCTGGTGGCTCTTCCCTGGGGCCATGCAGGCAGCCTTGCTCGGGGGGGGTCCCAGATGTGTGTGGCTGTGATCAATCCCCCTGGGCAGTGTCGGGGGGTCCAAATCTCTTTCTCTCACCCAGCCCTGGAGAGCAGGAGGGTGCTGCTTGCCCAGCCGCCAGCCCCCTGGGTGCCCTTAACCTGGGCTCCCTTAGGATAGCGGGGCTGGGGGGTGGCAGCACATCACCCCCCCCATCCCCAGCCACACTTCTGGGCATGGTACGGGACCGTGGCACCCATCAACCTCACCTCGCTTTTCATTCTCCTTCCAGCAGCACGGGGTGCCTGGGAGCACCTTGCAGGAGCAGCAATCCGGGGCAGGGAAGGTAAAGCAGTGCCTGGAAGGACCCCAGAACCCAGAGCCTGGCTGGGGTGGGGGGTGGGTGGCAAGGGGGTGGCCCCCCTCTGGCGGGGGGTGCTGTGGGTGCGGGGGTCCCATGGCTGGCTCAAAAGAGCATCACCGGGGCCCGGTGACTTTGTTCCCCTCCTCACTAATCTTCCCACAACCTCATTCCACTAATCCTGCTTAAACATCCCCAGCCCAGGCTGCTCCCCACCACGCTGGGGACCCACGTCCCCCACAACCAGCACCCGGCCCAAGCACGCGGCTGCTTTAGGTTTGGACCAGGATTTAGCCCAAAAATGCCATTTTGGTGCCTCTGGCCTCCAGTGACCGGAATGGTCGAGGGGCAGCAAGGAGGCACGTGCCCTGCGTGGTCCAGGCGTGTGGCCAGGATGCTGCTTCCCTTGGGCTGTTTTGGAAAAGCCCGACTGGGGCTGGTGGAGGGGGGTTTATCCGCCCGCAGATCTGCCACTGGTTTACGCCTCTGGTTTGTCGACCCTGCGGTGGCGTGCGCGTAGCCTTGGGTGTTTTCCAGGGTCGAGCCGAAGCATCTCTCCAGAAAGCCCTGATTATCCCAGGCTGAAAAGCAGGTCTGAAGCAATTAGAGATGGAACAAACCCCTTCCAGCTACGGGGCCGCACAAGGGAATCGGGGAGCGGGGGCGGAATTTGTGTGGGATGGATTTGAGCTTAAAGACAGGCTGGACCTGCGCAGAGGGAGAGCCCAGCAAAACCCTCGCTGGCCCCACACCAGTTATTTCCTTTTCACCCTTCAAGCCTGATAAATATCAGCGAGAACCGGGTTTGGTCGTGAGGCTGCAGCAGTGGTGACCCACCGCTGGCAGCGCAGTGATGGGGGGCGATGCGGAGAGACGGAAAGATGCGGCTGCACCAAGATTCAGCTTGGGTTTGGAAGACAGGCTGCAAAACCAGGTCCTTCCTTCCCCAGCATCTGCCCGCCAGGGAGGGGACAAGGATGTGCCCGGGGATGGGAAGGGAGGTCAGGCAGGAGGGTCAGTGCCCGTGCGCTGGAGCTGGCCTCTGCCCGCTGCCTTCCCATGGCTCGCCTGGCGCCCAGCCCAGCCTCCCTAGTTGGAAAACCAGAAATCTGGATTTCTGAGTACTTAATCTGGTGGGTTTGCAAAGCGGAGCCTAGCCTCCGGTCCCGGCTGATGGTCGCCAGAGTTTTGCATCGCAGAAGCATCCCATCAGCCGAGACCGGCGGCCGCGCTCCGCTCGCTTTGTTTGGAACAGTCTCGTTTTGCATCTGATGAAAATTTTATTCCCAATTTTTTTGTTGTTTCTAAAACAAAGAGACATCTCCAACACCCAGCAGCTGGAGATAAAAAAAAAAAAGAAGAATAAAATATTTATTTTAAAATGAGTAATAAACCAACCTGGGAGCTTGTATCTGGGGAGGATTTATATTCACTCTTCTTCAGATGGGGAAAATGAGTCACCAGCTGACGGCCAAGGGGAGCTGGTGAACTGGCATGAATTGCACGGGGGTTTTTCACCTTTCAAGGGAATTAAAACCTCTTTGCCATCCTCCAGTCTGGGGCCCAGCCTGGTTTCGCACCCAAGCAGAGGCTTCCCAGGAGAGGGCTCGCCCTGGGAGCAAGGGACCTCGCAAGCCTCCTCCGAGGCAGCAATGTCCCGGCTGAAACGCATCCTCGGTTTCCCTGGGGATTAAAACCTCCTTCATCTGCCCCATCCTCCCCTGGAAACAGGAGAAAGTCGATTCTTCCAGACCCCTCGGAGGCTTTTTCCTGCTCTCGGTGATTTTGTCTTCAGCCGCATTTGGAGGGAAATCAACCCCACCGCTTCCCTCCCAGTCTCTGTCACTTGTTCCCCCTCCCCTTCCCCTTTCATACTCAAATAAAGGAAATAATTAAAAGACCAGGAAAATGAGCTGTTGGCAAGTTTCCTGCAAAACTGCTCGGCGCTGGGGTGTTGGGCAGAGCCCGGAGCCTTTCGCAGGAGCAGGGTGGGCTTTGGGGGAGCTGCTGCGATGCCTCTGTCAGAGGGATTCTGGCCACTTCTGTGGCTCCCTGCTTCCTTCCCAGGGCTCCGAGATGGCAGGTTCTTGTCTTTTTTCCTGAACAAAAGCACTGCTCCATACCCAGCTGGCTTCTTTTCAACTTCAGCAGAAGCCAGGAGCGCAGGAGCCCGCACAGGGGAGTTACTGGCCAGCAGCAATTTGCAGCTCGGAGTGATGCTTTGAGGGAAACCAGAGTGTTTTTCCCCATTTATGCCGCAGTTCGCCTGGCGGGGGTGTTACTTCGGGGTTCCCTGGCTGGCTCCTCACGCTTGTGTTGCTAGGCTGGAGATGGGTTTTCTCAGCATATTTTGGGCAACATCTCACCCGCCTTGTGCCAGACCCTCTGCGCTGGGTCTTGCAGAGAGGATTCAGCAGCAGGAACAGGACTTGCACGTGCTCGGAGGGAAGCACTGCCTTGCCCTGGCCACTGTATCCCCTCTGACATTGCCTCCCCCGCTTCCCCCCCCACCAAACACATCCATCTGGGGCTGTTTAACCTCTCCCTGCTCCCTCCAGGAAGGGCACATCCATTACAGTAAAGGCCCATCAGCACCTCTCTTGGTTTGCACCCAGCTGCAGCAGAACAGAATCACCTGGGGGCGATCTGGGGAGGAAGAGGAAGAAGAAGGGCAGGGCAGGGCTGGGCTTTCTCTTCCCTCTCCTTTCCCTTTGCCGCATGTCCCCGCTGGTGGTGGCAGGGCTGTCCCTCCTTCCCAGGTGAGTGAGGGAGATGCGCGCTCTCTTAGATGTGTTGGATCTGGGGTGGGTGGGAGCGGGGTGGCTGTAGGGGCTCTGTCACTGCTCAGACATCCTTATCCTGTGATAACCTGTGCCAGGCCACCCCTGTGTCCCCTACTGCATATGGGATGGTGGGAACACCCCAAGAGGCAGGGACCTTCCCACCTCCACCCTGCCTTGCCAGGCACCTGGCCATGCTGGTTTTTCCACCCTCTGGCTCAGCCCCTTGCCTTTTGGGCCAGGTTTATCCTGCCCCTGTTTCTGCTGGAGCTTCCAAATGCTGCAACAGCATCCACAGTTACTCAAGGGTTGGAACTTGCACGTATCTCCCTGAGCCTGGTCAACAGTGATGTGGCGATGGGCTAAACCAGCACCTTGCGATGCCGGCTCGGCCCCATTTCTCCCGGTCTGGGCTGTGGGGCTGCAAAAACCTCAGGTGAGGAGCTAAGAGCAGGTTGAACGCCCCCACCTCAATCCCACCAGCCTCCGAGCAGCCCCAGCGCTCGCACGGCACGAGGCACCTCGGGGCCATGCTGTGCCTGGGGCTGGCACGCAGCCATCACCCCAGTGCTCCCGGCTTCGCCGCGCCGACCTGCTTCCCATTATCTGGGAATGTGGCTCTCGCCGCCATATGGGAGGCAGATTTTACCTGGGGCTGCGAAGGGGGGAGATGGGGCCGCTGGTGCAGCACTGACCCTCGTGCCCCACTCTGGGCAGGTGCTGCGGGGCTGTTTGCAGGTCGGGGTTGTCTCTGGGGTGAGGGAATGAAGCGTCTCTAAATCCCTGGCTGGCTTCACCCCCAAATCTGTGCTAAATTGCTGGGGGAAGCTGCAGGCGAGCTTGCTCGGCTTATTTCTGGAGGCAGACGGATGGATGGGGAGGAAATACAGGTGAGAGTGGGGTCTGCGAGCTGCAGCTGGACCCCGTGAGCTGTTGGTTCACTTGCTGCTCTTGTGGAAGCTCAACTTTCTCTTCCCATCTCTGTCCCTCCGCAGGGGCCAGGAGTTGAATCGAAAGCGTCTCAGTGCATCGTGAGGTTTTAATGTGTGGGCTTGGGTTTTTTCCTGCCTTTTTCTGAGTGACCGGTGAGGTTACCCAAGACCTCGTGCTGGGGCTGGCAAGTGGTTTAGCAAAGCGGTGGTTCTTTGCTGGGGGTGATGGTGGCTGGAGCAGGCATGTGGATCCAGCAGGGGCTGTCCCTGTGCTCCCACGCTGGTGTCTGTCCTCCTCCACCCCCTCGAGCCAGCCCCCAGCCTGGGGCAGCCCCTCCAGAGCTCCTTAGAGCAGATGTGAGATTAAGCAGGGGCCACTCTCTCCCTCCCCAGGCACCCATAAAGAAGGGGAAGGAAGTTTTCCAGGGCATTTTCCCCAGCCCTGCTCACCAGCCGATCCAAACATCAGGCTCCTTTCCAGATCTTATTGTCTTTTTCCCTCCCCGCCTCCTGCACCAACCATAAATCAAGTTGCTCTCCCCAAGGACCAGCTGAGGCAGCTGATCCCACACATGAAGACCACCTCACAAAGCCCCTTCCTCCCGTCTCCTCCCAGCACAGCTTCAGCCAGGGATGCAGGGAGGGTGATGGGAGAGAGGATGCTCATGTTCCCCCTCCATGTCCTCTCTGCCGGCTCCAGGCTACCTTCCCGGGTGCCGCGGGCAGAAACCCTTCAGCTCGCACCCGCAGCCCGGCCCCGCTCCTCTGCTCTGCTCCAGCCTCTCTCCCAGGGCAGGATGGAGATTAAGAGGAAGCAGATTAAACCTAATGGATTAATTGCAATTATTTTCCCTTGTTTATTTGCTGTACCATGTGGGAGCCTGAAAAAAGGAATGGGAACGCTCTTTACGTGTGTGCAGTGCTGGTCCTCATTACAGCTCCTGCGAGGGAGTGACCCAGGCCAGCCAAAAATAAAACCAGCTACACTTGAGCATCCTATTTCAAGCTCTTATAAACTGCGATGTGCAAATTCTTCCCTGTGCGAACCCACACACATACCTGTGCGAAGCGACTCTGACACCAGCCCCGAGGGGTCCCAGCTGCCCTCGGGGGGCACCAGCCCTCGGCCACATGTCCCACACTCACTGGGGATGCTCAACCTCTCAGGAACAATTGGGAGCTCTTTGGGGCAAGACCCAACATCTTGTCTGGAGGAAGTTTTACCCCTCGCTATGCCTGGGGATGCTCAAGGGCCCTGCAAGCATTTAGCATCCGAACAGCCCCTGCATCCCTCCACCTACCTGGACCTGAGCCCGCCGAGCCCTTCTTGGACTCGTTGCCAAAACGTGCCCCCACCCAGATAAATCTCCCTGGGTCTGGGAGGTTTGTCTCGGATCTCGGGACCCTGATCCTGCGCTTTGGGGCGCTGAGGGCAGCGTTGCTAACGGCACCAGGGTGCAGAAATAGGCAGCAAATGCTTCAAAATAAGTGGACTTGAGCCTTTTAATGCTCTTTTAGAGCAGCTGAAGCAACTCGGAGGGGCAGGAGGAGGAAGCTGCCCTCTTTTTCCAGGTATTTTCCCCCTGTTGAAGGTCTCTCCTGGAGAACAGCGGCTGTGCCATCCCAGGGAGCGGGGTGGGAGTGCAGCGGGCAGTGCTGGAGGATGCTCAGGGGGACTCTCGTGGGCTGCCCAGCACCGCAGCCACCCGTGTAAGCATTTTACAAAGCCGGGTAAGTTGTGTGACGCTCCCGACGCCGCGTTCCTGGCCGAGGTCCGAGCCTCCTCCTCCAGATAAGATCAGACTTTACATTCCTGCTGTTTATGAGGTTAAAATAAATAGGAGAAAGAGCTAAAAAACCCACCCCTGAAGGCCCTGAGGCCATCTTCCCTATCACGGACTCACAAACCGCAGTTCTTGGGGTGGGGAGGACAAACCAAACCTCACGCCAACGTAGTGATGCTCTTTATTGGCATCCGACGGATACACACGGACAGCTACTCACCCGGCCGGCGCGGCGGCCAGCCACACCCCCCGTGCATCACCCCCCCGTCTCATGCTGCTCACACCCCACCCGCAAACCCCCCAAACTCCTTCTACGACGGCTATTTCTTCACCATAAAACTTGCTAATTCACCAGCACAGGTATGACAGAGGGGGGAGTGGAGAAACGCACGTTCTTCACACAACAGAAACGTTAGAAAAGGACACAAAACGTACCGATGAGCACTAACTTTGGCTTGTTTTTCCCTCCGTGGTTTTATTTTATTGTTATTTCTTTCCTGCAGCCGGGGATTTGAGGCATCCCCCGGCTTCTCTTTGGATGCTGAGTTTTGTCTCAGTTTCCTCAGCCCTGAGGAAATCCCTTTACTATGGCAATTGAAACCTGAGACCGTGGCAATATTGTCCTGAAGAAAAGCAATTTCCAGCTGGCCAGGTACGGCCAGGTCGGCTTGTCAGGCTGAGTCGGGCAGTTTGTTTTGATTTTCATCTGGGCACTTTATTCCAGTTGCCCTCAGTTCGTAATTGAGTCGCTTCATCAAAAAAAAAAAAAAAAAAGGGATCGATGGAAACAACAACTTGACGATAACCAACGTTGAAGTTCCTCCCAAAGCATCCCTGTGGGTGGCTCGGGCTGGCAGGAGCTGGTGTCCCAGCCCAGGGTTTGCAAGCCAGAGTTGCCCTTTGCAAGCAGGGTTGCAAATTTGGGGCAGTTTCCTTGAGTTTTAGTGATGGGAGAGGTTCAGGTCCTGGACGTGGGACTCGCAGCCCTGTTGGGGCCAAGTGTTTCTAACCAACAGGTTTGGCAGGGGCAGCCAGCAGCCAAAGCATCGCTGGGTTGTTCCTCTGAAGGGATCTTTGTCCTTTTGCTGCTGGAGGTGTTGAATATCCCATCCTGGAGGTCCAGATTCAGCCTGCGCTGCTTTATTGTCCAAAGCACAGGGGGCAAAACTCCCCACAGCTTTGGAAGGACCTGGGTGCTCGAATCCTATTGCCACAGGCTCCCACCCCTGGAAAGCGCCGAGCTCTCCCTTCTGACACCTGGCAGCTCTGCCGGGAACAGCCCCATCCTTCCATGTTGCCAAGTTTCTCCTGGACCTGCTGCAGCCACTTTTGGGGTGTGCGTGTTTCCCTGCCTCCCCGTTGAGTCTTTAAGGCCAGAAATGAGGTGGGACCGAAGGCTTGGGCTCGCCTTGCAGGCGGAAAGGCTGTGAGGAAGAGCAGAGGGGCCGGGGCAGGCACTGTCACCCCATGTCATACGTAGAAACCTTGAGCAATTTAGTAAAATGACACAATATTATTTACAAGTCTTGCTTATCTCCTTAAGGAGGGGAGGAAAATCACCTCCTGCCCTCAGGAAAGAGTTTCTGGCTGAATCCAGAGGTGAAGGGGGAGTCCGTAGGTTTAGACGTAACGTAGCCGGCACTGGAGCTGTGCTTCGCAGTCCTTCCTCTGCAAAAATCTCGTGATGCTCCAGGCAAAAGAGACACCAAAGCAGTAGCTGTGTTGGGGACAACCCCCCAGGACCACTTCTGCGCAGTGGCAGCTCGTGGGGTGAACCAGGTGTTCACCTGCCCAGCGGCTGCTCTCCAGCATCACCCATGAGTGATCTGGGTGCTGGGCAGGCAGCTGATATGCCAACAAAATGCACTTATAGCTCTGGAGATGTGGAGGCGGGGAGAGACGTCCCCTCCCTGGGCCTGCGGTGGGGTCTCGGCAGAGGGAGGAGCTGGGGCCACTGATGCCCCAGGGTGGGGTGTCCACTGCGCACCCAGACAGAGGTAAAGAGCCCACAGGGGCATTTCTGAGCCACCCTTCACAGTGCTGGAGGAGAAGGAGCCCTTACAAGCAGGAGGTGGGGACCACCAGCCCTGGCCGGGTCTCTGGGCGAGGAGGGACAGTGCAGTCGTGGCAGGGTGGCTTCACTCCCTGCTCGGTGCAGCACGGGGATGCTGGAGGCTGGTGCTGGGGGAAGGATGAGCAGAGCCCTTTTTGTCATGTCCCCGCTGTGGGCAGGCACTTCTTCAGCCCTTTAGACCTCAGCGTCCCCCCATGGAACTCCAGTGCTGGGGACGTGGTGGCACCTGGGTGTCTGGTCCTTAATGTTTGGGTGGTCTCAGCTGCTCCTCACCGAGAACAGATTCTGGCAGCTCTGTGGAGCGTGTGTGGGGGCCGCGCTCCCCACATTTCACAGTGTAGGTTGAGCTGCTGGAAGCCAAGTGCTTTCCCTCAGCCCACCTGCCATGGCGCAGCCCATTTGCTCCTCAAATCCTGGTACAGCAGCTCCAGTTCACTCCACACCCATCCCAGCTCTGCACTTTGCCTGTGATTTGAGGAAAGCAGCTGGATTTCAGGGCACTGGAGGGGAGCAGGAGATAGCGGCAGGTTGGACCAAGGAGGAAGGGCAGGAGGAAGAAATGAAGCCTCGAGGAGGCAGGCGAAGGGGCTGGAAGGGAGGGCTGAGAGCATGGTGTTCATTCCTGTGTCTGTCTGTCCAGCCTCCTGGGGTTGCAGAGGATGCTCTGGTGGCAGACAGGCTTTGGGCGTTGAACCCCGCACTCAACCCGCTTACAGGCTGCCAGGGGGAGGTGACGTTGGCAGGGGACGATACCGAAAACAGGAGCTCAGTGCATACAGGACTGTGAATTGAGGGGGCCCGGGGAGCCCCCGCTTCCTTCCCACCCTCCCCTCCAGGGCTCTCGGTGTCGGGCGGGGGAGAGGCAAGGGGGCAAAGGGGGAAGGGGACCCCGCGGGGCCGCCCCGGGCCACCCTTCAGACGGGAGAGGTGGCGGTGGACTCGCTGTACAAGCTCTCGGCGATGTCCCCCCGCTGGATCTTGCGCAGGGCAGCGAGCAGGGCATCGAGGGTGGCCGTCTCCTTGGAGGACCAGTCGGCCAGGAGAGCCCGGGCGGGCGATTCCTCCCTGGTGAAGGAGTCTATGAGGTCCTCCTTGTAGCCCAGCTCCCCGGCCAGCTGCTTCCAGGTCTCCTCCGCGGAGCTGCTCAGCAGCTTCTCCACCTCCTCCTGCTTGCTGGGTGGCAGAGTGGCATACAGGTTCCCATCTCCCTTGGGTGCTGGGAAGGACGAAGCGGCGTTAAGCCAATCCCCGGGGTGCCCTTGCCCACCCTGCAGCACCCAGCTTGCCCTACCTGGCCCCTGGGTGCTCTGGCTGGGCGGCTGCTGGTCGTGCAGGCTCTGGCTGTCCACCGAGATGCCGCTATCACTGTGCAGCTTCTCTCCCTCTGGTGAAGGCGTCTGGTTCACCGGGCGGTTGTTGGCTCCTTGCTTGTTCTGTTTGCAGTTGTTCCACCTGCAGGGAGAGGGGTGAGGGGGTGACACCCCCCAAGGCTAGGAGTAGGTTTGCTGCTTTGTCCCCCTTCTTTGGGACCACTTTTCCCAGGGCGCAGCATTTCCCCTACAGCCTCTGGCTCAACCTCTCCACTGTGGTGGCCAGATCGGTTTAAATCGGCGTTTGCCGGTGCCGAGTGGGTGCCGAGCTCCTGAGCTTTCCAAGGGAGCAGGGCAGGGCTCCCTTCTGCGTGGACCTGCTGCCAAAAGGTGGCTGCACTGCCGGAGCATGTGGGGGGCCTGGGGCTGCTTGTGGGTCCCCCCCACCCTCGAGGTGCCTCCAGCACAGGGTGCCCATGGGGGAGCTGCAGAGCCGGCCCTGGCCTGCCCGGGGCCAGCTGCAAACCCATCGCAGCAGGGATGAGCCGCTGAGCATGATCGGCCGCGACGGCCGCCTGCAGCGTGCCGGAATTAGCAGGGCCCAGGCAGGGGAGAGTTGCACTGAGGGCTCCCCCCACCCTGCTGCCATCTCCCTCTTTGGCCCCTCAACTGCCTGATTTCCTGGAAATCCACCTCCCAGCCACTCTGCTCGGTCCCCTTCCCTCCCTCATTGGTGAGAGCTCTGGCTGCGGAACATCTGAGGAGGGGGACACAGTCTGTTTCCCGCTACCCAAACCCTCTGCCATGGCCCCACGTTGCTGCCTTGGTCCTCTACCTTTTGAAGGCAATGTAAGCCACCAGCCCCACCACCACGGCTGCCAGGATGGAGCAGTAGACGGGGATGAGGTTGTCGGCGGTGCCGCGGCTCACGACAGGCTGCGAGCTGCCCGTGATGGTGGTAATGGTGTCTGCCAGGGTGCTGGGCATCACTTCGGTATTGAAAGGGTCCCTGGTGACAGGCTCAGGGCTGTCAGAGCCCACCAGGGATGACGTGTGTGTTGTCCAGCGAGGGTGGAGGTCTGCCAGGAGGGAGAGGAGGAGAAATGAGGACAGTTAGTCGCTCAGGCGGCCATGCCTTGTTACGGGCTGTGGTGGGTGAATTGGTGAAGGGAGAACGGTCTTGGCAGGGATCTTCCTCCAAAGGCTGTGGGGCTTGTGGAGGTGCCAGCTCTACCGCATCCTCTTGTCCCCAGACTTGTCCTTGCAAACCACCTCATCCCCTGGCCCCAGACAGCACCCGCCTCCCTGGTCCCCAGGACAAACCAAAGCTGTCCCCTGCCCCTAATGGCTGATGGTGCCTGGTCACAGCTGGGCACAGACACAGCTTTGTAAGGTCTTCTGTCCCAGGACTGGGTTTGCTTGAGTCCTGCAGCTCCCCAGGCTGAGCCCTGGGCTCCCATCGCTGCTACCAGAGCCCAGGGACACAGCCTCAGCTGCCCCCCACCACCCATCGTGCACCACAACCCGTGTAAGACAACCCAGCTGCCTCTGCAGCTCGCTCAGAGTCAGGCTCAGCCGCTGCCACCAGCACCAGAGCCTGGGTTTGCCCCTTTCCCCGCCTCTGCCTGCAGCCACGGTCCCCACCAGCCCGGCCCCGTTTGGGAGTGACCCCATTCCTGCCGCACCCAGGTGTGTCCCGTGGAGCGAGTGGACACGTCTTGTCTTGCCCCGGGAAACTGCTCTCACCTGCCCCATCCCATCCCCTGGGTGCCGGCTCCCACCCAAAGCCACCACACCCCTCCCCAGGGGCTTGTCCTGCACCCGCTGGCAGCGAGCCCACAGGGCTGTGCCATGTCCACCCGCCTGGCGAGGACAGAGCGGGTGCCACGGCAGGGAGCTGGCACCTCGCCCGGCCGCGGCCCCTGGCCAGACCCCGCTGCCCTTTCGGAGCGGCGCTTCGGTGGCCATCACGGCTGCTTCCGGCGGGGCCCTGCGGCCGGCTAACAAAGCTGGCCCTGTGCTCCTTGACTTATGGCTCCATTTACTCGACCCTTTTCAAGGGAGCTGCGCTGGCTGTCCCCGCGCTGTGAATCAGCAGCAGCCAGGACAAAGCTCTTTTCTCCCCAGCCGGGCTCGGGGCAGGGAATCAGCTGCTCCTGCCAAGGAGCAAGCGGGGCGTCCCCGGCCGAAGCAGCTCTGCTGTTCCTTGAGGGGCTGTGCACAGCAGCGGGGTGCAGACTGCCATGGTGGGGGGCTGCTGATGGTCAATGATGCTCTTCACCCTCTCTTGGGCACTGAACTCTCCTGGGCTGCAGGACCGGCTGCTTCCCGGCTCTTCAGGGAGGTTAATTCCCATCAGAAACCGGTTGGCTGCCAAGTTCCCTCCTGACGAAGGCTCAGGCAGTGGCGAGCACAGCACTGGGGACTGGTGAACCTCTTGGCTCTGCTCGCTGTTTCTGGACACCAACAGCCACCCAGCAAAGTGCCTGCACCCACGGCAGCATCCTGCCAGGGGTTTGGCCAAGGAAGCCCCTGGAAAGGGCTGGGCAGTCCCTGGGGCCGGGCATTGGCAAGGGAGACAACGGCTGCAGTCAAGCGCTGCCTTGGTAGGAAGCTGAAACATCCAAGGGCTGGTGTCTCACATGGACACCGAGGTCCTCTCCTCCAAGCCCGGAGATATGCCCCTGCCTCCCCATTGCTGTGGTGCAAAGGGAAACTGAGGCAGGAAGCACTTCAGGAGACCCGGCAAACCCCACTCTCCCCAGAGAAGGCTGCGTTACCTCTGCATTCGGCATCCGAGATGGCCGTGCACTCCTTCACCAGCACCTCATTCTCCTCGCAGGTGGTGCAGGGCAGGCAGGGGTCCACGAAGTTGGCTTCGCTGGAGAAGGTGCCCTCGGGACACTCCTCGCAGACTGTGTCCTGAGAGTCCTGGCAGGGGAACACGAGGCCGAAGCCCACCTCGCACACCCGGCACTCCTTGCAGCTGCCACTCAGCTCGTCCTGGTAGTAGCCGTAGGCGCAGCGGCACACGGCGTCGTCCGACTCCACGCAGGGCGCTGACATGCTCTGCAGCCCCACGCACTGCGTGCAGGGCTTGCATGGCTCCGTGGCGCTCACCGTGTCCGAGTAGGTGACACCTGGCAGGGGACGGAGAGGGAAGTGAGCAGGGTCCCAGCATGTCCCTGTGGCCGCTTTGCTCCCCAGCGCTGGCTTCATCCCATCACCCAGTGGTGCCGGGCCAGGGAGATGGGCTTGTGCAGCAGCTGCCGGCTGGGACCTGCTCCCCTTGCACCATTTTCCTCCTCCTCCAGACCACAGGGAGAGGTGTGTCCCCCCAGCAGCCCCCCAACACCACCGAGCATCTCCCAGCCCACAGGCTCCGTGTCCCATGAACAGCTACGCCCTTTCCGTAGCAATTCCCAGTGCAGGGGGGATGCTTCGAGCTCCTGCAGCCTGGCCAGGGCTGGGTGCTGCCGCAACATGCCCATCCCAGCGCTCGGTGCCCGTGTCCCCAGGGAAGCATCGCTGTCCCCGGCCATAGCACCATCCTCATTTTTGACCTCCGGATGGTCCCCGCAGGCATCCTGCAGCCATCGCTGCTCCCCAGCATCCCGAATGCTCTCTCCTCCACATCCTGCCCAGGGTGTCCCTCGGGGCATCACCACCCTGTGCCCTCCTCCGCAGCCACGTGTCCCCAACACAAGGCGTGATGCGAACAGGAGGTTACAACACTAATTGCTGACTCTCCTCTGACCCGGGGGCTTCTTGCTCTCCAGTTTCATCCCACAGGACTGACTCTGCCGGGGAAATCAATCCTCCTCCCGCAGCCCGGCAAGTCACCCCCACGTCCCCTCCCTTTCCACTCCCAAAGGTGTTTGAAGATATTTTTAGCCCCGGAAGACGGGTCACCTCCTGTCCTGGAGGGCACAGCTGCTGTCCCGGCGTTGGCTGCCTCCCCTCCATCCTCCCCAGAGCCCGCCCACCGCAATGCCTGATCTTCCACCCTCCAAAACACCAGGGGCAAGTCCAGCCTCCTTGATGGAGAAGGTGTTGGGGAGTTCAGCCACAACCCCTCCGCTAGCCCTGCTCCTTGGGTAGGCAATCCAGCCACGTGCTAGTCTTTGATCACCTGCCAGTCTCCCGAGGATGACCGTGGGAGATAGCCATTCCCAACCTTCAGCGGCCTCCAGCCTCCCTGGGTGAGCAAGGAGAGACAGAGCCATGGATAGGCTCTGGGCAGAGCTGTTCTGGGGCTTAATTTGTGTCCGTTTTCAAGAGAGATGGGAAGAAAAGCCCCGAGACCATGGTGATGGGCAGAGGTAGCATCATCTGTGCAGAAGGACCGGGATGGAGCTGCCATCCCAACCTCAGCGGCTTCTTTCCCACCATGGCTCAGCTCAACAAACCCTGAGCAGCAACAGCCATGACATTTCCGCACCCCCAACACCTCCCCCCGGCCCGTGCCTGTCTCTGGGTGTCCCGTTCCTCTCTCAGGACCAGCCCCATGCACTCCCTGGAGCTGCAGGACCCTGGGGATGAACCTGCTCCGCTGTTGCTGGCCCCAAGCCCCCACCTTGGCTCTGCCCCGAGACGGGCCAGCAGCCCCTGACCCGCCGCTTGCCCCGCTGCCCAGCCGAGCGAGCAGAGCCAGAGCAGCACCGGGTCGGCCGCCGGCGTGCACGGTCCCATTAACCCGGGCTCATCCTTTGCATTATTGTGAATTATTGATAGGCGCCATTAGAGCGGGGAAGTGGCCAGGAAAGGCATACGGCTGAGTGGGCACATTTTCAGTGGCAGCGAGGTATCTGAGCTGAGCAATTACAGCTGAGATTCAAACGGGGGCCTCCGCCCTCCCTCAGCGATGGAGGCTGGCCAGGGGGATAAATAAATCATGAGGCAGCAATCAGGGGTGACTGGCAAGCGGGGAGGAGAAGGAAAATTATAATTAAAAAAAAGCAAGTGGCTATTTGGGCTAATGCGGGGAGCGTCTCCTCCGGCCCCGCGCTTCGGCAGGCGGTGCCTAGGCAGTGGCAAATCTTTACAAACCATTTTGGGTGGTGAATCGGGAGGACATCCAAGGCGAGAGCTCGGCAGCAGCCCAGGGTGGAGATGGGGTTCTCGGCCGCCCAGGGCTGTGCCCGCATTCCTACCCGTGCTCACGCTCTGGGCGCTTTGCCGGGACCGGGGCTGCCTGCGCCTGCCCAGCACCCACGGGATCCAGGTCCCAAAGGACCCTCTGCCCATCCCAGCAGGGCTGATGATGGGGTTTGCAGGTCTCCTTCTCTCCCCACTCCAGAGCTGGGGGAGCATTTGCCCTCTTGCAGCACCCGCACCCATAAGTCAGCCCATGTCACCCCTACCCAGCAGCTCCCAGCTGACCAGCTTCTGGGCATTGGTCCCCGCTGCCGTTAATGAAGGAGTGAATGAACGAATGAACGGCTGCAGCTGGGGCAGGGCTGGGGGTGGAAGGCAGGAGGGTTTGCAGGGCTTTGCCCTGGTGGTGGCTCCCCAGCTTGTCTGCTGCTCCCTTTTTCAAGGCAGTGAGGGGGCTGGAGTCCCTACTTGGTGCGGCTTCTTACCCGGTGACAGAAGCCTGATCCTGCTCTGGGGTGTGCACCCCGCTGCTGTGCGGGCAGGTAAGTGAGGAGGATCCCATGGAGGAGGTATTCCCAAGCAAGGGTTGGCAGGGCTAGGAGCTGCTGGGATGCACGTGAGGGGCTATGGGGGAAACTGAGGCATGGAGCATGGATGGCAGCTGCTTGGAAGCCAGGAGGACTCAGCCTCGTTGGTCCGTCAGCTAAGCAGGGTACAAAGCACCGCACTGGTGCGATGCTGGGAGGCCTTGGGGCTGCAGCATTTGCTCCGGGCAGCTCTCATCCCCATGGAGATGGAAGAAAGACCCAGGTCCTTTTGTCCTGCTACTTCCTAGCTCGGCTCCCCGGTCCAACAGAGCTGCTGCCTGACGTCAATCCCCCAGAAAAATGCAGATGTCTAGTCTGGGGCAACGTGGGGCTGCGACACAAACCAGCGGCACTTTCACCTGCACCCTGGCTTCCAGCACCGCACCCAGGTCACGGTCCTGCTTCTCCTACAGCCTCCACATCCTCCAGGGAGGGTGGAAATTCCCTTTATATCCTCAGGTCCCAAAAAGAAACCAGGGAGACGAGCCATCTGCCAGCCTGGCCGTGCAGGGGGCTCAGGAGACGGGTTTGCCTGAGCATCCCCGGGAACACGAAACGGCCCTCTGGACTGCCAGCCCTGCTCGCCCGGCAGCTGGAGCCTGACGCCCCGGCCAGGTTCCCTGCAGAAGAGCTCACAGGGATGGACAGCACAGAGGGTGCCCTGGACCTCGCAGCGAGATGGGGCTGAGCCCACCGTGCCTGCGGGGCTATCCGCCACCGCAGCCCCGAGGTTCCAGCCGGTGGGCTCAGCCCCACGGGGAGGGTAAGCGCCGTTCATCGATTTTGCAGGAAAGCAGAGGTATTTTTAGCGCTGTCCTGACACTGCTCCGTGCTGGCACTGCTCTGCTTAGACCGCTTTTCTCAGTCTTTGCCTCCTCTTTGCCCCCTCACAGCCACGCTCTGTCCCTTCCCCCTCTCAAATCGCATCCCGGAGCAATCTGGGCTTGGCTGGCACAGCTTTTCCTGCAAATACTTGTCCTTAGGGCTTCAAAGGGTTTGCAGCAGTAAATTTGAAGGGCAGATTGCTTCTGCCTATCATGGCATTGTTTGAACAGTAATAGTTGGACCACTTCATCTGTAAGCGTTTAAGCAGGTCTCCAGCACACATCTCCGACCGACATTTATGAAGCATTTGACATAGAAAATGTGCCTGGAGCCGGCTGGGAGAAAACTGTTCCCCGCTGTCTTGGGGACCTACGTGATTTGCTTCTCCCCTCTCAAACTTGCTGTTATTTTTCCGTCTTGACAAGGTTTAAAAAAAAATAATACAGATGGCTCATTGGGAGATACCCCTGAGGCTGGATCAGAGACTGATCAGCGTGGGGAGGGGGATTTCCCAGAGGCAAATGCTGGCCATGAGCCAGTAGCCAGGGAGCCATCAGGAGGGGAGCGGTGCTGGAAGGGGGATCTGCAACGGTACCCACGGGCGCTAAAACAGGGGGAGATGCTGCATCCACAGCTGGGGTTTGCGGGGCAGGTGCTTTGGGGAAGTGCTGGACGTGACCCTGGTGGCAGCGCAGAGATGGGGCGTGTGGGGTGGAGCTGACCCGCACATGGGTTGTGCCTGGGATTGAGGCAAACAGCACAAATTGTGCCCAGGCAACATTTCCAGGAGGGAAAGAGGATGCACTCAAGTACCTGCTAATGCTCGTGGTCCCCAAGGCCCCCTTCACACCCCATGGCAGCCCCTCTGTGGTACTCCGCAGAGGGCGGCGGGTACTCACTGTCCAGGCAGGGCTCACAGACGGTCTGGTTGACCCCGCACGGCTGCACCACCCCCTCTCCCAGGTTACAGGCTTTGCAGCACTCCCCGCTCGTCGTGTACATCTTGGTGAAGCACTTGTCCTTGGAGCCCCAGGCGGGTCCCTGGGAGAGAAAACAGAGCCAGGAGGTGACCCTTCCGCAGGACCCTCCCTGCGAGGGCAGGCGGAGCCGTGTCACATCCAGGCAGGGTCCTGCAGCGGGGTGGAGATCCCATGTCAGGGCTAAAGGGGGCTCATATATTAAATACAGGTTTGGGAGAAATGACTTTTACATGCAAAATTCACTCATCAGGAAAGCGCCTGCTGAGCTCTACAGCTGGAGGGGGGTCAGGAAAGCCCATGTCTCTGGGCTGGTGGGTATTTTGGGGACCATATGGGCTTTTCTGCAGGGTTATAGCACTGTTCAATCTCAAGCCGTCTCCTTCAAGAAGGCTTTGCCATCCAGAAGGGCTGAGCCCTTCCCAGCCTGGGGGAAGGCAAGACGCTGGCCACGAGCTGGTGGCAGGGAGACCTGCCTGCCGCGATGGAGGGTTTGGAGAGCTGGGGCGGCAGCTCTGCGCAATGCTCGTGGGTGCATGTGGGGATCAGAAATCAGACCCCACGATGGAAATGAAGACAGCACCGAGAGCTTCAGCAACACCAACTGTGTAAAGGAAGAAAGTGTATCTGCTTAGAAACCCTTTTGTCACATATGGAAGCAATAACGGTGCTGTGAGCAGCGGGGTCAGAGCCCTCCTGCACACACATTTGGTAGCCCGGGGCGCGGGGTGCATTTTCAGGGCAGCTGCTCCCCGTAACACCTCTTGGTCGGTGCAGGAAGCATCTCTGCCCGGGTGCGGGGTGCCGAGGTGCTCGCGGAGATCTGCCAGGGCTCCTTTTTCTCCCTCTGTTCGCAGGCAGGTGTGTTCCAGCGCTGGACCATCCCTTTGCCAGCCAACGAAGCCTGATTTTTGAGGGGAAGAAACTCGGCTAACGCTTGGAGGAGCTGCCCCCTCCTTGTTCATCTGGATGCCTCGTCAGCCAGTTGGCCGCCTCTTTGCACAATGCGGCGTTATGAACTCGCTGTGCATCATCCAGCAGCATCCGGCCCGGCTGAGACAATGGAGCGCCAATTATAGGCATCTGAATGACAAAGTGCTCCAATTACCCTGCGCTTGAAAGCATGTGCTCTCCTCCCTGGCTCTGCTTCGCCAGCTCCGGCTGGCAGCCCGGTCCAGTGCTGGGACCCAGCTGGGCAGGCAGGAGAGCCTGGGCTGTGTTGTAGGGGGGGCTTCCCAGCACCCCCAAATGACAGCTGGGAAATGGGTTTGGGGGTGAGGAAGAGGCTGGCTTTGCAGCGGGGTGGCTGCCCGCCTCTCCTCGGGGATAGGGCTGGCTCGTGGGGCTTTGCAGCAGGAGCTCACCCCGCTGCTCCATCCTTGACTGGCAGCGCATCTCCCCTGCTTGGGTTTGGTTTACCCCCCTCCCACCTCCCCCGTGGTTGTGGCAGCAGCAGCCGTCAGAGGGGCTGGGGGAGCAGCCGAACGTGCCTGGATATAAATAGTGCTGGGAAGGCTGGGGCAGCGCAGCTGGGCCGGCAGCAGCAGCTCTCCCACGCCGCAGGCAGCTGCGAGCGGCTCCGCGAGCCCGCGGGGATGGGACATGGCCACGCCACTTCCTCCTTCTGACACCCAGAGCCCCAGCGCCTGACCGCAGGGACCCCCCCTGGCCATGGGTCCCCTTCCCCGTAGGGCTGCCAGAAGGGGCCAATGCCTCCCCCCCGCCAGGTTCCCCTTTCTGTGCTCCTAAATGCTGTAGAAAATTCATCCTCCAGTCCCAGGTGCTGCCCACCCTCTGCTCCGCCTGCGTTTCCCTTTCAGTTCTGTGTTTGGAGCACTGAAACCCCCATAAAGATTAACACACTTAGGAGAGGGGCACATGGTCTGCATTAGCCCACCGAAATGTGCATGTAATTAACACGACTCCTGTTGACAAAGCCACAGGTATTAACGCCATAAAGCACTTTGACAGCTGGACCAAGGAGGGGGGCACGGGCGGAGGGCGCGAGCAACGCCTCCGTGAGCTTTTAATTGCTTCTGGAGTCACATCAGCGGCGTTCTTGTGTCCCAGCAGGCACCCCCGGCTCAGGAGACGGCCCGCAGGAGGCGAGGTGAAGCGGGAGTTTGGCACAGCACCATTCGCTCCGGAGTCCTGGCATAGAAAATCGCTTTGCACCGGAGCGGGGAAGGGAGGGAACATACAGCTGGAGATGGGCCCAGCGGCAAGCCTGGATCCGAACCGCCCGCGAGCCTGACGGAGGGGCTCTGCCCTTCTTGGCGCAGCACCCTGTCTAGGAGAGGCCAAACCGCTGGCTCCGAGCAGTCCCCAAACTTTGGGCAGCAGAGAAAGCCACGTCTGAGGGCTGCGGGTCCGGCCAGCCCTTGGCGTGGCAGCACTGGGAGGGCTCTGCCCCTTCCCACTCGCAGCTCCCGACCAAGCGGCACAGGTAAAGAGCAAAGAGCACGGGGTGCCTGGGGTTTGGGGGGTCCTGGGGCTGTGGCCACAGCTCTGGGTGCGCATCTGGACCTGCCTGGGAGAGTGGTCTGCCCTGTGCCCACCCCGCAGCCCCCCCAGCTCAGCAGGTGTCATCCTGGGGGGCAGATGCAGCCCCGAGGCAGCGGGTGCCCCGGCTGGGCTCAGCCTTGACCCAGGGAGGCGGCTGCGGAGATTCGGGGGGATGCCGAAGCCCGGCCCGGCCGCAGCCGGCGGGGAGCTGCCTAAGGTGGGCAATTCCCTGGCGTGAAATCGTTCGAATCCATACGGCTGGGACAGCTCTTGCCTTTCCTGCCACCCGCCCACTGCCGCGAGCATCCCTGGGGAGCTCGGCCAGCCCGGTCCCATGTCTGGGTGCAGGGGGGAAGGAGACCCTCCGGCACCTCGGCACGAACCCGCTAAAGCAGCGGCTTGAAGAACCTGCCCGAAAGGCGCCCTGCTGCCGAACGAGACCTCGGGCACCTCGGCCAAATCCTCCCCAACAAGAGCCCGGCTGCTGGCCCGGCTGGACGGGTCCATCCCCTTGTGCCCCCCCAGCGCTTCCCTCCCTCCTGGCCCCCCCAACCCTGAAGTTTTGTCCCCAGCACGTGTCGGAGGTAGGGGGGGAAGAGAGTCTTGCCCTTCGCTCTGGGTGGTGAGTTTGGGGCTGGGGAGGGCTAGGGGAGATTTGGGGGCTGGGGGACAGAAGCAGGGGAGGGCACTGGGCTGTGGGCGGCTTCCCCCCTCCCCGCCGACGGAGGGCTCTGACATCCGTCTCTCCTGGGTGAAAGGGATGGCAGAGAGCCGTGCACCGGGACCGGTGGAGCTGCACACGCCGTCCCTCCGGGTCCCCCATCACCGCCCACCTTCCCGAGCCCCCTCTGCCCGGCACCCCCCGGCCTCCCCGCCCGGCTCCCTGCTGTCCGGTGCCTCCGGGACCCTCCAGCCCCGCTCCTGCCTGCCCCGTACCCCCGGGATCCCCCGCCCCACACCCTCAGGGGTCTCCATCGCGGGGACCCTCCGCATCTGCCAACCTGGTACCCCCGGGACCCTCCAAAGATCCCGGTGCGGTACCTCTGGGACCCTCCATCCCACCCCCGCCTGGTGCCTCCGGCGCCGCGGGGACCCTCTGCGCTCCCGCGGGACGCTGCACCCCCGCACTCACCCCCGGCAGCAGCAGCAGCAGCAGCGGCAGGAGCCCGGCCATGGTGAGCGGGGGCGGCGGGGCCGGTCACCACCCCCGAGAGCCGGTGCGGGGCCGGTCACCCCCCCGAGAGCCGGTGCGCGGCCGGGCTGCCCTCCCTCTGCCGCCCGCCGCCTCGGCGGCAGCCAGAAAAGGGCTGCAAGTCCCTCCTCCTCCACCACCTCCTCCTCCTCCTCCTCCTCCTCCTCCTCCTCCTCCTCCTCTCCGCCCCCGGAGCATCACGGCGAGCAGCCGAGCCAGCACCCTCGTCCGCCGGCACACAAAGCCCAGACCCCCACGCCGATCCCCCCGGTCCCCGCCGCCTTCCCACGAAGCGCTGCTGGGTTGCTCCTGGTCTCTGCTCAGGCAAGCTCGCTCCAGCCCCTCAATTATTCACGCGCATCATCTCCTTGCACCCTTCTCTTCTGTCCATCCGTCCATCCCTCTTCATCCCCTCAAACTCCCACGTCCATCTCCATGCACCCCCTTCTGCCATCCGTCTGTCCATCCATCCCCTCAAAGGCCTGGTCCATCCGTCCGTCTGTCCCTGCATCCTTTGTTCCACCAGCCACCGTCCCCAGGGTGGGACTGTTGATGATACTGCAGCCCCAGTGGGAGGCTCTGGGCAGGTCAGCGGCCGGGGCTGCCATGGGGTGACCATACCCCCTCCAGCTGCATGGGACAAGGGACAACGTCCCGCAGGTGCCTGGGTTGGTGACACCCCCAGCACCCTGGTCTGTCACAGCCAGCTGGGTGACATGGAGAAGCCCCCGGTGGGGAGCACACAGGGGATGCTGCTGGCTCCTCTTTGTAAACCACCCCTTGGCGGTAAAAATCCCATCCCATATCGATGTCCTTTGGATCCCCAAAGCCCCCTGCTCCCCACGTGCCGCTCTGCTCTGCCCTGGCGCTTTCAGCTTCTCGCTAGATGACTCTGCCTGGTGTCCTGCCCAGCCTGGACCCTGCGGTGATGGCACTTGGACATGTCACAGCCTGTCCCTCATCCCAGCAAGGCCCCTGCCTCTGTGTGCCAGCACCAGAAACGCTCTTTGAGGGGCTCATCGGAAAAATGAATCGGGTTTTCTGGTGGTGTTGGCTCAGAAGGCAGCTGGAAATGGGCCAGACACGCTGTCACTGGCCCCTGGGGTGGCTCCTGTGGCCGGGACGGAGGAGAGACGCCTTCACTCTCCAACTTCATCCACTGCACAGTGGATTTGGCCTCATCTCCTGACATTGCCAGGTGTTTCCTCACCCCCCCGGGCTCTGCAGGTGCTGCTGAGATCCCCGCAGCGATGCTCAGGTACAGCCTTTCCCACCACCGCAGCCAGCGAAACCCCCCCTAGCTCCTGACAGCCCCACGAGCTCTTCCCTCGGTCCATCTCCCTCTCTGGGCAGCCAAGCGCAGCTTTTCCTCTTGAAAAGCAAATCCTCAACCTCCCGAGGTGCTCGGGGTGGGCTGCTCGCAGCCAGCTCGCGCTGCTCCGCCGGGCAGCCAGGAGGGTCTTGGAGGAAGGTCCTTCGACCACGGCTTTGCCTTTCAACGAGGTTAAACCGAAGTCAAAGCTGCTGTTTGTTCTCCGGCACGGAGACGCGGGGAGACATGTGTGGACCACATGGCGATGGCTTCGCCGGCCAGAAAGCCGTGCCGGGGCCAGGTGGGGACGGGGCAGGACATGCCCCGGGGCCGTGGGGTATGGGATGCCCACCCACGGGTCGGGTGGGCAGGGAGGGAAAGCTAAGCTGAGCGTCCCGCTCTGTTTTTAACTCACCGAGGAACGGAAACGGGGCAAAGCCGCCTGCAGACATATGGTGGGGCTGGGCACAGCGGGGGGAGCAGCCCGGGTCCCCCGCGATTCGTTTGCCTTCACCGCTCTGCCGCAGCGAGGGGCAGCCCCAGCTGCTTCCCTCGGCCCCTTTGCCACCTCCCTCCACCCCGCGGGGTTTCGGGCTGTGGCTTCCCACCGCAGGATGCATCTGCTGGCTTGGGGCCAGCGGTCCCCGAGCCTCCCTCCCTGCCACCGCCCCGAGCACTGGTGCTGCACAACAGCCTGATGCCACCGTGGGATTCAGCCCGGGAAAAACCCAGTGTCAGAAAGGCGAGTCCGGCAGGCAGAGACCCGCTCAGCTGGGCTGCATCTGCACAAGGCTGGGCCAACGGCCAGCAGAGGTAAGTGAAAACTTCTGCTCCCGTCCCAGCCCTCTGCGGCCCCTTTGGTGAAGGGACTCACTAGCACTCTTCATTAAATCCCCCGCGCGCAGTTTTTTTTCCTGTCCCAAAAAAGGTTGCAGCCCTTTCCTGGCTCCAGGAGATGACAAAGAGCCTCTTAAAAGTCTGCTGTCACCTCGCGGAATTAAACCCAAAGGCTCCAGGGGTTTCTTTGGTGCAGGAGCATCCAAGACAGCACTCGGCCGTATCGCAGCCCCTGAGGTCGGCCAAAAGCTACGTCCACCGGCAATTGGCTCTGTGTGCCAGAGTGTGGCCGGTCGTGCTCCCAGGGTGGCTCGTGGCCACCAAAATTGGGTCTCGGCGATGCTGCCGGTCCCACTCTGCCATGGAGGACGATGCTGCAGGGGCTGGCAAAGAGCAGCTTGGAGAGTGGTTTGGCTGCAAGATCCCGTTTGTAATAAGAAAAAGAGCTTTGGGGTTTCTCATCAGGCTGGGGGGGGTCACGCACGGGGCATTTCCGCACCGAAGGGGCAGCCCGGGGCTCCCGGCTGCTTGGCTGCCAGCACCTCGGCGGCATCGCTGCCTGGGAGAGAGACAGCGGCACGCCCGCGCCCCCTCACCCCGAAAAGGGAGGGGTTAATTAGCAAAAGCCCAATTACAGCGTGGTGAAATATTGCGTTAAGTCCCCTGAAGGACAGAGCACGCAGCATCCTTGGAATGACCGTCTCTCCCCCGCGTTATCTTTCTTCAGGCTCATCCAGGTCCTCCGCCAACCACTCCCAAAGGCCAGAGGGGTCCGAGCAAGCCTGGGTGACGCTTTGCCCCTCTCCTACCACCCGCGAGGACTCGTCAGAGCCCCCAGAAACGGCACAAGTTAAATTAAACGCTCGGTGCAAGCTCCTGCCTTCAAACTTTTTATTGATTTTACCCAAAAGCACCGTAATCACTTTCCCGACAGAGACAGTAACACCGTCCCGGTAAGTTATAAATACCGGTGAATAAATAATACACATCGGGAAAATCGCATCCCGGCTGCTCCCGGCAGGGCTGCAGGGAAGAGCCCCGGGAGGAGTGAAAGGGCCCCTGTGACGGTGGGCTGGGACCGTTTTCAGAGCAGGGGATGGGTCCTGGTGCGTGGCAGAGCCCGGCTGCTCCGGGAGAAGGTGAGGGGGACCTTGTGCCTGTGTCGTGCTCGGGAAAAAAGGGGGAAAGGGAGGAAATTTGGGTGGGCGTCAGGCTCTGGGTTATTGCTGCTGACTGCCTTGGGAAGCCATTGGGGCTTTCCTCGAGGGACAGTCTCTGCAGGGCAGAGAGAAATTCATGGCAAAAAGGTACCTTTTAGAACATCATGGGTTTTTTTCAATGGAAAAAGGAAATAAAGGAGAAAAAACTGCTTTATTTGAACTCTCTTGGCCAGCTCTGCTGAGAAATTGGCACCTTGGGCCACTTGGCAAGCGCCAAGCCGCTGGCTAGAGAGCAGCAAGCCGAGGGCTCCCGCGGTCCTCAGGCCGCTGGTTCTTGCGATCAATGGGGTTTGGGCACTGAAAAGCTTTTAAGGACGGAGGCCAAGCTCTGCTCTCGTGCAGAGGCGCACGGGCGTGCTCTCCGCTCCCACCCTCTGCTCGGCACCTCTGCCGGCTCCCAACCCACCCGTTCGTTCTCCCTGCCGGAGAGGTGGGACGCTCAGCTCCATCTCGAACCACGGTTTAAACGCCGCCGAGCATCTTCCCTGCTTGCAGCGCCGGCGGCTCCGGGCACGTACGCCCACGGCAGAGTTTTACCATTCAGGGGAAAAACCGCTCGCTTGATTTAGACGGCCGGGGAGGGTCTGCGGGTAACACCTCCCCCTTTTCCCTTACTCCAGCCTTGCGCCTGCTCAGCCTCCGGGCTCTGTGGGGGGTTCTTCCCGTGGGGATGGGGTTCAGTTATTCCCATGGGGACAGGGCTCAGCCGGACCACAGCATCCCAACCAGGCGGTTCAGATGGTGCCCTCCTGGCTCGGGGTGGGAGATGACCCCTTCCCAGTGCCGACTGGGCCAGGATCAAGCTGCAGCACTGGCCCTTTGGACATATTGGGACGGCCGTAGCCGGCTGGTGCCAGTGATGCCGGTGTGGGTGGCTCGGAGCAGGATGAAGCGTCAGCGCTGGGGACGTGCACGGCAGTGGGGTGGACTGAAGGGCTCGGGGATACGTGGGGCACGTGCCAGTCACTACGTGGATTGGGGCTGAGGGTTCACCCCGGTGCTGTCTGGGGGCTCCTGAGCAGAGATTTCACTGGGGGTTTGGCCCCCAGATACCCTCAAGGTGGGGATGTGCCTTGAAATCGCTGCTGGGCACCTACCTGAGGAGGACTAAAAGCACCCCAAAAGCAGAGCTCTGGGGCAGGAGGGACGCGGCATTCCCCAAACTCACAACAAAGCTGATTTCCATCACTATCGAAGTGTCCCGGTCTGGTTTCGATTACACTCCTTCCTTGCCATTCCTGTAATTTCTCCTAATGCCCCTCTTCATCCCCTTCTTCATCCTCCTCTTCATCCTCCCCTTCACCCCCCTCTTTCCCTTTCTCACTTGCTAATCCCCAGCCTGACAAGTCCCAGCCTCCCTCCCTTCCCTTTTCTCCTGCTTTAACTGTCTTCCCAGCGCGATCCATCACCCTGACTGCAGCAGGGGGGATTCATGGCAGCGGCTGAGATGAATCTCTGGTTCCTTATAAGGGCCGGCTGAAGGAATCTCCGGCGAGCGGAGACCACGATGTCCAGGAAACTCTATCCCTCCTCGGGACGGAGCCACAGCAAAATCCTGAGAGCGTAAAAATAGACCGTGGTTTCCCTCCCTGAGAAAGCAGGAAGATTTTGTCCAATTTAAAATAACACTGGCAGGGCCAGGCAGGGGAGAGAAAACCGCTCCTCGTGGCACGTATAATAAAGGACATAAATACGTCCGCGGCAGCAACATTATCAATATTTTTCTGCTTAAGGTATTGATTGATTGCACACGCCAGGGGCAGGGCTGCCTTTCTTCTCACCAGCCCGGCTTTTGGGAACTGATTGATTCAGGTTTGTTGCTGATGGATCAAGAATTCTGCTGTTAGGAGGAAATGAATGTTGAATCCATCATGGCATCGACAAGGACGGAGCGAGGCAGGCGGTGTGGGCTGAAGCAGGACATGGGGGGGTTATTCTTTTCCTTGACTCATAGCTGGGCGTTTGGCTGGTTTGGTTTATGTTTTGGGAGTGGACATTTATTTTAACTGCTTCAATTTTAATTGATTCAATGCTTAGCCCATTATGGAATGGAATGGAATAGAATGGAATAGAATGGAATAGAATCGAATCGAATAGAATAGAATAGAATAGAATAGAATAGAATAGAATAGAATAGAATAGAATAGAATAGAATAGAATAGAATAGAATAGAATAGAATGGAATGGAATGGAATGGAATGGAATGGAATGGAATGGAATGGAATAGAATTTTTCAGTTGGGAGGGACCTACAACCATCACCTAGTCCAGCTGTGGGATGCTCTTCCAGCTGTTTTTCAGAGTGTTTTTCACCCAGACAAGATCCAATGGGGTTTTTTCCTCCCTCTTCCCTTCTGCGAGCCTCTGCCCTGCCCCAAGCAGGGATGGTGTTGTGCTAGAAATATTGCCTGCTAACTCTGCCGTGCCTCAGTTTCCCCATGTGTAAAGCTGGGAAGCTGCTCCCTGCCTCTCTCACCGATATCTGTGAAGACAAGCTGTTTACTCGCCAAGAGCTCAGAGGTACTGGGGCTCTATTTATCAATGGGTGAAACTGGAAATGTTGGTTTGCAGATGAGGGTCATTTCTGCTCCGCTGCTCCCAGGGCTGTTTGCAGGCTCCCTATGAGCTGCCATGGGGACAGGGAAACCACCCATCCTGGCCGACTAGGAGGTCCCTCAGCTTCCCACACATATTGGCCACCATCCCACCGTGGCCACCTGCACCTTTGCACCGGCCGCTTCCCACGGCTCGGCCCCATCCCGGCCCTCTTCCGACAGCAAGATCCATGGCTGCGGCTGCCCCGCTGCCCATCACTCATCCTGCCTCCCCCGGGCACTGGCCCCAAGGTTGCAGGTCTTTAAATCACCTTCATTTCCCCCTTCCAGGCATTTCTGGCAGCGAGCAAAGAGGGGGGTGACCGGTTTGGAGCAGGAAGAAAGGAGCAGGGGGTGGGGAGGGGGGTCCGAGCCCCTTCCTGGAGCGTGACGGGGTTTCTACGAGGCTGGTCCAAGGAACGGGAGCTCCGGCAGCGCTGGAAGCAGCCTGATGGTTGTAATCTGCCGGGGATGCACAGAACAGCTGCAACACTCCAGCCCCCTTTATTCCCCTTCTCCCTGGGAGTCCCCCAACTGCCCTGTTCAGTTTTGCTCTCGCTGAAGTCGCCGGTGAGATCTTCATCAGCTGCTGAGCAAGGCCAGAGGGGACGAAAAGCCCTTCCCACCCCTTCCTGCATCCCCACAGAGACACCGATGTCCCCCAACACCATCCAGCCCAGCCCAACCCAGCTCCCCTTCCCCGCTCAGAAAAGGGAAACGATGAATCCCTCCTCCCAGGGTGGAAAGAAGCTTTTTCTCCACGATTTCCTCAAAGCCAGGTAATAAACTTGACCAGATGACAGCTTCCTACCGCGGAGCTCTCCTCGCAGTGACTGTCCATCCCTTCGGTGCCAGGCGGTGCCCTGCTCCCATGGACGTGGGGCAAACCCGAGCAGAGGAAGGGCAGATATAATCCCCTTTTCTCCTTTTATACACCCAAATCGCACAGTCTGTGAGAGTGGAAGGAGAGAGGGGGGTACCCACGGTGTCGGGGAGCTCCCGTCTCCTCTGCTTTTGATTAAAATTCAAAATATTTTGGAGCTCTTAGGGGGAAACAAAGAGAGCCAGGGAGCTGCCTTTGTTTTCTCAGGGTAATGATGCCATCGATGAGGCAGCTAACAGGGGTCTCGAGTGACCCCCGATGGCCCCGACCCTCGGATCTCCATGTGGTTCCTCCAGCCCCGTCTCACTGATGGATGGTCCCTTCCCGCTGCCTTTAGCGAGGGCAAAAGGTGCTGCTGTTGGGTCTCTACAGCCCAAACCTTCACTTTCATCAGGGGATCCCGCTTTTTGGGAGCTGTTTGTCCACAATTTCCCTCCTCCCTGGTCTAGTCCATGCTCGCCCCGGCAGACCCCAACCATCCGTCCATCTGACATGATGCTCTCTTGCATCCAGCATTCTGCTCCCACACCCACCCGACGCTCCCCCGGTGCAGGGGAGGATTTAACCCTGACGGAGCCGCTGAATCGGGCTTCTCCCGGCGATACCGAAGGGACGAAAAGGGAAGGCGAGGAGGCCCGGATTGCAAATGAAGCCCAAGCCGCCACTCAGAGATACTGTCCCTATGGCAACTGCTGCCAGCCCCCGGCTGCAGCATCTTCTCCTGCTCACCTCCGCATCTGTGCACAAAAGCGAGCAGGAAACGTCCTGGGGAGGGTGGAGAGGAGCTGGAGAGGGGCTGGGGATCAGGAGCCATTGCGGGGCTGTAAGGAGAGGTGGGAAATCAGAGGGTTGTTCCCGGGGAGCTGGGGCGGGGAGAGCCAGCTTGGGGAGCAGCAGAGCCGGGACTCCCCGCTGCAGCCCCATGCGCTGCTCTGGGAGATGCTGGAGGGCCAAACCCCAAATGCTTCCTTCCACCTCTGCCACCCCTGGGAAGCTGGTCTGGGGACAACCTGGGGTTTAAGCCTTTGTGGCACTGCATAGAGAACCCTCCCCTTAATTTTTCCCCCAATTTCCCATTTCTCCAAAATGTCACATTTGGGAGGACATTGGGGTCCTTCACAGCCTGAGCTGATGACCCCAGCAATGGTCATCAAGCCTGGAGATGGGAAGCCCAGCAGGGTTCGAGCCCAGCTGGGCCGAATTCAGGAGTTTTAAGGTGGATTGGAGACAGGAGCTGAGCTGGGAGGGTAAAGGGGTTGCACCTGATAGAAAAGCAAAACTTCCCGGAGTGTTATGGGGATGTTGCTCCAGAGATCCTCGCTCTGCCCTTGTGAGAGCGGTGAAGGTTGGAGCCTCAGAGCTGTGGTGGGTCCTTCCCGGAGCTCGGCTGGACGCATTACCCAGCAGCAATGTGGTTGGGAGAAATGCATTTCCATCTATCTCCCTGCAGAAGACGCTCCCATCAGCCAAGAGCTCGTCGAGGTGAAGCTCCCGGGAGCATGCTGGGGAGAGGGGCTTCTCTGCGCCTTCCAGGCTCATTAGTATTCCTGCGGGAACAAATCTTCAAGGAGAATTACTGCTGCATGCTGGGGGTGAATGATGTGGGCAAACGCATCTGCTCTGCCCCGGGCAATCCCGCCCCGGCGGGAGGGTGCAGCGGGAACCATCATCCCCAGGGCAATGCCAAACCGGGGCTGGGGCTGACTCCTTCCACCAGTAAAGTTATGGTTGGACTCGGTGAGCTCAAAGGTCTTTTCTAACCTAAATGATTCCATGGTTCTGTAAAGCTTGAGGCTCCCCGCGTTTCATCTGTACGGCACCCGGCAGAAATGAGCACGGGGATGAGGGGGGCACATGCCGAAGGCAGAGCTGCAGCGGGTGAGCGCATTGCACTGGTGTGAGACTGGGCTGACTGGGACAGCAGCTCTCGTCCGCACCAGGCTGAGCCCAGCGCCGCTCTGGAGCGGGTGCTTGGTGCAGTGGCTGCACCCCCCCCGCCTCCCCGTGTCCCTGGAGCCTCTTCCCAGCAACTGCGATTGAATCAGAAGGGAGCTAATTTCCCAGTCTGCTGAGATGATGAGGTAAACTAATTACTGCCTTCGTTCCCTATGCAAATCAGCCGCTGGCCCTTGCAACAAAGCCCCGAGCATCTGCAGGAGCGGGCTGGGAGCGGGGCCGGGAGCTGCCCCGCTCCCCCATTGCGGGTGGGAGCCGCTGGGCTTCGGGCACTGGTTTCTGCCAACAGCGCACCCAGGGGTGCCCTGTCCCCCCAGCACCTTGCCCTGCCCGTATCCAGCCCAGCTCCTGCCCCTTCAGCTCAACCAACTCAATTAGAGTGTTTGGGTGGGTTTTTTTAATTAACTGGTTCCCACTGGCTACTGGGGCGTTACTGGCTGTTTACTGGGGAGTCAGCTGCCCGTATAGAGCTGGGAAAGGAAAGGAACTGCATGGCAAACACCTTGTGCTCTGCAAACCAGGTGAGAGCTTTATAAAGGTCAGATAAATGAAGATCAATTGGCTGAGGGTAATGTGATTGGGACGAGCAGCGCTGTCTCGGCGGGCAAGCGGGCCTTCCAGACCCGCTGGAATCCTCCGAGTCAGTAAACAGCGCCGAGGACCAGGAGGAAATTGGTAAAGGTAATTTTATTCTGGCTTCTAGAAGGCTTTTAATGAGGTTGGTAACATGACAGCAGAAGGAAACGCAGCTGGCGTTTGCGCAGCGGGCTGGGCAAGAGGCGGGTGGAAAATCCACCCGCGGGAAGCGGTGCCTGTTTTGGGGCGAGCGTCTCCTGCGTGGGCTCGGCCAAGGCAACCGGCTTTAAATGGGGCTGCGGCTGGGGATGCACGGGGAGGTGGATCCCTCCAACCCCTCGAGGTTTGGTGACCTGGAAAGGACCCGTGCTGGGCTGGCGGTGGCTCTGCCAGCTCCGTGGGACGGGGAAACGTGGGCGCGGGAGGGTTTGATGTCTTTATAAACCACGGGTGGTTTGCTCCAGGGTCTCCAAGAGCTGCACGGCCCCATCCTCAGCGCTTCGGAGGAGCAGGGGCGGGATGCCCGGGCTGCGAGGCCAAGCCTTCAGACTCCCCGGGGACACGCAAGACATGCTGAGAGCAAATAAACCATTATCCGCCGTTCCCGTCGCCAAGAGCCTTCCTCGGCCTCCGCTCAGCCACGCACAAACAGCACCACAAACCAGCACGGGAGTGCGGGGCGGGAGGTGAGGGCCAGGGGAGCCGCCGGCCCCTCGACTGCCTCGGTTTGTAGTTTGGGCTGAATTCTGCTGGAATCGGTCGAGCTGAGCGTGGGAAAGACGGGAGGTTTGGGGAAACTTGCAGCCAGGGGATGGAGAGAAGGAGGGTGCGATGCTCAATGAGCGGGGCAGGGGGTGAGCTGGGGTTTTGGCTGAGGTGTAGGTCGGAGCTGGGGACGAGCATCCTGGCGTGGAGATGCCAGGAGCTGAACCAAACCCCTGTTCCACCTCTCATGCTGATGGGAGCAGCTCAGGGTACCTTTCCCTTCACCCACCTCCCTCCCCATCCCCTGGCACGGGAAGGGGCAGGGAACCCATTCACCACCACTCTGGGGGTGCTGGTGGCTGGCTGAGCCCCCAGCCACCTCCTGGCCACCCCCAGCAGGGCTGGGGGCCACAAACCCTCTTATTTTGCCCTCTGGGTCTGGGGAAGGGACGGCGGTGGCAGCCCCGGGTGAAACCTGAGCTGTGGCCACTGGCAGTGACGGATGGGCTGGGGGCTGGCTGCTGCTTTTGAAAATCTCCTTGTTTTAAAAGCATTACGGCTCCCTGGCTAATAAAGACAGGGATTTGCTGAAGCCGCTTGAGGTCCCATTTTCTCTGGAACCCATTTCCATGGCATGAATCACCGAGTGGAATGAACTCAATTAGTTCAGACAGAGGCAGGAGATAAATCAGGGTCCCATTAGGAAACCCTGAGGTTAATTTATGGCCTCGAGCAGCGCTGGCTGTCTCCCTTCTCTCTCTCTATGCAACCTGCTCCAGAGCAAGCCGAGGAGCAGGGTGGGATCGCTGTTATCTTTCCCCACGGTGGAAGATGCACCGGAGTTATTCAACCAGCTCTCAGACCTCGCCTTGACCAGATGACCCAGATCTGGAGCAGCTCTCCTCGCAGGGAGCCTCATTCACCCGGTTGCTCATTCATCCATCGCGGGTTTCCCGCAAAGGGATGCTTGGAGGAAAGCCGGAGCCTTCCAGGAAATCTGGGCTGGAGCTTCCCTTGTTGCAACCCATAGTCTGGATGCTGGAGGCTTTGCCCCGTTAAATCCATATGTAGGTGATGAGCTGCTTGGGGCCACATCCTGCTTCCCTTGCTTGCAGTCTCAGGGGGGCTGGCTGGGTGATCGGCTCCCCGTTAGCAGCAGAGGTGCTGCTGGGTGCTCTCCTGAGCACCCACTGATGGTGGCAGAGCTCCGGGAGCAGGGAGATGGACCTGGATTTGGTCTCTCTGACCCATCTTTCAAGGTTTGAACGCACAGGAAGGCTGCTGGGTGCTCAGTGTGTGGTCTGGAAGCTGCATCTCTACCCTGGGCATCAGACTGAGATGCTTCTATGAATAATGCAGCTGCTCTGGTCTCCTTCCAGTCAATGGAGAGGGACAGGAATCTTCCAGGGACAGTTTATATCTTAGATGGGCTGAGTCATTGCCCTGGAAGAAAGAGGCGCATCCATCTCTGGGATCTCATCCATCTCTGAGGGATCTTAGGGCCGACAACTGCTCAGGGCAGCTCGGGAGGAGAATTTGTCTTTCTGCATGAACCCATCTTCACCTACACCTCTGAGCCAGGATTTTCTGGGGCACATGGGATGCCAAAACTCTGCACTTTGCTGTACAGTCAAGGGGAAACCCTCAGAAAAGCCGCTGCCTGACTCGGGGTGCTTGAGCCCTGGACCCCAACTTCTCCACAAGTGGTTCTCCAGAGCAAAGGGCTGCCCAGGAGGCTCCTGGGGAAGAGCAGCTCCTTCCACACTTGCTTTCACCGGGAAGGTGCTCGGACACCCTGCCAGAGCATCCCTGCTGATGGTGCAGGGCATTCCTGGTCCTTGGAGGCTGCAGGCTGTGGTGGTCCCAGGGGGACTGGATCTCCAGCTTGGGCCCGGAGGTGGTTTTGCTCTGGAGGTCCCTGGTTGCTGTTTCTGTGTTTGAAAAGAAACTGCCGAGCATTAACGAGCTTCTTCAGAGGAGTCGTCCCGGGACCTGGGCGAGCAGGGTGCCCGCCCGCTTTGCTCGCAATGGGCAGAATAGAACGTAAATAGATGGTGCATTTGACATATCTCCATCCCAGGGATCTAATTACAGAGCATCCCGCTCCATTCCTCCCTCCCACGCTGCTGCGGCCTCGCGTTGCAGCCCCGAAGGCTCTCGGGGAGCAGGAGACCTCGGCAGAGGGTCCACCAGCCCGGCTGCAGCCGCGGGCTGTTGGAGTGGCTGGTGCCTGGCGGGCAGGAGGAGACCCCGGCCCCATCCCTGCATGGGGATGGGCTCCTCGGGGCTCGCTGTGTCCCTCAGCCAAGCCAGGTCCCTGGGCCCCAGGTGGGGAATGGGCGTCTCCATTGGAAAGCAGCTTGTCCCAGGACATCCTTCCTCTTCCTAAGAGCTGTATTTAAAACCAAAACCCAAACCCCTATTGCTCTCTGCCTGAACCCGCAAATCCCGACCTCTCAGCCGGTTCTGGCTGACGTCTTTGCTGAGAACTGGAACGTGATCCACTGTGTCGGGTCCTGTCTGCAGCCTGAGGGCTTGGCTTGATTATTCCGCATAAACAACTCACCCGAAACGTGGCGGCTGTTCCCTGCTCTGGTTCTCTGACACCCCCCCAGCCGGGTTTCTGCCCACCGCTGCTGCTCAGCCCGCTCCCAGAAAGCCCAGGACAACGCTTTCTGCCGGTTGCCCTGGGTCAAAGGCAGCTGCTGGGCTGTGGGTTGTTCTCCAGCATCTTCTGCTCGTGGGAGGTGTCTGTGGGACATCCAGGGGAGGGAAACGGTGCTGAAGCTGAAGGGCTGCTCCGTGCCGCTTCATCTCCGGGGCTCCGCACCACAGCTCGTCCCCTCACGGTGCCTGTGCCTGGGCAGCCCCTGCTGCAGCTGAGTCCGGCCCCGCTGACCGCTGCAAAGTTGCTGTGACCTTTCGTGAGCTGGGACCTGCTCCCAGTCCTGCTAACGCCCTCCTGGAAACCCCATTTCCAGCACCTCCACAGGACATTCAAATTAAACCAAACCATCCTGCAGGCTTTTTACCCCCACAATTGTGTTTAGTTAATAATTAAAAAAAAGGAATTGGTGCAATACTTCCATCTGCACGAAGCTTTGGTGAAGGCTTTGCTCTCTCCGCACGGAAACCCTCAACCCAAAGCTCTTTGAGCGGTGAATTGTTCCTGCTCCAACCGCGTCTGTTGGGCAGACACCGGCTCAGCTTGTTCCCCTCGAGGGAATCCTTCCCCAGGCATCTCCTCCGGCCGCTGTCCTTGCTGGGGCTCCTCCGAGGACACGATGGCCCCTTCCCTCCTGCGATGCCCCCTGGAGACCCACCTTCACCCCTTCCATCTGCAGCCATGGGGGGCTGGGGGAGGTCACAGGAAAACAGGGAACCTTGGGAAAACCTTCCATAATGTGTCCCTGGGCTGAAAGCAGCGGAACCCAGGAGGACTCAGCCGTGCACATGCCAGGGAAGGGTCTCTCCATCACGGGCATTTAACCCGTGCTCCCCGGGGAGCTGTGCAGAGCGGGGGGTGTAGGCAATCTGCTGAGTTCCCAAAGATTTCACACCCTGGGGGGGATTTGGGGAAAAGCAACGGCTTGACTCCTGACTCTTCTGGACACAGCATCTCCCCCTCCCCGACAGCCACAGGGATGCTTTCCCCAGGAAGAGCCCTAAGAAGGAGGGTGCAGGGTTCCCTGCGGGGCCAGGCAGGGGTGACAGCTTGGATGGAGCCTGTGTCCCCCCAACCTTGGCCCAGCCTCCAGGATGGGGGGGCCGAGCATCACCGGGCTCAGGGAGCTCTGGTGCATCCCCACCATCCCCATCCCCTCTGGCTAGCGGGGAGGTGGGTTGGGAAGAAGCTGCTGCCGGCTGCGTTCACGTCCCCAAGCTCTGGGGTCACTGTCACAGCAGCAGAAGGGCCATGGGGAAGGATGGGGGGGGGGGGATGTGACCCCACCCCGACACCCGGGCGAAGGCAGAGCTGGCAGCAGCGAGGAGGGTCGTGTCCGGAGGGGTTACGTCTATCCACCGAGCCATAAACCTCCGTAACGCTCCGTGGCCAAACCAGACCCACGATGTGGCCAGGGGAGACGCTGCCGACCCCTCACAGTGCGAACCCCCAAATCCCACCCCCTAGCCCCGCTCCCCTCCCCGCGAGGCGCTGGCAAGTGGCGTTTCGAACAGCTATACTCTCGATATTTACTAACCCTCATAAAAACCTCTGCTCGACGGCCTGGGGGAGCAAATCTGGAGCAGCGCAGGCTTCCGAGACGCCGCCCGGGGAAATAACCCCCTGGCAGGGGTGAGGATAGGGCGGGGGGGGGGGGGGAGGGCAGTTCCTATCAGGGCAAAAATTCCCTCCAGCCTTTTCTTTGGCTTTTATTATTCACTTAGCAGCTTTTGTTTAAACCTTTTTACTGTCTGTATCAAGCCTGGGAGCATCGCTCTGCTTTGATGGCCATCGGCGTTCCCGGCAGATCAGCTCCAGAGCGGCTGCTCCTGGAGGTGTGGAGATGGTTTGAGTGGGGAGGGCTCATCCCCAGTCCCCCCTCACCCAAAACCCCCCATGTGGAGGTCCTGGACCCGGGAGCGTTATGAAACCCTGCCGCCCCCAAGCCCCGTCCCTGCCAGCGATGGGCTGGGAAGAGCGAAGGGGGTTAGAGCTGGGGGGAAGGTCCCTCCTGGGGGGCTGTTTGCTGGGACACCAATAACCCCCTACGGCTGCCCAGCGCCTGACCCTCCCGCCAGGATCTGGTCCCTCTGGGACCCCCCTTTCGGGGTGTTAACCCAGCCCAGCCCCTCTCCTGCAGCCTCCGCTTCCTCCTGCCAGACCTGGGAAAGGCTTTAACAAAGAATCAGCTTTGGGTGGGGGGGAGACACGGTCCTTGCCATCCGCCCATTTAACTGGCAGCAACCACGGGCCTTAATTGAATTAAATGATTTCAGGGTTTCCCCTTCGCTGCAGGGGAGGTGGGGAAGAGCCGCTGGCTGGGAGAGGGGGGGCTGCGACCGTGTCCCAGCTCCACACAACCTCCTTGGGACGGGGGCTTCTGCTCCCCCTCTGTGGCAGCACCTTCGTGGACCCCGCTCATCCTTCATCCCCGCAGGAAAAGGAGATTTTCTCTTTTGCTTCCCCCCCAGCAATAAAGCCCAGCTGGAACCAGCATCCCCAGCTCCTGCGTGACCCGCTCCCACCCCCTCCCCTGCCAGGGATCTGGGGGAGCTGCCCCCCCAAAATGCCTCTGCTGGAGGTTGCCCCAAGCTGGGCTCCCCTCGCTGCCCGCAGCACCCACCCGGTGGTCCGGGTGCTGTGGCAGCCCTCCCCGGCTGTGACGGGGTGTTGGGGGCCGTGTGTCACCTCTCTGGTGGGGAGGGTCCCCTCCAGCACGCCGCTGGGTCCCCAGCGTGTCCCCGCTGCCACCACCTCCCCATGCCGTGGTGGCGAGGGCTGACCCGGGCAGGGATGCGATGCCCAGCCGGTGTCTCCGGAGGAGCGGATGAATCCCAGCTTTCCCCAGGGCTGAGCCCCCCGCTCCCCTCGGACCTGCACAGCCCCCACGGTCTGGCTCCAATAAACTTCAAAGCCTTCTCCACGGGCAGCTATTAGCCAAAGTGTTTTTTCATCTCCGTTTCGTGGTCAGGCTCATTATTTCTGCCGGCTGCTGTTGAGGCTTCCCCAGATCGCGTGGGGCAGGGATGCGGGGGGGCTGGGGGCACCCCCCCATCACCTGGGGCAGTTTCGCAGGTCTGCCCATTGCAGAGGAATGGGGGGACGGGGCAGGATGCGGCCTCGCCGTGCACAGCCGGATCGGGGGGACAGCAAGGAGTTATCCCACGGATAAGAGCATCGAGGGGAGGTGAGAACTGGAGGTGGGGGGGTGCCTTCCCCAGAGCCCCCCAGGTCCATCTGAGCTCAGCAGGTTCCCCACGGGGCAGGATCAGGCTGTGCCTTTACCCTCCAGGCTTTGTGGGGGGTTCAGTAGCATCTTTCAGTCGACATGAATTTGCTGCAGGGTCTAGGGGTCCGGCTGCGGGGCTGAACCCCGGGGGCTGCCCCAAGGGACCCCCCTTGTCTCCAGCCAGTCCCCAGCTCCCAGCCCACAAAGAACTGGCTTTCTCAGCTTCTCTTCCCCGACGCTCTGGGATCGGGCTGAGCGCAGCTGAGTTAAGGACAGCTTCATACGGCCCCCGAGCTGCTGCTTTCCCAGTATCCGCAAATTAAACATTACGTGTGTCAGCGGGGAATTTAGGGCATCAATTGGCAGACAGTTAAAGTGCATTTAAATTTGGGTGTATGGAGAAAGAGGCAGCAAAAAGGTTTAATCTCCAAGAGCTCCCAGTTGCGAACGGTGCCAGGGAATGAAAACGCTGGGAGAGAGCCATGGGGGAAGTAATACCTGGGGAGCGATGGAGACGCATTTGGCAGAGAAAGCCCCCGGCCTTTTAGAAGCTGGAGGAGTTAAAGGGAAGGGCTGGAGGCGACGGGATGCTCAGCCCCCGCTGTGGGCTGCCCAGCTGGGCTGCTAAAGCCAGCGGTGGGGCAGGTTGTGCTGGTGGGGCTGGGGAACCCCCCGCCGCCTGTGAACCCCCTGCTTGGCTCTCACCGCCAGCGCTGGTGATCCCTGCCCTGACTCACAGCGCGGGGGCCCTGCGGTTTGTGTGTCCCCCCGCCAGCGCTCTGCCTGCGGGACAAAAGGCAGCCCAGGGCTGCCTGACCTCGCCGGCGTTTCGGGGTGGTTTCTTTTCATGGCAGCTTCCACAAAGCGCCAGATTGTTTCTCCCCGGCAGGCACCAGCTCTGGCGGCGTTCCTGCCTCCTCTGAGACAGTGGAAGGCGGTGGGGGAGGCTTCTTTTCTGGGGAGCTGCTCCAGGGATGGTCCCTGCACCCGGCATTGCCCGTCCAGGTGCTGGCTCATCGTGGCTTGTCGTGGTCATGGGTGCTCAGCACGGCTCTCGCTGGGATGAGGATGCTCTGGCTGGTGCCGCTTCTCCGGGGGGCTGCAGCAGAGCATCCCCCCACCCCACCCCTCCTGCACAGGTCAGAGGGATGCTGGCGATGAGCTGACCTGGCCAGGGATGGGGCTACCGTGCCAAGGACAAGGTCATGGGTCAGGGACATGAACATACATCAGAGGGGACTCGGCAACCTTCAGCGGGAGCCGATCGATCTGGCAGCTTGGAATAGCCGGGCCAGGCTGGAGAGGGACCTGCCGGGGTCACGCACACGTGAGCGAGCACCTGGGACTAATTGCACTAAATAAATGAGCAATTAAGGACATTACAGGAAAACTAAAACATCCCAGACCTCTCCCTGACCCCCTCGTAGTTCGCCTGGAAACAGCCGCTCGGCCAGCAGGTCCGGGATGCTCAGCCCGGCTGTTCCCACTGGGATGGGGGATACTGTGACCCCCCTCCCAGGGACGGAAGGGCCGCAGGGCCGTGGGGCACGGAGCTGCCAGCGGCAAGGCGAGACTGAAGTGCTATTGTCCCAGGGGCGGATGGGCTGCAGTGGGAGCGGGCAGGATTTGGCCTGGGGCGGGATGCACCGAGCCCAGCGCATCGCCCTGGGAGGATTTTGGCTCAGGGCTGGGGACAGCGATAGGGCTGGGGACAGCGATAGGGTTGGGGACAGCGATGGGGCTGGCAGGACGCAGTGGTCTGGGTCAGGGACCACTGATGCGACCCCCCGCCTTGCTCCGAGCTGTGCAAAAACCACCAGGAGGGTTTTTCCTCCCTGTGGACCCCCCAGCAGTGGAGACCCCCGCCGAATCCTGGCCACATCACCCCCAAGACTGTCCATTTTGCTCTTTTTTTCCGCAGACAGCTGGGGACTGTTCCTGCCCGTCCAGCAGAACCCGGGCAGCGGCACAGAAACACCACATCCCCCCCGGCAAAGCAGCTCAGGGTCCTCCCCAGACCCCCAACCTCCCGCCCGGGGTGAAGCCCTCGTGGCAGGGAGGTTCACGGCTTCACCCTCCCGTGCTGGCTCCTTCCTGGAAGATGCCAGCGCACATGGAAACGCTTCCAGAGCCCCTGGGCGGAGGGGAGCGGGGCTGGGAGCAGCCGGCCGTAAATCAACGTCGACAGCAGCACAGAGACATCGATCGCCCGGCCTCACGCAGGTGGGCTCAGCCGCCCGCCGAGGCAGTGCCCGCCGCCGGTGCTGCCGTGGGGTGGGTGCAGCAGGTCGGTGATGGGGAAGCCGTGAAGGAGCGAGGGAGGTGATGACTGTGCCAGAAGGGGGAAGGGGGAAATGCCAGGCAAAGACCAGGGTGGGCTGGGTGTTATTCTGGTGGCTGAGGGACGCCCCGTCCCCCCACAAAGCTGAGGGCTGAGAAGGTGCGTGTCAGAGGATGCTCTTGTGGCTCAGGGTACAAGCGGCCATGGGAGTCCCTGGGTGGGCACAGCCGGGCTGTGGGCAGGGGAAAGCCCATCCTGGAGCTGCTCCTCGTCATGTGAGGGGCAATTAATGAGCACTTAATGAGTTAATGAGGAGGAGAGCCCAGCCTCCTTAGCCCTCCTGGCTGCTCTGGGGGGTCTACAGAGTGGGGGGGGGGGATGAAAACCTTGTGTGGGGGGCTGTGCAGCTCCTGGCACCCTAAAAACCTTAATTTAATTTAAGTCTTAATTTATTCTCATCATCAGGGGAAAGGAGCTGGGGCTGAGCGCGGCTTCTTGGTGTGCAGGGGGGTCTCACGCCCTCCAGGCTGGGCTTTACCTGGCCCCCAGCCTGCCCAGCCCCGCTCCCTCCCTCGCAACGCACTTAACAAGCAGCCAGTTTGCTGGGAAGGATATAAAAAGGTAAGCAATTAAAAAGCTGGTAGCCACGCGGAGAGAGGGTCAGCGGTTCATCTGCTAATGCAAGCAGATTCGGTTGTGATTCATTAAGTCATTAACTCCCTTTTAATTGGAGCTCCTTTATGGAGATGCCATTTTACCTTTGCAGAGAAAATGGGAGCTGGGAGCGCAGGGAGGGTGGGAGAGACCCCCCTCACAGCAGGTGAGGTGGGGGAGCCCCCAGACCCCCTTGGGCTGGTGTTTTGGGGCCCGAGACCAGAGCAGCCCCTTTACATCACAGATTTGGTGCAAACCAGAGGATGCGGGAGGGGGGTGAGGAGCAGCTGGGGGATGCGGGGAAGATAGAGGGGCCATGGGTTTGGGGGAGCCCATGTCTTCCCTGGCCCAGCCCCAGCCTCCTCGGAGCTGCTGGACGGCAATTACCAGCCATTACCGCCTTCCCGGGAGCGGCGCGGGGCTTAATGCAGCCGGTTTCAGCTGGCTGCTGGCTTCCACCAAGGAGGAAACTTTGTTAAGCGGCGATAACCATCGAGGAGAGCCAAGAAACTCTGGCCCCAGCGCCCGCCACGCTGCTGGGACCCCGGGCGGCGGACAGCCGGGGTGCCCCGGCTCCGGCTCACCGGGCAGTGGGGAGCCCGGGGCAGCTGCACGGAGCTCGACCCCAGACTGTTCCCTGGTGGGATTAGGGATAATCCTGGTTTTCTCTAAACCCTCCAGGTCTTTCCATCCTCAAATCTAAGGCTGAGCCCAGCAGCTGCCCGGGGGTCCCAGCCTTGGGGGTGGGTTTTGCTTCTCTCGGGTGAAGTCGCCTGAATGAAAGACAGGCTCAATTTTAAAGCAGATTAATTAAACTGAATTATAGGCCTGTGTGGACAGAGTTCAGAATGAAAACAGCCTTAATTCGATTTCTCTGACTTGCAAATCGTGGCAGAGAAGTCAGCTGAAATCACATTAAGGCTGTTTCCACTCTGAACTGTGTCCTCGCAGGGGTTTAATGTAGTTTAACTAATTTAATTTAAACGCTTATTGAGACTAACTGGGTTACGTGCCGGGCGTGGGGCTGGAGCCGCCGGGGCTCAGGCTGGGACCCTCGCACAGGGCCAGGCGGGTGGGAACGGGGCGGCAGCATCAGCCCCGTCCCAGCCTGCGCAAATCAAACCCACGGTTTGGGTTGGAAAAACCTCCTTTCTGCCAAAAGCCGCTCAGGTGGCTCTGCCACCGCGTCCCTGCAGCTCAACGCCTGCCCCCGGGGTCACCGAGCGCTCGGATTCTCCACTGTACACAAACTTCATGCCATAAATTTTTCAGGGGCAGCGCTGGCCGCGGATGCCCGGTTGCGGAGAGCTGGAGAAGAGGAAGCTTTTTGTTCCCGTGCTGTGGTGGTCAGAGCCGGGCCAGGCTGTCCAGCCCTGGCCGCACCGGCCGAGGACAATGAACTGCTTCTTGAAGCCGCCGTTTCTTCGCGCTGTGGAGGAATGTCCCCCCGAAACGTGGTGGATGGTGGCAGCCTCGTTAAAAGACTCAAGCGAGGGGTGCAGCTCGCTGCGGTTGCCCAACAGCGGGGTCTCAGCCCCGCACTGTTTCGGGGTGCACCTCCAGGGCCACCTTCTCGTTTCCTGGGGCACAAGATGCTTCGGGGCTGCTCAGCCCCTCGCTTCCATCCTGAACCCAGCAAGTCAGCGGCCACCAAGGGTTTGAGCTGTGTCGCCCAGTCCACGAAGCTGGGCACGGTTTTGGTGGGCGGCAGCGAGACAATGTTGGGTCCCCACATGCCACCAAGCAGCGTGTCAGCCCGTGCTGCCGGCGTCAGCCCCGGCTGAATCACCCGCCAGATATTCCCTGCACAAAGGACCCATTTTCCTCCGGTTTCGCCGGGCGGGTGACACTGGCTCCGACCCGGCGGCTCCCAGGGCTCCCGCCCTAAAACCTGGGCCCTGGACCAAAAACCCCCATTGCCACGAGCCTTTTCCCTTTTTGGCATGGACAGGGAACACCCGTTTTCCACAGTGAGGGAAAGGGAAGGGGCTGCACCAACCCAGCAGCCAACGTGCCCACGACGGCTGCTGTGAAATGCAAAGCACGGGGTGATGCCGGGCAGGGGGTGCAGACCCCCGGCCCTCAGCTCCCTAAATCCTGAGTTTAACGATTGACTCGTGCCCTGCGTGAATCTCACGTCAAAAGGGAATAAATCTCTGGGTGTTTATAGCCGCAGCGTTGTCGCCAGTTAGGATGTTGTTATTGGATTAGGTGCCTCCTGGGGCAAAGTCATCCCTGGGGAAAGCCCAGCAGCTGGAGGGGGCTGATCCTGACGGCTGGGCTGGAGGTGGAGGCGGATGCTCCCGGGGTTTATCCCTGGAGGGAGGCACATGGCTGAGGGCAGGCGTGGGAGCACCCAAAATTCAGCTTAACACTTCCCGCCTGCCACCGTTGGCGGTTGCCAGGATCTGGTCCCCAAATCAGTTTGTGGTGACTCAGGGTTTGGGGAACAACAATCACAAGGAGGGGTGGGTCCTGCTCAGGGCAGCTTTTGGGGCTTGGCCGTGGCTCTCTGGGGCACCCCCATTTCAGCCGGGCTTCAGGGGGGTCCCCGGCAGGTCTGGCCACCACCGATCACCTTCAGCCCGTCCTGGTCGTCTTCGGCGTCCGCTTCCCAGCGCTGCTGAGGCACAAAAGAGCTTTTGTGGCCTCGGAAGGAGTGTTGCCAGACACAGGACAAGGCTTTCAGAGCACATCTGTCTGCACAGCTGTGCTGGGGACCCAGGGGACCCCAGGATGCTGCAGGGAACCCGGGCGGAGGGGACCTTCCCAGGCAGGAGCCCCCAGCGTGGCTGCCCTGGGCTGCACACACGGGGCTGGAGGCACACATAGGCATGAGCCGAGGATCAGGGACATCAGCTGGGACCTGCCCTCACTTTTAGGGCCCCCATCTGTCACCCGACTCAAAGGGCAGCGCAGGAGCCTCCATCACCGGGTTGCTGAGCAGCTCCATGCCTCAGTTTCCTCCTGCAGGGCAGGGTAGGTGGGGAAGGGGACCCTCAGCTCGCAGAGGGGACACACTGTTCCCTGACTGCTCCTGGGCTGTGCTGGGCCCTAAAGGAGGGGGATCGGCACCACTGTCCCCCCGGGATGCTGTCAGGGAGCGTGTCCTGGGGCGGTAACAGAGTCCCCTGTGCCCAGCGGTGTCACGTCCGAGAGAAGACCCACCGGGGAGGCTGACACGGGGAGGACACGACGGGGCTGCCTCGGGGGGAGGCGGCTCCTGCGGGGTCTCGCTGGGCAGAGGGTTTCTCTTCTTTCCTCCCCGTTAATCAGGATTCCAGGAGCCGACGGGAGAGCGCTGCTTCCCTCTAGCGGCACCCGCCCTCCCGCTCGAGGGGCTGCTGGGCCAACCGGGAGCCTCACGGCGAGGATGAACAAGGGGCCTTTGTCCGCAGCGGGACGGGGCTGCCCCGGGGGCTGTCTGCGTTCTCGCGCCGAAGGGGACGAGGCGCATGGCCGGGTGTCTGCCTGCTCCGGGGGCAGTGGCGCAGGCAGGCGGGGGGCGCGCCCGGACGTCTGGGGTCCCTCCTCGGCATCGCCACCGCTTCTCCAAAATCCAGTTACCCGCCGCTGTCCCCACGGCTCCCCGCCGGACCGGGACTCGCACCCGGACCCGCGGCCCGGGCAGTGCCGGGGAAGGCCAGGCCCAGGCCCGCTTTCTCCCGTGATAAGTGAGGAGCGGGCATACGCGGGCCCACCCTGCCTGGGTGTTCCGGCAGCACCCCCGGGCTCCCCCCGAGCCTCTGCACCGGCCCCAGGCGCCCCGGTGTTGCCCCCACGTGGCTTCCCGCCACCGGGCCTACAGCTCCCAAGAGGCCGTGCGGGAAGAAGCAGCCAATGGAGAGCGGCGTTGCTCAGTGAGTGGGACGCCGCAGGGCTCGCCGGGAGTTGTGCGCCGCCTGAGAGCGTAGAACTGCATGTCCCAGAATGCCGCGGGGAGGAGCGGGCCAATGAGGAGCGGGCGTCTTGGCGCGGCGCGCAGGCGCGCTGGGGCGGGTGGCCGCGGATTCATGTGGAGGTCAGGGGCGCTGCGGGAGGGGAGCGCGGCGGGAGGGCGCGGTGGGTCCCGGGGCCGGGAGCGGGACGGGGCAGGGGCTGGGAGGAGGCGGCGGCGGCGCGACGGCCGAGCTGCGGCCTGCGAGTGCGAGTGGGAGCGGCGCCTTGGCTTGCGGTGCGCCTGTCCTGGGGGCGAGAGGCCTAAGAGGGAGCGGGGAGAGGGAGGCCCGGTGGCGGGGATCCGGGCTGCGGGAGGCGGCTGGGCCGGGTTGGGGGTATGGAGGACCTGGAGGGGGGAGCCGGGGTAGTACAGAGGGGATGGGATGAGCTGTGGTCCAGCGGTGGGCCGGGGACCTGCAGGGGGTGCTGGGTGGGGGTGTCCACCCAGGTGGGGTGCTGTGAGGCCTCAAGCTCCGACCCCAGGGAGGAGACGAGGTGTGGAAGGAGGCCCGGGAGTGAGGTGGCTGTTGAGCAGAGAAGAGAGTTGCTGGAGGGACCATACTGCTGCTGCAGTCGGGTTTTTTGGAGGGGGTTATTCCTTGTCCCCACAGGCACCTGCACACAGGATTCCCCGAGCATCTCATTTAATATGGTTTTAACAAACCGTGTGTGTTACAGGAGGGACTTTTTAAAGGAGCTGGAGCCGGACGTGTGAAATGGCTGCGAAGGTGTTTGAAAGCATTGGGAAGCTTGGCCTGGGGCTGGCTGTCGCAGGTGGAGTTGTCAATTCTGCGCTCTACAATGGTGAGTGGGAGAAGCCGAGTGCTTCCAGTTCACTTGATGTCTTCTTTTTGTCAGTATCTTGGCTGCTCTGCATGGTCATTGCTAATGGTGTCGGGGAGAATTGGCATGCAGCCTTGCTGGGCTGTTTTAGACTTTGTGCATTGCACAAGCGAGAGGACTGCAGGTCCTTTCTCTAGAAAGCTCTCAGCTGCTGCTCTTGTGCAGAGCTGGGGGCCAGGAGTCAGGGCTGCATCTTCCCTTTGCCTTGTGCTCCCAGCCATCTAATTCATTTCACTGGTTTCTAGTAGCAAAAGGCGTTAACTCTCCCCATCAGACCGCCTCCCTGGAGAAGGTTTTGGTGGTGTGCAGGTACAGCAGATGGCGATCATGAAACCGCGCTTCATGTGCTGTTTCCTTCTCTAGTTGATGCAGGCCACAGAGCTGTCATCTTTGACCGGTTCCGTGGGGTCCAGGACACAGTGGTGGGAGAAGGTACCCACTTCCTCATCCCCTGGGTACAGAAACCCATCATTTTCGACTGCCGCTCTCGCCCCCGTAACATTCCTGTGATCACTGGCAGCAAAGGTGAGTGTTTGGACACCCCGACTGTGAGAGAACCAGATGCTCTGATGATTTTTTTGTTTGTTTGTTTCTTCTGGATGTGGAGATTTCATGTGTTCCGAGTCTAGTTTGGCACAGAGTCAGGCATGGTTTGGTCTCAATTTTTAATTCCAGAACAGTTTAAAGGACCCTTTGGTCCTGTGAGTCATCCCTTTAACGTAATGGCCCTGCCTTCACACTAGGGCAAGTAATTCCCTGTGTCGCAAACAAACTGAAGCTTAAACCCTACCTGCGAGGAGGGTTCAGATCCTGAGGTGCAGCGGGGAGTAAAAATAACTCTTCTCTGCTGGCTAAAAGAAGCCTGAATGTTTGTTATTTCTTATTTAGCTGCCCCAGAGAGAGGAGAGCTTCGGTGTGTCTCCTGTGGTTTGCCACTAAACTCCTGACTCTTCCTACAGATCTACAGAATGTGAACATCACATTGCGTATCCTGTTTAGACCAGTGACTGCCCAGTTACCGCGGATCTTCACCAGTATTGGAGAGGACTATGATGAGCGCGTCCTGCCCTCAATCACAACCGAGATCCTCAAGTCTGTTGTGGTAAGGAGAGTGCGGGAGCTGCTGGGCTCCACCCATCACCTTTCTTTCCTCTTTAGCAGCGAGAGACCTGCTGGGGTGTGGAATGTGTTGTGATCCAGAATAAGGCTCCTCTTTCCAACCCCTCTGGCTCTCATGGGCCACCCAGAAAAGCTCATGGCAGCTTTGGGAGAAGAACTGGATTAACTCTGGGGCTGAGGAGTGCAAAGACAGGCGGGCCTGGGGAGTCCATCACTTCTCACTGTGGTCCATCCGGATTTCAGGCTCGCTTTGACGCTGGTGAATTGATCACGCAGAGAGAGCTGGTCTCGAGGCAGGTGAGCGAAGATCTCACAGAGAGGGCAGCAACCTTTGGGCTCATTCTGGATGACGTGTCCTTGGTAAGAGTTCTCCCATCTTGGTGTTTCTCTTTGGAGTGTCCCTGAAGAAGAGCAGTGGAGAAGAGACTTGGCGGAGCCAGAGAAGGGTGGGCTGGACCTTTGCACATGTGGACTGTGTTTGTCTGTCTGGAATGTCGTGGTCACCACTCCAGTCAGTACCTCTGGTGGTGTTGCTGGCCTGTGACCTTGAGCAAGCCCTTGAAGGCTCTGCTGTGCTGGCTCATCGACAGACCTCACTGCTACAGGGCTTCCATAGTTAAAACGAAGAGCAAACGCTGCTGTGGGCGATGGGTTGGGCTGCACGTGACTTTAGGGAAGGCAGCTCTTCCACAGACACCCAGAGACAGGGAGAAAGCATCAGGCATGAGGGAGCAGTGACAATACCCACATTTCACAGCATCTTTTTTCTGTGCAGTGTTAGTTACTCTCCTGGCTGCATAGTCTCCTACGACTATTCAAGGAGGGAGCTCTTCCCCCCTACCTCCCTGTAAGCTTTGGAAATGAAATCTCTTGTAATCTGGCTTCTCCGTGCACCTCCCTCTCCCTGGGGATGTCCCTCAAAGCCTGCTTAGAGGAGAGGGATACGAGCTCTTGCATTTGGCTTTGAACATATAGGAAGCCTCAGAAGGAAGGTGTATTTTCTGCAAAACACGAGGTTTGACTCTGCTTCTGGTGCTTTCCACGGAACACACTGCTGAAGGAAATTGGCCTCTACCCTGTCCCATCCTAGTAGCCTGCAGCACTCCAGGCAGCCCGGGCTGAGCACACCAGTGTGTAACAGAGCATGGGAGGTGCAGGCCGGGCAGGCAGTGGGCTCCCTCCCTCAGGAGGGGAGTGCCCAGCACGCGGCTCTGCCCACCAGGTGCTTGACCAAGCGCTAGGGATGGGCGGTGTGTCTCTGAAGGGACTGGTGTTACTGGTCTGCTGGACTGGAGCTGTGCTTGTGGTGACTCCCTTGAGACTTCAGAACTGGATGGGGAGGCCCACTTGTCCCAGTTTCTGTTCTTCTAGGGCTACTGGCTTTCCATCTCCATTCCAGTCTCACTGCTGCAGGCGGGCTGGGAGCTGTGGGGGTGGCAGCAGTGCTGTTGTAAATTGGCAGCATTGAGGACTCGGTTGATTTCTGCCCTGCAGACCCATCTCACCTTTGGCAAGGAGTTCACGGAGGCAGTGGAAATGAAGCAAGTGGCCCAGCAAGAAGCGGAGAGAGCCAGATTCATTGTGGAAAAGGTACCTTGTCCTCCTGAAACACCTGGAAACGGTTTCTGCTGTCTCCTTCCCGCTCTAGCTTGCAGTGAACATCGCACTTGCCTGGCCAGGAGACCGGGCGGGTTGAAGGACAAAGTCACTTGGGGTCAGAATGCTGATACAGTTCACATGCTGATACTGGCATGTGGTTGTTGCATAGATAAGGGCTAAGGTTGGTTTTGTTGGGTTTTGAGGTCTTTTTTTTGCTCTTACTCCTGAGTCGTGGTCTGAGTGCTGAGCAGAAATGTCTGCATGGAGGAGAGAGGAAACAGCACTCGGAAGCGTCAGTTGAACTGGGGTTCAGGGCTGAGGTTTGCAGTCCTGCTACACCCAAGTTAGTGCAGGCAGATGGATGTAACCAGCCAGGATGATTACACAGTCAAAGTGTTTATCTGACCTGGTTTTAACTCCCTTGAAGTTCTCGTATCTTTCATAGACAATTTTCTACCAGGAGCGCACTGAGGTGGGTTAATGTTTCATGAGGTTAGGACTGATAAGGCAATTTCAAGATGATTTTTCAACCTTTTTTTCCACAGTAGGCAGAAAACCAGCAGAAAAACAGACAGGATACAGCTTTACAATGAAATCTCCTTCTGTCTTAGCTTTCCTACTGGAGGAAAGAACAGCAGGATGGTGAAGTGGGAATTGATATTTTAAACATGGTGGTAGCATTTTCCTGCTCCTCTGCTCTGGTTCTCTCTGTTGCTCATTCCCCATGTCATCTGTTCCCTTTCAGGCTGAGCAGCAGAAGAAAGCAGCTGTCATCTCTGCCGAGGGCGACTCAAAAGCAGCCGAGCTGATAGCCAACTCGCTGGCCACTGCAGGTGATGGCTTGATAGAGCTGCGCAAGCTGGAGGCAGCGGAAGACATCGCGTACCAGCTCTCACGGTCCCGCAACATCACCTACCTGCCCTCTGGACAGTCCGTGCTCCTCCAGCTGCCACAGTGAGCCCGGCTCTGCAGCCAGAGCTAGCCTGGTCACCTCGACCTGCCAGAGCAGCCCCTTCCAAAAGAATCTTTGCCATTTCCTCATTGGTAAAAGCAGAGGAAATTAAAATTCAACCCATTTTGAATCCTTAATCAAATAAAACTGAACACTCTTGACAGCAAACCTGCATTCCTCCCATGTCCGGTCAGAGCAGTGGCTCTGCTGACCGTTAAGCTGGGTTTGAGAATTGCCCCTTTCCAGGCAGTTTGAGCAACAGGAGCAGAGTTTTCATCTGTCCTCTCCTGGGACAAAGAGGTAGCCCTGGTGACTCCCTGCCCATGAGCGTGCTGTGACCGTCAGGGTTCCCCGTGACGCTGCAGTGCCTTTTGGCCGGCTGAGCTGGGGCCGATACAGACATGCAGGTCCCAGTGCTGTGGTGCAGGGATGCTCAGGGCTCAATTTTCAGCCAAGCCAGTCTATTTTCAGGTGTCACCTGAGAGTAAGAGACATCTCAGTGGTGAGGACAGCAGCTCTGCTGTGCCAGTGTGAACTGGAGCAGGTTGAGTGGACTGGGGCTGGAATTGAGAGATTCTCTTTATGCTGTAGATAATTTCAGGCATGAAGGACAAGATCCTTCCTCTGCGGGAAATACTTCTTGTTTACATGCCAGAATGGGACATCTGCATTTCTCCCCCTGCCACTGCACACCAATCTGTTTGCTGCTGCTCACCCCATGCAGTGTTGGCTCTTCCACTGAGGTCAGTGAAAGGGGCTGTTGGCTTATTGCAAACGGCACCTGGGACAAGGAGGAGGTGACTGGGTGCTCTGTGGCTCAGGCAGTCGGAGGTGGGCAGAATTCTCCGTTCCATCAACGCTCTTTATTTAGGGAACCTGAACTGTGAGGAGGATGTGATGGGTTTGAGATTGTGTAACCAGCCTTCAATAAATGTCACAGTCCCAAGCACAGGAGTGTGGGTTGGTTCATTTTTTTGATACCTCAGAAGAGTGAAGGGGCAGTGGAGCAAGACCCCTCCTGCCTGTGCTGGATAGATGGCATTTAGCCAGTCTGGCTCCTTGAAACGTGATTCTTGGGCTGAATTCCTGCAACAAGGGAAGGCTGAGAGTACCCTGAGGTTCTTGTGAGGGCTTTCCATGCACAGTTCAGGCTGCTGTTTGCTGCACGTACATGTATTTTCAGGGTGCTTGTACACTGTCCGTTATCCCCGAGCAGGGCAGTCTTAGTGTCTGTCATCGCATCCTAGAGGATGTTGGAGCCCTCGGGAAAGCTGCTGTGAATGGCGTGCTTGTTTCTCACAGCCATTTCAGGTTGTTGGTCTCTCTGCTGTCTTGCCCCCTGTTTTCGGCTGGCCGGGGTACGCTCTCGCAGTGATGAGGTGCCTGAGCTTGCAAAATAGTTTAAGCAGCTGAGCAGTCAGGTCCATAACTCCCAAATAACTTCCAGACCTCTTCCTCCTCCAGAGCTCTTGTTCTTTTTTCTGGTTTACCGCTTCAGACACTTCTAAGGAAGCTTCCACTGTTCTCCCAAGGCTCCTTTTAAAGCCCCCTGAGCGTTTCCTGCGTTTCTCTCTGTTGGTTTCATGTACCAGGTGTTGGGCTCAAGCTATGTGTCTGAAATCCCTTCTCAGCTTCTGTGGCTCTGTGTTCCCTCTCCTGCCAGTTCTGCAGTTTCACTGGAGTGTGGAGTGTTTCCTGCTGTTTGCTTTTTACTCTCTGGACAAGGCTCGAATGGTGGCCCCTGGGTCTGATTAATCACTGTTTCCTTTGCTTTTGGGTGTAATTCCTTTTACTGCTCCTTTACCCTCGTTCTGCCTCACTTAATGCCTCAAGCTGCTCCTGAACCTGTAGCTGTCTCGGTGTGTGCTGAACCTCCTGTTTATATTGTGTTTATAGCTGCTCTTCAGCCTTGTAGGCCATGAGGACCATCAAGCTGTCTGGCTCCCAATGGGAACGGCAACCCTAAAATCAGGATGTGATTTTGTGTGGGTGAGGAAACAGCCTTCTGCTTGCTGGGTGGGGGCTGCTGTGTGAGCCAGCACTGCCCGGTGTCCTCTGCCAAACTTCTCAGGTGCTGGCAGACTCTTCAGTGTGAAAACGAAACACAAAGTCAAGGTTGCATAGTCAAGGACTGGTGTTCCTGGCCAAGGCTGCCTGGAGGGAGTTGAAAGCTGAACTCCGCTTCCCAAGCTGCTGGTCCTTCCCTTGCAGCGTTCAGGAGGTGTTAGTAGGGCGTGAGCACTCGCTCGCAGCACTCTGCTTGTCGGGGCAACAGAAGGAGCTTAGGGCTTGGGTAACATGAAGGCAGGCCGCCTTCGCTGCTCCAGCAAGGCGCCCCCTCCCTCTCTGGCATTTCTAACTTGCTGCTCTTAATACCCAGTAACAAAACCTTGCTTGTGAAAGTGGAGCACAACCTGGGCTGGCGAAATGAGAGAGGGTCAAGGCACGTGGCTTTGTTCTGAGGGCAGAGAGAGGAGTTTTGTTGAGCAGGTCCTGGTGTGCTCGCCCAGCGAGCCTGCAGGACCCACTCGCTGAGCTGCTGCTCTGCTGGCCTGGAGGGCTGCAGGGCAGGGCTAGTGCAAGGGGAGGAAGGTGCTGGAGGTGCTCCAGAAATAGATCTTCCCCCTTCTCCTCACCCTTAGAGAGAGCAAGAGAGAGGCTGGCTTGTGACCAGGCCTGGAGGAGCAACCACTGTCTGTGACACGTTTACTCCATGACCACCATGTGCCACGTGTTTTGGGTAAGAGGCTTCAGCCCCAGGTAAGCCGTGACCAGGGCTGGGTGGCAGCCAGGTGATGTCACTTTAAGGGAGGTGAGTTTCTGTGACCAGCAAAGCCAGCAGGCCCCAGTCTGGCTGTCGCGCCTGGATTCCCACTGTAGTGTGTGGCACAAGCCTGATCGATGGGAGAACACCCTGTGCTGGGCAGTTACACTGGTTCTCTGTTGTGTGGTGCTTTCTGCTGCTCATTTAGGGGTTGCAACCATGCTAAAACTTTTGTTTTGGGGAGGGAGTGCTTTCTGTGGTCAGTTTTTCTTCATTTTGCCACCTATTTGCACAAAACCACTTTGAATTTAGTATATTTAACGACTTTTAATCCCCCATCAAATCAGTTTGGCGTCGGTTTTCTCCAGAGGAAAGGCAGCACGACTGCATAGAGCCAGTGCTTCCCCAGCAAGGCCGGATGTGGTACTGGGCTGGAGAAAACACAGGCTTCCTTAAGCAACCCAAAATGGCCCAAAAACTTACTCGGAGATAAACTCTGCCCCACACAGAGGTGTCTGCTAGTCCGAACTAACCCCCCTTCTGTCAGCTCCCTCCCAAAGCTGACCCACACCAGGTCCTCCTGGATCCTTCCATTTTCCTAAAAATGATTGCATTTAGCACCAAAGTCTTGGGGCCGGGGCGTGTTTTGCAGGTGAGCAATGGAGGCTGTGGCTTGGCTGCTCATCGTGATGGCCATGGTGGCCTGGAAGAGGTCACCTTTTTAGGAAGGTGAGGTGAACACGACCTGAGGAGCTGCCAGGCTGCTCTCCCAGCAGATGGCAGCAGCAGTTCCGCTCCCTGCACGGGGAAGGGTGGCCAAGGGGACCAAAGGGTGTCCTGGTGAAGACAGGAGAGCAGGGAGGTCACCCTGCCCTGGGCAGAGGATGCAAGTTGTGGATGTGGACACAGGCAAACACAATAGCACAGTCTCCAGGCAGGGAAGAAAAGGCACAAGCTGGCAGAGCTGTCTGTCAGGAAATGATACAACTTGGGAAGCAGGAATTCGTACTGGAGAGCCCAGTGCTGGGAAAAGTGTGGCACTTCTTCCATTGGAAGACCTGTAGTTTTGTGTCCCCAGAGAGCAATGGCAGCACAGACTCATCCCTTGTATTTCTCTGATTACAGCCCCGAAACTGAACAGAGAGCAGGTTTGGGGCAAAGGTCTGCTGGAAACGGGCTATGTGAGACCTGCTGGGGCGACTAATGGGCTCTGTACGAGGGGCTGCAGCCCTCCCCACTGCCAGAACACACATCCCACTTGACACCAAAGAGCAGTGGTTGGGTGCCACCTTCATGAGCGCAGGTGACATCTCCCTGCCCACCACTCTGCCTTGGCTGCAAACCTTCAGAGAGCTTTGGTTTGGGGTTTTCCTTCCTGGGAGACTTTGCCTTACTCCTCCTTTCTTTCATGCTAGCGAAAAGCTCAGCTCTGCACAGCCCGCAGCAGCCAGGCCAGCCAGCAATGTTCAGACCAGCCAAACAAGCTTTAGTTCATGATAAACAAACATGAAACTGCCCAATTTCCTCTGTGTTCACCCTCTCTCTCCCTATTTCACAGATAACCAGCCCACCTGACTGTGGTGAAGAAGAGCCCCAAAACAACCGCATGGACAGGTCCTCTGGAGCTGCTGCACTTTGCAGGGTGGCTGTTGCCCTGAAATGGGCATCTGCTCCCTGACAGTCACTGCTGCACCAGAGCCGAGGACTCTGCAGGTAAGGGAGCTCCCTGAGTTTGTGATAATTCGTACCCTACAGCAAGCTGGCAGCATGTCTGAAGTGGTTAGAGCAAGGGATAGGGAGGAGTTTCCTCATTGCTTCCTTTGTGCTGTTTATATCCAAGTGGATCCAGCAGAAAATGTCTCTGTCCTGAAACACAAGAGGATGTGGTGGCGTGGGGGGGAGCCCTTGTGGGAACAGGAGGCAAAATATCCTAAGTCAGGCTGGACCTCAGCTCGGCTGGGCAATGGGGAGCAATTTTAGGGCCAAATTTGGTTTAATTATTCCCTGCCTGGCACTAGGCAGCACTGGGGGCTGAGACGTTCCTCATGTGCCCGTTTTCCATCAGAACTGAGCTGACTTCAGTCCAGTGAGTCCTGACTTCGGCTAGTGTAATTCTCAGGGGTAGGTCAGATTTACATGGGGACAACTCGACTTTTTGTGCTTTGTTTTTCTACTTGGTGAAGCGGGAGACTGTCCACAGGTAAAGAGGCATCAGGGTGAGTGACAGGGGACAGAAAGTGTACTCTAGCAGAACAAACTTCCAGAGAAAGACAAGCAGCTGGTGTCTTCAGAAAACCACAGTGGATACTTCTTTTAAGCATGTGCCCATCCACAGCCATGCTAGGTTCACTTTCCCCACCCACAGAAAGCAATAAAACCCCAAATTGGTGGGGAAAGGACCTGGTGGAGCCAGCATCCAGTGCTTGCCGCACACATCCCCGCAAAGGAGAGGAACTGGAGAGGCTGGGACGCTCCACTGGGAGGCTGAGCTCAACTGCTGCAGTAAAACCAGCACGTGGGGTTCCCCACACTGGATCTGCACACGATGCTGATCTGGACCAAGCCAGACCCCTGCAGGAAGTTATCCTTGATCTGACAAGCCAAAGCTGTGCGTGAGCATAGGAAACCATGTCCCAGACTGAGCTTGAAGGAGGGCAGAGCAGCAGGTGGAGTCAGTGGAAGATGCCAGTTGCAAGACGTGTTCATGTCCCCCATGCTGGTAGGGGCAGCAAGGCAGGAAGGGCAGGAGGAGGCAAGGAAAGAGTGTGTGCAGGATGCCTCTGTAGCTAAAAATATTCAGCAGAGGCAAGAGCAGGAAGGAAGCAGGGGCTAAGCCTGAGCAAGGTGAGTCTGTCCCAGAGACATTAAGTCAAAGATGACTTTCCTGACTGTAAGCCTTGCAGCACCCCTTCTGCAAAGCGGGTAAACACAGCTCTGGTTCCTCTGCCACTGCACCTTCCTCCCCAGCACAGCTTTTCACGGGTGCTTTTCAGACCCAGGGGCAAGCTGCTCCACAAACAGCTAGGCTGGAAGACTGAGTGTGAATGGAAAGGACTCCAGTTAAACCAGTGCGTTCCTCACCAGCCAAGGTACATGGACCCTGCTTGCACTGGTCTGGTAGGGACTGATGCTGATCTGAGAGGGCAGAAAGTTCATTTCCATTCCACAATTACCCCAGCACAAACTTTAGCACTTCCCTTGTGTAGGGAGCAGTCTGCTGGGGAGATCACCTGAGAGTATGGTATAACACCAAAGCTGATGAAACTGACACCAAAGAGTAAAAGCCCAATGCTGTGAGCTTCCCCTCACTCCCACCCTGCTCTTGTCCAAATGCCACATCCCAGAACCTGTATTTTACTTTAAATAATAATAAAAAAAAAAGCACAAAACCAAAGCTACCCAAAGAGAACTTTATTTTTTTTGTGGCATGATTTCTATACAGAGGCTGCTGGCTCTGATAATACAGTCATGGTACCACCCTGCTCCAGGGGAGCAGGAGTTAAGAACCCACTGTGGATCTGCCAGGCTTTTCTGCATTAGATACTGTTCAGGGAGAGCCAAGTGTGACTTCTCAGAAGGGCAGAGTTAAAGCTACTGGTGGCCCCAGTGGGTCCCTCAGTCTGCAGCTCTGCCTCTGCCCTGGGGCTCCCAGGGTCTGACCTCAGGCAGGAGGAGCTGCTGGTAGGTGGTAGCTCTGCTCTATTATTTGGAGGCACTTGGTCTTTAATTGGCCTAACACTGAACTAGCAAAGGAGAGCGGAGAATGGGAGCAGGAATTTCCTCTGCTTGAGCTGCTACTTTGCTCTGTGTAGTCTCAAAGCCCAGTGCCTCTGGTCTCAGTGGTGGTGATTCCCTCAGACAGCACAGGGCTTCCTATGACAAAAGCTGGCAGGAAAAACCCTTTGTTTTCCTTTTGCTTCCTTTCCCATTGCTTGAGAGGGTCCTGAATCCTGCAGGAATCCTAAAAGATAAAGCATTAATCTGAGAGTCAACTGGTTGGGTTGCAGACTCAGTCAGCAGGGTGTCAGTGCCCTGTCCATGCCTGGGTTTTTCTTCTCACCCTTGGCTTGGGTGGGGCAGGGCCTGTTCTTTGCAGGGTCCTTAAGTAGCACCCAGCTCTAAGGACCTTTCTCCCTGGGGAAGGAGAAACAGTCCCAATTGCAACTGCACTCTCACAAGTGTCAAGTCATGCCCAGTTCAGGCTGTTCCCAAAACAGAACTGTTACATGGAGGCCTCAGCAAAGCATGGGGAGAAGGGCTGGTGCTGTACCAGTCAGCCCTGCACCAGCACCAACAAGCCACCAAGAGTCACCTCTCACCATGGGAGGAGGCAGGTGGGACAGCAGGAAGGCTGGGGAGAGAAAGAGGGCTAGAAGGGCTGGCTCATTGGGACTGCAGGCCCCACACTGGGCAGACATCTCCCTTACTGGAGGATTCCAGCCTTGGTTTGCTGCCTGAAAGCTATATAAAAGAACCAGAGCAGATAGCTTGGGGATTGCCCAGGAACACCCAGCCTCATAAACCCAAGCAGCCTGCCCACACCACAGGACAATTACAGGCTGATAAAAGTAGGAGTTTACCTCTGATTTGCTCCTTCCCACACTATTCTGCAGCTGGTACCAGTGGTTATCCCCGCCACAGGTGCTCTTACTCGTCAAGTTTGCTTTCTCAGCAAGACTAGAACATCTTGTCCTCTAGAAAAAAGACAGGCAGGTAACACTGTTCCATTGCGACTGCAGTCCCTGGCCCAGCAAATGCTCATACTTTTATTGTACTCTTCACCCTGAAAGGTGAAAAGAAAAAGATTTGGTTTCCAGGTAGGGTCAATGTCACCTACTGCTGTATTGCTGCTCTGTCTGGAGTGAGCTGCACATAGCTGCTTGCTGAAGCAGGGCAGCAGTTCAGGGCGGAAATGCAGATCTGTATCTCCTGTTCCTGGCAAGGAGGAGGACACCTGAGGGCATTTCCCACACCGGCTGTGCTCCAGAGAGAAGGGAAATGCCAGACTGGGGGCACGGGAGACACAGCATCTTACTGAGCAAGGAGCAAGATGCAGAGAGTTGCCTCTAGAAGTTACACACCCATGTGAAGGGAGCACAGAGGGCCGATACGGATCTGTGGCTGCAAGGCAGGTGTGTGCTGGGGAGTGGATCATGTGCAAGCAGAGCTGTGGGGCTGGTGCTGCATTTTGTTTGCTCCCCTGTACCTGGCTGACATGTCTTTTCATGTCAGAAGCTAGATCAAAGGGAGGATGTAAATAGCTGAAACCAGCCTCCTTGTGGGAACAGGGCTGAGTGCCACAGCCAGCCTCCGGCTCCCTCCCTGGGAGCAGCATGAGGAGCTGTCACCCTCCATCAGCCAAACACCCAGCAAAGAAAGTGTGTGACTGCTGGGTGCCCCAGGCATTCCGGAGCCAAACAGCGCAGCATCACTCTCCTCTGGCCTGTCTCTCCCTAGACCACCACCGATGCTGACGGGACACAGCAAGCCCATGAGGCCGAGTGCTTTGCCTTCACCCTTCAGAGTCCAACAATATTTGCACTTGGTCCCCAATTTATTCTTTTTGAACTCTCCCTCTGCAGAGTCACGGTGTCCACTGAGAAAGAGGGATTTAACACTTCCTTTTAATCTCTGCATTGCTCTTATTTGTGGGGAGTGAAATCGCCCTCGCTGACATCACCTAAAGCTGAGGATGCAGAGCACCATTGTCAGGAAAGGCCCCTGCAGTCCTGGGGGTGACATCAGGGTGCAGAAGCCAGGTTAAGAAACCACCGACTGCATCAGAAGGAGCAGCAAAATCCCCTGGGAGACCAAACGCTCTCCTCACAGGCTGGAGACAGATCATCAAGGCCCTGGCCTACTCTTGTCCCGTGGACGGACACTAGCAGTGTCTTTGCTGTTGTGGGTGTTGAGATAGTTGATGGCTTCTCTCCTTGTCCATGCTCAGGACAAAAGCACCTGCTGTCTTCCAACGTCCCTTAGCTGAAATCCCCCATTTCGAAGCGGGGCTCTGTCATTGCTGGATTGTTCATTCATCTTCTAAGGAAAAGGTCCCTAGCATTTTACTTCTTGTCCTTTTCAAGGCAGGAAATTCGACTACGTGGCATCCTTCACACACACACAGTTAACTGACAGCAGCACCACATCCCCTGACAGCCTGTCTCCCTATTTCTCCAGAAGCTGCACTTCACAAGGGTTTTGGGCTGAGATGGAGCAGTGCCCATGCTTCCAGAGCCCAGGTCTCCCCTGGCTACCCCATCTCTGTCCAGCCATATGCAGTCCCAGCAGTGATTACAACAGCCTGGGGCCTGCTCTGAACTGGGCCAGCCAGGAACAGCTCCCATGGGGCTGGTGAGAGCAGTGTGCCATGCCCTGCTCCTTCCCCATGCCCCCACTGCTGGGGTTGCTGGGGCAAGAAAGAAAACTGGCAACTTTGTTCTGATCCCACCATGGCGCTTCCCCAGACCACCCTGCCCCTTTTATTTGATCATGAACTCTGAAAGCCCCAGTCCCTGCTCTGCAGAGGGAGCTCCAATCTGGGGTTTTATCTTCTGTAATCAAAAGCAGGTCAAATACACCGACATGTAACAGTACATCTCAGGGGAGTAAGGGTACATAGGTTTTTTGCTGAACCTCAAATCAAGTGTCCTGCACTGTTGGGGAGGTCATTTGCAGCAAACAAAGCAGTTGAGGAAACAAACCACTGGTAGAGAAGGGATTGAGGACTAAATCACTTAAAAAAGGGGACTACAGCAGGAACACAAGCCTGAGAGTGGACAAGAGGGAGCCAAAGCTACAGGGCACAAGAGATTCCTGAAGTCCCTGGGAAGCAGCTAACGCTACCAAAGGGGCTGCTGCCCTTCCCCCTTTTCTCGTTGCTGCTACTCTCACTAATTCTTTTACCGCGGCCAAACCTAAACCGCAGCCGTGCTCTTCCCTCCTACACAGCGCTTAGCAGTGGTTTTCAGGGTGACGGAGGAGGCTTCGCAGCTTCCTGGGAGAGGTGGTACCTCTGCGAAATGCTGTGCCAGCCTGGAAAGCAGCAGCCCCGACCCTCCCCACATCCTTTCATGAGCCCTATACCTGCCCCCAACAGGGAGCTCTACCAGTAAAAAGTATCTTTTTAACTTCTTGTCACATCTCCCTCATGCCTCAGGCCTGGGCCCTGCAGATGGGTGTAATCAAGAAACCACAGGCCAGAGTTAAAGTAGTTATTAGTATTTTAAGGGGAGAGGAAGGCTCGAACAAGTGGGAGCTGGGGTTTGGCATAATAACGGAAGCAACAGACCCCTCTGGCTACTGTCAGTCAGATAAGGCCTCACTTGCCGGGGCCTTCTGTAAGGTCTTACCTGGCTCCCGAAGGGCAGCTCTGTCACCCTACACGGCACTCGGCCCCTTCACGCCGCTCCCATCCCGAGGCCGCAGCCGCTCTGTGAAGCATTATCGTCATTTATCCGTGAGGACTGGAGGCCCGAAGCCAGGCACCGAGCCGGCTCCTATTACGGCCATTATTCCCTCGTCTACCGGCGGCAGGGCTGCGACCAGGGGCCTTCACCGGAGCGACGGAGGTGCCTGCGGTGCCGGGCGAGGCGTGGGCCGGGGTTAGCCGCAGCGCGGCGGAGCGCTGCCCACAGCTTGCCCGGCTCAGCCGACTGCAATTACAGCGGCCTCTTTAATTACCTCAACGAGGTAACGGGCGGCCCCGCTGAGGGGAGCCGGTGCCTTCTCCCGCCTTCTCCCGCCTTCCCGCCGCGCACCGGCCGGCTCCGCGCGCGCCGCCTCACCTGAGCCCCGCGGGGCGCCGGCCGCCCCTGCGCATGCGCAGCGTTCCCCCCTCCCCGCGCCTCACCTGCGCTCCGCGCTCCTCGCCGCAGCCTGAGGTGAACAGCGAAGGGCGGGAGCGATGGCGCATGCGCCGCTGGGCCCCGCTCCCCTCAGCCTATGGGTGTCCCGTCCCCACGCCCCCCCCCACCGCCGCCCGCCCCGCGCGCGTTCCCGGCTCGCGTACACGCGCACTCCCCCCCACCTCCCAAGCCTCCCCCCCCCCCCCCAACCCCCCACCCCCGGCGCGGCAACGACCTCCTCGACGCGCGCGCCCGCACCGGCACGCACGCACGCGCGCGCGTGCGCGCGGCGGAGTCGCGAGACTGGCTGCGGCGGCCACGTAGCGCTGCGGCGGCGGCGGCTGAGGGGAGCGGGAGCCGCGTTCGCCGGCGGCGGCGGGGCCTGGGCCTGAGCCCGAGCCCGAGGCAGCGGCTACTCGAGCGCCGCGGCGGCGGCTGAGGGGGGGCCGAGCGGAGGGAGAGAGGGAGGGCCCCGGCCGCCCTGCCCTCCGCCCTCCCGCCTCGCCTCCTCCACCCGCCCTCCGCCGCCTCGCCTGTGCCCCCCTCCCCTCGCCGCCCGGCATGGAAGGCGGCGGGGGCGGCCCTGAGGGGATCGGCCTGGGTGAGTGTCGGCCGCCCGCTCGGCTGGGGATCCCCTTCCCCCCCTTCTCCTCGGGCCTGGCGGCAGCCGCCGAGCAGCGCTAGGCCCAGCCCGGGGGTGGGTGACGGAGGGAGCGGGATAGAGCCGCCTCCCGGCCAGGAAGGGAGCGGGGCTAGGCGCGGGGGGAGCGCCGTACCCGGCCCGCAGTCCCCCGGGGGAGCAGGGTGCGGGCAGGGCACCCCCGGGGCGGGGGTGGTGCAGCTAGGGGAGCCCCCGGCGGGAGGAGGAGAGCGAGCGGGGGAGGAATGCTGCCGGGGGGCCGGGGGCTCTGCCCTGGCTGCTGCACCCCGCGGGGAGGGGGCTGTGCCACCTGCCTGGGGGAGGGGAGGGAAGGTGAGTTGCACGAAGCAAGCGGGGAAGTAAAAAAAAATAAATTCTTGCTGCCTTCGGCCGTGCTGGACTGTCTTTCCACACCCCCTGCGCTTTCTGCCTCGGCTTTCCAGCCCCCTCCCGCGGAGTGGCGGCAGGGAGATGTGGGGGCCGCTGGCAGCTCTCGCCTTCCTCCTTGTCACTTGCTAATTGTGCAGCCCCGGCGGTGCGCGGCTGTTCGGAGGGAACGCGGTTCTTAAACGCACTCGCTTCTGGGACTGCAGTTGTCACTGGGTAGGTGAGGAAATGAGCTGTTACCTTTTACAGGGGCGGGTTCCGGGTCTGGGTGCGAGAAGGGAAAAATCAGAGAAGTGAAATCAGATGTTTTCTCTCTTCCTCGGTCTTTTGCTCAGGTGCCTTATCCTTCTCTTTGCTCTCAGGACGTGTGTTGTGTGGTGTGTGCGCCCTAGGGTCTTGTTTTGATATTTAATTGCCTTCTGTGCAACTTTCGGTCCCGTAGACGTCTTGGTCCAGGTATTGTTAGCGTGAAAAGATGTGCTTCAATATAGTGTACGTCTTCGGTCTGAACAGCATTGTGTGTAAGTGTCTTTAATCACAACTGAGTTTTGGCATCTTGTGCAGTAGAAGCGATTCAAGTCAAAGCGAGGAAAGTACTGTAGACATAAAGGATGCGAGGAATGTGCATTTTTATCTTTTCAGGGGATGACCTGAGCTGTATTGTTCTGGGAAACGGCCACGGGCCCAGGCTTTGTTGACAGTGGTGTATGCGCGGTGAATCCAGAGAGCGATGATGGGGTATGTGTGTGCGCTGAATAAAGGAGCTGCAACGTGTGAGCATTGATTTGTGAAGGGTGGGCTGGTGCACCTTGATTTGCCACCCCGCTGATTGACTGCAGCCTGATTGCTGGCGGGTGGAAGTTGGGAGCTCTTTCTCCTGAGGTGTCTGGTGTGTATTAACAAAACAGGTTTTATAGATGCAGGACTGTGGACACCGGTGCTATCAAAGGGCTGTGGAGTTGCGAAACGCCATTTGAAAAGGATAACAGATAATTTACATCTTTTACATGGGTCTAGTCTTCTCATCAGTACCTATTTGAAACCCCTTTTTCTGTCTTTCTACCTGCACCTAAGGTGCATTTTTTTCTGCTTTATAGAGATTAATCATGCACTTGCAGTACGGTTGTTGTGCTGAATGAATGAAGAGCCCCATCCCTGCCCCAGACAGCCAACACTTAAATTTACATGTTGATAATAAAGTTGAGATCTAGAGTAAACTCACAGGGTAAATGTGTAGAAATTTTGAAAGCTTTGTCAGAGAGTATGTTTGAAAGAGAAGTGCAAAATCGTGAAGGCTTTTTATTTTTCTAACTAAGGAATTGCATTTAATACTATGTCAGACTTAAGAAATTAAAATTTTATCTAGTATTTGGTGACTAGTATTTATAGCTACTTCAGATTTAGTTGCAGTGATTGAGATTTGGGAAGATCAGTGTTTTGTGGCTCAGCGTTTGTAATATTTGTAAATAAACCTTTCAAGTCTTTACATGATCAAAAGAGACTTTGGCATTATAAGCTACTGTGAATTGGTTAGTTGATTACATTGTTATTTCTCATCATCTCACACTGATACAGGAAGCCTTTCACTGATTTTTCGGGAGAGTGAATTCTTCAGCAGTTTTATACAAATGATTAGGGATATATAGGGGCTAAAAGCAGTTTGTCAGGTTCTGTGGCAGGTGGAAGATACTGGGATGTTCTGGTTTTATTCTATTTGCCAGAATCACAGAATTTGGAAACGTGAGACTGAGAGGTGCAATTTCATCTGGAGATGGAAAGTCTTGATATGGACAAGAAATTGCTTAGAGGTCCAGCGTACTTTTTCTGGTGTCCTACCACCTAGAGCATGAGGTGTCCCTGTCAGAACAGCTTGGGAAGAGTCCTCTGGGTTCCTACAACTGCATTAGACAGATGTTTTGGGTAAACAAGTTCCCATCTCCCAGCGTTGCCATCGCGTGTAGTATCGGTCCCTGATGGGAGAGTGATGTACCAACTGCCTCACTGAGATAGCATAGGTATATTTAAGGTGATTACCAAACTACATGTCATCAGTGACCTATTTCTCTATGGCACTATAATGTGCCTTATCAAAGAATAAATTTATTTCTAACCCCCACAAAAAAGAGAGACGTAATTGGAAGGAAGTACCAACCCATTGAGGTTTATATGTTCTCTAACAACCTGATTCTGTGGATTATTATTGTATTAAAATATTTTATAACTGTTCTCTTACTTGGTTAAATTCCTTCAGCGTAGAAGAGCTGATCTCTTAATGCATTCTGCTGTGAAACAGCTCTTCCCTTACAAGAGCCACATCTTGGCTTCTCAAGCAAGGGAAGGTGAAATAAATTTTTAAAACCATGATTTTGTTTTTTAAAACAATATTAGTTTACATTTGGCTAAATCTGTGCTATTTGTCTTTTCAGAATCTTATGATAACAAAATTTGTGTTGTGGGTTTTTTTCTCCCTCTTCACAGTAGTTAGGAAAAAAAAGGGGATTTTTATGTGGAGGTCACTTTATTATCACGAAGTTACGCACTTTAAATATTAATGCAGTCAGTGAGCAGATACTGTCTACAGCTGACATCACTCTATAATGTCCTGAGCTTCCTGGGGCGGAGGAAGCGTGGTTGAATTATTTCAGACAGTGCTTTCCAGTAAGAATGGGCAGTTTTTAGCCCGTTCTTTCTGTGGATCTCAACTTCCAGCTGCTTCCATTGTAAATACGAGAGTCACAAAAACTCTGCAATAACTCCTTTATTGTATCAAAAGTCTGTAATAACCAATCCCTCAGCAAAAAAGGATGTTTTGTGGAGAAGTGACGAATTTTATGCCTTTAAGAACATTTTAATAAAAATGTGGTTTGTCCTTGAAGTCACAAGCTGTTCCATCACAAACTCTTCGATGTGAGGGAGTGTGAGTAGCGTTACATACGGTCTTGGGTCTTTGCAGGTTCTTCGTGTTCAGGATTTTGGAACGTGGGTGGAGTTTGCTCCTAGCTCTTCAGTGGAATTCGTGTCACTCTCAGAACTACTCAAAGCATAACAGCGAGACTTTCCTAGCTCAGGTGAAACACTCATTATGACCTAAACTTCTCTTATCTAATTTCCAAATGACCTTCACTTCGTTTTCCAAGTGATCTTAAATTGGCCATTTTTATGTTGCTTCTCCCTCCTGCAAAACAATTGCGTAGGGAGCGAAACTCCGCCGGTAGTTCTGGTGCCAGCAGCTTACACTCATTAAGACCAGCAGCTTGCAGGAGTTTCCTTGACACTTTCAGACACCCTTCCCTGAGGAGGTTTCAGACTAGGAGTTTTCACTCCAGAGAAACATTTAGCTGCGCTCAGCAACTCCCAGTGCTTTATGCCGCGTTGCTCCCTTGTTTATTTTCAAGTTTTGAAACTTGATTCTTTCGGTGGAAAAGTGATGTTAGGAATGGGCTGTGAAAAGCAAGTGGGCTGCTTCAAGATGGATGAGTGGAGTTAGGATCCACATCAACATTGGAGACAAAACCTGTGAAGCCCATTTCATTCTGTCCCAGGTCCTAAAGACAAGTGAACAGAAAGTTTTTCAGCTGGAATTTGGAGGAATATTTGTAGTACCTCTGTGAAGACAGATGGCCTGGTAGGACAAGGTGATGGAGCTTTGGTTTTTTTACAAGGAAAAGGTTTTATAGTTAAACTTACAGTCAAGCATCCATTGATCCACATACCTGCTTTTATGGAAATGTTGTACACAAAGAGTTGCAAATATTTGAGTTGGAACGTGGCTGAATCCTGCCGGTGCAGAAAGCTTACGAGAACTTTGCTTTTCCTGTGGTCTTGTGGAAGACAGTAAAAATCTGTTCCGCACTCCACAGTTGCTTGTAGGTTGTGCTTATTTAAGCCTTTTTAGAGCTTACGTGATGAAAAGGGAATTAAGGAATGTGTCTTAATAGTGCTGTCTGGAGACAAAGTATGGACGGTGAATTTTACTGGTAGAGGGCAGATTATTTCTACTGAAAAGCTGGATTGCTGGTCGTGTCCAGAAGCCCAGCACAGTTAGTGTTGCGTCACTGTCATATTTTTGGACATTTGCTGAACAGGAGTATTTATGTTTCCTGATTGATGCAGATATTTTTTGCTATGTGTGTTTTAAAGAAGCAGCTCTCCTGCCTGCTCACACTTCCGCAGGTTTTTCTGCTTCTGTCCTTTCTAACAAATTACAGTTTCATACAATGATGGGAGCTCTGTCCTTAACTCCAGCAAGTTGCCCTTTTGGGTTTTTTCAGGCTAGCAAATTTGAGGTGTTCCTCACATAAATGATGGGGTCAGATGCAGTGCCATCCCTGGGGTATTTTGTTCCCTTTCTCCCCATAGTGAATTCTCCAAGCTCCCTGTTAAGTGATGTGCACTGTGCTTAGAATTCCAGTGGTTTAACTGCACATCACTTAGGAGGGACGTGTGGTGGGATAGGTGTGTGATGCCCTGTGACACCAGTGGGCTTGGCATTAGGAAGGTACCATTTGTGGCATATAGATGTGCCTGCAGAAGTCTTTAGCAGGGACAGAAACGTATCCTGATAGATCTTCACCTTCCGTGTCATGTAATACTAAACACAGCCGGGAATCTCCAGCTCGCTTTCTTCTACTGTGCGTGTCTTGAATCCCTCGTTTCACACTTACTAGCTGCAGGACAAAATCTCTTCAAGTGGATGTCCTGCTGACTGCAGTTTAAAGGCTGGGAAAATGATGTCCTGCTGTAATTGCACCTTTTTGCCAGGCGGTTTTGTTTTAACACATACCTCGTTACACCTTTCTTCTTCCATGTGTGCCTTTCTAAATTCATTCTGATGTTGGTGTCTTCTTCTTTGGTGTCCCCTCACCTCTTGTTCTTTATTACACTGTTCTCTCCTGTCATTTAAAACTTATTTCCTAAACTAGTCTGTTTTCTTTTCCCTCTTCAGATTTTCATAGCTTTGCCTCTAACCTGCAGATTTCTTGATGAAGGATCCCACCTTCTACTTATCATTGATAAATTACCTAGCCCACTTATGGTGCTATAAAATCACTTAACATAATCTCTCCGGTGCACAACTGGCTTCGATTATCCCGCACTCCAAGCACTTCACATTCCGACAATAAGATGAAGTTAATTATCCCTGCTGTCAGTGGACACTTTTCCCCTTCTCACCCTCCCTTTGCAGAAAAAAACCCCCAATCTTATTGAGACTCTTACTGAGATGCTCTTCCCCATTTTGCTTAGGAAGTTAAGTAACTGTCCTTCCTTTTTGCCAAGAGGGAAAGTAAAAGTGTTTTGTTTTTTTTTTTTGACAGTGTCTCCTTGCTGGGACTGGGAATTCATGAGCTGCTGGGTAGCTCCTGAGGTGGTTTCTGTGATACTTCAGACCTTTGCCAAGATGTGGATTTGACTTGAAGCCTAAAACTCTGATCCTGCTGTTCTTAAAGATAAATCTGTGGGTTTAGATTGTAATGTGTCAGTAAGGAGAGAGAACTCCTATCTAAAAATATTTTCATAATCATCTAAATGAAAGCATGAGCTACGCAAAGGCTGAAGTCATTTGAGAAAAATCCCTCTTCGCTACAGGTTCTTGAAAATAACATCACTTTTTCAACCTCAGTTCTGAAGCATCATCCTCAGATTTTTCCCACAAATTTGTTACTGTGCTTCCGCTTCCCTTACCTTTGGAAGGTGAAAGCCTGATTGCATCTCTGCATCTAAAACTCTTGAGTGTGATGTTTCAGACGATCCAGTAGCTCCAAACGTGACAGTAATTGATAGTGGAAGATAACCCTTCCAAATGGTTGTTGTGGGTTTACCAGAGCATTGTGGCATTGTGCAAGAAGAAACACGTGGTTTAGTTTTGGTATTGGCACATTTAGGCTTTGTCAACACCAGATTACTTCAACTTCTGCTGGGGATTGGTGCTTGCGTGAGCACACGTGTCATCTTCGTACTAACCCCGAGGTTGGCCGGGCTCGATCCAGGTAGTGTTTGGTGATTCAGTTGCTAAACCGCTGCTAGGAGTTACAGAACTGGAACTCTACAGACAAATGCAGGTGGGGGTTTGTGGACAGTTTGGAAGGAGGAGATACCCAGAGAAGCCCAGAGGAGGGAAAGCTCCTTGTGCCAGTTCTCCCCTAGCGCAGCGCAGCGGTTCCCAGTTGGTGAGTCACACTCGTGCATCTGCCACTGGGCCGGGGGCAGTTGTGCAGCTGCTGCCAGCTTTGTCGTTGCTATGGAGGCTTTTATAAACTTGTTGCTGGATTCGAAGTCAAAATTACCTCGTGTGTAAAGAACTCTGAGTGAGAAATGGAGAGGATTTTAAACCCATCCATAAGCACGTTCCAATGGTGTGAGAAGAACAAACTTCATTTTGGAGAGATCAAATTCACACTTCACGAAGCCAGAGGAGGTTTTGCCATTTAAATCTTTTTTCTGCTACATACCGTTCTCAGCAAAGATTCAAAATATTTAGCAGGTTTTTTTAAGATAAACTGATAGACTAGAAATGAATCAAAATATTTTTTAAAGCTGCATTAAACTGTGACTGAGGGACTCTGTAAAGCGTGTGTGTAACGTTGTGCTCTCAGCTCCAGTGAGATTAGTTCAAGCGTTGCAGTGTGAAAGGTAAACGATGGAGGAGCACGTTCGCTGCTGTGATGGGTCGTACGGCTGGTCGGTGTAAGCAAAGAAGTGAAGCTGTCGGTGAGTTTTCTGTAAAATATACACAACTTGATTGTTAACCTCCATTCCACGTATTGCAAAGGCCTCGCCAGGAGAGGAGGAAGTCTCGTCTGGGCATACATGTTCATTATTTCTTGCCAAGCTGGTGCTGTCAGCTGAAACCGAGGAGAACCAGCTCTCCTCCAGCCTAAAGATCCAGGTGGAAGTGACCCCTGTCAGCTTTACTTTGTGGACAGACCATTTACACTTTTTTGAGCTCTTAACAGATCTCCATATTCAAAGACACAGATACACATCTAGTGCCTCTTTCTCCATTCTTCCTCTCTAGAGGGAAAATGCGAGCTTTGAGAAGCAGAAGTACCCGAGTACCCATCTTGATGGTAGATTTCCGCTGTTTTCACCTGGCTTTGTGTGCAGCCTCTGTTGTTAGCGCCAGCCTTTGCAGGCAGAGTAAGTGATGGCTAGTAAGAAGTGTCATCCCTGGTGTCTGAATATAAATGGGTGGTTTAAAATCTTGGTGCAGTTTTTACTACTCTTCAGGATATGTGAGCAGATAATGATGAAAACAAGAGTTTATTAAAGCAAAAAGGAATCCTGCCGCTGAACCAGAGGAAACCCAGGCAATAAAAAATGATTTGGAGCAAAGAGTAGGCTAATGGGTGAAACGATCACCCTTCGGTATTGGGGCAGTGGGTAGTTTTGAACTTCTGGCACAAATTTTGATGCCGATGCAGATTTGAGGGGACAAGATAATCTGTTAATGTGATCAAACAAAGCATTTTTGCTTTATAGATATTGTCTCCAAGTTATGAAACAATTACAGAAGAGTAATAGACATGAGAGGTGTATGCAGGTGAGGGACTGCTCTGGAGTGGGAACTGCTGGCTTTGGATAATCTTCCTTTCATTTTTTTGCATTGAAAGATACAGTTGAGACACAACAATAGATTTGAATACAAGGAAGTTCCTAATTCAGTCATGCGTGTTTAACTTTTATGTATTTAAGGTAGTAGGAAGGGCTTAGCCTTTTAATCTGAGTGTGTATCGTGGTACACTAGAACTTCTTTCAAGATAGTTTTGCCTTAGTAAAAGAAAAATGTTGAGGTTTATGGCTGTCCTATCTAAAACCAGTTCAGAGCCAATAGAAAGCCTTCAGCTTATTGCAAAAGCTGGGGGATTATAATGCTGCTGGATTCTGAAATGGCAACCTCTGAAACTATTTTCTGTGGAGATAATGCTTGAAAAAATTCCAGATCCACAGTGCTGGAAATCGCTGGTTTGAAAGCCTTTGTCCCTCAACCCGGATTTCTAGACACAGCCAAATAATTCATCCGAAGAAATGGAAAGAGCCAGAAGGTTTTTTATCGTAGTTTTTATGTTCTAGCTGCAGGATATTATATAAGGCATTTTTCTGCGATTGGAAATATGGTCTGCTTCATTTTCCATTAGACTGTTAAATACTTACAGGCAAATAGCCAGCTCCATACAGTGAAAATATGTTGCCTGCTGAGTTAGCAAGATACCGATCATAGATTATTTTAGGAACAGTTGGGAAAAAAATAACTGGAAGATGGGACAGTCGAGATGCTGTGCTGCATCTTCAGACCTTCACATCCCACCCGTCAGACGTGCTTCTACCCAGACCTTCGCATCGAGAGCTGGGCAGTGTGTATTCACTCCCCAGCCTTTTGTTTCCCCGCCAAAGCTCCCTGCGATACTTTCAGTCCCTGCCAGCGTTGTTGGTTTTTTATGATGTGCGTGTCGGTTCGCTTAGTTGTACCACGACGAATCCATTTGAGACAGAGATGCCCAAATCTGTGGCATTGCTTTAATTTCACTCAGACACAAGCCACGGTGCCGCACACCATTTTATGTCCCATCTTTAGTATGAGCTGATGGGAAAACCTGTTTCAAGTGAATTTTGAGCTCGCAGTGAAAAGAAGGTTCTGATTTTTTGGGTTGTTCTGTCCTCTCCTTTTCACAGATACGGTCTCCTAGGCGGGGGTTACAGCTGTCCCTGACCACTGGCGATAACAGAAGAGATGGCTGGTGTGGTCAGGCTCTTTATTTTGCATTTTCAAGGGCAGAGGCCTGAGCACTTCCCATAGAAATGCAAAACCCACGAGGATGTGCTGGCTGTGGCTCTGTCTGGAGAGAAAACTTGCCACTTAAGAACATATTTCCAGTGTTTTTGCATATAAAGCAGCTGAGATGCACAAGAAAGGAGTGATTGTACGATGATATAAATAATTCCCTCTTGTGTTATAGCCCTGATTACTCTCCGCTGACATGATGTAACTTGTACCAGATGTGTTTTCCCAGTAACTGGGAATTGCTGTGTCTGTGCACTATTCTGTTTCATGCACCTGTTCTTCACACTGTGCAAGTGTATTGAAACTCCTTTTTTTTTTCATGTGCTCTGAAATACTGCTAAAGGATTGAACTGGAGGTGACTGGACCGCTTTAGACAAACACTTCGTATTTTCTCTAGTTATTTCTTGCTAATACGCTTTTCAGGAGTCACATTACCAAGGATTTAATAGAGCAGAGTTGTAGTGAGGAAGTTAGTTATAGGAAAAATACAGCAGAACTTTGTGCTGGGCACTATAGTTACAGTAAGTTGTATCTGTGCAATGAAAATTGTATTTTTCTGGTGCATTTTCTTGTATTTCTGTCCCGTCTGCTGGCTTGAAATTGATTAATGGGTAACACTGATTAACATTAACAGAAGCTAAGTGGAAAATCACACTCTTATTTACTTTATAGTTATCAGAATGATGCATTCACTTATCAGCCTTTCAAAATAAATACATGTGCCAATTTATCATAGTTCTCATACTTCTTCTGTATCCAGATATCGTGTGAAAGCGTTTAACTGGTGATCCTGCCCTTTTGAAAGGGTTGAGCTACACTTGCATTCTGAATTCACGTAGGTTTTAGCTAGAAATTTCTACCTGCTGAGTAGAGAGGGAGCAGGGGAGCCAGTGCTCCAGTTTGGGTGAAAATCGGGGCCGTAGCCAGACTGGAACGTGTCCCAGGTTTGGCACAGTGTTGGAGCTGGAGTGAGTTAATACCGCCAGCCTGCAATTAATCCCCCCACCCTTACTTCTGTTCTGAGGGTAGTTTCTTCAAGGACTACTTGACTTGTTGGAAATCGGTGCATTATCTTAGATCATGTGCATTATTTATTTAAGCACATGGTTGTTACCCCACTCTGCAAATCTGGTTGCGGTGGGAGTTAATGGAGCTGCTGGGTTGTAGCTTCCAACCAAAGGATCTGTAAGAACTTCAGACTGCTGATGCATATGCAAAATGGTACCACTTTTAATTATAATACAGTTAGAGTTTTCTTCTTGACTTTAACTAGTTTGAGAGAAGTCTTGTTTTAAGGAAAAGAACATTTCAGATTTCAAGATCTGAGCTCAAACTCTCTCATTGAAGGTGGTTTTATGTACAGCGTCTGCGCCTCAGTGGTAGAGTGGAAATCTGTTTGTGCCCCACGTGCCTCTTGATTGTGTCCATTAAGAAGCTGCTGCTAAACTAAGATCTCTCTGCGCTTAAACTGAAGAGGGAAAGAAAAAGAAGTTTTGGGGGTTGTCTGGTGGTGTGTTGTAACGGAAGTGTGAAAATCCTTTGTGATGCTTGTGTGAGGTGTGTGGTATCTCAGTGTTAGCTGTGGCTCCCATTCCCCCACGTGTTAAGTGCTGTAGACTTTTGGAGGAATAATTTTGTCTTGGGGTCTCATGAGCTATGTTAAGGTTGCGAGCACTTCTTGGGGTACCAAGGTGGAAATGTCTAGTAAACAGAAATAAAAAGTAGTATTTTCTTCTTGTCTTGTAAGGCTATATTGTAGCACAGAAAGAAAATAATGGATGGACAATAAATTAACGCATTTTCAATGTTGGACATCGACTATTGCAATCTCTTCTTTCATAGAATTCACTTCTCATGCCAGAAGTAGGTGAGCTGCAGGAAACTCCAAGCTTTGCTCTTCCTCCTCTTTTTCCCGTGGTGTGTGTGAAACTTAGACAGGCAGATGCCACTGACTTGTGGATTGAGGCATGGATATTTTTTAAAAGGAATTTTCTGGTCCTTAGGTCTATCTGGGAAGAGTGGGGGGATCTTCCAGATGTTAACTCCGTAATAAATCGATACAGTGCCGCCTTTGTGTTGGTGGACAAATCACCCTTGTGCCTGCAGCGCCTCAAGACTTGCCGACCTGCAGCAAAGTGAATTAGAGCAGCAGCTGTCAATTTTCAGAGCTAATATTGATAACTTTTCTATGGGCAGCAATTAAACTGGTTAGAAATAAAAGAAATTAGGGCACGGTCACATTGACTGGCAGCGGTGGGGTCATCGCTGGTCACAGAGGGCTCGGAAGTGCCTCTTTGGTCTTTTTGTGGGACGACCAGAAAGATCCGGGCAGAACCAAGGAGCTGTTGGGCGCCTGTCTGTGGAGCTGGCAGCTGTTGGGGACTGCAGGACATAGCCGATGGGCCACGCTGGGCCAGCAGCTCCCAGCCCGCCTCGATATGCAGCAGTGATGCTGCAACCACTTGACTGCCTACAAAAGCGGGACGAAGCGGTGTTTGTCTTCGCATGAGTGTCTGCTCCAGGTGGATGCTTGCCAGAAGTCAGCTCGTCCGTCCTTGGCACCGGTTAGACAAAATAGGAGATAGCCAGACTGTCAAGCTGGTCCCTCTCTGCAGGCAAACTAAGGATGTGCAATTTGAAGTCATTAACCTCTGAGTATATCTCCGTGGCACTTGATCTGTGCTGATTTCAAGGCAGCTGCTGAGCCAGAGCTGGGGCAGGTAATTGCGCTTGTGCTCTCTGCTCTAAATGGTTCTATTTTTAGGACAGATAATGTGAAGAAATGCGGTTTTTCTTTAGAAGTAGCGAAAGCACCATATGAAGTGTTGCTCCCACATACACGTTTCCTCCACCTACACGTTTGTCTGCAAGTTGTTCATACTTTTTTCTGGGTTTGAGCCTTTAATACTCGCAGGCTTGCAAACCTTTCTTGTCTGGTCCTTGATCGCCGAGTGCTGCACACACCTGGTAGGCTCATTCCATGCTCATTACACAGTTATTCCTCAGTTTTATGTCTAACGGGCTTCAAAAATTGCTGTGAAATGGTGTATCCTCAGAAGCTGTATTGCTCCCTCTCGTAGCATGGCTGGAATTTGTTCTGTGAACCCAAGCTGTTTTGAGAAGAGTAGATTCACCTTTAAAAAAACAAAACAAAACCAAAAAAAGGGCAAAAATAAACCCACGAAAATGCTGCTTTCTTACATCTGGGATTAGAAATGTAAGGAAAAAAATCTGTTAAAGTATTTTGGGCGGTATGTGAACTCCTGTCTCAGAACCATCCACGGTCTGGTCGTGGGTTGATGGTATTAAATGAGTGCGAGGGCTTTGCTCTCCCAGCTGCTGGACTGTTAAATAACGTTGTTCGAAAGTTGTGGGTCCCTTGAGGGTGGCAGGCGGTGTACTCAAAGTGAAAGTAGGTTACTGGTGCTGCGAAGTGAAGTGGTTTTGAGAGCAAATAGCTTTGATAACTCAGAAGAAGCCCCTTTGTTGTTTTTATTTGAAGTGGTACCGTGTTCATACAAAGTGGTTTATTATACAGAATATTCCCTAAATGAGCGGAGGTGTGTAAAGAGACTATTTTGACATTCAGTAAATAGGAGGTGGGGGTACAGCTTCCTTCTCCTGACAAGTTCTTTGCTTTTCCTGGCTCTCCAGCAGCAGCACTCTGATAGCCTTCCCCGTTTGCTGGTGCAACTCGAGAGATGCTGTAGATGCTGAGGAAATAGGCGGGTCTCGTTTTCGACATGACATAGTGATTTTTCTGAGCTTCTGAATGATTCATTAAATTTCATTGAAGGAAAAGCTAAACTGGATTTCATCATGCCAGAAGGTTCTCTTTCTGAGAGCCTTCCTGGGCATGGGGTTATTAATTTTGGCTTGCAATCACAACCAGTTTATTTGGTTATTTACTAGCTTTTCCATCTGAATATCACTTGCGATCACAAGCTGGTGTTAACAGCCCATCTCCACGGCTTTCCTGGCCCAGCCGGGTCTTGGCGCTTGCCTTCCTGCCTCACCCTGGAGCTGGGAAGCTGGGACCCTACTGAGGATGGAGCGCTTTTTGAGTGTATCAGAAATACCAGAGAACTGTTCAAGAATCTGTTTTAATTAACTTTACACTGCTAGTCAGATGACTGGTGGTTGGTCAGTCGCTTTCCCTGGCGTGTCACTTTGCAAAAGTCGTAGGACACAGTTCAGCCAGCTTTGCTATTCAGACCACTGTGAGAGTATTGGTAGGTTCATCTCCTGTTCAATTAAATTCACTTCAAAGGGAGAAATTTCTGGTGGAAATGTAAAATGAATTGTATCAAAACATGTTTGGCTGGAAGTTACTGCATTTTTACTGAGGACAGATCTGCTTTTCTTCATATTTAGCTGCTCGATCCACCCGTTTTCTGTTCGGGGCCTTCTCTGCCTTCTAGTCAGGGGGTGTCTCTTAGGTTCTGCCCCTAATTCTCCTCTTCTGCAGTTACAGGTTTAGCTCAAATGAGTGTGCTGTTTGGTCAGGAGTTCCAGTGTATTTCTGATTTGATCTGCACAGCCAAAAATCTTGGCTTGATGTTGCAGTACTGTGCTACCAAAACGTAATTGTCCCGGTGAAAATCAGATGGGAGAGCTTGTATTCATTAGGGATCACGTGGCGGTTTTTGCAAGAGGAAGTAACAGTGTCCTGGTCAAATTCCAACTTGGATAACTGGGAGTGAAATGTAGATGGGCAAATGTAATGTTGTTTGGCTACTGCATTGAGGAATAAGTAGCTGGGGGAAGGGAGAATGAGACAAAAGAATAAGTGCCTTAAATCAAGAGGCTGTGTGAGGGATCTCTGAGGTGGAAACAAGCAGGGGACGTGGTGTTCTTAATCTGATTTAGTGCTGCGAGTTGCAAACATCTCCATTGAATTTCTTCATGCATATCTACGCTAATGGAATGTTGTTCGGTGTAGTGTGTCTCTTTCTGGGAGAGGATGGGCTCCCCTTGGGAGATGGGGAGGAGAAGAGGTGTTTGTGTGTGGGTACACACCTTATTTCATGGAGAGGCGTAGGGGAGTGGAGCAGAGTTCTGGGACCATCAGTGCTCCCGAGAGTCCTGCAGAAACACAGATCAGCATCTTGGCCCAGCGTCAAGGCGGGTGGTGGAGGTGTGATCTTTGGTGGGTGGAGAATATTCATTGCCTTGATTTCCATGTCTCAGGAGTCTGGTAGCAGTTCTAGTCCCCACAAAAGGTGCACATATTTGTACCTGCTTTAGGACAGTCCACCCCCAGCAGATACAGCTCACAGATAATATCCCCTGTGCTTCTCCGCAGTTGTATAAACTCAAAAGAATTTTCTAACGATTATAGTGAATTTTTTTTATTGACTTTGTTTTCTCTGTTGTCTTTTATAGATAAAACGTTCAGCGGTTCGTTGGCAACCTTCTCCAGAAGAATGATTGCTATTGCTCTGCTCTTGCCGTAATACCAGAATTCTGTGACCTACACATCAGTGCTAAACACCAGCAGAGAATCATATTTTGTTCGTTCTGTGTAGATGGAACAGGCATCGGTCTGGAGAGTCCATCCTGCTCTGAAGCTGCTTACTTGGTTTTCTGGGATTAAAGGTGCTCAATGAATCACGGCCCCCCAAATGAGTCAAACAGCCAATTCTTGCCAACAGTTGGTTGAAAACTGTGCCGCGCATGTAGCAGGGATGGCGCAAGAGGACAGTCGCCGTGGTCAAGTGCCACCCACGTTTTATCATGGTGCCAGCCAGGAACTTGATCTGTCCACCAAAGTGTACAAGAGAGAGTCAGGAAGTCCTTATTCTGTGTTGGTGGACAGCAAAATGAGTAAACCACACCTCCATGAAAGAGAGGAGCAGCCATATTTCAGGGAGAACAGATCGGTAGGAGAGGTCCGGGCTGTGAAAGAAGATAGAGAAAACTCTGACGACTCTGAGGAGGACGAGGAGGAGGAAGATGAAGTGACTTACAAAAGGGAGCAGATTATAGTAGAGGTAAACCTTAACAACCAAACATTAAATGTATCAAAAGGGGAGAAGGGTGTCGCCTCCCAGTCCAAAGAGACTGCTGTTCTTAAGACCAGCAGTGAGGAAGAGGAGGGTGACAGTGAGGCCACTGAAGACAGTGATGATTATGAGGAAAATGAGAGGCAGAAGAAAAAAGAGAAAAGTGTGGAAAAAGTTAGTGTTGCACAAAGGAGAACAAGGAGAGCTGCATCTGCTGCAGCAGCCACAACTTCCCCATCACCCAGAACTACAAGGGGTCGTAGAAAGAGTGTGGAGCCCCCCAAGCGTAAGAAGAAAGCTGCAAAGGAGCCCAAGGCACCTGTGCAGAAATCAAAGTGTGAAGAGAAGGAGACTTTAACCTGTGAGAAGTGCCCCAGGGTGTTTAACACACGCTGGTACCTGGAGAAGCACATGAACGTCACTCACAGGCGCATGCAGATCTGCGACAAATGTGGGAAGAAATTTGTTCTAGAAAGTGAGCTGTCCCTTCACCAGCAAACAGACTGTGAAAAAAATATCCAGGTAGGTTTGCTCACCTGCTTGCCAGATTTCCATACCTTCTGTCGTGCCCTGGATACAGCTAGCGGACACTTCAGAGGGGGAAATCTTTTGTGCAGACCAGGTTCTGTCCAAGACCTTGTCTCTGCGTATCAACACTTTGGTATCTTCCAAAAGAAGTAAATTGCAGGGAACCGCGTGTACAGCTGGCATCCACTTTAGTAGAGTTACTTTAGTATTTAACCACGAGTTGGGGAGAACACAGACCTACTTGCACAGATGTCAGACTCGAGTAACTGCCCTGAAACTGAGTGCGTTTGCAGTGAAGCCCTTTGACAGGATAAACCCTCCTTCCTCAGGCGCTGAGCACCTGCAGCTATGGCTGGCTTTAAAGTTCAGAGTGTTTCAGTGTCCCGAAACTCAGTCACAGAGTATGTCCGGGTAAGGTTTCAAGGGAGGACGGAATTACGGCACTTTGCTGGAATCGGTATCAGAAATTTGTGCAACACCAGAGAGGCAAGCAGGTGAGAGAGAAACTAGTGAAGTCAGGAGTTGAACTTGAGGTAAAATGTGAGGTTTTAAAATCCTACAGAGATAATTATGTACAGATAATTTCCAGCAGTGTCCATGGGTGCATAGGGCAGCGTATGAAATCAGTGACTGAGTCTGCTCATGAGCCTGCCCTGTGCCCAGTGTAAAAAGCTCAGTAAATCTCGCTGATAATATAAAGAACTCTGGTCTTTCTCACCAGAAGATTTGCAGCTTTTAATTTTACACAACAATGGAAGCCTGTGTTGTAATCAAACCATTTTAAAGTTTAAGTTGTGGAAAGAGTTTCTGATTCATCTGTGGTTTGTCCTTTGCTCATAGGCATCAATGTTCTCATGAAACTAGGGGCACTGTTGTTTTATCTGGCGATTCAAACGTGCTTTCTTGTGCCTTGTTAAACCAAGCGCAGTGTTGCCACCTACTTCTGAAATCATCCAGCGTGAAGCAGCTTGAGTTCAATTTCTGAGCAGCCTCAAATGTTGAGAGTTTGTAGGGCAACAAGTTTTTTGTCCATCCAGTGAGTTACACCAGAAAGACTGAAGATTTTTTTTTTGTCTGGTGTTTCCTTAAATGCTAAACCGAGTTGGTATTCAGCTGGTATTCAGTTCCCACTGTGCGGGAGACAGTTGAAGTATTTATCGCGATTTCTCTTTGCTGTAAGACTCCACTGCAGCTCTGTATAACACTGTGCTGTTTTTCCTTATGTTTCAGCTCATAGGAGGAAGACTGAAGGAAGGAGTATAAGATAAGATAAAGAGTCTTGAGCATAGTTAGTAAATGCAGAAACATTTCACTATTTCCTTGCAGTTTTTGAAATAAATACTTTGAAAATTCAGTGTAGCAGAGAACATTTAACTGGAGATGTAAGGAATGCCGTGGCGTCCAGGTGGCTCATTCACACATAAAATTTTTGACTTTAAACGGGAATTCATGACGAATTTGAACATGTGGTATAGACTGAGAAGTATTCTGCAATCCACGCACGCTTCTGAGGGGTTACATTCCTCTGTCCAAAAGGGATAGGAAAAGAAGTTGTAGAAATTGTGGTTTATATCCAGTACCAGAAGAATCAGGTCCAGAAACTTTCCCAAATATTTCCAGTGCCAGAAGCACTGCTCATCGTCTTCACGTGCTCAGTCTAAGCGTATATTCAACAATTTTTGTCTCTCGTGACATTTGGAATGTGTTTCACAGCACCTGCTAATTTGTTTTTACTGCACTTGGCGAAAGGAGTAAGGGGGTATGAAAGTTCTGCATTTGTGTACGGTTTAATACCTCAAGGGGGATGTGGAGCTTTGTCCAGGGGAAAAAGTGGTTTCATTATGTAAGTCATAATTGAACTGATAAACATGGCTGGCTCCTCTCTGTATTTTTCATCATATCTGTTTTTCCAGGTAATTTCTGGTTTTCATCCTTTTAAAATTAGCACCTTCACAAAGATTTCTGTGGTCACCTGAGACTCTCCATGTAGTAACTCTCAATATTAGTGTCCTGAATGACTTGCTGCTGATCGTCAGTGAAACTGTAGACTGATTGCTCCAAGGGCTCACTTCACCTTAAAATCAAAGGATTTTTGAACTTTTTTTAGCATTGCTTTACTCTCTAGGTTGTTTTTTTTCCCTCAAGGGCTACAGTTTCTTCCTCACAGGACTCCAAGTAGGTCTGGTTCCTTCCTCTTCACTTCAAAGACGAACATAACTTGGTATGCTCACACATGTCCCTGCTATCAAGTTTTACAGCTAAGGTTACTCTGGAATTTTCAATTGTACAAGGCGTTTTTTTATCCAGGCTTTAACAAGAACTAACTATTGGGGCAAAAAAAAGAGCTGCGTGAAGCCTGTGGATCCTGCTCATTGCTGACTTCCTGGACGTTTCACCGTAGTTGTGGGAAGAGATGAAAACTTTGTTCGCGTATTGTCATTTTAGACCTACGGTGCTGCTGATACATAGAAATGAAGAGTCAGGACACGGAAGACGGAGGTGACAACTTGCTTTGCTGTATGAGCTGTGTGCCAGACACTCCACGTGGTCAAGAGCTGCGAGATGGAAGCTGTCTTCTGTATAGGGCTAAAAGGACAACAGAGAGCTTTGACCAGTTCACAGGCCGTTAGACCTGGAGCCTGAGGGGTCGCAGCGCTCCCGTGAAAGCCAGGGCTGGACGGGCAGATGGATTTAAGGCAACTCAGTGGTTTTGGCTTCCTCCATCTCTCTTGGTTTCTTCCCACACCAGGGCTTTGGATTCTTCCCACACCAGCAGCATCAGTGCCTGTGAAGTTACTTTCTCTGTTGGCTCCTTGTGGGCTGCATCCAGCTCTATGTGCTGCTGGGGTTTGGAGATAAATGAGTGCAGTGGCTATGGTGCTCCTCAGGTGGCACCAGAACGCGGTGTGTTACCGTCCTCTCTGATCCTGCTTCATCTGGCTTTTCTTAGTGTAACTGTTCCAAGTGTGAAAAGTAAATGTGAGCTGAAGTATAGTCTGAGACAGTATAGAGCATTTCGACTTCTTTTGGGCTTCTTTTTGTCGTGCAAGAGGAAGATACGTGGCTTATCTCCACAAACTTGCATCACTGAATCTTTCTAATTTAAACTTCCTTCTATTTATCCCATTCCTTCAGTGCGTTTCCTGTAATAAATCCTTCAAGAAGCTCTGGTCCCTCCATGAACATATCAAGATTATCCATGGATACGCAGAGAAGAAATTCTCTTGTGAGATTTGCGAAAAAAAGTTCTACACCATGGCCCACGTGCGGAAACACATGGTTGGTGAGTTATTGATGGGCACTTCTCTTGGTTCTGCTTCGTCATGTGTCTTCGTGGTTCTTAACTTGTAATTGCTTTTTTGAGGAGAAAAATAATAAGGCAAATTCCATTTTCTGAGCTTTATCCTTGGCAAAAAGTTCAAGTCTGTAGTACTGGGCAGCAAGTGACATGTGTCTGTGTGTACCTACATGTATGTACCCCTAGTAATCATTGTCCTGCTCAGAACGGAGGAAAAAATTGGTTAAAGAACTGTTTGCCTTTGACTGACCCTCTCTAATGTACTGTTGTGTTGCAGCACACACAAAGGACATGCCATTTACATGTGAAACCTGTGGAAAGTCCTTCAAACGCAGCATGTCTCTCAAAGTCCATTCCCTGCAACATTCAGGAGAGAAACCTTTCAGATGTGAGGTGAGGCAGCGACTGTTAATTAATGCATCCAGATACGGCAGCGTGCGATACAGAAGTCGTAACGCTGTCAGTAGGGAATGTAGGTGGAAACGGAATCTCCTGATGGTAAATGAGGTGCGGTTTCATGAAAATGCGGGGAAAACTCTTCTCTGCGTGGAGAGCGCAGCAGGAGCGCATCCAGCCACAGTTCAAACTGGGATGTTCGTGCTTTGCTTTCACTGCTGGCTGTCCTGTTTCTCTCAGCGAGTACATGGTACAGCAGGATTGAAATCCCTCGGGGTTCATGGCAAAGCCTCTGCAAATGACTTAATCCTCCCTGTCCTGCCCAGTGGCTTGAAACAGATAGAAGGTGGTGACAGTGAAAATAAACAAATTACTGCTTGGTTTTCACTTGTGGGAAAAGCTATTGTCCTCATTGCAAACTGTGACCTCCTTGAGATCTAAGACATTGCTCTAGATTTGCATTTTGTAAACGGAGCGTTTGTGTGCTGGGATTGGGGGGAGTATCTCACCGATGCAGGTTTGTGATTTTAGTTTTACGCCTGCCCTTGGGAAGGACGGTAATGGACAGACTTACCCAGTCATGCGTCTGGGGCAGATAATGTCTCAGTCATCTGATGGCGATGCTTGTGGGTATCACATGATGGAGGCAGAGGGGGTGCAGAGCCCTTCCTGTTTCCAGGGCAGGTCTGGTGGCTTGCCCTGTCCACCAAGCAGGGCACAACTCCAGCGGGACCCATAGAAGTAATGGCAGGAGTGCAGCCTTGGGGCTAAGACTCGTAGGGAAAGAAATTACCTCATAGCAATAAAGAATAGCTGGGAAACAGAGCGGTTGGCTGAGAAACCAGCCTGCTATGGAGCTGCAGTTGGTTTTGCTGTGTGAGCAGAGTCCTCTAGTGGAGACACGCTGCAGCCCAGCAGAGATCCCGGCCAAAGCTGCACAACCTCCTAAGGAGACCTTAAGCCAACAGAAGCATTTTCTGTTGGCATAACCATGTCTCTTCCAGCCTTTTGCCAACTGCTGTGTCAGCTAAAGGTTGGGACTGTTCCACGCTGCTTGCCAAGGCTCTCGTGCCAGCAGACCTTTTAGTACAGACCCAGTTCTCCCCTTGCTAAATAATGGAACTGCATGTGTGTGAGGGTCTGTGTGTACGAGTTCAGGTGCTCTTTCCTCCCTCACTTAGTACCTTTGAGGGCTGTCCCATGACTGTGTGATGCCTGGATATCAGGGATTGCTCTTTCTCTGTTGCAGAACTGTGACGAGAGGTTTCAGTACAAGTACCAGCTGCGTTCCCACATGAGCATCCACATTGGGCACAAGCAGTTCATGTGCCAGTGGTGTGGCAAAGACTTCAACATGAAACAGTACTTTGATGAGCACATGAAAACACACACTGGTAAGAACTTGTCAAAGAAAAGCACAAGTACCACCAGGTCCTGCTGTATTCCCTTCCTTGGAATTTGGGACCGAAACTGTTGTCCAACCTAGAAAATCGGGCAGGAGAGGTTACTACATCACCTTACTGTTCAACCTGTCTAGTCCTGCGATTCACTGTGGGGGAAACCAAGAGGTTAGGCTTGCTTCCTTGTTATTTTGGTCTGAAGGAGCCCCTTTGCCCCAAAGCTTTACAGAACATTGTCTCACGCATCAAAATCCAAAGGTGAGAGAGGGTTTTGTGAAGACTGCGGACTTCGCAGAACAGCTGTCTCTGTTTGCTGAAGGTAGCGGTCACAGTAGCTTTTGTAGGATGCAGTGTGTTTGCCAAAGTAAGGAGTAGCAGATGTTCGGTGCCTGATTGCTCTATCTCTGCTCGGCAGGAGAGAAGCCCTTTATCTGTGAAATCTGTGGGAAGAGCTTCACCAGCCGCCCAAACATGAAGAGGCATCGCAGAACTCACACGGGGGAGAAGCCCTACCCATGTGACGTGTGCGGCCAGCGATTCCGCTTCTCCAACATGCTCAAGGCACACAAGGAGAAGTGCTTCCGTGTCACCAGCCCCGTCAATGTGTCAGCTCCTGTCCAGATCCCGCTGTCCACGACTTCCCATGCCACCACGGTCCCTGCTGTAGTGAACACACCCATCACCCCAGCTCCACCCATCAACCTGAACCCAGTGAGCACACTTCCTCCACGCCCCATTCCCCACCCGTGTTCACACCTTCACCTACACCCTCATCCTCACCATTCGCATCACCTCCCGGTCCCCCCGGTTCCTCATTTACCCCCTCCTCCAGCTCTTTTTAAGAGCGAGCCTTTAAATCACAGAGGCCAGAGTGAGGACAACTTTCTGCGACACCTGGCAGAAAAAAACAGTTCAGCACCGCACCACTAACGGCTCTGCTTCCCGCCAGCTATTTACCCAGTTTATGCACACGGAAAGATGCCCTCGTGGGAGTGTGGAGGGTGAGGTGGTGAGGAGCTTTGTCTTTCAGCCCCAGCAGATGGTCCTGATTTTTTCCCTTGAATCAGTTAACAAGGAAATCCCGTTTTGGATCAGCAGTGGAACCAACGGGACTTACACCCGGTTTGCTTGCGTTTTACTGGTGACTTTTATAAATTTCAGATACTGAGACTCGTGGAATTTTATAATTTCATATCAGCTGATGAGGTATGCTTGCTTTTATATGCCGGCCTTCTCCTCAAAGAGGAGACAGGCCTGGTTTTCTTTGTACTAATCGGGAAGGCTGTGAGATTAATACAGAGCATTAATTGTATCACTGTGTATCGTAATGGATTCTTTTCAGCTTTTGGTGCCGGCTATGGAGTGAGCCAGCCACGTATCACAGTATATCTGAGCATTATAAAGAAAGACAAAAAAATTTCTTGTTTGTGTAGCTCTCCTAACACACTCTTTATTTTACTACAGAAATTATTTTAGAGTTTTTTGTATAGACCTATTTAGTAGTCTGTTTCTAAAACGAAATGTATTTCAATAAGCGGTGTAATTTTTTCAGTGTAGCTGGACCTATGTTGTATAATAGATAAATTTTTATAATCATGAAAATGTGATTCTTTAAAGATGCATATAGCTTCTATAGTTAAAGTTATTCTTACAACCACACAATTTAAAAGGTGCTTCAGAGAAGAAAGGAACCCAAGAGGTCTCTAGAAAGGTTGCCTCAAAAGTGATGTTGAGTTCAGAATTTTACCTAATTTATTTTAGTAGGGCTTTTTTTTTTTTCCTTTTTAACTTTCCGTTTCCCTTTTCACAGTTTCTCTTAAGCTTTTTGGACAAGGACATTGGGATAATGTATTCCTGCTCCGCAGGTCTTCTGTAGTTCAGTTGGAGTGAGGTATGAGAGGGGTCAGGAAGGGGGAGCCCCTTACACCTGAGGACCTGCTGGTGTGGGAACCTGCCAGCAGGGAATCGAGTGTCTCCGGTCAGCCCAGCGTCAATTCCCGTGCTGTGGGAGAGCCGGTGTTACTGGCTTTTCATGGTGTGATGCTGCTCCTCCGATTGCTCTTTGGAGTCCCTGGAGCTGTTAGGAGAGGGGCGTGAAGCGAGACCCTAAACGTGGCATTTCTGACTGGCTGATTGCAAGAGTGAGGAGAGAAGTTTGAATGAGACGACGGTGTTTCAGTTGTGTTGTGAAGAAAGTGCTGATGGCCCTGTGTGTACCGTGGGAAGCTCCATCCCATAAACATAACATGCGTAAAACAATGGGATGGTTTCTAGGGGTCGTAGCCAGGCTTCTGGTTAATCCGAGTTTTACCGGTGGAGGATAGGAACCCTTGAACCATAGGCACGTTGCTGTTTCATAACGCGGGGAGGCAGTGAGGGGGCCATGACGAGTCAGAGCAGGGATGGTGGGCTGGAATGCCAAATGTGGCGGTTTGAACCAGTGAGTAGCTGTTACCCTTTCAGGTTGGTATTTCTCTTCCAACTAAAACTAAATATAGCAGCATTATGCAACCTAGGAACTTGTTGCCACCTTCTGTGAAGACAGAGGCCCAAGGCAATGTACTCTATGTCCTCTTTTCCTTAAAATTCCTCCTTTTCTGTGCTGCTTTTTAAACCAAATCCCCCCCAGCTGTCCCTCCAGCGATCCTCACAGGCAGTTCTGGCTCTCCTTGGTCTGAACTGGGGCTTTGGGCTAACGGGATTTGTTTTGTTTCAAGATAGCAGAAACGGTGGAAATTCTTCCTATGTTACTTCTGCCTGGTTCCTGCTGTTCAGCACTGTGGTTCCAAACACCATGTCCTCTCTTGAGAATTAGCTCCTTGGTTGATGTTTTCCACCATTTTCTACCACCAAATCATTAATGTTGGGTTGGGTTTTTTTTAATAACAAGCATAGGAAACTTTAGGAACCAGAAAGGGCAATTTTGGCCCGGCAAACCTACTCATTTCTGACAGAGCTGAAACCCCTTCCGGCATTTCTGAAAAATAACCAATGGTTTTTTAAATGTTTTCTCTACAGTATTTATATCCACCCTCGTACCTTCTAGAAGAAAACACCAGTTCTGAAAGTGAATTTACTCATGATTCTGACTGTTGTATCTACTGTGGCTGGTCTGCCCCGGGGGTTCTTTGCATTCCACGTCACATTTGCAACCGACGTTTCTGTTGTGCCACTATTTTATGGTCAGGCCTGTTATTAAAATGTTTTTTAAATGCTAAAAGAAAAAAAAATCTTGGTAAATCAATTGTATTCCAATTTTGCAAAATGATTTTCTTCTCAATAAATTTACAGTATTAGGCTGCTATTCAGAATTCTAAAATCTGGGACAGTTTTTTTTCTCTTATTTAGTTCCTAGCAATGACACACCTTGTTTTTTCCTTCCGAAGCTACGAACTTCCTTTCTGTGGACGAGGATTAACCTCTCTAACCTGCTTAACAGTCTGTCATAGTGCAACACGATATCAACAGATTCTCCTCCCTATCTGGGACAAACACCGAAAGCTGACACGCTGGTGGAGAAGTGTTGCAGTGGGATTTCTTATAAAGTTCATATTTCAGCAAGAAAAGGAAAACGGACGTTTCAAAAGGCAGGAAATTCAAGGTTGAGATTTGCTGTGGCTTCTCACTTCTGCTGAACACATTTGCATTGGCACACGCACCTTCTGTACCGAGTCTGCGCAACACCGAGGGACGGATCCAAGTGCGTTTAGTACCTTCTGCTTTCGTTGACAAACTAAGCATGATGGTTTGTGTCAGCTTTACTGTGTTTACTAAGTTGAGGGGTTGGTTTGTGTTGCTGAAACACTTCCTTGAAAGACACCTTATACCAGCTTTGGTTTGGGTTGAATGTTTCTGGAAAGTGGGACTAAATTTTCCTTTCTTTTTCCCCCCAAAACACCCTACAGACCAAGGCAAAGCTTTACTGCATTTTCAGCGTTGGGTTTTTAAGGGGGGAGATTCAACAGGACTAAGGCAGTGTGGGAAGGTCGGCGGTTTGAAGGGATGGCACCTTCTCTGGAGGCATTTGCACTGCAGGTCCAGCCTCATCCTTAATGAGGCGTTCTCGTGCGAGCTTGTTTGTTCCGGGTATTGCCTCAGACCGACTTATCTCTGGATAAAGGAGTGGTGGTGATTGTTTTGTGTTGTCACACCTGCCTGAATTACCCAACTCTCCTATAGACACAGCTCAGGTACTTCTCAGTTGGCCTAATCCATATTGCTGTGCTCCTCAAAAGTTACTGTCACCCGCCGAGTGCTCCTGATCAAATCTTAAATTACGGACTTCTGAAAGGGTCCTTTAGGATGAACTTAGGCTTTTACGCTGGGAAATAAGTTCATTTCTCAGCACTGAGCCCATCTGGGGGGTTTTGTCTTTGCCCTGTTGTCTCTTGAGCATGTAACAGCTACTTTCCACCTGCTGAAGAGAGGAGGAGGTGGAGCCCAGGGTAGGCAGTTTAAAAGATTGTGCTTCCCTTTTGACAGTTTTAGTCAGTCTTAGCCAAGTAACTGACAGACTGAGTTTACCCCTGAGCTGAAAAGATTAGTAGTATTTTTGTAATATATTTAATTTGTTGTCTATTTCTTTGCATTATCGTGACCAATGGTGTGACCATCACGGGGGTTGAGTACCACTTTTTTAGGAGTTTGACAGAAACACTGTCATGCGGGACTGTTTCTGTTCATGCGAAGTTACTGGTTGTGTTGAGACTTTGGGATTTGATTAGTTCTGGCTGAGTATGTAGGTATTGTGCCTTGAGAATGTGATAAAACAATATGCAGTGAGGCACTCGAGAACTCTATAATGTCAAACTTTTTTCACTCTTGGGACTCGAGCTCAGGGTCGTTAAATGTTTAAGTGATTATTTTGTGGTTTCATATTTCTACTGACTGACAGTATTTTAAACAAACAGACAAACATCATGTACAGGTCAGCAAGGCTTTTTTACTCACTAGTAAAGAACATCTCACTTGTAAATAGAAGATGATCAAGTTTCTGGGTTTAGTGGTGGTTTTGTCTTTCAACCTGGGAGATGTGGCTGCCTGACAGGTGGTGGAGGTGCAGTCAATAAACGGGGGGATAAAAGTCAACCTTAGGGGTTCACTGATGTCCTTAATAAAGATTTTTATCCTGGCAGCAACAAGATCATTTTGCAGGTTTTAAGCTTCTAATATAATTCTGAATAAGAAATTGGAATTATATTAATTTGATTACTGCTTTCTGACCCACCCAGAAAACTTCTGCCCGAGCTGACCTGTTCGGATTTATTCTGATGCCCAAGGAGAAGTTTGTCATGGGTGGCAGGGGATGCCCATTGATCTCTTGCTGCTTTTACAGATTGGAATTAGCAAATATCGTCTGATGAAACATCTTTGACTACCGGGAATAGCTGCCTTTGTACTGAGTCATGGTCTTACATGTATGTACAGAGTGGGTTTTGTGGCAACTTGGGCCATCTCTGCATACCACAAACTGACATACACAAGCAGTGCAGTCCAGGGAGGCTCCCCGAGAACAGCAGCCGTAGATGTTTGGAGTCTTTTTTTTCATTATGTTGATAAATATTTCTTGCACCCATGTCTCGCTGATCCCTCTGATTTAGCATGAAAGTGGGTATGTGCTTGCATTTAGAATTCTTACGCTGTTTTCCATGGTCTGAGGCTCTTCCTGCAGCATTAAGAGCTTTATAACACCCAGTTTAAACACATCTGACAATGAGAAATGATATAAAATCTCCCACCAAAAAGGAAACATAGCTTTTGTGTGAATTCCCTTTCCTGAAAAACCAGCCAAACTCCCGGGCAGGGTGCGGAAGCAGACTGAAGTCCCCTGTTGAAGTGATCTATTAATTATTATCTTGGAGAGCTCTGAACAGGGTCGTTAGCGTTCGTTTTAATCAACCCCTACCACAGTAGCGTAGTTCCCGTAGATATTTTTAATCTTGTTTCTGCACAAAGGAGACATTTGTGATAGTGCTGACGCTGATCAGTTGGGGATGTCTTTGTCCTCATCTCACTCCTGAGCCGGGTGTCTGGTTTCCCAAAGGGTCATTGAAGCCTTTAAGGTGAACTGACCAGTTTCAGAGTCTTGGCTTGAAGGTTAGCAGGGAAATAACCCAACCCTGTCCAGGACTGGTGGATTGATTGATTTTTTTTCTGGATGCCACTGAACTACCTTGCTTTTCTAGGGTGAGAAGAGGGAGTGAGGGCAAGGATGAAAATCTAACAAGCAGTTTAGAGATATACACACCCACGTGGGCTGTTCAGAGCGATGCTGGTAAAATGATGACCCTGGAGAAAAGCCAGGTACGGACCCTGCTGGGAGGGGTACCAGCTTCATCAGAAGCACAGGGATAAATCGTGGTGTGTCGCTGAGTCGTACAGCAGGCTGCTGCTTGGAGGAGACATTGTGACTCAACAGAGGAAATTCAAAGTTTTGATGAGGATTCTTGTCTCTAGGAAAGCAGGAGGTTCTTCAGGCGAGCTGCAAGAGAATCCCCTTTCCTTGCCGGTTTGGAGCGGAAGGGACAGGAAGGAAGCCATGGTAAGAACTGGGATTTGGGTTCTCCTCGCTGTTGACAGAATGGCTAGAGGCAGCGCTCAGCATGGACTTGGGTGTTCCCAGACACTGGCTGTCTCAGGGGTTTTTCCACTAACACGACTACAATTTGAAAACCAAACAGAATTTGTTAAAACAGAAGTTTTAGAAGCGCTGCTTCACCCCGGCTGACTTGCTGCTAACGCTGTGGTTATTACAGCCCCATTCGGTGACATGGCACGTCTCGTTTTCAACCTGTAATTCCCAAATTGGTTGTGAAAAGGTTTGTTGTCTGTGACTGGGGAGGTTTTTTGGTTGGTTTGTTGTTTCTCTTTTTTTAATGCAGCAATAACTAATTAGTAAAATTTCTTGACTAATATGGGACGGTTATGAAATGAGCTGTTGCTCCATTTGAAAATCGCAGTGTAGCGTGTTCCTCAGAAACGCAGAGTCATGAGTTTTCTCTACATGAAAAATTACGCAATGTATTAAAAGACAGGGGAATGATGGGCACATAGGGAGCCAAAAACTTCCAACTTTCTGCTGTCTCCTGAACTCCCCCCTGGAGTTAATTCCTTTAGATTCCTAATGAGAGCTGATACTAGCAAGGAGTGACGGGAATTAACAATGTGAAGTCAGGAGAAAGCTGCAGCACAGACCTCAAGTAGCCAGACCTCCGACAGCCCCCTGCCTCCAGTAACACTGAACTGAAAAACCAGTGAGGATCTGCAGTCGTGGCTTATTTGACGTGAACAAGAGCGAGTGTGTTATGGCTAAGTGCGGTTTCTGTTTACGATCTGAATTTTGCAATTCCATCTTCAGGTTGCCTCAGCTCTGGTTGCCTGTAGCCTGAGAATAATAAGCAAGGGGCATCTGATACCAGAGCGTAACTGTGGCCTTCCCAGTCCTTGACACGCGCTGGTTCCTGGTGTTGGAGGGGGATATGCAAGGTAAAAACGAGGGGCTGTTGTGTTCGTTTCCAAACTGTGAGCTGCAAAATAATTCTGCAGCCACGTCTGAGAGCTTGCAGAATGAAAGGCCGAGACAGCACATTACAAAATAGTTTCCAGTTTGGCTTTTCAAAGAGGAATTCAGCCTGGTTTCTTCCCTGAGGAATGCGCTGCAGGGTGGCGAACTGGAGCAGTGGTTGTGCGCTTTCATCTCCCTGCTCCCTCCTGCACCCGTGAGTGCCTTCCCTGGGAAGAGTTTCTCAGCAAGCTTGGATAAAACCAGGGAGTTTATTAGAAAAGAACTGTTGTAAAAGAGAACTCAGTGTTCAAGGGTTCCCAGGGGTCACCTGTGCATCTACTCAAGCAGCCTGCAATTAAACGTGGTGTCAGAGGAGGGAATATCCCCGTTCCGCAGATGTGGAACTGAGAGTCTGGCCTGACTCGGTGTTAGCGAGTGGCAGATGGGGTCATAGCTGGGGGTTCTTTCTGATCCAGACTGCTGCCCCAACCACAGGATCACCGGTTCCCTTTTCCGCTCTTTTTTAGCTTTTCTCCATAATTTTCTCTCCAAGGTTTTTCAGACAGTGGATAGCGAATGTTACAATAAAGGAGATAATCAGTCACCTTTTGGTGAGAAGCTGCTGTTGTATCACAGACTCACCTGGTTGGAAGAGACTTTTAAGGACATCACATCCAACCGTAAAGCCCTGTAAATCGAAGCTACTACATACAGGCAAAAAGCTGTGAACATAAAAAACAGCCGTTGGGCACTTCTACTCAGCTCTTGATGTGTTTCTGATGGCTTTAGGTAAGCAGGGAGCAGAACGGAGCCGGTGTTTCAGCTGGAGACGTCTCAGAATAATGATACATAAAATTAGTTCGGACTGAAAAGCGATTCCTTCCAAGACAGCCCAAGCATGAAGGTATCAGCTTTCTGCTCAGCCTGAGAGATCGTTAATCGTTCAAAGGTCTTATGACTCTTTGGAAAATGAAAGCCTGCGCCCTGCTCCGACACTGCTTTGGTAACTGTGCTCCCGGTCTTGCGTAACCCCTGTGAGTCCAGCAGGTTGAAGCATCCCGCAGCTCCCCTCGGCAGAACCGTTCCTGGAGGGTGCGCGAAGCCAACGTGTCGCCTGTCACAGAGGGGTTGAATTCCCACGAGCTGTGCGGTGACCCAGTTCCCAGGGGCCAGGAGAACCAGCGCGCTGCAAAATGAGGCTCAAGGAAGCGCGTTATCTAACTGTCCATTGGAGATGAGGGTTTGGAATGGAAAATGATTCATCAGCTGTCGCCAGGGAGACAGGGGAGCATGTCACAATGTGCCGGTTTACCTAGAGTTTGTGCCCCTTTCTTTTAGAAATCATATATTTAGTCATTTAGAGCTGTTAATTCATAGGAAAATTCCTGCTTGGCCTGAGGTGTTGTCTTATGTTCTGTGAAAACAGGGAATTAAGAAAACAACTGGATTTTATTATACGCTGATTTTAACGCACTCACTTCAGGCATCTATTTTCGTTGATGACCGTAATCCATCCACTCTGCCTCCTGTTTAAAAAAAACCACAGAAACGAGGTTAGATCATCACAGGAGATCAATTCAGCGGGTTAAATTAATTTAAGAAATAGAAGTTATGCGTTCCCTCGCTGTCGTAGCCCTCGGCTTTTCCCGTGCCACAGATGGATGGGATCCCGAGGGGGTTGCGATTTAATCTCTCTCTTGGTGCTGCTGAGGAGGAGCCGGAGGAAGAGTCTGGGGAGAGTTAGCCAGGAGGTGGCAGTGGAGCAGGTCGCTGTCTGGCCGAGAAGCGATGAAGGAAGGCGGGTGGTGGAATCTGTGCATGAAGGAACTTGGTGAATTAGAAAACCTTGCCCATTTTCAGCTTGTTTCTAATTAATTGCTGCTGTCCCTGCCTTGTTTCCCCGACTGGAGCCGCAGAACGCTCTCAAGCACGCGGTGCAGCCGCAGTGACTTTCCATTGCGGCTCCTGCCAGCACTGTCGGAGCTCCTGTTTGAGCTGCGCTGAGACAGGGAGTTTTGTTCTCGAGTGTTTTCTAAATGCGTTCAGCAACTTGAGGCTGCAGGGAGGGATTTGTCACCTCTGTCACTCTCTTTGAAAGCCTTGTGGCGAGTGGTGTCAGTTCTGTCAGATGACTGGCAAGGAGTAGGAAGGTTTTTAGGCTTGCTCTGTGACAAAGCAGATCGGGAATGAGCTGACTCCTATGGGAAGGGTTTCCAGCCGACCCAGCGTGGCTGCAGTCGCCTGGAGCGCCTTGCTCTGCTTGCCGGAGCGGCCCGTACCGCTGACCTGCAGCGCCGAGAGTCAGTCGGCGTTATCTCCTGTGCCGCCTCAGCAGAAACTTATCCCACCTGATAAAGAGCCCTATCGTGTTGCCTGGGGTTCCTGATTTCTGCATTTCGTGGAAGAGAACATATCAAATGCTTTGACTCCTGGTAGGTGGTGACCTACCCCCTTCTCTAGCGAGTCCTTGTTTCTCTCAGTGACTTCTAGCATTAAACACAAAACTGAAGCCTGTGTCAGCAGGAGAAACTCGGGGAGACCTCAGCTCGACCTGCTTTCTGTGGCAAGGGTCCTGACTGCTGCAGGGGGAACTCACAGAAAGGGGGAGGTCACATCACCCCACGTGGTGCGGTGAAACAAATGGAGTTTGCTGTCGTCCTGCTGGTAGTGCTTGAGGTTTTCCCTGATAACTGACCATCTAAATATTATTCAGCCATCAAAAATGCGTTGCTGTGAAGGAAATACTGTGTGTCAGAGGACAGCGTGGTCAGAAGAGGCACGAGGTGACCTCGTGTGCCTTGAAGACCAAGCTCCCGGGCTCAGCAGCCCTCGTGGGTGAAGGAAAGCATTGGGTTTACTCAGAGCTTCCCCCAAAGCTGTTCTGCAGAGCCTGGGCGCTGCAGCAAGGTCTGACCCAGGCAGCCAGACCCCAACTAGTCTGAACCAGACCCCTTGTATGCGCCTTGGGCTGGGAATAAGGCACGGCAGGGCCAGGCTGGATGGACAGACAGCTACGTGGACGTTGGGCTGCTCGTGTGCTGACACAATCCACTGGTCGGTGAAAAAACAGGAGGCCAGGCGCGGCGGGAAGTGCCGAGGGGGTATTTCTTGCAGCGTGGGGACATCGTGCCCATTGTGAGGAACCTGTGTGTTCCAAAGCGGGCGGTGTGGCTGCGCAGGGCTTGCCAGGAGCTGGGTCGGCCCCAGGCGGAAGGCACTGTCCTCACTTGCTCTCCGGGGCTGTCAGCAATGGAAAATCACTGGGATACGGGATGGCCCTTGCCAAACTCCTCCGTCTGGGATGTTTCTGGGCTGATCTTTGCCCCGCTGCCTTTCGGTGGGAAGGAGACACGAGGCAGCGGAGAATTTGCCCTTTTGAGTCTCCCACTTGCCTTCTACCCGCTGATGGCTTGAACGTGGTCCCCTGTTCCAGGAGCTGGTGTCACCCCAAAGGGGGGGACACGAAAGGAGAGACAGCCCAGCCCGTGCCAAGGAACCGGGGTGGCTCAGACTAAATAGACTATAAACTCCTTCTCGATAACCCGGGCTGGGGGCTGCGGCAGCCGTCGGTGGGGAGAGGTCGGTGTCCTTTAGCGACCAGGAGTGACGGCTGCTGAGAACAAGAACATCTCAGAATAGCAACGGTTTGGCCACAGAAATGCTCTGAGCTCTGCTCTTGGCTGGGGCTGGAACGGAATTTTGCCAAAATGGGGAAATTTTAGAGCTTTAGGGGCTATGGCTTGAGCACGGGGCAACGTGGCGTTGCCCACGTAGGGAGCAGAAAACTCTGCTTTTTCCAGCCCTTTTGACTTTTGTTTGCATCCTTCCATTCTTAGACATCTGTAATTACAAAGCAGCCCTCTGGTGCTCTCTAACTACATGTTTTTAAGCCCTGCCGCTGCGTCCCCTCCCTGCCCACACCCTCTGCCTCCAGCCTCCGAACAAGCTGCCCTTATGTTGGGTATTTTTTTTTTATCACAGGCGACTCCGGTACAAATTAGACGTCGTGCAACACCCGAGGTACCACTTAACCGCCGCCCTGGAGCCGAGGAAGGGATTTTCGGGGCGTGGACGCGCTCGCCGGGGCCGCCTGGCCGGACACCCTACAATTCGCTGTCCCGGAGCACCTAAAATTAGCCGCGGCTCCCCCCACCCTGCTCCGCCGCCGGGCTGCGGGCACCAGCTCGGCCCCTCCGAGGCCGCGGGGAGCCCGGTGAAAGGCTCTTTTCCCCGCAGCGAAGAAAGGTCGAGCGGGCACCGACCCCGCGCCCACCCCGAGGGAGCCCCCGTGGGGGCTGCGCGCTGCATTCGGCGCTTGCTTTGGGGCAAAAATCTACCAAAACGGCTAAATCGGCTCTTTCTCAGAGGGGCTTTGCTGCTTGTTGCCGATTTAGCAACTTTCGGGAGCAAAACCAGGGCGCTGGCGCCGTATGACCGGGGAGGGCGGGGGGGGGGAACAACGCGATTATCAGCTGGCCCCGCCCTGCGGCGCTGTGGGCGTGGCTCCGGCAGGCACCGCCCACTGCCGCGCGCCGGCTCGGCTGCCATTGGCTGGGCGGGCGGTGACGTGCGGGGACTGCGGTTGTTCCGCCGGGCCGCGCCGCGGCTCCGCTTGTGCCGCCTTAAAGGGGCCGCGCTCAGCGCAGCCCCGGCAGCGGCGCCGGCCCCGCCGTGCTGCACCGGTCAGCGCAGCCGCTCCGCCGCCTTCCCGAGCAGCCGGTGCTCGGCCCCAGTTCACTGCCGAGACGTCGGGCTCTCTGCTTACCCACCGGCAACGGGGCGAACCGGGCGATTCCGACCCGGTAAGGAGGCTCCGGGGGTTGATCAGGCGTGAGTCTGCACCGGGGCGGCCGGTACCGGGAGGTGCTGACCTGGCACCGGGTGTCGGCACAGGGAGATGCCGATCTGCTACGGCTGGTGCCGGTACCGGGCGATGCCGAGCCGGTGGGACCTTGCGGGGACCGCAGCAGCTGGTACCGGTACCGGAGGGTCACCACCCGGTTGGACTCTCGGAGGACTGGGGTGGCTGGTGCCGGTACCGGGAGGTGTCGACCGGGCAGAAGCCTCCAAGCACCGATCGTGCGTGAGTCAGCCCCGTTGCGGCTGTCACCGGTACCGGGAGGACCCGAGGAGCAGCCGTGCGTGAGTCGGCACTGGTCCCGCTCCCCGGGGCAGCGGGCTGGGGCGTGCCGGTACCGGAGCCGGAGCAGCAGCCGCTGTCAGTCCGGGCACCACCGGCCGCAGGGAGCTGACACCGGGCTGGCACCGGCGCCGGTGCCCCGGAGGACGAGAGGCCGCGGGGATCCCTGTGCCCAGCGGCGGGTCTGCCACCGGCACCGCAGCCGGGAATCTGGGATCCCGTTTTGGACCCCCACGAACCAGCCGCAGCGTTTTGGGGCCAGTCCCGCCGGTTCCAGGTATTTCCCGGTGCCGAGCCGAGCTCCGGCCGCACCGGGAGCCCTTGGCTGCGGGAACGTCATAAAATCACTGGCCCATCCCCGTAACCCGAGGTGACCCGCTGCCGTGCCGCAGCCCCGGGAGGGTGTTCCGCTGCCCAGAGGATCCGGGCTGAAGTCACAAGAAGGGGTGAGGTGGCACCAGGGCGCCCGGAGAGGTCGGGGCCGGCGGAAAGCCCCCTCCCAGCTCCCTGCCCGGTGCCTGGTTACCGATTTGCTCGTTTGCTTCTGCTCCGGGAGCTGTTTGGGCGCCCAGGGATGGGTCGGGGTTTCTTCCAGGAGCGGTGGAATTATCTCCTGATCCCGAGGATGCGCCTGATGGTGCTGGGGAGGCAGGTTCTTTGGGGGCAGCAGGACTCTGCCGCCTTCTCTACCCTTAATACTGCCCGGGGGGGGGGGGCGACACACAAACACAATGGCCAAAGATTGGGGTTTGAGTTAAAATTATAAAAAAACCCCAAACATGTTGTACTCACAACATCAGATGTTTTTCGAAGGTTAGAACTGTTAAAAACAGGCGAGAGCCGAGTACGCAGGTGATTAAAGCCCACCCGGGGACTGTGCCGGCACTTGGGAAATGCCCCCGTGCCCTTTCAAGGCTCCGAAACCGGGTGACGATCCCCGTCCATGGTCGATGGCTGCGATGGGGGTTCGCAGGGGGCCGGATCCTGCGCGGGGGGCGGCTGCGTCGCGCAGCGCTGCCGCTCTCCGTGCGGCTCGTCCGGCGCGGGATTAAGCCCAAAGTCTTGTGGCCGGGACGAGCTGATCCGCAGAGATGAGGAGGGCAGTGAATATCGCTGGGCTTCAGCCTGTCCCCCCTGAGCCTCTTCGGGGCAGAGGGATCCGGGGGATGGCTGAGATTTGGGGGTAAACTACCCTGGGGAATTACTCTCGCGGTGAGCCCAGCAGCTCACCGCTTTGGTCAGGCATTTTTAACCCTCATCCCAAAGCCCCTTTGTTTAATTGCCGCGATTAATGAGCAAATATCTCTTTTCTTTTCAGTTTCCCCATCCAAGCTTTGCACCATGTTAGGGAGCGCGGCCGCTGGGCTCTGCTTTCGGAGGGAGCCCCTCTGCTGCTGAAGGGGGACGGACGCTGCCGGGTGAGTGACGGTCACGCAGGAACGGCTCTGCTGGGAGCAGTGACGGGGTGCTGCAGGGCTGTCACAGCTCCCGACCCCCGGTGGAGCCCGCTGTGGGGTCCCCACGGCCACCACCGGCTCCTGGCTCCGCTTAGCAGGGTCATTTGGGGCTGGGAGATTTGCGAAGGATTTTTTTTCTCCTCTCCGCTCCCCTCCTGTGGGGCAGAGTCGGGTTTTGAGGGGGCTGCTGCCAGACCCCCCGGCTCAGCCTGCTTGTCTCGAGCTGGAGAGGATGAGCGCGGCTCTAGGAAGAGTTGCTCCTAACGCAAGTATCTCCCTTTTCTGTATCATAAGAGGAAAATGGCACGTAGGGGAAGATGTAATTTGCCCCACAGCCCCCAGAGGCTGGTGGTGAGGAGCCCCATGCCGGATCTTTAGTCACTAAATAACACTGGCTGAGGTTTTAGTTGCTCCTTTGGGTCCCAGCGACGCCCGTTTTGACAGAGCCCACAGCGGGGTTGGGGCCACGGGGAGCAGAAGGCAGCTCTCGCCGCAGCGTGGCAGGGCTGCCCCCATCTCCTGCCGCTGGATGGGGCTCCAGTTGTCCCAGCTGGCTTCACGGATCATCATTTTCCTTAGAAATCCCATAGAAAAGGGTCCGGTGGCCCCTCTCCTCCCCCACGGCCCATGAAGGGGAAGCTGCCCCCTGGGAGAGGCTCTGCAGCGGTGGCAGTGCCGGGGACACCGGGACGAGGAGCCGGTGACAGCTACTGGGTTTGTTTTCTGGCTCTTGGGAGCGGCTGGATTTATCCCCGCTGGGGTTACTGGTGTCCACGGGGCTTCAGGGAGAGCAAAGCGATGCCGGGGCGGTGGGGAGGGGAGGGCAGAGCTCACGGGGAGCTCCGCTGAGGTCAAGAGAACATGAGAGCAGGCGGCTGACGCTGCTTCTGACCCAGTGCTGGTCGGCTCTGGGAGGAGGCAGAGCTCAGAGAGCCAAGAGACGTCTCCCCAGCTCGTAGGTCAGGTTTTGATGTATAACTAAAGGTTCATTCAGGAGAGGTGGCTAAACGGAAGGTGAAAAGCGCTGAAGGGACCGTGGATTGGTGGGGGCTGCTCTTGAGCTCTGCGTTTGACCTCATCTGCCCGAAACCCGTGTGCTCGCAGCCTTCCCTCTTCTGGAAACGCAAAACCCTTGGGCCCAGAAGAGCTTCTTTGGGGCGGGTCAGCTCCCTGTGTCCACGCTGTCCCGTAGCGGTGCCCACGGGGTGAACCAGCCATTCCGGGCTCTCCCCGTGTGCCGCTGCACCGGTACCACAGAGTCTCCTTAAGGCTTCGAGCCACATCGCTGCCTCGCCGCTGGCAGCTCTTTAGGATATAATGACAAAAAATTACAAATACTCTTTCACATTTAATCTTTTTTTTCCTGTTTCTCTTGGTTTGGCCCCGAAACCCGCGGTGGCTAATCCCGCTCCCAGGCTGCTGCAGCATTATTTGGCTTCAAATGATGCCCGTAAATAAACACCAGCTTTTGGGGGATGCTCCTACAAAGAAAGAATCACTGTTTGGTTTGAAGGTTTCACAAAAAGTCGCTTTTTTCAAGATTTCAAGCCGGGGTTTAATTTCGAGTGGCCGCTTCCGCTCGCAGTGTGCCACCTTCACGGCGCAGGCGTGGGTTGTTATTTTAGCAGAGTCATGAATCGCCTTTGAGCCCAAAATAGGTTGATGCTGGGCTTCAAACCAGCCAAATCCCCCACAAATCACCTTCAGCTGAAAAACTCTTCCTGTTGTCATGCTGACGACAAAAAAATCATTGAAATCCTCCTAGCCCCAGCTAAGCTACTGGTGCCCAGTTAAAATTTCCCATGTCCCAGTGTGTTTTTCCTCCCACTAACCATCTGGCTGAGTTTCCAGCCAGCTTTGGCTGCCAGCTTGGGTTTCTGAGGTTTCCCCTCGCTCTGCTTTCATCGCTGGGGACCACAAGAGGTCGGCAGAATTCAGGAGACACCAGCCGGGCTCAGCCTTCGCTGGGGGCAGCAGCCTGGCACATCCTGCCCAGAGCCGCCTGGGCACCCGCTTCCATTCCGGGATAATTGCCCCATTAAAAGAAACACCCCAAACTAATTATGCTGGAAGAAAACCAGGGCACTTTTGGACCGGGGAGCGTGTTGCCAGGGTTTATTGCCGAGCCGTTCTGCTGGATGCTTTCACGTGCGGCCAAGCCCGAGCGCTCCAGGGAGTTAAGAGGGATCAGAAGCATTAAACGGACTCTGCCCACTCACCCCGCTCTCTGGGGGCTCCATTAATTCCTCCGTTCCTGGTACAAAAAGTCCTGAGCTTGGGAATTCACCGCAGGATGTAGAGGACGCTGCAGCCCGTGCCCAAAGGGGATGGCAGCCGGGGAGAACCCGGGGCATTAACCAGGCTCCCCCTGCTTTGTGGTTCGCAGCCAGGAGAGCGGCCGGGCGAGCCCCGAGCGCTGCCTTCGACACGCTGCCGGCGGGGTGATGGTCTGACCATGAGAAGGTGCTGTGAGGGCGTCGGGCTGCCATGCCTGTTTAAGGTCAGTGCCATCTCACCCGTCTTGTCCTCCCTAAGCGGGGTTGGCCCCTCTCTTCTCAGGGGGAGGGAGCAGGAAGCGGCTCCCCATCCTGCAAACCTCGGGCACGGAGCAGCCGGGAGGTGAGCGGGTGCTGCTGGGGCCGTGGTGGCTTTGGCCGAGGGGACTGGGTGGGCACTGGGAGGCTGGGCTGGGGCTCACTGGCTTTGCACGGTGTCAGCAAAGTGGATTTAGTCTGGTTTTAGAGCAGGGCAGGAGGTGGCTCTGAGTTATCCCGGGCTTCTCAGGAGCCTGCAGAGCCCGACCCAGGGGGAAGCTGAAGCCAGGTGACAGAGCAAAAATCAACCTGTGAAACGTCGGGAAGAGCCAGACTGGTCCTGGCAGCAGGAGGGGTCTGCAGGGACACCAAGCCCTTTTCCGAGGTGGGACAGGAGCAGGTTGGGAGTAAACCCCCTGCCTGAGGACCCTCCCTGTGCAAAAACACCCCGAGGCGTGTGCGGTCCCCGCATCCCTTGGGAGGCCGCGTACGGTCGCTCGGCACAGTGACCGCCTTGACTGCGGGAACGGGATTAGCGGGGACAAAGTGAGCTCTTTATAGGCTGGATAAACGCCTTAGGGCCGGGGCTGAGGTATGTCAGCAGGGGATTAGCCCCCCGCCAAGCCCAGCGGGGCTAATAAGCTGCCTGGGGGCAAGAGAGCCAAGGAGCAACGCTCTGGGGGGGCTGGCAGCCTCTGATGCCACCATGGCTGGGCTGAGGCTGAAGCAAAATGCCTTGAACTAACGGCCGGGCATCACCCTTCCACCTGGCAGGGTGTTGGTATGGCCAGCCCCCGGCCGCCCAGATACCTCCTCGTCTTCGATTTCGACGAGACCATCATCAACGAGAACAGCGATGACTCCATCGTCCGGGCGGCGCCGGGGCAGGCGCTTCCGGAGCACATCCGACAGACCTTCCGCGAGGGCTTCTACAACGAGTACATGCAGCGCGTCCTGGCCTACATGGGGGACCAGGGGGTCAAGATGGTGGACTTCAAGGCTGTCTATGAGAACATCCCCCTGTCCCCCGGCATGCCGGACCTCTTCCAGTTCCTCTCCAAGAACCACGAGCTCTTTGAGATCATCCTCATCTCTGATGCCAACATGTTCGGCATCGAATGCACCCTGAGGGCAGCTGGTTTCTACTCCCTCTTCCGCAAGATCTTCAGCAACCCTTCCAGCTTCGACAAGAGAGGGTACTTCACCTTGGGGCCCTACCACAGCCACAAGTGCCTTGACTGCCCGGCCAACATGTGCAAACGCAAGATCCTGACCGAGTACCTGACGGAGCGAGCCCAGGAGGAGGTGGAGTTTGAGAGGGTCTTCTACGTGGGAGATGGTGCCAACGACTTCTGCCCTTCCGTGACTTTGACTTCAGCTGACGTGGCTTTCCCGCGGAAGGGCTACCCCATGCACCGGATGACCCAAGAGATGGAGAAGCAGCAGCCTGGAGTCTTCCAGGCCACTGTTGTCCCCTGGGAGTCAGCCGCAGAGGTCACCCGCTATCTCCAGGAGCTCCTCAAGAAGAAGTGCTGATGAAGGCTCCAGAGAGACTTGCTTATTATAAGCAGCTGGGAAAGGAGAAGCTTGGGCAGGTCACATCCCATACCCGCTGCTCATGGGCACTGCTCGCTCAGCCCCGGTCCTGGGCTGCTTTCCTGCCTTTCCTTTCTCCCCGGTGATTAAAGCACTTTCTCGAGGTCCCCCCATCTCCTTCCCCTGCCACGTTGAGATGAAGCCTTCTCTATGCAGCTAGGACATCTGCCCAGCGCGGGTGGGTTGCCAACACTAATGGCGATATTTTTGCTGTTCTTGGGGGGTTTTTTCCCTTTCTCTTTTGACTCCACAAGAGCAATTCCTCAAAGACCAGAAGCCGGCTCCCCGTGGGCTGGGCCCTGCACATGCTTCCTCCCGCCTTCATCCCCCTCGCCTGCCCCACTCCGCCGGCCACGCCACGAGCTGCGTGCTGTTGCCTTGAACCTGATGCTTGAGGGCTCTTTGCCTCTTTAGGAGGCCACTGGAACTTTAATCTGGGAAATTGGTGTCGCCAGGCTCCCCGGCTTGCCCCCCGCAGCCCGCCTGGGCAGGGCAGCCCTTGGCTCAGCTGCTGAGGCTTGCGATGGAGTTAATGCTCCCCTGTGACTTGATTCTCTGAAAAAACCATGACACAAGGAACAGGAACCCTTCTGGAAAGGTGGCACCTTTCCAAAACCTCCTCTAGCCCATCCCCACCCGTTTGCCCAGGGCACAGGCACCGCATCCTTCTGCGGGGAGGAGGACCTGCCCTTGCCTTCCACCTCCATCCTCTGCTTCTGCTTCCAGGGCAAACTGTCCCCCATGTGCCCGAGGCGGGCAGGTTCCTCCTCGCCCCAAGCCGTTACCAGTCATCTCCTTGTGTTTGCTGGACCGTGGGGACTCCCCTCAAACCCCATGGCGGGGAATTTCACCTCCTGAGAGAGTCGAGAGGTGCTGAACCTCCCCAGGGTGGGGGTTGTGGTGCTGTAGCACTTCTCCTGCCATCGGGTCCCCAGAGGCCAAACCCCCACCCCCTGCCCCGCCGCAGTATTAACTGCCCCTTCTAATTGCACTCTGCAGGGGGGACCCACAGTATTCGCTGCTCTCTGGTGTTGGCTTCTCCTGGATTTATCCGCAGCCTTACTGGCCCCCGAGGGCAGCTCGTGACTCCTCCAAAGCGTCAAAACCTCGACAGCAAACCTGAGCAGTGAGGAAATAACCAAAGCAGCCCCGAGTTGTTCCTCCGCTATTTCATTCCACCCCCGCTCTTTGTTCTTCCTCCTCTGGAGCCTGTTCAACTGTGTGGAACTGAAAGCCATGGAATTAAAAGAATACCTGTACGTGTGTATAGCGCTACAGCTGGGTACCGCAGCTACGCGAGCTGGTTGTATCCAGGACGTAAACCCGGGGCGATCGGCTCGCCGAGTTGCACATAGTTGTTTCTGGTCCTTGGGCTGGTGGAAGGGGCGGGAGGAAACAGCGCTGGAGGGGGAGCGGGGCCAGGCTGTGAGCGATGCTCTGCAGGGGACCCTTTGGGGACCCCTTTGGTGCAGGATTGGGCCCTGGTTCATCGCTCTCTGCATCTCAAGCCGACGGGGACACAGCCAGGTGCTGCTTCCCTCCGTGTCCCTGCAGACCTTGGGCTCCATCTCCTCTAGCTGAGCTTGGGTCCCGCACTGCCCTCGCTCCCAGGAGCATCGCCAGGGTCAACCCACGGGACCAACGTGTCACCCGTCCTGTTTCCGTGGGCTGAGGGAGCTGCGGTGTGCCGGTGCTAAACCCCAGCACCAGCAGCAGCCAGTGGTGCTGTCATTAAAAACAGAGAGAAAGGGAGGATGGGAGAGGGGATGCTCTGGGTGCTGGAGACTGCCAGGGTGCCAGCGGCACCCAGTCCGGCTGTCCACGCAAGGGCTGAGCTGTGCAAAGCCACAATCTGAAGGCAAAGCGCGGCCCTGCCCGAGCAGGGGCAGGATGCGGCCGAGCTGGGCGGGTGATCCGGGCTGGGCGATGCAGGGGGCGGCCTGTCCTCGGTGCTCAGAAGGGCTCCACGTAATTGCCGGGGAAGAAACCAGCTTCCTCGCCCATGACACCCTCGCACCAGCCATCCGAGTACCGCCGCGTGATGAAGAGGAGGGCGCCGGGCTGGAAGGAGAGCTCGTTGTCCTTCTGCCGCGTGTAGGGATAGAGGGCCACCACTGCCAGGGGATGGAGAGAGGGGCCATGGAGCCAGGCAAGGCCACCGCAGGGGACAGGTCGTGCCGGGAAGGGTGAGAGGGGGACATAAGCAGAGCACGGCATCGCTGGCCATCCCAGCCCCGGGGCAGAGCTGGGACCTCGGCACCGCCGTCGTGGGCAGGAGCTCAACCACAGCAAAGGGATGGGGGGGTCTGGGGACCCACCGTACCTTTCTCCAGGTAGCTCTCGGGGGCCCAGGGGGGGTCCTCAGTGGTGGGCGGTGGCGGTGGGGCCAAATCCTCAAAGTCGGGCAAAGCCAGTGGTGGCAGTTCGAGGTCATCGGGCGCTGCAACACCCACAAAATCAATGGGGGATGAAGGGCTCCACATGCAGCCCCCACCTCCCCGCTAACCCCCCTTGCTGAGCATCCCTGGACCGCAGAGCACTCACCTGGGGGCAGGATGTCCAGCGGGGGCACAGCCAGGTCCCCCGGGGGTGGCAGCGGCAGGTCCCCAGGGAGAGGCGGGGGCGGTGGGACAACAGCCGCAGGCGGTGGGGATGGTCCCGGCAGGGAGGGAAGCGGCGGTGGTGGTGGGACACCTTCACCAGGGGCTGCCGGGGCTCCGCTCGAGCTGGGGGTGGATGAGCGGCAGCGTCAGGGTGGGGTGTCAGGGGCCAGGCTGGGGTCTGGCTCTGCCCCTCCCCACCCTTTGACTACAGCCACTTGCCCTGTGCCAGGATGAGGTGCCACTTGCTGTGGTCACCATGTGGGCAGGAGATCCTGACATCTGTGCGCAAACCCTGTACAAACCCTTTCCCCACCCTGTGCCTCAGTTTCCCCATCAGAGACCCTCTCCGTAGGAGGATCTTTCTGCTCTAGAGACAAGCACTGCCCAGGGGAACAAATCTCCCCAACCCCATATTTTTCATGAAAACCCCCTTTGCAGCAGAACCTCCCCTGAAGCCCCAGCCCTTCCGACCCCCTCGGCCCTCCCAACCCCCCCGGCCATGTCTGTACCTGACAGACACCAGCGAGGAGGTGGAGGAGGCTGCGGAGACCTTGCCCTCAGGGACCATGGGCGGCTGGATGGGCTCGGGGATGCGGGTGCTTCTCCTGCGGGTCAGAGCGGCGCTGAGCACCCAGCCCGGCCAGCAGCTCGGCACGGGGATGGGACCCCAATGGCAGCAGCACAGGGTGAGCCTGATGTGTCACCTCTTGGTGACACAGAAAGGCAAAGCCCCCAACCCCGCACCCATCCCCACCCGCAGCCTCACCCCAGGGTGCCCGCAGCCTGCGCCGCCGACTTGATCCCCTTCCGAGCCAGGGTGCCCGTGCGGGACAGCTGGGTGCTGTGGTCCTGCAGGCACAGAGAGACACGGAGCCGCGATGGGTGGGGGCAGCCACAGCCACCCACACCCTCGCTGCACCCCGAGGGGGCTGCACACCCCGCCTCCACCGCAGGAAGCAGCACCCCGAGGTCTCTGCGGGGGCCCCCGGCGATGGGAGCAGCCAAGCGGAAGGAGCTGTCGGCGCTGCAGAGTGGAGGCGGGTGAGAAGCGCCCGCCACCGTGGGAACCATGGCCCCAGCGCCACCACTTCCCCTCCGGTCCCGCGGCGCCTTCGCTGGGGGCTCACGGCTGCCGAATCCCCACCCCCATGGGCACCTTCCTGTGCCGGGAAAGGCACCGTGGGGGTGAGAGTGCTGCGGCTCAGCACCAGCCCCAGCAGTGCTGATGGCTTTTGCTGAGCGTTGTGTGCCTCAGTTTCTCTTTGCTGTATCAGACCGTGTTCCCTCTCCTCGAGCTGGGACCACCAAGCTCAACTCTGGGGATGCTGGGGACCGAGAAAGCCCATCCAAGGTCCCTCAGCCCTGTGGGACACCCTCCTAGCCCTGGGCTGACCTTTATGCCGTGGCCGATGTCGTCCAGGATGCTGAAGTTGAGGGGTTTCCTGTAGTAGGGCTCCAGGCAGGGCGGGCTGGGGGGAGACGTGATCTTCTGGTAGGATGGCAACCTCTTGCCGATGGTCAAGGAGCCAATCTCCCGGCGAGACACCTTCTCCTTGTGCATGTCAACCCGCTGCAGAGATAACAGCGTCCCCAGCAGCCCATCCCAGGTTCTCCCCACCTCCTGCTGCCCCTTCCAAGTCCCGCCACCCCTCCCAGCACTGGCTGCAAGGGAAGGGGTCGCAGGGAAGGATGAGGACTGAGCCTGAACCCCCTGGCCTGGCCGAAGCCACAGGGGCAGATCCCGCTCTGCTCCCTCACAGCAGGACAAGTGATGCCCTTGGTGCCACCACAGCAGATCTGGCCCTTCCTAAGGCAGGGGAGGAGGGGACAGTGCAGTGACGGGGGGATGTGTGAGGCTTGGCCACCCATAAGTTGTTTTCCTGCTGCTTCCAGTGTGACCACAGGGTCCCATCTCCTCCCATGGTTGGAAAGGCTCCAGGCAGCTTCCAAGTGCCAGGAAAGGGCGGGTGGCCATGGGACTCATCGGTGTCCCTGAGCTCTGGGAGGATGAGCCAGGCTCTGGCAAGGGGAAAGCGTGGCAGCCAGGCCAGCACTCCGAGCCCCATCACTCCCCTTCAGCTCCTCCGAGATTTCCCAGGCTGTTCCCACGGTTCCCTCCACTGGGATTTACAGGTGCCCAAACTGGGAGAACACCCAGAGGCCAGTCTCCCAGCCCCAGGTGGACTCATCCCCCGATGATGCGTTGGGTGCCCACCACCACCCCACCCCAAGGAGATGGTCTTGCACTTCCACGGCGAGGTGGTGCTACGGGGAGCTCTTGAAGCTGCAGGGAAGGAGGGTCTTCACCCCCGCCAAGCTGCCCAAACCCCCTTTCCCAGAGCCCACCCCCTCCTCAGGACCCAAACCCACGGCCCTGCTCAGAGGACGGTCCCACCTGGGCCACGCAGCTGACGTCGGCCTCCACCTTGCGCAGCTCGGCCGTCTGCAGGTCCAGCAGCCGGAGGAAGGCGGTGGCCAGGCTGCTGACCTGGTAGGTCACGCTGGCCAGGGACTGCGTGCTCAGCGCCATGGTCTCCTCCAGCGCCTTCCTCTTGTCGCTCGCCTGGAGGGGGAAACCCAGCCGGTGGGACCAGCCCGCCCCGCGCAGCCACCGCTGCCCTCCATCCCCACGCTGGAGTCACACGGTAGCAGAGATGCTTCCTTCTGCTTTCCAAATGCATCGCACTTCCTCCGGCTCCACCGGCCAGACACATGGGCACCCGCCAGGCGGCGGCGCTCGGCTTGTCCGGCACCGGGGATTCACCCTGATTCCTCCCCAGGATGCTCGGCCTCCCGCCACCCTTGGGGACAACCGGCCACGCCACCAGCCGTGCTGGGGTGCGCGTCTCCGTTCTCTGAACAGCTCAGCACGGTTCTCTTTCAGCTCTTTCAGCTCCAGCGGGTTCAACCCCTTGGGAGCAGCCTTGAGGTCTGGCTCGGGTCAGCAAGGCTGCAGACACGAGCTCTGCAAAGCACACGGGGACCCCTTGGGCCAAGACCCCCTTCCCAGCAGACAGGGCCAGATCAAGCCTTGTCCCTCCTATATCATCCCAAAGGCTCCTGCCTGACCCTCCCCTCAGCGGGACCAGGCAGGGAGGAGGAGGAGGGATGCTTCACACTTGCTCTGCGTGTGCAGGCACCCAGCTCACCTCCGCCCTGCCAGGAGACAGCTCCAAAACCCCGGGGACAGCCTGGGGACAGCCCAGGCGGGGCTCATGTCCCTGGTGCCCCCCTCAGGGCTTCTCCAGAGGCACCAAACCCCCGGAGGAGTCTCCCTTCACCCCAACCCCACCCTGAGCAGAAAAGCTGCTTCGGAGCAAGGTGGGAAACTGAGGCACAAAGATCAAAAAGCCAAACAGCGGCATGCGGTGCTTGGTAGGAAGCTAACAGGGATGCTCAGGCTCCCGTCTCCAAGGGCAGAGCCTTCACCATCACCCACCAGCCACCTTCCGGGACCCACCAGGGTTCTGGGCTGTCCCCAGCATCACGCCCCAGCCCCAGAGCCGCAGCTCGACCCGCGATGTCCCCGGCCGTCCCGCTCACCTCCAGGTAGTTGCTCTCGCAGTAGTCCGCGACCCTGAGCAGGTTGTGGTGATGGTCGTGCAGGAGCCGCCGGCCCTCGGGGATGTCGCGTTGCTGCAGCTGCTCCAGCTCCGCCATGGTGCCGGGCTCGGTTCCCACTTCCTCCCCGGCCGCCTCGGCGCCGCGTTTTGAAGCTCGCGGCGGCGCTGACGCAGAGCACGCGGGCGCCGCGGTGTCCCCGTCCCCCCAAGGGACACCCCAGGGGTGGACCCTGGCCTGGCCACCTTCACACCGGGGCCCTGGAAAGGCGGGGGGCCGGTGGGGAGGAAGCCAGCGTGGCCCCAGCCCCATGGGGGATGAGTTGGGGGGTGCCGCGGCTGGTGGTGACCCCAGCGGGGCAGGGGATGAGAGGGGCTGCGACGGTGAAGGATGTGAGTCACGGAGGAGCCGGCGATGCGGGGTGGGGTTGAGTGACCAAAAAAGACCCCAACCCTCACCTCTGCCACCCGCACCCACCCGCCCCGCGCCGCTGCCGCCCTCCCGGGGGGCGCAGGGATGAGCTGGGCTTGGTGATTCCCTTTCCCTTTCCCAGCCAGGCAAGAGACGCAGCCAAGGGCAGCACTTTGACTGCCAGGTCCCCCCCCTGCACCCTGGGCACCCCAGGCAGCATCGCCCCCGTCACCCGGCCCTTGCTCAGCTCAGGCACGGGGGGATGTGACAAGTGACCCCACCGCGGTGCCCGTCCTTCCCTCGCCCGGGACTGTGTGTCCTTCTCCGTGCTTTGCTGATGATGTTTCACATCCCCACGGAGGAGGCTCTGCTGAGGGGAGGAAATTCCCACTTCCCCAGTGCTTGGAAATCCCCCTCCGCCCTCTCCTCCTCCTCCTCCTCCTTCCACAGGTGCTTCCTTGGAGCCTCCCAGGCTCTGTCCTCAGCCCCAGCAACTTCACACCAACGAGACAAGAGCAAAACCCACGTTAGGGCTTGGCCCTTCCGGAGCCCCCGGCCCCACCAGTACAAGGACGAGGGAAATGATGAATTTCCTCCAGCACCAGCCCAGCTCCTCACACCCTGAAGGACCGAGAACCGCCCGAGCTGCTCCCGGCCCCTGAGGAGGCAGGGCCAGACCCGGCAGATCCTCTTGCCCCACCACCCCTCCTAAACTGGGTGAAAGCTGCTCCCATCCCCACGGCTCAGTCCCTCCACCCCAGCCAGGGGTGGCAGGACCAGACACCCAGAGCAGAGCTCTAAGGGCTTCCCAGGTGCTCCAGACACCCCCCTCACAAAGCACTTCTCCACCCCACCCTTCCTCCCCCATCCTCCCCCTCCCCACAGCCCCACCACCGATTACGCTGGGCTTTGAGGCTAAAGCCCAACACCTGACCAGCTTATTCTCCTGAGTCTATTATCAGCTTAAGGAGCAGAGACATCTGCTCCCTGCTACCCTCCCGGAGAGCTGAAGGAGTCTTCAAGCCCGCAGCAGGAGCCTGAGGGCTCAGTTGACAGCATCTCCTCTTGGATGGATCTCTGAAGGTCTCCACTGCTGAGAGGGGCAGCCCCTCGTCCCCGGAGGTAAGTGGCTTTGCTCCCTCCAGGTACAAACGGCATCGTGGGGTCCACTCGGTTTGGGAGCGCCCTTCTCCACGGGTCGGTAGCACAGCTGTACCACAGCCTTTGGCTCCTCACACTCTGCCATGAGCATCTCCCCAGGTCAGCTGTGACCCACGGGCATCAGCGGGGAGAGGAGCACTGGGCACACACACCATGAGAGCAGCTGCGGAAAACCAGCGAGGTCTGGGACACACAAGCTCGACGCCCTCCAAAGCAGGGCCGAGACACATTTCAGCTTAAGCAAATTTCCTTTTTTTATTTAAAAGCTCATGGCCAGGCTTTAAACCCAACTTTTAATGCAGGAACAGATGTCGGCAGCGCAGGCTGTGCGGGAATCTTACACAACCCTTGGACGGGTTTTCGTGAAGAAAGAGCTGGGCTTTTCCAACCCATGCGGCCCCAAAACCTTACAGTGGCCACACGCAACGCCTGTGCGAGCAAGTGGGCCAGTTCCCAGCAATGAAGGGGCCACAATCCGTGTGATCACTTGCCTGGCAGGGGGTGGTACAAGCAGGGGTGGGAAGAAAAAAAATAAAAGATACTCAGTTCCTTAGAAAACCTGCAGAGATGCTCTTGCCCAAGCACAGGACAGCAACCAGGAAGGTCTAGTTTGCAGACCTGGGCATCCAGGTTCTCCCAGGAGGCTGCTGCTCTGACACCGTCAAGGCAGCAGCTTTTCTCTGGGCTCACTCAGCCAGGCACGAGTCTTGGGGAAACAGCCTCGGTGGCAGCAAGGACCTCTAAAAACCAGGCTGGATCCTCCTCTGCTGCCCTCAACTGCATCTGTCACTCGAGGTGCCTGCTGAGAACAAGCAAAGGACAATCTGGTTACAGCAGATGTTAGCAGAAGGGTTTGAAAGGTGCCTCCTGCCTCGGCTGCGTTTAGCACCAGCCCATCTCTCGCCATGGGGGCAGCCGAGACATCAGTGGGGTTTGCAGTACTGTGAGGGCCAAAGCAACGACCCCAACGTGCCTTAGGAACAGCCCAGCTACCCACCAGTAACGAGCTGTGTCCCTGCGGTTACAGAGCAAAATGGCTCAGGACATGACAGAGAAGGAGCTGCTGAAGATGGAGCTGGATCAGCTGAAGAAGGAGGTGAAGAACGAGAGGCAAATGGTGAGTCTTCAACCCAAAACGCAAAGGGGACGTTCCCCAGGGTAGCTTTCTGACCCGACTGTGCTGCAGAGGAAAAGAACCAAACCCCCGAAATTAAACCAGGCAGAAGCACGTGCATTCATACCACCCCCCTCGAGGCAAACGTCCCCCACGGGCTTAGCGCCACGTCCCAGAGCCCAGAGGCTGCAGCCCCATAGCCGGCGAGGTGCCCGCAGCGCCCTGGGGGTGCTCTCGGAGAGCCCAGAGGCTGCAGCCCCATAGCCGGCGAGGTGCCCGCAGCGCCCTGGGGGTGCTCTCGGAGAGCCCAGAGGCTGCAGCCCCATAGCCGGCGAGGTGCCCGCAGCGCCCTGGGGGTGCTCTCGGGGAAACCCGATGGCGTGTGGGTTGTTCATGGCCACGGTTCCCCTCTCCCGCTGCACGAATGGGTTTGCAGGCAGCGAGGATTTGATCCCAGAACCCACCCGAGTGTCTCCTTCCTTGGCAGGTCTCCAAGACCGGCAAAGAGATCAAGGAGTACATCGAGTCCATGGCGGGGGAGGACCCGCTGCTGAAAGGCGTCCCCGAGGACAAGAACCCCTTCAAGGAGAAGGGTGGCTGTACGATAAGCTGACCCGCCGCTGCCGCCACCGCCGGGCACAGCGACGGTCCCCTGTGCGAGCCAAGACTGTCAGAAACCCGCTTTCCCTGTAGTGTGACCTGGGCCCCGGGGAGCCCAGAACCAAAGCATAGCGTATCTAAAGGACAGCAAAAGCAAAAAAAGGAAAAAAAACGAAGAAAAAGAAAAAAAACCCCACCCCCCTGCCACCGGCGATGAGGTTGAGCAGCCAGCGCAGCGGGTGCGCTCACGGCTCATCTACGTTTGGTTTCCTGCAAGCAAAACTTCTGCATTTTTAGCAGCCAGCAGCCAACTGGGCTTTAATGAAACCACAGCATCTGGTCTCAGTCTTCTCTATGCAGCCCAAGCCCGGAGCTGAGTCCCCGCTTGCTGCAGAAGAGCCTCCCAGCAGCGCCTTGCTCAAGTCAGCGCCTCTCAGTGCCTCAGTTTCCCCCATCGGGCACAGGAGGGCAATGCCTACCCCGCTGCTTTGAGGCTTCCAGGGCTCTAAAGGTTTATTCTTTTTATTCCTACACATGCGCCCAGCTGGTGCCCGCCACAGCCCCCTGCTCCCACAGCCCACGGAGAGTGGGCTTACATCGAGAGCCAGGAGACGGCCAGAGCAGGGCTGGGTGGGCTTCACCCAGCCCAGGGCAGGGCACAGGAAGGAGCGAGGCTCCAGTCAGCTTATTCAAACCCTCACCCTGCCTCTCGGTCTCACTTCCTCCCCTGGAAACCCCTGACAGCCGTGGGAAAGCAAGGCCAGGGCTGTCAGGTCCTGCCTGTGACCGTGGTGACTCCAAGCACTGTCTCCGCTTCACTGGCAGCTCCCCTCTGCTGCCGCGACCGGGTCCCGTACGGGCAGAAGGGCTGTGAAGTCTTGTCCCACCATGTCCCATCAGTGACAGGGATGATTTGGAGTGGGCAGTTCCAGGGGCAGCAGCTCCTTGGAGCAAGACAGGGCTCACCAAGCCCTCAGCAGGCAGTGCCAGGCCATGATCCTCCTGCTCCCACAAGCTTTTCTAGGACAAATTTAACCACCTGCTTGACAGGAAAAAGCATATCAGCAGGGGCACAGCCAGCTTCTGAGCTTTGGGGGTGTTCTTGTTTGGCTTTTAACTCCAGGACAGCTATATTTTTTCTCTGGAAAAGCTCTCCAAACCTTCCCCAGATGATCAGCCCCAAACAGAAGCAGCAGCTCGCTCGGCATCCCTCACGTCCCATCCCTGCCGCAGGCTGTCCCCATCCTGCTTCTGCTTCATGCTCACCCACCTCGGACAGAGCAGCTGCCCCTGGCCCACGGTAAAACGCTCCCCTGGGAGGTTACGCACATCCCACGGCAGATTTAGCCATTGTGAAGCCAACGGCTACAAACTCAGGGCAGGAACAAACCTCTTTGGGAAGAGGCGATGGTGCAGCAGGTCCCAGCTGCCTGTCGGGGTGTGGGTCTGTCGCGATGCTGCTGCTGGGGCTCCGGCAGCGTGTGGGGACTGGCCTGGCACTGGTTTAAACGCGGTGTTTGCAGGGAAATTGCTCTGGACCCCGCTTCGAGCGGCGTCTTCCTGCTTGGTGTCCTCGATGCCGCGGGGCAGAGGGGGGTCCCTGGGCACGGCCGCTGCGGAGACACCCCAGGACGGACGGGGGTTCCCTGGCAGAGGACAGACACACGGAAGAGGCTTTTCCTCAAGCGGGGGTCCCTGCAGCCGGTACCTGCCTAGCAAGAACAACCAGACACGAATAAAGGTGGCTTTGTTGGTTCCCGCAGACGCTAAATAAACCCGCCAGCTCCACCGCGGCCTCTGTCCTTCTTGCGGCAGCGAGGGGCAGGGCCGCGGGGCCGGCGGCCCTGCGGACGGCGGCTCCGCGGGGAGCCTGGGCTGCCCCTAATCCGGGCCGACAGCCCGGATGCGGCCGGGATTCCTGCGCTCGGCGGGGATTGACCCGTTAATCGACGCTAAACGGCTGGAAACCTGCGTCAGAGCCGGCTAAGCCGCGGCTGAAGGGATTCGGGGCGCTTCTGGCCAAACGGCGGCTTAACCCAGGGCTGGGCCTTCGGGGCCGTCTCGCCGATGCCTCTCCCACTGCCCACCCGCGTTCGAGAACGTCCCCCGTGGAGCGGCCCGTGGGCTCCGCGAGGCCGCCACGACGGAAGGCTGCTGCGGAACGGCTCCGCTCCGGTAGAACGCGAGGGGAGGCGGAGCAAAGTGCGCGTCCAGCCAATAGGAGCGCGGGAGGGCGAGAGTGTCAACGCGCGCGTCCAATCAGAACCAGGATCTGGGAAAACGCCCACCGCCCTCCGCACCGCCCCGCCGGTTCCGCGCATGCGCAGTGAAGAACAGGCGCCCCCGCACAAAATGGAGCCCGGCGGGGAACGCGAACGCGCAGGGCAGGCGGGCGCGCTCACCCGGTGCCGCCGCCTCCTCACCTCCCCCTCGTCGGGTGTGCCGGTTGGCGCCTCTTTCCCGCCGCGTTCCCGGCACGGCGGCAGGCAAAAGGTACACGAGGTCCCACCGAGATTTGAACTCGGATCGCTGGATTCAAAGTCCAGAGTGCTAACCATTACACCATGGGACCGCTCCGTCAGTGATAGTCCGCCGCCTTCCTAGTCTACCCCTTCACCCGGCTCCGCTCCCGTCCAGCCCCCGCCGGTACCGGCGCGTCCCGGTAGCCCGGGGCTGGCCCCGCTTCTCTCCGTGTGCGGCCGGGGGCAACCGGCCCATGTCCCGCCGCCCCCCACCGCGGGCAGCCTGCGGTCCCTTCCGGGGGGGCGGCTCAAGGGCACCGAGAGCGACCGATGGGTCGCCCTCGGTACCCTTAAGCCGCCCCACCGGGAGCGTCCGGAGGCTCCCGGCGCAGCTCCATCCCTTTCCCACCACCCCCGGGCAGGAAAAATCGGTTAATGATTCCCACAAACCCCGTTAAATCGCGATACCGGCCCCGCTTGGGAGTTACCGGCACCGAGGACAAGCCGTAGCATCCTCCGGGATGGCCCCGAGCTTCACGGCTGACACCCCCCCACTCCTCGCCCCCAGCCCTCGACACCCACCTCCCCGCTTTATTTATCTCGGTTTTCCCTATTTCAGCCCTTCCTCTGCTTTTTTCTCTATTCCGCCCTTTATCTCTCTTTATTTCTCTATTTTTCCCCTATTTCCCCCTTTATTTCTCTTTTTCCTTCGTCCCCCTTTAATTTTTCCCCCTTCCCCCTTTTTTCCTTTTCCCCTCTTTTTTCCTTCCTTCTCCCCCTTCCCCTTTATTTTTCCTTCTTTCCCCCCCTTATTTCTCTCCTTTTTCCTTCTTCCCCCTTTCTTTTTTCCCTTCCCCCCTTTCTTTTTTCCTTTTTTCATTTTTCCTTTTCTTTTTTTCCTCCTCTCCCTTTTTCTTCCCTCCCTTTATTTCTCCGTTTCCCTCCCCCAACCCCATCAAAACACACAAACACTTTTTTTTTTTGCTTGTTCATTTTGTTTTGTTTTTTTTTCCTCTTTATTTTTAAAAATGAAACAGTGGAGTAAAGCGGTTTGTGGCAAAAAAAAAAAAAAAAAAAAAAAAGAAAACCAACCCAACAAAACCCCAACAACCAACCTCGCTGGAAGAGCAACGGAGCCCGCGTCCCCCCGTCGCCCCCACTCCACAGCCAAGCCACCAAACTGCCTCACGCGAGGGGACGGGGGAAGAACACGGGTTAGAGGAGGCAAAGGGAGAGGGAGGGGGAAAAGGTGAAAAGAAATTGGGGGAAAAGAGGAAAACCAACATCATTACAGGGAAGTACAATTATTTCGTTCTGAATAGCCTGGAACTGCGTTGGGGCGGCTGCCGGGAGAAGCAGCACCCTTGGGTGCACCCACAGCTGAGGAGGTGCTGGGTGCTGCCGGCGTCGGGGCGCGGGGATGCGACACCCCACCCTCAGCTCCACCATCGCCCCGGTGCTGCCATCACCCCGCTGCCGCCGGCCCGCCCCAAAAAGCTGCTGGGAAAAAAAAAAAAAACAACCAAAAACAATTCACCCCCCTCGACTGCGGTTCCCCCACTGAAAAAGGGGGCTCAGCCCCATGGGGCCGGGGGAGCGAGGAGGATGGGGGTGCACTGCTGAGGGAGGAAGTAAATATCCAAGTTCAAAAGGGAAAAAAAAAAAAAAAAAAGTCATGGAAGATTGAGCATTTAAAAAAAAAAAAAATCAGTCACAACCCAACATTTTGGACTGCTGAGGTCTGGAGCTTGTACAACTAATGACCACTTTAAAGTGAAAAGAAAGCCCATAAATTCTATTTTTAAAGAACATTTTTCTTTGGAAAAAGAGAGTAATTTTTTTTTTTTCTTTCTTCCCCTAAACTACAGCATGTGGAGTTGCCACTACCTAGTCTTTAATCTATGGTCGCTAAGAGGTAGATAAACAAAAATGAATTGGTTATATATAAGGTCGTGCCCCCGGGTCTGAGGGGCGGCGAAGCCGAGGGACTCGCTGGGCACCGGCCGCTTCGGGAAAACCTGCGGCTTCCCGAGGGGTTTCGCCTCCCCTGGAGCCACCCTACAATTTGCCGGGTTTCAATTCGGCCGCGGGAGCCGACGGAGGCAGCAGTGGCATGGGGGGGGGGTGTCATGCTTTAGGGCCAGATTTCCTCCTGAAGTCAAGGAATTGGATCCCGAGATGAATCCAGATGCGCTTCGAACGAACCGACGCAATTAACGGCTGGGGAACGAGCGCTCACACCCAGTATGGCCATTTGAAGGATTACTTTCCGCCTTGATGCCGGTCAATCCCATCAATTCCCTGCGATGATCCGCCAACAGCGATGGGAAAGCCCGGCGAGCCCAGCGCCGTTCCCTGCCGCAGGCAGCTCTGCCGGGGCCGCGCTCCGGGTCAGCCCTTCCCTGCCCCAAACCATCGGCAAACTCCTCGTTGTTCCTTTGTGGAGACCATTTCCCAAACTGCTCCAAACCGAACGGCTCCGGTTCTGTCGTACATCCCAACTCCCACGGCTTAAGTTATTATTTTTTAAAAGTAAAACGTCCCTTTCGGTGTTAACTCGTGCTGAGCTGCAGCACCCACATCTCTCTGTGGTTCATAACCCTCTGCTCTGCTGCGCCGGCAGGGACGGGCTGATGCCGTGGTCTGGCAGAGCATCCCACCACAGTCCAGCAGAGCATCTCACCACCATGGCCCAGCAGGGCATCCCACTATGGCCCAGCAGGGCATCCCACTGCGGTCCATCAGAGCATCCCACCACCACACCGCGGCAGGGCATCCCACTATGGCCCAGCAGGGCATCCCACTGCGGTCCATCAGAGCATCCCACCACCACACCGCGGCAGGGCATCCCACCATGGTCCATCAGAGCATCCCACCGCCATGCCCCACCAGAGCATCCTGCTGTGGCCCAGCAGAGCATCCCAGCATGGCCCGGCAGAGCATCCCGCTGCCGCCGCTCAGAGAGGTATTTGTCATCAATGAGAAAACTAAAGAATTCGGTAACGTACAGTAAAGCAGCAGGAATCGCGCACCCCGTCCCGAGTCAGCCCAGGGCTGACGTTTCAAGGCGTCTCGACTCAGCCACATCCTGCTGCCCTCCCAGCATCCTCAAGCCTTCCTCAGCAGCCCTCCTCCTCCTCCTCCAGCACGCAGCTCTCCCTAACCAGGACACCAAAACTGCCTCCACACGAGCCGGGCGGGTCTCTGCCGAGCTCAGGGGTGCTGGAGGCTGGATCCAGCCGTGGAAGGTGGTGAGGGACCCCCCCATCCATCCATCTGTCCGTCCCGCGGGGCTCCCTGGCAGCTCTGAGGTAGTTTGTACATGTACGTTTCGAGCTCGCAGCACCTGCACGGTCTCCAAATAAAAATGCAGGATTTCAGAGCCTCCGGCTGGTTGCGCTCTGCTCGGGATCTCATCCGCAATCACAAACGCGTTAAAAAAAAAAAAAAAAAAAATTAAAAGAAAAACCAAACAAGAAGAAAGGATGATTCGACCGAACGGGGACACATCTCTCTCCTCCCCAGGCACTCCTGATGCGGAGCTGCCGTTGGGCATCCCGAACTCATTTGAGCCTCAAACAGTTATTGCCAAGCGCCCGCTCTGAGGCTGCTTCCCGGGTACCCGGCCCGTGGCTGCCCGCCTTCAACCAGCAGCTCGAAGCCTCCCGAGCTCCAGCACCACCTGCTCCCGCTGCCCCATCGCCGCTCCCGGCTCCCAACGCTAATCCACAGCCAAATTCCACATCCCGCGGCCGGAAAAGCCCACGGCCGAGCCCGGGAGCCGCCACGTTAGGAGGGCGCTCAAAGATTTCGGTGCCCTCTCGGAAGAAAACGCGTTTCACAGGATCACATCGACTCCATCCAAACAAAGCAAAAAGCTGCAACGGAAAAAAAGAAACTAAAAACGACCGAAAAAAAAAAAAATCAGAAACTCCCCCCACAAAAAAACCCACCAACCCTCCGTTACTAAAACCTCTGAAAATATGAAAGTTCCAAAAATCTCCGAAGCCTACGTCGAGCGGAGCAGCAGGGGCCGGGGAGGGAAGACCTACATCGACACAAAGGGATTGAATTAAAGAAACGTCTTCAACTGTCTTAGAGCAAGTCTGCGGTTCTGACCTCCTGATTCAGGGTCTAGAAAACACTCAGAGGAGTCGGAGCTAGAAATTAAAAAAGGTATTTTGTTTTCCTGGCTGACCTTCACTGCTTTTGCTTTTCTTTTTTCATGCACTAAAAGAAATAAAACCAAACCCAACCCCTAACGCCCGGGAAACAGCCATGGCAGCTCAGAGCGGTTTCTTTTCAATATTTACAGTGGGTTTTCCTCGAGTTTGACTCCGTCAAGCCCGGCCCCGCTCGCCAGCCGGCCCCGCTGCCGAGCTCTCGGCTGCTCTGAGCGGCCGAGAAGGCGTCAGAGCCTGCAGGAGAAGGACCGTTAGCTGGGATTTGGGTCATTTTTTTTCCCTTTTTCTCTCTTTTTCTCCAGCTGAACGGCAAAAGGCGACCGAGAGCGCGAACGCGAACCCCCAAACCCAGGTTCTCCACAGCGCGGTGGCGGCGGCGGCTCGTTCCGGCGACGCTTTGCCCGGGATACAGCCCCGAGGAGCACCGAGTGCTTCCGAGACGTGAATTTCGTTCATCCTCACAGCAGCCCTGTGAGGTAGGAGAGCGGCATCACCCCCGGCGGGGGAAACTGAGGCACGGAGAAGTGCTTTCCTTGCTTGCTTCCCTCCGGGAGCCACGGCAGGAGAGGCAGCAGCGGCACCAGCCCTGCCTGCCCGCTGCCCCCTGCTCCACCCCGGCACGACCCGGCGAGCAGCACCCCCTTCACCCCGTTCCCCCATCCTGCCCCTCCGCTCCCTTCCTCACCCCATGGACAAGGACTTTTCTGGACGGCAGCCCACCCCTCGCGCACCCCGGGACGGGGCAGGGCTGGGGCTGCTCCTCGTCACGGGGAAAAAAATTAAATTAAATTACAAAATACACCCAAATTGCTCCTGCTAGGGAAAAAACCCCAGGAGCTGAGGGCACCTCTCAGCCCACCCTGCGGAGGCTCCCCGTAAAATACCTTTTACTCTGGCGCAAAGAGAGCGGCCAGAGGAGCTACTGGGGGGACGGGGATCCTTCCAGCTCCCTTTTGGGGTTCACCAGAGCTTTTTCTTTTCCTCCTGGCACCCATCTCACCGGCCAGCCGCGCCGGGGCTCCCGCTTTATCCTGCTCTCGCTCTGCCCAGCTCAGCTCCGGAGAAAGATGGGAGATGCTCGGGGGTGTCTTCCTTACCGCAAATCACCTTAAATAAATAATTTCCCTTGGGAAAACAAAGAGATTCCAAAAATAAAAAAAAATAAAATAATTAAAAAAAAAGCACCGATCGCTCCTACGTCACGGCAGCGGGACCGGCTTGGGGTGGGGAAAAAGCATCATCAAATGTTTCCCTGAATCATCAAGATCTAGATCTCACCGCAACAACCAGATCGACAGGGCAGGGGTGCGTGGGGCGGGATTTGGGTTTGGTGCTTTTTATCCCTCAATGATAGAGTTTGACCCAGTTCTCGGAAACGCTTGCTGTCGGAAAAGACAATTATAATCACCGATGTCTGAATACACTGTTCTGTGCAAGGCAGGAAATAAAAATAAAGTAGAGAGCCAGAGATGTCAAGTCATGAGAAACCGTTTTTCCTAGGACAAATGCCAGTCTGCCAAAAAAAAAAAAAAAAAAATTAAAAAAAAAAAAAAAAATGAGGAAAACCCCGCGGAAGCCCCTTTCCCACCACCCCCAGGGGCAGGAGCTGCCGGCCAAGCCCTGAGCTTGCTCCTTTGACCCCGAATTGATGGGATAAAACAGGGTCGGCGGTGACGGACCCGACCCGCGCTCCCAACCCACCCCCGGCACTGGGGAGGGGGCAGAGGCGCGGGGCGGCGGGACGGGACGGCAGCGCCCGTCGCTCCCGCGTTCACCTGACCACCGCCGAGTATTTTATATTTTGCCACCACCGTTCAGTCAGGGCTGTTTTCCCGCAGGTACGGTGAAAAATAGCAAGGTGGGACCTAACCCCCCCCCCCCATGAACCTTTTAGAGCGGGCAGAGAGGTCCAGCCCGTCGGTCCTCAGGGTTGGGTCCATCCTCTCTCTCCTCAATGTGCGTTTATATAGATAAAAAAATTGGCTCCCATTAATTTCTCTCTCCTTCTCACTTTTTTTTTCCTTTTTTTTTTTTTTTTTTTTTTTTTAATCGCTTATCCTCGGTAAAACGGAGGCAAATCTCTGTAAAATATTTAACAGCACCATAGTGGAGAAGATGGTTCGACGCTGCCTCCGTGGCAACACGGGAGGCCGGTTCATTTGGGATATATATAATTATATATATAAATATATATATATGGCTTCCAAGTGTTTGCAAAAAAAAAATACCAAACAAACAAAAACCAAAGCGCCTGAGCTGGGGTGGTTTAAAGCCCAGCAAACCCCGCGTCCCCCGCTTTGCATAGTGCACGCAGCCCCGGAGCCGGTCCCCGCCTCCCCCCAGCGGAAGGTTTCTGATCCCAAAGCTCTTGAATAACTCGATTTCTCGTTGGGTCGGATTGACAAAGGGCCCTTCAGCCGGCGGCAGGTTTCGGTTGGGTTTTCTTTAAATTTAATTCAAAAAAAAAAAAAAAAAAGGAAAGAAATTAAGTTTTTTCCAATTAGAAGGAAAAAAAAAAAAAATTGGTGGGCTCCAATTTGTCCAAGGTCTCGAAGAGTCGTGACATCTGACAGCTCTTGTGTTGTGGTGAAAGTCACTCGGCTGGCTGGAAAAGGCCAAAAAAAAAAAAAAATAATAGAAGAAGCTGCTGCCATCTTTTCCACTATGTCTGAAATTCCTGTCGTTCTCCATAGAGAGCTCATAACACTCGCTTCACCTGCACATAATGCCTGGCTCATAAGAAATTATGAAACTTAACTTCTCTTTTCATTAAAAAAATAAAATATTCAAGACTATCAGCTTTTATATAAAATATCAGCAAGCCCAAAAAAAAAAAAAATTCCATTGCTGAGGTAACTTCATACCTTGAGGTAGCTTTTTTTTTTTTCTTTTCTCTTCTTTTTTTTCTTTTTTTTCCTTTGTTTTTGTTGCTCACACACGCCCCCCCCCCACCCCGCCCCAGCCCCGCAGCTCCCAGGGGTTGCGTCGCCGCAGAGGACAGTAACTGCTGCCGCGGTCCCTCGGCGGTGCCGCAGGGGCCGCACTTGGAGCCGGGTTTGGGTCGGGAGGACGCGCCCGGGACAACGCCTGCTCGAGCCGGGGCGGGGGCTGCTCTCCGCTTCACACAATCAACGGTCAGTGCGGCGTTTGCTCCGAATTCCCTCCTTTTAGCCCCAAATCGGCTCACCCGGGGGGTTGTGCCCGGGTTTCCTCCCACGCAGTGGGTGCTGGGTCCGGCATCATCCCTCTCCCCCCAAAATTAATCCCAATTTTTTTTCCTTTTTTTTTTTTTTTTTTTTTTTTGCAGGAAAATCAGCATAAATCCACATTTTGGCTGGATTCGCAGCAGAAAACCGTGGCGCGGGGGCTCGGCCGGGGGCTGCCCCAGCCCCTGCCCTGGAGACAAGCCCTTCCCCTGCGGAAGGGGCGACGGCAGCAGTTACTGTCCCTTCCAAACACTCGCTATTCCAAACAAACCATTAAAATAGATCTCAGATATAAAATCCACGTAAGAGTGACGGGAATCAGTAACCATATTACATTCGTTTGACGTATATATTTGGTATCGTCTCATGAGAACAGCGATTCCTGCTGCAGAAAGGAGGGGGGGGGCTTGGTTCTTTTAAATAATGAAAAAAAAAAAGGTCTTTATATACTAAGAAAAACGTGCCAAATTTCCAGAATACTTTTTGCCCACCTAGAGAGGTTTGGAGGAGGGGGGGGATAACGCACAACGAGCCCCAGGGGGGTCCCTGTGTGCCCCTGGGGGTTTAAATCCCTGTGTTCCGCCCCGCTGGTTGAGCCCTGGGAGGCTCCGCCAGGATTTGGGGGGCACAAACCTCCTGCTCCAGGTGGGGAAACTGAGGCAGAGGGCAGCTGCCAGAGGCGGGGGGCCAAGGAACCGGGCACAAAGGTGGCCCCTGTGCCTGGGCAGCCCCTCTGGCTCCCTCCTGGACCCCCAACCCGCCCTGCCCGCATTTCGTTCCCATAATCTGATTACCGCAGAGATGAAGATCAATTCCATGTTTCCCACCAAGCGGGGGCTGCTTTGCCTTTTTTTTTTTTTTTTGGTGGTTTATTGCTGTTGCTTGAAGGGAGGAGGGAAAAGCAAAAGCTCTTTCCTCGCCCCTTCCCTTCCCCGGACAATTTGCCTCGTCTCTCGGACGGGTTGGCGCCTCCGTAGCGGAGATCACTGAGAAAAACGGTCACATGTTCCGCTCCTGCCGTTATTTCATAGGCTTCAAAAAAAAAAAAAAAATTTAAAAAATAATAATAAAAAAAATTATTTCTTTAAACTAACCTAAAACGAGAAGAAACATTCAAACAACTGAAAGAAAAAAATTAAAATCATCCTGGAAAAATCGAGGTGCTCTCCTGGCTTCGCCGGCTTTCCAAGGCACTGCAGGCAGGAGCACCCTGCCTGCCCGCCCGCCCGTGGGTGGCTTGGAGGCTGGAGCGGTGCAGCGCTCCCACGGGACCCAAATCCATCTGGCGCTAAGGGAGGGGGGAAGCCTTGCTTTAAATCCCACAGTGGAGCTTGTCACCCACGGGGGCTGGGAAGAACCCCCTGGCAGTTCTCTTAAAAATAAAAAATATAAGGGGGGAAAAAAAAAGAAAAAAAAAATCAAGATTAAATGTTCCCAAAGGCTTAACGTCGCTCTGGGAGCATCCACCAGCCGCGGGGAGGGAGGGAGCGAGGGGTCGGGGAGACGCAGCCGCCGGGCGCCCCGGCTGGGATGGGACCTCCGGGGGCTACTTAAATGAGGGGGCGAATGCTGCACCCGCGGGAGGGGACCCAGCGCCCCGGGCAGCCGGCGCCGCGCTGGCCTCGGCGGAGCGGCTGGTGGGCTCGGCGGCGCGGTGCGGCACCGCTCGCTTCATTTAAGTAGCTGCCCTGGCACGTGGAGCTGAAAACGGATCCAAATTTTGTGGTTTTTTTTCACCCTAGCCGTCTACCTCGGAAGCCAATCAAACTGCCTTTAATCTCGATCGGTTAATGAAACAATTAGCATCTCTCTACGGTAACTGATTCCCAGCCACTCTTAAGCCCGGCATCGGCTTGTTCCGCTTTTCACGTTGGTGTCGGTGCTGCTCTTATTTCCTCCGCGCTTGCGTCTGGCCGCTCTGTCCCTTCTGGTGCTGCTGCTTCACCTGGGCCAGGATGTCCCGGATCTTGCGCTGAGCCATCTGCGGGGGACAACAGCAGGGCGGGGAGCTGAGGGGGAACCCCGGGGTTGGCTTCGTGGCATCGTGGAGGATGCTACAGGGCTCCGGGAAACCCCTTCCTGCCCCGGTTTTAGGGTGGTTTCCTCCAGCAGGTGGGTTTGGGAGGTTATACTCTGCGTGTTCACGCACTCCCACAGCTCTCCCTGCTTCGCCCGCTGCCCCACACCATCACCCACGGCAAAAGACACAGCTCACCATCACCCGCTCCTGCGAACACCATCAGCGGGGACTGGAAAAAAACTTCCCACAGGAGGATACACACGTGGACACAACCCCATACAAGCCATCAGAGAATCCACCAGCGCACGCGCAGGAGCTGCCGGGGCCGTACCTGGCTGGCATAGAAGTGCCCAATGATCTTCACAATGACCTGCTCGTTCTCGTCGGGGGTCTGGTCCCGCGGTACCACCACCTCTGCCGCTGTCAGGTTCTGCAGCTCGTTGACCTGGTGGGGGGGAAGGGGCAGAGACCACCATGTCGCGGCGGGCGGGAAGGACAAGCCGCTCCGGGAAATCCCAGCCAGGCCCCTGGGACGTCCCCAGCAGCCACCAACCTCCAGGGATGTCCCACCCCCACCCCAGCACGGCTTCTTGCGTACGGTTTTGCCCCCTTTGCCGATGACCCTGCCCGCAGCCGAGGCGGGGACCCGGATGTGCGTCTCCAGCTTCACTTCTTCCTTGGGTCCGAAGAAGTTCTCCTCCTTCAGCTTCCCGTAAATCCTGCCCTGTGCCTGCGGAGAGGAGGGAGCACGCAGTCAGGCACCATCCGCGATGTCCTACCCCCGCGCATCCCCACCAGCTCGGGGGTCTCCATCCCTGGGACAGACCAGCATCCCACGAAATCCCAGTTTCTTGGGGTTTCAAACCAGCTCAGCCCTGCGAGAGCTGATGTTGGGTTAATCCAGCCACAGACTGGGCTCAAAGTTTGGGTCACCCCCCTGCTCATCCCTCCCCAGCTCCGCAGGGCGGCAGAAAGCAACACCCTGAACCCCGCCTCGGTGACAGCAGCGCAGGGGAAACCTTGAACTGAGCTTCTGGAGGGCCCGTGATGACAACCATGCGCACTTTGGAGTCTGGGGTCTCCGGAGGAGCAATCTGGAGGGGGGACAGGAGACGGTGGCTGTGGTGGGGAGCAGCGTTCTTCCTCCCCAGTGCCGCAGGATTGGGCCCCCACCGCAACCACCTGGGCTTTCCGGGTGGTTTTCCCAGCCAGAACAGCACCCGTTCAGTGGGGGCTGGCAGAAGGGGGTCCCCACCAGCACAACCCTACCTTGATAGAGGCACTTGCGAACCGGGAGAGCTGCTTGATGTGCTGGCCCTTCTTGCCAATGATGGCACCGACCGCCTGCGCGGGGATGAAGACGTGCACCGTCTCCTGCTCCGGAGGCTGCGGGGGACAGCGTCACCGTTCAGGGCTCAAGGTCACCGCTCAGGTCTCAGTGCCACCACAGGGATCAAGGCTTCAAGTCCATCCGCCCCCAAGTGATGCGCATGCCCGTCTGAGGGCACTGGGCTGAGCCACCACCAAACCCCGCGGGGTCTGAGCACCCTCTCCACCAAGTTTGCCACAGTTTAGAAGACCAGACCCTGCACCCATGCTGACAGCAGGGATGCTGAAGGCATAACCCTGACCGTCACAAGGGTCTTCTTCATGCAGGGGAGTTCCCTGAGCTGGATGCAGCAGCAGTTTGAGCTGCCTGGTGTCCACCTACCATGAAAGAGCTGTACGGCGCGGCCCCGGAGACGCTGCTCGGCGGAGGAGGTACTGCGTTGGAGGAGGCAGGGAAGAGGCCAACTGCAGCCAGGTTAAGGCCAGGGATGAGGTGAGATTGCAGCTGAGGGAGAGGGGAGAGAAAAGCTCATTGCTTTTATCAGGGCAACCTCCCAGAGGTCTCCCGCGAGCTGAGACACAGGGCAGGACCAAACCCCACTCACGCTCATGGCGGCCACGTCGTTCTCGTAGGCTTCCCTCACTTTCTTCATGATCTCCTGCTCCGCTTTGCAGCAGTTCTCGATGGAGCCCTTCACCGTGATGGTCCTTTCGGGGTTGTACAGAGTCAGGTCCTGCAAGCTGATGGGAAAGCCAGCGTCAGTGCTGAGACCCTGCCCTGTCCAACCAGCGCTACGCTGAGTCCTCCAGCACTTCTGATTGGTTCTACCGGGGTGCCGGGGACATGGGGTGCCCCTGTCACCATGTACTGGGACTGCCTGCTCCCAGTCAGAGCAAGGACCAGCATCATGCACTGGGAAGACCACTCTGCCTTCACCCAAAACCACAGCTTGAGGGTCAAACCCCAGTCCCGGCCACCAAACCAGCCGGTCCTGAGCTCTGCAGCACCAAAGGGACGGGGCGGGGAATACAGAAAACATAAAGCCAAAATGTTCAAGAGAGCTTTGGGGAGTGAAGCACCCACACCCCGGGCTGGTTCCTCATCTGACACACAGGCACCTCTGCCCACCCTCTTCCTCCCCGGGCAGAGGAAGGTGTGCCCTGGTTTCCCCAAAGGCAGCAAGGAGCCTTACGACGAGATGGTGATCTTTGTCTCTGTGTCCTGCTCCACTTTCTTCAGGTTTCGCCCTTCTTTGCCGATCAGGCGCCCCACAAAGTTGTTATGGGCCAAGATTTTCAGAGGCACTTCGTCAGCTCTTGAGAGAGGAATGAGGGGGGGGAAAAAAAAAAACAAAACAACCGTGAAGGATTACTGCAGCCAGAAGAGGAGGGGTTTGGTACAGAGGGACAGGGGAAGCTCAAGTCCCCTCGCTTGGAGCCCCTGGGTCCCCCAAACCAAAGGTCCTGCACTCATGGGAGCATCACCCAGCTCCGGGTGCTGGGATGGTAGCACCACCCAGCGAAGAGCCGTGGGTGGGATAGGCGTGCACAGAGAGGCAGGGGGAAACCTTACGTCTTGGTGTCCTTCGCCTCCTTCTGCATGATCTCCAAAATCATCTTGCAGGCGGCGGAGCAGCCCTCCGGGGTGGAGTGGATGCTGATGGCTTTTTCCGCGGCTCCCGCGTTTTCTTTCCGGTGCACGTCAATCCTGCAAGCAGGGGATGGGTGCTGGGGTGGTGGAGCGGCGCTGTGGCTTCCCGGCTGCTCCGCTCCTCCCCTGACCCCGTGAACTGCCCGGAGCTCACACTCGACTGTAAGGTTATATGCACCCAGAGAAGGGAGGGGAGTTAATTCTGGGCTCGATACTCCACATGGACGCAGCGGCTAGAAGCTCAAATCACAGAAATCCAAATAAGGCATCAGCATCTATTTATTTTAAGCAACAGGAGTGATGAAGTGGTGGAACAAGCACGTGTCTGGGGGATGGGATGGGCTGTCCATCATTAGACAAAGCCTTCCTTGGGGGACAAGAGCCATAGCCAACACAAGCTCAGGGGCCAAGCGCTAGCGCAGGCGGGTGAAGCTGTACAAGCTCGTGCTAAAGGAGACGGGCTGAAGCAGCGACCTCGCCTCGCGCCTGCCTGGGTCCCATCCCAGCCAAAGGGAGACATGTAGGCAAGTGCAGCCAAGAAAGTGTGGCTGGGACAAGGCATGGGAAGGTGGCTCTTGGACACACTGCTCTGCACGGCAGGAGAGCTGGAAGGGCCTCAAATAGCCCCTTCTCCAAAAAAAATCCAGCCCCACAAGTCACTGCAAACCATGAAGCACCAACCCGCTCGTGGGAGAACAGACTCACTTGGACTGCGTCTGCTTGGTGATGTTCCTGATGGTGGCCCCTTCCTTGCCGATGATGGCACCCACATACTGGGTGGGCACCAGGAGGCGGAGGGGAATATCCACCGGCTGCTGCTTGACCGGTGCCCCCGCAGAGACGGGGGAGCCCTGCCTGGGGGCACCGCGCGCCCCGAAGCCACCTCGCCGCCCGTTCTCAGGCCCTTGCATGGACTGCTCATCAGGGATGTAGGAGACCTTCAGCACGTGGTTCTCCAGCTGGTGCCCATTCAGCTTCATGATGGCTCTGGAAGGGGAGAAGAGATGGGGGTGAAGGTCCCTCTAGTCATCAGCAGTGAGGGAGCACCGGGAGCAGGGAAAGGAGGCGTCACCGATGCGGTGGGCACCCAGCAGGACTTTCCACCCAGCCTGAATGAGCCAGAGAATTTTAAGGGGAACCCCTCCGAGCACCCAGGCAAGGACAGGTTCGTGCAGGGAGCGATTCCCACATCTCCTCTGCCGTATGTCCGATGCCTCAAATCCCCCTCCCGGCAGGACTTTAGGGACTGCAAGAGCCGAAAGCCGTCGATAGATGGGGCTGGCAGCAAGAGCAAAGCCATGGCTTTGGCCACTGCTCTCTGCAGCTCCTGCAAACCTTTGGACCAAGACAACCCAAACCGCAGCTCTCCAGAAAGCGGCCAGGGACTCAGCTCTAGCAAAAAAACCAAAAAACAAAAACCCCAAAACAACAACAAAAAACCCCCTAAAACTGACTGAACAGAGACTTTCCCTGCTAGCAGGATGCGAAAGGACCGGAGAAAGATGCTCGATGAAGAACTCACATCCCCGGAGGAGGAAAAAGCCGGGGAGAGGGGATGCAGATCTGACAGCACAACTACTTGCGTGAAACTCTTTTGCTAGGTGCTTCCTGGTAAAAGAAACTCAAAATATTTCACCCCATGGGGTGCAAAGCGCAGGGCTGGCGCGGCTGGACAAGGGCTGGGAGCCCTTGCTGGGCTCCGCAGATGGACCCTGCCCCGTGTCACTACAGAAAGTAAAACAAGAGCCCGCTTCCCCCGTGGAGGGGATGTCTGGGGTTGACAGCTGAAGTATCACCGGCCGGGTGGATGTTTGGAAGCCGGTACTTTGGTGGAGTGACCACAGGCAAAGCAAAATAAAGACCAGTGAGTTCCCAATTAATTTCTTATTTACACTTAGTGCAAAGCCTGATCTTCCCCGGGCAGCTGCAAGTCTCCCAACGACACGGTCATCAGCCAGGTTCCCTGACACCCACCAGCTCCCACGATATTTGGTCTCATTACTACTGTTTCTGGAGACATAACTCCTGAAAGCATCAAAGTACAAGAAAATCTCCACTTTTTCCTAAGCAAAAAGTTACGTTTGTACTCTCTGAAGTGCAGAGAAAAGCCTAAACACTTGGATATCCATCTGAAGGTGAAGCGCAAGAAGCCGGAGCTCAGGGAAGGTGTCCTCAAAGGTTTGCTACGTTTCTAGCCAATATTGAGGAATTCTGGGGTAATCTGACTCACAGCACCGGGAATCCTGTTTTCTGCCGGTGGGGAAGGGGCTGGAGCCGCCGCAGGGAGCCACAGCTCAAGCCCCCGGGGGACCACGGGGCACTTACTGCCTGGTCTGCTCCCGGTTGGCGTAGGTGACGTTGACAACGGCTGTCTCGCTGTCCGTGTTCACTGCGAGCAAAAGAGGCAGGAATTAGAGAGGCGACGCAAACACCCCCGGAAAAGCCGAGGGAGCCCCTCGGACAGGTCCCTGCTGGGGCTCCCCGGGGATCTGCAAACATTTTTCTCCTGCAAGAGAGAAGTGTCCAAGGGTTCAGGCCACGCTGGGACACGGAGACTCATCCCAGGCAGCACTGGGATGTCCCTCCTGCTGTATTTAAAAGACCCCGATACATCACTGTGGTCCGCAGCAAAGCCACCGAAGCCAACTCCATCCCTCGTCGGAGCCCGGGGACAGCCCCAGGAGCTCCTCCGAGCCCTCCTTTCCGTTTCCAGGAGGGTTATGGTAACTCTGCTCTTTCACGGGCACCCCCTTGCTGTGGGGAAAGAGCTTGCGTGCCCTTGTGAAGTTGAGAGCTATGCTGGTGGTGGCATATGCCTCCGGTAGGGTCTCCCAAGCCAGACAGGTCTCAACTGAAGGGTCAGACAAAGTGTGTCCACGGGCAGGATGGGCTCACTAGCCTTCGGGCAACCATCCTAGGAGAAGGACAACTCTAACTCCAAACCCGGGCAGATGGAGCTCGTTTAGCCCTGTAAGGCCATCCATCTAAGAGAAGGATACTCTAACCAAACCTACGACCTGAGGACTTCGCTGTCACCGTCCAAGCTCGCTCGGCCCTGGCAGATGAACCTCAGGTGTAAAGGGTGGGGCCAGTCTCGCGCACGCTGCGCCTCACCTAAAAAATCCACCGCGCAGGCTTGAAGGGTGTACTCACGTTTGCAAAGCCCTGTAGCGACAGGCAAGGGACGAAACGGCAATACCACCCAAGGAGACCCTCCGGTGTGCTCTTTGCAACCCGTCTTGCCTATCCCGCATTGGCCTTTTCAGCCATCAGCGCGCTTGCAATAAGCGTGGGCAAAGCCCTTCCCAAATCTTCGTCCGCAAAGCCAAGCCATGATGATGATGATGGTAACTCTGCCATCATTAAACATCCCAGGGGCAATATTAAACCTCCTGCCTCAACTGATCGCCATTAGAGGCGGAGATAAAATCTGCCGAGCGGAGACAGACAGTCCCTGGCTGGCCTCGGGAGAGCACCCTGCACCTTCCCCGCCGCGGCCGCCGCAGGGTACCCACGGGCGGGTGTGGTAGGAACGATGCCGACCTGGCACCCAATGCGGGGACGCCCCCACGTGCTGCCCGAAGGCACCGCACGGGACTCGTCTTTTAGCAATGTGAACAAAAATAAAGAGCCCCAGCGACCAGGCTGAGACCTCCTGACATCTTCAGCCGCGGCTTCTGCTGACAAAGGAAAACCGCGTGTCCGTTCTCACCCTCCTCCCCCCACCCCCAAGAAATAGCTGGGGCAGAAAATATCTTACATAACGGCAAACTGGCACCTTTCTTCAGCCCTACCTTGCTCGCAGTTTTCTACGGTGCCATACTGGGCGAGCAAACCATCCAGAACCTGGAAGGAGGAGGGAAAAACCCACTTTACTCTGGGATCGTCAGGACAGACCGAGGAAATCTGATCAGTCAATAGGGGCAGCCTTCAAGTCATTAAGATTTCACAAGCAATTAGATGAAGGAAGCTTCTGCTCGTCCCAGGATGCTGGGCAAGGGGCCTCGGGGCCAGCAAAGAGTCGGGGAAAAGTCCCAGCAGTGGGCGGGAAGAAAGGATCCATTTTGTTCTTTATACAACAGAGAAATCACAGAACCCTGTTATTAACGGGTGGTTTTGTTATTAATGGGCATTAATGGGCGTATGTTGCTTCTACCAGTTGAATTTCCTCCTGTAGCGGAAGAGGAACAAGCTACGGGGATGCAAAGGTACAGCATAATTCAACCAAATTAATAACAAAGAAAAGGATAAATCAGTTTTAATCCCAAGTACAGAAACCTGATCTACCCTTCTCCTCTGGCTCCTCTTACCTCCCATCGCAGCTGGGGTGGGATGTTTCGGATTTGAATTTTCCGGCTCCTACAATAAATGAAAAATGATTAAAAAGCAGCTTTTGGTGTCCGAAAACGCGGCCGCCTCACACCGAACTCTTGTACATCGACGTATCTAATCAAGCTTTACATTTCCACACGCTACCAGGGTTTCTGACGGCTTTTGGCTAATTACACCCAGCCCAGCCAGTGCTGGGTTTATGCCGGGAGCTTCGTCGAGAACAAGATGCCAAAACCCCAGCGACCCTTTGGCGCTGGCTGGAGCCCCAACGCACGCACGGCTGGAGAGGCAGAGGCTTTCACCAGATAAATAGAAAGGTTAGAAAGCAAAAAGGGAGCCGTGCGTTCACGTAAGCCACCCTCCGACGCTGGGGCAACCCTTGGGATGCCCCCGACCGCCGGCGGGACCCGCTGGAGCATCACGGCCGCAGCCCAAAACCCGGCTGAGTTTTAACCGGGGAGATCAAGGCATGGGCATCCTGGCTCCGCCACCTGATATGGTCTCGGGCTGCTTCTCTGTTCACGTTTTTGGCTCTTCCTAACCTCACTTTTCCCAAAATAGAAACTCTTTTTTTAATCCCGGTGCCAGATTTGCCCCGGGGGTGCTGGCCCCCTCCACCCACCCACCCCTCGCAGTGCAGCTGCTGCAGACAGCTGAGAGCAGCCGCGGGCTCATCCGGCAGCAGCGTGCGGACACACCGCCGGGGCTGCCAGCCCCCCCGACACGCCGCCAACGCCCCAGGAGCCCCCACCTAACGGCAACGACACCTTTAGGAGCCCAAAGCTTCGAAAGATGCAGCTTTGTGGGCATAACCCACGCGCGAACGGTGCCAACTCCCCACAGATGGCTGATTCCTCCTCCCGCAGCGTTGGCCTTTGTTTTTCAGGAATAACCCAAACCACTGAAATTTAAGATGCTTGAAGAAAAGGAGGATAAATGCCAGGACCACAGCAGGCGGCTCAGCTTTGGGTAAATACCCTCGGACCTGCTCATCACAGACCTGGGCTTCAAATCCTGAGTATTTATGAATGCGTGAAATAATCCCAAAAAGGAGAGAAAATGAGATTCCAGATCCTTATCTTCTAATTACACAACTTCAGAAGGTGGCTCAGCTCATTTATCAATGAGAAGAAATCGTCTCAGCATGAAACGGCCCAAAGCCATCGCTATGATTTGGCCACACAGGTACCGGTTCCTCCTCGGTCCCTTCCTTCATCCTGCCACTGCCTCCAGCATCCCCTCGGATCCGTGCTGCAAACCCCCACACATCAAAATTCCCGACCCGGTCGGGTGGTTTCAACCAAAACCAGAACTGATGTTCTCCAAAGTCATGAAAGATTCAGACTGGAGGGATGGGACGGCCAGATTTGGGGCAGTTCTCCCCACTAAAAGTCAAAATGAACCACAAAAAATGAGATTTTCAGTGCTCCCACCAGCTCAGCCACCGAAAAGGCTCCGAAACACCAAATTTTGCCGCTCCTACAGATGCAAACCAGGTGGATGAGGAAAAAGAACCCAACCCTCAGAACCGCAGCGTGCTGCGGGGGGCTGCGGGAAGCACAGGGGGGGCCACGCTCCGAAACCAGATCTCCCATTTCCACGCTGATCCGCATCCCAAAAAGAATGGGAGAGAGACTAAGAAATTCAGAATGCGAAGAACGTCGCGGTCCAGGGAGGGTCAAAAGGATTTGAAGTGACAGAGGAAACCCCGTAGGTCTCCCACCACCCACCCCTGCCACGGAAACTTCTCCAGATAGCGACAAGCATCTGCACGGGCAGAGCATGTGTTCCGCACATACGTGACCAGAATCAAATGTGCAATGGAGAGAAAGAGCCATTTATGTCCTCACACCATAATTCTGCTGGTGGCATCTCATTTTCTCCCCCTAAAAAAAAAAAATTAATTAATAAAAGGATCAGATCTCCTTTTCTGAGCTTGCTGGAGCTCCTGCCCGGGCAGAGCATCGCCTGCACCCGCAGCAGCCGGGAAAGGTGAGGGGCTGCTCTGGGGCCCTCGCGCTTTTATTTATATGTTAATTAACCGGTAATTCCTCCCACCTCGACCACACCACCGGGATTATTTGCCGCTCCTAACAGCCTCCACCACTGATGGATATTAAATCTCCAGAGGGCGAGACAGGGTGAGCGGCACAGAACGGGATCCCGTGAAATCCCGGGATGAGCTGGCACTCCCAGTCCATCTCCATGGGTGCCCATCCTGCCCCAGCAAGGGGGGAACCAGGGCTGCATCCATCACCCTTCGGTGACATGTGGCTCGACATGGAGAGGGTGGAAACCTCCCCGGCCGATGAGCAGCCGCCGCTCGAATCCGGCTCCGTCCAAGTGCTCGGCAGCGGCTGTGGTTAGAATTACAGCGGAAGTCATGAATAAATAAACCCCGCTAGCTGCTTTGCTAGGAGCGGGTCCTGCTGCATTGAAATCCTCGCAGTGACATGCCACTCTTCACCCTGCCGAGCACGACAGCCCGGTTCTGCCCGCCGCCACCTCTGCGCCCAGCAGAGCTCTACTCCAAATAAATAACTCCGCGAGACGGAGATTCCCTGGCATTTTATTCATGACGTGCCAAATGCAGGAGCTCCTCCCTCGGCTCCCGCAACCTCTGCTCGTCCGACCTCGGCTGCCAGCCAGGACCGGCGCTCGTGCCCACCGGGTGAATAGGAGCCACGGAGCAGCCCCGGCATCTCCACGGGAGAACGTAACAGCTCTCACGGGTGCTGCTCATCTTATGCTGAAGGCAGGAGCCTCCCAGATCCTTGGGGTGACACGGAGCGGAATGATGGACCCGGTACAAAACCGTCTGTTTGCAAATCTGGGTGTTTCTGCCCACGTGCTGGTGGCTTTTTCTATTTAAGAAGGGAAAAAAAAAAGGAAAAAAAATGGGGTTGGAGAGAGGAGGGCGAACAGCTGCAGGGCTGTAATGGGAGAGGAACCGCAAGTCCCAGGGACAGATCCCACCACCATCCTCCTCCTGCTCCCAGAGCTGTGACAGCTCTGCTCCAATGGTGCTGTTTGCAGTAACGGGATTTTAGCATCCCGCCACATCCATCCTTCAGCCCCCGAAAAACCTGCCAGCACACCCGGCAGCCCCACGCAGATCTGCCGGCTCTCCCGCAGAGCCAGGAGGCAAAGCGAAACCTTTGAAATCTCTTGATGCTCTCAGTATGCCCTGCCCGGCCGTGGGTCGGGCTCATTTTGGGGGTAAACCCACCCACCTTGATGCACTCAGACTGTGACAGGAGAATGCGATGGGACCAGCACCACAGATGAGCTTCTGGAGTCAGTCCCTCAATACCTCGACCACTGGAAGCACCAGATCTGCTCCATCAAAGGCTTTCCTCGGGTTTTCTTTCAAAGAGCTCTTTAAAGAGCTCAACACACCAACAGGTTACACCTCACCGGGGTTCGGCTCTATGGTCTTCAAGGTCTTTTCCAACCAAAACGATTCTATGACTCAATGAAAAGCAAAGAGATGGAGCAACCTGGAGCGTCCAGGGAAGGGATGGAGGGATCCTCCAATATCCAGGTACCCTGGAGATTTCTCACCTGCACGCTGTGCCCATCAGTACCATGTGGGTCAAACCCAAAGCGCACCAGGATGAGCCTCCTCTCCAGAAGGGAGAAATCGAGGTGAAATGGGGAAAAGTGGCAGCAAAGGGAAGCCCCATTGATTCACAAAACATCCACTGCTGGTCTCCCACAGCCCCGGCGCCAGCTGGACACTGGTGTGTGTCCCTAACACACCCAGAGCCCTCCGAGCCCACACAGCATTGCTGGCTCTTGGTGCCGTGTTGGCAGCTGCATCCTCAGAGCCGTGCACCCTCGGGTGCCCACGGCACATCGACAGCACAACAAGACCGGTACCCACCGCAGCTTTCACAGAAAACCCTCATCACCCAGGGAGACAGAATTGTCTTTAAGAATCCCAAATTAGGTTTAGGGTTGGTTTTTTTTGTTTTGGTTTTTAATTTTTAAATCTCACTAGGAAACATCCAAGTGCCAATTCCAGCCATCGGCATCCCCTTGGATCCCTGGACGCATCCCCAGCGAGAGGGTGGCCAGAGCCTCCCACTTAATTAAGAATCTGCTGGTAATTCCCCGGAGTGGACTGGCTCAGTGGTGGAGTGGCAGGGACCCAAGAAAGGGGCACTAGCTAGTTAGGAGCCGGCAGGCTGGCCGGGGGCCAGCGGGAGGCTGGGGCCAGCTGCTGCGAGCCAGAGCTGATGGCAATGCAGCGCTGGCACAGCCCAGCCCCGCTCGAGGTTCCTCTCCCTTTTGCACCAGCCCCACGTGGCGTTTTCAAGGCGACGCTTTGGGAGGCAGAGCCAACCCTCACCCCACCATCAGCATCGTGCACCCCTGTCCCCGGCGAGGAGCCCCGGCAAGACTTGCCGTCACCTCGCGATGAGGATTTGGCCACAGGTCCCAGCTGAGACAAGAGCCGCTCCCTCCCAGCGCGGAAGAGCCAGAGAGGCGTTTGGAGAGGAGCATCACCGCACCCACAGCTGCCGAGCGGGCCAGCAGCGGAGCTTGGGGTAAAATCTGCATCTCCCCATCACAACCCACGGATGCGCCTCCTTCCCTGGCAGCCCCTGGGCACACGGAGCCTCGCGGCGCAGGGGCTTGTTTTGCCAACAGGATTTGTCCCCGAGCGCCACCAGCGCTGGCACAGGAAGGAGAGTAGGACGGAGGGTGCAGGATGCTCAGGTCACCCCGGCTGTTGCTTTCGGAGCGTTTAGCCCCCAACAACATTCCCTGTGATCCGCAGAGAACAAACGTGCTCAACCTCCTGGCCCTACCAGCACAAGATGTTCTACCAGGCTCATCTTCAGGGAGCAACGATGACCCCTGCGCACAGGGGTGACCCCCACGAGCAAAGCAGCCCCACGGTGCAGCCACCTCCAGCACAGCCACGGATTTTCTTGTCTTCCCCCACTGCTCCAGGTTTTGTCAGGACACCTTGATTTCTCTTTCGCCCCAAAGCCAGGGGCTGATTCAGTGAACATCTGCTGGAGAAAGGACTGACCCCAAGCGCCGTGGTCCTCTGCCACCCATTGCTCTGCGTTAGGGTGTCTCCAACAGCTCTGCAGCCTCACAGCAGACACACCCTCTGAGGGATGTTGGTTCCGGCATCTCCCTCATATCCAACACCTCCTGGACCTTCTCCATTCCCCACCACGTATTTCTCAAAGCGGAGGCGACTAAAGACACCAAGACGCTGAGGGACCAAGCTCTGACGGCGAAGTACGGACAAGCTCTGGGCTCTTGCCGACCCCAAGCACTGACCTCATCCTGGCCACCTCCTACCAAAACCATTTCTGCAGCTCCTGGGTGCAGGAGGACGGCCAAAGCCAGAGACATCGGGGGACCTACTAGAACTGAACGACATTAACGATGGCTTTTCAATCAAATGCAAATGTTATGCAAATTTGGGGGCTGAAAACACAGTGCATCCCTGATTCAATTAACAGCATTTCATTTATCTAGTTAGGCTTTGATTCAGGAAAGCACTTAATCCTGTGCTTAATGTGTTGTTGTTGTTGTTTTTTAATGTTTTAAACATTTTTACATAGGAAAATGCGGTTGCTAAGACACAAACGTTGCCAGGGGGACTCGGAGAAAAGTTGTAGCAGAAATTACTTGCTTTTCCCTTATAAATTGATAGGCTTTCAATTTGCCGGCATCTCCGTGAAGCAGGAACATTCCCCCGAACTCCCTTCACTGACAGCAAAAGCACAAAGAGGAGGTTCCTGCTGGAACCCCCAGCAGGTCCCTACCACACCTCCCAGCACAACCCAGCGCCGCCCGCCCGGGATCTGCCTCCAGGCTTTAGCCTCTTCACCTGCGATGCGCCGTTTTTTGCGTTGCCCTCCAAGCCAACACATCTCCCGGCTTCCCCACGTGCCGGTCGGTGGTTGTACTATCAAATCCACCAACACAGGAGCAGGCACGCGAGGTCCTCGCTGGACAAGCTCCCGCACTGGCAAGGCAGGAAAAAACCCCACATACCAAATAAACCAGATGATGCTCAAGCAAGGCCAGCGATCTTAATTCCCTCCTTAAATGCAGCATTACCAAGGTTTGAGTCATGCTTAAGCAGAGACAGAGTTCTGAATTTTTTTTTCTGAATCCAGACCTTCCTGACTCAGCTCCTCACAGAGGTGCAGCCGGTTCACGTTGAGCTTTCAGAGCCTTCATGGTTTGGAAGGAAAACCTCAATGTGGAAATGGAAAGAAACCATGGAGAAGCTTTCCCCCGAGTTCGCAAAGAGCCTAAAACCCGAGCTCTGAGATTTGGAGGCATCGTGGGTTTTTGAGTATTAATACCACAATGGTGAACGTCAAGAACGTTCAATTTGAGCACGTAAGTAAAAAAAATGCAGATCTGGGCAAGCATTTCCTAAAGGTTGGAGGGTGAGCCATAAATCAAGGGCATTTTTTACAGCACTGAATTCTTCTGCTGGAGCCAAGGTCATCACTGCCCTCTCCTGGCCACACTGCTCCCCACCACCGGTCCCCCCACGGCAGCATCACCCAGACACCTGTACCCACCTTGTGCCCTTTGCTTCAAAGCCAGGCTTCACTGCTGAAGCTGGGGGTTGAGGTGGATTCAGACTCAACCTGGGCTGTGATACGGGGCAGGTCAGGCGCGGTCCCACAGAGCAAGAACAAACAAGTGGTAGAACCCCATTAAAAAGCCCCCAAATACACCACAATTGAGCAGGATCCAGGAGGAATGAAGAAAGAAGACCATCCCTTTTCTCAACCTGCTTGCAGCCTGCTCATTAAGCACCAATTTAAATGATGACTTCTCTGTACCTCCCGTAAAGAAAAAGGAAAGGTCTCCTGGAGAACCACCCCCTGCCTCCAAAACAGCTTCTCCCACCAGATCTCAATGTCATCAGCGTGACCAACTCTTAAACTCCAACACCCTTTCTTCTAAAAGCATCTTGTGCTATTTTGAGCTGCTATCCTCCTTCCTTCCCACCCCAGCGACCCGCTCGCCCTCATATCCTAAATCTTCACAAGGAAACGGCGTCTCTATAACCACACACCAGTGAAAATCCTCCGCGGCCAGTGGTTGCGGTTCACTGGGGGACCTGGACCAGGCGAGAGAGGAACAAGAGCAAAGCCAGAGCTGCAAGGTGGCTGATGGGAAAGAGATTTGGGAGGGGAATAAAAGGAAGAGGAGGTTGAGAAAGAAATATGCAAATAAGTATAATGACAAGATTAAAGCGGCAGTAGCAGAAGGAAAAACAGCGAGGAAAAGGGGCTCATCCCTTGAAGAGAAACGATCCAAGAGGCCCCTCCTGAGGAGGTCAGACCAAGCCAATAAAGACATTTGGCTTCGCGCAGTTGGAGGGTGACAGAAGTGAACCGGCCGTAGGATTTCGGAGAAATGCATCATCCACGCACGAGTCTCACACAGACCCACTCGCCTTGGCTAGTAGTTATCTCTGGCAAGCAAGAGCGGCGTGATTAATCCTTTCCATCAATCATCTCAACACCCAGAATTTGATCTTGGGCTAATAAATCTGTCTAATTGGTTTCTCCCCATTAGCTCTCTTTTGGAAGCGCTTCGTACACGGAGAATCACGCCTAATAATTGATGAGATTTTTTCAGGAAGCTGCCAAGAACGAGTTGTCCATGAGCATCCCTTTGAAAGCCTTGAACTCCTCCCTGTTTTCAGAAGAGCTGTTGCATCCCAGGAGCAGAGGGAAGGGACTGGGTGATGCCCGGAGATGGGAAAAACACTCTGCCTTACATTCCCTCCTCTGTTAAACTGCTCTGTGCTACCTTTCCACTCCGCATTTTCCCCGCTGACCCCACGTGGATGGTGCTATGGAGCACACACCACATCCATCCCGTTAAGTGCCCACCTCCGAGAGGAGCCAATACCTCGGTGCTTCAGAAGGTGCGAGAAATCCCAAAGAGATCTCAAACCTCCTCATCCTCAACCGACCCAGCGGAAGACTCTAGTCCTTCCCCACACTTCTGCGGTCAGCCCTCGCCAAAGTCAACACATCAAGTATCCAAGGACAGAACAAGTTTAACAGTACATAACAGAGAGGAAAGACGGACAAGTTTCATACAATGCCTTCATTTTGCATTATCTTGCCATTCTAATTTGCTGGCGGGTTGCCACACATCGAAAGGCTCTTTCTGATGCTCTGGACACGCCCCAAAGCCAAGCCCAGCTAAACTCGGTGGGTCTTCATAAGGGGTAACACAACCCCAAACCTCAGATGGACATGCCGCCTCTGACAAACAGGTAGAGAACCCACCAGCTCTCTCCCAGCCACCTCCAGCCATGAGGCACTCGGTCTCACGGTGACCCAGCAGCCAGAAAGACACATTCACCCCTTAAGAATAATCTGAAATGTCAATTCTCAAACTGACCTTAGGCAAACCTGGTGGCACTGGCTGGACTATGAGCACGCCAACGAAAGTGATGTTTAAGGTGAATTTTCTTGCAGACCATTACATGGGGAGGGGTGCCAGAAGTGGGACTTGTTCCTCGCCCCGTCTCTTACCCATGGACCTCAAAGCACTTCAAGACCATCACTTCAGAGCACAGCAAACGCAACAAACTCTAAGGTTGGCAAGGGAGCACACAGCGTCATCGGCATGTCCTCAAAGTGTGGAAGGAAGCATGGACAACTCCACAGGGCTGCTGGCTTCCTCCGCCCCTGGTACCAACATAAAAACCTGAATAAAAGCCACACGAGATAAAGTACATTCTGCACTTTGGTGCATCCTGCTCATTTCAGAGCACCTCCCACCACCCACCAGGGCTGACTTTGCATAGAAAAGGTCCCAAGCGTGGATTCTCACCTGCCTCCGGAAGCTGCAAGATCAGCCATCGATACAGGAGATGTCTCGGTCCCACCACATCTCCCACCAAATCCAACCACAAACCCACAGCATGGTCACACCAACTGCCACCCTTCACCACCGCCTTCATCAGGGTGCCAGGGATGAGGGTTCAGCAGGCAGCTGGGGGCCACCCATGAACCTCTCACCCACTTCTCCTTGCCATGAGAGGGCACCTCTGCCCTCCTCCATTGCCCGGGGTGCTTTTCAAACTGGTTTCCAGTGGCTCTGGGGGATGCTTTGAGACGAGTTGAGGCTTCTCAAGGCAGCCAAGTGAACCTTTGGGCAGCTCCCACGCAGCCGGCATCAGCAGGAACCTCAAACCCCATCAGCACATGTTCCTGGGTGGGTCTTACACCACTCTAATTTCTCAATAATTAAGCATCGTTAGAGTGATTGACAGCTGTCACTCAGACATGTCTTACATAGTTTCACCTACAGAAAGCAGCCAGGGCATCTTTTTATTGTGTCTTCCCAGCTGGACAGGGGGGTATTGGACTCTTACCAACCCCATGGGCTTGGCACACCTCAAGCAGGGGAAATAAGAGGGATTTGTTAAAGCCAGGGGGAGCTGCGAGGACTCAGGGCCCCAACAACTTCCCAAGCACATGTCAGCACTGGCATGAGAAAGGAAGAAGAAACAAAACGGCTTGTGACTTCTGAGGGGTTTTCCAATTGAGATCTGTGCCGGGAGGAGGAGGAGGTGGATGAGGCAGCGCAGGGTCTAGAGGCTTTGAGGGCTGATACGCTGCGACACTGCAGTGCCAGAGAGCAGCACGGTGCCGCGGACCCTCAGGTACCGATTTGTCGGGTAAGACTGGATCAAAAAATCAGTCTAAGAGAGTCTCCGTGCCGGGCTCTGTGCCAGCGGCAGAGCCTGATTTAAGCCCGATCAGGTTGAACCAGTGCACTCCCTGCACGCAGACAAGCCCTCCGAGATCAAAGCGGACTCACAAAGGGAGAATCCAGAAGTTACGACACGGATTACACTATCTTCTGCACTCCATTCGAGGGTGGAGACCCTTTTGCCAAAACTCAAGTTAAAACCCGTGATGCCATACTCAGACCTGCCGGTCCTCCCAGTTTGGGTGGGGAGGTGGTGGGGCGGGGGTCTCAGGGCTCCAGCAGCCTGGGCTGCGAGCAGCACACTTGGCCCCATCACGTCGGGCACCAATCCCAGCCCAGATCCCGTCCTGAACTCCCAAAGCCCCTTACAGCCCCGGCAGGTCCAGGCAAGGACGACACACGGATCTGCGGCACCTTTGGTGTCGCTGTGCCCCAGCGGGACAACAGCTGCGATGTATTTCCCGCTGAAAACTGTGAGTGAAACCAAAATGCTTCCGTTCTTCTGGCTAATGGAAGGGAGAGAGAAGAAACTAAGGGAGATAAAACAGTACAAGTGAGGCTTTTTTTCTTCCCCTTCATTTCCAGCATAAATCTTAATTAGAAGAACCAAGTTCTTCACCAGATCTGGTTGAAGCCAGACTCGCTTTCTCTTGTCTTTCCTCTTCAGAAAGGAGGGGAGGGCAAAGCAAACTCTAAGAAAACACAGCCTAGCATTTTTATCGAAAAATGAGACATTACGGTTTCTCAAGCAGAGCCTGCAAGATCACCCTGTGGGGGCAGGAGGAAAGATGCCAACCTTGGCTGGCCCGATGAGGAAGCCAACGGCACCCACGGAGCCCACGCGGATGTGGCCGTGCTCCTCCTCAGGCATCTCTGCAGGTTTGGGAGAGGGTTAAACCTCCCCAGGTGCTTCCCTCGTCCCACCAGAGCTGGACCAGCCACAGAGGAGACGTGAGGTTTCCGGACGGGGGAAGCCATCCTATGCCTGTGAGTTCGGGGTTGATTTTTTTATCAAAGGGGTCGTGAATAAGAGAAGGAAAAGGTTGCGGCTTGGGTAGGACAGGGCAGGAGCTGGAAAACAGCAGAGATGCGGCTTTTCTTCTCCACTGCCATGCACCTCATCACAGAGCAAGCAACGGTGCCAAAGCAAAGCCATCTAAAGCCCACCACTACCTTGGCACAGGCAACGTGAAAAGCCAACGCGACAAACACCCCCCGAATGACTTCAAGGCGCCGTTAGGGGAACCCAGCACAAAGCTCTCTGAACATCTGATCCGCAGTTTTTCCTACGCGAATCCCCCTCGGACACGTTGGTGCCCTCTCTCCTGCCTGCCTCCCATAAATGTCCACCCCGCCAAGTTTCACTGGCTCAAACAGCGGCAGAAAGCAACTTTTCGAAGCTGCAGGAACAAGTATTCGGGGAGACTAAATATAAAATCGGCGCTGTGCAAACCCTCATGCCAGGCATGCGGCGGGGTGCAGCCGGTAAGGCACAGGGACACCGTGGCGGGGCGGACAAAGGCTCTTTGCTCAAGCCACAGCTCTCACAAAGTCACAAATGTTCTCTCCCCCCCCAATACGTATCGCGGGAACAAGCCGCAGCCGCTTCGCCTCTCCTCCGTAAGCAAGAAGAGGCTGCAGATGTCAGAGAAATTTGTTGCGTTATGAGTTCAGCTGTAACTGAACGCTAAACGGTGACTATAGGAAGTTCATGTGAAGTTGTATATTTAGGCTCAAATTCAGCACATGCCTCATTTTACCGCTGAGGCAGCCCCGTTAACTTCAAAAGGATGGCTTCCCCGTCGAAACGCACGTCCTTAGGAGCCTTGCGAATCCCAGCCTAAAAGCACAGCATTTATAGGAGCTTCTTGGCTTCCCATGAAATCACGCCCCAACAAACAACTCCAGAAAAGCCCACGGCAGCCACGAGCCCTTCTTCTGCCTCGGAGAGGTCACAACTCTCCTGTAGCTTTTGCTCACTTCATCCATTCGTTTGTGAACACTTTCACACCAGAGGCTCCCTCAGGAGGTCACAAAACACCCGTGAATGTCTTCACAGAGCAAAGCAAACGTGCCCACTGATACACGTGCGTGTACAAACACCCGCGACCGCCCACGGGGCGACCAAGTCTCCTCGCGACACCCTCAGAAGGTCCGAACCCGCAGCTTCGGACCATGCAGGAGCCAAAGCCAAGGCAGTGCTTTGCAGGTGTCAAACGCTGGAGCCAAGGTAGAGCTGGGAGGGAGAAGGGAGCACCTCAGGCATCGCCGCAGCACCACCGCGCCCCTTACCCTGCACCTCAACCCCTCGTCCGTGCGCGCTCCCGGAATTCCCAGTTTGCCAAACTTCCGCCGCGCAGACTCAACGCAGCGGCTCTCGCAGCCAAGAGCTCGGAAGTCGGGGGACAAGTGGCCCAGCCGGTGCCCCCAGCGCCCACCCGCTCCTCCGGGGCAGCGGCCACCTCTGCGGCATCGCGGGGGCGAAGGGGCAGGACCCGGGGGGCCAGGACCTGCCCGAACCTCCCGGGCGCGAGCTGGTGGATCCGAATCTCACGGAATAAGAAGGAATCCCGACAGTCGCGTTTTTCAAGAGTGCTCAGCACCGAGGCGCTAATCGCTTCTGAAAATGGAGCTTTTATTTAGACGCTTAAATGCATGTTGGAAAAATCTGGCTCCAATTGTGGGTGAAAATCTGGCCCCGAGAGCCTTTTTTTTTTTTTTTTATTCTCTTCCCTTCTATTTGGCTCTAGATCACAATTCTCCTGTCTCTTTTACACTCCGGTCCAGCAGGCGGCTCCCCCAGGATCTCGCTTTTAACCTTGTTAAAAAAAAAAAAAAAGGAAACTGCAGCGGGACCTTCGGCAGAGTCGAAACTTTCTCCTTTTTGCACAAACCCATTTCCCTGTAATCTCAAGTGCTGTTTACACATCGCAATACCCCCGGACCGCGCGGGGTTTGCATCTCGCCGCGCGCCGCGTGGAGCCCTGCCAGCTCCCAGCGGTTCCTGGGGCGCGGGGCTGCCGCCGCTTTTACTGGAGGTGGACCGTGGTTGGAGCATCCTGAACGCGAGCTGGTGGATCACGCTCAGAAATACAGCGTGGATCTCTTTCTGCTGGGGACTCCCCGTGGATTAGGGGTTTGGTTTCTCCGACCGGTTTGCTCCATACGGACCAGACAATTACGGTAGCCAGAAAAGTGTGAAATTTCAGCTCTGACCATGTCAGGGCTCCCAAGTGTCAGTTACAATAAAATAAATGACCCATTTCCTGACAGATCGCGAGGGCTCCTCCGAGACAGACAGACAGATTTTTTATGTTTGTTTATTTTCTCTTTTTTTTCCCCCTCCCCGACGGGAAGGCTGCGCTCCCCTGCTCTTTCGCATCAGGAAGTGGGAGCAGAGCAGGGATGCTCTTGCCCCTCTGCTGCTGCCCTGACAGCATCCTCCCAGCTGCTCCCATCGTGTCCTCAGCACCATCCCCACCAACCCCCCTGCTCCCTCCCCGCCGAGCTCCGCCAGCTCCTGGCCCCTCGCCTCCAGCCAGGACCTCAAGAAACTGTCCCCCTGCTCTTTGGGTTTTATTAGCCTCCTCGGGGAAGCTCCCATGCAGGGGCTCTAAAGGCAGCTGGAGTGGGCTCGACAGCACAGGGAGGATGAACAGTTTCCCAAAAGCACTTCCCAAGGCAAGCAGACCACCCGGGAACCCCAAAGCTTCTCCTCCAAACAGGCACCGGCACCCAAATTCCGCAGTGATATCAAAACACAGCTTGCTTCACTTCAGACTTCCTAAAACGCAGCCAAACCCCAGGAAAGGGGACAAGAGTCGGGCAGTGTCCCCGACAGGAAGGGCTGGCAGGAGCCAGAGATGGGCTGCAGGACCCCAACCCTCCTGAGACCCTTCCCAGAAAGCCCCCCCCCATTGCTAACTCTGTCCAGAGGAGAAAACCAAGCACGTTTCAATTAAAGCAGGATTTGTCTTCTACATCTATGTACTAAAAACTGTGAAGATGGCTCCAGCATCTTCAAGAGCAGGCTGTGGACACTGGACATAAACCAGTGTGGAACTGGTTTCCACTCCCCTCCACTGAGTTATTCCACCAGCAGCGAAAAACGGGCAGCTTAAAGCAGAAAACCAGCTTAAAACAACACCTTACATTAACTTTCCCATAGTTTCCCGGGGCACCACACGCATGTGTGTGGTGTAAAACCTCCAGCCCGCTTTGGTCCGAGACATCTGCCCTCAGCTCAGGGCAGGACCCGGGTGGGGAGGGACCTCCCGAGGTCACCTTGGCCAACCCCAACGTTCCCCTAGCCTGTTCCGCTCTGCGGGAACCCGGCTCTCGATGCCACCTGCACAGAACATCTCACAAGTCACCAGAAAACGCTGAAGGACGGGGACAGACAGACAGAGACAAGTCCGCCCCTCCAGCACAACCTTCCAGGCAAGACCCCTGCGGGTTCCACCACCTCTGGGATAAACTTGCGATTTGCAGGTAAACCCCAGCAAAAATTGTCTGGGCTCGATCCCCCGCAGAGTTCACACGTTTAGAGGTAACGAGTGGAGGACTGGGGAAGGCAGCCAGGCTAAACCACCACACACATCTCGAGTGGACAGACACCCCCGTGGGTGTTTCAACAAGTACAGGTTCAGAAAAACTTCCCTGGGGAGCAGACTATTTCCTAACTGCTCCTGCAACACCCCTCACACCTCTCCCGGCAGCAGCTAAAGCCATCCCAAGAGGATGCAGGACGATGTAGGACATCAGCCCCATCACTGATGCTTTTTTTTCCTCCTGTGCCACTTGTTGTCTCCTCATTTTTTAAACTCTGCTGGGCAAGTGCATTTCTGCCCCCCCAGGTACTCAGTGCACGACCCTCCCAGATCATTTCCATGCTTCAGACTGGGCAGAATAAGAATTTAGAGGTGCACGAAGGCTCGAACCCATCGGTCAGTGAGGAGTGAGGACAGGCAGACCTTGCAGAATACTTCTGCCGGTTCCTCGCCACTATGCCCCAGTTTATCCGAGTCTGGCTGGTGACTGGGAGCCCCTTGCACCCACAACCCAGAGGCAGCTGCTAATTTAGGAGCACACATCCTCACTTAGGCTTTTAAGTGCCTCTAGTCACGTGAAAATCAGGGGTTTCACCTAAAACTTTTGAAAAGCTACTCTCTGGTGGGAAAAAAAAAAAAAAACCAACAAAACCAAAATGCAGAAAAATCTCTGCGACCTCTTCAGAGGTTTTTTTCCAGAAGAAACCCTCAACTCTCAGGTTTCAGGCTCCGGAATTTTTCAGTTTTCCCCTCTCTTTAATTTTTGGGAAGGGGGAGACACCAGCATCCCCCGAGAGCTTCCCTATGCATTTGCTTTAGGCTCCCACTTCTCCCCATCAAAACTGTTCTCCAAAACCAGTGGCAGCACAAAAAAACAGCACACCTTCTGCCTGCATTGATGGAGGCACCTTCGAGTCCTAAACCCAGCAACTCTGGAAGGCAGCGGAAAGGTGGGCGCTGGAACCAGTGACCCCCGCAGGGAAGAGAGGCTGGAGATGGTTCCTCCTGCTCCAACCTGGAGCTGCAAAAACCTTGGGCCATCCCCAGCAGCCTGAACTCTCCCCAAAACCCTCCCGGTAACTCTGGCAAACATTAACATCGCTGGGGGCTTGGGCTGGGGAGGCAGAAATCTCCATTTTATTTTTTTTTTTTTTTTAAATTCTGAAAGGTCTCAGTTTTCAAAGCAAGTACTTTAACCCCAACTTCCCTTCGCCATATCTCTGTTTGCTTGTTTTTTTAACCTAAAAGGCAAAGATAGAAACAAATTCAACTGGAGAAGCGCATTCAGCCCTAGCAATTGCCACAGAGGTTCTCTCGAGAATTGAATTCATTATTTTCTTCTGCACATAAAACCATCAGACCCTTAACAAAGGGCATCTACACCGGACGGGCTCCATCTTCTACGGGTTCAAAACTTGAAGCTACAAAGTTTACGGTTAAACTGCAACTTCTTGGACTTATTTATCAGTTAGGACTCCTAGGTGGAAAGGGGGGAAATAAAGGCATTTCTCTGACTTCAGCCTGGCAATTGGTAAATATTCTGTCTCTCAGGTAGACTAGAATTGATTCAGTTACCTCAGGTTTAAACTGCATGGATTAAATTAACTGACAAGTCATTAACGACTAATTTAATGACAAATTATTTCTAGGTTTTTTCTAGCTGGAAATCATAAAAACACATCCATTCCCAAACGACTGCAGCTCTCAGAGGTGTAAAATCAGCAGCAGAGAGCTCCCAGCTCGGAGCTGGGGGCTCCCAGCAATAACGCTGAGAAGAACTCAAAATTTATTACCCTTTTTGGTCATCCAAAAAGTAGGAACAAACCAAATCCCACTAAACTTGACATCCTCGGGAAGGAGCACTCATGCCCCCTTGCAGCCCTGCTCTAAACCAGGGTGTTGCTGATTTTTCTTTAATAACTCCTACACCAAACCTGGTTTAAAGGGGAGGGATGATCTTAAGCCTGGATTAAAAGCATATTTCGTCTCAGAGTTCAAGACAGTGTCTTTATTTTCATGGAAAAGAACTGGCAAACTTTTTTCAGGTCGATTTTCAGAAAAGCCAAACATCAGGAGGGAGCAAGGCACATTTTTTGATTAATGCTGCCCAACAAAGAAATCACACTCGCTCTTATCAAAGATTTCTAAATATTTCGTTAGGAACAATTAATTGCCCAATTATGCACAAATACATGTTTATGAAAACATTAATTTGAAACAAAGACTGGGGGAAAAAAAAAAAGCCAATTTTGAGATTTCTCCGTACCCTGAACCCTCACGTCATCAACCACATTTAATAATTCCCGCCTCCGCTCGGGGTCCACGCACGGACCCTCCAAACCCACCAGCTGCTGGCGAGCGCCTTCTGCTTAAACCCACCCTTTTAGTTTGGAGTCTGTGGGCTGTTATCAACCCAACTCCCTCCCACCCCCCCCCAATTACTTGGTTTCATTCTCTCTGCTCGACTCACTTCCACATTCCTCATATTTGGAATGTCTGCTTGATGGATTCACTTTTTTCCCCCCCTCACCCCTCCTCCTCTCTTCATTCATTCATTCTTTCGACCCCATCGACTTTGGGCTTTTCAGCTTCCCAGTTCCAACCCCCCCCAACCCAATCCTTAGCCTGGAGTAGGAAAACGGAATTACTGTTTTCCTGAAAGAATCTTTTCTTTTTTTAACCTTCTGAAGAATAAAGCAGTAATTTTTAAGATTTTTTAGAAAATTCCTCAAGTTTCTCCAAGTTTTTCTATCAGCAAAGTTAAAGCAAAAATAACTCCCCAAAAAAAACCCTCTCCCAAGCAGCGACGAGATACTTCGAACAAACCTAAACTAACTTTAAAACTCCGGGTTTTTTTATGAAACGACATATTTCTCAGCACTGACTTTTCTTTAGTCTAAAGCATTTCGTTAAAATGGTTCCCCGAGATCATTAACATAATTCGCAGCTTTAAGTGTGATTTCCAGAACCGCTGTAATTAAACATCCCCAAACCAGTTTATCCTTCCGGGGGGGTTTTGGGGCAGCAGCTCCGCACACCAGTCACACCAGTCACTCGTCCTCGTGCCATATTAACACACTCAGCAATTTTTAATTTATTTCTACGGCGGCTTTAGGGACAGCAGAGATTTTTAAAGAAGGAAATAAAGCAGCAGGGACGATTTATTTCCATCCCGGCCACATTCAGGTCTAAACCCACCCAAATCCCTTTTCCCGAGCGTTTCTGTTTGCACTTTCGACTAGAAGAAAACACAACCAAAAAAAAAAAAAAAAAACAAACAACCAAACCCAGCGGTTTTTTTCGTTCAGAAATTCGCTGGGAAGCCCCCAGCGCTCCTGACTTGTTTTCCCACATTTCTAAAGGAAAAGAAAAAAAAAAAAAATTGATATCAGGTCTGGGGGGGGAGGGGGAGGCTGTGAGATCCCACCAAACCCATCGGATTTTGTCCTCCCTGCTCACACTTAATTAACCATTTCCTGTGCTGGGCGCCTTTAAACTGGAAAATCCAGTCTTAAAAACAAGCAGAAAGGAAAGAAGGAAAAAAAAAAAAAAACCCCAATAGTCGCCTTCGAGGCAGCCCCCCCTCCCCAGCCCTTCCCCGGGGCGGGGGGAGACCCCAAACCCCCCAAATCCCCCCGCAAAAGCTCGCTCGGGGCCAACAACCTGCCAAGTTTCCCCGCGGCTGCCAAAAAGTTGCCTTTTTCCCGAGCCGGAGACACAAACGACTTCCCCAAAGCGACACAAAGTAACCGCGGCCGCTGGGACCCCCACCCGGGGACACCCCCCGGCCGCCTCCCCGCGGCCCCCGGGCGCGATCGCGGCCCCCGGCGCTTTAAACGCACCCCCCGGGGGGGGGCTCTTTTGCACCCCTCCGAAAGGGGGGTCGCAGCTAAACCCGCGGCACAGCCCGTCTGCAGCAGAGAGGCGACCCACCCTCCTGCCACCCCTGGGAAAGTGTGTCCCCCCCCGCCCCCAGCATTTCTTTGAATGACCAACGCCAAATATTCCCGTTTTCAGCGAATTTCAGGGGGGTGAGATCCGCTCCCCCCCGCCCCAACCTACTGATCATCCAGCAGCACTGTGAAAAATAACAACAAAAAAATAGGGGGTTTCGGGGGAGGGTGGGGTCACCCTTCCCAGAGCCTTTCCAGCACCAGCCCCTCGCTCGTGGAGAGCGAAGCCCCATCCATCGCCCCGCCACGAGGCGCTCCAAAAATTAAATAATAATAATAATAATAAAAAAATAATCGTGGCTGGCAAATTATTCAGTGGGTTTGGGTTGAGCCCGCTCTGCCATAGCCAAGGCTGCCAAGTCTGGCACCCCAGGACAAGGGGGTGACCCCAAAACCGGGCTGCCAGCGGCCAGCCGAGGGGGGGGTTCGTCGAGAGACGAGGGAACGGGGAGAGTTTGGGGAGGAAGAGTTGGCTTCGCCTCCTCCCTCCGCGCCCGGGCGTTGAAGTAACCGCCTCGTCACGTGGCCGACGCGGGTTTCGGGCTGCGCGATCCAACGTGGACTATTTGGGGTTGGGACTAAGTCGCCCTCAGCCCGGGCGGCCTCTCCTTGAGCTGGGGAGAGGGAGGGGGGGTGTCTCTGTAAAAAAAATAAAAATATATATATATATCAAATACTCTTTATATTGGCTCGCTATCCCTCAGCGGGGCTGGGGAACGCGGTGGCCGGGGCTGCTCCGGCGTCCTGCTCGCCAGCCCCGCGCCCAACAACAAAGGGCCAAGAAGATGGAGAGGGCCGGGCTGGCCAAGGGCGGCGGTGGCGGCGGGCGAAGGCGCTTGGCGGGGAGCTGGGCGCTGCCCCCCAACGCCGCTCTCGCCCCCCAACCAGAAGTTGCTGGTGGGGAGGAGGTAGGCCAGCGCCCCACGCTCGCTGGGTTTTAAATCCCTCCCCGGCATGGCAGGGGGAGACCAGCCCCATGTTGGGTTTTTTTGGGTTGGTTTTTGGTTGGTTGTTTTTTTTTTTTTAAATGTTCTTTAAGGCTTCAGCACCAAATTCCAGCGACTTTCACTTTTTCGTGGTGTTTATTTATTTACCTTCATTTTACAGCTCTCGGGGAAAACAAAAGATTTCGCTCGTTTCGCCCAGCCAGGGCTGCGAAATTCTTCCAGTGCCACAAGTTTGAAAATCCCAACCCAAAGCGCCTCAGCCATCCATCACCTTGGGCCAGCTGCTGGAGGAGCGTTTAACCATTTCGGTTGGAAACACAAAAACTCGCTCACAGAGGAAGTTTTCTTCTTCGGGGGGGAAAAAAAAAAAAAAAAAAATCGAAAACCCAAGAAATCAAACCTGGATCCTCCAAACCGCCTCTCGCCTCGCTGGGGACGCAGCTAAAAGGCAAATCACCAACATCTCGGGTTTTACACGCGCGGATTCGGGTGGAATTTTCACCTCCTTTATCTTAGTTCATTTTTTTTTTTCCTCCAACAGAAATTCAAACTCAAAAATAAAAAAAAAAAAAAAAAGAGAAGAAAACGCCGCATTACCTTTGCTTTTTAGGCACGGAATGTTCAATCTCTAGCTGTTTTCCGTGAAGCTCCACTTTCCCTAAAAACAAAACGTGTCTGGTTTTTAAAACCTGGGTGGAGGGGTCAGGAGGCTGCGGGGAACACGCTGCCCCGCCAACCCTGGCGATTTAATTCAAATTACGCCGAGCTACGCGCAAATACGTTCCCCGATTCCTTCACAAGTGCATTTTATTAAAGCTACGACTGGCTTCAACTGGGAGGCGGTGGGAGTGGTGAGTTAGGCAGGACAATGTTCCTCGGGAATATTTAATTCCTGAGTTCATCTCGCTTTGAGGGGAAGAAAATGAGGAATAATATTTTGAGACCAATTCTTCGCCTTTATTGAAGCCCCGCGAGGAGCTGGCAGATCTCTCCCACCCCCAGGAAAAGGCTCAAAAATTGTAACTCCATGGCAGAAATGGATTTCTCTTTGAAAATGGAGTGGGGATTCTTCGCTGCTGGGTTATTATGATTTTTTTTTTTTTTGGGGGGGGGAGGGGGCAGAAAAGGGGAAGAGCCCGGCGGGGGGGGAGCCCGGGCTGAGTGGGGTGCCAATTAAAAAAAAAAAAAATTCAAATATTTTTAAAATTATCTGCTTCCCGAGGAGCTTTTTCTCTCGCTGCGAGCAGCATGGCGACCTTCGCGCTACTCCACACATCACATGCCCCAGGAAACCCAGTTTCAAATCAAAATGGCCAAAGTCCCAGCCCACCCGCCCGGGCCGCGACGGGACCCCCGCGCCGAGCCCCGCCGGCGCGGCTGCTCCGCGGCCTGCGGGGAACGGGGGGCGGCCCACGCGGGGCTGGGGTCTGCGTGGGGGGCCCGTTCTTTCCCCTCTACACACGCTGCTTTTGGCGGAGGAGGGGGGAAGAGAAAGTGGGGTCACACCCCTCCGCCCGCCGATCCAAACCCCGACGGAGCGCAACGGGGCGGGGGGCGCCTTGCGTGTGGGGCGGGGGGCTCAGCTCCGGGGTTCGGGGGGGGGGGGGGGTGCGGAGCATTCCGGGGAGGGGGAGAGGAGGAAGCGGGGTGGGGAAAGCGAGATAACGCCGCTTACCCGAAAAAGTTTCGATGGCTTTCATGGCCCACTGCTCGTCGGGGCAGTCCACAAAGGCATAGCCGGACTTGACCAGGAACTGCCCGCTGAAGGAGATCTTGTGGTCGTTGAAGACTTTCTCCAAGTCGGCCGGAGTCACGTTCTCGTTTAGGTTCCCGATGTAGAGCTTGTTCATGGTGGCGGCGGCGGCGGCGGGGGGCGGCGGCGGGCGGGCGGCGGCGGCGGCGCGCCGGGGCTCGGAGCGCGGCTCCCGGGGGGGCTCCACCGTGCGCCCGCGCCGTCGGGCTCCGGCCGCGCTCTGCCGCCCCACAGCCGAGCCGGGGGCTTGGGGGGGGTGGCTTTTTTAACCCCCCTCTTTTTTTGTTGGGTTTTTTTTTTCCCTCTCCTATTTTTTTGCTAGATTTTTTTAGGGGGGAGGGGGGCGGCGGCGGCTGCTGGAGGAAAGGGGGGGGGGTCCTCGGGGAGGGGGGGGGCGGCTCCGGCGGGTGGCGGCGGCGGCGGGCAGGGCGGTGGCGCCGGCTGCGGGGGCCCCCAAGTCGGCGGAGTGGCACTGGAGTGTCACCGGACGCCTCTCGGCAGCCGGGCACCGCCTCTAAATAAAACCGACCTGGAAAATGAGTGAAAATGTTTGCTGGAGGAAGCCACGTGGTGATGCGGGAGGGCCCGGCCCCCGGGGGGAGGGGCCGGGGGGGGGGGGGGGGCAGCCGCCACTTATTTATTTATTTTAATTTAAATACTACGTTATTTACCTCCACGCAAATCCCCCCCCCCGCGCCCTTTCCAAGCGAGGGGAGCAGCCACCCCCTGTCCCGCGTGGGTGTCCGTGTGTCCCCCCCCAGCCAGCACACACACCCCCCTCCCTCCTCCGCCCAACCCCGTCCCGTCGGAGGCACTTTCCCATCTGCTGCAGCCCCCCGCCCCCACCGCGCCCCTCCCCCCACCGCGCCCCTCCCCCACCCCTTTCCCCCGGTGCCTCAATGGGATTTTTCTGGGTGTAAAAAACTTCGGCATCAAAGGGGCCGGGAGGTCCCCTGGCGCCAGGGGATTGGGGATGGAGAGCGGGGAGAGAGGGGGACCGGCAGAACCCGCCCGCCCCCCCGGGGCTGGCCCGGCCCGGCGGGGCGGCTGGGGGAGCCCCCCCGGGGGGGGGGGTATTGTCCCCGGCATTGTTTTAAGCCCTTCATGTGCAGCCCCGCGGAAGCCTTCGGGAAAGGGGGCGGAGGTGGGGGGGGGCTCCACCCGGCACAAAAGGGCCCCACGGTGGAGGAGGGCCGTTCCCCGACGGGGCCGGGGCTGGGCTGGGAAGGGAGGGGGCGCGTCCCGTCAGCAAAGCGGCTTGTGCGGAGCAGCCCCCCCCCCCCGCCCCCCTTTCCCTCCCCGCCTGCCTTTTCTGGAGACTTTTTATTTTTAGGCTCAAGATGGGTCGAAAATAGCAGCGAAACCCCCCTCCCGCCTCATCCGCCCCCATTCACCCACCCCCCCGTCGCCTTCCTGCCTCCCCGACGGGGCGGGCGGGGGAGCCCCGGTGCGCCGGGGGCTCGGCCCGGGATGCTGGCGGGCGGGGAGGGGCGGGGGCGGCCACGGCTCCCCCCCACCCACCCCGGCTCCCTCCCTCTCTCCCTCCCTCCCTCCCTCCCGCCGCGCTGCAAGTAGAGGCACGGTCCGGCCCCTCCGCGCCTGCCGTTAAACGGAACGGGAAAACCCGCTCCCGCCCCGCCCGCCGGACCGGGGGCTCCGCTTTGCCTCCCCCCACCCCCACCTCACCCCGGGGGGGGGAAAAAAAATGTAAAAAATTTTTTTAAATTCCCGAACAGAGGATTTTTCGCCCATCGAGGGAAAGGCTCGGCTGAGCGTTTTCCGGGCGCGGCTCTCCCGGGAAGCTCCGCGCTCCCTGCGCCGACGCGCAGCCGGCTCCGCACCCCCAGCCCCCGCAGCCGCCTTTCGGGGTGACCCCGCTGCGGGGCCGGGGGGGCGGCCAGGGCCCCCATCACGGCCGGCGGATTTGGTTGTTCCCTCGGTGTTACCCAGATGTGACGGGCTGGTATCTGGTGCTAAATATATTTTTATTATTGGCCAAATATTTTTTTGTTATTATTTTTCTGCCGGCTGAGGAAGAGCCACGCGGAGAATTTGTTAGTAAATAAATCTGATCTAACTCCGGAATCAGAAGTTGGGGAAACCTTCAGAAATAGATGCACATGGCTGAGAACTGTTGTACGTGCTTAGTGCTGCAGCCTCCTAGGAAACTCATTAAAATTAATTATAAAAATCCTGGGAAACCGTCATTTACAGCAAAAAGCCTTTAGCTTTCCCTCCTGTAGCCGATGCGTTCTGTTACGCCGGGATCTTTGCCTTAAAAACATGCAGATGCTGCTCACCAGGGAAAGTTTGGTTCCCATCCTTCCAGCTGCAGGACTTGGCTCTCCTGGAAGCACCGAACCGCCGCAGCCAGCGGAGCCTCCGCAGGAGCTTTGCTGCGTCCCTGGGGGTCCCAGGGTGGGACCCGAGCTCCGGCTCCGCAGGTGAAGAGAAGGGAGCGGTGACAGGGGGAAACACGCTTCTCGCGGGGCTCTTGGAGCCTTCCCTGGGTGCGGGGACCCTGGTGTGTCCCCCCGAAGGCAGCTCGAGGCAATGCCCCCCCCCATCCTCTCCGGGTCTGGGTCGAACCCGCACCAGAATACTTCGGTTGTGGCTTTTATTGGTTTGCCCAGTCCCTTCCCCGTGTAACATAATCCTCTGCAATACTGAAACGAAGGAAACCAACCTAAAAAAAAAAAAAAAAAGGGAAAAAAAAAGAGGGAAAAATGGAAACAAAGAGGGAAGTCTTCAATTTCGATCTGACACGGGAGGTGATCAGTCAGCCTGCTCCTGGAGCCTTCCAGATGCGAGGTATTTAGAGAATGCGAAGTGCAGAGCCTCAGCCACAGAGCTGGGGGGCAGAGAGCTGTGTGTCCCCCCCCCGGGCAGGGGGCGAGGGCTGCCCCCAGCCCCACTGCCCCGGCTGAGCCAGGGCAAACCCAGCCCTGCACCCCCCCGCCGGGGAACCCCTTCTCCCCCCCGCTGATTTAACCGTTACCAGCAACTGCAGCAGGAGCGCGGGGGGGTTCGGGAGCCGGCGAAGGGCTCAGCAACAGTTTGTTCCCCGGGCGCTGGCGCTGGGAAAAGCCTCCCTGGCCTTTTCCCTCCCCCAGGGTTTTCTTGCACTGGGGGGGGAAGCTCTAACCATCGCCCTGAGGAGCTGATTTTCTTTTTCCTTGCGAGTTTACAAACATTTTCAAATTTTACTGCCCCACTCAACACAAAGCTGCTTCTGATTTAATACGTAAAATCTGATTTGGGCAAGAGCATTTGGTTTGGTGTTTTTTTTTTTTAAATTTAAATCTTTGAATCAGGCAGAAATGGTCTTAATGAGTTCTTACAATTTATCTACAAGTTTAAATAATTATTGCTGCCACGTGGGAGCTTGGGGAAATTTCTTAAGGGAGGAGGTTGAGGCTGGGTGGTAAATAATGCAGCTGAGATTTCACTGAAATGGGGGGTTGATGTGGAAGGGTGGAATTCCTGCAGTCTGCTGAATGTTGATCTGAGGCAGAACATATCTAAAATAGAAATATTTTTTTATGACAGATTAGCAGTAAACAAGAACAGATTATATTGTTATTTTTCTGCCAGTTAGCATTTGAATCTTTCATTTGGTTTTTTTTTTTGGTTGGTTTGTTTTTTTTTTTTTTAAATCTCTGGTGATATCACTAGTATTTAATTTGGACAACATTAAAGGTGCACTTAGAAACCCCAGAATTTGGAAAAAAATTTCATTTTTGAAAGTTTGAAAATATGTATTAATTACTCTCTAAATATGAGCTGAAAGTTTTCAGTAAAATACACAGGAAAGTTAAAAACACATATAAAGGAAAATACATAAAGTACATGTATAAAGGAAAAAAATACGGATTTTGTTTTCATAGAATCTGTTTCAATCAATTCTCAACCAGCAGAAACCATCTGAATGTGGAGCAAGCCCATCCTTAAGGCATAGGTGAGAATTCCACAGAGTAAAGGTTACAGTTGGGAAATATTTCCTTTTCCTTAAGTGGAATCCCAGTTTAAACCACCTTTTGTTGAGTTTTTATTACATGGAAAATATTCATGACTGGAAAAAGCAGCTCGTATCTCAGAAGATCGAGTCGATTACAGCTCGTGGTGATCAATTTGTTCGGAATCAAACCTGCTATGAAATGAAGAGTTTGCTTTAAAACAAAATTAAGGTCTGAGGGAGATGAGGAGTGACCCCCTGGCTCTCTATGCCTCTGACGCAGCCTCTTGGCACGTAGAAGCTGGTTTGGGGGAGCTCGGGAGCAGAGGAGCATCCCCAGCGCCCGGGCGGGGGCTGAGGGGTGGCAGTGCCCCTCTGCTCCCTCCAGGGTGGGAGCCTCAGAAGCAGCTGAAGATGGAAATGGTTAAACCTGCAACTTGCCCCAAGCTCTGCCTGTTCCCTAAACATTTTAGTGCTTCAGTTAAAAACAAAGCAAATAGCGCAATAAACTCTGGCTTCCAAACCAACTCCCATCCTGAGCAATCCTTTCGTTCTGGTACTGAAAGGCTGGAGACTCTTTAAAACAAACCCAACAGAAAACCACAACCAACCAACGAGTCGCTTCTCCTCTCCATCTGCTGCTCTGCAGATCCTGGGCTCCCACCAGGACCTGGTGCTCAGCTCCGCTCCGGGCTGGGGCTGCTGGCGCTTCCCGGGTCTCCTGGAGCAACAACCTGAATCCTCAGTGGGGTTTGCAAACGCGCGGAGAACCTTCCACATCTCCACCAAACTCAGCTGCTTTGCGTAGACTTAGTTTCCACCCCCCCAATGGAAATGGTGCAGTTTGGGGTTTTCTGTCCCTTTCTTGGGGTAAATGGGAAACCCGAACTGCAAGGAAAGGAAAATGCGGATGGGAATGAGCCCCGAAGCGCTGTTGCTCGGATAGTCTCTCTAATTTTCAATTTTGCCCCAATGATTACACCCCCACCTCTCCACAGCAGACCTTCCTAACCTGTCACTGCCGGTTTTCTTCCTCAGAAATCCCCGGGAGCAGCTGGGCAGCCATTTCCCCTACAGATGGCTGGAGCGGTGGGGGAAAGCTTTGGTCCTGGTACAACGATGGACTAAACTAACAGAGTGGAGAAAGCGTCGTGGGGGATGAATCCTGCCGTTGCTGAACTCCCCTTGACCTTGCTTCGAGTAGGAGCTGCTCTTTTGAACCCCCCTCCAAACATTTGCAGCACTTATAAAGCACAGATGAAGTGTTTTCCTTTCAGTAAGTGAAGGTATTTGTATCAGATTTCCTCCAGTCTGAAATAAATGCGTTTATATCAGATCTGTGCTCCACGAGTACAAATTTGGGGGCCCTATAATTTGAATCCCCCGAAGAGCAGCGGGCTCACCAGCACTCCCCGCTTCTCATCCCTCCACTTAAACTCCAGTAGCAGGAGGCAACGAAAGGCTCAGCCGCTAATGCCGCTGCATTTGTGCCTAAATCTTTATACCCAAAACAAGTGTATCCCGGGGGCGGGAGGGAGCCGCACAGCGACGCTTTCTGCTGTGGGTCACTTTAAAAAAAAATATATATAGGTCATTTCACAATCGAAACCTTGACCCATACCCCACCGCCTGCACCGGGGCGCCCACACCGCTGGGCTGCCGGAAAGGTGATGTTAGGAGAGCAGCGAGGGCACGAGGTAGAAATAATTCCACGTTACTGACCCGGCCACTTGGGCAGGCGTCTTGCCGTGGACCGGGCTGTCTAGATTCTCGTCCTGCTGGTACATACTTGGGATTTAGTGGGACTGATTATTTCCCCTCCTTTCCTGCAGCTCCGCAGCAACAAGCTCCCCAGCTGGGTCGTTCTGGCTCTACCTTCGCTGGAAGGAGTAGAGGACAGTTTCCACGACGCGCGAGCTGCCGCAAGGTGAGCTGCTCCCGGGGTCAAGCACAGGTAGCTTCAACGCTGGAGCGAGCGCGGATCATCTCAGCAGCCTCTGGAAGCAGCGGCAGCGCTCACCAGGCAGACGTAAGGGTGCCAGCGGTGAGGGTTGTACCTGCAGCTTGTGGTCCAGAAAAATCCCCCCCACACGGACGTTACAGGCGATGTCGTGGGCTCTTTGTCACAGCAGCGACTGTCCTGCAGGTCCCTACACCTGGGGGTACGACACAAGCGTTTCAGAAAAAAGAAACCAGCAGAGCATGCAGCAAGGAGAGGTCCGTACTCCCCAGGTTTTGTGGGTCCCCTTTGTAGCTGTTGGGGGTTTTTTTTCGCCCCCAAAGAACTGGCAATCAGGAAGGCTCCGAGACAGCCACCCCAGGGAGCTGAACCAGTCAAGAACAAGCGCCGGAGCCATAAAAGGCCCCAGGGTTTGTTTGCAGTTAAAAGGGAGCATTGGCTTTTAAAACCATAACTGGTGTTTTGCCATCCTGAAAAAACCAGTTCCATCCCCACACACCCCGGAGGGGGAGGCAGGCCTGAACCCAGAAGAGTGGGTGAAGTGGTGGTCTCACTCCAAAGGTGCCCTCCGAACCCCTGCAGCCCCTCACTCGCATCTCCAGCACAGCTCAGGGTTGAGCACAAGGGATGGGACGGGGAGCCAAGCGAACCCTTCAGCGGGAGCCAAAGCTGCTTTCACCGTGTTTTGGGAAGTCTGAGCCTCCCGGCAGAGCCCTGGCACCCGAGATCAGGTGTGGGGGTTCCCTTCCCGACAGCACCAGCCTTTGCTGCGGAGATACAGAGGGGCTCCAGGCAGCCCCAGGAAGGGAGGGGAAAGCAGGACGTGGGCTGTAGGGTCAGGGCTTGGGGGAAACGGGCTCAAAGTTAGGACTTGGGCTCTGCAAAGGTGCAGCAGGATGAGTGAGAATAAAGCGCGTCTCCTCCGCGAGACGCTGCTGGTATTTTAGGGAGAGAAACGAGCTCTCAAGAAAAGCTTTGGGCAGCAGCAAAGCCAAGAACAGAACCAGTCCTGAAGCAGGACCGGAGTTAGAATGATGCTCCAATGTCTGAGATTTCAGGGAGAGGATGGGAGTGGAAAACTTCAAATGCCTCTTTCCTCCCTCCCCGTGATGTGAGGAGCAAGGCAAACGCCAATACCGACTGATCGCAGCCAGAAGGGATCAGGAACCGCCGATCAGCCCAACACTCGCACACAAAATGGAGCAGAAAGTGCTATTTTCACCAGGGACAAGCAACACCTGAAACCGTCTCTGGCAGAGCAGAGCCCCACAAACCAGCCACCGAAGAGAAAGCCCACTCAGCACGTCCACGGGGAACAGGAGAGGTGTCGACTGTGCCGCTGACGGCGCAGTGCAGGAGCTGAACATGAAGGGGTTGCTTGGGAAGTCAGCAGCATTTCCACTTCTGAAAACTTTAGGGAACAGATCGGACTCGTCCTTTCAGCGCTCTAAGTGGAGCTGAGGCTGCCTGGGAGCAGGGGAGGGAAGGGGTGACCTCTTAAGGTCACCTCAAGCCCTATTTTCCATGATTACAGGGACATCTAATACTTGAAATGCTTTGTAATCGAAGTTGCCCTTGAGACGGGTCGGTGTCTCAAAGCAGAAGGACCGTTTCAGAAACGCAGCTGTGACCTTCCCAAATTCCTGAAACACCAACTCCTCGAGCCGGCTCTGCTGGGGAGCAGCGCGGTGCGGTGAAGCAGGGCAGCCCCAGCTCTCCTGGGTGAATTTGCGGGGAGACAACTGCCGCGGCTGGGTGAAACCTAAGCTAAAGCGTCCTCGGTCTCAAGCTGGGACCCCGCTGGAGCTTGTGCCATCACTTGTGGTATCAGCCAAGGCAGCCGATCACAGACTGCGCAACAAGGGTAGCGCTGCTGCGCCTGCGATGGGCTGAAGGTAAAGAGCAGCGAGATTTGCACCGCTTGGCAGACCCTCCGTTACCCCGGAAAAAGCAGAGGTGGGCACGCGGCCCTTCTCCAGGGCTTCACCCATCACCTCTGCGCTTCCCCGACCTGAGCTGGCACACAGTGGTTCAGCATTGTCGGCATCGATCACCCCGACAATGCACCGCCGACAGTGCCCGCCCGTCTTTGGGAACAACTCCTGCAGATCTGGGGGGTTTTTCATTTGTTTGAAAAATTGTGAGGACTTCCAGAGTGCTGGTGCCCTCCCACCTGCAACCCGAGCAGATGCCCTGAAACAACTGTAACTGCGAACCCTGGGTCAACATTTAATGTTGCAGGATACTTATTTCACTCTATTAACTTTATATCCTACCAAGGCACTTAATGAGAGGAAAACAAATGGGTTGCACTTTGGAGAAACAAGATATCGGGGTTGGCTGGGAGCGAGGTGCCCAGAATACGTATAATAAAGGCTCCAGGATAAACTATTCCATTTTATCGATCAGCAACCGCGCCAGGAGCGCAAATTGGTTATTTGTAACTATTATATCGCATCATTTATTTCAGCAGGCACGACGCTGCTCCACGGGTGAAAAGCTTTTGGAGACCCTGGCACCGCTGTGTGCTGCCAGCCAAGGGACCAAGCCGGGTGTGAAGTAGTTCCTGTGAAAGTGGTAATTGCTCCCTAATAGCGCTGAACTCTTAATCCACACTAATAACGTCCTTCTGAGCCTTTATCTTGATGCAATAGAAATGCAGCGATTTTTGCTGGAGAGGCTGGTTGTACCAGGGAGCTGGAAGAGCTCGGCACTGCCAGCGCCAGGGAACGCGGGACACGGCTCCTCCTGCACTCTCCCGGTGCGGGAGCACCGGTACAGGTTGGAACCAGCCCGTATGCGACAGCGTGTCCCAGCAGCACCTCTCAGAAGAGCAGGAAAAATGCTTTTTAGCCAGGAACTACCAAAAAAATATGGCCTTTCTGTGGAGGTATGTACCTCATCACGCTGGATCCTGCACGAGTATGGGACAAGATACACCGGGGGCACGGCGCCCACACAGTGAAACCCTCTCCCACGCCAAAAGCACCGACACTTCCATTTCACTGTTATTATTATCACGATCCCATTGCTCCTTGCTCAGCCCCATCAGCTAGAAATCCCACTTCTTTCCCATACAAATCCCGAGGCAGCTGAGCCAGCACAAACCTGGGAGGACACGCACACGGACCCCTCCTACATCCAGGTGCGTGGGGCTACTTCCCCGAGCAGCTCTGCCGAGCTCCACCAAAGAGAAAAACACCAGCAGAGCCAAGTGTGGTCTGCTCAGAAGGGACGGTGCTCTGCCAGCCAGCCACGTGGCGTGGAGGGACATGGTTTAGGGACCTGGCAGTGCAGGGTGAATGGTTGGACTCGATGATCTTAAAGGTCTCTTCCAACAGGATGATCTGTGATTCATGGGCACTGCTTCACTGGGGAGATGAGGTGAGCAGAGCTCAGCTTGGGGGTTAGGCTGGCAGAAACATAACCCCACTCTGCTCCTTCAACAGCTTGAAGCTGGGTGTGCTGGGGATCCTAGAGCAGCAGGTCCACAGCTGGGAGCAGCCCCTAAAAGGGGTTTAGGTGCAAAAATGTCATGGGTCCAGCTCTCCCCAAGGGAGTCAGAGCAGGTCAGACCTAGGGGAAGAATAACTTACCAGGCACAGAGTCCCAGCAGAACTGATGGGAAGGGGATTTACCCTGATGGCACAACCAACATCTGCAGAACATCTGCTCTCCTGGATCCAGCTGTGCAAGGGCAAGGTGAGGTAGTAGCCTCACTGACCCACATCCTCAGCAGCTGCAGAGCCACAGGGAAACACTCCATCACCCCAGACAGGAAAAACCCAAATGGGTGCTCAGGTCCAGCTGCTGCCCCTCACTCCCATAAGCCGCTGCTGTGCCCCCACCCTCCTCCTCGTTAACCAATGCTGCCCCACCAGCTCCTACTAGTTCCCCGCCTGCCACTCCCCATCCCAAGGTGTTGCCTCTTAGAATGTGTGTTTGGGGGGGATGGATAGATGCTGTTTTCAGTATTGGGGGTTTGCACGAGGGGTTGCAGACTGCAGTGGGGATGCCCAGACTTGACAATAACAACAATGGGAGCCCTTGATTTTAGCAAGGTTATTCCTTTCTTCTGTAAGAAAGAGAAGGGGCAGGTTGGTTCTCTCTAAGATAACACTTACACTTGGCAAAAGACAGAGATTAATGAAGATTTTACCATGGAAGGAGGTTTTACGTGGAATGAAGGTTTAGACCGATGCCCATATGTGTTACGCCCACAATCACTCTTGATTTTGTGATATAGAAATGTTTAATTGCCATTAATGTAAACACCTTTTAAAAGGTCATTTTCCTGCTCTGCGGGTCAATGGACCTAATGAAGCAGCTCTAAGTGAGTTTGAATTGCTTTGATTAGGTGCTTGATTTCCTGTTTACCTCATAGAGGTGGGGTTGGTCCTGCCCAGCAGATGTATATAAAAGCCTTGGAGGGTCTCCTCAGCTCCAGAACGAGCTGAAATCCTCCAGGCAGCTTCAGAGGAGCAGGAAGGTAAGAAGCTCTATGTCATCTCTCTTTTAACTTCATGTGCTATTTTTTTTTCCTGAGTAACATTGGGAGCAGTATCTGAGAGCATCAGGCTGTGGCAGGGCAGGACCAGCCCATCCCTTTGGCCAAGGTGCTCCCAGCGTGGCTGTGTTCTCAGTAGCCTTGGCAGAAAAGACCTGCAGCAGGGTACGGATTGGGTTGTGAAGGGAAGGAGGGTTGTTTCAGCAGGAGGTTTGGTATGTGGCAAAGAGCAGGGTGGGATCTGTACCTACAGAGGGGAATGAGGAGAAATTGGTGCTTAGTTGCTTTTTGGGACCTCCCAGATATGGATACGACAGGCATAATGCTTCTTCCAAAGCAGGCAGTGTCGTGCAGGGCACTGGAAGACCTTCACACAAGGATCCCAGCAGTTGCTCCTCTTGTGAAGTCAAATCACAGGTGTCCCAGGCAGCCCTGTGCCAGGCAGAGCTCGATGACTCCCGTGTCACGCAGGCAAAGGGGTCCTGTATTATGTCAGAAGGGGGCTTTCAGCAGCCTCAGCTGTGGGCTGCTTTTCCTCCCTCTTTGGGTACATTCTGCAGAGCAGCACTGCCCTTTCTTACAGCTAAGGCTATGATGCATTTCCTCTCCTGCCGCCATGAATACTTACACTAAACAGAACAAAATTCTCACACAACTTGGCTATTTTTACATCCATCACTGTACCCCTGGTTTTATCACCAATGTGTGAAACAAGAAGCAAATAAGAGGGAAAACCTCAGTTATTTAACTATGATTTTTTTTTTTCCTATCCTTATTGAAAATACTCCTCAGCTCTTCGTATAATAGAATTTACTTCTGCTGTTAACATGCTCTTTAACTATTTGTTGTTTATTGCTTTAGCTCTGAGTATTTTAGGGATTTTGCCTGTGCTCAGAATTTTGTTTTTAAGAGCGTTCCTCAGAACTCGATGTATCTGAGATAATGTAATGCATATAGTACTTTTCTTACTTAATAGGAAGGGCTGAAAACATTTGTAAAGGATGTCACCACTTCCCAGAAATAAAAATTGCCACAATTACAAACATCATCCTAATTTGCAAAGTCTCGCTCTCTCCAAAACAATAATTGGGCTGTTGTAAGAGCACAAATATCTGCTTTGAAGGATGGGATATTTGAGTCCTGATCTAGACCTTTTCTTTCCGTTACTGGGTTATTCCTGTTACCAGCAGCTCTCGTTGCAACACGGCTTCCAGAAATAGCTATAACAAAGAGTGAGGTGAGGGACAACAAAACGTATCTGTGAGCTGTGATCGAAACCAGTTTGGTAGGGGGTTTGCAGAGCTGGACTAGTAATTACAAGAGCTCAAATGTCCAAGGGCTGCTGAGCCGAACTGTGGACGTGAGGACCAGGAACAGCTTCAGACTAATAAATCAGGGCATCCCATCCTGTCACTGACCATGGGATACTTTTCATAACTGATATTTGCTGACTCTGGCTCCAGTCCCCACAAGGCGTCATCCATCCCCTCAGGAATCAGCTCAGGCTCCCGAACCCCGCAGAAGCGCGGTGTGGGATAGGCAGGAGGCTGTTGCTACAAATCCAGTGTATGTTCCTGTTCATACACTCAAGATTGAATCGACCCTTAAAGCACAATGAGGTACCCCCAGGGTCAGCTTGTAAACACAGAGGAAGACAAAGCCCTTGCCGCCAGGAACGCGCAACCCACAATGAATTTGATGGTTACAATAAAAGTACAGGGAACCACCAGTAAAAGCCACCGCAGTGGGAAAGAGCATTGGCATTGAAAAGTGATTTAACTGGGAATGGCAGAAGAGGGTGGAGAAGGCTGCCCAGAGCAGGAGGACTGAAGAAACACATTTACAAGCACGGGCACGTGCCCAACCACTGCACGTCCCTCTGCGCTCACTGTCCTGTCACTTGTGTCCTGTGTGTTACAGGAGCTGGACATCTGGATTGCCCTCTGCTCTTGAACAGAGAAACCAGCCAGGAACAGGATGTCTCTCAAAGTTCTCTCTCTGCTCCTGGCTTCTCTGGGCTTTGTTTTGATGGAAGAGAATGTCTCGGGGTAAGTGTTTTGGAAAGCTCGCAGTTGTGTTTTGAGCCTTTTCCAGCTCCTCACTGGAGGCAAATGGACTCTTTCCATTGGCATCATGATAAGTAGGTGAGAACATGAGTCCTGAGGTTGATCTCAGATAATAGACAGCCAAGCGTAAAAGATGAGCAAACGATAAGAGTGAGATCAAACTAAAGCCCTGAGCCTTTGAGCCAGGGCCAGGAACTCCCAGGTTTTCCCTACAAATTTCATGGCTCTGGGTTAGGAGGAACAAGCTGGAAGTCAACCAGCAGAGAAGGCGGCTGGCTGAGAACTAAACCAAGGTGTAATTATCTCACACGCATGTGGCTACGGGGCATCGGGTGTTTGAATGCTTCTGAAAATACGAGCAGTTCCATAAAGCAGGTATATAAAAAAGACTTTCCCTCTCTGTCCATGACTCCTGTTACAAAATTTCCAACCACCACCTGCGAAGATCCAAAAGAACCTTTATTAGAGCAGTAGGAGCTGCTAAATCCAGCTAGATGGTACTAAAAAAGAATCAGCCTTGAAATCCTTTGCTAACTTAGGTAGCTACTGACTGGGTCCATGCTGTCAGACCAGCGCTGCTCTCAAGGGCAGCCCCTGTCTCCTGAGCCTCTCAAGGACCCAGGAGAAGGCTTCCTTCACCCTCAGTGTGCAGCTCGCTGGAGGAGGGAGCCTGAGCACGCTCAGAGCCAAAGTCCACGTGAATCAGGCTAGGGCAGGGAAAACCATGCTGACTCCAGACTATCAGCAGATACCCAGAGCTCCTCTGCTCCTGACTTGTCTGATCTTGAGCAGCAGTTGGTTAGCAGCCAGCAAAATGGGTGAGGAACATGCCAGTGCAGGGTCAGTCACCAGTACCACGAGAAATTAAAAGCAATGGCAGACCCTTGCTGACCGCAGGGACCGCGTGGGCCACCACGTGTGACCCAAGCAGCGAGCGCTCGGCTCAGTGCAGGACTCACTGTCTCTGTGCCCTTTTCCCAGCGTAAGTATAAGGAGTCCCAGTGCCAGCCCAGTGCAAAGACGCTATTCCGAGGCCACCCTGGCCAGCGATTACAGCCGCACGGTGGATAACCTGCTGAAGAAGAACTTCGTGGAGTGGTTGCTAACCAGACGGGAGAAGAAAAGCGAGTAAGTGTGTAGAATTTGAGTGCTCCTCCGATCCAAACCGAGAGCTGTCGTCAGCCGCTGATGGCTACAGAAGAATGCGGAGCCGAGGATATTTTTCTTGGACCGCAGCAGGGATTCTCCAGGGAGTTGGTTTTCTTTTTTTCTTTTATTTTCCTAAGTCCTAGCAGTGTTTCTGGTCTGTCGGCACACAGCACAACTAACCCCCTCCCTGCCCAAGACCGCCTTCTCTCTGGCTGTTGGTGGATGGAGTGGGCGGGAGCTGCGGCTGGGGGAAAAGCGGCCTTTGGGCACCCTCTCGTGGTACCTCGGGCTGGTACCTTCCCGTTCTGTCTCTCCAGCAACGCTATCAAGCAGTACAAGAGGGAAGCTGAGCCCCAAGGATCAGCTGCCAATGGCCAGAGGTGGGAGCAGGGCACCCAGGAAGGCAGAGACTTCATCGGCTGGCTTCTGCAAGGCAAGAAAAACCAGAGGTGAGTGGGAGGCTGGGCAGGCTGGACCCAGGGAGGGGTGAGGTCGCCAAGGGTTTAACTTCTGAAGGGATGTTTTGAGGCAAGAATCCAACATAACAGCTTCAGGTCAGAAAATAAGATTTTAATTCCAAAAAGGAAATTTCCCATTTTGCAGTTCTGTCTCATGAGTGAGGAAAAGAACAAAGACCAGAAAAACCCTCCCTAGTTCTGAAATTTCTCCCAAAATACAAATTTAAAAATACAGATGATGGGGATCTTTTTGTGTTGCAAATGTCAGCACAACCTCATCAAAACCCACTTTGCTGAGGGCAAAGCATGGACTTTCAACAGGGCTGAAGTGCAGCCGCTCCTCCGACATCCCAACACCTCCATAAGGGCGAAGGCAAAACAAAGTGCTTTGACCTAATCAAAACAAAACCCTCCCAAAAGCAAAGTCCCCAGGGAGAAGGAGATGAAATGGATATATTTCTGCAAACTATTTTGATCAAATCAACCCACAAAGGGGGAAATCCTGCTCATCCTCACTCCGCTTGTTGACCAATTCACTTCCCAAAGAGAAACGAAACGGTTCTTTCCTCGTGTCGCTGTTACTACAAAAAGCCTCATCCGAACGCAGCACCGTGCAGCAGAGCCGCCCGCCTGACCGAGGAGGAACCTCCCGGTTGTTTCTGATCTGAGTGCTTCCCCAGTAAAGGGCGCAGATATTCTTTTAAGCCATAATCATCTCAAAACCATCATGATCACGGTAACGCCAGCAGTAGAAGCTCGCTCGAACCAGTACCTCCGGGCGAGGTAAGCGGGTCCATATGGAGCGCTCGCTCATGCCGTCGTTTCCCGAGCCATCTGGCTGGGAGCGCATCGGGGTATCGGCGCTGCGCGGCTTTGTGCTGTGTCAGCAGATCCGCAGCCTGTCAAGAGCCTGGCTCACCTCCCCCCGCCTCAGCTTGTCACAAATGTTCAAAAAGCAAATTAGACGCGTGAGTCCAAAGGAAAAAAAAAAATCTGTTCTCAGGCACTTTCTTGATTAAACAAAAAAGAGGGATACATTTCCTTTCTTTAACATGAAGGGATTTTAACCAAACAGGTTGCTGCTGCTCAGTCCTAAAATGGTGGCAAGAAAGAAAAAAAAAAAAAAGCACTTGCCTTACACAACCCCCATCCTTCAGGGACAGTCCTAGTGTCTTCTGGAAAAAAAAAAAAAAAAAAGGGCATTTCTAACTGCAGGGAGTCATGGGACTGTCACCCAGAATGAGAATCTGGGGGAATTTGTTGGCTTTTATAGCCTTTGCATGAAAATTGCTTTAGAAACCAGGGCGTGGGGGCTGACCTGGGTGGGGGACGTGAGCACGGTTCTGCCTCACAGAGGTGTCTCGGGCCAAGCTCTCAAACTCGGACACCGAGAACTGCTGCTCATACAGAGAACACCAAATCAAAGAATCGAGGCTTTGAGGGATCTCGAGAGGTCGTTTAGTCTGACCTCTGCTCCCAAGCAGCATCAGTGCGCCCTAAACTGCTCCTGACAGATGTTTGTCTAACCTGTTCGGGGGGAAGAAGGGAACCCTTTGATGCTAGAAATGAACCAGCTTGGTTAGCTTCATTGCTAAAAAACTGGGGTTTAGTGTCTCCCTTAATCTCCTTAATTGCAAATAAAAAATGCAATTTGCAGGGGAAAGTCCTTGGAAACAAAGGCTTTTTCTGAGCATGGAGTGTAGGTGCTTCTCCATCCATGCCCTGCCTTTGGGTCGATGACTGCTGGGTCTAAGAGGAGTTGGGGTGCGGGGGGGGCCACTGGACTGCTCCTCCTCAGCCCCCAAGGCCAACAAGACCCGTTCACTGCTGGGCAGCCCAGGTTTGCCATGCTCAAGGCTCTGTTGTGTGCAAGGAATCGCCACCTTAAAAAGAGATTAGAGCTTTTTGGGGGTGTATCTGAGTCAAAGATATTAGAAAATGAGGAAAATAAACCATCCCTGTGAACTCAAGGGGATGGGGATAGGAGGGAAACTGCATCTGGATTGTTGCCTCTGCTCCGTCTTTATGTCGTGGCACCTTTCTTGCAGTTTTACTTCTCTGGAAGGTTCAGAAGCTTTGAAGGATGTTTTGAACCAGGAGTTTCTGACATGGCTGATGTCGGCTGATCTCTGCAGACCAAGGTGAGTGGCTGTTCCACCTCCTGCCACGGTTCCAGGCATCCCCCCAGGTCCTCTCCCAGCCCTTGTCCCCAGAGGTCAATCCGTGACTTCAGGGTTTCTCTAGATAACCACTAAGCACTGGCTCCAGCTCGGCTGGATGCGAGTGAAGAGTTAAGAGCTCTGGCCAGAGTCTGGCTCTGAAAAAGTATCTTCAGACCATCGATACAACAAAGAGGAGGGAAGGCAAATTTCAAAAAATTACTGCCCAGAGCAGGGAGGTTAGTGAACCCTTCTCCCTTCTTCTTAAGGAGAAAGAGAGGAGCTCATCAGACCACTTACATTTTTCTGTGCTGTGAAAGGCATTCAGAGAGAAACACAAGAAACCAGAACGGCAAAAGGTGCAGGGGAGGGTCTGGAGGAGGCTTGAGGGAATGGCGAGCCCGTGCTGTGCTTAGCTTGGTGAAATGAGGCTGAGAGAGACAAAGTCACCGTCTATGAAAAAACAGAGCCAGAAAGGAGCTGTTTATGCTAATGGCAAAAGTTGGCACAAGAACAAAAAGGGATGAACTGGCCATGAATAAATGTAGGTTGGGAATAAGAGGCAGCTCTGTGCTGCAGACAATTCCACGCAGCTTGGTCAGACAATGTGAGCTGAGCGGGCAGCCAGCAGCCGGGAAACCAACCAACCGCTGAGCTCATCCCGCAGCCCTTCCTGCAGACAAACCCTCACTTCAGCTCCCTCCTCTGACCAGCTGCTGATTTTTCTCAAAACTTGTAGGTACTTACGATCAGATGCTAACTTTGATACACGTCTTGCAATCAAAAGGGATTTGAGAGGTATCGGAAGGGATGGAGGGTAGAGAAGGTGATGAATTATGTCTCGCTTCCTACAGGAACCAAATGAAAATGAGTTAGGTGCAGTACCACAGGAACTGGTGGTTTTCTTTCCCCTCTCCTGCTTCGTTAGGGCTGTGTAACTCCGGGACCTTCCCGAGGAGCCCCCTCTTCATCCTCCCAAGGCAGATGAGGAGGAAGATGTCTTCTGTACGCTCTGTCCTGTGCATACTGTCTGTTTTGCTAATGCGAGCAATAAAGAGTTTATTCTGAAGCTGAAACAAGATTGATTTGGGGATGGGCCATAAAATATTACTGAATTGCTTAAAACAATAAGTGTCCTCCCAAACAAGGCTCTGAAGGGTCCCCACGTGCCTTGTGTCAGGGAATGGGATGAACCACAATGGGGGAAGAGCCCAAGCGCACTTTTTTCAGGTGTTTGGGACCTGCCACTGTGCCATGACTTTAAAAATGATGTTGGCATCGGCTGGGGGCGGGGAGTTCAGGCCGGGCTGCACGGAAACCGCCCGGGAGCCAGCCTGCCCCTCCAGAGGGGAGCTGGGGGTCACCCTCCTCCTGATCCCCACCCCGAACCGGGGCTCCCCTGCGCCCCGAGGGCACCCAGCCGCACAGACAGGGACTTACCTCCATCTGGGGGGCTCCCCCCACAACGGGGGAGTCTGGAGGCCCCTCCAGTGAGGGCCGCCCGCACCCCAGGAGGGGACGCCCCCCCAAACCGGGCCTCTCCCCACCCCGGGAGGAACCAACCCCCAGCGGGGTCTCACCCACCCGCCCCCTACACACACACGGGGACCCAGCGGCGGGGCCCGAGGCCCTCGGTGCCGCCCCAAAACCCTGGGGGAATGTAACGGTAACGATGGGTGCCCGGGCGGGAGGGCGCCGCCCCTGGCTGTGCGTCACGCCGCCCGTCGCGGGTAGATGACGTCATCGGAGCGCGACGGGCGGTGGCGCCGGGATGCACCGGCGGGGGGTGGGCGCGGGAGCTATCGCCAAAAAGAAACTCGCGGAGGTGAGGAGGGGGTCGGGACCCCACTGGGGAGGGGGCAGCCCCCGGGGGGAGCTGGGCCGGGCTGGGGGGGGGCCAGGCCCGTGGGCGCGGGGCCGGCCCGTGTGTGTGTGTGGGTGGGTGCCAGAAGCGGTGCGGGGGGTGTCAAGCCCGTGGGAGCGGGACCAGGACCCACCGGGCCCGTGGGAGGAGGTACCGGGCCCATGTGAGGGGTGTCAGGACCCAATGGCCCCGGGGAGGGAGATTGCCAGGCTCCGGAGGGGTGCCAGACCCCACCGCTCTTGCCTGGGGGGAGCTGCCAAGCTCCATCGGTCCCGTGAGGGGATCGGGACCCTTCGGCCCCGTGGCTGGGGGTGCCAGGCTCGGTGTGGGGCCATCCCCGTCCTCACATCTGCCATCCTGGCCAGCGCCAGCCCGGCTCCAAACCCAGGGTGCCCCAAGCTTCCTGGAAGGCTCCCCGCTTGCCCAGGGCACCGGGCCGCATGTCCTCCTGCTTCACCCCTCTCTAAGGAGCATTCCCTCCTGGTCTCTGGTCCGCCCACCCTTCAGCACTGTCTCCATCATCCTGTTTTCCTCCTGCAGGCGAAGTACAAGGAGCGAGGGACGGTCCTGGCCGAAGACCAGCTAGCCCAGGTGGGGGATCCACCCCTGCTCTGGCAGTGGGAATAACCGTGGTTGTGAGCCCAGCCTGGGCTTCCATTCCTCCTCTGCTTTGGTGCCCAGAGCGTTATCCGTGGGAAGTGTGGACAGTGATGGCACCCACTGGGCTGTCCCACTGTCAGAGAGCTGGGCTGTTTGCTGCAGGTCTCGCCCTGCCTGCCCTCTCAGGACTCAGCAACATCCATCTCTGTAGAGCTGCTTCTGCCCCACATACATCACAGAGTTACCTGCTGCCCCTTCTGAGCCTCCCTCTTGGTGCAGAACAGCCCTTTGCCTGGTCTTGTCTCCACTGTGGTCTGATACTGGTTTGAATTCAGTGTTAAAACCGTGGAGAATTCTGATTTAATCAAGCTTTCCTCTTGTTTCCTTCCTTCAAGATCACTGGGGCCATTGGCACTGGGTGGGCAGCACGGCAGAGACCTGAACGTTTCTGGGACACCTGCCCACGCGGTGCCCAGTGGGTGCTGCATTAAGGAGGTGTTAAGACAGAAACACTTCTCTGCAATTCTCTTTCAGATGTCTAAGCAGCTGGACATGTTTAAGACCAACTTAGAAGAGTTTGCCAGCAAACACAAGCAAGAGATCCGTAAAAACCCCGAGTTCCGGGTCCAGTTCCAGGACATGTGTGCAACCATCGGCGTGGATCCTCTGGCATGTGAGGAACAGGCACCATCTCACTGTTCTCACACTGCACAGCTCACAGCGAAGCTGAAGTTGCCTTGAGAGTTGATGGGGTTTTGATTCGTGGCGTTTGTGAATTGGTGTGGTGAACCTTTGGGTGTTATTTACGTAAAAGTGTGAGGGGAAACAGGTGGAGAGAAGCAAAACGGCAACTCTGCGTTAACAGTCCCGAGCGCTCACAGGGAGGTCTGTGAGCAGCCACTTCACACCGGTAGCTGGTAAGGGAGGGTGTTTTTGCCGACGGTTCAATTGCTTTCCCCTTTCTCCCTTCACAGCTGGTAAAGGATTCTGGTCAGAGATGCTGGGAGTTGGAGACTTCTACTACGAGCTGGGTGTGCAGATCATTGAAGTATGCTTGGCTCTGAAACACAGGAATGGAGGTGAGGATCCCACTCTGTCCGGTTTCTGGGCGTTACAGTTAATACGAGGATTCTTTTCCCTGCGGAATATGAGTCGCGTGGCTCAGTGTCACGTTCTTGACTAGGTTTCATAAATGACTGAGGTGGCAGTTTTTATTCACTGTCCCCGAAAAGCCTTGTTTTGTTTCTATAGTATTGCAGCTATGCCGCTGGTTATCACCCGGCTTTATTGATCCCTACAGAAATCACCCAGCTCTGCCCTGATTAGGGAACAAAACCGTCAACGTGCAGTATGGTGGGGAAGGAGCAGGGGTCTGGGTCAGTCCCGAAGGAGTACGAAGGTGCCGAGCTCCTGCTTTGAGCCGGCAGTAGGATGGTCTCTAAAGGATCATAGAATACGCCAAAGAGCTGCAATACCAGTGATCAGGGCCTAATTAAAAGGTAGATGTTCTTCACTGCAAAAGGGCGATTTGAGAGCAGGAACAGGCTCCAGCGAAGGCAGCTGAGCCGTGAGTCCGATATGTCTTGGGGAGAAGGCAGCAGCTGACCTCTGCTTGTTGGATCTGGGAACAGAAGCGCCTCGATGCTTCTCCCCCAAGGCTGGATGCTGGGAACGCTGAACAGGCAGGGGTGAAGAAATGCACAGAGGACCCTTGACTGCTCTTGCCAGGGGGATTTTGTTGCTCTGCAGTAACGCTGTCCTGTCCCCTTCTGACTCCTAGGGCTGATAACACTGGAAGAACTTCATCAGCAGGTGCTGAAGGGAAGGGGGAAGTTTGCGCAGGATGTCAGCCAGTGAGTGTCTGTGCGTGACAGGAACGGGGAATCAAGGCGCATTCGGGGGAGAAAAGGGGGTGTCTGATCTCAGTCACTTAATTGGACTCCAAATTGATCTTAGCCACGAAGCCGCTTTCACGTCATCCACAATTCAGGACTCACCCATTTCAGAAAGCAGCCATGTGCTGTCTCTGGGAGTTGTTGCCTTGAGCTAGAGACAATTAGTCCCCTGCAAATCCAGCTCTTCCTGCCACAGTCTGCTGCCACGGTCTTCTGAGCTGTAAGGAAGGGACCAATACGTGTCACCACAGAAGCAGAAGTTAGGACACAGCTCACCATCATGATCACTAATGGGGCTGAATCTTGAAGTTTAGGACCAGCAGCTCAGGGGCTACAAGTGTCTCCGATGCACATCTGAAGGGTGCACAGAAACACAAGCTGAGTCTCAATTGCTTTATAAAAATTTTCCCAGCTGCTGATTACCTGCAACTGCAGCGAGCTCCAAGGAGCTGTTACTGCTCTTAGCTTCTGCACGTCAAGTCTTCCTCACCTACAGGACGTAGAGTGCAGTTGGAGAGGCTCTCGCTCTAAAGCCGTGCGTTGACCTCTGCTTCTCAGGGACGATCTCCTTCGGGCAATCAAGAAACTGAAGGTCTTGGGGAACGGCTTTGGGATTATCCCTGTTGGTGGAACATATCTGATCCAGTCGGTGCCAGCTGAGCTGAACATGGATCACACCGTCGTCTTGCAGCTGGCAGAGGTATCGAGCCAGATTTTAAAATACAACTGCCATGAGAGATCCTTAGTGCTTCCATGAGAGGGAACTGTGATTAGAGCAGGCCCCTGGGCAAAACTGTCCTTACTCTTCTAAACCGTGGATATAAGTCTTGACTATAAGCACATGGTATTTTCCCTCTCGTTTCAGAAAAAGGGTTACGTGACAGTCAGTGAGATCAGGTCCAGTCTGAAGTGGGAGACGGAACGTGCAAAGCAAGTGCTGGTACGTATGAAGGTCTGGTGCACAGCAGGGATCAGTGACAGTGAGAGCGGCTGCTTCTGCAGCAGAGCCTTTGCTGGGGCCGCGTTACCACAGCGTGCACAGGGGATCCTGCGCTGGCTGGTGGACCAAAGGCAGAGCACATGCTGCGTAAACGTGGGCTGAGGAAAGCAGAATCTCAGAAGCTGCAAATATTCCTGTAGCTTCACTAATCTCCAGTAAAACCAGAATCTTGTTAGCTCAGGTCCTACATAACCATGAAGGGGGGGATGTCTGAACTGTATTTCTCCTAGTTGAGTAAAAATTATTGTAGCCCAAGTCCTCCCCGCTTCCTTACCCTTCAACAACTGTGGGGTCAGGCCGTGATTGTGAATGGCTTCTCAGCGCTTGGTTAAGCTCAACTCCCAGTCTCCGCTCTGTTTGTATAGGAACACTTGCTGAAGGAGGGGATGGCCTGGCTGGACACGCAGGCGGCAGGAGAACCTCAATACTGGCTGCCCGCTCTCTTTACAGAGCTGTACTCTCAGGACATCACTCCAGAGGAAGCCAAGGAGGCAATACCGTGACTGCTGCGGGTCCTGTGCCTGTACCTCCTCCTCCTTGTGAGGGTATTTGCATATCACCCGAGACACAGGGACTGCAGACCTGAAATAAAAGTTTTGTAACGAGTGTCTAGCTTGAACAGTTTAATAGGACTAATTGGTCCTCGCTTACCTCTGCCTGTTCCCCTCTGTGGTGGGTGGAAATGCCACTTGCCATTACAGACAACTAATCACCTTGTCACAGCAGGAGGAAACTTATCTAAGCTGCTCTTGCAACTGCAGTCTCGGAGGATGCAAATGTGACTCTGGCTAAAGAATCTTGGAGCCAGCAGTGACACTGAGAAGCTGTCCTGGAGTCCTCTCTGCTCTGTGAGCCGCTGTTCCACTAAGGAGAACCACAGTCTAGATTCTGCCAAAACAAACTTTATTGCACAAAAAAAAAAAAAATCTTATGTACAATAGTATATAAACAGGTATCTTAGAGTGATTCTTGTGCATATATTTTCAACTCAATTAGGTCTAAAAATCTGTTGCTAAAACATCTCTGCCTAGAGCAGTCATTGGAGGATTGTCACTTTGAAATGGAAACATTCAGAAATGGTGGGACAAACATCAGAGCTAGAAAACTAATACTTCTCTTGTACAGCCACATGCTAGTAATGTGAGTAGTGTCCACAATAAGGCATTTTCTTGTTCCGTTGTACCGGTGGATGGTAACGCCACATGCATCACAAACAGATTTCAGAACCAGCTCTGCCCTGGGAAGGCAGCAGAGCCACAGCTCTACCCACAACGCTACTGAGTGGTGAAAAACAACGTGACATTTACAATGGGATTGAAGAGGCGGTGAAGTAGCACAGCTCGTGACTTCTCGGGAGACCCCGCTGCCTCCCCCAGACCTCATTTCAAGGTCAACACCACTTTATTTACTCTCTGGTGTGTGTGTGTGTGTTGAATCCTGTGTCAGTTCCTCTTTCCATCGAGGGCAGACAGGGTTTAAGTCTAAATCAAGCCAATGACAGACCCAGGGGAGTTTGCTAAAGGTAAAAAAGGTTCCCGAGTTGTTAAACGGCACCTTAATGGTTCAGAAATGTTTCCACTTTTCAGCTTTTCAGAGACTGAAACCAATTCCGTGACACATGGGGCATGGCCGGGCTGTGCAGCGCAGCGGGGGGCTTCTGGCCCCTCTTCCTGCACTGTTTGACAACCAAGGTGACAGCACTGGAAGTTCTCCCACCACCATCAGGAGTCTGAAACAGGGCTGAGCTGGTGGGAAGGTGGTTAAGGAAACTGGGAGAGGGCCCAGAACAATGTGCAACTTCGTGCTCAGCTTTCTATCAAAGCTCCCATAATAGTAACAATAAAAAAAGTAGAATAAGCTCTTTATCGAGAAAACATGACACTGCTCCAATCGATCATCACCAGGCTTGTGGACCTGGAGAAAATGGGTCTTTCACCTCCACCCGAGTTACACTGAACACATCTCCAACGTAACGGCACCGGTAGCCAGCAGCCAGCTCCCGGAGAGGCCGCCCTTCCTTCACAGTAAAGAGCTGCTGTCAAAAACGTTCAAAGCTCTGAAGTGTTACAGTTACTGGGCTAAGCTCACACTCACCAGGTTTGGCAAAGGAATTAGTCAGGAAGGAGGCATGTGCCCCTGAAGAACTCCACCCAGGAACAGTGGCTTCCCCAGCTCGAATGGCCCCTTACGTGAGCATTTGGATCAATGGATCAAGGTAGTGGTGGGGAGTGAGGCGGGAGGAGAAGGGTGGAAAATAAACCATTACACGGAGTAGAGAGGTGGAAAGCAGAGAGTACTTCAGTTAAGGAAACAACAGCTCTGTTCAGAGCAGCCAGAATAAAGCATTGCTAGGATGCTAAATTCAAATCAACACCTTAAATACACAAACTAGATTTATTTTTAAGTGCTTCCCCCATCTCTGACCAATGACTCTCCCTCTCCCTTCCCAGCACACCAGGGTGAACACTCAAGTTCGAGATTCTGGCAGTTTCCACTTTTCATCCACCCCTTCACACCTGAAGTCTCAGTGGATAAAGTTACCCAGGGCTTGAGTAAAGCATTCAGAAAGGAGCCCAGATTCCACCACTGCTCTTTATCTTTGGTCTGTCTAGAACAGTGTCTAGAAGAAAGACTTGGGGTAGATGGGCTCTGCAGAGCAGGGAGGCTCCATCTCTCCCAACCCGCACAAAAAGGTTTTGCCTGGACATACCCTGGACTCAAAAGTGCTCCCACAGCTACAGCTCCACATTCAGCACAGCCCCGGGGAAGGGCTCACTGTAGGAACAGAAAAGCTGTAAAGAGTATTCGCAGTCTGGATCTCATTCTTTAATCAAATGGAGAAAAAAAAACAACCAAAAAAACCCAACCAGTGTAGGTGTTTCCAAAAAAGAACCTGATGCCACATGCTCTGGCTTTCTAGCACAGTAAGTACCTTTTAAGAGTAGCCTGTCACAAGCTTGGCTTTGTCTAGCGTGAAGTCTTCTCGGTCAGCGTTATCCCCCAGAGCACATGAGGCAGAAGATAGCCCGCAGTTCGCTCCGCTCTGGCATTGGTTTCGTTGTCGAGTCTGTCTGGGGTTCTCTAGAGTGTGAAGACAGAACATCCCCACGGCTTGGCCTCTCCACTGGCAACACAGCTCTAAGCTTTAGAGCAACCTTGAGTGTCTGTCTCTGTCTCAGAGGAGCTGCTCTCAGAGTCTATTTCTGTATTCTCCTGCTGGTGTTTCTCTTGCACCTTCTGCCGAATTCCTTGCAAACGCACTAATAGGGACTGATAGTCAAAGTGGCCTCGTTTTTCACCAAAAGGATCCTGGAAGAAAACCATCGATAAGCCTGTTAATATAGACCACTATCCTCCCGGCAAGAATCAGAGAGAAGAAAGCTGCCTCAGAGCTGGGCAACAAACAGTCAAAGACTTAAGGGTGAAGTTCCATCTCACGACGGAGAGGCCCCTTAACTTCCCACTGTGTGGCAGAGGTTGAAGACTGGTGGTAGTTTCTGTTTGGAGGCTCCTTACAAACCCAAGCAAACTTCAAAACCCGAGGAAAGGCCAAGCAGACACGGGTTGGATTTCCACCACCAGCTTTGAGGAAGTATTTCAAAGATTTTCTGTCAGGGCTGCCCCAGGCAGGCAGGAAAAACATCACAAATGAAAGTCTCTAAAATCCAGAGGCCAAAGAATTGACCGCCCTTTCTGTTAGTGCTGCAGCCCCTGTCCACGTGAAAGCATCGCCAGTCTGATTCTACACCAAGGCTCCCTGCAGAAAGTCTTTGAAGATGATTTAACATTTGCTGCTTTTATCCCTGTCCCAGGTCGGAGACACATTGCCCGGGCTATGTAAGGGGGTGGTGGAGTTTACACTGTCCTGTCTGATGGGAATCTTTGGTAAAAGCCAACCTGCGGCCCCGGAGTTAACCAGACAGCACATCTGGCAAACACTCAACTGATCCTGCGCCTGGAGTGCCCTTGTTTAAACACGGGGTAGTGAAGACAACCACCTCATCTCCCCAGCACATTGTGTTCACGCGTCCTGCACTATCTACAAACGAGGAGAAAACCAGCCATGGCAGTCACTACCCCTGGGAACAGAGCATACCACAGTGATCTTCATAGAGCCTGGAGAAAGCGACTGAGCCCTGGCTCCTTGGAGAAGAAAGAAGAGCGGGCCACAGCTAACAGTCCTCTGATGGCACCAAACTGCACCACAGAGCCTTTGGCTCAGGACTCTGCAGCTGGAAGTCAGGCACACACCTTCCTTGTGGGAATTCCTCATTCCAAACATGAGCTCTCCAGCTTTGGGAATGGTTTAGATTTATGAATGACACAGCCAGTGACAGGTGGTAGAAAAAAGGGCAGAGACACAAGATCATTAAATCAGCCACCTTCGTCTTTTCTTAGGAGTGGAACGTCTCAATGAGTCAGACAAAAGGGGGCTGAGGAGGGAGGAAGACACGTCTGTTCCTATGCAAACAGCTTGGCAATCTAGTCTTTAAAGTCTGCCTTCCTGCAGGAACAGGCTCCCTGTTCAACCTGTCGAGAAGTGTCTGCTGTATTGTCACTGCTCCTCACCTTTTCCTCTCCCAGTGACTTTTGACTCGGTCACTTTCAGTCTCATGTGACAGCACAAGGAGTGTCAGAGGAAAGTTCCCATCTGCACTGCGAGCAAAGAAACCTCAAAAAAAGAGAAACTCTAGCAGTGACCCAACAGGAACACGCAGCCAGGGAGTTCAGCTGCCACCAGCACTGGATAATCTGCATGTGCCCTCCCTGCCTGATGCCAAATCCACAGGAAAGCAAACTGAACCAGTTCCACCACTGAAAGAAGGCGCTTGCCTGGAGAGTGTCTCAGGTCCAGCACTCCGAAATCTAACAGCCTTGGAAATACCGCATGTGTACTCTAAGCTGAGGGATGGCAGCATTCTGCCCACAGGAACGTCCTCAGGTCTCAGTTTCACGATTCAGTGTTGGAACACACAGTCCACAGAAAAGATCCAGATCGGCCCCATGAACCTCTAGATGCTGCAAGTTGTTGTTTGTCTCTAACCACACCCTTATCTAAGACCATGGGTCATCAGTGAGAGAATTGTCTGCCACCCACCTGCATTGTCTGTCCTTGGAGATAAAGTCTCTCTTTACACACCCCTTCATAGAAGTCATAGTATTCCATGAAGGATTTCTCCATTACGCCCCTGAACGCAAGGAGAGAGCAAACAGTCAGCACAAACTCCAGCGTTACAATGGTCACATCACCCACGGTCACCCCATCCCACTGAACTCCAGTTCATGGACACCCACACAGGGTGTCCCAGATGACTGACAGGGCACAGCGAGGCAGGACACAGTGAAATGACCACAGCACCACTGCAGCCGAAGAGATTCTGCACGTGTCTCCACAACAGTTGCGCTCCCCTCCCTCCGAGAGGGTTTTCCTCCCCAGCAAACAAGGCACATCTCTTCTGAGACAGAAGCCAGAGGATGTCACCATTGTGCATGTTAACGGGGCCTTTGTCAGCGCAGGGCTCCTGCACACACGCAGATGCAGCCACCCGCTTCAGAGGAAACAAAACGACTCTTTGCTGGATGAGGCAGAGTCAAAAACTTGCTCTTCCCTGCAGCAACTCGCAGGATCTCAGGAACAGCAGCCAGAAGTTCATCCTGCTTCCCCACACCCACTTTCTCACGCTCCCTCCGTGCCTATTCCCCATACCGTAAGGGCTCAGGACAGGGACACTTCCCTTCCAGCATGTCGCACACTGCTACGCGGATGGTCTCATGCCGAATGCACTCGTTATAGTTCTTGCTATCCCCGGGGTGTCTCTCCTGGAAACAGAATTTGGGCCAGTGAGTCCACGCGGCTGCAATGGCTCTTCGTCAGTCCCTCCTGGGCCCAGTGAATTTCACTGGTGCATGAACCCACTACGGCTTTGTCTGCTCTGTGTACACTGAGCTAATTTACACTGCAAATGAAAATCTGGCAAGACTCCACGTGTCTCCAGAGCCCTGGACTCACGCAGCCGTGGAGGTGGGTCAACCAGTAAAGTTAGCACAGAAACCTGCCTCTCTGAGATGCTAGAGAACAGGAAAACCTGAGCAGTTTGGTTCCTGCGTGACAGTATGTCCCAAGGAAGCCATTTCAGGAGCAGTGCAGCAGAGAAATGAAGAGCCACCCCACCTCCCCAGCAACTTCTTGAATCACTCTTGTTGTTACCTTACATATGCGTGAACTAGGCAGCCTCTGGTTCAGAGCGGCCTGTAACTCCCCCTCGAGCTCTGACTAGAGGCAGAGCAAGCTGGGAAAGAGCCAAGCAACATAACCTACTTCTGTCTCCTTTTCCAGAATGGGATTTGCCACCGAGGTGTGGAGAGGAGAGACAAATAGCTGCAGAACCAGAGATGCTCCACCTCAAGCTCTCACCTGCTCAAAGCCGGGTTCATTGTGATAGGGGTTCTCAGTCATCAGAGACTGGATGGAGATGAGGACTGAGGAGATACTCTGTGCTGGGCTCCATGCAGGCCCGGTCCAAGTGCTGAGGCATCAAAACAGAGAAGCACCAATTAACAACACAGGATTGGCTCAGTGAGCACCATCCCTCCACCTACCGAAGGGCGGAAAGCTGGGGAAAGCACTTCTAGACCTGACAGAAACACGGCAGGAAAAGAAAGAGCTGCTACAGATGCAGAAAGCACTGGGCACTGAGAGAGTTTTCAGGGTCCAAGTAGTTGATTTTCTCAACCAAGTGAGTACTGGTAAACCTTACTCCACTGCTAACACACTCAGGGCATCAGCCATCGGCTGAGGAAAAGGAAGATTTCCGAGCATTTTACAGGGAACTTAAAGCTGTGGCTCTGTCTCACAGCAGCCTGAACAACACAAGCTGCCAGCACTACCCTAAGTCCAAAGCAACAGCGCTGAGGAGCTAAGATCTGATTTTCGAGGCTCAAACAAGACCACTGCTCGTGCGCTCTGGGGTGCAGACACCCCGCACAAGGACTGCCACCACGAGCACCAACGGAGGCTCTGCTATAGCAATAAGGTGCCCGTTTATACTCACAGCAAAAGCCTTTGCACAGACCAGCATCAGCAGAAAAAGCTGCTCTGCTGCTTGCCCTTAATATCCTTGTTCCAGAAGCAGCCCTGTCTCCCTGAGAGCTGAGCAAGGATGTGCTGACCCACATACGTTCTTCCAAAATCTCGCAGCTCCCTCTGCGCTTCCCGTTCCTGCTACGGCCAAGGCTCTTTGTTCACCCTTCAGTAATTCAGCTTCCACGTTAGGGCACGAGCAATGAGGCAGCTTGAGTGGGAGCTGCTGGGCACTCAGCCCCCTGAGATACAGAGGTGCCCGGCACATCTCAGTGCTCTGCAGCTGCTGGCATCCAGCTTGCCAGATCAGGAAGACTCACTTCTATATTGAGGAAGGAGTTTCCCAGCACAATGCATCTCTCTGCCAGCCCTGGGCCAGTATCTATCAGCTACTTGGACCAGTAAGTGGCCCATGCAGAGCACAGCACCCCAGCAAAGGCGGTTGAATAATCCCATCGGTGCTCAGTCTCCTGCTTGGTTGATCAAATCCTGATAGCAGTTCAAGCTGTTGCTGCCCCTTCCTTGCCTGGTTGCTGCAGAAGGAACCATGGTACCAACACCCCAGTCCAGAGCGTCGGCAAAAGCCTTTCTTTACTGGTAACTATCACGGCTGGGGTTGGGAATGTCACACCACGGCCAGGGTTCCTCTGGCAGAGCTGTTCAATCAACCAGGACTTTCCCATGTCTCAAAATCTGGCCAGTGAAGAACAAGCACTTGCAGCAGTCGAGCTTGTTTGAACAGGCAGCATGGGAGCAGCGCTTGGAAATCACGACACCCACCGCTCAGCCCCACGTACTACGGGGAGGTGGAAGCCCAGAGTAGTCAAATGGCTCTCAAGGAAGTTCTTAGCGGCTTTTAATTTTATTTATTTATTTTTAAACCCACACAGAGAGAGGAAATTAAAACCACAAACCCCTTCTTTCAAACACCATTAAGGACCAGGCTGAAAGCGGAAGGAACACAGTGCCTGGCCCGAGGCTTTGCGAGGGGAAGCAGGAGGAAAGCAGCAGCATCCACTCAACCTCGTGCTTCCCCTGCTCCCTTCTCAGGTGTTAGACTCTTATTGTAGTGAAGAAATGTGTGCTGCTTTACGACTCTGATTCTGCACACGACTTCACCGAAGCATAAAGGTGCATCCGAGCACATCTCTGGGGCAAGGTCAGGGCACGAAGCGCTCAGAAGGATGCGTGAGGCAGAACACGGCCTGCGGCCACCTCCTGGTTCCCCACCAAAACAGCCAAAGTCTCCTCTTACCCCAGAATACTCAGGCAGACTTTCCCATTGCGGTAGAAGTTGGGGTTAAACCTCACTGTGTTATTTCCCGTTGTCATCAGTTTGACCCGTGGTGGGTGGATGGGATAATCTGGAGGACAGCGAAACAGGAACAAGAAGAAACCCCCTTCATAAGGCGTGTCAAATGGGCCTGTGATCAATGCATGAATCTGGAAAACAAAAGCCCGTCTTGCGCACCACTTCAAAACCGTGCAGCACCGTCAACACCCTCAGCAGCGACGGCCACAAACCTCCACCCTGGCAGCAGCACGGAGGCTCCCCCAAGCACACGCCGTGCCCAGCCCTCCCTCCTCCCCTCGCAGCCAGTGCCGCTGCTGCTGCTGCGCACTTCACTCCCCTCTGCCACGCTCAAGGCGCAAAGCAGGTTTCCAGCGCGAGGGTTGGCCAGAGTCCACAACAGCTGCCTCCCATACAGCTCTACCCAGTCCAAACCAGACTGAATCACGGCTCAGCTGGTAAGTTCTGCTTAAAAAAAGAGAGATTTCAAATATGAAAAAAAATCTAATTTTAGAAAGAAAAAAAATTCAGAATTTCTGCCAAAACTAGAGCATTCTCGATTTGATGGTCTCATGCTGATTTGGTCTTGTTGAAACCAATCTCTCAATTTCTTCTGCCAGGAGCTGAAATTAAGACCCAGTTCTCTCCGTGCTAATTATCCTCAAAAATCCCAGTTGTACACCAGGAAATCTGCTCCCTTTGGGCTCTTACGGAAGCTCACTGCCCGAGTGAGCCAAGCACTCTCCTCTAACGCTTCTCTTACCTCCCCAGGACCACAGTTACAAGCCCCAAGGCTGGTGTTCTACAAACCTGCCGTTCCATTGAAGGGCATTTAGGCAGCGCTGCAGCGAAAGGCTGCGGGTAGGAGCAGAGACACTCCCTTTGTGCCAGCCCCAAAAACCCAGGTGCCTGAAATCAGGCAGGTGCTTACATGGAGGGATTCTGTGATCTGGGGGGGAGCTGGAGGACACCACGTTGGTCAGAAGGGTGGGAGAAGTGTGCAGCAGAGGAAAAAAAAAAACCAACAAAGCAACCTCCCCCCATGCCCATGTAACTTAGAACGGGGCACAGCCAGAGTAGGTGACACTGGCTGGAGAAAGGGCAGCACTCACACAGAACCCCGCTGGAGCAACCTCTGCCTCCCAGCTCACTGCACTCTCTCTGACAAATTCCCAGTCCTGGAAAACCCTGAGAGCCAGGAGGGGAAGAACCAGGGCAGGGAGCCCTGGGGAGCAGCTCTGCGGGAGGCAATGAGGTGGGAGCAGCTGCACGGGCCAGAATCACACAGGATCCTGAGCCCAACTCCGCAGCGGGAAGGGGCCTGGGTGCAGGGACACATCCCTCAGCCCCCTCACAACCAGCAAAGGTCTCCGTTTCCACAGGGAGGTTATAGATACTCCAGCACTGCTGGGGGCTAGCGGATGTTTCTCATTGCTGAGAAACCCCCACAGCCGACAGCTCTCCACAGAGCTCTCTATTCCTTGAGCTGCTCTGATGATTGTTTTCAAGCATCAGGAGGATGAAACGAGCTGGATCAGCTCCCCACTGGCTCACTGGACCACTAAAGCCGAGCTGGCTTTATCTGTGGAAGCTCCTCAGGTCTCTGTGATGGGATCTCTCTGCAGAGCCAGTTTCCTTGCAAGCCTCCTCCCACTTTAAACACAGTCCCTCTCGATGTCTCCACAAAAACTGGAGCCTCGCTGTGCCCTTGCGAGACTCACCCTGACTCCTCTCAAAACATGAAGGGAACACTCTGCTGGGCAAACCCTTAGAGCAGCCATCAACAGCAACACGCAAAGAAGCGGAAAGTTGAACCAGCTCCAAATCTTCTCTTACCTTGGTCATGTCATGGGGATCAGGCACAACAAACATTCCCGGGGGTGGCTCCTTGTAAATGGACATAATATCCCTGAACAAAGGAAACAGGAATTAGTCAGTCTCCCTTGGCGTTCATCAGCTCTTGAGGCACAGAACACTCTCGATGACAAATCCGTCCAGGGATGCAAAGGGACCAGCTTTTAAATGGGAACTTACAACTCGTAAAGAGCTGAGAGGTTTTCCTTTGCCTCTGACCGTTTTTCGGCCGAGCTCTTTCAACTTGTCCCCCAAATCAGTTGAGGCTTTTCAAGAGCACAAGCAGCACTTGATGAACCAAGCGCACCTTGACCACCTGCCACCCCATACTTTACCACAGATCAGCTCCAGTGCATAAAACTCCAACCCTAAACTGCCCCTAAAGCAGTTTTAGAAGTTCTCTTGGGTGAATTTTGTTGTTTCAAGGATGACTCTCCCACCCCACGTTTTCCTTCTTTACACTCAGACTGTTTACAGGTTCCTTTTCATATACCCAGGCATTTGTTTTCCCCAAACATACCGTGACTCAACTGCCACTGAGAACGTTATTGCTCTGACAAATTTGGCTTTCAGCAGGTTCTAGAGCAGTGAGGATGCACTTACACACACGATAGGATCACGAGGGCCTTGTTTCCTTAGGAAAGTGGATTAAATGAACTGAAAACTAAATCACCTGCAGCCCCAGCACAGTTTACAGCTAGACCAAATGGCCCCCGTTACCTTCATCGCCAAAAAACCTCCCTCCCGCAATGGGAGCTGTGCTGAGCTCCAAGACAAGTTCCCACTCGATCTTCCCATTTGGGAAACAACTGGAGTTCAGAGCGGTTTCAGGGCCAGAACAAGTGTGAGAGCCCCAGGAGCGCCTCGCCCTCCTGCCTACCGCTATGAAGTCAGTGCTTTTGGCGTTTGCATTGGAAAGTGCCCAAATATCTGGTGCCATCTTTGGAAGACATTATACAAGCTGTGGAAAAAGGATGAGGCAGAGCCTGGCAGGCAGCGATACTTGCTCCAAAGGAAGAGGAAGAACTTGCTGAAACAGTGCCAGCACGCCTAACAATACCAGACCACAGTGCTCGTTGTATCAAAGGCATCGACAAGCCAGGTTTAACCAGACGAACCTTTAAAGAGTCAGAGCGACCACACAGGTGGGCACCAGCAGGAAGGAGGATCACTACGGGCAGGGTTAGTATAAACATCTTAACTCAACCGCTGATGGGGACGGAAAAGGCTCGATCCTGAGGGCAGGATTAGAGCCACGCACCAAGGAGCTCTGCTGCCAAGAGCCCCAGCAACAGCAGCAGAGAGACCGCAGATGGTGGGACAGGGGTCCATGGCTCCAGGGCAGGTGAGGTGTGAGGTTCCATCCTCATCCAAACACCTGGGCAAGGAGAGTCCCAGGACACCGTGGGGACCGGGGCCTGTCCCCAGGAAAGTCCCGGGACACAGGGAGAGACCGGAGCCTGTCGCCAGGCCCAAGCCCGGGTCTCTAGAACAGCTGGTGAGGGGACGGTGAGGCCCAGGGGACAGTAACCGCCTCGAGGGTACCGAGGATGACCCAAACGTCTCCGCCGCGTTATAAGCCTCGGCTCCGTGACCGCCTTCCGCCCGGGCAGCCCCCCTACAAACGCCGGGGCAGGGAGGCGGGGGTTCCTCGGCTCACAGCCGGCTAGGCCCGGGAGCGCCCCGGAGGGCCGCAGAGGCCAGGACCGCAGCCACCCCCGCCAGGTCGCTACGGGAGCCGGCACCCGGCAGCGCCGCTCGGCCACGGGGCCCGGGGCGGGGAGGCTCTGCCGCTGCCGGGCAGGGCGGTTCTCTCACCGTTTGATCCGCAGGAGGCAGGCCGGGCTGGGCCGCTCGCTGTCCCAGTCACCGCTGACCGTTGGGTCCCAGAAGGCGGAGTGCGTGAGGAGCGCGGCCCCCGCGGCCGCCGCCGCCGCCGCGATGGGGGCCCCGTCGCTCCCCGGGGCGACGCCAGCGCCCGGCGTCGCAGCGCCGAAACCCGCCGCCGCCCACAGCTCGGCGGGGATGAAGACGCCGGGGCTCCCCGCGCCGCCGCCCGGGCCGGCCGAGGAGCCGCCGCTGCCCGCCGCCGCCGCCGCCAGCACCGCGGCCGGGGCCGCCTCCTCGGCGGCCGGACTCTCCGCCATTCCGTGCCCGGCCTCGGGGAACGCCGCTTCCGGGACTCCGCACCAGCGAGTCGGCCGGCCAGAGCGGCCCCCGCCTCGCACCTCCACCAACGATCGGCGGCCAGAGCGGCGCCTCCCCCGCTACCCCCTCCCACTGCCGGCGCAAACTCCCCCCAGCCACCACAGAGTCTCCCGCGGGCGCCAGAGCGCCTCTCCCACAGACGATCCCGCCATTGTAGGCTAGAGTGTACGGCTGGGAGCAGCGCGCCCTCTGCTGCAGCGGGGTGTCTCCTGGGCTGGAGGCAGCGGAAACAACTAGTTTGGGGCTTTTTTGGGTGAAAGATGCTGTTTTGGGAAGTGACTGCTGCAACAGCCTCGCTCCCAGCACCCCTCAGCCTGCGGAGACACGGCAGGGCAGCGCGCCAGCGCGGCCCGAGGGCTCAGGCAGCTCCCACAGCCCTCCCGGTGTGCCCGGCCTCTCCCCGGCCCCTGGAGGCCGAACCGCCCCCGCGGCGGTGTGAGGGTGCCGGCGGGGGAGGAGAGGCCGATTTCCCGGCTCCCGGGAAAGCAGCAGCTCTGCTCTGGCCTGCCAGGGCCATCTCAGCCCTACCCCACCTGCCCCGAAGCACTCGGGATCTTCCAGCAACAACGGGTGACCCAGAGCGGGAGGTTCCCGTCCCAAGGTCACTGTGGTTCCACCGGGGATACAACAGGTTATTTGTGCAGTTTCAGATGTGCAGGGGGGAGCAACTGTAACCAGCTGGGACACAGATAACAGTGGTGTTTTCCTGCCTGACCCTGTGACCGACACCCCGGGAAGGTTCCCAAAGCCCCCTGTGGCTGTGACAGGGCTGGCTCTGTCCCCAGGAACCAGCCTGGCTGGGCAAGGAGGAACTTCCCTCTCCAGTTTAGTTCTTTTTTGTTTCAGAGCCATGTTTTTCCAAGAAGTCACAGGGACTGGGTTGAGTCTTTTGAGTCAAAGTCATCTCAGCCCTTTTCCCTCACGGGGTGTAAGCAGCTACTGCAAACAAACCGAGCGGCTCCTGTATGACAGGAGGTCACAACCCTGTTTGGAGGCTTTAAGGACACACAGTAGCTACATTAATTCAATTACCTAAAGCAGATAACGAGACAAGCTCCCCTGAGGCTCACCCTCCTTAAAGGCACAGCTCTCTGACCACCAGGTCCAAGCCTGCAGTTAGATTTCAGCATTTCTGCTCCCTCCTACACTCCAGTCCCGAAAACAGCCAAGGCATCTAACTGATGGGGGGGGACATAACTCCTCTGTGGTGCTTTGAGGAGGCATGTGAATAAGTGAGGCCTCAAAACGACAAACCTGGGAAAGAAGCAAACTGGGGTGATGGGGCAGCATGTACCCCCGTGAATTCACTGGTGAGCAAGTCACACAGACACTGCTCATACACTCCTCCACAGGCTCACCTGTACCCAGCACCTTTTCTGCACACTTTCAGATGGGGAAAAAAAGGCAGCAGAGCATTTTCAACAGCAGTTTGTGGAAAAACAACCCTCTGTCAGTCCACCTGGAATGATTTTCTTTCTTAGGGCAGCACTTGTTGGGATTTCTGCAGAGTGGAGCTGTTCAAGGACACCCTCTCTTATCTGACTGACTCCACATTAGTTTTCCTCCCCTCCCACCACCACTTCATATTCCCCTTCTCCTTTATCAGTGGATACCCGCAGAGCTACGACATCACCCTCTTCAACCAACACACCAACTTCCAAGTACTTCCCCACCACCGGATCAGAAAATAATGAAAATAAATAATAAAAAAAAAGCCACCAGTTTATTTAGAGAAATCTTTTCTTTAATGGTCAGTCTGGAGTACTCTGATGGAAGCAGAGCCAAACCGCAGAGGACAGAGTGGTGGAAGCTGCAGCCAGGACCAGGAGTTGTCACATAGCAAAGAGGATAAGGAATGCCACCATCAAACAGAAGAGACCCATGGCCTCGGACAGGGCAAAGCCCAGGATGGCATAGGAGAAGAGCTGCTGCTTGAGAGATGGATTCCTGCATGTTGGATGAGGGGGGAACAAATAGAGAGAGAAGGGGAAAAAATGAAAACAAAAAGGATACACAGTGAGAAAAAAAAAACCAAAACCAGAGCCCGTGTCACAGAGAACCAGGATTGTGTCACACAAGCAACAAGTTTTGGAGCACAATCCGGATTTATGGCAGATTTGTGAAAAACCTGCCCTGGTGGGACCAAGCAACAGTTCCTGCTCACAACCAGTACTCCAGTTCTTCTGGAGGCAGCAGAGCTCCACAGAGCAGCTGCCTCATTCAGAAGGAAGGACAGGGTGGATCCAAACAATTCAGGCACCATCTTATTTATTTTAATGGAATAATGGATTATAACAACAAGTTCTATCCCCAGGAGGACCGTTTCAATTCAGCACTGTATCTGTTATACACCCTGGACATGTATGGACATCCATCCCAGAGAAAGCTCCACTAATCTGATCCATTTAGTGCTGGGAGAAGGGAATAAACTGGAGCCAGCCCGGCACAGACCTACCTGGCATAGCCGATGATCAAGCTGCCGAACACCGTTCCGATACCCGCTCCCGAACCAGCCACCCCGACCGTGGCCGCGCCAGCGCCAATGAACTTTGCGGCAGTGTCGATATCCCTGGAAACAGCACTGGTCTGGAACGGGCGGCGGGTCAGCTGTGGGTCGGAAATACCAGCTGGCTGTGGGATACATGAGAAGAGACACACTAATGACACTTTGAATCTTGAGGTTTAATAAAACATGATAAAACGAAGCGAAGCAAGATCAGTCAAGCTTGCTGAGCCACCACCAGACTGGGCTGGAAGTGGTGTCCCCGTATGAGCCACCCTCTTGATAAACTTACTCCTCCATCGCAGGAGGAATCATCACGTAGCACAGAAATATAGGACCCAATTTCCCACACGAGAGTCTCACCTGTACGGTCTGAACCTCAGGCCTGCTGAAAACAGACACTGAAACTGGTCTGGCCAGAGCCCTGGAGCAGCACCGGAGCTGAAGAGAAACACAGACCATTAGCTCCTCCCATGGGATGTGTCCATGCTAACCCTCAGAGATGAGCAGTCATTCTATAAAGAACAGTCTCAGAGTTTTTTAAAACACCTCAGGAATGAAACAAGACTAAAAAGCAAAGGCTGTATCAGTGTAGGATGTTTCCAATTCAGCCAGTTCAATTAAGTCCATGAGCAACACCAGCACAGACCACACAGTGTGTCACATCTGCTACTGTTCCAGACATCCTCCTAACACACACCTTCAGAGAATGAGGTGGTGGAGTGTTTCTGATCGTTAATTTATCTGTGGAAAAGCCCCTGGGCCTGCAGCTCAGTGCACATCCACTCCCCTGGTATGTGGCACCAGAGGTCACCTTGTTTCTCCTCCTTCTTAAAGCCTCCATAAAACAAACCCACATGATCCCACCTCAGCTGAGGGCATCCCAGACAGCGTTTTGAACCAAGCACCACCCAGAAACACTTCACTATCGTGTATCCCCACTAAGTATTATTATACTCTGAGGAAAGGCGACTTACCAGGGCTGGAGAGCTGAGGAGAGCCACAGGAGTCTGCATTTTGCTTAACCTGGTGCACAGAAAGAAAAGGGAATGTGGAATCCCCTCGCTAGTACCACCAGCCTACGACCCACCTCCCCACCCCGGGACTGACACGTCAATCTGCGTGTCCCCAAGCTGTGCCCGTGGCTTTTCCCTCCCCGCCGCCCTCCCGCCGTTAACCCTTGTTTAGGCCCTTTCCAAGGCAGACTAAGAGGTCCGCATTTTTGCCTCCCCCGACACGTTCAAAGCCCCCACCAAATGCCAGCTGAGCCCGCCCGAGCCCCGGGAGGTGCGTGGGGACAGCGGAGGCGCCGACGCTTGTCGCGCCCTCCGCGGCTGCCGCCTCCCAGCGAAGGGCACGGCAGGGCCGGGCACCGAACCACCGGCCGGCAGGGCCCAGCGCTACACCGCAGCCAGCGGAGCCTCCTCCGCTACCGGCGGGAGAGGCCGCGGTGGCCGGAGGGGAGCGGCCTGGCCGAGAGCAGGGCCCACCTGCGCGGAGTCCGCTCGAGGCTGCGGCGGCGGCACTGTGAAGGGAGCGCGGCGCCCCAGCCCCGCTCACCTTGCCGTGTCCCCCCGCGTCCTCCGCGCTCATTGGCTGCCGCCGCGCACGGCGCGCGGCATCCTGGGACAACATCTGCGCTCCCCATTGGCTGCGACCGAGCGAGCACCTCCCACCAGCATCCGGAACAGCGCAAGGGCGGTGTCGCTACACTGGTCGTCATTGGTTGGCTATTTTCTCTGCGTGCTTGATGATTGGCTGGCGGCCTAGATGTCTTCCAGAGGACCAGGAGGCGCCCTGTGCTGCTCCGTGCACCATAGAGATTACCATAGAGGGGTGACGATGGCGGCGGGCTGGGCCCGGCCGCCCTCTCCGGTGCGCCTGCCCCCCTTCCGAGAGTCTCTTCGAAAAAATCGTTATGAACATTTAACCGTTTCCCCGTGGTTTGTTCAAGTGCCCGTTTCAGCCGGGGCCGAACGTCGCTGGAGCCGAGGTTTAGTGCCGCCGCCCCGGGAAGGGGCTCGGGGCCCCGGGGAGAGGGATCGCCGCCCGGCCGTGGGTCAGGGACGAGGCTCGACTCCGTGCCGCGGTTACCGGCAGCCTCAACAGCTGCAGAGCGCCGTTAGGTGAGCTGAGGGGAGGCGGGCCGCCCACCGGGGTGCGCCGGAGGAGAGCGGTCGGAAGGGCCTACCCGGGGCCGTAGCTCGTCACCGGCACTTTAAGTTCCCGCTTGTCCACCCCCTGGCGGCCCTGGACAACCGGCACCGGTGTCCCCGGTCTCTCCCTATCCCGCAACCGGAGCGCCGGCACGGAAAGACGGTACCGGAGCTGCGGCGGGGGGGCACTCCCGCACCGAGCTACAAGTCCCAGCAGGCGGCCGGAGCCGCCCAGGGGGAGTTATCCCGGGCGGGGCGGGGGGCGGTCCTCCCCTGCTCCTCCCTCTGCTCCTCGCAGCGGCGGAGGTTTCCAGCCGTTCCTCTCGGTGAGTGAGGAGGGAGGCGGTGGTGTCGGGGTCCCCTGTACCCTCCCGGAGTCTAATGGCCCCCTCGGGGGCTACCTGGGTGTTGGGGGCGGGGGGATCGGGGCTGCCCCGCTGCGAAGCGGCTACGACACTTTTATTTTCGTTTCCTGGCGACGGAGCCGGGGGTGCGCGGGGTGGGGGGAACAGCTCGGTCCGCTCCCCGCCTTCCGCCGGGACCCCACGCACAGGGATGCTAACGCGGACCGGAGCCGCCCCGCTACCACCGTGGCACCCGGCTGCTGGCGGAAAAGAGCTGTCCGGTGCATCGAGGCTGCGGTGTCTCGAGGTCTCCCCGCGGCTGGAAGTTGGTCTCACTTGAGAAGGAGGAATCGGTCCTTTGCTACATCACCGGACCGCTGCAGGTTAATGAAAGAGGGAAACAGCAACAGGGAAAGAAAAGGAAAAAACCCAGAAAGTCCCCGGAGAGCAGCTGGGCCATGAACACCGGAGGAAACGTTATTCATTCCGCTCCTGAGCTGTAAAGGTACTTCATGAGCTCAGCCCCGGGCTGGGACTGCCCAATAGGCACCGACACCCCGGAGGAGTGGCTGCCCCCATCCCCGGGGTGGCAGCAGCCTGCGGGGCTTCTGCCTTCACTAAGGAGCCACAAAGGTGTGAACATTAATCAAGTCTCCTCCCACTCTTCCTGGCGTGTTTTCCTGGAAGTGAACAGCAGGCTCTGCCATCAGCGCACTCAAGTTCTCTTCCACCCAACCAACATCTCATGGCGGCGTCTTGCTTCATCCCAGCACTGACTGTTCACTTCCTTTACAAGTTAATTTTCACCTTTGTTGCAAACCTTGTGCTTTTCATCATTGTCCCAGAGTGATGCAGTAACATGATTAAGGTGCTGTCCTTAGATTTCTTTTCTCTTTTTTTCCTCTGTGGTGGCTGTCAAGAGGTCTGTGGTGTTGGGGAGCTGCGAATCATAAAGGCACATTGGGGTAGCAAAGCCAGCCAGGTAAAACTGAGCCTTAAATAAGTTGCATGCCATTTCCTATGCTTTACTGAGGTAACTGAAAGTGAAACTGAGGCCCTGGAGGTGCTGGAGGATCACGCCACACCCATTTCTAGAGTCTGCCCTGCTTTGCTCTCCCAGCAGCCTGTGTGCAGTTACTGCTGGTCTTTCCAGATGCTCTTTCCACCTTTTCCTTTCCGAGCACAGCCCCGCAATCCTCGTCTGAACTTCTCCCTGATTTTCAGGCTGTTTTGGCAGCGAATCCAGACGATCTCCTGGGTGATGCCAAAACCCAAAGGTCAGTCCTTGCTCGCTGCTGCTGTCACTAAGATCAGCTAAGAAGCTTCTGCTCTGGATTCCTGGAACTGGACTGGCCAGGATTGGCAGCAGGGTTTTTTCAGAGCGAGCGGCCCCTTGAGAGATCACCAGGGCTGCCGCCAAGCTGCCTGCCGGATGTAGAGGCAAAGAGGGTGATTTAGTGCTCTGTTTCCAGTCCAGCTCAGGCCCCCAGTGCTTTGGACACTGCTTTGAGCTGTGCACCCACTGTGGATTTCTGTTGAGTGATTTGCAGCCTCACAATGCGCCGCAGAGTTTTGTGTCCCGACAACTCAAGCAGGAGCTGTGGTGCTCTTTGTGGACCCTGCTGTCATGCCACAGAGTCATTTTGATAGTGAGAACCATCTTGCCATTTCAGCGTAGCAGTCTCGAGTAGCAAAGCTATAACAGCTTCAGGACTTCCGAGGGAGAGCTAGGATGACCTGCCTCACCAGGAACTGTTCCGTTCAAGCTCTTCCATGGGAGATGAGCTCAGCAAGGTACCTCTGTACCCTTGGAGCTAAGAGGCCAAAGATGAAGATCCTTTATTTGGAGGCCAGTCATTGTGTTGGGTTTGACTGCAGAAGACAGGGAGGCTCTTGAGTTTGCTTATCACCAGCACGAGTGTGTCTCGTGTGTTAATCTCACCATGAGTCTGTTAGGGCTGGGACTACACGAGTCTTGGAGCTCCTATCATGAGGCACTGTACACTCCTATTTTTGTCTCATACCACTGTGGGAGCATTTCCCTGATGCAGCAAAGCCTCTATTCTGGAGGAATATGTGTCCAGATTTCAGAAGAGCTGATGCACCCCAGTGCTGGGTGCATCCCCAGCGGGGATGTGCCTGGAGCGTCAAATCACTTTAAAACGTGATGTGAAGTTGCGTGTGGGAGCAGCCGGAGTTCCACGGGATCTTCAAGCATGGGATCCCACCAGCAGGCACATCTGTTCCTGCTGCTGCAAGGCACTGGTGCCTCTCCCGTGTAGGATCTGTAGGATAGTCAGCAGGTCTGGTTCATGGGAGAGTTTGCTGGGCCACGCTGGCAGCCTCAGAGCACTAGGCACTGTGGCTGGGAATCAGCGGTCAGGTGGAAGAGTCTTACGCGTGTCTGCTAAACCTGCCATGGATGTCAGAAGCAGCCTGGCCGTGGCAGCAGGGACACCAGCGAGCTCATGTGCTTTGCTGAGAAACCTCGGCATGTATGTAGAGGATTTTGGACCTCACAGCTATGTCACGCCCAAGCCATACCTCTTCGTACCCTTCATGGACACCACTATGTTGGCAGCATCTGACGATGAGATAATCCCCTTATTCTTTCCTCTTGCAGAATTCCACAATGGGTGAGACTTCTGACAAGCCTCCCAGTTCTGCTGTCCTCATAGACAGCTTCCACTTCAGCCAGGTCATCTTTAACAATGTGAACAAGTTTTATGACCTCAGAGGAGATATAACCTGTTATTATACCCTCACCCAGAACATGGTTCCTCGCAAGAAGGACTGGGTGGGCATCTTCCGGGTAAGTGGGTGCTGCGAGACCAGAGGTGGGAATGTGAGAAAGCAGCTCAGGCTTTGACAGAACAGGGTTGGGGAATTTTTTTCATATTTTGCTGTTGCAGGTGGGGTGGAAAACGATCCGGGAATATTACACATTCTCGTGGGCTCCTCTGCCCAGTGATGACCACAGTGATACCAGTGTGCAGCAACAGATCCAATTCAAAAGTGAGTCGGGAGCGTGGGCCACTCAGAGAATGCCACAGGCACACACACACAGAGACTCCCACTAACAGTCACTGTATTCGGAGTTACAGAATATCTGTAGGACCTTGGCAGACTTATTTCAAATCCCATAATAGATCACAAAAACTAGAATCTGCAGTTCTGTCCTCCTGACTGAGGGATATTGTTCATGGCACAAGGATTTCGTAATGGTGCAGGAACAACCCAGAACTAGGATGTCTCTGTTTATGAGGCTGTCACCTCTGTGCTATAGAGTTAAGAGACTTGAATAATTTGAAGCTGCATGTGCCAGGGTGGTTGTGTTTCTCTGAAGGTTACTACCTACCAAAGGATGACGAATATTACCAGTTCTGCTACATTGACCAGGCTGGTATGGTCCGGGGAGCCAGTGTGCCTTTCCAGTTCATAGCAGAGACTAAGGACGACATCCTGGTGGTTAGGACACAGGTATGTGCCCTCTCTTCCCCTGTTTTATACTGCCCCCGATTCATTGGCATGTGCTCCCTGATAACACGGAGTCTTCACGCCGAGCTCATCCTGCTTTGCTCTTCACCCTGTGCCATTTGAGTTGCAGCTTTGCAGTGCTTCTGTTCTGACCAAACAACTTTGCTCCTTGACAGGGAGAAGAAGAAGAGATTGAACTGCAAAACAAAAAGTTGCGTGAAGAGAATGAGGAGCTGAAAGCGAACTCTGCACATCTCCAGCAACAAATCAACTATCTGCAGGAAGAACTCAAGAAGACACAGGTTAAAAAAAAGTGAATATAATAAGTCTGAAAGGTGAGGAAGGGCTGAATCAGGTCTTGTTCCACTGGATGCTTCCAGGAGAAGAGTAAAGCAGTTTCTCCCCATATTATCTGCTTAACCCTTCACCACATGGTACAACTCATCTACTGTGGTAAGAGCAATCTTGAGGAACAAGAGACATGTTCAGACCCAGGAGTCAGGAACATATGGGAAGGAGAGTGTTCGAAAGTGTTTTGAGGACGGTCCTGAAATCACATGATCTTTTCCTCCTTGTGTTTTGCTCAGGGCTTAATATAAAAGAAACGGCGTCTGAAAGAGTAGCCAGGGTGCAAAGGAGGGATTTTCCTCTTTCAGATGGGCTGCCTGGCTGTGCAGCACTGGAGGGGCTTTGCAGTTCCAGAGCAGAGCAGGACTATTGCTTGGGTCCCGTTTCGCTCCTGTCAACGTCTCTGTGATTTTCAGGGGCTGCAGAATAGTTTAGAGTGTCTGAAGAGCAACACAGAGAAACTGGAGCAAGAGGTGAATTCCCTGAAAGAGAATAAGAAACATCTAGAGGAGCTGGATGAGAGCAGAGGGGCAGAACTGCACCAGTAAGTGTGTTTACAGCGTATCCCAGAGCAGGATTTGCCTTAGGCACCTTGTGTTTCCCTCCGTGAAAGTGTGGTGTGTTTCGGTGTGTTCTGAGTAGACTCAGAAAGCAAATTCAGCATATGACCTTGGAGAAGGAACTCCTGGAAACCAGACTGAAGAGCACCAGGGATCGCGTGGACCAGCTGCAGGTAGCAACACATAGCCGCTGTCCTTTGCTTTTATGAACTGGCTCTGATGGCATCCGTTTCCCTCTGCCAGAGAACTGAGCAAGTATGTGGTGTATGAGCTTCCTTTTGGATGATGTGGGTTCTCTAGGAAAATGTCACCCCTTGCAGTGATGTGACCTCGAGAAACCTCGAGAAAGCTGCATTCTGGAAGGGCGAGTAGAGGGGGATGTGCTAGGAGCAACCGTGGGGATTTCAGTTCCTGAAAACATCCCCTCTGGTGTTCATTAAGTTGTCCAAAATCAGGCTGTTGTTCGCCTCCTGATAGCAAAGGATCCAGAAGACACTTGTGGTTTGAAAACCATTCCAACCTTCTGTTCGGTGCTTGGCTGCAAACAAGACTTGTGGCTGGGAGGTGTGTGAAGGGGGAAGGTGGGCTGGAAAGAGCTTGTTGGTTGGGGCTGGGACACGGGACAGAGCGACAGGCTGTCCATCTGGCTGTGGAGACTGGTTTTCTCGTTGTTCTCTGCCTTCCTGGACTAGAAGTGTCATGTGGAAACTCGGGAAGCTCTTCTGAGACTGCAGGGGATGAATACTGTGTTCTCATGGCTGCATCAGCTCCAGTACAGCCCCTTGTGACTCTTCTCAGTTTCTGCAAAGGTTTGAGTGGAAAAATGTTTGCAGAAACAGAAATTGAAGCGGCCAAAAAAACCTGAAGGAGCCGTGGGTACTGGAGCTTTGCCTTCTGCTGGAGAAGGTGCCTGCGCTCCTCACTCAGCACTGTTCCACAGTCACTTTGTGCACACTCTCCTTTCTCCCTAGTCTCAAGTATCAAATTATGAGAAGGAAGTGGCAAACCTCTCTCAAGCGGACCATGACAAGACAGAGCTTGAAAGTTTAAAGGAAGAGAACTGCCAGTTACGCGTGAGTAGAACTCGACAGGTAAAACCCTCCCTGAGTATCACGGTGCCTGGGGGAGCCTGGGCGGAGAGGCTGAGGCCCCCTTGGCAGTGAGCAGGTACAAATATTGCTGACTCTTAGGAGAATCTGAGGGATTCTGTGACAGGAAGAGGCATGTCCCTGGTGACATGGGTGTCCCCAGAGGTGGTTCTGTGAGCGCCCCACTGGACAGGTTTTTACCATGTACATATATTTTTACAGTATAAATGTATGGTTTGGTTTTGGAAGAAACATCTGTATAACCAGACATTGTAATTCTGGTTCTCTGTAGCAGGAACATTCAGTCTCTGTCTTGATCTCCTTTGAGTCAGCTCAAAGGATAAAGTAAGTCAGCGGGAATCCAGGATTGGTGTTTGGCTGATTGCCTCTGAGCCACATGGTTTCAGGGTAAAGAAACCAAGTTACCCTAAATCTGCTCAGACTATATGCTGTTACTTTTACTTGCAACAGGAAGCTGACTAGTAATGGGTGTGAGGCAGCTGGTCTGCTCTCTGTGCATGCTTTCATCTTTTTCTCATCTTTAATATCTCTAATTTAGCATTTAATGATGAATAGAAGAAATTATGCAATATGCTCAGAAGGCAGAACCATCACAATTTCCCTGTAATGGGGCAGATGACTGTATGTATACCAAATTCATAGACGAAAGGCTTGCTTTTCCTCAGTGACTTCAGCACACCTTTGAGAAGTAACTCACAAAGCCCAGCACTGGTAATCACTCCTTGAAGGGATGTGAAGGATATAAAAGACAAGGGCAGAGTGCTGTGGCATTTCCTTCTGCTGAAGAAGCATTGGCAGGGACTGAGGCCAGCATATCATCTTTAGCCTGGTGTCCTGAGTGACCTCCTAAAGGCGCTGCTTTCTCTGTGCTGCTTGGGAAGCTTTTGGAGGCTCTCTTCTCCCTTTGGCATTGAAAACTAGGTGCCTAAACTAGACGATGTGATTACCTCTGCTGTGAGGCCAAGTGTTCAGGATTCTGAGAGTGAGAGCTTGAGAATGACTGCAGACTCCTCAAGCAGTCCAGCTGATCTAATTCACTGATTTAATTCAAGAGTCAGCTACAAGATTAATTCCTGCGATGTGCTGGCCGTCCACCGCCAGTGCAAATCTCCAGCACCAGGAATCCTGGCAGACTCGGTCAGCTCTCACCTGCCAGGGTGGATTTTTCAGCTGTACGAGTTCCTTTTCCTCAACCTCCCTCTTTGTTTGACCTGGCATATGTCCCCTTCGGAGGTCATATGTCGTCTCACATGTTGTAATGAAAATACAGAGCAGGAGTGAGTGGTGGCACGGAGATATCCCGGGTGACGAACTGTGAAATGGTGAGGGTCCTGCTGAAAGGGAAGGGTTGTGTGTTGGTAATAAAGGCAGCACGAGGCAGATAGTATGTGGCAGCACCAGTGCTGGGAGCTGTCATCCTTTTGTTTGCCAGTTTCCCGTGATTTACCAAACAACACTCTTCCTTCACAGCAACAAAACCGGAACTTAACGAAGGAATGTGAGAAGCAGAAGCGTTCAGCTGAGATTCTGCAGGCAAGAAAGGATGAAGCTGATAAGGAAAATCAAGTGAGAACTTGGCACAACTCCCTCGCTGTTCTCCTGTCCTGAATACGACACTAACCTCTCAGTGTCCAGTTTCACTAACCCTTCTGCCAAACCGATCACTACTTGTGCCTGCACATGGACCATCGCCTAAAAATAGCATGAGTTTTGAAAACTCGTAATATCAGCTTAATTCTGACACTGCAAGTTTTGTTCCTTACTCTGCCTGACTTCACGATTGTCTGCTGTCTTTTAAAGTGTATTATTCTCTTGTGATCATCTCGTCTGCCTTTCCGAGCGGGCCACAGAACAGCTCCCGGCCCTTCCTTACCTCACTTTCCCATTCTGTCAAGCAGGACTAACTCCTAAAAGAAGTTCAGAGCAATTTTGATTCTCATAAAAGAGGATTTATGTTAGTGCAAAGTAGGACATTTATCTGAAATGGTCTCCTGAATGTTCAGAAATTCATTCTGCCCTTCTGTCCCTTTGCAGAAACTAAGAGACGAGAATGACAGACACCTGAAGGCTCTCTCACAGACTAGATCGCTTTCTTCCTTCTCTTTTGTTTCACAAGCTGGGGCTCGAATTCCAGCTCCTAAAGTAGGAGGCCTTGTGTATGGAAATCCATATTGTGGTGAGATTACTTGGCATTCTCTCCGAAACCACAAATACATGGCAGTTAAAGGCGCAGCAAATTATCCTCCCTCCCAAATTGAATGCTGTAGAAAAGCCATTAGTAGCAGCACCTCTGTGCAGACTTGCGTGTGGGCAGATGACTTGGCAGCTGCCGAGCGCTGCCAGGTGCTGAGTTCACTGAAGGCATCAGCTGTCTGCTCATTTCCTGCCAAGAGAGACTACTATTAGCTGGCTCATTCAGCTGCGAGACCGCTACTTCTATGGCTTATGTCCAGTGTCCCTAGTCCTCAATGCAGAGGTTTAGATCCAGAGCCACGTCCTTGCGTTTCAAGTTATCGGCACATTACGTTGTTAATCATTTTGCTGGGGCTAAATTGACTTCTTCTTTTTCTAGCTGCCGGAGCAGACCTGGGGGCAGAGGCTGCAGGTGTAAGTAAAGTGGACATGACTGGATGTGAATGAATGGTTTATGGACACAAATCAGTGGTTTGAAATAAAAAGCTCCAGGTTCAGCTTTGGAGCCAGTTGTCTGCTTCCTGGTTTAGTCCTGGTAGGGATACAGACAACAAGGTGGAGCCATGTATGCTTAATGCGTAGAATTACTAAGAGTTACGTGTCTTGAGGAAGAGGAAGGAAACTCTGACCTTAATCTTTAAGGACCAGCTCCTGGCAGCATCTAAGGTCAGAATGAGCAGCGTGCAGCTGCTAAATACCTTCTTCTATATTGGAGCCATGGACATGTGCTGTGTAGGATGGGACGTCAGAGTACCTCTCAGCAGCCCTTGAATTTTAAGTGCTATTTAGAGAAGCCTGGAGACATTTGCAAACTTGAGAGTGTTAGAAGTCAGAAAGACTTGTCCAAAAGTGATAATATCTGGCTGCTAAACTTCTCTGTTTCTTCTCTTTGAATATAATTTTAAAACCGACTTTATTTGCGCTTGCTTTGTGTTTCAGGCTTCTGTAAGGGAACGCCCCCTGTGTGGTGATGTGTTTACTGAAGACGTTGACCCAAGTCAGTACGAGGCCCGTGTGCAGAGCCATCTTCTGCAGTGCCCATTCTGCAGCGAGACCTTTGAGAAGTCCAATAAGCAGGTGTTTGCTGGCCATATTCTTTGCCATGACCGGAAATAATTCTGAATTTGTATCTGCTCTGTAGAATAGGGGCAGAGGATGCAGGATGGAATAGCCCAGAATCACTGTATGGGGTTAATTCAGGCTAAGATCACCCAGACAAGACTGACTGTGCCTCTAGGACTGTAATTCTGAGCTTCCTGTCCCGTGCAGCAAGTGACCAACACCCCAATCAGGTCAGACATCCATGTCCTGAAACTGAACCACCGTCATCAGACTTAAGTCCTCTGTCTTGGATCAAGTCTATAAACGAGATACAAATCCTATAACTAGTAACTTAGTTGAATGTGGTGCCAGTTCTTCCGAGCAGGATTGGCCATGTAACCATTCGTCCAGGGGATGGGATGTCACGCAGCAGTTCTCTGTACTTGGCTGATACATCTCTGTTAGGATGGGTTTGTTCATTAATACGGCACTGTGACTGCAAACCAAAGGTCAGGAACACTGTGTAATCTTTCAGGATCACACCGTCAGTCCCCCTCGGCTTTGGAAGTGCAGAATTATTTATTAATAAGTAAAAAAGTCTAAATAAAAATACATCTTTTCTTTCACCATCGGTTGTAAAACAAGTGACAGAGACATTTCTGAAGAGACTGGGCATCTGTTTGCAGATGGAAGGTCCAGGGCTGCCGTTTCAGCGAAGCACGCAGCCCGGTATCTTCTAGGGTGAGGCATGTGCTCTGTTTTCTCCATCCACCTCAGGGTGAGGAAAACCTGGAATTTCTGAATGATGTGGAGCCCCTAGAAGAGCAGCAGCTAAGCTGTCTTGGCAGCACGGAGGATAAACGGTCTCTCAGCCAGAAACAGAGCATCCTCATTTAAAGGAAATTATGAGTTTGGATTATGTCTCTTTTATATTTCTAAACCTTTTTGCTGTAACAAGAAGTTCCTGTTGTCAAACCAAAACATTGTGATCCAAAACTAAGTGCCTTAGAGTATTACAATGCTTTAGGCACCGTCATCCAGTTACTATTTTTATTTCTGTTTCAGGAGTCTCAGTTTATGATTAACAGCCCTTTTTTCCATGCAAACACAAATGGGGAAAGGTTTGTGATCCAGCTGTGGTTTCTGCTGAATATATGAAGCAATAGAAAACCCTAAGAAGTTTACTTGGAGTTTTAAGAATGTTTAGCGTAATAAAGACTTCAGAATGTTTCACTCTACACAACCTTTTTATCGATCTAGATTTAAACAGAGTCTTCATATCTACTATACTGGTAAGAGTTATTTTAAAAACCTGTAAAAGAAACAAACAGCAAATGAAAATACAAGCTATGTGGAGAAAATCTTTGAAAAAAAGATGCCTGTGTCTGTTCATTCTTAAAGAAATCGGAGGAACAGGTGGGGTCTTAAGGGAGCTATTTGCAGGCTTTCAATTACTTGCTGGAGCTTCTGTCTGACCAAGTAGTTAAGCACCTCTCTGAATAACTTGGAGCAGCAACACGGTGTCCCTGCGGGTAGTGAGACTGGCTGTTTAAAAGGAAGTGTGTATTTAACTGGCTGATCCTCGCTGGCTCCTCACGGTCCTACAGGATAAGGAGGACGAATCAGGAAGGTACAACAAGCCATTTGGGATCTGTTTCTATCGACCCTCAGCAGAGCTGATCTAAATACCCAGAGCTGGCAGAACTGCTTCTGAGTCATAGGAATGTCATATCAACACCTTTTGTCCCAAGGCCAGGAGCAAAAGCTGGAAACCTCCTCCTCGAGGTGATAAAATAGGATTTTAAACATACTTGGTATTGTACATGTGTTCAGATTATTGATTACTGTATCTCAACATTCCTGGCATAGCTTTATCCGGGTTTTGACTATCGAACATTCCATCAAAATGAGGCTCATTTCTAACAGAACACTTGTTTCCTCAGGAAAAGTCCCATTGTTTTTCAACAAAGTGCTTTTCCCTCTGACCTTTTCCCATAGGTCCTCACTCTAAATGTCATTTTTCTTGTTTTACTGCTTTGCATCTAAACAGAAGCAGATCAAACAAGGAGAGAGACAAAAGCAATTGTTACTAAACCGCTGCTGGTTCAGCCACACGCTGGTTATCAAACGTCTTTCCTTTCCCCAGTGTTGCTCGTCCTGGCTTTACCAGCTCGTATCCTAACCCCAAACCCCGTCACTGGGCTTAGACTTGTGTCGTCTGTGGCTTTGAGCTGCTGGTGCCAAGTGTCGCTGCCCCCCAGCTGCTGCTCCATCCCTTTCACGTGGGTACCCCTCGTTTTCCGCTCTCCTGCCCCTGTCCTTTGGCCACATCTCGGTGCCCGTGTTGAGGTGCCGGCCCCGGGACACAGGCAGCGGGCGGGTGACCAGCAGAGGGGGTCAGACTGCAATAAAGCTCACGAGGGTGCTGGTTTTTTGAGGAATTTTAAGGTATGTCATTTGTTTTCTGTAATAATGACACAGATTCACGCTCCCCACCATCTCCTTCGGCCTGATGTGGGTCATACCTTCCCTGTCCTGGGCAGCCAGGGACCAATTCACCCCTAAGCACAAATGACATCGTATATTTTCTGACCAAGTTTTCATTTTGCTTGTAGTTTACATCATTATTTATGTTACTGCTGCATTTAGCCTTTGGAATCATAGGAGGTTCCAATCCTACCTCAATTTTATGGTTTAATACAGAAGTAGCTCAAATGGCTGATAATTAGATACCGTTATACTTTGGATGAGATCCAATATTACATCGATCCCTATTGGATAAGGACCTTGAAATAATTTTTCCAAAGGAACAGCGGGGATTTGGCACAATTTATACCCAAACTCACACAGCATCTGAATGGGATTCACTAGAAATGTACCTAGAAGGGAGAAGTCGTACTCTGGGGGCCAAATCTCTGTCAATATAGAGCTTTAAAAGCTTTACAGGGCTTATCGGGTTGGTCCAGCTTAGGAACTGGTCCAGTTTGCCGTCCACCAGCGATCGCTGCTTTTCCCTTGTCCAGGCAGAACCTCCCCAGAGAGCTCTTCCCCCTGTGCTTGGTCTTCCTGCTTCTCCCTCATTTTTGTCAGACTCTTTGCTTTCCTTTTCCAAGAAGTTGGTTCTTCCCTTGGGTTTTCTCTCCCACTCACACACAGTATTTTTAACATACCTGTCCCATCATTTTCCAGTTAACGGGTATGATTCTGCATGTGTAAAATGCAAACGAGAAGGTAACTCCTCTCAGCTGCAATGACATGTCACAGAGGGCGTCACACAGTGACTGCTCTCAGCTCGTTTCACAGGAAAGAGCATTGTTTTACCTGGGAATAGCTGGGTTTGCTGCAGAAAAATGAGACTGGCCGCAAAGGAGACAGTTACAGATTCCAGATTCCCAAACTATTTCAGCCCTGAAAGTCAGAGTGTCTGAAATGATGCTGAAATAACTGACTGGTGCCTCAGCTGCTCTCAGGAAGCGATTCCCGATCATTCAGCCTCAGTCCCCTTCCTCACTTGAACAGCCTCGTTCCTCCACCCTGGTTCTCCTCCTGGTTCCTCTCCATCCATCCATCCCTCCCTCCATCCCTGTCTTCTTTCCTCTTCCTGCAGAACAATCTGGACCTTCAGCATTGGCAATCTCCTCTAAAAACCCAGTGCTGAGGCTCGGGGTGAGGACGAGGGGGAGGCAGCAGCATGGAGCATCTGGCACTGCTGCTGCTTCTCTTCATCTTAATGAGGCTCCCGTGAAGAGCAGAGGAAGCTCAGAGGACATAAAAAGATTCCTGACAAAAGGAATGTAAATAGACAAGATGCAGGTGAACAAAGGAGGAAGAGGAGAGCCGTGTGCCAGCCAACCATCCAGTGGCTATAGTCAGCAATCAACTTGACACAGCAGAAGAGATCGATAATTCTTCACAGCAGCGTAACACACATCCAGGGGTTAAAGTGTTTTCATCACCAAAGTCCTTGTTTCAGGGCTCGCCTGCGCTTGTTTAGTCAGTGGAGGAGCTTCTGTATGTGTCCGTGGTGGGAAGGGGAAGAGAGGGCAGGAGGGAAAGGTGGAAAACAACGTTCTAAAATGCCCCTTAGACAGAGAGCCACATGGTTTAGGTGGGGAGCTCAGGAAAATCCGGGGAAGGAAACGCTCACAGGCCCCCGTGGGTCTGAAAAATGAAGATATTCCACTTATGTGGGCAGGGGAGGGGCTGTTCCTTCTGGAATTTTGTAAGAACACGTTGTTTATCTATTCTGCTGTGGAGATCCAGACTGACCTACTCCTGTTTGCCCAGGAGGCAATGAGCCCCTTTATCTCCAGCGCACTTGTCCACCGAGAGCGCTCAGCGGGCAGATAACGGCACGAACCCCAACCGCTGCCATTTATCACCCTCTTTGTACCGAATTAAATCACTACGTGAAACGCAGTGAAGAATCGAACCGTTACTGTTCTGTGGGTGGAAGGATTGGGCCCAGAATTACAGCAGTTGTTTTCTCTAACCAGCTATTAGCCGCCTCCATTATACTAAGAGAACTGGTTTCCACCCTCTGGCTCATTTATTCCAAACCAGCATTATTGCAGTGAATGGGGTCTAGGCCCTGGATATTAGAAGAGCTGTTGGTCTCCTCATAAATAACAAGTTGTCAGGGATTTTAATGGAAACCCTTGGAGTGCTGTAAATCTGTGCAGTTCTGCCTGCATCCCCTCCCTCATTTCCATCACAATATCACTCCGGTGGGACCGAGGCTTGCAGCATGTGCCAGGCAGCCCGGATGGGTAGGACATGGTGCGGGGGAGAAGGAGGGGAGAAAAAAAAAAATGCTGGAGTGGGGGACTCAGAACAGTTGGTATTGCGGAAGCATCTGCTGGGTGGCCGGTTTGGGAGTCACCTGGCGCGGGGAAAGGGCCACTCACCCAGGGGGCTGAAGCGGGGACTAACAACCAGAGATGCTGGTGGAATAAAGGCGGCTGTATCGCGGTTTACACTGTGCCCTGTTGGTCTGTGAAGCAGTAAATCTCGGCAAGCAGAGGGATCTGGTAGGGTTTGATGCCATTTTAAGTGGTAGAGCTGGTGCAGTGGTACTTGCCGTCAGGCAAAGAGGACTTTCCTTTCCAAGATGCATTTTTTTAGCCAGTCCCAACTTCCTTCAGGGAAAATTTGACACCACGTCCTGGTCCAAACAGCAGCGTTTCTGTAGTTCACTGGATCCGGCCAGCAACTGGGTTACTACAAAGGACATGCCCCTTGACGTAGTCATCTGCCAAGTATCTGTAGCTCAGTTGCCTGCTCGGATCTCAGCACCCTGCTGCGTGCAACACTAGAGCCTTCAGGGAGGAACTTGAGCTGGCTCAGCCATTCTCCATTGGCTACAGGATATTATGGGATATATTATGATATATTCCATATGATACCTGATGGGCACAGCCACACTTGTGCCCACCCCACGCACAAAGCAGACGGGACTGCACGGGGCCTGTTCAAGAGGTCATATGGACTCTCTGCCTTCTGAGGCGATGGAGCTCGTTAAAATTTGTACACAAGGTCAGTTTGGGCTTAAATGTGGGTTTACACCCTGGCTTACCACAGAATATAAATAAAAAATGACATTGGTGACAAAGCTTCAGAGTGCCCAGGGCTTTATAGTCTTATATAATTATAATTACTAGTCTGGCACTGAGACTAAAACACAGCGAAGCCATCAGCAATGTGGATCTTAAATTAATGATGTTAAATATAGCTCCTTCCACATTACGACCTCACATGTCAAGCTCCGAAGAAGGAGGCTTGTGTTCTAATTAAACATTACCCCTCTGTTACAGACAGCAAAACAGCCACGCAGACATGAAGGAATTTGGCCAAAGCCACTCAGAAAATTTGTGGCATAATCCCCCTTTCCCCTCGCCAGATTTAACGTTTGTTTTGGGAAAAGCCGAACAGCACAAGAAGTGAGTCAGGATGGAGAAAAAAAAAAGGATGGCTGCCAAAAGGGATTGATGCCCTTCAGACTCCAGGGAGTTTTTAACCCTTCCCAATGGTCTTCCCAGCCTGAAAAACCTGGTGGGGTTCATCAGGCTGTGCTTCTCCTCTACTGATCCCTGAGAGATTCGCCAGTGGGAGCAGCTGCTTGGAGAGCGCGTTGATAACTCAAGCCCTGAGGCACTTACATCTGTACGTCTCGCCCCTGCCCGCTCCCCTTCCCCAGGAACAGGATGAGACTGGAATATTGCATGTGCTTTTACAATGCGTATTCCTGTGGGGCCTCGGTCATGATTACAGCATCTAAATGCAACCAGAAACAAACAGCCACAGCGAGAAAGACAAAAATGATGGTCAGCCTGGAGATTCTGAGCATTTTTGACACTAAATTTTTTTCCTATTTAATAATAAGGTGCAGTTTTGTAAGGCACACAGTGCAGTTAATTCCTTTTTTAATAACATTTATAATATTTCCGAGAGCAGCTGCTGCACATGTTATGGGGTACAGCTGAGCGAGCCATATGGATTTGTAATTCCTGAGAGTTATTGCTGGTAGCGGTGCGTATGAACCCACGCGGGCTGTAACGGGGCCATTACACTTGACAATCCTTCCTTAAAGAGGACTATGGTTAGGGTAGATCCGAGCCAAAGAAATCTGTCAAAAATACTCAGCTACCATCCTCACGCATGTGTTGGAAGAGACGTTAACTGTGAAAGAGAGATTAAATCATATTTCTCGGTGAACTTTTCTAAGCCAAGCCCTAAACACGCCATTTTTTGCACTTCAGCGTGGCCCATTGAGAGACAGAAGACAGACCAGATGCAGCACTGCGGGATCCTGAATGAAAATTTCTGCAGTCCCAGGAAAGGCTCCAACCCTCGGGTTTACAAGCAGCAGAAGAGAAAAACACGCCGCTTTAATGCAGCAGTTATATACACCTATCTATCACTTGAATGCATCGTATCGAGTGTGCGACAGATTGCCCAAATAAATGTGAGGAGCTCACTGGATCTTTAATTCTACAGAAAATGCTGGAAAACTCTGAACCTGCTGACACGTATCGGGACTGGAACATCCAAAGTGAATGCTAGTACACCTGCGGCTGGCTGCCGTGGAAATGGCGCAGGTTAGCTTAAAGGGAGCGGGATCACAGAAAGAAAAGGGGGTTCCAGTTTTGTGTGTGTCTCCAACACTCAGCCGAGACCAACCTTCTCCATTTCTCGCCATCCCGGCCTGTCTCTGTGGCAGCAGGGCCCGAACCCCCACAGCTGCTGGTGCCACCCATGGTGCCGGCAGCACCAGCACACCTCCCAGGCTTGTTCCAGTTTCCCACAGCTGGTCATTTTGTTTCGTTATTATTTATTTCGGATTATTTTTGTGCTGTTTTAAAGATTTAAGATGAGGCAGCTCTAGGATCTGTGCCCCACCACCAGCCTGCAGTCAGGCAGACCCACCGCAGACCAACTTCGGGCTGTTTAAACTCAACTCCTGCCACGCAGCCAGCTGCAGCGGGGCTCACAGCATCTGCTGCCCCACAAATAAACCCTCGGCGGGAAGATCCTGCCCGGCCGTCGCCGCTTAGGGACGGACATTCAGCGCTGTCCGCACCTTTGCCGTGTTGTGTCACCTGAAGCTGTCGTGGGCCTCACACCCCTTCACCTCCCTGCTCCCGGCCCCCCAAAATGGCACCTCAGAGCGGCCCAAAGGCAGAGCCCTCCGCCGCCCGCCCTGCCCATGGAGCCTTCCCGCAGGGCTCTGCCGTGGGCTCCGGTTTGGCACCACCAGGTCCCGCTGGGCCACGACGGGAGGTGACATACCCCGCCGGGCGCACCCGCCCTCACAAGCCCCTCCCAGAAACCCCGCGCACGACGGACGCCCTTCGTGAATATTCAAATCACTCCCGTTCTCGCAGCTGTCATTGGCTGCGGCCTCTCAATTGAAGCCACGCCTCCCGTGACGAGTCGTCGATGGTTTGGGGGCGGGAAAGGAGGCTGGGAGTGCCCGAATGCGCATGCGTATGTCCGGCGCACGCTCGTGACGCCAGCGCGACCTCTTGTCTGAACAACACCTCCTCCCCTTGCGGTTTTTATCCAATCAGAGACACTTCTGGCCGCTTGGCCCAATGGAGCGGCAGTATGTTAATAAAGGGGCGGGGAGAAAGGGGGGCGTGCAGGCCCTTTTGCCCAATCAGAAGGGGGGAAAGGGCGGGGTTCTGGTTTTCTCGATTGTCAGGGCGCGGCGGGTCTTGCCCCAGTGTTTTACCTGAGGGGACCGCGTTGCCCGCCAGCCCCGCGGAGGCACCTGCCCACCCGGCTCGGCCCTGCCGGTGCCTCCGTGTAGGCCGGCGTGGAGTGGGGAGTAGCTCCCCGGTCCCGCGGGGTGCGAGCTGCCCCTGCTCCGAGCTCAGCGGGGCCTCCCTCAGCTGCGGGCGGCTCCGGGGGGTGGTGGCGAGCTCTGTGAGGGCGCTCCTGGCAGGCGGTGCCCGCCTGGGGGGGGGCTCCCGCTGGCGTTGAGTTAACGCCAAGTCCTGTGAGACAAGTGCAGGGATGAAACCTCGGGAAAAAAGCTGCGCCGTTGCCGTAGGTGGGTGTGTGGGGTCTGTGAGTTTGCTCCTGGCACAAAGCTGGAGCGGTGGGAGCTCCTTTCTGCTGTCCCTTGAATGGGGAAGCCAAAATAACTGCGGTGTAGTCGATTCCGAAAGGACCAGTAGGTTTGCATTTGCTCGGGGGTCCCAGCGTCGTTTTAACATCTCACTTGAATTGATGGAAATCAAAAGCTTTAGTGTCTGTGCGCCTTGTTTTGACCGAGGTTTGGTCTCTGAATTCCCCCCTGACTTCAGACGTGCGCTACCAGTCATTAGAGGTTTGATTTATTGGCCCCAGTGTCCCCTGTTGTTCTAACACTTGCTCTTTGTGAGTACGTCCTATCCCTAATGTTTAGTCTTTCTGAAGTACTAGCTTGTGATCATTGTACATATTTCTCTCGTAATGACTGAAGTTAGGCAAGAAGTCAAAACTTAATATGTCTGTGAGCTCTTGCCAGTATTTTCTGGATTCCTGCCTCGAGAGGAGAACATGAAGCACTGTAAGTGGCTCCGTTCCCACACCAAATAAAGCATTATTCAGAGCTGTATTCCAGGAATCTTTGTTTTTCACCACTCATCAGAAATATCAATGGAACTGTTTGTTCTAGCAGTTATTGCTGGCTAGTAGGAAGCTTCTGAAACAGTAAGAAATTGTCGCTTTGTTTGTGATTTATGACTAATTGCCCAGAATATTATCTAAAGCAGACAGTTTGTAAATAATCCATCCAGCGCAAGCAAAAGCAATCCACCTTGATTGATTGCCAAGGTCTAATTGATTCCACATCTCACTCCGAGGCCAAGCAGAGAGTTTGGATTTACAAATCTTCATTCTCTCGAAGCTGTGTTGCGATGTGGTGCAGGGAGCTGCGAGCAGGGATGGCTTTGGGGGAGCCAGAGGAGTCAACAACGTGCTGGACAGATTATACCATCTCAACAGATTGGTTAATGGAAAGGAAAAATGACCAAGTGTTTATGATTGTGATGGGTGAGGCTGTTTGCATAGGAGGAGCTCTTTGTTGTTGTTTTCCAATCAAAAAGGTGAAGTTAAAAATATTTGGTTATGGGTTGTTTTTTTTTTTTTTCCTCCTAGGCTTCTTTACCCAGAAAATTAACCACTTCCCTGGAAGGAGTGAGAGCTGTAGGAAATACCTGCTGGCCAGGAACATGAGTAGGGTGGTAAAGCTCTTCCCAAAAGAATTCAACCTCTTTCTCAGTGTCTTCCTGCAGAGTGAGCCCTTCTTAAAGCCTGACTTTCCTCTTGGCACAATCATTTTTTTGGCTCTCAGAGGTAAATTCATCACCAGATCTGCAGAGGCCATCAAACCTGGACAGGATCTGATGCGCCAGCGCTACATCTCAAGGGTAAATCCCTCCATTCCGTGTTCCGGGAGTGCTGCTCTGTCACTGAGCTGGTGGTTTAATACCCCATTTAGCCTTGACTCATCACTGTTAAAAGAATTCATTGCTGTCAAAAGCAAAACGTCCACTTTACTTGTGATTCTGTAAACTCTTGTTCAGAAAGGACTTTTAGTACTTTGTGACAGAATCACCTTGACATGGATTCAGGGCATTTGGGGTAGATGAATTGAACCAGGAAAACTTTAACCCTCATCAGTGAATGAGCACTGAAGAGATGCCCATTTTTCCTGAGCGCCATCAAGCCCTATTGTCCTGTTCCAGATAAGTGTCTCACCAAAGCGGTTTTGATTGGCACTTTTAAGTCGTGTCCCTAATGAAGCCTATTATAAAAACTTCAGTAAGCTGCTTCTTATTTGGGCTTCAAATAATTTGAACAAAACCTTAATTTGCTTTCATTTATTAACCTTTGGATACACTTTATTTTATGGGCTAAATTTGTTTGTCTCTGCATTGACCTCATTGCTGTTTTGTAGGGAATGTTCCAAGGAAAGTATCAAAGTCTGTGAACGTCTGGAAAAAATAAGAAAAGATGGAAAGGAGACACATGGAGCCTCTGGCTTGGAGAAAAAGGGAGTGGGAAATCAAATCTTGAGCAGGTGACAGGGTGGCCTGACCCAGAGGCTCCTGTTCTGTGGTTAATGCTCCATTCCTTCCAACACTCAGGCTGGAAGTGAACTTCAAACCCTCACTGAGCTGTACAAAGACCAGCCACAGCTTTAAATGAAGTGGAGAACCCAGGAACACTTGCTGCAGTGCAGCCCCAAGCTCTAGATTGATTGCTGGTGGGGACATACACCCCTGTAAGGGACATTTATAGTCTTTCCCAGCTCAGTACCAGGATAAACTATGGTAGAAGCTCCTCTGGCATAGAAAGGAGTTCAGCAGGGATGTCGGCTGGGCTTGTCACCTTTGCTACCGCGATTAAGGAGTTACTAGCGTGGTTCATGTGGTTCCAGCAAGTTTTGAAGCAAATTGACTTCCCAGCCTTTTATTCTTGGTAGATTTAAGTTTGGTCTGAGAGTTTATGTGCCGGTGGCATCCTGTGACCCTCTGAGGATATTTGTCTGTTACAAGGGCCTTACACATTTTGCTACTTCAGCATCCTCTGACCTTTTTCATAGCAGCTTGGTAAGTAAACAAGCCTATTAGCAGAAGTTAACGGCAGTTCAATGCATGGCAGACAGAGAGAGAGAAATCATAATGGTTCGGCTGGTCAAAGCATCTTCCTCTGGAGAATCTCTAAGCACTTCATAAACACTAGTAATTCATCTTGGCAGTATCTGAGTGCCATCAATAAAGTTATGCAGGAAATCTTTGAGCAGGTAGAATCCAGCCTGTGTTGTATTATCTGGGTCAGTGCTGCAGACGAGCTTTGGCACAGTTCATGCTTCTATAAATACCCACTTAATTAACATTCTGTATCATTCTGGTACTGTTTTTCGTGATGCATTATTGTGAAAAAAAAAAAGTAGATAGTTATAATAAAAAGTAATCTTGGAAGGAAAAAAAAGTCCCAAATGCTAAGAAATTTTGTTTTACTTCTTTATGGGAAGAAGTTGTGGCTTAGCCAATGGCTGGAAAAGGTTCTGCTGTGCAGTTCTGGGTCATTCCAATGCAGAATGAGCTCTGCTAATAAGTGATGGTAGAATGGGGCCTGACTGAGAAAGAGGGTTATCTGCCACTGAAACTGCTGATTTCTCCGAAGTGATGGAATTGGAATGCTGATGAGATTGCAGTGAAGTGAAATTGAAACTGTTGAGCCTCATTTATTGGGTTCTTTAGAGTAATGGGATCAGTATAAGGCTGATCATATTTAGTGCCATTAAATCTTCTGTGCTTAATTAAGGTGCTTTGTACATTCCACAGTGTGACCAGGATCATGTCGAGAAGAAGGGAGGAAGCTAATACCTTTCTAACCCTGCATCTTGTTCATTCATTTACAGCATAATGTATGCATCATCTGACAAATTATTCCATTAACAGGAACAGAGCTAATTCTGCCAGAGAAAAAGCCACTGGTAGTAAGAGGTAGAAAAGGAGAGAACTTTTCTGAGCTGCTCCCAGAGGGGGTCATGTTTACCTTGTCTTGTACATCTTCATACTGTGACATAAGCCTTCAAAGCCTCTATCTCTGTGCTTCCCTGAGGTATGTTTTGCTGTTGAATAAATCAAGTGAAGAAACTCAGACGAGTAACAGATTGGACACCAGAACTGGGAAGAAAACTCCACAGAGGGGAGTTTATACTCCAACCTGACAGCACGCCTTGGATTTGTGTCCACTTTTCTCTTGAGATGAAGGGCTTGCCTGCTTTTCCCAGGGACACTGGTTTGTCTGAGGAGATGTTACCACTCTCCAAACTTTGTTTGTTGATCTTTATGCTATAACATTTCTGCATCTTCACAGTCTGCGTGCTCATTGTCAGCTGGGATGGGCAGTTTTCCAGTAGGTTACCTGGGCATACTGTTTGTCCCATTGCAGGCTGTTCTCTTGCAGTCTTGTTCTGTGCTCTTTGTACATAAATCAGATGATTCAGGGCAGAACTATTACCAGGTGATGCAGGAGGATACGTTGCTTTTTACATTTGGCCTCCTAAGTCCTCTCCTGTCCTAGGAACTGGGATTGCTCTGATGCAGAAACGGTTTGAGCAGTAGAAGTTTCCAGCAGGAATACAGTTATAATGCTATAAAGGAGCTCTGCAGGGATTGAGCTATTGCAACATTAGGGTAGAAATACACACGTTCTGTTCCATTTGTGTTTGTTATCAAAGTTTCCACTATTCTGCCCTTTCCAGGCTGCTCTCCGCTCTCAGTAACTGCAATGCAGAAGTGTGGTGCTGAGACCAGCCAGATGTGGCTGCCTGCAGCAGATGTTGTTATTAAAAGGCGGATCAACATGCTCTTATGAAACATAACCATCACATCTGCTCCCCCAGTCAAACCAGGGTAATGCTCACTTTGAAATACCCAGTTTGATATTATCTTGAATCACAAATCCAAGCCCCAGTGGCTTGAGGACCCTGGTAAAAGTCTGTCCTTGATCCTGCAACATGATCATGCATTAACTGGTCTTGTTTGTTTTTTGTTTTTCCTCCAGCCTGTTTGTCGCTGTCAGCAGCCTCTTTCTCCCCACCAGTTTGGGACTGGTTTGGCGTTGTGCATGTTCCTGCAGCCGCTGGCGGATGGCTGGCCGGCAGAGGGGGATCGACTACACGGAATCGGTGGGAAAACATGGACTGGGCTCCCGTCCCCTGCCTGCGGGAATCCTCCTCTTTGTCGCCAGCCTCACCCCAGGGCTTTGCAGACAGAGGTAAATACCATTATTATTATTCGTGGATATAGAGAGTTGTCCGTCACCCTCGGTGGCAGTTACTTGGGGATGAGCCAGTCTGTGTTTCTCAAAGCCCAGCGAGTAGATGCCGGTTCCTCCCCTTCCACTCCCAGCACGTACTAGATTGGTATCAACTCTGCATTCAACCCGAGGTTAGAATTTCAAACCGAATGAATTAGTTATTCGTTTCCCTCTTTGCAATATGTATAGAAACCAGCTGGCATCACTCTACCAAGAAGAGGCCTTTTTCTTCCAGCTTAATTGACTTGTTCACAAATCCTTGTTGAAACCAGCAGCAAAACCCCAGATTTCCTGTTACCTCTGATCTTAGATGCTGGGATCAAGTATAACACATCCCCTGCCCTGGCTCTGCACACCTCTGTCACCTGTAACTTATATTGAACTTGCATGTGATCCACACCTTGCAACCGGTCAGAGGGTCAGAATAGCAAATAAAGAGACCTATATTCACATTATTTTTCTGTGTTCTAATTCCAGTCCTCTAAAACCTTATTAAACCTTATGAAATGGCTTATGACAGCAGCATACTAGTTATTTGACACAAAGAATAGCGTAGTGTGTCCGAAGTTACAAACAGTGGAAGCTACAAATAGATTTGAGGAATCTACAAAGGAAGAAGAGGAGGAGAAACTAGGTGGTTCAAGAACTAGGTGGTTCAAGAACTGTCACCTTCCGGAAGGATTCTGCAATCGTGGGTGCTGCCAGCCAGGAGCGAACTGCGTTCAGTGGAAAATGGTGCATTCATTGGGCCCCATCGCTTGCTAGGTTTGACTTACGCTCTGGTAAGGAGAGATGCAAGTTACTCAGCGGGTCATTTTTCTTCCTCTGACTCAGCACTGTATCGTCAGGATACTTATTTATAGATGTTAAGGCAAAGCATCAAAAGAGCAAAAGATTCCTACTTCTAGTGATTTAGGAATGAAGGATTGAATGCTGCAGTGAGGGGAACCGATGTGCTTTGTGGGCTGGGTGATTAATCAGCAATATTCAGCGGATGGTAACTGTCTCAGAAATGATGCATTGACTCAAGAAGGGAAAACCTTGACAAGGAAGGGACCAGTTTCTGCTGCCTTCGCAGTGACCGTCGTGTCACTGGAGACAGCAAAGCACAGATACGCTGCCATGCCAGGGATTTTCAGGGTCTGTTTTGCAAGTTGTTCAGGAGTCCCCAGCGCAGGATTAGCACCATCTGTGGGAGGGGTGTCTCAGGCTGATGGGGAAGGATGTCCTTCCTTTCACTGCGGGGTTTCAGGCTGCTCCCAAAGCATGAGTACCGCCAAAATAGTGAAACGCTTCCCTGCGTACAGGTTCATGGCATGGAGGAGCAAGCTGATTTGGGAACCTCCTTCTGAAGCAGTATTTGAGCGGTCTTGAATTTGCTTTACTAAGACAATACATGTGCAGCTCTGCCATAGCTGTACCACTTGCAGAACCTGAGCTGGGTTGTTTAAAGCTTCAGCCTGCAGTGTGGATGTACCATTAAACGTAATTATTGTCTTTCCTTCCTTGTGGGACTCTGCAAGACTCTGCTCCCAAGATTTTGGTCTCCTTAAATCTGAGACATCCTCTCTTCTATGGGCAGTGTTGTTCTTTAGGAACTGACAGAACCATTTTGTTGTTTCTTTTTTTAAATATGCCCTTTGGCAATTGCTTCCATTTTTACAGCTTTTCTAGCATGTAACATTTGCCATTAAAAGAAAAGCCAGTAGTTTGTGGGTGTCCTGACATGAATCTTGCACTGGAACTTGATGCAGATATGCTTGCTGTGATGGTGTCTGGTCGCTGCCAGCTCTTGGTTTGCTCAGTGAAAAATCTTTTGCTCATAGTGCCAGGGTGGTGTCTGATCTACTTAGTGGAATGCAGTTAGTGAGGAAAAAAATGTTCTCGGTGCTGAATTCCAGTTGAACAGCCAAGCGCTTGCACCATGTCTTGAAAATTTTCTCTTCACAAGGCAAGATATGCTTAAACCAAACCTGTACTTTTATAAGAGTGTAAAGAGTGTAAAAATAAATACATTAATGTGGTGTAGCCAAGTCCCACGTCTCATGAAGAGTAAAGGGAGGAAGAGGCCAGGCTGAGGAACACCAACTGTGCTCCTGTAGGTCTGGGGGTTTGGCAGGGCTGGTTGTTTATCTTGCTCCATGGAGAGTCATTCATTCTGCACTTAACCCTGTTAAGAGAGCACTCAGCTCTTCACAGATATGCCCTGCTTTGGCCTACTTCTCGTCTGATTAGAGGCAAAAAGACCTCGGGTGTCCGACAAATTGCTTCCTTGGATAAGGCGATTTCTTCTGCAAGCTCGATTTCAGAAAATGTACACTTATTTACTACATTTAACAAAACTGTAGGTACAGAGGCCCTGTCCCCCTCCCAAGCACTCACATCTGCCTCGATAAAAGAAGAATTCAAGGCGATTACTTCATATTTTCTCTCCCAGCAACAGAGCAAATATAACCCAGTGCCTCATTCTGCCTGATCTTCACCCCCCGTGTCCGCAGCCTGCTGCTGTTAGTTGTGCCAGTTCGGTGTCACGTTCATACCTTGAACTTCACCTGTGGAATTAGGTTAGAAAAATGCTGTTGTGTTGTTGTGATTTTTAACAAAAGCGCTTTCCAGATCTGCTGCAGGGGCAGCTACAGCTGCTGCGCCGTTGGTTTCTGTTCAGTCGTTCACTGTTCAGTTCTCAAAGTGGGCAGTTGCTGAGGAAAGGTGGGGAAGGAGCAGCTGCCTGAGCGAGGGCTGAAAACCTCTGAAAATTCCTGCCCCAGCAGAACAGCAACATGAAACAAAATTAAAAGGTAACCAGTGTCTCATCCTGACTTGTTTTTTAGCTCGTTTTTAAACAGTAGCCAGTTTTGTAGCACAGGCGGAGCTGATGCTCTGTGTTTCACCGACCTCAGCAATGTTGCACCAGGAATGAATTTAGCCTGTACCATCAATCTGCTTTTGAATCAGCTCCTGGTACAAGCTATTTAGCCTTGTGAGACAGATGTGTCTGCGTTAAGGAAGATCATTCCAATGCAGGACATCAATAAAATATTAATCTTTTCATATATTTTAATAGAAGTTTTGGTAGAAGTTAAGCTGCCCACTCCAAGTCTGTTCCTGTGTTGCTGGAAGCCACCACCTATATGACATGCAGTTAATCAGGTCACTGTGAGAAGGATTATGTGAGCCTGGAAAGGGGCCAAATGGCCTCCTTGCTCTTCTCCTTGTAGCTCGATCCTCAGCACAGCGATTCACTGCTGTGTGAGTACCCACATAGGGGAGTGTAGAGGGGTTTCTGAGATGAGAAAAGGAGGAGGGAGATGTTTCAGTTTTTTCAGAGACCTTCTAAATACTGGAAGAGTATTTGAGTATAAAGGAGAAGGGAGAAGCACTTGTTCAGCTTAATAATGAAAGTTGAGGGGCAGCAATCAAGGCAATTAGTACCTCTTGCTTTTATCCTTCATCCTTTTCTTCTGGACCCAAAGTACATGAAGAAATGAAGCATATTAGAAATGCCATCTGTACAAAGCATCACAGATGGATAGAGAAAATATGGTCATGACAACAGTATTGTGGATAGGGAGACTGAGGCAGTGAGCCTCCTTCTAAGCATCTCAGTTGATAGTGAAGCTTCACAATGCTGTTGGATATGCTCTCCGTGATATTTCCACGATATGATGTCTCCATATTTTAAAAGTCCTTGCAGTCTGGTGAAGTCCCTTGTGACTGAAAGAAGGGAAGCTTTGTACCCATGTTTAAAAAGGGTAGAAAGGAGAACACTGGGCACTACTAACCCGTCAGCCTCACCTCTGTGCCTGGAAGCTCTGCTAAGGCACATGAGGGAGAGGGAGCTGATTCAAGAGAGCCAGCATGGCTTCATCAGACCGAGTCCTGCCTGACCAACCCAGGGGCCTTCTCTGATGAAGTGACTGCATCGGTGGGCAGGGGAAGAGCTATGGATGTCACTTACCTGGGCTTCTGTAAAGCCTTTGACATGGTCCCCTACAACATCGTTCTCTCTAAACTGGAGAGATATGGACTTGATGGGTGGACTGTTCAGTGGATGAGGAATTGGTTGGCTGGTCACATCCAGAGGGTAGTGGTCAGTGGGGTCAAGGTCAAGGGGATCCTGCCCCTCTGCTCCACTCTGGGGAGACCTCCTTGCAGTGCTGGGTCCAGCCTTGGGGTCCTCAGTGCAGCAGAGACATGGAGCGGGGCCAGAGGAGGCCCCAGGAGTGACCTGAGGTGGAACCCCTCTGCTGGGAGGACAGGGGAGAGAGTTGAGAGTGTTCAGCCTAGAGCAGAGGAGGCTCCGGGGAGACCTTAATGTGGCCTTTCAGTGCTTCAAGGGGGCTGTCAGAAAGCTGGGGAGGGGCTGTTCAGCAGGGGCTGTTGGGGCAGGACAAGGGGTGGTGGGTTAAACTGACAGAGGGAGATTCAGACCAGAGATAAGGGAGAAACTGTTTCCAATGAGGGTAGTGAGACCCTGGCCCAGGTTGCCCAGAGAGGTGGGAGAAGCCCCATCCCTGGAACCATCCCCAGGTCATATTGGACCTTGGGGCTCTGAGCAACCTGCTCTAGTTGCAGATGTCCCTGCTCACTGCAGGGTTGGACGGGGGGAGCTTTGAAGGTAATAAAATGGCCAGATTTTAGTACGGAGTCAGGAAACAGCAAATCAAAGCTTCTTGTTTCAGAAGATCTGGAGTTTTGAGTGTGCGTGGAGCAGAGCAGTGAGTTGGGACAGGGTGGGACATCCTTGGGAGCAACCGCACTGGGAACACACTTTTTATTTAACAACTTAAAAGGAAGCTGGTCATTCCTGGCTTCTGCCTGATTGCTAAATACCAAAAAATCTGTCCCAAGCTGTTACAAAAGTTTAGTCCTTTCAAAGCCCCTAACACATATTCCCACAGATTGGTAATTCTTCTGAAAAATAGGATTAATCCAATTAAGTGCCCAAATGAGAATTAGACCTCTTTAAAAATGTGACCAAAAGTGACTGTAGAAACTGCACTCTTTTATGTCAGTTGAAGAAGATCAGTCAAGCTCATATTACCAAAAAAAATAAGCTGCTGGCTGCGAAGCCCTTTTTCAATAAGTTTCTGCTCTAACAAGCTGTATCAGTTTCATCTCAGTAGATCTGATGGTTATTGAACAGTGTTCAATGTTCTGGAGGGTGCCAGGCACATAATTGTTTTTACAACACTGTAAAATGAATCAGACTGAAATTAGTGTCACTCAGCAGAATCACTTTCCTTCCCTTTAAATTACTTCATCTGGGGGTTAATCAAAAAGAAAATGAAGGTTTGACACTGCCCTTCAGCTAAGGGCAAGCGCTGGTTCAGTTGTCTTCCCTCCGTTTGGCCGGGAGGAAATGTTTGACAGTACCTGCACTTGTACATGTGCCATTCAGCTACTGCTCAGCCCAGGGGAGGCCAGACAGTGCCGGTGTCCCAGCGCTTCCATGCGAGAGTCGGGTTGGCAGGAGATGGAAGCTGATGCTGGTTTTTCATTTTCACTCCTGCGAAACGGGAGCCAGCGAAGAGGAGTTACAGGGAGGCTGGAGAAAGGGTGTTTCTGGGGGGAAGGTCCGCTCAAGACCAGGCTGGCAGCTTCATCTCTTACGACGCACAGAGACATTATCACCCTCGGAGCTGAGGAGGTAGAACCAAATATCAAACCAATATCGATATCACATCCCATCTCCTTGATTGCTCCATCAGAAATTGGCTCCTTGCTGAGCTAACCCAAACCTCCTTTGTTCTGCCCACTTGGAATTGTGTGTTTTGGAAGCAATTCCAGTAAATGTCTCTGCCTCGAAGGCTTCCAGGTCTCGCTAGATGTGGCTGTCGCTTTGTTCCGATCATTCACTGTAGCGGGTTTATTATTTTTCGCTCCATCGTATTTCGCACGCACGCAGGTTTCGGTGGCATTTATTAGCAGAATGTTTTCAGAGCGACGTCTGGCTGGTGAGTTGTATCAATAACAGCTGGGCAAAGCGAGACGATCACGAGCCATAATTATTATATACAGCAACGCTGTTAGCCGCCGGCTCCGAGAGATGATCTTGGCTAGAGGGTTCCTGCAGTTTCAATAATCCCTTTGCAATGAGACAATTATGGAAAATGAGATTAATGGGTTTATCTGCATGTGAAAAGTGCATTGGTTTCCATTCATGTTGCTTTTCAGTGGCTGGAGATGGTATTTGTCCTCTGATAGCATCATTTCAAGAGCTGGTGGCACAATAAACCTCAGCTTCCATTTTTCCTGCTTCCCCGACAGACACGGTGCTTCAGGGGTGTTTTGGTCCCTTTGAGTGGAGTTCAGGAAGCCCCTGCTTAGATTGCTGCTCTGCCAGGGCTGAGCTGCCGACAGACAGTCCTCTCCATCCCGCACATCACCATCAGTTTGAACACAGTCCTACCACTACCATGAGCTGTTGCAGCCCAGCACAGGCGATGTGGATAACCTGCTGCGGGGCTCTTGGGATAACCCCATGTGAGTAGTGGAAATGTGAGTGAGGCAGCAGAAGACCTACCCACCCCAACAAAACCAGAATAATGCGGGTCAGGAGCCAAAACGTTTGCTCAGCACCTTTCCGGGGCCTTTCCAGGACCAGCCAGTGCAGGAAAGTGCAAGTCGCTGCTTGTGTGCATGTAGGGGCTGTGCTGCTCCCAAGGCACATCCCCTCTGCTGGGAACATGGGACTGGGATTTAATTAGTTCCAGTGCGTATGGGGTGGTTTCTTTCATTACAACATATATCTGAAGATTTATATTCTAGCAGAGACAGGACGGGATGTGGCTCGTGGTGTGCTCTGACTTCTTTCAGCTGAAACTCTTCTCGATTTCCTCCCCACCAGCAGTGCCAGAAGCAGCTTTGTGCCTGAAATCCCTGGGCCACTGGGCTCGCGGAGTGTGGGCATCTGGGGGAGCCAGTACAGAGGTTTTACAGTATCTGAGATAAACCCCCTCTGCCTTTAGAAGGGACACCAGCCGTTATGGTCAGAGGCAAATATCGTCTCTACAAGCAGTAAGAGAGGGGGAGCTCAAGCAAAGAGATGATTGCAGTAATCCAGCCATGAGGAAACAATATTTACTCCTGAATCTCTTCCCTTAAGCAGCAGCCGATAGCGTTTCTGACACGTGTTCCGTAATGGGTGGAAAATACGAAGCCACTGCTGGCGATGTCTCACAGCCTGCTTTGAACAGTTGGGGCCTGGGTGCAGAAAGACACGATTACATGGAGTCGCACGGGTGGTAACATTGCTCACAACCACCGAGGACCAGCAAGCAGTGTTTATTGGTCCTGACGTTCATAAAAATGATCCGGCAGTGCCTGATGTCTTGTGGTACGTGACTAGTCAGCAGGAGAGGTTGTACATAACGACAAAGGCAACATGGATCGCGAACCATCTGTCGGACGGGAGCGGGGGAAGCGCTCTGATGTGGCGTACACGCCGCGCAAGGAGGGAGACCCCAGATCTGCCTCCCCTTCTGGTGAATATAAAATTATGTGGGCACAGGTATTGAAAAATCCAGATTATCCTGGGAATAGGAAGAGAGTGACCAGAACCAGCCTCCTGCTGTGAGGGTGTGCAGGTGTAGGCACAGGGTCTCCCTCTTCTACTGAAACAAACTGGTCCGGATGGTGTTGGAAGGACGTTTGTCAAAGAGAATGACTGGAAGTGGGTTTGAAGGACTTTCGATGTAGCAGTGAATAACCCTGGCATTGCAAATCTTTTTTTTTTTTTTCCTGTTATGCTTTGGAAATCCGGGTTATTCCCCAACTACATCAATCAGCAGCAAAGGTTGGACTGAAATGAGAAGGAAAAATATAGTCTGAGCCCACCAAAATGCTCAGGAGCAGTTCCCGGGGAGGCTGTGGCGTATCGCTGCAGCTCAGGGGGTGCCTGGAGCTGGGCGCAGCAAACCTGCAGCTCCCCTGGAAAGGGCTGTTTCAGGACTTCTGAGAATTCTGTGCAAGCTAAAAAAAAGTATAATCAAAACTCTGAAAAATGGGGTATTTTTGAGTGACAATCCTGATCTGTAGGCAATTCCAAGCAGGGTATAAACCCCTGGCACAAAGACCCAGAGGACTATCTCTGCAGAAGAGAAATGTACCTGTCAGTGGGAACAGGGGAAAAACTTGGTGCAGACAGAAATAAAAGGTAGGGGAAAAAAATCTAATTTGCATATAACTTTCATAACACCGTGTGCGTGTGGTTTATTTTTTTATTTATGCTTGTGCTGTAATCGGTGTAATTTTTTACGTCCTGATTGATATTGAGAAGGAAAATGGATTCTCCTTCTTGACAGACAAGAAGCCGCGGAGATCGCCTGGAAATTAAGCTGTGAAAAGAGATAAATGGGGTTGGGATTGCTGAAAGATGCGTTGTTCCATTTCCAGGAGGACAGGAATGATTCAACAAGGAAAGTTTCGGCTCTCTCAGGGACTGCCGGACCCCACAGGGTAAATTTCCCGGGAAGAAGAAAAAAGAGAAGAAACCGAAACCTAAATAAGCCACGATGTAGCCCTGGGGGTGGTCCCGGCTGACAGACAAACCGCTCCTTAAATTAACGGCTACACCGGCCCTTTTGGGGGCATCTCGGGGACACCTTCGGTTTGGGCTCATTTTTAATAATCGGGATAATTAACGTAAAACAAAGCAGTTACCTTCGCGGCTGGGAGCTCGATGGCTTTGTCAGCCCGGGCGGGAGGAGCCGGTTACTTCGGGCACCAGCTCAGCCCCTGCTGCGGGCACCTTCCCCCTTCCCAGCACACCTTCCCCTCCCCGAGGGGTGACTGGAGGATCACCGAACCCCCCACAGCCCAGCGGGGGCTGCGAGGGCCCGGGAGGAGCCTCGAAGTCGGTGGCACCCGACCGGGAGAGGAGAGCTCAGCCGTTCTCCCCGGACGGCGAAAAGCAGGTAAGGCTGGGTGGGATGTTGCAGAGAGGGAGGAAGGGAAAAGCTCTCCCGTTTGGGGGGAATCGGGGTCATTCGGGCAAAACAGGGGCTGAGTGGGGAAAAAAATTGTTAAAAAAAAAAATTAACCGATTTTATTTCTTCGTTTTGCAGAGTTATCTCAGTATTTTGTTGTTGAGGTTTCGCGGTGGATTTTTGGTTGATCCGAGGGGATTTTTCGCGTTTTGGCACGCCCTGGTGAACTAAGGGAAGGAACAGAAAGACATTTTTCCGAGCTGCGGCGTCAACTGCCACAGAGAAAATGGCTATTTGGGGCTTTAGTGCTGCCCGAGCCCCCTGCCCGGACGGCGACTTTCGGCACGCTCCTTTGTATGCGGGTACAGGTATTAAATAAAAGGACCTTCGGGATGATGTTTTGTTAATTATTATTATTATTCTACATATAACGCATTCATATTGTAATATTTATCAATATAGTTATTACTGTATCAATATTTACTAAGGTAATGGTTGATGTTAATATTTATTCGTGTACTTTAATATATTGATAAATGCTCTTCAGTTACTTAAACCTCAAGGGAAGCTCTCAGAGGGTTACCGGGTCTTGATTATAATTGGAGGGTCTTAATTATTATCTCTCGGTGGCCCAGAGTGGAAGGCAGCGGGTTTCCCCCCGTGGGAAGCTCCCGGCTTCCCTCCGTGTCCCGAGCACCGGGAAAAGCAGCAAGTGCAGGGAGCGGAATCCGGGTGCGAACGGGCTAGGGGGGGCCCGGGGCTGGGGAGTCGATGCGGTACCGGGTCAAAAAAGGTATTCGGTCAAAAAATAAACAATAATAATCGTAAAGATCTGTGGAGATGTGGCCGTGGGGATGGTTCCGGCTGGTTTGCAACGCCGCTCGCCTGAGGTGTGATTCTGCACCGCAGCGGCGAAGGGAAAACACCGGGAATTTCCTGGCTTTTGGGGGAAAACGAGCGAAAAGGGCTCGGGGCATTGATGCTCATGTCGACGTGAGGTCTGAGCCGTGCCTCGTCTTTGCTGCTCCGCCACGGTCCTAATTTATCAGGAGGACGTTAAGAGCAGGGAATAGTAAAGCTTTTATCCCACTCGAGGCAGTGGAGTGGGAATTCCTGCGGGCATCGACCCACTCGGTTCAGCGTCTGGGTTTACTTCTCCGACGTGGAAGCAGGGACTGCGGCGGACTTCTCAGACGTGATTTCTTCAGCCCTAAAGCGGTTATTTCCACATCGCCGGAAACTGCCCCTTCTGCCCCCCCCACCCGAGCTCCTGGTCCGGCTGCCCCCGCTCTGTGCGGAAACCCGCGGGGTTTCGAGCCTCCTCCGAGCGCAGACGGCCTGAACTGCCCCCGAAATCCCCGCTACAGCCGGCGGGGCCGGGGAGAGGAGCCGCGATCCTCCCTCCAGGGTGGGAAAAACGGGAGGAAAAGCCATTGCAAAGGTCGGGCTCGGGTAGGGCGCTCTCCCGGTAGTTTGCCCTTTCGGAAAGGATGGAATCACGTTTTTGCAAAGCAGAACACGAAGCCCCCGAGCCTGTCCTTCTCGTCAACCACCAACCCCGCCGCTGTATTCACGCGTGGGATTTAATGTAGTCTGGCGCTTCTTGTAAACGAACAATTCTCTCGCCCAATTCACTAAGACTTGGCGTTATTTTTTCCGCCATTCTGACAAGTAACGTTTGGGCGTTTAATTAATTCACAGCGACGCATTTATTCCCCCACCCAAACGAACTGGCTGTCAGCTGGCCGGTCCTACCAGCCGGCAGCGTGGCGAATTCAGCGTCGGAAATGCCAGGAAATACCTGGATTTGGGTATCGCGTCCATTTAAGGCGAAAAAGCTGCTTAGGTCCCCGGGACCCCTGGAGCCCCCCCGAGCCCCAGCTGCAGCCCAGGGAGGGAGATGGGAGGCGGTTGCGTGCCTCCCCCCGGCCGCCTTCTTCGCTCCCTACCTCCCCCCGCCTTCCTCCCCACCCTCCTCCTCCCCACCGCCCCGGGCGGCCCCGGCCGCCGCCCCTGCAATAAGGAAGGGGGTGGAGGGGGGGGGAAAGGGCGACCTTTGAAACCCGCCTCCCTGCTCCACCCGCCGGCACCCGCCTACGCCCGGCGGGGTCCAGGTGCCTTGCGGGCAGAGTCGGGCGGGCCCGTCGCCCAGGTCCACCCCGGGGGTGGCGGACAGCCGGGAGCACCCGGCGGGCTCCCTGCCCTCCCCGGCCCATCCCTGGGCCCTGCGGAGAGGAGCGAGGTGCAAACGGAGGAGAGCGGTGGGGAACGGAGGCCGAGGAAGAGGATGCTCCTGGAGGCTTTGCTCCTGCCCCGTCTGATTTACTGGGGGCCGGCGGGGTGAGCTGGAGAGGCGAAGGAAACCAGGGCAGCATCAGGGAAGAGGAGCTCTGCGGACCCAGTTTGGCCTCAGAGTGTTTCCAGCAACACACCTCTCATGTCCTGCTCAGTCCTTCCCCATCACTCTTCCCACTTCACGCTGGGATCTCAAATCGGATTCAAGGGCTGAGGGGGGAACAGGGAGGAGACCCTGCTCTCAACCTTTGAATTATGGAGTAAGTAGAAATGTGTAAAAATCACTGAAGCCCACGAGGATGGGGATGCCTCTCCCTGTCCCCATAGTTGCTGCACCCAGGGTGCACTGGAGCTCTCGGCCAGCCCAGGGGCAATGCTCTGTGCCTTTCCATGCTGCATCCATCCGTCCTCACTGCGAGTCACGCTACACCACAGTGCAGCGGACAGGGGGGCAGGAGAGACCACCCCAGACCTGACCTGGCAGTGGCGATGGGAATGGGGAGGTCACTGCACAGACCATCTCCCAGCGGCTGTAGGTCTCTTGGTGATCTATTAATCTCCCAACACACTTGCTGTGGTCTCTGCTGTGCCTGGGCAATGCTGAACCCAGCCCCGTTCCTGCAGGTAACCCTCTTCTAGGCATTATTGAGCCAGCACCAGGCTCAGGGAGGCGGAGGAAGCCTGAATGAGGCTGCTTTTTGGATGTACATGGATCTCTCCCTGCAGTACAGGTAAGAACCACACAAGGTTCAGCTGGAAAAGCAGCAATGCTGCACGCTGGACACCCCTGTGGGGCATTTTCACAGCGTGGCTGCCCTGATGAGGTCCAGGTCCCCAAGACTTTACCTGCTGTGAAGACCTTTGCCCGAAAGGCCTGGGGAGAGGTTGCCAAGAACAGCAGGAGGCATCATTCCCAGTGCAGCCATCCCTGCAGGCCTGCAGACCTCAGTCACCATGCTGCTGGCCTGAGCACCTCCGTGCCCAGCTTGGGACCAGGAGCAACCATCGCTCGTCTTGTCATGATTTATGATCCGTTCTACCGAGCTCCGTGAGCCTTCTCTGAGCGCAGGGTGTGAATCACACCAGGAGTGTGAGTTAGGACGTGGCCCTCAGCAGAGACCTGGCCTTATCCGTGGCTCAGTCCAAATGACAAAGGTCTCATGTTTGAATTTCTGCCCCAGGGAGAAACAACCCATTGAGTGCAGTGGAGCTGAGGCACAGTCCAACCTATAGGCTTGTCTATAGGTTTATGCTACGAGGGAAGGGGATTCCCACCTCGTGCCTCAGATACCCAGCAGTGACATGCCTGGTACAGGAGAGCTGCTCCTGCCCTGGCTGGATACGGCCAGAGTCTCCTCCTGCAGGACACGTTTTTGAGAATAGGCCTCAAAATCCTCCTGATTGCACCAAAAATGTGGCTCACCTCCAGCCCGCCCCTCAAGCTGTACCCCCTCGCAGGCTGCCTGCGGGACCCACACCCGGCTGCAGCCATGGAGGGAACAGCAGGGAAGCGCAAAGAATCCCGACAGCTCCTACTGAGATAAACATCAGAAGTGGGGTTTAAAAGCCAAGCGCAAAGCAACTCCCTTTTTCTCCCACAACAGCTGAAATAAACCGCTTTAGCTGAGCAGGAACTTGGGGAACAGAGAGTGAGTCCCTGGTGCGTGCAGCCATGGGCCGTGCTGCCCGGCTCTGTGCCGAGGCGGAAATGGGCTGCTCCGGCTGGGTGGGATGGGTGGGACAGGGATGCGCAGCCCCGGTGCACATATAGCATGTGTAGGGGAGGACGGGGTGTGGGGAGAGGCACATTTTGCTGTATTTAAAGAAAAGCATTTGAAGAGCTGGATTGTACATTGAGCAGGGACACCCAGCTGCATTTATGTGGCTGTTTCCAGATTGAGGATGTGCAAACGCCTCTATCTGCAGTAGACAGAGACAAAACCCAAATATATTATTTAATACATTTCTATATTGTCTCTCTGCTCTCAGACAGGAATGTTTGCTCCGTAAGCTGCACCCGGGCCACATCCCCTCCAGGCTTCTGCTCTGTGGGTAAAGTCATCACAGGGTCCCACCATGCTTCTTCCCTTCCTGGAGACAGGAGCGGGGTCAGGGTTGCTCCCCTTTGAGATTTTTGCCTCCCTGGCCGAGGAGCTCAGGCTGGGGGGAGGATGCAGGAGGTCGGAAGGGGCTCATGGAGGGGCGTTTTCTGAGGGAGTGAATGGATTTAGGGCTGGGAGCGGGGGGCACCATCGGCTGCAGCCTTCAGGGAGCCACCGTGGTGTTTCATTTCCCATTTTGGTGAACAGGAAGGAGACACCCAAACTGGAGGTTTCAGGTTGGACAGCCCGGGAACAACACACCAGAGGTCTGAGGTGGAGCCACCAGTCAAGCCCGGGGAGGGGAAAGAAAACCTGGGAGGTGAAAGGACGATGAGAACTAGTTTAAACAAAACAGCTGAGTTGAAATCACCCCACATTTCACCCCGAAAAAGGGAGGGGTGGTGGTGGTGTCAGAAGTGCTCTGCAGTGATTGCAGCACGGGGGCTTCAGCTTAGATCGGGGATAAAAAGAGCAGAGAGAAGTCAGGCCACGCTCTCTGTTCCCATGCCAGCTGATCTGTTCAAAGGATCCACGAGAAACGCGCTGTAAAATCCAGATTCTGGCCCTCCAGGCATCAGGGAGAGAAATATTCGCACCTACATCCCCCGGCCTTCCGGGGATGCCTGTGGGGTGGGAAAGGAGGGGCCGGTGGTGAAGGGAGAGGAAAAAAAGAAATAAAAGATCAAAATGTTTGCCTTTATTTGATTTTTTCTTCCCAGAAATCTTGCCAAAATCAGAAACCAAAGAGCTGGGCTTCCTTCCAGACCCAGAATTCAATTTTCCAACAATTGATTATTTCCAAACGTTAAGTCTTTAAGTAGTTCCAAAATTTTTTTTTCCTCCCTCTTCAACTGCTTTGGGGTTTGGGTTGGTTTTGAGGCTTATTCTTTTCCCTTCTATTTTGTAACGATGCTTCGAATTCAATTGCTTAAAAAAAAAAAATCACTGACAATTAAAAAGTTATTCCATAGTTTTTTCAAATTCCAGATGTTCCAGCTATTAAACGGATCCTTTCGAGAATATAATAAAAGAATAGCTGCACACTGATAAGCGCATTTGATAATTTTAAGCCCGGTCAAAGAGAGGAACTAGTAAATGAAATAATTTTTTCCGTTTAAAACAAGCCCGTTCCTCTTGCTTTATTGTGACCTTAAATATTACACTGAAAAATCATCAACGATCAGAAATCTTAATATCGGTTTGGAAGCCGCATTTGAAATTATTTCCACGGCAAAGCCTGCTCGAAAATTTCCGAACGGGTTATAAAGACGAGCTGAGGGGAAGCGAGATCTTAAAAACACGAGGTGCGCTACAATCGCGGAACCTGGTACTGCCTCTAAATAAATCAGCCGAAGTGCGGGGTTTTTTGGGGTGAAAAAAGTGAATTCCTTCCCGAAGCCGGGGCAGCATCCGCGGGAGGCGGAGGGGCGGCTGCGGGAGCAGAGCCCGCCGGCTGCCACCCCCCTCCACCGGCCTGCCCCAGGAGTAAACCAGAATAAAATCAGATTTCCATAAATCGGAGGTTCCGCTCCCTCGTTTGTGGGGGTGTCTGCGCGCTGGGCTGGTCGGGGGATCCCACTCTTCTTTTTTTTTTTTTTCGGCTTGGATTAAAAAAAAAAAAATATATATATATAAAAGGAAATACAGTCACACAAACTACCAGGAAAGTCTGCAGCAAGTCGCTCTGTCCGCGGCCCCTGCTCCAGCCACAGCCCGGGACATCTCGGCAGCTTCTCCCTGCGAAGCCGCGGCGGGGACCGAGCTCTGCCCGCGCCCGTGAGGGCTCCGTGGGGCGGCGGGGCCGGGGCAGCCCCGACGGCCGCCGCCACAGCGAAGCCCAGAAGTCAACTGACTCTTAACTTTCAACTTGGCCTTGACCTCCGGATTAAGCCCGACCTTTCGGTGGAGGAAGCAGGGTGAGACGCGGGGGAGCTGCGGCCCCGTCGGCAAACACTCGCCTGCCCGTCGCGGCCGCCGTGTCCCAGCAAACCCAGTTATGGGCTGGTTCAAAGCAAATGGGGAGAGGGCAGGAGCGGGGGAGAATAAAAAGGGCATCAAAGCAGGAGTGCAGTCGTTAAACTACGGAAAGGGAAGAAAGAAGCCTTGAAATCGCAAAGGTGAAGGCTAAAAACACGGGGATTTTTTTTAATGTTTATTTTATTTTAGTTTCTCCAGAAAAATAAAACCATCGCTTTCGCTGAGACTCCGGGATTTTTAGCAGACGAGAAGGGCCGAGGAGCGAAGATGCAGCTTCGCGGTGTGGTTTATTTATTTCCCGGGGAGAGAGGACGGGATGCGGGAGCGGAGCTCGCCGAGACAGCCCGGGGCGAAGCCCCTGCAGATACAGGAGCTGGAAGGAGCCGTGGAGGGGTTTTTTGGGGGGGGAAGAGCTGCCCCCCGCAGCGAAACGGGGCTTTTCCCAGCCTGGGCGAGCTTTGCGACATCACTAACTCCTATTTTCCATCGGCATTTCTGTCCCTACTTGTCAGCCTCCTCAGCCTGAGCCCATGCGTTGCTTTGGTGGCCCAAAGACGCGGCAGAAGGAGAATTTTTATTGCGATTTGATAGTCAGAAGGCAGAAATCTCTCGATTTCTTCGCACGAATGAAACAAAGCAGGCGCTCAAGCTGCCTTTGGGGAAATTTAGGCGAAGCTTTTCCTCAGACAACGCCTTTGGGGGAAAACCAGAGAGAATAAGGACCAGGAAACGCGGCTGTGGATGTTTGTACCACGCGCACAGACGAGTAAAAATGCGCGTAATTAAATAATTCATTAGCGCGCATCCAGGCACAGCCCTCGGAGAATTCACCCCAAACTTTTCCAGACCGGTGTAATCCCTCATCACCTCGTCCGTCTGTCTTTCCCTGTCTCCCCACCTGCCCCTGTATTATTTTCTGTATTATTTTCCCACCTCCCCTTTCCAAACTCTTCCACCCCGCCCTGCAGCCCGGGGCCGCGCCCGCGCCCTGCCTGGCAGGAGCTGGCTGCGCGAACATCGGTTCCCCCCCTTTGCAGTTATTTTTTTCGGGGTACCGAGGACCCCCTTTCCCCTCTCTCCTCGCCTTTAGGGCCATGCCCCGTCCCTCACCCCCAGGTTTCGGCCTTTTCCAGCTGAAGGTGGGGATGGGCGACAATGTGCGTGGGATAAACCCCCCGAACAGGGGCCGGGCCGCAGGGGAGGCCCCATCCCCGGGGGGTCATCACTGCCCCACGGCTGCCCGCAGGGACCGAGAGGGGTCCACGGGTCTCCTCGGCTTGGACCTGGCTTTTTCCCAGGGCAGAAGCTCCCGGACCTGCGTGGGAAGAAGGGGCCACGCCGGGAAAAAAAAAAAAAAAAAGGTGGTTTTAATCTGAGGCCGGATTTTTCCACCGGAGACTGCTCCTCCGCGCCGTTCGTGATCCTCCCTCCCCTTCCCCTCCCTCCCCTCGTCCCCTCTATTTCCCCCCCATACCTCTGCCCCCCCCTTTTTTTTTTGGCAAGAAGGAGCTCAAGAGGCGCCTCCCGCGTACCCTCCTGTCACGTGCGGGGGGGTCCCCTCCCTCCTCCCATTGCAATAAAAGTATTTTCGCAATTTCTGCAGCCACGGTTTATTGGGGCTGGAATTTTTTGTGTGTGTGTATGTGTGGGGTTGGCTTTTTTTTTTTTTTTTCCTCCTTCTCCGTCCTTTTCCCCCCGAGCAGCAGCCAATGAGGCAGCCCCCGGCCGTTGCGTCAGGGCAGCCCGGTGGGGAAAGGCAGCTCTCGGCAGCTCGCAGCCTTTTAAAAAGATCCGGGGACCCCCCTCGGGCAGTGCCCGGGTGCTGCCGAGCAGGCTCTCCCCATGCCCCGGCCCCCGCGCCGCCCCCCATGCAGCCCCCGGAGCCCCGCGGCCCCCCGGGCCTCGAGGGGCTCCTGGCAGCCGGCGGCTTCGCAGGCGGCCAGGGCAGGGGGCTGCTGCCGCCTCCCCCTCCAGCCCTCGGCGGTCCATCGCCTCCCCCCGGGATGAACCCCGGCTACCCAGCGGAGGGACCGGCCGAGCCCCCCAAGCCGTGTCCTGCCGCCCCGCCGCCGCCCCCGGCCGCTCCGCCGGGTCCCGCCGCCTCCACCCCGCTGCCCTACGGATACTTCGGCAGCGGCTACTACTCCTGCCGCGTCTCCCGCAGCGCCCTGAAAGCCGGCCCGGCCCAGGGCCCCTTCCCCGCCGACAAGTACCTGGACCCCCCCGCGGGCGGCGAGGACTTCCAGAGCCGCCCCGCCGAGTTCGCCTTCTACCCGGGCTACGGGGCTCCTTACCAGCCCGTCGCCAGTTACCTGGACGTGTCGGTGGTACCGGGGCTGGGGGGTCCGGGGGAGGCCCGGCATGAGACTCTGCTGCCCGTGGACGGTTACCATCAGCCGTGGGCTCTGGGCGGCGGCTGGAGCAGCCAGATGTGCTGCCCCAAAGAGCAAGGCCAGGCTGGGTACCTCCTGAAATCCGCCTTTGCAGGTAAAGTGTCGGGGCTGGGGGGAGTGGGCTGTGGGGGGGGTGCAACTTGCGAGAGGAGATCGGGACCAAGGCTTAAAAAATTCTGCTGGGGAGCTGCTCTTGCCGTCCAGTAACACTCGTTCGTGAGGTAGCAAATTAGCGAGTAGGTGGGTTTCACAAAATAGTAATTTAGATTAACGCTGCCCTTTGCAGCTCACCGCCCCCCGAGCTGGGAGGCAGCCGGTGACACCGTCCGGGTTCAGGAGGTGCCACTGTCCGGGTTCAGACACCATCCCGGCAGCTGCGGGCCAGCAGCACCGGGAATCGGGGTGCCTTAAAGGGGGTAAGGGGTGCGCATGGCCCCTACAGTGCAGGGACCTGAACAGGAAGGGGGGGGGAGGAAGGCTTCCTTCCACGCATCCCTGCCCACGCCACGCGGGTCTGATTGAACTTGACCCCATCCCTGTTCGGCCACGCAGAAACCGCGGAGGGAGGACGCGGGTATTAGCGCGGGTCTCGCCCACGTCGGTAATTTGCCAATAAATGGATTTCCGCCCCGCCCAAATAATAATAAAGTCAGGGAAGAAAAACAATATTTAAATATAAATTGGGGGAATATATCATTTAAATATTTTAAAATATCATCGCTGTCAGGGAGGCTGGAGGGAAGAAACGGAGTGGCAGGGAGAGGTGGAGTTGCTTGCAGGGAAAGATGATGGGAGGTGGGTGCAGGGTGGGTGCAGGGTGTGTGGGGACCCCCCCCCCCCCGATCCCGCTCAGCCCCGTCTCTCCCCACGCCCAGACTCCGCCGGGCAGTTGCCCCCCGACGGCTGCTCCTTTCGCCGGGGCCGCAAGAAGAGGGTCCCGTACAGCAAGGGGCAGCTGAAGGAGCTGGAAAAGGAGTACGCCAGCAGCAAGTTCATCACCCGCGACAAGAGGAGGAAGATCTCCGCCGCCACCAACCTCACGGAGCGACAGATCACCATCTGGTTCCAGAACAGGAGGGTCAAAGAGAAAAAAGTCGTCGCCAAAATCAAAAGCAGCAGCAGCACCACCCCATGAGGACACGGCCACCGCAAGCCCCGAAAAGGTCCCCGTCTGCCCCCTCCCCGGCGCGAGGGGGCTCCGGTACCGTCAGCGGCGGGAGAGAGCGGCCCCCGGGGCGGGCTGAGCCGGCCCCGCTGCCCGGGGCAGCGCAGGGCGCTGGGCACCGCTCCCCGCTGCTGCCGGGGGGGTGCGACCCCTCCCGCAAAGGAGGGCGAGCGAGGAAGATGCCCCATCCCTGCCCGCTTTGCACGCAGAGGACCCTGTACAGTTTACTCCTGCTTTACAACGCCGCTGCCACGTCGTGCTCCCTCCGTCTCCCACCGCTTCGGTTCGCACCGCATCCTCAGAGCGCTTTAAGGAGAAAAAAAAAAAAAGAAAAGAAAAAGTGAAGAAAAACTGGCCTAATTGCATTAATTAACCCCAATATGGAACTCCCGGCTCGTCTGCGAGCGGCGGGAGCGGGGCTGTCCGGGGGCGGGGTGGGGGTCACAGGGAATTTGCTCTTTAGAAACGAAAAGCCGCATTTAGAGCAGGAAAAAAAAAATATATATTCTCCTTAACTGAGGCAGAGGTATCAAAACGCGCGTCTAAAGGAGAATAAAAACAGTGCGGGTGTGTTATACAGAAACACTCGTGAGCTGTGCGCCTAAACGCGGGCGTTTGCGCGGATGTACAGTGTACGCGCTGCCCCAGAGGCACACAGCGAGGAGGCGCGTCCTGCGGTTTTTTGCGCGGTTATCTATAAAATCTCCGTACCCGTATGCACATGCCCGTATTTAGCATTATTTTACCTTTTCTCATATGCGATCTTTGTGTTCGTGTGTTGATATATTCCCAGAGGTACGCACGTATACGCGCCCTGTAGTACTGGATGTGTGGCTGTGAAGATGTACTCGGATAAAGGTGTATATACACGTGTTTCTATACGCGCATACAGACGTATGTATGTTCATGCCTATATTTTGATACAGGTAAATGCGATTCGTATAATTCCATACGCGCTTTCGTTTGTGCTAATATGCGTGGCTTTGTACACAACGTTTTCCTTCTACTAATACCGAATTATAGCGATACGTTTTGTAGCATGTGCTGAGATAATCCCCGTATAACACTGAACGATCGTGGTTAATATTCGGAAATGTCATCCTTTTCAACGGAATAAATAGGGTGAAAGTAAATAGGCTCAAACATTTTTTTTTTTCTCTGCTCTTTTGGGGTTATTTGCAGCTCAAGCTCCACGTACACAATTTCGTTGTTCAATACCTCGGTGTTTCCAGGCAGCGCCGTGTCGGCTTGCGGAGTCCCCGCAGCAGCATCGCGGTTAAACCTGCCTCTAAGCCCCGCAAAGCCTCTCAAAGGGCGAATAAAGTCCCAAACGCCGTTACCACAAATAAAAATTTGCATTTTTATCGGCCTTTTCTTTCTTTTGGAAATTCGAAGCGTTCAAGCGCAACATACTCTAAATAATGATAATTTTGAGTTGTGATTTCGTGATTTTGTTCTTGTTTAATAACGTGATTATTAAATATTTCAGGTTCGGGCCGTCTCTGGCTTCCAGCGGGTTCCCGGCGCCTTTTCCCTGATTTTTCCCCCCCTTTTCCCCAGATCTGTCCGCGCTGCCCTTTGCAGGAGGTGCCCGGGGCACCCCGGGGTGCCGCCTTGCCCCGCTGGGGCGGGCCTCCCTCGCCCGTGACGTCACGCGTGACGCCAGAACCTCCGGGAGAGAAACAGCCAATGGCGCTCGGGCTGAGAGTTCCGAACGGTGACGTAAGCAAGGGCGGGGGAGCAGACGCGGTAAATCCCGCCCCAGGCAGCGGGAGCCGTCGGGGCTGCGGGGAGGCTCCGCGACGCCCGACGGCCGCTCCGGTCCGAAAAAAACACCCGCAAAAAAGGAGGAAAAGGGGCCGTATGGGCAATGGGAGCGCAGAAGCGCGTAAGGAACTGCGTGTGCGGACCCAGCGCAGGTTATAGGTCCCTGTGCTCGCCTATAACGCTCCCTGGCAGCCGTGATGAGTCCCCTGGCAGCGGCAGCGCTGTCGTGCGGGGACTGGTTACGCTTTGCTCTTCCCCGTCCGGGTCCTGCTCCGAATTCCTCGGCTTTGAACCAATTCGGGTTTATTTTTTAAGGTCTGGCCCATAGGAAGGGTCCCCGCCCTGAGTCCCGGCGGCGTCGGCCGGACCTGCCGTTCCCTCTCGCGTTAGAAAGCGGCTGGGAATGTTCGTCTGTTTTTCCTGGATGAAAAGATCAAAATCTTTCTCCCTGTGTTTACCAGTAACGAATCTTCTCGCCCTGATTTCTGTGTGTCTGTAGAGGCCGCAAAGCAGAAGAGGCTTCACTTGACAGGAGGAAACTCATGGAATGTCCCCCAAAGAAAGGCAAATTAAAAAAAAAAAAAAAAAATTTTGGCCTGTGTCTGAGTCCAAAATAAACCCGGTCTATCTAGGATTTGGAAATGGACTCTCCTCTTGAGCTCCGCTTTACAGCACGTTAGGGGTTAATCCTTTTAGTGATATTTCATTTCCCCATCCTTCCCCCCACCCGCTCCATCCAGGGATCTTTCCCTGATGTCCCCAAACCCACACTGGAAAGGCTGGAAACCCCCAGACACCTCCAGCCCGGTCAGGAACCCTACCCAGTGGGAAACTGGGAGATGTGACCCCACCACCCCGCCCCCAACCCCTGTGCTCCAGCCCCGAATCCAAGGCGGAAAATGCAGATGGGAAGGGGGGGAGGAGAGTCTCGGAGAGAGCTGTAAAACCTTTACACAGCGGCCTCAGCAAAGGGCGAGAAAGGCCCGACATCCTCATAAAACGCCGGGAAGGAGCCGCTGCCGGGGGGCGCCGGGCCAGGTGAAGGCTCCCGCCCCCTCCCTTTGCCGTTGAACTTGAAACTCCGAAAACCTGGAGCAGAGCAGCCCCCAAACCCGGGGCAGAGCAGCCCAAAGCCTGGGGCAGAGCAGCCCCCAAACCTGGGCAGAGCAGCCCTGGGAGGTCCTGGGTGAGCGGTGGAGTGGGATGTGGGGGGCTCTGGTATGGTTTAAGGAACAAAATCACGTTTAAAACAGAGTCACTGGAGAGGCACCGTCATCCACCACAGCCCTGCACCGAGGTGGGCCACACACCACATTGGCATCTCTTCTCTTCTCTTCTCTTCTCTTCTCTTCTCTTCTCTTCTCTTCTCTTCTCTTCTCTTCTCTTCTCTTCTCTTCTCTTCTCTTCTCTCTTCTCTTCTCTTCTCTTCTCTTCTCTTCTCTTCTCTTCTCTTCTCTTCTCTTCTCTTCTCTTCTCTTCTCTTCTCTTCTCTTCTCTTCTCTTCTCTTCTCTTCTCTTCTCTTCTCTTCTCTTCTCTTCTCTTCTCTTCTCTTCTCTTCTCGCTTCGCTCTCTCCTTTGTTTTTTCCCTCTAAATCAAATTAAAACTGACCAAAGATCCACCTACGAACTTAAGGCAGAAACAGTGGGAACACCTCTCCGAGTCCTTCCTTCATGCCTCCCCCCTTTCCTAGCCCTTTGACTCCTTTCTTTTGTTCAAGTTCATGCCCACTGCACAAAGTGTCTGGGCTGCTTTTTTTTCCCCTTTCCCTTCAAAGGATTTTGTCATTGAACTTGAGCCCACGTTGTAAACATTCTTGGGTCTTACAAGCATCTTGACGGGATGTCATTAACGGGGACCTCAAACTGCTCTGTCTTGCCCTGCTTCGCCTTCAGCTGAATCAAAGGTACATTTTTTTATGTCCTCACTCCATTTGCTTCCCAATTTGAGTCAAAAAATAAAATACAATATAAAAGACAGCACTGCCTCTCACCCTCTCTTTTAAACTTTTTTTTTTTTTCCCAAACCCTAAGGCGATGTACCCTCTTAGTCTGTGTGCTGCCTTGTAATTTTAGACCTGTAAACAAAACAGGAAAACTCCTCACTGTAGTTACATCCAATAAATTGAAAATGAAAATCGTTCCTCTAAAACACTGCCAGGGAAATGCCTTTTCGATATATTATAGTGATACACTCGGTACAAAGGGAAGATATAATTAGTTCGCCGCCGGAATCAGCTCTCTTTCTCTGCTAGATGACTTAATTGCTTTTCATAAAATTAAAAAAAAAAATGTTGAAAACATGAGACAGGTTTATTGTTTCACGCAGACTCGCCACTGATGGGTCTCACGCCACTCAGAAAGTGCCACTGGGATAAAATATTCCCTAAACAGCAACCAAAGCGCTCTTTTCGTTGGGAATTTTCGCTCTCATCTACAGAAGTAAGTGTCCAAGTGAGAAATATTTCAATTTTCTGAGCTGAAATTTAATACAGTCACGGTTTCCTAATGGCTTTTCGTTCCCTCACACCCGAACCCGTTTCACTCGTACCGCAGAGCCCCGTGTGCTGAATGTTAATGTCCGCGGGGAGGCTGTGAAACACCCGCAGTAGATCCCTCGGCCATCCGTGGTGCAACCAAAAGGCGCAGAAAAAGGGGCTCTTCTCAGTTCCTTTCAAGCACCGTTTTGTCTTTATCCTGACGGCTAAAAACTCCCCCCCCACACACCCCCTTTTCCTTTTTTTTTTTTTTTTTGGTGTGTGTTAAAGGACGGTGAATGAACAACCCGAGGATGCCCGTTTGCATTTCGCCGCATCCCGCAGCCTCCATCACCCTCTTCGGCATCAATTTAGTTGCAAGAAAGTGCAAGGAAGAGGCGATTCCTCCTGCTCGCGGCCAGGCAGGAGGAAAAAACACAACCCGGCGGAGAAATGAGGGGAAAAGCCCGATTTGTTCGGTCCCGCAAACGTTTGCTCCGTGTGAGGCTCCACCCGCCCGGGGCCAGCGGACACGGCCCGTCGGGGGAGGCTGCGGCCCCGGCGACGGGCAACGGCAGCGGGGAAAAAGCACTTTTAAAGCACAATTTTACCTAGAAGAAGAGAAGTCCTGGCTGCACCCGAGCTCAGCTTGCAGGCGTCTCCTGTGCCCTCTAGTTCGTCGCAGCCCGATATGTTTTTTACAGCACCTGTACGGTTGTTGTTTTCCCTAAACACCCAAAGCTAAAAGAGATTTTTGTTGTTGTTGTTGTTGTTTTGGAGGATATACCCGCTTGCTTTTAATTTTGATAAGCAATAAGAAAGCCCCTCTGTACGGCCACAGGAAGGGTACTACCAAATGAAGGAAAACACATGGAAATCAGTGTGGGGGTTATTATGAGACTACGGGAGTTTTTGCACAGTGGAGGGAAAGAAAATCCTGGTGGTGATTGTCTTCAGTTGCATAAAGCAACAAACACAACAGAATTAAAGGATCTGTTGCTTTTTCACCCCATTGATTTCCATCCGATGCATAGGTGTGAGGCTAGCGAGGGGGCTTGGGGCACTGAGGGACAGGACACTTGGTGTGTGCAGTGAGCAGAAGAAAGCCAGGTCCCACCTGCGTCCCCTTCCAGGGACCGTTTATCAGAATCCCGAAGGGAATTGATTTCCCCAAATTCACCCCCAGCCTCAACTCACCCTTGCACAGCCCTGAAACCATCAGGGCCCCAGCCTGAGTTTGCAACCCAGAAACTGGGTATAGGCGAGAATATCAAAAGCGAAAGGGACTGAGGTGTGGAAATGTCAGGGACAACCCCGAGCGTGTTGGAAAGGAGCCGGTACAGAGCTTACAGCAACGCAAAGCCGACAGAAATGGAAACCGAACGCGTGGGCTTTTATAGCTGCTTCCCACTGAAATGCACTGAAATGCTGGAGAGGGATGGAAAAGGGAGGGATGGAAGCAGAGACACGTCGGTGTTTGCATGCGGAGGTTTCAGTAGCGCTCAACTATTTATTAATAAAAAGTAACCTGGGCTTGTGGCTTCGTTTCCTCACTGAAGTCTCAGTTTAGCAGGAGAATTCACTGACAGCTTTAAGCAGGTGAATGAGACACAGGAGCTTAAACCCTTAAACCCAGGCAGCTTTCCGGCACCTCATGGGACATGGGGCTTCCAAGGTTGTCCTCCAGCACCACACGCAGCCGTGATTGCTGCGATGAGTGTAAATAACCGAGGTTGCTGCGATGGTTGTTCATTCACATCTGCACACGAAGGCAATTTATCAGAAACAGAAGTATTGCATTGGCTTTCCTGGAAAAAATTATCATTACCATATTCTTTTCTCTCACGTTTTGTTTTTTAGCAGTTTACTACCTGAAACAGGAGAGGCAGGGAGTAAAACTTCACTAAATTATGTTCAATGCCATTTTTCCTGCACTGTGTAATGCTCAAAAGCTCAGTCAGTGTCGGGAGCTCTGGAAGCAACAGCTTTTGTCCAGAGCAGGAGATCTAAATATGAACAAAAAGCCAGGAGCTGTGTGGAGGTGCAGCTTGTTTGGCCATGCTGAGGATGAGGGTGAGCCCTGAGGATGAGGGTGAGCCTTTCCTTCTGCAAGAGTGCCTGAGTGCAGCAGCTCTCCCCATCGCTCTCTTCAGCTCCTGGGCTTCTGTTGAGGAAAATCAACAGCAATTTCCCTAAAGTGCGCCAGCAAAATCGTGCAGTCCCTTGCGTTGGTTAAAGTTCAAAGCAAACCCCTCAAGTTTAGTGCGGAGGAGACAGGGACCGTCATTTCATGCACATTTGCGAGGAATGAAGCAGAGCCTTCCTACGGCATGAGCTGTTTTTTATGTTCCCTTATGATGGCTTCTCCTATCTGTCCCTCCACAGCATCCCTCGGTCGACACTGCTGTAACACCAACCCGATGCTGTAGATCCACTGGGGATGGAGCTGTTGCTTCCTCCCATGGCAACAGAGGTTCCTTCTCCTGCAGTGGATTTCTCTGTCTCTCCTCTCCATCTGTCCTGCACAAGCAGCAGCCTATTAAGACAATGTCTTTCAGATGGACAAGAGATCTGTGACCTGCAGCAGCTAAAGTAGCATGTGCTCTTGTGTTCTTTCATACGGGCACCCAGAAATGGTCCCCGCGGGCCTGTGAAGATGAGGCTGAGCCAGCTGAGAAAGAATCAGGAATTCATGGCTTCACAACTTGTTCTTTTTATCCACCAAGAAATTTTGCTTGATGGAAGAAGAGGAATTCAGTCGTGAAGAGGAATCCAGAAATATGAAACAAAGGAAAGGAGGAAGAGATTAACTCCGGGGAGGTCAGCGATTCTGATGCATTTGGGACATGCTGGGACCTGCTACACAGGAGCCAGCTGCATGCAGAGTGCACAGACAGCCAGTCCAGCACCCTCAGATGTGCTGCGTGGTCCGTGACCTCCTCTTGGTGCCAGGGACTTCCAAGCTGTGCCCATCCTCCCTTCCCCTCCTCCCTCCAACACTTACTTCCTCCTACATTTTGGATGCTCATTTTCTAACCCTGGAGAGTGTTTGTTAACGCAATATGTTTCCTCACCTCGGAATTTGAAATGCATCATGGCAAACGCGTTGCAATCCGCCGTGTGCTCATCCTCCAGCAGCGCAAGTGGTTGAACTGGGCTGCCCACAGGAACCGTTGGCTGGGCTAATGCTTCTACCGGGGTCACACAGACAAAGCGCTGACGGGTTGTGAAGTCGAATGCCTTTACCATATTTTTTCTGGCCTATGATATTCCTCAAGGGTCTGTGGGAACTCTTGGATGCTGACGCTGAAAATACCCGAGTTCCTGATCCAGGGCACAGCATGCAAACGGCTCCCACGCTTTTTGGGTGATTGATATTTTTTTGGAATTTTTAATACACCTTAGTACCTTCACCTAGATGTAAAAAACGAGCCATAGAGAGTTTAATCATTAGAAACAATATGTAAACTGATTTGCTTGATTAAATTTAACAATGTGTGTAAAGCCATAAAGGCCGGTGCTGAGCCAGAAGAGACAGGCAGGTGCTTCTTGTTAAAATTCCTCTGCTGAATTACATGGCAGGTTGGGGTGAGTTTCCTGTCATTTGAAGGCTCACCCGTTTTGCAACAATCATCTATCTCCCCCAAGATTATAAACCAGAGCTTAACATCTCTGTATTTCTTGAACATACCTGTGAATACTGATATTTTAGTTCTTTTTAAGTATACCAGCCTACCCTAGATCTCAGATTATTTTCCTGAAAAGATCTGATCCTTACATAGATGGCCCTAAAGAATTATTTTGTTCCTACTTCTCCCTCCAAGAAGTCAGGCATCGGCATTTAGCACTGAGATAGCCTCAGCATATTTTTCCAGAACTAGCAGGAGCAATTTCACATCTCCAGCCCTCCACAGCAGCGCGTTTGCCCAGCCCTGGGACCTTCCTCCCCATCAACGTTAAAAAGAGAAAGTGCTTTTCTGTAAATGGGGAATGAAGCACTGTGGTGATGCAGCTCCTCAGATGTAAGATTTTCACAAGCAAAGCAAGGTCAGTCGTATTTTTATGGGAATGTCTGGTTAATGCATGTTGCCATCTCTGAAAAACCCCCTTGTTTTTCTGTTCCTATTCTCGTGAACTCCCTCACTCCTCAGTCTCGAGTGCCCATGTAGGAGGGTTTTCAAAGAAATACAAAGGTTTGTAATGGCAGCAAATCTGCCCCGGCTACAGAGTTTCCTGAGCAGACCAAAGAACCGGCATCTAAATAAATGTTTACATAAAAATCACACACCTTAAGCTTTATGGTCCCTTATGGCTCTGTCTGCAGTCTGGGCAGGCTACGCGAGGTGAGGAGGGGAGGGGTGCGTACACCCTGCCCAGCCCGAAGCGCAGCCCATTGCGCTGCCGTGGGGAAGCGTGAGCCTGGCCGTGGCACCTGGGCAGAGACCCAGGCACTTGTCTTGTTGGCCAGATGGACTGGGCATGGTTGGAGCCAAGCAGGCAGCTGCTCTCAGCTCCACTGGCAGGCGAGGAGGAGGCTGATGAGACCTCCAGGACTGGGAATCTCAGCTAGGGCTTTTAGAGGAACCTCGGGGAAATCAGTGTGTGGTTTTAACTGGCAACCGGAGAGACTCTGGTCTCAGCCTTATCGCTTTGTTCTCATTAACAAATGGGCTTCTCCTCCACAATGACTCAGCTCAGTGCAAATGAAAAAGGGGACAAAGCTCATTCCTACAGCCTTGCACAGCCCCAGTTCTGAGAGGAAAGGGGGAGTCAGGCATAACAAGCCCTTCTCCATGTCCTAGTAGTCCCTGAGTCCAGATAGTTTACAGTAAAGTGAGACCACTTTACCTTATGGTTATGCTTATTCTGCTTTACCCCTTCGGTCTGAATTTGGCTGCATTGTAGACAACAGGCACGCGGGGACTGCAGTTCTCCTAACCCAGCTGCATGGTGCGTTCCATGCCCTGGGCCAAGACCCCATCACTGTAAGTCAGTGGAGATAGTGTTCTTCAACACAAACCATTGAACAACCATTGATGTTTTTTACTTCGATTTTCCACTTGCTCTTTTTTTGTTGCTAAGTCTAATGCTGAGCCTATGTCTGAGCTGCTGGTGTTGGGACACCAGCCACCCAGTTTCCTGTCCCTCTCCCAAGTTCCCCATCATCTTCAGTCCGTAGAGGATGTGAAATCTGGAACAAGATTCCAGGGCTCGTAGCCTCCACTCCTGCTGACGCAGCTCTATTTATTGCCAGTCCCATGTCCTTTCTTGGAGTGCTTTTGGCAGACTTTTCCTACATCTGTGCTCAACCATCACTCAAGCACATTCCACTAAACCTAGGGTTACACTAAATGCATGAAACAATGTGATACGTACAGAGCAGAACTGGAAATGCACTGAAGGCTTTCGGTATTTGTCACATCCCAACACTGTGGGTACCTTCCTCTGTGCTCCACATCTTCAAATTCCACAAAGAGCTAGAATAGTTGAATTAGGAAATCTCCTTAATAAAATAATTTGAAGTTTTGAATTTGACTTAAGCTTTTTCTTATCAAAATACTTCCCAGAATCAAGCTGGTTCTTCCCCCTCCCCACCCAAGATTTAGAAGAAAAGGGGAACATTCAGGACTAGGATTTCTCAAAGACAAAAATAAACATTGGCTTGTCTCTGTACTCAGCATGAATTCAAAGCCCAAGACCAAGTGCTTTAAATAAAAATCCCAAGATTTGGTTTGCATTTGCTTTACAGCTTCTGCTGTAAAGGAATTAATGTCTTTCAGAAGACCCAAGAGCCCGGAGGTTGGGGTACTACCTCGGGACTTGAGAGGTTTGAGTTGCATTTCTGGCTTTACCACCACCTCTAATTGTATTTCTAACTCTTACAGCCATTGTAAACTACATGTAGATCTCTGTGGAATTTTGCTATATAAGGGTTGATGTCATTTATAGCTTTAAGTTGCAAAGAAATCCTCCCAAATCCCAGCATCCAGCTCATCTGCCAGTAGCAGGCCAAAAGCACTGTGAAATGTGGCAAACCTGTGGGGTCCTCCAGCCTGGCCGACAGCAGAGTTCGGAAAAAGGCTGATGAGATGCTGGGTGAGCCGGAGGCATTTCGGTCATGCTGGCTGGAGCACGAAGAATGGCTGCATGATGGACCAGGCCACCACCTCAAGGACCATCCACCTCAGAGGGCTGCTCTCTCCCAGAATGTTAACCTCTCAGTCTCCAAGATCCAGCTTTCTCAAACCCTCCTCTCTCAGACTTCAAGAGCAAAAGGCCAGTTTGACAGTGGCTCTTCTTGGCTCGCCAGGCTGATGCAGAGCAAGGTCACAGATGCCTGAGCAGCATCCACAGACCTCAGCTAAACCCCACAGGAGAATGGGACTAAATTGATAACTGGAATTTCTAGACATGGCCTCTGTGAGAAAAGCACTTTCTTCCCACCTGTTCTGCAGGAATTTGGGCAGGAGTGTCTCTGCCTTTGCCCCCTCCAGCCCTTGCCCTGAGCAGAGCTGCATTGCTGATGCTGAGCAGTGCAGAGGTGGTGGGTATGGGTCTGCCAGGGGTCTGCCAGCCCCAACCTCCAGCACCTTGGGGGATTCACATCTCCACTTGTATGTCTGGCCACCTTCAAGAATAGCCCCGCATGGAACAAAGGAGAAATTATTTACAAGTTAGGGATCTCTACTGGTTTGGTTTTTTTCCTCCTGTCTTCATGTTTGGTATTAAAAAATAAAAGAACACACCACAATCAGTAGGATTTACCACTTTTACTCCTTTTTATTTTCTTTTTTTACCTTCCCCTTTGCTGCAAATGTCAAATGCAAGTGGGATGAGGAGTGAGATACCAAAATTCTTGGGAGAATTTGTGGACACCAGTTTCTCTGCTCTCTCCCTTCGTGCTCCTGTGAGTCTCTACCATTTCTCGCCCTTGTTGCTCACTTCACCACCAAACCCTCCGCTGGGAGCAGAAGGCTCCCCAGGGTCCTCTACATGACGGAGCCCCAAGGATGTTGTGCATGGCCGAGTCCACCCAAGCCCACTCCAAAGGCTCGTGCCCCCTCCCAGGCTCTGGCTGAGGATGCTTGTCTGTGTGTCTGGCCCTTTTCACCTCTTGGGAAGTGTAACTCAATCCAATAATGCATTGGATATAAATCAGGATCCCTTCCCCACCAGAGAGCCCGTGTGTGCAGGGACCGACAACACTGAGGGGTTCACAGCACTGGGGCAGCCCTAGTACTGGCGGGGGGGGGTCGTCTGGAGTGGGCTGGATCTGACTCCCAGAGGTAAAGCTGCAGAGAATTCAGGGGCTGCAGCAGCGAGTCCTTCCCGGCCCGGAGCCTCCCCTCTCCCCCCCGCCGCGGTTCAATTTGCTCCGTGCCAGCGGGGAAATTTATCGCCGCCCGAACAAGAGCACGTTTTTTCGGCGACAAACTCTGGCTTAGTGACATTCTCAGACTTTGTCGCCTGAAGTCCCCTCCGGGAAAGGCCGCCGCGACGTTTTACAGTAAATCCCGGTGCTTCGGGTTCCAACGGGATGGATCGTAAATCCAACATCCCCCAGCCCGCCCCCCGCCCTCACGGCTTCGCGCTCCGCAGCCGCTCAGGGAAAACGGGAAAAGGAAAAACCGGGGGGACCTTTTCCGTGAAAGAACCCAGAGAGACGGAAAGGGGTTTGGGGATGATCTTTAATAAATGAAATAATGCCACCCCCGTGCTCCCGAGAGCCGTGGACGCAGCCCGGATGGTGACCCCGGTCCCCCGCCCCGGGGACCGGGCAATCCTGACAAACCCCCGCCGCAGGGCTCGTCCCCCGGCCGGGAAGGTCCGACGGCAAAGCCACGTCCCGGCACTGACGGGCAGGGGGGCAGCGGGGGCCCCGTCCGAGCTCTGAACCCACCGTGTGCGGGTGAAATGACCTGGGGGGAAAAAAAAATCTTCAGAGAAAGGGCAGAAAGGACGAGGAAAGGGCTTCGGGGCAGCCCCGGCGGGGCCGGAGCTGCACGACGGCCACGGGCAGTTTTCCTGCCTGAAGGAGCAGAGTTTGCCGTGGGTCTGGAGCGGGTGGCAGGCACCCGGCAGACGGGACGGTGCGACCCAGCCTGCTCCCACCCCACAGCAACCGGGGAATTGTGGTGGTGAACGTTTAGCAGCACAAAAATTTCCCGATTTCATTTTCATGTCGAAGAAAAGAAACTAATAAAGGCAGCGAAAAAAAGACCCACCTAATTTATTCTAACAGCTAAACCCGTAGATTAAACTGATTTTAATTTCAGTTCGGACAACGGCAACTCTACAATATATACCCCTATCCCCCCCACCATAAAACCCCCGGAACTCAAAGCCTCACCTGCCGTTTCGATGGCAAATCCTCAAACCCGGCTCCCAGAGCTGTCTGCGGGCTGCAGCCGCACCGCTCCCCGCGGCTTGTGGCCCCACAGCACGTTTGCAAAAGCTCTGTAAAAACCTCTCCATTTTTGTTGTTTTCGTTTTATTTGAGACTTTTTTTTTTTTTTACGTGCCTATATAGCTAATAATAAGGAGGCGTTTTAAAAATAATATCGGAGACGCGTCGTTCTGGCGGGGGTAACGATTTCACAAAACGCGAGTTTCAGCCTTGAAAATATTTCCGTAAAAATATTCGTGCTTGTATTAACCATTTATGCCGTAGAAAATGTTGCATTTATTCAAACCCACGGCCGCTATTATTCTTGCAGAATCAGAAATAATCCTCTCCCTAGATCGAGAAACCGATATTTTAGGCTACAAATTATTATTTTTCTCTGCAACTACACTTCGCGCAGGGTTCATTAAATTATCCGTCCCGGTTTCTGAGGAGGGGAGGGAGACTTTTCTTAGCTCGCTGCCTGACTGAAGAATAGTGAATCGGATACCCACAGTTAAATAAGAATAGAGAGTTTTAAGTGAGGATAAGACAGGTCCTGCAGCCCCAGGGTTCTCGAGGAAAAGGGAAGAGACGATCGCTTTCGCGGGTGGTGAGTGAAAAGTGCAGCAGATCCGAATTCTCCTGACGCTGAAACGGGTCGTGTTGCCACTTTGCATCATCCTCAGCTTCTGTTTTGTAGAAAGTTCTGACTGTAGCTGCGAAAAACAAAACAAAGCATAAGGCCCTTTCTTCCTTGCCTCAAACCACTGTTTATTTGGTAATTTTCCTTGGCTTGCAAACAAAGACATTTGCGATCTTCCAAATCCTGGCCACAAGAAAAGAATATTTTAAACACAGCTCAGGGAAGAGGAGCCGTTTGCGCAGCTCTCGCAGGGTCTTCCGTGGCAACGGGTCCTTCCCGCTGTGTATTTGAGATGCACCTGAACAGCTTGTAGAGAGCGCAAATACGTGGCAGCTCTCTGCTACCTTTGTTTTATTATTTATCTTCCAGATTTTTCCCCCTCTGCTGGAAGAAGTTATCCCTCTGTCCCTCTGTGCTAAATACCACTGAAGGTGTTTGAATAATTTTAATTATTATTTGTTTTGCTTTTGTAACTGAAGCGCGTGGTGGTGCTTTTTTGTTGTGATTTAAATTGCTGGCGTTTCGGGCTGTTACCCCTTGACTTCATGCAACTTGATGCACAGCTACAAATAAACAAATGCGGGGAAGAAAAGCAAAGCACCAGCCCCAATAATTGGCTGCACTTAACGTCTGGGTTTCTTCAGGAGAGTGTGGCCATATCCAGAGCAGGGAGGACCCTTCCCAGTTGTGGGCTGGTGAGGACTCACAACCGGGACAGCACTTGTTGATTGTATGTGTCCAGCATTCACTGCCTGTCGCAGAGGGGAGGGTCACTGTGGATTCCTTTCAGAGGATTGATTCGGTGAAGAAGCAGTCCCAAACCTCATGAGAGGGGACAATCCAAGCCATGCGTGATGGCACCAGTGAAGCTTTGCCATGAGCCAGCATGGCTGCGTCCAAACCCTATTTCAGAAGATCTGTGGCTGTCAATGTCCAGACAGAACACACACGTATGTGTCCGTACACACACACATGTGTACAGGTGTGTGTACATACACTGAACCCGGGGTGTTCCCACAGCCCGAGCCCTCGACCGGCCCCGTCGGGGCGGGGGGGCACGGAGCTCTCCGCGGTGCTGCCGGCCCCGGGTTCAAGAGGGGCCCCAGAGGGAGCGGGGGGCTGTGGCGGCTGAGCCCAGGGCCTAGCTGGAGGGAGCTCCCTGGGCTGTGAGTCCCTGCTGACACCGGGGAGGGGTTTTGTGTCGTGCCTGCCTAGCAGAGCACTGGGGTTTCTGATCCGCATCTGGGCAGGGGGGTTGCTGTGGGACGGTTAATAAATGCTGACAGCTTCTGATACTTGCTCAGTGGTTCTAAGTCCTGTTTCAGCCAGTGTATTGTCTGAGCATTTTCTGGGTAATTAAGTAAAAAGTAACATTTATTATCTATGTTCTGTCACTATGGGTATGGAGTCAGACATGACTTGTTTATCATTTCCTCTGTGATCTTTTTCCTCAAAGGAACAAGACCCATCTGTCGGGCAGAGCAAAGCCGCTCGACTTTAATCCATAAATGTTACCATTTAAGGGGTGCAACCTTTGACAGAACATAGTACAAGTCTTTGAACAAGACAGTTGTGCAACTGGCATTAAATAGCCTAATTGAATCTTTCACTAACCACACACGCTTGCTTTGGGCAAAGGTTTTCTCTGTGCAAATATGATCTTGTCCATTTGCTAGGAAATTTATTGCCTTCCCAATCATGTGAGTTCCACACTATCTGCAGACTTAAAAGCTTAAACATCATGGATTCATCTTCTGTGTGTTCACGTGTTTCATTAAGGTGCCTCATAAATTCATTCTGACTTTCATTAGTTTGCCTTTGCTTCTGTATTACACTTGTTTCTGTCTTTTCAAAGTATCTCAGCTTGATTGTCCCTTTAAGCTCTGCTCCTCTGGGTTGGAGACACAGTATTTGTTCTGGTGTGTATTAAACTGAAGTCATTTCTTCTGGCTGAGCACCTGCCATTCTAGGGGAGCACCCAAAGTCTTTTGAAATGATTGGCCACGTGCTTTCACCTTTCTCCCTGAATGTCACTGAACACCAGTGATCCAAACAGGACTGAATTACCAGCAACGCCCAAGTCCACACTTCATGATCTCCTAGACCCTGCTTCTTCTCTAATTTTCCTTGATGTGTGCGGAGAAGCCAAAGCTGCCCAGGACTCGTGCAGCAGGGCCAGGTTTCATCTTGCACGTTTGGAGAGCAGGGTCAGGATCCAAAGGCCAGGAGCGGAGGGGAAGTGGGGACAGGCTGGGGCTGCACTGTACTCTGCTAATCAGCTGCTCCTGGCTTATGGGGTCAGAGGCCAATAAAGACACTCTGCAAGGAAAGCAGGAGGTGAGAGCTGTAGCAGGAGCCTTGCATCCTCTGTGTAAGACTGGAGTGCCAGTCCCAGCTTGCCACATGATCTCAGACAGTTTTACCTTGTTATTACTCTGACATGTGTCCCCCCAGCATCAGAGATCCCCCACCGCCTTCAGGCTCCAAATCCATCCTTTCTGCTCCTTGCAAGTACAAAATCTTAGAAAATGTTTCCTATAAATTCTGTTAGCTGCGATCTAAACCCGTCGTTTCTTGTCCTGTCCACCATGAAAGTGGAGAACATGGTACACCCCAGTCTTGCCCCCACTTTCACATATTATTTAGGCAATGCTCTGAAATTTATCTTTAGACTTTACCACTTTAGACTGCAGGGACTCTGTGTATTTAATCAGGAAAGGAGAAATTGCTATGTGACATGCAGGGATTCGCTGCTCAGTGTTTGCAGAGGGTTTGAACAGGGAAAAAAAATTAAGAACTATGGGAATTCCTTTTTTCTCTACTTTGCAATGAGTTTGCAAGTCCCCAGTAGGGTTTGGCCTCACACAGCTAGTGCAGTGCAATAGTTTTTATTAATAACGATGGTAAAATTAGGTGCATGTGAATTGTATTGTTATAATATAACCGGATTGTATTGCTATGATTCTCTTTTATTTTTGAAAGCATCATTATAATTGGCTGTGAAAAGGAAGTTTAAATCAGGAGCTGCTCTGGACATTGGATTTATTGCATTACATAAACCACTCATCAACCTGCTTGGTCTGCTTTTTCCCTCTTTATAGCTTTCTGGGTGATGGCTGAGATGGGACTTTGCCCAGGCTCTGCACCTCACAGAAAGAAAGTCACTCCTGATGGTTATCACTACTCTGTAGCCTTTAAGGAGTTAACTCCAGACCTTGCTCTGGCTCCATTTCTGGTGAGTGGATTTTATGGGCTTCTTTTAACTCCCAGCACAGATTTGACACTCTGGCCTTTCGTAATAATCCTCTCACTCATGTTGTTTCTTCTGGAAACTTCTGTTCGGCTTGTGCCAAAAAGCTCCGCATTCCAGTTCCCCCAGGCTTGGGTGGGTTTTTCTCATTCCTGCTCTTTCTGTGGTTAACAGTTAGCAAGAGACAGGATGGTCCAAGGATTGTTTTAACAAGGGTTTGTTCATTTATTTTCCAGATATTCTTTCTCTGAGCTGCACAGCCTCACCAGGATGAAGCCTCCTGGGGGGATGTCCACTTCCCTTCCAATACTTGTACATTAGGTTTTCCAATCCTTCTTCCTGGAAGTAGTTGGGAAATGACCTCCTCAAGCAGGCTGTGCCCTCACTCAGAAGTGTTTTGACCCCCTTTTCTCTCCCCATCTTTCCCTCCCACCAGCTGCTGGACACCTTCAAGGGCAAAGTGAAGACCGTGCTCAAAAGTAGCTTCGCTGAAACACATGGGACACCTCTCAGAATAAAATGCTTTTGAAATACCAGCTTGGATCTTCACAGCCCTCTTAGGACAGAGGACATCTGAAGAAAATTATCTTTAATTCATGGCCTCTGCAATGTGGCATCTTGCAAAACATTACAGTTTCATGACCCTTGTTTTGCAGATGGGGAAACTGAGGCAGCGGAGAGGCCGAGCCACTTGATCAGTTACCCAGTGGTACAGAATAATACTTGGGATAAAATTTTACTGCTGTCTTGCTCACCAGCCTGGCTCCAGAGGGCAGGCAAAGAGGGTGTCTGCTGGTGTGAGAGTGCATTGTGTAAATAAATGTGTGTGTGTGTGTGTGTTGGAAATCAAGTGTTTGGAGGAAGTTGAGAGGGAAGCTACAGGTAGTTTTGCTTGTTTTACCCAACATACACCTGCATCTTCTGTCTGGGTTTTAAAAAGAAAGAAAAAAAAAAAGAGAAGATAAATTCAACACAGACCTAATGAAAATAAATATTGAGATATGTCTGTGATCGGATCACCCAGCATAAAGTTCCAACTGATTCAAAAGAAACTCCAGTTTATTTTAACTCTACTTTTTCCTTTTCACAGAGCCGGTTTGCATTAATGAATGTCACTGTATAAACAGCGGCTGCCCCAAAGCCCCACTCCCCCAGGCTCCCCCAGCTGCGTTTCCCGTTTTACAGCCTTCCTCCACCACGGTAACCTGAGCTTTTGCTTGGAAGGAGCAACGAAAGAGAAAAACTCTCCCCAGCACCTCTGTCAGAGCCGCGTTCCTCAGTTCAGCTCCAGCCAGGGGTTGCCCTCTCCTGGAGGACAGGAGGAAGTCGCATCCCTCGCCCTTGCCGTCCGTCCTTTGGGGCTGAAATGCCTTCACCTGCCAGCCCCAGGGACCGTGTATGTGGCTCTGCTGGGGCACGCTGTCCCGTAGCAGATTTTCTCCACCAAAACTGGGAGTAACCACACCATCCATTGCTGACTAAGCTGCCCGGGGCAGAGGGATGGTCGCGGTGGAGGGTGATAGAGATCTCTGCCAGCCTGGAAGGCGAAGGGAAGGGTCCAGGAGAATATTTATTCTCTGTTTCAGGGCAGGGACAGGTCGTTTCTTAACAAATACTGTGGAACTCACTGCTACTGGAGGATGGGGAAACCAAAGTTTAAAATAACCATCAAAAAGGGATCCAGCAGGTTGCTGAGGGATGTATCTAATTTTGGCTGTCAATCATGAGGGTCCAGGCAAAGCCAACAGATCAGAAAGCTTCTTACCCTGCTGCTTGCCAGAGGCTGGGTCACCATCCTTAGCAAAGGAGCACTCTGTGCATGCCTCTTTCTCCTCATAGAGCTGCTTCTGGGCCGTGCTGGAGGCTGGGGCTGGACGTGGGGCCAGACGGTGCTCTGGGCTGATGCGTGTGACAAACCTTGCTCCACCCAGCAGCACCGATGTTTCTGGGTCTCACAGCTTTTGTAGCGCTACTTTCTTGATAATGCCCAGCCACATTCCCACTAATGACAGATAACACTGTGGCTTTTCCTCACCCCCGTCACCCACTTGTAGGGTGCCGGACAGGCATATAGACATGACCCCAGTCTATAAACATGAAGAGCTTCCCAGCACCTCAGTTTCCACCCCTCCTCGGTGTCCTGCTGTAAAACCACCACAGGATCATGCCACCATGTAGCCAGCCCTGGTTACGTGGGCTCTTTTCTCTCCCTGGCTGTGTCCCCAGCTCTTTCTCTGTCCCCATTTTCAGCAGCTGCTGCCACTTGTCCTGCACGCTACAAGGCAGGAGGTTTCCAAGGTGCTTGGAGACCTGCACAGGGCAGTGATACAGAAATAAAAAGCATAAATCCTTTATGTATTTAAGGCTCATAAAAAAGGAGCCCATGTCTCCTTCAGCTGCTCTCCAGAGCCCCCGAGACTTGGCCTGATCTGAAACAGGTTTGGTTTTTGGTTTTTTTTCTTTTTGTTTTGGTAATGTTGCTATTTGGATAAGGGCACCAGCAGGAGAGAAGGTCCATTTCTCTGCCTAATGGTGCTTCAAACACTCTGGTGAAGTTGAATTAACACCACTAAAGGGAAAGATTAGAAGTCACTTTAAAGTGGCTCTGGGGGAAGTTTTCAACCCAATCTATTCACACCCATGACACTGTATGAAGATAGAGCTAATGGGAGTGCAGTGAAGTCGTAAAGACAGACAGCCTTGGTTTTAAATTAACAGGAGCATTATTTACACCTAGGACGTGGGCTACGGGAAACCCTCTACATAATCTCTGCTACTTTCTAGATCCTTCCCTCCTACAGACTTAGGCAATATTAGAGTAATTAAAAAGACAACATAAAACTTTAGAAAGGTTTGATTCCCCTTTTTTATCGAGTGATTCATTTTTATTAAGGTTGGTTGGTTTCTGTCAGGATAAATACACAATATCAATGTTTTATTCTCCGAAGAGCCACTGAATGGGATGCTAATAAGATTTAAATGATAATAAATAAGCCCAACAACAGCTTTTATGACCTCGTTTCTGCTGATCTCCATTTTGGTTCAGTTTTGCTCACACTCAAGCCTGAGCTCATCCACCGCACAGCTCCAGCCCATTCACTGCGCCATGGGGTCCTGGTTTTGGGCGGCTTTCCCCACCCACAGGATCTTTATTTAAGTCTGCTACCACCCCTGAAAACCCCTCGTTGCCTTCAGGAGGCTTCAGACCTGCAGCAGAGTTCTGAACTAGGCAGGAAAGGCTGCAGAGGGAGGAAGGTGAGGGGGAAATTGAGGCTGGGGCTCAAGGTGGGTCTGTAGGCTCTTCTGTATGCAGGCAGCACCCTACTAGCACCCCAAAAAACAGAGGACCCTGCTGCAGCTTCTTGCTTGGTACCCAAGAGTGCCCCTGGCCTCTGTGACCCTCGCCTGTGGCCTCTTGTCTGTGGCCCCAGTGTGTTCAGCAGGCTCTGGCTCAGGCCTGGGGAGCTCCCTAGGGCAGTTCTGCTCTAGCCTCCCTGGGCGTGAGCTTAGAGCTGGGACACGCTGGGAAATGTTGAGCTCCTCAGCATTTATTCCTTACATTTCCCCTTCCTCCAGAGGCAGTTCAAAAATCAATAGCTGCATAAAAAAAGGCGTTTTGGAGACAGATTGATGCCTTCTGCTTTCCCTCAAATGCTTCAAAGCGAAGAATAAATACCTAAGCAGAGGGGAAAGCAGGTCTGACCGCCGTTTAAATCAATTAGAGCCCAAATTGCCCTGAATCAGACCACAAACGCACAAAGCTGTTCCCTTTGCTGCATTTCGGGTTGGTGTCATCTCGCTGCTACCCACGTCGGGGGGTTTAATATCTATCAATCACCTTGAAATGCCAGTAATAGCACAGGTAAATTAACTCCCACTTTCTCTCCCAGCTCCAACGGTTTTTTCCCCACTCGGTTAATTCTCGCTCGTTAATTAATTGAGCCCGGGGCTCCCTCTAGCGTCGCTCGGGGCAGGGGGCTGCTCTCACCCCGACCCTCTCTCTTCCCTTCCCCATCACCAGGCCCAAAAACAGGAAGGAAAAGGTCTTAAGGATGGGATTAATCATTGCAGCAAGCCCTGGCCTGCAGAGTTTTACTGCAGATCTTTCCGTGTGTGGCTTGCAGCAGCAGTGCAATGAGGTCCTCATCGCTCTGTTCAAAAGAATGTTGAAATAGAGTCAGGGCTTTTCATCCCTGAGGTAGTTTAGACCACAGTGACATCGGCAGAGGCTCTGGAGCTGAGTCTCTTCAAATGTTGGGGCTTCAGGTAGGTGAGCTGAGGCTGTGTTGAAGGTTTGGGGTCTTCAAACACCACTTCCCTGTGTGCTTCGTTCCTCTCAGCACAGGGGATTGACCTGCATATAGTTGAACATGGACTTTAACGGCGTGTTGCATAGCCAGAGGAATCCATTGCCAGTGAAGCGTGATGCCTGCAGTGCTGCCTGGGTTTGGTGGGGTGGACAGACCTTCAGCAGGGGCCATCAGCAAGATCGTGCTGTGATCCTTCTCACACCACCCACATATCCCCATCCTCTGGACAGAGCAAGGGCAGAGCCTGTGCACAGGTACCCAGAAGCAGACATGCATAAACTTCCATCTCTACAGTCCATGGGCACAAGCCAGATGGTTCTGGACCACTAAACATGTTACTTTCCTCATTTGGATGGAGATGCCAGCAGAGGAATAAGGTTTCTGTAGTCTATTCTACCTTTGCTGCCCTGAAACAAGGCTTGAAGTGCTCTCTGATCAGTATTTCCAGGGAGAAACTGAGACATATGGCTGTGAGCAACTCCCCAGAGCTCCACAGGATCTCCAGCAGGGAAGACTTTCAGAGTTGCTGTGCTGGACACAGATTCCAAACTCAAAATCTTGTTGTGCCTCTATGTTACTTCCCTGCCCTTGGCAGAATCTCTTCCTTTCTCCCCTTCCTGCAAAGGTGCTTCCGGGCAGCCATCCCTGCCCCGACAGCAAAATGCTCTTTCTATCACTCCCCACAGCACCTATCCCCATAAAACCACCGGCATCAGGGCCCCTGGGCCTGCCCAGAATGCCAAGAGTAATAAATAACCGGGCCTTCTGGCTCCAGCAATCCTGCCCCTCCTTTCTCCCCTCCTTTCTCCCCTCCTTCAGCCACGGTGCATCCTTTGGGGGGTCTGCAGGTATGCGACCAGCCGGAAGGAGCCCATAATTCTTGGGGAAGTTGTCCTTTCTCACTCTGACTGAGGCATTCTGCTTTGTTTGGAAGACTTTTCCCTGTGATCTCCAGCAGACACACCTCAAGTTTCAATCCCAACCTCACACTCCTGCTCCTTATTCAAGACCGTGACCTGCGACCTTCAAGGTCAGACATCTCTAATCCCAAGAACAACATCTCTCTAGTCAACAGGGGGATCTCTCTCTCTCTTTCTCTCTCTCTTCAAATTCCTCAGATGTGGCTACACAAATCCCTCCTCCTCCTAGAAAGGAAAAAAAATTCCCACCACATTAGTAAAAATAATATATGAGGGGTAATGGCTCTGGGGGTGGGGTAGGGAGAAGAGACCTTAAAAGGCCCCCATCTCCCATGGATGTGAACTAAATAGTTTCAGGATGGTGCCACAACTTGCTTTTGCTCTGTCAGGGGGGACAGATGCCCAGTTCTGCTGCTGGGATCCATGGTCTCATTTTGTTCTTGTGACTCACCTCTTGATTTTGGGGCCTTTTAATTTTATTTTATTTCTTTCTCTAAAGAATGGTGGACTAGACCCACACCACCTCTCAAGCACAAAGTACAATCACTGAGATGGAGAAGTGGGGTTTTTTGGCTGTATTTGGGATCCAAACCTTCAGAGGGACTGGCGAAGGGGAGACTGTGTCATCAAGGGCGTGGAACACTGACACTACCCAGAGGAGAACCATAAACGCCAGAGGCGAAGGTCCCCGGACAAGGGCCGGAGGTGTGAAAGGGAGAGGAGGGTTCACATCCCTCTACTTTCAAGGGGACTTAATCCATGGATTTGCTTTTGTGCTTTTTCCCTGACTGGATTTCCAGTGTCGCTTTCCCCCTCCTCTCCCCACCAAGCTGCTGCTTTGAACTCCAAAACTGCAAAAGCAATTAGAAGGAAAACCAGCAAGGACAGCAAAGTAACTCATCTGAGGAGCTTCTCCAGCTGCTTCAGGCTGGGATTGGGATGGAATTTTTCTGCGTGGACAGCTGGGCCTACATGGGAGCAGAGAGATCCTTGGGGTGTCCTGGGGCCAGGACACCCTTGGGACAAACCAGCCCCAGTACCCTCCTGCAGACACCAGAGCTGCTGCTGGCGAGGGGCTCTGCCCACCCTCATGGAGATCCCAAGAGCTTTTAAAAAGATGAAAACCCCCCAGCTGGAATCAGAGTTCAACTCCAGACGGTCTGAAAATCCTGCAGTTTAAGGCCCGGTCGTGAATCAGCTCTTGTTGCAAGGTTTGAGTGTTTAAATTCATTCTAAACCCGGAGGGATCTCTTGCTGGGAAACGAAGCCAGGAGAGAAAGGGACGGAGCGTGGAGTTAAGGGACGGAATTAAATGAAACCGTGTCCTGGGAAATGGGTCATAAAAAGTTGGTACCTGGTAGTTTTGAGGTTCAGGGGATGTAGAGTGACTTTTACAAGGAAGGTTTCTTTATGAACCGGGGGCACGAGGGCTGTCGCCGGAGATGCCCCGTGCTCCGCCGGACTGCTTCGGGGCTGGGATGCTCGGCCCGGGGCCAGGCACCTCCAGCACCCGTTAATACCCACCGGCAGCGAGCTGGGGGAGGCAGCAGTTTGGGGTTGTTTCTCAGGTGATTTGCATCATGCGGCAAAAATTCACTTCGCGTTCCCCACCCTCGGCCCCCGCTGCCCCGAGGGCCCCGCACGATCGTAGCGGCGGGGCTTCAGAATGAATCCCCGCAAGTGAAGGAAATTCAGTAAAGCCCGTCAGGATCGGGAGGGGACGGAGCCTGAAAACAAGTCGAGGAGCTATTGTCAGGATTTGGCCCGGAGCAAAAAAAGAAACAACCCCTCCAGCCGCCTTAACGGTGGGTATTTAGTCCGGACCCTGCAGCCGCTTCCCCCGGGCGGTGATAACGCCCCGAGCCTCTCCAGCTCTGCCAGGTCCATTTGTCATCCTTCGAGTCTTCCCAGAAGAAAATCTCTCGAGAGGGCCGAGGGTCCTTTCCAAGGGCTGATCACATCCCCTGTCCTCATCCCAGCTTTCCAGCGGGATCTGGCAGCCTTTTCCTTCGCCTTTTTTCCGACAAATCACAGATTTTTGCTAAAAAAAAAAAAAAAAAAAAACCAAAAGGTGGGGGTGGAGAGGGGGAACCCCAAATTAAAAACCTCACAAATCTTCACTCCTTCTAGCTGAGACACCTGAAATCACAATCCTGGACTTTTCCTTTAAAAGTTCTGCTCCCGTTTATCCTTCCCCATCCCCAGTTCCCCGACGGCTTCCAGAGACGGGGAGACGGTAACGACAAGGGAGCAACTGCAAGGAGCGGGGCCAGGGCTGCAGGGGGCCCGGCGGCCGGGGGGGCGGTCACGGCCGGTTCCCCTCGGGCACACTCTGGTTTTGTCTCGCGGTTCGCTGGAAGCACCCACGGGTGACCCTTTGGAGCGCAGGATCAATGTGCAAAGCGGATCTGGATGGACTTTGGTCCCTGGGGAGAGAGGAGCGGGCGAGGCTGAAGGGAAAAGTCCCCCCCGAGGGACGGCAGTGCAGAGTCAGACCCCGGAGGAGAAAGTTTTCGGGTTTTTTAATTGAGGTCTCTGTGCTAAGGCCAGTTGCGAGAGCAAGATGGAACAGGAGACGGGAGGCAGAAAGATGAAATGAGGAAAACTACCGAAAATTCACAGCTCACGGCTGCGGCTGGGAGAAATGCGGGGAGTGGGTCCTGCCACAGGTCAGTCCCTGCCGCAGGGGGGGTGGTGAGCTTCGGAGCTGGGGGGTGGTTGGAAAGGGGGCAAGGACCCGCCGGGGCTCAGAGCTCTCAGAAGTGTGCCCCCTCCCTTCCTCTGCCTATTGTTTTAGAGCAGAAGTTGGGTTGGGTTTGGCGTCTTTTTTTTTTCTATGATGTTTTGGGTTATATTTATGGTTTCCAAAATCTGTAAAATCCCACTCCTTATTTTTTCTTCCCCCCCCCCATTATTGCCCATTATTAGTAACTTAAATCATCGTATTTTTATTATTTTGAGAATGTGTCATGAATATAGAAACAGACGCAATTGCAAAATATCCCCTAAGCTTTAGCAGGTTTCCAACAACACCCCGTCCCCTCAGACCCGTTTCCAAAATGGAAGAAGTTGGGGGAATAGATTCGACCGAAGATCCGTATTTCCCCTTGTCTCCACGCTCTCAGTCCGAGTCGGTTTGGAATCGGTGCCTCCACCCGCCCGTGCATTGGGGTTGGATTTCTCCTCTGCAATGCCAGCCCTGCAGAGGATTGCCACAAACCATCATTTTTCTTAAAGACAGAGTCAGAATTAATTCACGCTGATTGTTAAATTGGCCTATGCGGCCAGGCTTTAAATCCTGCGTATAAATCCTTTCTGGAGAGAGAAGAGGCGGGCTGGGAGCGTCCTCCTGGGAAACCCAGCTGTCCTCTGGGCTGGCCATGCCCCCAGGCAACACCCAAACTGGGGAGAACCCTCCCCAGCCCCGGCTCTGCCGGCCCAGGAGGAGGGTCCCCATCCAGCCACCGGCCAAAAACTTGAATTCCTGCGGGAGGGGGTAGGAAAAAGAAATGGGATGAGTCGGAGCATGGGGGTACATTCAGGTGGTGGGGGGCTGCTCTGCCTGCTGCCCCTCGACTCCTTGTGCAGCCCCATCAGGCCCACGAGTGTGGGCCCGCGGATTTTCCGCGGGAGCAGCCAGACCCCACGTCCAGTTTGGCGCCGGGAAGGGCGAGGAGGAGCCGGGGGGGAGCGGGGTGCCCCGCGGTCTTTGGGGTGCTCCGTGTCACCTCCCGGCTCACCTCTGCGGGAGTGCCGGAGCTACAGCAAGAAAACCCAACCAGGAGGTCTTCCGTGCCCTAAAAATGCCACGGCGTTTTGACATTTAATATTCAATATATAATATTGAATATAGAACTTTAATATGGAAGATTTAATTTTTGCCCCTCTCTGCACCAGGCAAGGTGCACTGCGGGGAGGCAAAGGCTTGGAGCCCAGCTTGCGAACGCCGGGTTCCCTGGGAGCGGCTGGGCATCAGCTCTCCCAAGAACAATTTCTCCTCTCTATTTTTTATTTTTGGGGATGGGCTTTCCTGCTTTAGCACAGCCACAGGCTCCCCCTTCATCTCCATAAAGGGCTTTCCCAAAATAACCCCCTTTCCAAAAATGGGGAGGCTGGAAATAGAGGTGTGGGCAAACTGGTCGAGAGGGGAGGGGCGAGGGAAAGCCGGCGGTAGCTGCAAGTCTTTATATTAAAAAATACACCCACCCACCCCCCGCTGCAAGCAGTGAAGTTTCCCATTAAATCTGACAGCAGGGGATGGTCTCGGCAGCCTCGGCCGCCCCGGATTGGTGAGCTTGCCTGCAGACGCGTTTTCTAGCAGATAATCGGCAGAGATGTTCCCCCTCTCACTCTACCCCCAAATATCTTTTTTTTTTTTTTTCTTTCAAAGCCCCAGTCCGCTCCTTCCCCTGGCAGCGACCTGCTGTCGTCTCTCCTCCCTCCCTGCCCTCCACCCTATTGCAAAGGTGGGGGGGAAGAGGGATGCGTCTTCCCCCCCGCATCTCCTTTGGGGATGGAGATGAGCCGCCAGCACCCAGGGCTGCAGGACATGCCGCCTCCCCTGCACCCCCTCCGGGGTGTGTCCCCCCACCCGGGCAGCCCAGAAGAGCCCTGCCCGCTCGTGTGGCCCCCACCATGGCACAGACGAGGAGTTCTGCCTGAGAAGCGAGACTGGAACCCCCCTGTGACCCCAGCCGGGTCTGGGGGGGACCATGCCGGGAGCTGCGTCCCGCTTTACCCACTGACCCCGCAGGTTCTCGGGTCTCTCCCCACGGCTGCGTCCGCCTCCCCTCGGGAAAGGGGCTCCGCAACGGCTTGGGCACACGCTGCCGAAGGGAATTTTGAGGTGGCCGTTTTGCTGAACCCTGCTTATGGACCGGGGGGAAATAAGAGAGAAGATAAGGTTTGGGAGTTTTGTTGGGTTTGGTTTGGTTTGGTTTGGTTTGGTTTGGTTTGGTTTGGTTTGGTTTGGTTTGGTTTGGTTTGGTTTGGTTTGGGTTGGTTTGGGTTGGTTTGGGTTTTTTTGCGGCAGGAAGCTCCATCTTCTAAAGATGCTAAAACAGCACGAGAAGTCGAAGGAGGGTAAAACGAATCAATGAAAATTAAACTCCCCTCCCCTGCTTTATAGCAGAAGGCGGCAAACAGGCAGGAATTAGGAAGGAGCAGGGAAAGTCTGCACTTTGCCGTCAAAACAGTGATTTTGTCTAGACAGGGGGAGGGAAGGTGGGGTGGGTTTTCTTGCCCCTTTGCTAACACAATGGCCCTTTGGTTAAAAATTAATTTACAGCACCCTGGCTTTCAAACCAGACTGACGTTCAATCAGAAGGAGCCTCTTGAATTAAAAAAAAAAAGGAAAAGAAAAAGAAAAAAACTTTTAAAAATAGAATGCAATCAGCCGGAGCTGGGGAAGGGTCGCTGGGCTGTAACAAGTGGGGGAAGGATGGAAGGAGGATGCCTCTGCGCCGGAGAGGGGCTGCCGTTAGCTGAGTTCCCTGGGTTTTTTAAGGGGGAGGGGAAATGTTTGCTTTAAAAAAAAGAGACAAGACAGAGAGGACGGGCATGGCCAGGTAAGTGAGAGCTGGGTTCGGCCTCGCCGGGAGGCTGGAGAGGAGGCGGATTTGTAACGTGTTGGTCTTTCCTGATTTCCCACATGTAGCTTCCCGAGAATACTTTATTCTCCTCATCAGCCGCAGCGTCTGGGTAGAAAAGCCTTACCTGGCACCCCGGACGGGCGAGCAGACTCGTTTATCTTCCCTCTTGATTTTTTTCATGACATTTTTAGGCTCCGTCTTCTAAAAACCTCAACTCTTTTAAAGCCGGGATCAGAGGCGAAGCCGCGTCGCTCGTACCGCCCTTCTCCAGCAGCCTGGTTCTCTGCTGGGAGTCTTGACTCTTTCTTTTTCCATCATTGATCCGACTCTTCATCGCTAGCGTCACTTATTTATTTCTCTATCTGACTAAACCCACTAACCTGCGCCTTAGACCCGGGGATTGGAGGCGGCCGCGGCTCAGCTCCAGCTCAGCGCAAAGAAATCCCGCCTGGCTCCAAGGCTGGGAAAGCCGTGGGAATAACCCCCCGTTCCAGCCTCTCCCAGCGCACATCTAGTTTAAAAATAATAATAATAATCGTAACAATACCCAACGCACGCTTCCTACTTACGTGGCTCCACCATTTGCACGATTCCCCCCTTTTCCCTCTATTTTTCCCCCCTCTCCGGTGGGATGGGAAGGAAGATGGTGCTAGACTTGAAACGAAAAGGTCATTTCGAGAGGATTGCCAAGTCCACTTGCTGAGGGGACTCAGCCTTCTCATGCCGCCATGTGGTTCTTCTCCGTCTGCATAAACTTGCGTCCGTCCGCAGCGATGCAGAGCTGGGAAAGCTGGTGCTGTAATGAGGTACCTTTACATTTCATTTCCTGCCCCTCTCCTGTTTTATGGATTTCTAGTAACAATGTTGAAAACCAGAGAAGAAACCTATTAAAGTCTCCGGGACAGAGGGCTGATGTAAATAATTGAGGGTAGCCAGGCTTAATTGAATTTCCCAACAAATGGATGGAATAGAAACAAATGGAGTATATTTTTTTTAAAGGACCGCCCGCTGTTGGATATATTCCTGTTGCTCATTTCCAGAGAATTTTTATCAATATTGTTCTTTTTTTTTTTTTTTCGGTCTTTCCCCTCCTCCCCAATAACTCTTGCAAATATTTAAGTGTAATTCAAAATACTCCCAAATACAGCAACCGGAAGTATTCTTAAAAAGAAACAAACACTCTCCTGAAAATTGTGAGAACGAAGATTTTAGAAATATTTGGCTGCCATGCGAATATACGGGGCGAAATACATTCTCGCACGAGTCGCTTGACTTATAACAGTCTTGGCAAAGTGAGAGGATTAATTCGGGAAAGTGAAAACGTGTTTGATTGCTGGTCTGATCATCGGCTTCTTCCAGATATTTCGCTGATTTGTTTTATTTACTGACAGCCAACGTAACAGTTCTGACTCTTTTTGTACCTGTAAAAATGACTTCTAAGGCTTAGCCGCCAACCCTCTGCCCGAAGCCTCTATGGCTAATTAAAGAACCCTCATTTGACTAACTCAGAAACTTTGCCGCTTGTCTGGAGACTTTTTTTTTTTCTCCAAGCAAAGCAGCTCTCCCCTGTCCCCCGGGTTTGGGGGGTCCCGAACCTCGCGGCTGGGCCGGGCTGGGGCTGAGCTCAGCCGTGAGCCCGCAAAGGCACCTTCGGCATCCCCGGCCCCCTCAGATGAATTTCGGCTGCCGGGGGAAGATGCTTGTTACCGAGATGGTTTTTCGTTTCACTTCTCCGCACCTTCGAGGTTTCCAGGTCGCCCTGCAAAGAAATAGGGAGTTACTACTAGGCGGGTGTGCGGGAGCTCCCGCCGCCTTTTCCTTCTTGTTAATTGGAGTTTTCCTATTAACTTGAGTTTTCGAATTAATCTGAGCAGCGAATGGAACTTTTTTTAAGTATTATTTACCTGGGTTTTGCTTTTAAGCCCGGACCTTTGCAGAATTTGCTTTCCCTTAACTCTTCGGGCGGTGGGTGCGGAGGTAAAGGCGCTGCGGGGACACGCGTGGGTCATTTCTGGGGTTTCCCTGCCCTGGGACTAATGACTTCGACTGACCGCGGGTTCAGTTTATAACATCAGGGGCGTGAGTGGCTGCGCACCGTGATTTCGAGGCGGGGGGACGGGACCCGAAGATAGCAAAGCAAATCCTCCCGCCCAGCCCCGACGGGGAGGGCAGGAGGCCGGGCCGAGGGGCTCCCACGAGCTCCTGTTTCACTCCACTCGTGTCTCCTTTGCTCCGGAGGAAAACTTGTTTTCCGCAGCAACAAGTAGCCAGGGCGGTGCCGCCTCCGGGGTTTTGCTTCTCCCGCCGAGCGAGGAGAGCGGCGGCCGGAGCTGCCCCTGCGAGGCTTTGACCGTGTTTTAGGAGACCCACTTTTCGGTCTTGCCCCTCACGTCGGAGCTGGAAAGCCTAGCTCGGGGATCCTCCAGCCTCTCGCCACCCCGGGGCCGCGGCGGGGTGGAGGACCGCTGCCCGTCTCTGTGCCAGCCCATCGCCGTCGGGACCCCCCCGGTCACCGCCGGTCGGGGCCGGGACACCCCGTGTGCCTCGCACCCCGCCGCCCCCGAATTAGTAAAACTCTTCGCCTGGGTCACAAGAGCACTACGGGCTTCTGAGAAATGTGGTTTGGGGATTTTGTATTTTAATGCGGCTTAAGGCAGAAACTTTAATTTAATTTTTATTCCGAAGCTCTTTTCTCGCTTTGCTTTTCCCTCGTTTTACTAGGGAAAAAAAAATGAAAAACAAACAAACAAAAATCAGTGAAAATGTTTGTCTTCTCCTTGGCAGAGAAACAAAAGCTGCCTTCGAAGCTGGCAGCGAGCTCCGCGGAGCGCGGCCGGGCCGAGGGCGCTGCGGGGCTCTGCCCAGCCCGGCCAGCGAGCGCCGCCCCGAGGCCACGGGCCCCGCCGCCGCCGGGACCGGGGGACGCGCACCGGAGCGCCGGGCTCCCAGCCCGCTCCTCTCGGGGCCGAGTGTTAAATCCAGCCCCAGTCAGCGGAGAGGCGGTATCTGTTGTTTATTCCTCTTTTTTAAAAAAATTATTACTATTACCGGAGCTGTAATGGTCCAAGTATTCACGTAAAAAAATAGATGTATTTTTGCAATGGGTGGTTAAGAAATACCACAGAGCAGTTTTCTGTGCTTTGGCTTGATGGATAGCTGGAAGAAAGAGAGAAAGAGCCCACGCTGAGCTGTTTCCCACTCACATTCAGGCACAGCCGTGTGGAGGGGGAGGGCAGGAGGAGGGTTTAAGGGCAACTTTTTAATCTTTTTCCTATAAATGCGACAAGCACCTCCCGTTTGTAACGTGTCCTCCTTGGGAATATCCACATGACTCCTAAGGAGCGGACACCAAATACTCCCAAAGGCTAATGCTGATGAATTGGAACTGTGAAAACGAGCTGCTATAACCATATTTTAATAAAAATACTGCTTTGTGAAGATCTAAGTCACAAAGAAACCCGTAACGAGATCTTCAGATTCATTCCCTTTTGCCTTGAACGATCTGTAATAGATTCTTCTATTGTGTAAGTGCGTGTGTGTAATGAATATGTACACATATATATACATTTACTGATCTATGCTCACGCAGACACTTGAAATCCCTCCCATCCCAGCCTATTAATTATTTTAGCACTTATTCCCCTGACAAGTAGAAGTTATCTTGTAGCTAAGACATCCATTTTGTGTCTAAGAGCTCTAACTTGTCTCTGACGTCTGAATGTAAAATGCCTTTTAAAACTTTAGCAACAGCCAGAAAGAGAAAAAAAAAAAATCCCATTACCTTAAAATGTTATTCCAGTCCAAGAATTAACCCTAATACATCACCTACTTAGATTTGGGGTTCTTTTTCTTTTTTATTTTTTCTCTTGTTTTCCCCTCACTGTTATTTATTTTAAACCTAATCGCGAAATTAAATGGCACACGCAGTTTTGTTTTTCACCCTTATCTTGAGTGCTTTTCTTTATTTATGTTTTCACTCTGCAATTTAAGGGCGGGAGGGATGCTCCATTTCCAAGTCGCAGCAGTGAAAGCTCTGTTAAAATATATTCCTCCTGCCCGTTTTGTCTGAAAGAAAGAGCTTTTAGTAGGACGGGTTCAAGTGTGACCACGACTTCTGTTTTACAAATTGCATGGGCATAAAAAGTAAAACAGTGCGTCTAGAGGCTGGTTGTTGTTTTTGTCGTTGTTTTTTTTAACCCTCTTTGTAGAAAATAGAAAATATTCGTCGAATTTTAGAATTAAGATAGGTGTGGTATGTTAGTAGACCAGGTTGTGTGCGTATGCATGTCTGCAAAGACATACCGCATATACGTACTAGAGGTAGGTAATACTCTAGGTGTAAACGTAATAGAAGTTTCATAGTACATTTTTAAGTTCTTGCCCTCCGCAGGTTTGATTTACACTTGAACCTGCCTATATTTGTGTATCAAAAAGGAGAGAAAGGCGGAATTGTGGAATAATAGGAACATCCCTATCGCTTTCAAACTACAGCCACACCACAGATGCGGAGCCAGACGTGTTTTACCTCCCCGCCTGTTTAGAGAGCTCTAACCTCGCACACAATAAACGCACAAACCACCCCCCGGCTCTCAATATTCACCCCAAAAACCTCCTCCACCCCCAGCCCCCCTTCCATTCTCTTCCAAATGGCTGTTTGGGTTTTTCGGGGGGTGGTTGGCCTTTGTAGGGTTGTTTGTTTGTTTGTTTGTTTGTTTTCGGATGCCGCCCCGTCTCCCCGCCCGACCTGGTGTAAACTGTTTGAAGTTCAACAACATGGCTAAGTTTTATTGTATTTCCGGTACAATAGATTTATATACCGTCCCGTCCAGGCTTTTAAAGGCTTTACAAATGAAATGAAGCTAAGTTATAGGCAAGTTTCTGGCTCCTCCACGCATCCCTTGAACTCGGAGGATTTGTTTCTTCGATGAACTTTTAAACTCCCCTAAACTTGCCCTTTCGGGACGGGGCTATCTCTGCCTATTGTCTTTCCAGCCGTTAGTAGTTCTTTTCCTCGCCCCGTGTAGTTAATTAATCCACTCGAGGACAACCCCCCAGCTTACAAGGTAAGACATTGACTTTATTATATATATATATAATATATATATTTTTTTTTGTGACTTCACCCGACGGGTTGAGGACGTATAGTCTTTTTTTTTTTTTTTAATGGGATTTTGGCCGCTTTTTTTGCTGCCAAACTTCCCCCGCGGAAGTTGCTCGGAGCTCAGCAAAGCCCCCGGGGCCTGGCCGCCTCCTGGCCCCTCTCCCCGGCTTTATTTCTCCCTTTTATCACACCCAGTCATTATTTTATAACACGCTTTTCCAGCGCGGGGAGCGCATTGGAGGGAGGAAAGGACACAATCCGTTTCTCTGTGTTGCTACTTACACCTATAAAATAGCCTCAGTGACGCTTTTTTTTTCTGTTGCTTTAATTGATTTATATGTTCTTGAGGGTTTTTTTTTCTTTCTCCTCCCCCCCCCCCCCTTTAAATGAATCACGTTATACATGCTTTCGGGGGAGGAGAATATGAATCAATTGCTATTTTCCCGGAACTCCCTGATTTAACTGTATTCTCTGTGGAAAGTTACCCAAACGCTGGCAGGTTTAGACAGAAGGAAAAAAAAAAATCTGGTAATAGTGTTTTAATACGAAGTCTTGATAAATCAGCGCCATATCGGAAACGATCCTTTAAATTAGATTTCCAGAGGAGGTGAGAGAAGAACTTTCGGAATTTTTGCTCTGTTTTATAGCTGCGATAATCGCTTGTTTCTCAAAGTCAATAGCATTTTACTGTTTTCTCTGGTCTATTTGTAAACTATTTGTAAGGTCCTGCAGGAGGGAGCCGCTCCAGACACTGTACATAGGAAATCATTTGAATAGTTATTTCGTGCAATCCGAGGGGTTTTCTTTCGTCTCTGAAAAGATCCTTTTGTTGCTTTTGTTTCCTAGCAACTGTTTTCTATTATAAAAGTTCAGATTGCAGATGATGGCAAGGAAAATGGCCGCCCAGGCGCCTTTCTTGGGACTTGTAGCCTTTGACCCAAGGCTGAACTAGAACTGCTCTGTGAATTAGGTAGTTTCATGTTGTTGGGCTTTTAATTTTAAACACAAGAACATCAAACTACCTGATTTACTCCAGTTATCCTCCTCGGTCGCGGCTGCTGAGGGCAGTTGTCCCGGGTAGGATGGGGAAGGGTTGGCAGCCCTCTATCCCACCCCCCAGCCACCCCCCTCCATCCCACGGCCCGCAGCGGGACCGGAGGCGCCGCTCCGTGCCCACCCCCCCAGCCCCGAGCCCGGCTCAGCCGCCGCCGGGCCCCAGCACCGGGCACCGCCGGGGCAGGGGCAGGGGGTGGTTTCTTTGTTTAAATCCCCGTTTCAGGGACCTTTTGAGAGACAACGCAGTCACGCCCCGAATCATCAAGAGCTTATTAAAGGTCTAATTAGGCTGCGGCGCCTCTCCGAGGCTGCCTGCCCCCCAGCTCCCCAGCGACAGGCAGCCCCGGTTACAAACCCCTCGGTGTGAGCAATAAAGTTTGCGTCTCGCATAAAAATATACCCCTATAAATACACAGGCAGCGATAAAGACATTTAAGCGAGTCTCATTTGAGTAGCTGTGATCTACACCTCGGTGTAAAGGGTAACGTGTGGGTGCGGGCAACACAAAAGAGCTGGGTCCAGCTCAGGACTTTAATTGTCCCCATTGATAAAATCAGTTTATTAAAGCCCTGGCTGCACATCGCGGAGCGACGCGTTCGTCGTTTCGCTGGGAATATTTGCACGGACCGCGATGGCGAACGGGTCCCAGCGGCTTTTCTTCCGGAGGTGGAAACGCCAGACTCAGCCCTCCGGGCTGGGTATGGGGCGCTTCGTCCCCGAGAAGCTCCTGCGCCTCGTAGGGAACGTGCCCACGTCTTTAGAGACCGAGAAATGCCAAGCCGCGCTCTGTACGCACGTAACCGCGCAAAGATGCGCGGCTGATGCTCACGGCTGGGCATTGCTCTGTGAGTTCATCAAATATAACATCTACAGGCGGAGCTGGGCGAGGGCGAACGGCCGCGAAGTTCCCGAAATAAAGGGTTTGGGTGGTGTCAGAAAAGCCCACAGTACTCCCACCACATCCTTCCTCCTATCGCGACGTGTTGCACGTGGGAATATGCTGCGTTTAAAAAAACCCAAACAAAAACGAAAGTACCAAAAACTATGAAAAAGGGGCCGAAAGCGGGAGTGCGGAGAGCTTTGCGTGTCAGAATGTTCTTGGATGAAGTCCACCCATTCCACTTTCGGCAAACTGGAAGCCCGTAGAGTTGTGTGTGTGTGTGTGTGTGTGTGTGTGAGCAACCAGCTCATGGAAGCGATTTTCCCTGCGCTGGTGTTTCAAATACGCATAAAACCAAGTTTCACATGATCCAGGCCACGGCTCCATAAGCCTGCGACTGGATCTCCCTTCGAGGTTTGAAGAATTAAACTTTGATACCATATCCAGGGTCTAAACCACCATCTGCTGCTACTTTTTGTGGCCGAGGGGATTACTTGGATTTCAGTTGGGTTGGGTTTGGGGTGGGTTTTTTTCCCCCCTCTACTCGGAGTGTTAAAAGCAAACGAAAACAAACAATCAAAAAACTTGTCTGGGTTTTAAACTGGTGCGTGCTTTATTCCCGGAGCTGGTGATTCTTGTAGGCAGAGTGTCTATCTCGCCTATAAAACAAACAGCCGCGCAAGGGGAGGAGAGGGAAAGTCAAACAGCGGAAAATAACTCGGAGTTTTCGACCTAACTCACAAGCCCTGACTCTTTCCTTAGAAACAACGTGCTGCTTGTGCCCTGACTCAAAGCCCTTAAACGGAAAAGGACAATCTGGGAAAGTTAATCATAAACTATTCGGTAATAATGTCCCCATAGGCAACCACTAACCTGCCTTGTAAATGTCTGGGCTTCTGATTTTGATCTCCCTCCTACCCACGTAAATAGAGGAAATAAGGGCCAGGGAGGAGAAGGGGGGACACAGAGCAGGGAAAGATCAGAATCAGGCCCGGGGGGTCTGTATTGCTGCCTGAAAACGGGAATTGGGACTCATTTCCCAAGGGCTTTGGGAAGGAAGGAGCGGGGAAAGGAGGGTGGGGTGGGCAGGGGGTCCCGACTCCCCTACGGCTGCTTCTGCAGCGGTTTGTTTCTCTTCTTTCTCCGAATTAGAAAGATAAGAGCGACCTTACCTGGAGAGCAGCAGTGTGGGGATGGCTAAAAGAAAATTCTCCTCCGCGTCGGGATTGCCCGGCTTGCGACAGGCGGCACATTTCTGCGCTTCCAGGCAACGAGCAACGGCGGTGAATGCAACAAATTTCCCCAAGTTGCTCTCCTGGCAAGGTCCAGCCTGTCTGATATTACCCCGACCCGGGACGAGTTTTAATTACGGGCAAAAGTGTTGTCCAAAGAGCCCATCCGAAAGAAACTCCCCCTTCCCTTTGACTGGGGCTCATGCTACGGGGTTTATGGAAACAATTCCATCGCAACTTAATTCGGGTACCTGTGCTTGTGTTTTCCCTCCCTCTTCCCCTGCCTTGAGTGGGAGCGACAGATTTCTCACCATCACGGGCTGTTACTTCCCTTCCTCCCAGACTAATGCGATTTGGAAGATTTTTTTGCTGGGGAAGCCTCCAGTTCTATCTTGGTGACCCCAAAGCAGAGCCGGGGGAACCAGCAGCAGTTGCACCAGCAGCTCCCGGGGTGTAAAATCTGCGGCAGCGAGGCAGGCGCCCAGCTATCGCATGGGAGCTGAATATTATTTCAAGGAGAGAGGTGAAGAAGGGGGGAGATTAGTCTAGTAGCCAGAATGTGGGTTCCTGAACAACAATCAAACTTTATTTTGACTTTCTCTCCTTTCCAGCTTCCCCTTTTCAAATGCACATACGCTTCTACTTTACAGGGGACCTAAATACTTTATTAACTGCTGAGATTACAAACCTCATTTGGAACTGGGGGTTTTAGCCAGAGTATACTTTCGGTCCTTGGAAAATTGCCCACATGTGTAACTTGTTTTTGCTTCTCTTCAGACAAGGAATTCCGTCCCCCCCCCACACACACACCCCTCCCTCCTCACCACTTACGGATTTTTAACAGACGGCAGCATTCAAACTGAGCGCTAGCACAGGAAATGGCAAAGGTAGATCCTTCGGCTTTCAGGCTACAGAAACATATTTCACTTTTTTTAAAAAAGGTTTTACTCTTCAGGAGGAATTTTTTCTTGCGCTTTTCGTGCGTTTGGAGGGGTCCGTGACTGAAGTTTCTTTCATAACCTCTTAGACCTGCCTAAATGTATCATTCATAAATTATGTTTGCTTTATGCTGAGATTTTATTTCTGTTTCCTGACTCTTGGGGGGAAAAAAAAAATTTAGTCGCTTGTTGATGTCGTGATTATCACTATTACTGTTATTATTAGTATAATTTCGGAATGTTTTATATCGCCTAAAATAAACGCTCAGCCCTTTGAAGGATGGGTTATCTCAGAATCTGGTCTCCAGACTCTCCATACCCATGAAGTTCACTCTCAGCTTTTATCCTCTCTTAGCTTATCCTTATCAGCCTCCAAACCTAAACCGGAGAATTAAATATGCCCGAAGTAATGCAGGTTACACCCCGACGCCGTGTCGGCCTCTGGGTGTAAAGATCCCGGTGAACCCCCCACCCCCGTCCTGCCCTGTCTGCGCATCAGGACGGGAAAGCTCCGCACCCCCAGGTTTCCTCCACCTTCTCCATATCAGTGATAAAAAGGCAAAAGCAGCTGGAATAAGGTGCCAGTCCTAATAAATGATAACAACCATCTTTTAAAAGTCGTTAAATATGTTCCCGGTAAGAAAAGGACCATCCGCATTTTTTCTTTTTTATGCCAAAACTAATCAGTAAAAGTTGCAATTGCTCAGACTTAAAATCTCCATATTTTGAGAATATTTTATATTCGGTTGTTTTCCGCTTAGAGTCGCCAGCCCGAAGAGCTGTTTGTTAAGGATGGATTTTGGCAGTTGTGCATTTCAAAGCACTGTTTGGAAACGATTCCTTCTGCCCACAAACAATAAAAATTATTTATAAACAGTGTCTGAGTTCAGAAGCCTCTGGCTTTCCATTACAAGCTGACAATACTCCGAATTTTTCCTCCCAGCCAAATCCACTTGGCGCTGATTCTGAAAGCAGGAAAAAGTTTCCACTCTGGACTTTTTTTTTTTTTAATAACTATATCCAGTTCCACTTCCCTTTACCAACTCACAACAATCACATATCTAAAATTAATCTGGTTTGCGAACTGAGCAGAGCTCGCACATCCTGCCTCCTGTCTCCCAAAGATTCATCCTTTTAGACTTTTAGACTCTGCTCCGAGGTCACTTTCTCCTTGACTTTTCCTTCTCCAGGATTTTTTTGCAAACAGAAGAGTTTTCCATGTAATTTCTAAGGGGTTCTATTTGGGGCTTGAAAATAAACGCCTAGAGTGTCACTCGAAGCAGGCAGCACCACTGGACGTGGTCTCTCCGGGCGGGCAGACCTGGGATGAAGCTGTCGTTTGCCTTAAGCCCCTCTCAGAAAAGGCTACAAAGAGATGAGCTATGGGGATATGTATAAAAAAATAAACTACTGAGGAAAGGGAAACCTCCAGAGGAGCAAAAGCAAATGGATTTTGCAGATCTTCTTGTGAGTTTTCCATTCACTAGGGATCTGAAAAGCCTTGGTTTCTGCCTCACAGCCACGCTCCTAAGAGTCTTCTTGGTTTAAATTTATATACTACAGAAAATTATATACTCACATGCTGACATAGTTCATCATTATTTATAGGAGGCGCACCAGGATTTTTTCCAAGAATATATTTATTACAGGTAAGACACGGCCAATCTATCTAGTGAACAGAGAACAGGTGTTTTGCTTCAATTAACGTTCAATAATTTCATCTATACTTATTCAACACCCTGTTACCAACACGGCTGTTTATCCATCAGTTGCATAAACACATTTCCATGCGCCAAGTGAGTTTAATCTCCACAACACGCTTAAATCAGCCCTTTCCTTTCCCAAGCTCTCACAACATTTGGAGAGTCCCTCTGAATCTCTTGTGAAATAGTCTGATTTTTAGAAATCATTTCTGAAAGGCAATAAAACCGAGAAATATGACAATGTGAGCAACCAGCTCGTATTTCATGTCTGATGACACAGGGTCTTTTCATTTCAAAACCTTCCCAACTCTTAAGGAAGTTAAAAGAAGGGGTGGGTGGGGGGAAAAAAAGGGGGGGAAAAAGGCGAAAAAGAGATACAAATGTGAAAAGTTGGGAAAAGCAGAAATTCCCCATACACACACACACCCCACATCCCCCTCATTTTACACAAACCCCGTTCGTGTGAGATGCAGCGATCCGGCCCCCCGCTATTCCCTGGTAGGGGATTTCTCTGCCTTCACCGGTTTAAACGCAAAAGGGGTGATGTGGAGTTACTTTGGATTAATCCCCCTGGAAAGGAGAGGACAGTTTGGAGGGCAGGGGGAAGTACTCACCTGGTGGCATTTGCCCACGGCTGGCTTGGCAAGGTCTTAGCCCCGGGGCTGGAGAGGGCTCCCCAACCACCCCTCAAACCTCACCTTGGCTGGAGCCTGCAGACTGCATCTGCTCCCCAGCCCACCGAGGACTTGGAGCTGGCTGGGAGGCTCTTGCTACCCCGATGGATACAAAAATTAAAAAGAAATCTGACCTCCGGCATTAAGCTCCGGCTCTCCTGGCCCATCATCCCGAAACCCTCGTGGTTTTTTTTTTTCTTTTTTTTCTTTTTTTTTTTTCCTTTTTTTTTTAATCAAAAGGGACAGTTTCCTCATCGCGCCTCATTTAGAGGAGCTCTGGTCCTGGACATGAGGAAATGGGTCCCCCCATCAGGCTGCAGGGCAGATGCTCCTGGAAAAGCACCGCTTATAGGAATAAGGGAAAAAATCTCAGGCTTGGGCTGGAGGTTTTTAAAGCCTTCATAATCTGCCAGTATCAGTGAAACACCTCTGATAGCAATTTCCCACATCCGTTTTGTGGCGGCACGGACATCTGGACACTCAGGCACGAACACCCCCATACAGCCAGGGAGCGACGCGAAATCTATTTTTCCTTCATTCCAGGCGGCTATTAGCACCCCTCACTGTTATTATTAGCCTGTTAATACAGACTTCCACCCCTCTACACTTCGGGAAGGATTCGCGATGATTTATCATTCCGAGAAATCTCTTTGCCCTTCACTTTAAATATCCTTCAGTGTTGGGGTGAGAGGGAGAAGGGCGGAGGGGCAATAGATTAAAGGAGGCAAATTGATCCAGACTGTTACAGCTGAAATCCAGAGAAACACTTTTGCCATGATCAGGGAGAGCACCTTTTCCTTAACCAACATTTACGACTCCATCGGACCATCTTGCAATAAACGGATTTATCATCATAACTTGGTAAAACCGACCCCGTTCCCCCGCATCGCTGGGGCCGGGAGCCGCTCCCAGCTCTAACCCCGTGTCAATCATTCGCCGCGGTAGAAGGAAAAACACCCGAAATCGTCGCATTTTCGAAAACACAAAAAAAAAAAAAGCAAGCGGGGGTGGTGTGGGAGTGTTGTTGGACACGCACATACACCGTGGGCACATACATGTGAGGTGTGAGGGGCGGGGGGGGGGGCACGGGGACTCAAAACGCGAGGGATTCCTTTTTTGGCCCCCTTTCTTTTCCACAGGCAATAAATTCAAGGCTATAAAAATCAAAGAAAGCTAATGTAAGTTTTATTAAACTCTTTAAGCATCGCAAGTTTAAGGCATTCTGTAACAAAGCCGGATCAGTGGCGCGCTCTATTTTACTAGCCTTGTAAACTTAAATGAAGGCTTCTGATTTCAGCAATGTGGGAAACTATTTTAGCCCAAGCAAAGCAACCCTGAGATTACACCGCGAAACATGCGGACATATGTTCATATACAGAGACATTTTGAATATTTTATATATAAATACATATATATAAGCATAAAGTCTAAGGCAGGCTTTGGATGCACACAGGGGCTGCGGCGCGGCAGCTTGCTGGTCAAAGTTGCAATGCCACGTCCGTGCCAGTGATATTTTAAATTTCATATTGACCCACGTTATTTTACCATGTTAACAATCCCATCCCAGCTGGTTAATTATTTATAACCCACTCCCCATGGCTCCTGCTACCTAAATCCATCTTTTTTTCTTTGCACAAGCGCCTATCTGTGTGCATTTATGTGTGCGTGCCCGTAACGCGCGCACATGTATGTGTATGAAATCACGGCGGGGGGGTGGGGGGGTGGTTTGTACTTATTCTCTAGGTTTTTGCTATCATACTCTGGAGTCCGGGTGGCAAAGAATAGCTTTTATCTCCATTCCCCCATGATGGTTATTAAAGGCAAAGCGAGCACATCAGCATCTTTCTTTTTAAAAAAAAAAAAAAAAAAAGAAAGAAAAGAAAAATCCGCCCTCCCCTTCTGGACACCCCCCCCAATAATATTTCAGGAGTAAATCTAGGAAGGGATATTAGCCCCAGCTCTGCCCGTTTGGAGGCTTTTCGAAACTCCTGACGTTTTGCAACATTGCATAAACATAAAACAATCCATCCTTGATATGGAATGCAAGGGCGGATGACAGCGCAGCGCAGCCCCCTCGGCTTCGATTGATTTACGCCGAGACTGACGCTTTATCAGGCACACGAAAAAAGTTTGACCAATCATTTTGCTGGGAGCTCACAACACAGCAGCCCAACTGTACTTTGTTGGCTGGGAAGTTGGAGAAGGGGGTAGAGTACAAATCTAGATCTGTCCTATATATTTTTTTCCCTTCATTGAACCGTGCTTTGTATGATGTCTGAGAATGTCCATTTCTGGGACTCTTAGCAATTATTATGTCGACTCTATTATAAGTCATGAAAGTGAAGACTCGCCTTCAGCTAAATTTTCATCTGGGCAATATTCGAGTTCCAGGCAAGCTGGGCACAATGAGCATCTAGAATTCCCCTCCTGTAGTTTTCAGCCAAAACCTCCAGTTTTCAGCGCCTCCTGGACTCCTTTGAATCCACATTCTTCTGGTACCCTTCCTGCCGTCTACCATCCATATATTCAACATCAAAGCGTCCCATCTGATAGCAGGTATCTACGGAGCTGGCTGGATCCAGTACCCAGAGCAGAGAACCTCCCCGGGCAGGGGTCTGTTAAGGCAGAGCCGCTGCTGGGCCGTCCCGGGGATGTCCATAAACAGGGAACACAGGAGTACAATTTAGAAACTTCTGCTGCAAGGGAAGGGATCGTTTCCAATCAAAGGCCCAGCTTCGAGGACAATAAAGTTTGTGAAGGAAGCGAAGACAAAGACAGGACAGATCAAAGTAAGTTATAAAAGTGAGGAAGTAAACAGTATAAAAGCTGGAGGAGGTGCAATAAAAGGGGACAATGCTGCGTAAAGTTTAAAATCAGGGCTTAAAGAAAAGTCTCAGCTGGCTGATGCCAACCTAAGGGGAGCGGTGGGGAGGGGAGCGGGGTGGCATTGTCTCTGCCGGTAAATAAAAATAAAAATAAAAATGAGCGTCGTCTCCGAGCTTAAGCAGAGTCCAGAGCGGACAAAAGCTGGAGCGAGGCATCCTCTTTGCTACAGAGCGCTGGCTCCGGCAGCAGAGACCACTTTAGTAAGCGGGAGTAAATCTGCGCGGGTGCGGGCGGTGGGGAAGGGAAGGGACGGGGGGAGCCAGGAAATGTCGGGGAGAAAGGTGGGGAAAGGGGAGCGGCGGTCGGGGGAGAGGGAGAAGAAGCGGGGGGAAAGAGGAGAAATAACGGCGGAAAAGTTCACGTGGGGGAAGTAAACAGCAGCGGGTCTTTGCCGTGCCCGCCGCCCCGGTGTCCCCGGCAGCCCCGGGGACGGGCTCGCTCCCCCCCTTCGGCTCCGCTCGGGTTCGTGGTGGTGGGGTCTGTAGTTATGCCTCGTGTTTGTCTGTTGATTTGTACGGGTTTTAGTTGTTTGTTTATTATATGCAACGGTTCCGCGTATGAATATTTCAAAGCCACGCTCCTTTCTAGTAAAAAAAAAAAAAATAAGGAGGGAGGGGGTGTGCTTGCAACTTAATTCGCTTTTATCTGTAACGTAGCCAGATTGGAGAAACACTTAAACTTCAGTATGTGCTTTTTCCGAGAGCTGGCTTGCCTTTTTTCTCCTGAATTATAGAAAAAAAAAATCGCCTTGAAAATACCTAATAATACTGTCACTAATGCTTTTAATATTATTATTAATAATACTATTTATTGTAATAGTGATGATAATAACGCAATGGCGTTCAGTAAGAAAGAATCGGTACCTTCCCCTCCGGTTGGTACCTGGTGGCCATCTCCAAGGTAAACCGGAGCCAGAGCCCGGGCAGGAGGCAAAGGGAGAAACTTGGCTTCACCCCCACCGTGAATATTTTGCACTGAAAGCCCAAGTTTTGCAAACTGGCAGCAGAGCAGCCCCCGCCGAGGGTGTAAGTCCTGGGAGTCTGTGCAGGACTCACTGACACAGTCATTCTTTTTCCCCTTGAATTAACTTCTATTCCCCCCCCCCCGCCCCAACGTGGAACAGCAGCAGCCCTCGCCATTGCAACCGTACGATTAAAAATACAGTATATTCTCTTCTCGCCCCTCATGATTTCCTCTCCTCCTTGGGCAGGATGTTATGGTGACTTTTTTTTTTTTTTCCTATCATTTAACTTGCACGCAGACACACAGGCACACACACACTCACACACACACAAAAAGAAAGTCCTATTCTATTGTACTGGGCAGAGATCCAGAACAAACTGCAACCGTGAGGTGAATTATTTGAGAGAATTAAATATCCAGGTTCTGTGCTCAATGTCCCTGAAATTGAATATATAAAAATCTTGTCCAAGAAAATGTTATTAAGTTATAAGTAAGTACAGGGACCCGCGCAAAGAGGATGCTGTGTGGTTTCTATGGCATGTGGTTACGACGCATATTTTGTTTTAAATAATAGTTTAATTTGGGCTGATGTTGAGAGTCTGCCAGGGCTGGAAGACGGAGCTGTTTTGCAGAAAGTGCTCCCACCAATTTCCCTGACTCGTTCAATTTTTGAAAGTATTTCTTAGTAATGAATCGCTGCCCTGCGCATGGCACAGGGATCTGTTAATTTATTTGCTGGATTTTAAAGAAAAGATGTGCCAGAACCACTTCCCGTTCACTTTGCTGTTTAGGGATTTGTGTGTAGTCAATAGATAAAGCAGCACTGGCGTTTAAAATACCTTATATTTTAACGATCCAAAATATGACCAAAAAATAAACCCAAACCGAATAAAACCCCGGTATGAAGCAGAGCCCTCCATTGCCATTAAAGGATGGGGAGCAGGATTAACAGTATCAATTATTAACAGCTTTCTTCCTCTTTAATATTTAATTCTGCATATTAGATCAAGTCAATTACATTAAGGAAATAGCCGTGCAAATTTGTAAGAGGCAGTACTTACAGGGGAAGATTAACCGGATTATTTTTTAAAAAATATTCTATATATTTCATTTTGGGTGGAGGAAACGTTCTGATGGCGCGCGCGTGTGTGTATGTGTATATTTATAATGGTCCATTTAATTGGTGTAGAGGTTTATGGCTTCAGACATAATTTCAGAGGAGGAAAAGGAAATAAAATAGAAATACGTGGTCTGTCTAGAACCCCTCATTTTACTCCTTCCCGCCTCTCAGTTACTCAACGGTCAGCTAATATTTGCATGTGATTAGTAACTGCTCTATTATTTACCCTAAACCCACTTCACCTTTGGGTGCGACCTTCCCCACTCCCGTCTCTGTGCGGGTGGTTGCTCTCAAAGGGGGGGTTTCTCCCCCCCTACTCCCTCCTTGAACAGGCCGATTCCTGAAATGGACTTTTTTTGCAAAAGATTCCCACGTAACTTCTCCCACACGCGAGGGTGGCGGGCAGCCTGTTATTTATTTTTTTGGCTGCTTTGCAGCCCTGCGAATGTCCGTGTCTCTGGGTAACACTGTCCAGACCCCCGGCCTCAGAGTCGCTCCAGCCCCCGGAGGATGTTTATTGTATCGAGACCGTTTCTTGCCACATAGCAAAAAATAATCAGGATTTATGCAAGGTTTCTCCAGACCTCCCCGCTCTGTTCTTTGCCCGTGCCATGGGTTTGTAGGAGCGAATCTGTAGACATGTGGGAAAAGACGTCTGGGGGAAAAAAATTTTTGCATGGGTTTCTTTGTATATACGGTGTGGAACGCGCAGCTGGGCGTTATGCAGATCTATAAGGGCATGTGGGTGTTTACCTGGCATGGATGGAGCCGGGAAAAAGTGGGGGGAGCTCTGCCAGTAGCACGTGTGCACCCAAACATACGTGTGCAGAGTCATGTGTGTGCGCAGACACACGTGTGCACGGGCACGAGCCTGTGTGTACAGACCCGCGGGTCCCAGCCCGCCCCCCCCCCACTCGGGGAGGGAGGGGGGGGACGGGGTGAGTGTGTAGCAGGTTTTTGGGATCGGGCCCCCCCCTAATCTGCGCAGCCTGTGCTCGCCCTGACCATCCCGTCGGGTTTTCATACGTCCTCTGCTGCTCGCTCCTATGGCAGGGAGCATTTTTCACCGGGGCGTGTGTACGCGTAGGTATAATCTTAATATTTGATGGCATGATTAAAACCTTCTGAGAAACACTCAAGCTGCATCGTATTGATCTTGGTGCTTTTCTTTCAGCCAACCCAGCTGCCAGCTGGCTGCACGCCCGTTCCTCCAGGAAAAAACGATGCCCTTACACCAAATACCAGACCCTGGAACTAGAGAAGGAGTTTTTATTCAATATGTACCTGACGAGGGACCGTAGACACGAAGTGGCCAGACTCCTCAACCTGAGTGAGAGACAAGTCAAAATCTGGTTTCAGAACCGAAGGATGAAAATGAAGAAAATGAACAAGGAACAGGGCAAAGAATGAAAAAGCAGAAAAGCAGCACACACCCCCTTCCCCCCCAGCTCCCAGCCTCCGCGGCCGCGCACCCCCACTGTAGTGCTGCCACATCCCCCAAACGCGAGGGGAAAACCTCCCCGCTTCCCATCCCCACCTTTGCATGCGAGATTTTTTTTTTTTTTTTTTTTTTTTGGTCTTCTTAGTATTGCCACGTAGGAGGCAACTTAGCCCAAAGTGCAGCTCCTTTTTGGGGACACATGCTGCGTTTTGTTTCTCTTGGCTTGTTTTCTTTCTCTATTTTTTCCCCTTTCTCTTTTCTTCTCCCTGCAGTGTAACGCTGCCACAGGCTCCTGTCTGAGCAGCAGCTTTCTCTGTTTTCTCCATGGAAAGCAAGGCTGCAAACACAACTGGTCACAAACAACCCTGGCCCAAGCCCCCCCCTCCCCGCCCCAAACCTCGCTGTCTTTCTTTACCCACGTAAGGACAATGATGCTCTATAAGGTTCCCAACACCCCGGCGCACACACACCCGCTCTCCCACACCCACACGTTGAGGTGGCCAAGGAACCAGACGATTTAATTAAACTACTGCAAGACAGACACATTCGTAAGACTTGCGTTTAATTGCACCCAACAAATCATTTTCAATTCGCCAACTTTATACCAGGGTAGTCGGTTAATGACAGCCCAACTCCCAACTGCGCTGGGTTCCTCCCCACCTCACCTCCCCACCCCCCACCCCCCCCTTTTTTTTTTTTTTTTGTCTGTTTTATTATGCGGGATTTTTATTTGAATCGTGCCATGGCAGATAAGTGACTTTGACCTGAAAGTTTAGTAGGTTCTTTCCAGGCAAACCTCCTCATCTGGTAGTTTTATACTGGGTCACTTGGAAGAGGAGAAAAGACGGGGAGGGAGGCGAGAGAGTGTGTGGGGGGCACTCTCAGAGCCGCATTGTAAATTATTTAGGAGAGAAAGGGGCGGAAGAACCCCTGCCAACTTATTCCTAACTTTTAGAGCAGAGGAAGAATGGGATTTTCTAGTTAAAAAACTACCTTAGTAGAGCTATAAGGGAGGGAAGGTTGTGTTCTTAGTGCTAGCATATTTATAATTTATTGTGAATTGACTTTTCCTAAAGCAGGAGGCTGTTGCAGAGATAAAGTGCCAACCCCAGCCCGTGTGTATTTCTTCCCTCTCCTGTTTGCTGAGACGCTTTTAATACTTGAATGTCGGTGGGGTTTTGTCAGGGTGGGGTTGTTTTGTGGTTTGGTTTTTTTTTTTCCTTTCGCCTGAAGCGAGCTCCCGGCATGTTTTCCCACTGCCACCCGCTTTCCTCCGGGGCCCGGTGCCACGCCGGGGCCGGGGCCCGCAGCCTCCCCGGGGAAGGAGCCTCGTCCCGCGGGTTGGCACCCGGGGGAGCGGCGGCTCCGAGCTGCCCGCCACCCTCCCATCCTCATCCTCATCCCCAAGAAGAGTTTAGAGTAACAGATATAGACCTTGCTGGGCTCATGCCATGCCGGCCGGAGCTGATTTCTCCTCTGACAGATCCGCTGGAGGTTTCTTCACCCCGCCCGGGCGGGACTGGTTTCCCTTTATCTCTGTAAGACTTAACGTTGTTTTGGGAAGGGGTGGGGGGGAGGGAGGGAATAAGTAGGGGGGTCCGGGTGGGGTGGGGGGGAAGGTTAGTGCCAGTTGATTATATGGTGGGTATTGTAAAATGTGTTTGTGGTTGTATTTCTGTGAACGTTGAAGCTCGTTTTCTGTTTCTACTGTGGCTTTTTAAGTATGCGAAGAGTTCTGCAGTCGCTAGTGGATGGAAACTACCGAAATAAACCTCTCGCGTTTTCTTCGTGTGCAAATGTGTACATTTAGCTGGCAGGAGGCTTTCTAGGAACAAGGCGAGTGTGAGGCGGCTTGTTTTAATAGGGTGGGGAAAAAATAGAGAAAAGAAATGTCTTTCTGCTGTATATCTGAACGAAGCAGTGAAATCTGATTCCAGAAGCGACTGATTTGTGTATCCTCAGCGTCAGGTTTTGTGAGCCCATTTTATCTGCTGAACAGAGATTGCTCTGGGGAGAAGCGATAGGCAGATTTGCGTTTTTGGAAAGGGTTCCACTGGTTCGGGTTTGGGTTTTTTTTCCCCCTCCCCCTGATTCAGAGATAAGAATCGAGTAGCTGCGCCTCGGTGCACTGAAATTTCCACCACTTCAATCCCTCTCGAAAGGGGTAAAAAAAATCTTCCACTCGACGAGAAACCAGACATTAAATGTTTAAGACCGTTCCTCAGAAAGTTGTGTGGGGTTGGTTGTTTCGTTGGCTTTTTTTTAATGCCCAGACTTTCTCGTGTAAAACTTTCCATCATGAAGTAGCTCCTTGGGGGCTTCAAAATTTAACTGTTCTGTTGCCGGCGGGAGTTAAATGTAACCAGACTTCACCCTGTGTCAAAGCTCCTAATCTCCTTCCTCGAAACTCAATTAAGAAAAGCTGATTCGGAGACATTTTGAGCCAGGGAGAAAAGAAGTTGCTGGCAGCAGGATCATTTCTCTAAGCCCGGATTTAATAATAATAATAATAATAGTAAAAGCATAGCGGGTGGAAAAAAAGATGGTTTAGCTGTGTTTAAGCTGGGCAGTCAAATATTTCAGTTTTGTTCGATTCGTCTCAAGGATGGATGATTTTCAAAACTGCTTCGTGGTGAATCGGTGTATTCCTCATATCGCGAACTGAGTGTGGACTTGCCTAAATCCTCATTACTATATTTTTCAGAAGCGTGTCCGTGACTTAACTGATGTTTGCAACCCATCGGCCACTCGGATTTAGAAACGTTTTTCACTTTCCTTAGAATTGTGGTAAAGAGCGGATATTTTTAAGACGATGATATAAGGTTCTTGTAACATAGAATTTAAAATGTTAGTTCATTTTATTAGGAAATATGCTTACTTAAAAACTGTGGGGGAAACTGTCTTCTGTAGCATCAGCCCGGATGTATTTTCCAGAGATGTTTAATGCTCCAGAATAAAAATCGATTTTAGAACAACAGCACCTATATGTCATTGTGTTATACTGCTTCATCTAAAAGTTCAGAAATATTTTCGTTGCGTTTTCCTGCGTCTTTAGTGGCTCGTTAAGTGTATTATAAGAATCAATTTTTGCTTAGATTAAAAAAAAAAAAAAAATTCCAGAGACAAATAGAAACAATTCCTCTCCGGTGTAGCAAGGGCTGACTTGCTCCCATGTAAACCTGCTGCGTTTCTAAATATATTTTTTTTTAAATTGGAGACCGTTAATCTCTGGTTACATTTACCATTGTTTATTTGTTTATTTGCTTGTTTTTGAGGGTTTAATCTTCTCATTCCCGCATCAGCCTTTAGGGGAGCAGAAGCAAAAGCGCGGAGTGGACTGGCTTGATTTGACTTTCTTTGGTTTAGTCCCCTACAGCCCAAAGAAATCTTTGCTACAGAAAAATCATAAACCCAAAACAAACAGTGGGAAACCCCACCCCGCTTTCCCTGCTTGGCATCACCTCGGATTTGACACGCGGTTCCTCTTTGCAAGGGCTCGGTGAGAGGTTCCTATCATCCCGACTCTAAATTCGTTTGACGTTTTATTGCTCATGAAGAAATACAAGCGCATGGAAAGTGTTTCTATCTCTATATTCAAAAAACAAACAAACCCTAAGACCTGCTCAGCCCTGCAGGAAGCAGGTAGGGAGAAATATAACCAAGAATCTCTTTCCACTAATTTTTAACATAATGGGTGCTCTAAGGGGCAATATTTCACTTCCTTAAAAAAAAAATCCTTTCTTTGGGACAGCTCTGAAAAGAAAACAAAAGAAGAAGAAAGATATTTGGAGCTTACTGAGAGAAGAGAGAGAAAGGGAAGTAACTCGTCATAAAAAAAAAAAAAAAAGGAAAATTCAGTGCAGTGTGCTGCAATAAAAGAATATGACCGCTATAAAACTTTATAGGGTATAAATTTCTGAAGGTTAAGGAACTAAACGGCTGTAAAGCAAACAGTGCAAGAAAACTTTCAGGAACTCCTAAATTACTACAACGACTTGGGAATGTGGGGAAACCCAACGTGTAAATGCTCTTGTTTCTGCTACAGTCACATACAAAGTTCCCCTCTTTTTTCGTCTTTTTTTCTTTTTTTTTTTTTTTTCCTAAGGGAGGGGGTATTAAAAAAATAGGGGGGGGTGTGGAAGAGAGGGAGAGAAAAGGTGGGGAGGGACTTTTGCTAATTTATTCTTCTCTTGCAGATGCCGTGAAAATCCGGCGCCCTGGATGATTCTCTTTGTTCTTTTTCTTCTTCTTTTTTTTTTCTTTCTTTCTTTTTTTTTTTCTTCTTTTTTCCTTTAAAGCAATTCCAGGCTGCCAGAATGCTGAGCCATGCACACAACAACAACAACACACACACACACAGAGGCACCCCCACACTCACACACTCCAAGTTCTGGCGAGACGTCTGGGCTTGGGAAGCTCTTTATGGGTTTACAGCCCTGGCCTTCCCCCTCCAGAGCAGAATGACCAATTGTTTAGTCTCGGAATTTGAAACAATAGTGGTTTTCAAAAGCAAACCCATTTTGCCTCTTTTATTGCCGGGTAGAGTGACTGGATGGTGGAGTTTCCCGCGCGTAAAACTTAGGCTCTGCGCGGCGAGGAGGAACAGCCCGGTTTTCCCTTTTAACCTCTTTTTCTCCCTCCCTTCCCCTCGCTTTTGCCTGGTTTTATTTCCCCAGGTCCGAGCGGGACCCCCTCCATTTTCTGCCCCCTCTTCCAGGATCTCTCCCCCCACTCTTCCGCACCCCCCGGGCGGAGGCTGCAGCGCCGTGCGGAGCCGCGAGGTGGCGCCCTTGCTCCACGCTAGACGCGCGTCTCCCGCGCGCGGCCGCGGGCCTCCGCGTTAACACCTTGATGTCATTATTGGGCTTTTTGCTGGCGAGCATGAATAATCCCGAGGCATAAAATATAGGGTTAATTATAGCTATTTTGCCGATTTTATGGGTTACATCTATTTTTTCCCAGCGAGAGTAAATTATGTGAAGCTAAAAAAAGGAGTTAATCTGGAGGGTCTGAGCTGGGCTGCGGGGAGAGGTGGGACACGCATCTATTTTAAATATTCGTGGAAAGGGGAGAAAAGAAATATCGGGTTTTGTCTTCTGCTAGCGCGGGTGGAGGCGGGAGGACAGCTTAATTATCTCCCACCCGAAGATTTACGCCTGCAGGGCCGGAGAAGAGAGCGGCTCCCGGATTTGGGGCAGAAAGGAGCAGGATCAGGACATTTCCCCAGCGCTTCGCCTCAGCCGTGAGGACGATCTGTGCTTTCTCGGCTCTTTATTTTACATGTTTTAGATTCATAACCATCGCCGGAGGGGAAAAAAAAAAACAAACCAACAACCCACTATGTCCTTTTTAGACGTTGAACCGGTCATTTTGGGGATAGTTTCTCCGGTTTTGGGTGATGCTGCTGCTCTTTGCCCCAGGTCTTCACTTAATATGTTTGGAAATATTTTTTAAGTGTTACAAAATAGTAAATGAATCCAAAATCCTCTTAACTTACCCCGCTTTGTGATACGCGTAAACACTCCGCGGCCACAGTAGCAGCAAAAATGTAAACTTTTAACTCCATTAGCTCACTTTTATTTTGGCCTTTGTTTCTTCAAAATTCCCAGACAAAAATCACTCAGACATTCCAGTCCTTCAGCTGCGAATCACGTAGAAAGGGACGGTGGCAATTCTTCCAGGATAGGTTTTCTTTCAAATTGTTACGAACAGGTATTTTCTGAATAAACCAGTCTCCGAAGTTGCACCAGAAAATGCGCCCGTTCCCCGACAAGCAGCGTTCTGGGGGAGAACGCAACCGATTAAACCGAGACGCTCAAGAGCAGAGGATGCGGTATGTTGTTTTAAGGGGCAAAGTTTAAGCATCTCCAGACTCTGTTTAAATACTAAGAAATTAAATATAAATGGAAACAGAAATAGATGGAGAAAATAAAGAAAAATCCTATCCTGGAGCATCCAGTAAAATGCAGAGTAGTGAAAAGTTAAGGTTTACCTAGGAGAGGGTTTGGGGGTCTTTTTTTTTTTTTTTTTTCCCCTTTCCTTATGAATTCCTAATAAATCTTTCCTCCACTGGGTATTTATAAATTATCTTCTCTCTCTCAGACACACACACACATCCCCACTTGTTTTTCTTATAATAGAAACATTTTCCTTTCATCAGGAATCTGAGTACAGTACTGGAATGATTTAAGATCAGCCATTGATTTCTGGTGCATTGGTGAGTTACCATCACATCATGACCATAAAATTCTACTGCACTTGATAAAAATGTTAACTTCCAAGAACAACTTCACTCCCGCCTTTGCGGGGTCCACGCCTGAACGGGAATTCCTGATATTTTTTACTTTACAAACTTCAGTAGACGGGAGTACGCCTGTAAACACGCACAGAAGATCAGAACTTCTTTTCTAAAAACACTTGAGCCGATTTAATTTTTTTTTTTTCCCCCTTTCTTGAAAATTCCAGCATCGAACATCCCCACACCAGGCTGTGAAGCTCTATTTACTTGTGTGCACCATTTCTGGGGTTTTATGTTCGAAGATGAAACCAAAATCTGCTCAATCGACAATAAAAGTGTTGAGAAAAATAAAATGTTAACTTGTCTTTTAGGGGGGGAAAAGCCTTAATTATACCACTGCAAGTACTCCAACAACAATAATTACTTGAAAAGGCTCTTAGACTCGACTGAAATTATCCCTACACAAACTAAAGGAAACGTATTTACTTAAATTATTTCTCTAAGGATGGTTTTAAAGTTTTATTCCGTTACTATCATTGTTTTCTTTCCTCCTCTGTCTTTTTCTATCTTTCTTAATTCTCAGCCTATTCCCATTGCCAATTTTAATGCAAGAATTTTTTTTTTCTTTTTTTTTTTTTACCAAAGCCCTGGCAAGGCAGACTAACCGAAACATTTCAACTTTTTCCTCTTTTCCTTGCTCTGGAGGTTGAAAATAATCCCTCACTTGAAGGCAGACACGACTGAAATCGTCTTTATTTCACCTTTCTCTTGTCAAAACTGCGCAGATGGATGCAATGGGGAGCAGCAGAAATCTACCCAGGGCAAAGGAAAAAAAATTAAATAGAGGTTTAAAAGAGTGTCTTTAACTCCTATTGAAGGATGGGAAAATAGAGCTGGCATTGCGAGGGGCTTGGAGGGGCGTCGGGGGTGTTAGAGTGGGGCAGCGTTTGGGCTGGGGGGGTTTGGAGTCGTTATTAGCTGAGATGCGTCGCGGTAATATTTGCTGACTGCGATAAATGAATTTCCAAATCTACCCCCTGTGTGTTTAGATGATGGAAAATTGCAGCGTTGGCATCTTAGGGGTAAGTTTGCTCCGTTGTTACCAAATGCCAATAAAATCGAAAGTCTCTCTCCTCACCCCATCCCCCTCTTCTCCCCCGTTTTCATTAGAAGTATCATGCAAAACAATAAAAAAAAAAAAAAAAAATTGGAGTTATGGAGGAGGGGGTGAGGTAGGGAACAGCCATCAGTTACTGACCATAAAGGTTGTGTTCTGGAGGTGATAAGCGACACAATACTTTGAGTTCGCAATCATCCCCGACCACATCTTGAACAAGTCCTCGGCGGGGGAGGAGGCGGGGAGGGGGCTGCGGGAGAGACACAAAAAGTCAATGTTATATATGAAAAACTATAATCATTTTAATTCAATATTGACACCTCAACATCTCGCTGTAATGCGGACGGGTCCAATCGAAACCTCTGGTTTATAGCAGTAGAGGAGCGAACTCGTAAAATCCTTAACGGCTTTTATGTAGTGCGGTATAAACAACAACAACATCCCCGGCTTTATGGCGTTTTATAGTTTGTTAAACAGTTTACAGCCTTTTTTGGGGCTATTACAAATGCAATTCCCTTCATGTGATAGTTAAACCTTTATCAATAATAAGGAAATTGATCATTAAAATGTTAAATATGACTACCTCGTTTGTTTTAAAATATGTTTAGGGTAAGAAGCTGTATGATTTGATAACTTGTATTAAAATACCAATTACATTTATAGGACCTTTTAAAACTGGTAGCAATTAAATCGTGTTCTTTTACAGTTTTCCAAAGCGACCCTGACATTTAAAAAGGCTAAAACTGCCTCGTTAAAATTTTGAAATTAACGACTGCGAGCGCTTCTCTTTAATTTTCCAACACTCCCCAAAAATCAATCTTTTGGGTGGTCTAGGTATGTGATTTGTTGTGAGGCGAGCGATATCTCATTAATGTAGGTAGTTAAACATATTTAATCCGTATATTCACCCCACCTCCTTCTCCCTTCCCCTCTCGCTCCCTCTCTCTCTCTCTCTCTCGCTCCCTCTCCCTCTCTCGCTCCCCCTCGCTTGCTTTTCCTTCTTTATTCTCTCACACTCTTCCTTTCACAATCATGCAGTGCAGAGTCCGTGTGGAGTAAGGAGAAGCCAATAGGATGAGGTTTTGGTAATAGATGCAAATGATCATGAAAAGACACTGCAAAATATGAAACAACTCATTTGCGCTGAAGTAAATCACTGAAAACTGTTTATGAACTGGCATCTCTTCTTGGAAATGTAAAGCGAGAACTCTTTAAGTGGCGATTTTTTTTTTTTTTTTTTTAGGGGTGGGGGGGAGGAAAGAATTCAATATCATGCAGGCTTAGAGTTTTGATTATATCCTCCTTTTATATTCCTGGAAATCACAAACTGTCGTTGCTTAGCATCTTAGCGCTTTCTTTTTTTGCTAATAGATTCCCGTGGTCTGTTTTGGTTGGCTTTTTTTTTTTTTTTTTTAATTTTTCTTCCTCCTCCAGACAAATATTCTTATTTAAATTAAAATGAGCTCTTATTTTGTCAACTCACTCTTCTCCAAATACAAAACCGGGGACTCCTTGCGTCCCAATTACTATGACTGTGGGTTCGCTCAGGATCTTGGGGGCAGACCCACGGTGGTGTACGGACCCAGCACGGGGGGCACCTTCCAGCATCCGACCCAAATCCAGGAGTTTTACCACGGAGCATCCTCACTCTCCAGCTCCCCTTACCAACAGAATCCCTGCGCCGTGGCGTGCCATGGGGACCCCAGCAACTTCTATGGCTACGACCCCTTGCAAAGGCAGAGCCTCTTCAGCGCCCAGGAGTCGGACTTGGTGCAGTACACGGACTGCAAGCTCGCTGCCAGCGGCCTTGGAGAGGAGGCGGAGAGCTCGGAGCAGAGCCCTTCTCCGACCCAGCTTTTCCCCTGGATGCGACCGCAAGGTGAGGCGAGATGGCAAGGACAGCGAGGAGGCATTTCCTGAGCCCATAAAGTAGCCCTCTTGCTTTCTTTCTGCCCCTCTTGCTTGCTTGCTTGCTTTCGCTCTCTTTTTCTTCCCCAGTGACTGTATTTTACTGCTTTATGGGGGTAAACTTTTGCACTTGTAAATTGCTTTATAGTTTAATTACCCTGAAGGAGACCTTTTCTTCTGGGGGCTGAGCGAGCCGGGCTTTCTGTGGAAGGAAGCGTCCTTAAAGTTTATGGCACTTTTATAGCCTTAAAAAGCCCCTTCATTTTTTGTTTTGCGTTTGATTTGGGAGTTCGGTGCTGCTGCTTTGCTCTCCCCGGGCTGCAGCTCTTTATATTTTTTTAATTTTTTTTTTTTTTCCCGGGATCCCAAAGAGCCGGAGTCTGTTGTTGTTGTTGTGGTTCGGGTATTAGTAAGCGTGCAAGTGCAGGGTTTAGCTGGTCTACTCTGAGTGGGCTGGTCGGTGACCCCCCCCCCCCCCCCCGCCACCATCACCCTTTTCCTTTATCACCATCTTCCCTTTTATAATATTCTACAGGAGCCTTTTCCTCTCCCTGTTTGCTTCCTGCCTTTGCTCCTGCGAGTCCTTTCTTCCTCCCCCTCCCCTGCCTCAGTGTGTGTGTGTGTGTGTGTGTGTGTGTGTGTGTGCCTCTGAGTGTGGGCGAGCGGGTGTGAGCCTGTGTGTGCCTATTCCCGAGCCTGGTTTATGTATCTTTCAACCTCCTTCTCTTCTTCCCCTCTTCCACCCAACCTTTGCAATTCCCCAGCAGCCGCTGGACGGAGGAGGGGGAGGCAAACCTACAGCCGCTACCAGACGCTGGAACTGGAGAAGGAATTTCTATTTAATCCCTACCTGACCCGCAAACGGAGGATCGAGGTCTCGCATGCCCTGGGATTGACAGAAAGGCAGGTCAAAATCTGGTTCCAGAACAGGAGGATGAAATGGAAAAAGGAAAACAACAAAGACAAGTTTCCCAGCAGCAAATGCGAGCAGGAAGAACTGGAAAAACAGAAAATGGAAAGAGCCCAGGAGGTGGACGAGGAAGGGGAAGCACAGAAGGCGGACAAGAAATAAAAGGATTTTTAAGGACTGAAAGGCAAGAGCTGCTGGGGTGGAGGAGTCCCCGAGCCCCACGTTAATGGCAGTTAATGTAAGGGAGGGGTGGGAAAAAAAACCAACAATGCATAGAAAAGAGAAAGGAAAAAAAAAAACCACCCTTTTATTGCTGTAAAACAATATAGCTGTAAGCACCACTTTCCTGATTATCCTTTGATACAATGAACAGTATGCAAAAGTGATCGGGAGCTCTCTCCTGCCTTTTGCCAGTTATTAACTAGTGGTAGTGTAACGCAATAGCTTATGTAAAACATGACTGTGAAATCTTCTCTCTCTCTCTGTCTTTCTCTCTGTCTCTCTCTTCTTTCCTGGGGGGTGGGTTGGTTAACATAGCTTTCAATGCTATAGGAGTTACGTGAAATTACATTTGTGCACTTTTTTTTTTTTTTTTTTAATTTTCCACCTTTTTGTTGTGGTTAATCTGTATGTACTGGAGGTAGCTATTGAAACAAACATCCCAACAACATGAAACTGCCTATTTATGCTATAGTTATCTCTCTCTTTCTCTCTCTTTCTCTCCTTACTTTCCTTACTTCTGTTCTTTTCTTTGGTTTGGGATTTTTTTTTTTTTGTTAAACGTTTTTAAAATGTCTCTTTCAAAAAAAAGGGGAAAAAAAAGAAAAAAGACAAGAAAAAAAGCCTTTTTCTCTCCTTTAGTTAGCATGCGCACAGTGAAGCAGTTGTAAAGTGATCTTTAGGTTAACTGTGAAAAAGAATGTATACTGTATACGTGAATTACTTTATTGGGGAACTAATGATATATTTTGTTGTTCTTTCATCACTTTGTTCTATTGTCTAAACCTGGAAGCGGCGGAAGAAAGTTACAATAAAGTTTACAAGCGAGAATTCCGTGACATCATTCTTTTACCCTGCTCCATTTCCTCCAGGACCACTTTGATAGAAAGGAAATAAAAGTCAATTGTGTCGGAGCTGCAGCCCTGGCCATCAAAGACTTCTTTGCCTGGAGAGATGCTGGCGGGCTGGATCGCTGCTGGGACGGGCTGGGGCCGGGGAGCTGCTGCCTGGGAGCCGTGGGGAAGGGGAGGGGGACGGGGCAAACTGCCATGGCTTTCTGCTCTTGTTGTCGTTTCTAACAGTTCCTGGGTGGTGACAGGTTGGGAGGCTCTGTGGAAACCCTTCCTGAAGGTAACGTGTGGTGTTTGTTTTCTCCCTTTCTCTTTCCTCCTTTCCCCCCTCTCTCCTCGCCCACCCCCCCGCGCCCCCCCCCCCCCCCCCCCCCCCCCCCCCGTCCCCGCAAGACGAAGCCCGGCTCTGGGTCCCCCTCTCCTTTCCTCCCACTCATCTGGCTGCAAAAGAAATAAATTGTCAGTCGCGCAGCTGAGCTGCCTTTCTGCTCCTTCGCCTCCCGAGCTGCCCTGCCATGGCAGGGGAGGAGTGCGGGGATGCACACCCACCCCCTTGCACCATAACCTTGGGAGAGGAGAAACAGCACAAAACCCTGGTGCACAACCACCATTGTCTGGCTGCTTTTCCTGCCGGCAAGACTTTCTTTCTTTCTTTCTTACCCCCCTCCCTCAAAAAAAAATTGAGGCAGATCACATTTTGGAAGGTCCTCTCTGCTTCTCCAGCAGAAAGCCAATCAGCCAGCTGGTAAGGTTTGACTTCTGCCTGTAATTGAGCCCTGCAGAACCGCTGACACGCTGAACAAGGGATCTGTACACTCTTTATTTTTCGCAACAAGAAAAGCAAATGCCAGCTCAATACGAAGCTCAAAGCCTGTGGCACTGGAATAAATTAGATATAGAGCTGAATGGCATTTGGGAAAAAAAGAGCCCTGAAACTATTAGGTATCATGAGACATTGTCTTTTTTTTCTTTTTTTTTCTTTTTTTTTTTTTGGGGGGGGGGGGATTTGTGTCGGAGAGGGGAAGAGGGTCAAGGGGGGAGGGGAGGGAATTATGTACAGTCTTGTGAAATAAGTACCCTCGGAGCCGGGGAAATGGTGCGAAGGAGGGAATTTAGACGGGATCAATAAGGGGATAAATAGAGCTTCCTTCCTTTTCCTCCAGCAGAGAGAGACCGAGAGGGAGACGCTGGTTTATCAGCAACGTGCTTTTACCACCCCCCCCCCCCTTTTCCTCTTTCTCCCTCGGTCTGAGCTGAAAACTGATTACAGGTTGCTTATCGACTCCAGCACAATTTCTACCCCCTTCCAGCATAGATCTTGGAGGGGTTTATATCGCATCAATTATTTATCATATTTATAAATCCAGCAGCACTACAATTTTTGCCCCCGAGGAGGGAGCGGGCGGCGATTGGCGCCGCCGGAGCCACGTGCCCGCGCGTCACATGGGCCGGGAGGAAAAAGGGCTTCTTTTTGGTGTAAATCTGGACTCTAATTCCGTAATATATCACGGTACCTCGTAAAACCGACACTAAAACGTCCCGACCTACAAATCACCCGGCCAAATTATGAGTTCATTGTATTATGCGAATGCTTTATTTTCTAAATATCAAGCCGCAAGTTCGGTTTTCCCCATCCGGAGTCTTTCCCGAGCAAACTTCTTGCGCTTTCGCCTCCAACACCCAGCGAGCGGGGTATGGGCCGGATCCACGCCTCCCTTCGCCGCCTCCATGCCCGGGCTCTACTCCAGTGGCAGCGCCGTGCACCCCCCAGCCCCCAGCATGTACTCCTCCGGTTACGGCCTGGAGCCCGGCTCCTTCAACATGCACTGTTCCCCTTTCGAGCAAAACCTCTCCATGATGTGCCCGGGAGACGCTGCCAAGCAGAACTGCAGCAAAACGACCAGAGGGACTCAGATTTGCAAGCGACAGTAACTTCCGTATCTACCCCTGGATGAGGAGCACAGGTAAGCCCCAGCCTCCCCAAAGAAAGGAGCCCGGGGTGTCGGGGGGGGAGTGTAAATTATTTGATGGCGTGCGCGAGGGGTGGCGGAGAGGGGAGGGGAGGGGGGAATTGTCCCCAACTGCTTTCATGACGTTTCACACCGAAAACGCATCTTGAAAAGAGAGAGGGAGAGAGCGAACACCCCCACCCACCCCCGCCATAAAGCCATCCTTTTAGCTTTAAATATTTATTGGTGTGGCTGGGGCTGTGTATGTGCCATGCAAAAGGCAGTTTGTCTTAGAGGGGACAGACAGAGCCTGCAGAAATAATGGCCAGCCCCTTCTTCTCCTACATCTACAGGATGGAGATTGTGCTACCCCCATGTAGATACAGATGCTGAAAGAAACTCTTTATGGGAGGTGCTTGCAAGCTCCGTTTGTTTTCTGTTAGATTGCAAAACCTTCATTTGCCAGCCCCTCACCACGATGTCCCAGCCACCGCAGTTAAGCCTAGCGTGTTGCCATCAGAAACAGCACCACAGCATTCCCGGGGCAACCCAAAGCCCCGTTCTCCGAAGGGTGACACTCCGGATGGAATCCGGATGATGGATGGAGAGAGGACATTTATCTGTGTGACCCTCCCGAAAGCCATCACCGCGGAGGGGTGCGGTGTGCTCCGCACGTTGGGGGAAGGCTCTCTGGGGGACCTTGGGGTGCCCAGCTGACCTTGTTGGAGGTGGAGGTCGCTGGGACGCTGCCGGGGCGCAGGGCAACGGAGCTCCGCGGAAGGCCGCGCAGTGCTCCGCGGGAGCGGAGCGAGGCGGGGGACGCCCCACGCCGAGACACGCAGCCCCCGCACATATGTCTCCAACCCGCTGAAAGCCGGGCGGCCGCGCTGCCTCCAGTCACCAGCGCGTTCCGTCTCGGGATATTAATGTCAATTAACATTTAATAAATATCCATCGCCCTCGCGCGGGAGCGGGGCCCGGGCCGTCCCGGCTCCTCCCCGGGCCCCGCTGCCCGGAGCGCTCCGGGGCCGGGCCGAGCTCCCCCCCGCTCGGAGCAGCCCGGCCGGTGTCCGTGTGCACGCGTGGTGGTGTTTACACTCGTGTGATCCTCAGAAGCGGGGAGAAAGGTGCTGCTGTCCCGGCTGGGAGCCGAGGGAAGGCATGAGCAAATTTTCCAGCCGCCCTGGCTTCGCCTCTGCCGTGCCAGATTGCAACTTGAGAGCGTCCCTGCGAACCAGCTTCCCTCCGCGGCCAATATTCGGGAAGGGTCTTGTTAGGAAACCTTGGGGGTGAGCGGAGTGAGGGGCAGCCTCCCTGCGAAGCAGAGGAAAAAAGAAAACAGCAAAGCAGCCATGTATAGCGGCTTATAAAGGCAGGACTTACCCCACACTTATTTGGTGGTCAGTTATTTCCATTACCTGCTCCATAATTCAATCACTTTTACAGTTGATTTATCAAAGACCAAATATTTCTGGTCGTAAACACTTCACCTCTGCTTTTCTCTGACTTTAGATTTAAGAAGCCCCCTGCTCACCTCCCTTTTTAGCCTGTGACGCTGTGAGAATTAACATCAGAGAGGGTTTGGGCAAACACTCAGGGTCCTGGCGCTCAAAAAAACCTGGATGCTCTGGGATCTGCTGAGCCTAAACCCAGAAAAAACTCGACCTCGGTCGTAAAATGGGGGTCCCCCCTCCCGCCCCCCTCTCCCTCCTCCAGCCCCTCATGCCCACTGTGCGATCCCGTTTGTGGAATTTCATCAGGGAGCAGAGATAGAGTTGTCATCCTATTCAGCAGCAGTTTATGGCTCTTCCCATCAGCGGATTTTACAACCCACATTCCACGACCTGCACATTTTTTACTTTACAGCTAGCCTGGTGATTTTGCTTTTTTTCCCATCCTTTTAATTACTGGATCTTTTCTTCTTTTAAAAAGAAAGAGGAGTGGGGGCAAAAAAAAAAAAAAAAAGGAAGAAGAAGAGGAGTCCAGTGGAATGTGTGGAGGAGAGGCCAAGGGCTTCTGTTCACCATCCCCACTGCTCTGGGAAAGAATACGTTATACTGTAGATATACATCGCATTTACATAGAGAATGGAGTCAGGATCACAAACAGCACATTGAGGAATTATTTCCAGTCAGGTTCCAGGAAATGTCGGGTGGAGGGGAGAATTAGGAGCTGGGCCCTTTCCAAACCCTGCTTGCAGGCAGCTGGACGGTGAGTGAGAGCCTGGGGTGAGTGTTGAGGTGCTTCTCATTTGTGCACCCCCACCTCAGAGGAGTAGCCCTGGGGCACAGCCCCTCCAGTTAGCCCCGAAGCCGCTGCTGTGCTCAAACATCCCCTGAAATAATTATGACCACCACACACCTTCCAAGCAGGCGCCCTGATGACAGCTTTAGGAGAGGACAAATAGTTGGATTTGTGGAGGTAGCAGATGCCTCTCTTGCTCTGGCTCGACTGTATTTCTCTTTTTATTTCCCAAGCACCCGAAATTTCTGATATCTAAATGAAAATTAAAGCAGGAGGTCAGAGAACCAGCGGAAACTACGAGGGCAGGAAACTTTCTGAAGTTTCTTGATAGCTTGGAGACGCGCACAGGCACACACAAAAAAGACACACCGCACGCCTTTCCTAGAGGAAGGGAAATTAAAGCTGGGGTGGTTTGGGGGCTGTGAACAGGGAGGGTGAGGTTGGGAAAGCTTCGAAGCAGAAGGAGCTGATCGGGCAAAGAACAAGAAGGGCTGTCCCAGGTTGTACAGTTCCTCCAAGGATTTGTCCCCTCGTGGGACTGCAGTGGATGGGTGCTTGCTAGGCAGCACCCAAAGGAAAAAACAAGAGAGCAAACCAAACCAGCAGCCCCAAAACATGTCCCCCAACCCCTCAGCTGATCTAAATCTGCATTATTTCCCAGGCACCGACAGAAAACGTGGCCGCCAGACTTATACCAGATACCAGACCCTGGAGCTGGAGAAGGAGTTCCACTACAACCGCTACCTGACGAGGAGGAGACGCATCGAGATCGCCCATGCCCTGTGTCTCACGGAGAGACAGATCAAAATCTGGTTCCAGAACAGGCGCATGAAGTGGAAAAAAGAAAATAAAACTGCCTGCTCCGGCTCCAGCAGTCAGGAAAAACCAGACGCGGAGGACGATGAGGAGGAATGAAAGGGGCGAGAGATGGATGCAGGAGACGTGGAAACCCACGCGAGAAGAAAAGGGGGGAAAATCACACAGAAAAAGACTATATATTGAAATAGATAAATGATAAGTGCATAAATAATTAAAAACCCTAGAATGATACATTGTGTTTCCTGACACTGAAAAAAATACTACCTATATTAAAGTCTTTTTTTTTTTTTTTTGTACAATAGAATGACTATCTACCTATTAAATGTGGCTTTAGAGTCAGAATAGACACATTTTTCTATGTGAGTCTTCCTATAGTACAAGTAATTTGTAAATCTCCGTTTGTACTTCGCTGTGTACTTTTCGGTATGAAGTAACGTGGTCGTGATTAGCACCTTTAATTTAGAAAATGTGACCTGAGAGTCTGGATGCAAATTACACTTAGCGTATATCGTCCTGTACATAATACGAATGATTATTACGCCTTCTCCCTGTAAGCTCTGTGGTTCTTTTCTCCCTGCTATGTTCTTTTGTCTGTGTCTATTTTTACCTGGATTTCTTCCTTGTTAAAGTCTCCACGAAAAAAAGGAAGAGGAATTAATATTGTGCTACGTAAAATGTTGTATATCAAAGGAGCAAATTATTTAATGGCGACGCGTTGCTTTTTTTCCCCCTCCCCTTGTCTGTGATTATTATTCTTCGAAATAAAATTGAAATGTCCAATAATCTACCGCTGCATTGGGTTCCTTCCCCTTTTCTTATTAAAAATAAGAGAGGGGCTTTTGGAATGGCTTTTTCCCCATGTAAAATAAATATACTAAAAGGTGATTTTAGATTAATACATGTCCCGATTTCTCATCTCGAACTTCTCTCTTTTTTAAGGACATCCACTCCCTTCAAAATTTTAGTGCCTTTTCAATAGATCGGCGAATATACTAAGATACAATTCACACTCGGGGCTCTCGAAATGCGGGCTGCTCTCCTTTCTCTCTCCCCCTCCGTGATTGCGCTGGGGCTGTTACCGAAGAAGGTAAGAGCATAAAGGACGAATGTAAAGAAACCAGAATCAGCCCGAGCAGTCTTTCCGGCCCTTGTTTTAACTCTCTTCCTCTTGTAACTAATTTGCAGAAACCCGATCTATTTTGCCGTGCTTTTAGTATATATATTTTTTTTTCCCCCCCTCTCTCTCTCTGCCCTTCAATTACTTTATTGCGGACTGGAACTCTTTCATTAGCACCAACTAATGTTTAGCATCAAAGCACGCGTAAAATAAATTAAAGCAATTAAACGCAGGGAAAAAAAAATCAACAATGCAAAACAAAAGGCGAGTAAATTTAAGCACTTGCGCGGAGGAGCATCCTCCGCCGCCCTCTCCCCCTCCCGCCCCTGCCTGTTTATTTACATTGCCGGGCTGCGCAGTGAAGACGCGGATTCCTCCCGCGGAGGGTCCACGTATTTTACTCCACAAATGAGTCGCGCAAGATGCACGGGGAAATATAAAACGCAGCCAGCTCTGGAAGGACTTGGCGATGGCAGCTCTCCACCTTCTGCCCGTCCTTCCCTCGCTGTCTCCCTGCCTCTCACCACCCACCACCACAGATGACTTCACGTCCTAAGTGAAGGCGCGCAGGGCATCATCTTTTAGCAGGTTTTAGCGAAAATAAGATGCCACGTCAAGCATCTGCGCGCCCACGTCCGTGATAAATACCGCGTTGCCCTATATGCTGCGTATCTTAATTATGGAAGCCCATTATTAAAGGCAGCAGCTATTCTGGCTTTTGCACACTGAAATTCTCACTTGAAGGGTAAAGAGAGGGAAATCTTCCCTTTTCCTTGGTGAAATCCCCTGGTGCAATCTGTGCAGGAGCGCTCTGCATAGCGGGAATTAAAAAAAAAAAAAAAAGAGAAGAAAAATAAGAAATAAAGAAAGAAAAGAAAAAAACCCCTGCGGTTCCAGAAATCCCCCCACCCGCCCCAGCTCCTGGCCCGCAGCGGCCCCTTTGGCTGCCCCCCCTGGCCCGGACCTCTGCGGCTGGGGGGGCAGCAGGGATTGAGGAGAATTCCATGAAAAAAAAAACCCAAAGCGAAGTCACACCGACGCTTTAATACGCTGCAGCTAGGGCAGCGGTTTGCCGGCCGGGTGACCCACCTTGCCGGACCATCCACCCCCACCCCACCCCGCGCTATAGCGGGGGACCCGGGCGGTGTTGGGGTGTCTGGCCGTGGGGAGCCCCGCAGGCACGCACCCCGCTGGCTCGGCTTTGCCCAGGGCATGGTCACCCCGGCCACTCTTTTATTGCCTTTATTTGCCTCTTCCCCCACCCGCCACCCCCCCGCCCCGAAATCTAATTGCCCCTTTCAGCGGAAAAGGATCCCAATTGCGTAAAAAATAAAGCCATCAAAAATGCCACCCGAACCCCACTGTTTTACTGTGCTTTTCCCCCTTTAAAAGCCAACCTCAAGCCCAAGCTCTTTATTCTGGGGGGGCTGTTATTGTTCATAGCCCAACGTGTGAGGCGTTATTCGATTATTTCTCCCCAACACCCCCTCACATGCAACCAAGGAGGGGAGAGGGGGGAACAAAAAAAAAATCCCCGAACCCCCTTTCATATTCTTTTATTTTTGTTTTAAAAAAAGATGGCGGCTAAGAAAAAGACTGCTGTTAAACCGGTCATGAAGAAATGCAATAAATTCCTTGTTGTTTTATGAAAATTTACAACTTTGTGATAGAACTTTATGAGTGGCTGGGTTCTGGGATTGGCCAGAGCCGGTCATGTGGACTGCTAACCGTGAACATGAACTTTTTATTATTTCCCATGTGGTTATATTGCACCATTCTTCTGTCCGCTGCACCTTGGGTCGGATCAGTGTCCTCTATAGGGCTCTCGCCTCTTTACATTTTTTTACTTTTGTGTATAAGCTCGATAGGGCTAAAACAGGGGAGAGGGGAGGGGGGGACGCCTGTGCACACATCCACACGCACACATAGGCACCCACCTCCGCACACACACGTAGGAAAGGAGTTCTATGATTTTTTTTTTTTTTACCATTATTAAAATTTTTTTTTTAATTCCTCTTTTAATTTGCCTGCTGATTTGGAACCTCAGTAGTAATGGAGGGGCAGAGGAGATGGTGGACCGAGTGGAGGCTATCATTTTTCAAAGAGGGAAGTTACTCCATTTTCTATGCAAATGACAGAAATGCAAGAAGCTCTCACAAGTCAGAGAGGCAATCGACGGCTCTCAGGTTGGGACAATATTTGTCAGCTAACAGATAAGCAAACGCTGTCTCTCTCTCCCTATGTATTTTACTTAAACCACAGAAATGGACGTCAAAAGGTAAGGGAATAATATCTGTTTCTCTTAATTTAATTTTTTCTTTGAGAAAATGTATTTGTCAAGCTGTCTTTTCTATTCCATTCCCCATCTCCCTTTCCCCTCTACCCGGGGGGGGGGGGGGGGGAATATAAAGAAAAGGGTGGGGTGATGAAGAAGGGAAGCACTGGAAGAAATCAGGGGTGGTGGAAATCTGATTAAGTGACAATTTCCCCGGAAAAGTGCAGCGTAAAGGTAGAGAAAAAGAGAGAACGGGAGAGAGAAAGAAGAATGGGAAAAGGGTACAGAAAGGTATTGAGAGAAGGAAAGAAAGAAATAGAGAAAGAAACCAGAAAAGAACAAGAAAGCAAGAAAGAGAGAGAGAAAGGAAGAGAGTGAGAAAGAAACAGAGGAAGAAAATAAGAAACGAAATAAGAAAGAGAAAGAAAATAATGGAATAAGAAGGAAAAATAAAGCCTGTAAGGTCACCTGGAGATGGTAGACTTGGAATGAAGGGGTTTGCAGTAGCTCGGTGACGAGGTTTTAGACACTGCCTTTAAAATAATACCAAACCCTTTGTGGGTAGTTGTCGTGTTTTATTTTTTTCCTCCTCGCAGCATCTCTTGCCAGTTTGCCTGTCTTCAGGCGAGCCCAGTAATTTGGCGAAGTTTGTGTGGAAGCCAGTTGGGTTTTGCGTTGCTCTCCAGGGTCATTATTATGTGGGTGGTTTCTTCGGAGAGGGCAGTTCGCGGCAGTCCTCGGAAATAAGGTTCTGGAAATCAGTTTAAAAAAAAAAAAAAAAAAAAAGGAGGGGGAGAAAAAAATAGAAATGAGAAAAAAAAAAAAAGATAATAAGAAAGAAGCCAACCCAGAGCGCTGCGCTCTCGTATTTTTTTTTCCCCCTTGTGAAACTCCCAAATGAAGCTGACGTTGCGCTGCAATAAACCTCCTTGTATTTAATTGCGTTCTGCAGCGTTAACGGGGCTTTACGGCTTTCCCGAGCGGAATATCGGCGGGGAGGGTCACCCCGCGCTGCGGCCGCGCTTCTCCATCCCAGCTTCTGTGCAGAGCTCCCTCTCCTCTCCCTGTTTGTTACCCTCCCGCTCGCCTTCGGGTTTAGGAAATATTTATCCGGAGATGCCCGTCATTTTAAATGTGGGGTTTTTTTTTCAAGATTTCAAGGGGGTGGGGGGGGTGATTTTGAATTATAGTGCTAATTGCTGCTGTTACGAGGTGATTTTTAAATAAGATAATGTAAGAACCTGTGCATGTGAAGCGAGATTGAGTAAGAAGAGATTCATTACTTAAGCATAAACCGTTTTATGACGTGACGATTTATCTCTCCTAAACTGACTGTGGCTGGATATTGTGTGGACAAGAGTAAATGATCGCGAGGCGTGGAAATAATAAACAGAAAGTCATTTATAAAAGCTATTTCTTCCCGAACCTGTTACATTTTTCATAAATGACGGGGAAAAGCATTAATGCCTGTTCAAACGCCTGTCCTCCCTTTTCCCTAAGTCTCTCCGCGCTCGTTTTTTGTTTTTGTTGTTTTTTTTTTTAATCTTCGTAAGAAAAAAATATTAAAAAATTAATTTAATTTAGAAACCTTGCTCCCAGCAGCTTTAATGCCGATTCTTCCATATCGTGCGTGGGCAACCACTTGTGGAAACCGCGCACCTCGGTGCGGGCAGGTCTTTTTAACTATTTCAGCCCAGCCCGGTGTGGGATGACCGAGAAACCTCTGCGCACCCCGCGGTGGGTGGGTGTGTGGGTGTGTGGAGGGGGGGCGGGTCGGCGCTACTCCCGGCCGGGTTCCCCTCCTGGCATCCTCCTCTGCTCGTTTATTGAGGAATATAATATCAAGCGGGATACAGCGAGGGCAGCCCCCACCGCGCCGGCCCCCGGTGCCGCCGCCGCCGCGCCGCGGGGCTCGCCCATTCCCCGCCGTCTGCTGCCATCTACCGTCGGCGGCGGCGGGCGGCGGCTCCCGGGGGGCTCCCCGCAGCCGGTGTCCCGGCGGGGGAGGGGGGGGCCTTGCCCCGGCTGCCCTCCCCTCTGTGGCTGCCCTCCCCTCTCCCCGGCCGGGCGGCGGTGCCAGGGACCCCGGCAGAGCCCGGCCCCGCTCCCGGCTGCGCCTCGGGCCCGCTGCCCTGCAGGGAACTGTGCTTTTAGCGGGTACGTCTGGCCTGAAAATGTCTGGAGGTCCATATACAGGACGCAGTCGCACATACATGTGCACTCCCCTGTGAGCTCTAGACCCCGTATGAGCGGGCTGATCTATAGGTGCCCCCAACCTAAGCTGACGCGCGCGTAGCACCGTTCCGTGCCGCGGGGGTCCAAATCTATACGTACAAATCTATACGTGCAGCCGCCCAGGGCGGCTCCCGGCTGTCCGTATGCACAGGCATGGAAAATGAAAGGTGGCCGGGGGGTTGCTGAGCGTGAAGACAAGCGGAGATGTTGTAAAATGCAAAAATGACGTACGAGGCGAAGGGGATTTCAGCTCCTCAGCAAAGGCAGAGGAGCTTTTATTTATTTATGGCTCGGGGTGGTCACTGCGGTGGGGTCTGGCAAAGACACGACAAGTCGTGTACACGGAATTGAGGGGGTTGCTGGGGAGGGAGCAGGGGGTAAAGGCAGACGACGAATCACTTTTAAGTTACTGTAGGCTTGGAAGGGACAATGCGTGCCTGTGATTTTAAAAGGTTTCTCTCTCGCCCCCCCTCCCTCTCGCTTTCCCCCTCTCGTTTTCTCCTTCTACCACACAGTTTCCTGGCAACTGTTTACGTCTAGACTAGGGACATTTTCTCGAAGAAAGTGAGATGCCCAGGGACTATGTTTAATTAAAAAAAAAAAAGGAAAAAAAACCCCAACAACTTTCTCTCTTTTGACCAGCAACAGCCATGATTAACTTGTTCCATGCTGTAATTCCCAACACCCCCAGCACTCGCTTTCCTCATTACATGATCCGTCTCGCCTTTTCCCCTCCTTCTCCCAGCTTTCCCAATAGTCTTTGGCCGGCAGCCCCCCCTTTCCCCTTTCCAGGGCTCGCTTTCGTGGAAATACTTCGATCTGGGCGCGTTTTGAGTCCCCCAAGCCCCTCTCCCCGCTCTGCCCTCTCCTCCGCCCCCCCCCTTTTTTTTTTTTTTGTTAATAATTAGCTGCACTCTTTAATGGAACAATGGTAGATTATTATTGCTCCTTTTCAAAGATCCCATTAACAGGGTTATTATGCACTGCACGGGAAGTCAGGTAAATTAAACTTAAATTGCTGGAAATTAAGTTTCAGGCGGTTATGCGCAGGGAGTGCGGGTATTTTTTTACACCTTCAGGGGTTATTGTTTTAAACACTCCAACCCTGCAGCTCTACATGGCTCTGTCGGTTTGGTTTTTTCTTTTTTTCCGATGTGATTTGGGATCTGCTTGAACATTACAGGGAAGGCTTCTCTGCTGCCAATGGCTTTCTATGTCTGACTCCAGGAACAAGGGGTTTTTTCAAGTGTTTTCGTGGTGTTGGCTTGACTTTATGGCAGCAATAAGTCCCTCGGTAGGGAAACCCCCGCTGTGTTCTCACTTCAGAAGGATCGGGAATTCCAGCTCCACATGAAAAAAAGAGTTTCATTTTTTATTGGAACCAACTGCACTGAACTTTCTACCAAGTTCTTAGCGGGTTCAGCTTTCACACAAGCAATGCTCTGTTCTGTTTGCATTTCGAAATATTTGCGTGTTGTTTTAATCCCCTCATCTATCTGCCTGGCTCTGCTTGGTGGGGCTGGCGTTTGCTGGCCAGAAAAGCAAAGCGACAAAAAGTGGGACCTCCCTGGCCAGGGAGCTGGGATTGTGCACCCTGTAAATACTTCTCTTTATCTGTATTTATACCCCGCCAGCTGAGTGATGTCTGTCAGGAGGGGAAAGCCGCCTTCCCAGCGCACTGAAATCTGTTATTCCACCTTCTGGTGTCTCTCGCAACTTCCCCGCTTTATTGCCGCCTTCTCAGCAGACGCTGCGCCTGTTTTTTGAGGAGATGAGGCCAAAGACTGAGAAAAGATGTGCCCAACGGTGTCCTCAAAGACGGGTCTAACTTAAGGGCTACTGTCTAAGCTCGCTTCTGCAACCGTTATTGCTCGGTGTCTGTCTCCCTCCCGGCTGGGCTGGCGCTAGAGGCGTCCAAAGTAAATATATTCGCAAAATCCGTCTCAGATTTACCTTCGGAGTTTAGCGGAAAAGGCAGGAGAGCGTCTGCTAAAGAGATACGCTAATGACCTAACATTTTAATTGTGTTAGATTTAATTTTAGACATTTTTTTAAGCTATTGAACCGGGGATAGGAACCACCTCTCTGCTAAACATTCAGTTCTCAGAGATTTAGTGCGGTTTAAGACCTCTGCTCCTATTTCCATGTATTATAGGTGGCAAATCAATTAGACCGCGGGCCTGACCCCCGGAAGATTAAAACTATGGCAGGCTTTGGGGTTTTTTTTCACGTTGGGAACCAAGTTTTCTTCTTTTATTTTCTTCCTCCAAACAACCCAGATAACCGGCTATAGGGTCATCCTTCGGCTAAGAGGCAAGACATTATTTTTTATCTATAGCGCGTCTCAGATGTCAGCAATTAGCAAGCGGCCAACTTCAATTAGTGCATTTTTATTTTCTTTTAAAATGTTGACTGTCCAGCTACATAAAAACCTGGTTTAGCCACAAAGGTACGAGGACGAGCAGTATCTGAATACGGGAAAACTTGGCGGGGGGGGGGGGGGAGGGAATTTTTTTTTGCCCGCGAACTATTTCGAGGGATTTATTTGCAGAGCAATCACGAGAAGTGAGAGAAAATATCAAAGCAAACATGTTCAGCAGATGTACTCACGCATTGAATTATCAGGACATCCCATTTCCTAGCCCCAAATTTGTATGCGGAGCTGATCATGCCAGATAATCGCTGGTTTTGCCGAGCTACAAATATTGCGTAACTCTGTAATGCAGTGTAAGGGCTGTTCGGCTCTGCAAAGCTGTTAACTTCAGGCTCTCATCCGAGCCTTTTTTTTTTTTTTCCTTCTTCTCTAGTCATCGCTCCCTTTCAATCTCCGGCTTTTTTTTTTTTTTTTTTCCCCTTGCATACCAATAAAGCAGATCTACGTAAGTTTGGGTCCATTCCATACACAAAGGGAAACTCTGCAAGAACAAATATAAGAGATATCAGTCAGAGAGGGGGTGGAGGATGAAAACTACTTCCTTTGCATGTTATTTCCTTGTATTATAAGGATTACGTTTCAGTCGAAATGTTCATTGCAGCCGTGGCATGAAACAATCTTGGCTTTGCTGCTGTAAACATGATGTTTAAAATAAATTAGCTCGTAATAAGACACCAGTTTCGTAGATACTTAAAGCTCCGGCAGAGAGAGCCACATTGGCAGCTCTACAGACACCATGTAATATCTGTAATTCTAGATTTGTAGCACACGCATTCACAGATTCAAGAACAGGGGAGTGTGTATTGTAACGCGTGTCGTTTCACTGCACGGAAGACCCGACGGACAGATGGCTACAAATTCGGGCAGGAAACAAATCCTTGAGAAAACGCAAATGATGGCGGGACAGTCCTCGGTTTAATTTAGTGTTGTCGGGTTTTTTTTTTCCCCTATGAGATGGCTCTGATTTTCCCATTTGAAAAAAAAAGAGAGAAGGCGGCGGTCAGAGATTCAAGGTAGAGTTGGATGTCTCACGGGGTGGGGGGGATGCACCAGGTAGAGCCAGAACCGAGAGAGACAAAACCCAGCGCAAAGTGCAGCTTTAGGGTCACCGAGAATTGCTTGAGACTTTCGGAATTATCCCTTCCAGCCTTTTAACTTTGCAAAACCAGGTATTTTGCGGTGAGGACGGGCTCCAAGGGGAGGGGTGGGGGGGATGCAAAGCCGCAGGGTCTCTGCGCACCTCCACGGCAGCAACCCCGTCATACCGCCAGCTTTCGCCTCGTTAAAACCCCCCAGCATCTCGACCGGTAACAATCAATAAACTCAGCTTATGACTGTAACCCAAGGCTTCCTTTTAGCCATAAATGGTCGGGCATAGATTCGGTATTAACAAAAAAACACAAGAGGGCACAATGCGGTGCCGGACTCCGGAGGGGATCGGGATTTAACGAGGGATAAAAGAAACACTTCGATTTTCCATTTATCTCCCGCATACGGAGCTTTTGCAGAAAAAGAAAAGGGAAAAGATGCAATATATGAAAAGCGGCGGTTTGGTTCAAGCGAGCGCAGCTTTCCTGAGCAGGGAGTGCTGATCTATGGTAATTACACATATATGAACCGAAATAAGTTGTCGAAACCGATTTCTCCTCCTCTAGCAAATCTAAGTTCATCAACCCGGCGGGATGTCCTCCTTGCAAAGTTCACAGACACGCATAAAAAACTTTTTTTTTTCCTTTTTTTAATTTAACTGTAACAAAGTACCCGGACATTTCAGGACGATTTGCAAACATTAGGGGTTAAAGTTTTCTGAACGCGAATAATGAACTTTCCCCCCCCTCCACTTACAGCGGGTAATTGTATACGTTATATGTGTGTAAATATATATAGGCGCGCACACCGCCGTCCGCGCAGACGGGCTCTCGCACACCCCCGCGCTGAGCTCCGGGGGATTGGGGGGGGAGGGGGGGGGGCCGACACACGTTTATTTATTTATGAAGCTCCGAGCGCGCCGGGAATGTTTCTTTCGGCAGATATTATATATTTGGTTAAGGGGGTGCATTTCTGTTGTTTAAAAGGGAGGGAAAAGGGGGTGGATGGTTTGTTCTTGGGGTCCCTGGTGCAATCTCAGCTCCTCATGGGTGCTATTTTGCAACCTCAGGCGCCTGCTATTGGTCAGCCCATGATCAGATGGTTGTATTTCCTTGTGTCCCTCGCTGGCACCACGCCATCTCCCTTCAGCTAAAACCCAATCTCCGATATACTACTAATAGCTAAACCACTTGGACTATAAAACACAACAAATCATAAAGCCGGGGAAAGGACGGCGGGCTCCTTCCAATGAGTTCTTATTTTGTCAACTCGACCTTCCCGGTGAGTCTGGCGGCGGGGCAGGAGCCCTTCCTGGGACAGATCCCGCTATATCCCTCGGGCTATGCGGATCCTTTGAGGCACTACCCCAGCACCTATGGAGCCACGGGCGTCCAGGAGAAGGGCTATACCTCCTCTCCCTACTACCAGCAAAGCAACGGAGCCTACAGCCGCAGCTCCGCCTGTGACTATGGGGCCGGCGGGTTTTTCAGGGAGAAGGACCCTGCGTGCGGCCCCCCCACCCTGGACGAGGTGCCCTTCGCCCCCGAGCCGCGCAAGTCGGACTGCGCGCAGAGCAAAACTGTGTTCGGAGAGAGCGAGGAGCAAAAGTGTTCCGCCCCGGTTTACCCCTGGATGCAGCGGATGAACTCTTGCAATAGTGAGTTTACTCTTTTACAGAAATAAATACATCAATCTCCTCCCCCCCTTTCTTATTTGTTACCGCCAGAGAGAGAGAGAGCGAGCGAGCGAGGGAAGCAGGAATAAGGTTCACTTTAGAGCCCAAACTTCCAGCGGGGAAGTTGGGCGACACGAGAAGCTCCAACTTGCTCCTGACACGCACCAAAACTTCACGCCGCTAAAGTATTTTCTCCCAGCAACCCCCCAGCTAAAAAGTTCGCCCCGTATTTAAACCCCAATACAATATTTCTCCATCCTCTCCCCACCCCCCCTTTTTTTTTTTTTTTTTTCACATTCCAGTTTGCGTGTCACTCAGCTACAACGATTTGTCTCTGTCTTTCCCCCACACGCACAGGGAGATATCTTTTCTAAATCAGATCTGGATGACTTTACACACGCTCGGACTCACACCCCTACGCAGCTCCCTCTCTCGCTGGCTACTCGGTCTGGAGTTAAATAATATGAAAGTGTTTAAATATTTGTAAGGAGAAGGCTACATTTTTAATGTAACTCGCACGTAATGAAAAGTCTGCCTGGGGAGATTTTTTTCCCCCCCAGTGATATATGACTTATTTAAGTGCTGTTTCCTCAATCAGGAAAAAAAAAAGGGGGGGGGGGGAAGAAAAATAACAGAGGCTCACCACCCTCCTTCCCATGTTTAGATGCATTTGTTGCCTTTTAAGTTCCAAATTGATGTCCATTAGCGCAGGGACATAAAATGTTGTGTCCTCTTTAATGTAGAGTTTGGGCAGATCGATTCACTTCATTATTGCTTAAATGCTCAGATCTATTACAGTTGCCGGTAGGGTGGAAAATAGCGAGGGCGGGCGGGGGGGGGGGGGGTGGGGGGTGGGCTGGGGGGGGGTGTGGGAGAACACCTTGCGATTTTTCATCCCGGAATAAGATAGATCTTGCCCTGTCTCCCCAGCCCTGCCTGCAGCCTGGCAACTTCAGCATTAACCCTTCTGGCCGGCTGCCTGCAGCGTGGCCGCGGATCCTCCGCGCGTGCGGCCCGGCCAGGGGATCCTCCGTGCGCGCACGGAGGGGCTCCTCACCAGGGGGTTTATTTTTGGGGCTGGCCAAAGCCAAAGGAGGGCAGGGGAGCGGGCACACACCCCTCCGCACACAGCCGCGGTGCGGGGCGTAGCATCCCCGCGGATCATCCAGCATCTCCGTGGCTCGACTAAACCTCGGGGCTCTCCCCTGTTTTTCCTTTCCTCTCTCATTTTTTTTTTCCCCCCTCCCCTATCTTTTTCCCTATTTTTTTCCTATTTGTTTCCTATTTTTTCTTGCGGGTGTCACAGGTTCCTCCTTCGGGCCCAGCGGCCGCCGAGGCCGCCAGACCTACACCCGCTACCAGACGCTGGAGCTGGAGAAGGAATTTCACTTCAACCGCTACCTGACCCGGCGCCGGCGGATCGAGATCGCCCATTCCCTCTGCCTGACGGAGCGGCAGATCAAAATCTGGTTCCAGAACCGCAGGATGAAGTGGAAAAAAGAGAATAAATTGCTCAACTCCTCGCAACTGAGCGCGGAGGAGGAGGAGGAGAAAACGGCGGAGTGAAAGTATTATTTAAAACACACACAAAAAAAAAAAAAGAAAAAAAAAAAAAGGAGAGAGGAGGAGTGAATGAGTGTGTGAGAGAGCCGAGAGGATGAGGGGGGTGTGGGCTGGCTGCGAGACAGGGAAAACCTGCACATTGGTGGGACAAGCCCTCTGCAGCAGCGGCAACGGCTAGAAAGTTTGGGCCACCAATGCCATGGACTGGTGTTCCCAGGGATCTGTCGTGTCCAGGAAAAAAAAAAAACAAAAAAAATCAGGCTTCTAGTTGCATTTTCAAATTTTTTTTTCCTCCCTCCCCTCCCACTCCACCCCCCAAGATAAAATAATAATAATAAAAAGGCAAAGAGATAGAGAGAGAGAAGGGGGGAAAGAAAGGGAAAGAGAAAAGAAAAAAAAAAGGACTCCTACCCGTGTTTCTACCCTTGGTGTCACTGTTAGTAATCTGCTAACTCTTGTATTTAATGGAAGTGCTGCAATATATGTCATTTGGGGTGTTTATTGTCTTAATTTTGTAAAAATGTTTCATGCACGGTTGACATAGGTTGTTTTTTTTCATTTTTCTTTTTTTTTTTTTTTCCCCCCCCTCTCTCCTTTGGTAAATTAATCAAGCCCTGAGGTGATTGTAATTAGTTTTGGGGGGGTTGTTTTGTTTTGTTTTTTAAAGGAAAATCTACTGAAAGAACGAGTACTACCTAAAAGGATGCAACAGCAACAACAACAACAAAAAGTTCTATTTTATTAATTTTTGTACGTGTTGTGTTTGAAGTTTGTCTTAGGTATGAACATGGAATTCTCTAATAAAAACAAAGTCTTCGATCTCACGCACACCCCCCTGTCATTATTATTATTATTACTCTGATTATCTTTCCCTTTTCCAGGGGAACTTGCCATTCTTAAGGAGCAGAGTTGTAAGCGAGCCTTGCTGCTCTGTGTGACAATGTCTTCTAATCTGCGAGGACAAGCAACTCCGAGCACACGGAAGTTACAGTGGAGAGATAAATCTGGTTTTCCCTCTTTTTGTCTAATCTTAAATGGAAGACCTTTCACCAATAGTATTTCCTCGCTGACATTCTGCTTTAGTATCGCTCTTTTTTATTGTTACAGTACAAAGAGTTATGACGAAATGCTCGCCATATACATAATAAATCAAGGAAACGGGCAAAAATATGCTCTCATTTATCTACCAAAGATACCTAACATTTGCCTAGCATCTTTCAAACATCTGCTCCCTTACTTCATATCCCCAAATCAAAGTGAAATGTATTTAAAAAAAAAAATTTCCAGATTTCAAGGGAATTTGCCCTGCGAAACGAGTAGCTGCTCTGCTCCAGGAATACAGCCTCCGGTTAACGGGGGGAAAAAAGGTGGAAAAAAATCCGAACCAAGTCTAACGAGCTCTTTTAAAAGAGTAGATTTTCATTTTCACGGGAGAGCGTTATCAATGACGACTCTGGAGAGGCTGACTCTGCTCGGGATGGGACGGGGACCGTTTCTGCTCCGTTCCAAAGAGGAATCTCGTGCGTGCAAATAGCAAACTTTTCCTGGGTTTTGGGAATGAATCAAAAGGAAATGCTATTCCTGCCGGGGATCTCGGACTGGAAGAGAGCGACCAGCCCAGCCTGTTTCGGAGACCGTTTTCTGCAGCTTCACGGGGGGAAAACGTGATGAAACAGTATCTCGTGCCTCCCATCCCCTTTCCCCAGTGCCCACCAGAAATACCTATGTATGAATGCATTCCCCCGTGCCACAAGCTGGTTTAATGTCAGTCACTTTTAAAATCAATTCATGCAGAAGCTTCACAGCTGTAGGACATTCACTATTATTGCCACGCTTTTCATTGCCCGTAATTATTATAATTATATGTCACTTTCAATATGGCGCATAATTTCCAATGAGTTGCAGACAAGCATATGAAATTCCTAGACTGCCTTGGAAAAAAAAAAAAAGAGAGAGAGAGAGAGAGAGAGAGAGAAAAGAGAAGAAGAAAAAAAAAAAAGGAAAGAAATGCTTAACAAAGCACGGCTCTTTCACAACGTTTTTACCAATTTCAGAGTGCCTTTGCTCCCCAATATTCCTTGCAGGTTAGCAATGGAAAGGAAAAACCACGTAGCACAAGGCTGTGTTCGAAGAGGACGTGAAACGCCAAGAATATCCTAGAGCAGCGTTGTCAACCAGTTCCACCGGCCGGACTTTGCCTCCTTTTCCTTTATTTCCCTCCCTATTTCCCCCCTGTTTCTTTTTCCCCCTCAGAATTAAGGTGCGACCGCATCGCTGGCTCCACGCTCGGCGTGCAAGAACCCTTCGACTTTTCTGGCCACAACCACGCGAAATAAACCCCAGCAGCCACGCAACCCACCTCGGAGCAGCTTCCCCCCCCCCCACACCCCCCTCACTTCAGATATTAAAAGCGAAGACTGCCCGGCCTCGCAGCGACCCGACACCTCATCCCTCGCTGCCTCCCAAACTTCCCCGGCGGGGTTACGGAGGAAGAAATTAAGAGTTTAATAAAGAAAAGGAGCCGGGCGAGGAGCCCCACGCGGGGAGCGCGGACGCCCGCGCCGCGCCGCCTCCCCCCCGCCCCGCTCATCTCGGCGCTGATTTTTAGGAAGGAAAAAAGAAAAGAAAAGAGGAGGCGGGGGGGGGGGGGGGATGCGAAGCGCAGGCCGGCGGGGGGCGGCCGTGGGGGTGCTTCCCCCCGCACCCCCCAGGCTCGGTGCGTGCCCCCGCGCGGCCGGCAGGTGGCGCGCTCCGCCAAGGTGGGGGGCGAGCGCGGCGCCGGCGCGCCCGGGGATTTGGGGCGCCGCGCACCGACTTGGGCCTAAACGACTCCGCGATCGTCATTATTTGTAACCATAGAGCATGAATTACCTCTTGAGGTCATCAGTGAGAATTTACGACTGGTCAACAAAAGCACGTGATTCCCAAACGCACCCCCACCCTCCCCCCATATTTGCCGCATACATAGCAAAAACGAAGTACAGTGCATTGCTATAATTCATTAATACATCATAAATCGTCAAGCACAGGGTTATAACGACCACGAGCCACAAATCAAGCCCTCCAAAATAACCCAAATGAGCTCTTACTTTGTAAACTCGTTCTCAGGGCGCTACCCAAATGGCCCCGACTATCAGTTACTAAATTATGGGACCAGCAGTTCCATGAACGTTCTTACAGAGATTCAAGCACCATGCATTCCAGCTCTTATGGCTACAACTACAATGGGATGGACCTTAGCATCAACCGCTCAGCCTCCTCTAGTCACTTTGGGGCTGTGGGGAGAGCTCCCGCGGTTTCCCTTCTCCAGCTCAGGGAGAGCAGGTTAGACAGGCGTCTAGCTGCTCCTTATCTTCTCCCGACTCCCTGCCCTGCTCCAACAGCGAGAGCCATGGAGGCAAACCCGCCCCGTCCCCCTCCGACCAAGCTACTTCTGCCAGCACCACCAACACAAATTTCACAGAACTAGACGAGACCAGCGCGTCCTCGGGAGCCGACGAGGGCACTCCAATAAGCAGCAGCATCCCCCGAGCACAGGCAGAGCCCATCGCAACCTCCACGGCAGCAACAGAAGGGCAGGCACCTCAGATATTCCCTTGGATGAGGAAACTTCACATTAGCCATGGTACAGCTACTTCTTTTTCCGTCGTTGTCGTTGTTGTTGTTTATTTTCGCACACCCCTCTCTTTTTCTCTTGTGTTTTTTCCCCCCCTTTTCCCTCCCCCACCATCGCCCCCCCCCCCCACTCCCTTTTTTCTCTCCTTCCTTTTATTCGGTGGAGGCTCTTTGATCAGAAACGCAGCTATTTATTGCTTTTGTATTTCTCGCTCTGATCGCTGCTTTAAAGCTGCCTCTGGCGCCTGGAGGGGGGCGATTTTATTTTAGTTTCGCTATTCTTGCCGCGAAATACGGGCTGATTTCAAGCTCTTAGCTCTATGTGGATGGTGGGAGAAGGTAATTTAAAATTGAGGGAAGGGGGGTGGGAGGAAAGGAAAGGAACCATTAAAATGGCATTATATGCACAGGATGGGTCTCTCGGTCCTTTCCTGCTCTTATTTTGCCGGGTGTATTCTTGTCAATCTGCTCTGACAAACCAAAATTGCGAGGAGATATACGGGGAATAGCGACCCCCCCGCCTCAGTTTTCTCCTGGAGAAAAGAAAGCAGCGTTTAAACCTGCTGCCCCTGCAAACAGCCCAGAAACACCCGGGCAGAGGCAAAAAAGGGCGATTTCAGGATCTCGCTTCTCCAGTTAAATTATGAACATTGAGTTGCGAATGTCGGTTTCTGGAGGGGCCAAGGGTGGCGGTGGTGGGGGGGTTACACGTGTCTGGGGGTGTGCGAGAAATAGGGGGGGGGGGTGAGGGGGCTGTTATCTGGGGAAGAGGCAGCTTTCCTAGCTGCCCGAAGAAGGCGACTGTTTTACTCGGTATGACAAAATAATAGCGTTAAGGCTAACAACCCGCTAGCAGAAAGCGCAAACCCAAACCCCGCTGTTGTCCGTGTTATTCAGACATGACTGGACCAGACGGTAAGAGGGCGAGGACAGCGTACACTCGCTACCAGACCCTGGAGTTGGAAAAGGAATTCCACTTCAATAGATATCTCACCCGCAGGAGGAGAATAGAGATCGCTCACGCTCTCTGCCTCTCCGAGCGCCAGATCAAAATCTGGTTCCAGAACCGGAGGATGAAATGGAAGAAGGATAATAAACTGAAAAGCATGAGCTTAGCCTCGGCGGGCAGCGCCTTTCAGCCATAAATTCTAGAGGAGGAATGTCGCGGAAAGAAGAGGAGACGGAGAAAGAAATACGTAAATAAATAAATAAAGCGCCGCAGATCGTAGTTTCGGAGTACTGTACAGTGAGGCACCTTCTTTTCAGCATGTTGTTGATATTCGAAAACAACGCGTATGGTACCGTTATCCCAGGACTGAGATCATGTCGTGTTCCGTTTCGGTTTTTAATTTTTTTGAATTTTTTTTTTTAATTAAATTTTATTTCTAGATGCTCCTCATGCTCTTGTTGTTCCTATAAATGTATGTGTCCGTGCTCTCTTGATGCTTTCTGGAAAGCCAGCATGTTTTATGTGAGCCCTTTAAATGTTATAACTTATTTATAAATTGAGAACAGATACGATTGTTTGTTTATTTGTTGGGGTTTTTTTTTTTTCCTTTCCTGAGTTTACTGCTTTTGGGTGAGTTCTCTGCCTAAGCTAAAATCGGGGGTTCCTGCACTACAGTCGCAGAAAAAAAAAAAACACTAAAAAAAACCAACACAAAAATGTAAAAAAAAAAAAAAAAAGGCAAAAAAAAGCAAGCTCTTGTATCTTTCTGTCTTAAAATTGTCCAGTCTGTGTTTTAGTTCAAACTTCAGGCCAGGATTTCTAATCCCAGGCTAATTCTGAGACGTACTCTTAGACGTGGGTAAACTTCACTACTAAAAAAAAAAATGTACAAAATCGGACCAACAATAGAGTGCTCTAATGTTTGTAAATACTAGAAATATTTCTGATGTGACTAATAGACGGTTCGTAGTGGGCAGAGTGAATGCAATGTTATGTGTAAAAATGGCATCTGTCATGTCTAGCTGCCTGTTAGTACTTTGCCAATAAGCTTTTTGTATTTGTTTGTAGCTTTACTTGAAGTCAAATAAACGTTTCTCCTATTCACAAAGGCTCCCAGTCGCACTTTATACACGAGCTCTGAGACTTGCAGCTCACGCTGAAGCCGGGGAGCCGCCCGGCACGGAGCTGAGCCTGGGCTCGGGGCTCTCCGCAGAGCTGCAGCCTCTCCTGGGCAGCTCCTTGGGAGCTCGCAAACACCGAACACCCACATCCAACACCCTTCGGCAGCAAACCGCCACCCTCCGCGCTGCCCCAAACGCCGTCTCCCCCAAACAACACAGACCCCCCCACACACACACCCCACCGTATCAGACAAACTGGTTTCGAGTACTTCAAGTTGCAACACCACGGTATAAGCGCGTCCCCGGCCGAGTTCCGCGCCGGGCAGGAATTGCCACATACAGACCAACCCCCCCGCACACTTTAAAAGCCAGAGGTATTTATAGCCACATCTATGTCCAGTAAACCCGTGTTCTACAGCCTTACAGCCCCGTGTGTTTGTACAGATAGATTTATTATCTATAGATCTATAACACGTCTCGATACAATCGGTTTCTGCGCTCTCTCCGCTGCCTCGTCCGCGGTTCCTTGGGCTTTCTGCTTCCACCTCCTCGCCTCTGGCTCAACGTGTAAATCCCAGCTCACAGCTCGGTAACTCCTGACACTTACTACAACGAGTCGGTTTGGCTGCAGATAATTTAACATCATCAAAGATGGCAAATGTTGCCATTTCGCTACCTAGGGAATCTAACAAGGCACCAGACACTCCGGTTTAAAGTCGCTCGATTTGGCAAAGCGCCGCTGACATCTCTACAACACAGCCCAGGCTTTTTGTTCGTAGCAAGTAAAGTTGGAGCTTAAAACTTACCAAACTTAATCTCCCACTGTTTAGGTACTTCTTAAGTGATTTTGAGAGGGATGTGAAGTGGACTGTCAGATCCCAAACCATTTGCTCGCCTTCCCTTGATATTTTTTCCTTTTTTCTTTCTTTTTTTTTTTTTTTACCAATAGCAAACTATACCAAAAGTGGGTATGACATTTAGATGTCAAATGGATAGGGTTTTATCTAGAAGTTAGATCGTAAAAATCGCCCAGACCTCAGACAGATACCCCTCACTGGCTCTCAAAAGTCACGTGAGGTCCATAAAGTTAGTTTTATGGTTTTGGGGAGTTGACAATGTACAATATATTTCACATTCTCTAGAATGTTAAGTGACACTTTAACTGCTTGGTTTGGCTTGTAAGGGGCAGCAATGGGTGAGCACTTTTCCAGATGAGATAAACGTTGCAATTGCAGGGAACATGTTTTGCGGGTCCAGTTTTCAGTCCAGGGAGCCAATAGACTGGAGTCCTGAAAGTAAGTTCTTCTGAAATATTATCTGCTTAAACTATTTTAAAGGGTTGATATGGCTAAAGGCTGAGCGGGGAGGAAAGAGGGTCTGTCTCTCTTTCGGAGCTTTATTTCTCGCTTTTAGAAGGTCCTAATTCTTACCCTCCCGAGAGCTGGAATTGCATTACGTTTCCATCACAGCTTCGAGGCCCGCAAGTAAACTTTGTGGAAGCGGGAGAAATAGAAAATCTGTAGAGATTCATTATCATTGCAAAGCAAACCCCATCCTGTCTTTGCCGGGGGACATGTGTACTTCAGACGAAGTTGGGGTTTGTCCTTCGCCATGTGAAAAGGCTCTCGCTCGGTTCTTGGAGGCGGTGCGGTGTGGTTTGTACTGCTCGCAGATAGTCACCAATCTGGCCCATGCCTTTGCATTTCAATTAGCTCTGGTCTGTCTGTGCTCTTCAGGTTGTTAACACCTTTTGATTTTAACCATTTTCACCTGCTTGCCAAAGAAATGTGCACTTTTTTTTTTTTTTTCCCTTTCGGCCTGTATAGAGACCGGCTGTTTTGCCCCAGGGCTTTTCTTTCCTTTTTTTTTTTTTATTCTTTTTTCTCTTGCGTTTCTGTTTTATTCCCTCCCCCCAATAATACGAACGAGTGTCCTATTTCCGTAGTTCGTTTCTACCATGTGGAGACACCGAATGACCGCTGTTGTGTCTCCAGCCTGTCTCGAAGCGCTACAGAAAAATAATCAGAGAGGCTGCAGTTTGTATACGGACCCTCCAAACCTTCTTGAACCCACCGATATCTCACAGATTTCCCTCTCCCCCTCTAAGGGTGACATCGTTCTGGAAAAGGCAGGCAGCAGCCTTTTTCTTTGGGAAAATAAACAAGTTAGCGGGGAAGGGCAGGAGAGCAGAGCCATGGCTTGGGGGCTCGGGGCTGCGCGGGGGGCTGCGGCCCCTGCGCCGGGGTGGGGCGGGCAGGTGGCCCCGGCCGGAGGCTCCGGCTCCGCGGTCGCGCAGATAGAGCAAAATAGAGCAACGACGACAACAAAAAACACCCAGAAGGGTTGCTTTTTTTGAAAGCCAAGTCGCCACATCTGCAAGCAGAGGTGTGTGTGGGGGGGGCAACACTTCGTCCGTACCTGAACCAACTGACATCTATTCCCCACTCACCCCCCTCCTCGCTCCTTACGAAATTAAAAATGAAAAGTTCAAAGAGGAGGTACTGGAGCGGGGTGGGGGTGGGGGTGGCTCTAGAATTTGGAACAGCCACAAGCTTCTTTTTTTTTTTCCCCCCCTTCTTTCTTACGGTAAGACAACATTTGGTGGACACATGTCCGTCTCTTTTACACAAAGCAGAATGTCCCCCTTTAGCACACTTTGGAGATTGCTTTTCCTTCCTTGGGCTGTTTTTCCTGTCCTGCTCCATGTGGCTCCTAATATCTTTGCTATCATCATCTGAACTTCTGGCTTTTCCCTGAGCAGTCAGAGGGTGGCCAGTGCAATCCTGAAAAACCTCTGCTCTGAAAACCTGTAAACACAACTGAAAAGCTGGAAATTCAAGGAAGGGAAGGCGGATGCAGGGAGCCTTTCCTATTCAGCATTCGGTTTTATGCCGAACAGCCTCTTTCTGATCTCTGTGCAAGCTGGGCGCCTGCTTTTCAGTTGATAATAAAGATATTTTACGGGATCCTAAAGGACTTCAATGGCTTGGTCTCTAAAGGGGAATTTAGCGGCACAAACAGGACAGGCTGCAGACGGTTTGCGTACACAGGGTTAGAAACGCTTGGAGGAGAGGGGATGTGGGGAGACGTGTGTGATCCTGCCGGGGTTAGACCAAGGGATGATGGCCTGCTAATGCTTTACCCTTCTGATCTGTACTGGGGAGTAGGAATAGTTTCTACTGGTTCGAACGGTAATGAGTGATCCAGGCAAGAAAAGTGACACCCCACCCCCTTAATGTATGTTTGAAAATGTGACCGTACGTTCAATCCACGCATGTACCCTCAAACACCGTGTTTCCAAAATATATTAATCCATCCATGTATCGACAGATCCATCCATCCATCCATCCATCCATCCATCCATCCATCCATCCATCCATCCATCCATCCATCCACCTCTTCCCTATCCATCATCTGCATCACTGTCTGATCCCCACATCCCCGCTCCAAGGTCATTTCTATATTCCCAGGCAAACTTCCCTTCCAAATCCACTCCAATCACAGGAGGCACAAGCGGCTTTTTCCCTTAAGTACCACCTTGTCTAATCGCTTGGTGTACTCAACATGTTATTTCAAGGGGGAAAAAAAAAAAAGTAGACCAAGATAAGGAGAGCACGAGGGATTTGCAATGCAGTTTAGCTACAGGAGATTGCAGCAAGGAGGAGATGCCTGTGTGGGTCACAACAGGTAAAAACCCCTTGCTGTCCCCTTGATTTGAGCATCCCCAGCACAGGGATGACACCGGGCCTGTGCCACAGCAGCAGAGCAGGGTCTGGGTTTTATTGCTGGCATCATAATATCATCCTTCCCTCTCCTCTCCATCGCCCACAAGAAAGCCTGTCCTCTCTGTCCACGACATCTGCAGCATAACAGGATTGATTGATTGATTTATTTTACAAGCTGGATTTTGGGGCGGTTTTTTTGGATTTAAAATTTGTCCTACACGGTATTAAACTCCAGCTAAGGAGCTGAGGCATAAGGAGGTATAATTGGCTACCATTTCACAGCCGGGAAGGGGTCACAGGCTCAGCACAGGCTTCCCCCCACCACTCCATCCTTTAAAGGGAAAAAAAAAAAAATCCCTGTTGCTGGTGGAAAGGAAGTATAAGGAGAGTAAACAGGAAAACGGAGCTCTGACCGTGCAGGTAGGCGGGGATTTTCCTTTGCATTTTTCATCGTTTCTCTCACTCTAATGGCATACATCAGACATGGGACAATTAGTTCTTCTGTAGCTGTAGAAGACAGAACAAATAGAAAATGCTTTAATAATCGGGTCGAGGAATATGGAGAATATACATCACGTGATTACTGCTTAGGAAGGAAAATACCTTTTTTTAATACCTGCAGTTGTGCAGAGCTTTATGCCACGGGTCTGGGTATAGACGGGGAAAACCTCTGGTTTAAGGACTCCAGAACTGAGCCCGGTTGTGCCCGGGGTGGTTGGTGCTGTTTGTCCCAAGTGTGTGGAGTCTACCACGGGCCAGAGGAGCCTCCCCGTGAGCTCACCTGGCTCACAGCATCCCCCACTCACTAAAGATGGATCCAGCCAGGTCCACTTCAGCACCCCCCCCCGCCCCCCCATCCTGTCTCCTCATCCTCTCCCCATCCCTGAAGGTTTCCCATTTCGTTTAGTAAACAGTATATAAACCTCGCTGGTATTTTGAAGGGAAAATGAACCCAAACCCCAAAACAGTTATTTCTCACCCAAGAGCCAGCTCAGGCTCCACAGATTGGAAGAGCCGAGCTGAGCATCTGTATTAATTACACACGCCCCCCCCCCTCCAAGCTCCCTTTTGGAGCATCTCCCCTGGGCCCTGTGCCAGGGCAGGACCCCCATGGCCGGGCTGCTGCTGAAGGGTGGAAAAGATGAAATTTCACCTGTAAAATACCCTTTTGGTTCCTAGGTTAATTCACGAATTAATGGAGTTGGGGGGTGAGGGGGGGACGTGTGTTTGTGAGCGGCAAGGCAAGGTTTTGGAAGGGTCTCAATGCAAAAGGCAGCTCCATGGTGCAATGCCGTTGTCAGGCCATCTCGAATGTCATGGCTTTATTTATTTTAAATTTTTTTTTAGGATTTTTTTAAAGCTTTTGTGCATTTTAGACTTTTTTCGCTCACTGCGTGCAGCGTAACGCAACATAAAAATTTCCTCCCACCCGAGTTTTACGAACTCAACCCAGAGGGCGAAGTAGCCAAAACTAACCCCAAAACCAAAACAAAGAAACCGCACCAAAAACAAACTTCGCCAAGGTAACCTAGTTACAGATGTGTATGATGTCTTATTTTATTCAACAAAAAGTGATTAAAATCTGTTAAAGGATTTAATTAAGAGAATTAAATGAAAAGGAAGGGGCACAAATGAGTTGGAAAAAAGCGAAGCTATTCTAAACGATTAAATCGCCATTTTAACAGTATAATGGGGTTTGCATACTGAAAAGAGAAATCAGAGCTCATATCTCATCAATAATTCATAGGCAAGAGGGATCATTCCGAGGTCAGCAGACTTGTACAGCCCCGGCTCCTCTCTCGGAGGAGAGGGTGAGCATCGTATCACAACACAACACGGACCCCGGGGGCTGCCGGGTCACCTTTTTAAGGAAAACATAAGCTCCAGGGTTTTGTGGTGGCTTTTTTCCTTTCTTTCCTTTCTTTCTTTTTTTTTTTTTTTTAATTTACCAAGTCCCACTGCCCGAGCGGAGTGTGTTGGTGACTGGCAGTAAGAGAGGGGGAGGGCTGGAGAAGGACTGGATGTGGTTCATATTGCTCCAATACAGACACACACCAACAATGTGGTAATTATGCTTTTGAGAAGCCAAAGGGATCTCTCTCTCTCTCTCTCTCTTTTTTTTTTTTCCCTTTTCTGGCAACAAAACTGAAGGTTGGGGGGCTGTGGGTCCTTCTCTGCCTTGGTGGGGCTTGGGCTGGCGGCAGGGACTAGAAATCGCACTGCTCGGGCTGTAATGCTTGTATTTCATTCAGTTTCGAGGAAGACTCCGATTATTCACCTATTTATTTGCAATAGTTCTGTAAATTACTCCAGCCTACACACCCGCCCTGTGACCTCCCCAAGAAGTGAGAGCTTTCAAGGAAACCAGCCCCTTCCTTCCAGCTCGCTCCCCCCAGCCCCTTTCCCTCCCACACAGCTGAATTTCAGGCTGAGAAATTGCTTGCTTTCCCCCAGCCCCAACCTCTTCCTTTTTTTATTACACGTCCGACCTGAAGGGAAGGAGCTGACGGGATTATTTAAAATCCTCTTGATAAAGGTCTCTCCTCAATTAGGGAACCCGAAACGGACTTTTATGGGGTTTGGCTCCTCCTCTGAGGGTATCTTTCCAGTCCTAGAATGGATTTAAGAATGAAATTTTCTTTCAGAGAGTGGCTCTTTCGGTGTCTGAGCTGATTTTCCCCATTCTTTCCTCTCCTAATGTAAAATAAATTGTATTTGGAAGGAGGTTGATAACTTAACTCGAGAGGTGTCCACCCGGCGTAGATTTTCCGTGTTCTGTTACCCTAAATAGCTTTAAAAAGAAACTATTTTGACAGCGAGCGTTGAAAGAATAAGACTAGTACAAGGGGTTTTTTTCCCCCCCTTTGATTTATCTCTTTTTAACATGTGTATGTATGTGTATGTATATATACACATATATATATACCCTTCAAGTCAAAACAAATTACAGCGCTGGGATTTTGTGTAAAAGACGTTTGTTTGGTGGCAAATCAGGGCTCTGTTTATGTAGGGAGACTTCGCAAAACCGGGGCGGCGTGGGGGGAGAATTTGGGATGGAGCGGGGGGGGGAAGAGGCGACCCCGGGCAGGGGGATTCGGTGCAGCAGCCTCGCCTGTAACATCCCCGAGCAGCCAGCAGAGCTCGCTTCAGACCAAGTTCACTGCCAGCAGGGACGGGCCGAGCCGGGCCGGGCTGGAGCCGGAGCGGCACCGGCCGCCCCGCAGCCCCGCGGTCCCTCCCGGGGCGACCGCGGCGCTGCTCGACAGCGAGCTCCGCTGCTCCAAAAATAATCGTAGGAACAACGACCTCCCTCATTATCCCCCCAAAAACGAGGGGGAAAAAAAAATCAGAGCAGGTTAATTACCGCAGTCAACACCTCACCTCGGTGAAATCCCGAATCACAGAGAAATCATGCGACGGGGCTGCGGTTTAAAGGATTTTTTCCCCGCTCCGGTTCTTTTAAATATAAAAGTAGAGGGGATTAAAAGCGGGGAAAAAATGGGTGAGGTGAAGATAAACATCTAGTGATTGCAAAGCTCTGATTTTTTTTTTTGTTCTCCCTCGGGATAAAAAATCAGAAGAAATGTCCGTGTTTTTTTCTTTTCTTTTTAAAAGGAAATTTTAAAGAAGGGGAATCAGCGCCGCATTTGTTTCTAGAGAGGTAGACGGTAACTGTGGTCTTGGGGGGCTTGTTAGTACAGCATTATAGCTCGAGGGGTCAAAAAGTTGAGGGTCAAAAGTTTACGCTGTGCGTGACTCAGTCTTGTGTATAACCCTGATAGACTGATGTCAGGGTGAAAAAAAAAAAAGAGAGAGAGAGAGAGAGAAAGAAAGCGGGGAGGGGGGCGAGGTGGGAGGAAGAGTCTCTGCTCATGGCAGAGATGGGAGAAGATGATAGTGAGGTGGGAGCGACCTTCAGCCGCGAGCCGGGGAGGAGCGGGGGGGTTGGGGTGGGGGGGGAGAGGGGCTGCAGGATTTGGGGTGGAATATCGGTAGAAAATAAGGTAGATTGATTTGGGTCTCCAGTGAGGAAACGCCGAGCGACTTCTTCGTATTTTGCTAAGATAACCCCTGAAACGCTATTTGGAGTCGAATTAACAGAATATAGGGGGAAATGCATTTATTAAATCCAATTACGTGGAGGTCCCTCTAGGATATTAACGCGAGCAGTTAAAAAATAATTTTCGTTCCAGCGTCAATTTTGTTTGGATAGGGTTTAAATTATACCCCCCCAAAAAAAAAAATCTGACACGGTTACTGAAAATGTGTTCTAACATTTGCCTGGAAGCCCTCGCAAAGCCTTGGAGAGGTGCCTGTCTCCCGCCTGCCCCGGGCGCCCGAGCCCCAGCGCCAAACATTGTAAAATATGTCCTCGCTAGGAGTGCGAACACTCATTAAAAAAAAAAAAAAATTAAAAATATTACACGAAATAACGCCCAGGATTTACCGTTTGCTACCTTAATCGTAGGACATTTAGAATAATGCCACACAGGCGAAATCAATGGCCTGATGGCTTAAAAAAAAATTCAATTTCTGTATTTCAAGGCGTTTCTAAGTGCCCATTTCGTCGCTCGGGCCGGTTGAAGTAGCTAATTTTGTTGTGCAGCACGCTTTCCGTCGGAATTTGAATGAAATGTTTTCTATTTCTTGCTTGAAATGTGACTCCACTCTGGTCGTTGCAACAGTTTAATGAACTGATATAATAAATATTTCCCTTGGCATTTCAAAGTTATTTCTGCGCTGCCAGACTTTGAACCCTCCAAACTCTAAATATTATTTGCACTGGGACTGGGGAAGATCTTTTCAATAGCTTCTTAAGCAAACAGTCGTAGCAAGGCAAACTCTTCTAGAAAAAAAATTTTTAAAAATCGCCCTGCAAATTTGCTTTTTTTCCTCCCCCTTCGGCTTTTAAATATTTTCAGTGACTAAATACTTATAACAAGGGTCATTTTTCTTGGAAGAGAAAGAGAGAATATTAGAGCCCTGGGAAAGGCGTTCTGGAAAATCCATTTGCTTTCCCGATGCGGATGTATTCATGGAGTAGGTGAAATTCAAGAGAACGTAAAGCGTTTTGTTTCGCGTGATAAGGCTCGGGTTTAATTAATTGCCATGAATTTGCTTGGTATTTATAAAATATCACTGTATAAGGGCTACCGTTTAGTTGTAACTTGGGTGATCCATCTCTTCGCCCTTGTAATTACTGTACTTATCTCTCTAGAACAGTCATTTCTACTCCAGGTTTATAGAACAGGTAATGGATAATAAAGGCCATTTGTTTTCGGGATATTAAAACAAGCAGGTATCATTTCACGGCAATAAAGGAAAAAAAAAACCACCTCCCAACTTTCCTTATAATATTCACTCCTACATCATAGCGTTTAACTTTCAATTTAGGACGCGGGGCTGCGTGTTCGTCTGAAGTGGGTTCATTTGGAGAGGTGGAAGGAGGGAGAGCGAGCGAGGGAGGGGAGGAGAGAGGAAGGAAATTAAAGGTATCATTTTCAAGGATATTTCTAATTTATCTCCCTTCCTCGGGTCGCACTCGGCTTGGCCCGGGGCTGAGGGTCTCCGAGTACCGGCCAGGCGCTGCGAACACAATTCAGGGTGGGATTTCCTTGTATTATTTTGGTTTTTTCCCTCATGAGCAATCAATTGAATGCACTTTTTAATCCCGATTTTCTTTCCAAATGACCTCCCCATCGCGGGGAGAGGCGCGGGGTTGGGGCTGGTGGTGTAAAGGCGGAGATCGATGCTGAATCCCCGCAGCCCCCTCGCAGGGATGCGCCGCTCCCCCGTCCCTGCCCGCGCTCCTCGCTCTTTTCTTCATAGTTCTTAGGTGAAAATACTACTATTTTTAAAAAAAATAAGAAATGAGAAGGATACACAAAGCTGGCTGGGAAACGAGCAAGGCTTAAATCTTGCTGCAAAACAGGTGTGGGCTGACTTCCACCCAACCGCGCAGCCACCCTCCGCGCATTCACACAGCTCAGACCCAGCGGAGGCTCCGGTGGCTCCTTATTAAAAGTTCTGCCCTAAAGAAGTACCTCAGACCTCCAGCGCTCCCCTTTTTCTGACAGGGAAATCCCGGTTTAACACACAAACACCAAAGATTCGCGCTTCCGAAAGGGGGGGGGCGGAATAAATTTAATATTAAAAAAAAAATCCTCATCCTCATTACTGCCAGACACGAGAGTGAGAAGTCCGGAGGAGGGGGGAATATACCCGGGGGGTAAAAAAAAAAAAAGAGCCCTAAAAATGACAGCGCGGAGCGGCGCGGAGGGAGCGCGGGGTGAACCGCGGGTCAGCGCGGCTCTCGGCGGCCGCCGCGCTGCGGACACGCCTCGCTGTTTAACAAAGACTGACAAACTATGAGATTAATACCAAAACTTGCGGGTTTCCCACCCCAAAATGCTCAGAGGGCCTCCTGGCGCTGCCAGGAGCAGTTCCGCTCGCCTTTAAGGACAATAGTGGTTTATAGTGGGGGAGCGGGGGAGGGGGCACCAGCAACCCCCACCATAAAAAAAAAAAAAAGCAGAAGAAGGAGAGAGAGAAATTAGTGTTCTTATCGAGAAATAATCTCATTGAAAAAGAAACACGGGGAAGAGAGAGCAGAATAGTCCAGGCTGGATTGGGGAGGGGGGTGGCGGGGCTGGGGGGGGGTGGTGGTGGTTAGGGGGTTTCTATAGGGTTCAGTCTGCAAAACCTCGCCAAGTTTGGGGGGAGCGCCCCAAACCCCTCGGGAATTACTCCCAGGAAAGGACCCACGTTTTGCCAAGGTAGGTACCGCCGTCGGCGGGACACCTGGGCGGTGTGGCCGGGCTGGGGGGGGGGTGTCAGCGGGGCGCCCCCGCTTAGTGCCTCCTCTTTCGGGGTGACCCGGGTGCTCAGCATCAGGAGCGGTTTAACACCCCCCGTGCGCTGGCAGGTGCCTTTGGAAGGGTTTTGGGGAGGCTTGGGGGCTACCGGGGCCTCCTCTTTGAGGGGGGACACCACACACACTCCCCCCCCTCCTCTCCCTTCCCCTGCTTTGAAATGGAAAAGAGCCCGGGTGAAATTTGCTGGGAGAAACTTCCGCGGCGTGGGGCGGTTTCCCAGCGAAAGGACGAAAGGTGTGCGGGGAGGGGGGGGGCAGCGAGGGGCTGCCTTTAATTTGGGATCAGAGGCGGCGAGGGGGAGATTTCTTGGAGGTGTGGTGGGGGGAAGAGGTCTGGTTAACGCTAGGGGTGCTGGTTTGCTGGCACCAAACCCCTGGTGTCACTGGGAAGGAAAATTAAAACCGATTTTTTTTTTTAAGGGGTGTGGGAGGGAGTTAAAATATGGAATAGGCCTAGTTATTTCTATTCAGGATCCTCTTCTCGGTTAGGAGATTGCTACGGTACCGGCTGCGAGGAAATACAATAAATTAAACCAGAGAAGGGCTTGGGAAGGAGGAATAAAATTTAAGACACAGAGAGAAAAATAAAAGAGCTCTAATGGGATTGGTTCTGTAGAATTATTTTATGGCATCCATCTACACGTTGTACAAGCAGATTTGATTTGGCTTCTTACTTTTATGGCAGGTTTTAGAGGGGAAGGTAAATTTTAGAGTTGCTGCCTGCTTCCCAGCAAAGTGTCGGTGCTGGTTTGGGGAGGTGGGAAACCGCTCTGCGCAAAAGGCGCCTTCGCTTTCTCCGCTGCTTTTGCTGGAAACCTGCGTTTGTTTAGGCGTGTAAAATGGTTTGGGTGCGTTTGGGTTTATTTCTGAAAATACGTCTTCGTTTGGTCTGTTTATCTGGGAGTCATACGTTTTATGAGGAAAAACCGACTATTCACCTTAAAGTACCTGCGAAATCTCAGCACCGTGTGTCCGGGAAAACTGCGGGACGTTCGTTCTTGGCCGTAACTATTTTATGTCAGGAAAATGCAGGAGTTCGTGAGATAATTTTCAGGAATTTTAATGCAGGGGAACCACAGCGTTTCTCAGATAGCCTCTCTGCTCTGGCATTTAAAAGCAATTAATTCGGGAGATACTCGACCAAAAATGTTCTGCCTTTTGAAATACAAATAAAAAAAAAAGGGGGGGGGGGGGGGGGGGAAGGAGAGAGAGGATGCTATACGTTTAATCTCTTGAGGAACTGTAATTTTAAACGAAATCTCAACATGATGCTACCCTCATTAGTTCCGAATGAAGGTTCATTACCTAGACAGTATGAATATTTTATTGCTTTATATCCCTTTTTCGGAAATGAAACGCCTTTGATCTTTTTCTCGGGTTGTAAAAAGAATTGCCTGTCATTAAAAAAAAAACCTGTCGTCCCATCTGCCTTTACATTCTGTATTTCTTTTCATCTGTTTCTTTCTTCTTTTTTATATATATATATATAATTTATCCACACACGCACGTATAGACCCAAACCTTAGCTGACCTCCAAGAACGAAAAATGGATGAAATCTTCGCGCTACGTATCAGAGAATAATGACGAAGGTTTCGGGGTGGAGGGGGACGGAGCTATGGCGTTTTGCTTTTAAACGACCGTTATTTGGATTCGAGTCTCGTTGTGCGTCTGTACTTATAAATTCAGTCCAGGAGGTGATTTTTTTTTTTTTTTTTTTTTTAGCATAGCGGTAAAGTAATGGATAAGATACGGAGGAAAAGGTAGAAAAGTTCTGTTTTTTCTAATCTAGTAGCAGCTATTCGGACACTGAGTTGGTGCTTTAATTAATCGTGTTTCCTCTGAGGAGCGAATCTTTTAACCATCTTTAGATTAATTTTGATCTCTCGAGTCACAAAACTTTCCCCTCCTGCCCTCCCTCCCCAGAAGATAATTATGGCGGTAGGCGAAGATCTCTGACCGAGGAGGATGCATCTGTCTTCTATATGTACCCTGTAGATCCGAATTTGTGTAAAGGAAGTTGGGTCACAAATTCGTATCTAGGGGAATATGTAGTTGACACAAACACTACAGGTCACAATCCCAGAAGGCGTTAAAAACAACCCCCTCCAAAAAGCCACCCACACCCCCAGAACCCTAAAGAAAAGGGGGGAAACAAGGTCTTAACCAGAAAACCGTTTTATAGCTGAAAAGAAATACTTTGGATTTGACCTTAGCTCAACTCCAGCGCTCCTGCGATAAACTTTATCATCACTTCGAGATAAAATCTGAGCTGCGAAGGGGGAAGTGGGGGGGGGGGGGGGGGGGGAGGGGGGAAGTTAGGGGCATTATTTCTGCGATTTGAGAGCCAGGATCCCACTATTGCTTTAGTTGGTGTAAACTCGGCACTGACACCGCAAGAAAAAAATTATTGCTTTCTTTCCTGCCGCTTGTGAGGAGCTTATTGCGCGTTCCAGGTTTAAACACGGATTTGAGGAATTAGGGGTGGCTTTTGAAAGGCTGCTGCTTTGCTCTGGCTTTTAAAGCGTCTTTATTACAAGCAGGGCGAGGCGAAGATGCATTAGGACTTGGGCTAATTCGCTTTTGTAATTGTTCATCAAGTCCTTGATTTCTTGCTTGGAGGACGGGCTCCTTTTTCCATCGGTGCGTGGGAAAACAGTCAATCTCAGAGCACAGCTAAATGTGATTTAGGAGAGCGGGTACCCCGAATTAGCTGATGAATTTCTTATCGATCCCAAACAAGCCCTATTCATCTCTGCCAGGCTCGGGGCGCAATGTCCCTTCCCGTATCACCTTAGCGGGGAATGAGATGCAGCCACCCCCCGGAGGGACCGCCATGGATCATGTGCTGGGGCAGCGGCTGGGAGACGCAGCCGCTACCCCCCTGAAAAATAATTTTTACCCCTCATTTTAATTAATTTTTTGGGTGCTTTCCGGGGGTGACTTTAATTTTTTCCCACCTCCCTTTTCCCTCGGTTCCCCCCCACCACCTCGCCCCGAGCCAGGACACACCCCCGAGGGGTGTGGGCCGAGGGTGGGGGGGTGCGGGGGGCCGGTTCTCGCTCGCGGGGCGCTGCGGAGCCCGGGGCCGGCGGGGCCCGGGGAGGCCGGGGCCGGGGCCGGAGCGGCCGGAGGGGAGCTGGCGCCCCCGGCCGCCTCCCCGGGGATGCTGGGGGGCCCCGGGAGAGCCCGGGCTGGGCAGATTTCCTTATCCGGGGATCGCAGGGCACCTCGCCATTGGCCCGCGCTGTCACATGGACTCCAACTTTGTTCACTTGACAGTAAGTAGGAGGGTTTCACGAAACAGGAAAACGAGTAAAGGGGGGGACAGGAATAAATTTTAGGAGAGATACATATATATTTTTTTTTCGTGTGTGCAATTCTAAGAAATTAATGGCCATGAGCTCGTTTTTGATCAACTCCAACTATGTGGACCCCAAGTTCCCACCCTGTGAAGAGTATTCCCACAGCGATTACCTTCCCAATCACTCGCCGGAATATTACAGCAGCCAGAGGCGAGAGAGCACTTTCCAACATGAAGCGATGTACCAGCCGCGGTCAGCCTGCAAGGAGCAGCTCTACGCGTCCTGTCAGAGCTCCGGCCACCAAGCAGCGGTGTTATCCCCCCGGGGTCATGTCCATCCTCCGGCCGGACTGCAGAGCCACCTCTCTGAGCCAAACCAGCCCTGCGAGCCGGTCACCCCCAGCCCACCACCCTCCTGCAGCCAAAACTCTCTGAACCAAAGCCCTTCCAATTCCTCTTGCAAAGAGCCGGTAGTTTACCCCTGGATGAAAAAAGTCCATGTAAGCACGGGTAAGTGAACTAAAGTGGCTTTGCTTTATACTGGGTAGCACCTCAAAGTCTTGTAGAAATCTTATTGCACCAGTTGTAAAATAACCATTCGCGGAGATTTACGATCGCCTGTTTGCAGAGCGGTATAATTACATCCTCCATAAATTTTTATTGCTCTGCTTGGCCATGTGCCTTTGAAGTCTCTGTTACCATCCTCCTCCAATTTCTTGCAGGCTACTTTTTTTATGGCTGTTGAATCTTCATAAGTTAAGTTTTATGTTTTCGTAATTTGTATTTAAGTGGCGGGTTGAGTAAACTTTTACTGTTTTCCCTCCCCCACCTTTTTTTTTTTTTTTTTTGTGATATTTAATAAAAAGGAGTGTCTGTGTTTGCCTGTTCGCGTGTGTGTAGGGGGGAACTTTAAAGATTTGGGGATAATAGAGTGACGCTCAAGCAGAGGTGTGTGTCTATATGTGTATATACACACGCAGAGGGCATGGAAAATGTCTGGGGGACCTTAGAAAAACGTTTAGACAGGAATAGACGTCAAGCAATGAGGATGGAGGTGGAGATTTGGAGATCGGTTCTGGGGATATTTTTAGAAGGTTTGCGGTGTAATTTTTAGAGTATATCCCCCACCAAAAGAATGTGTGATGCTTTTTTTGGGGGGAAAGGACCAGTTAAAGGAACAGCTCAGTAATTCTACTTGTGCTCTTTCTTTTTTTTTTTCCTTCCTTTTTTTTCCCCCCTCCTTTCCCCCCCCCCCCCCCCCCCTTTTTTTTCTTTTTCCTCCTTTGTGTTTGTTCAGTAAACCCCAATTACTCAGGAGGGGAACCGAAACGCTCCCGCACAGCCTACACCAGGCAGCAAGTCCTGGAGCTGGAGAAGGAATTTCACTATAACCGCTATCTCACCCGGAGACGCAGGGTCGAGATCGCCCATTCCCTCTGCCTCTCCGAGCGCCAGATCAAAATCTGGTTCCAGAACCGGAGGATGAAATGGAAAAAAGATCACAAGTTACCCAATACCAAGATCAGGTCTAATTCTTCCAGCTCCTCGGCCAACCTGCAGATCCCACAAGGAGGATCTCAGAACCGTTCCCATGGACCAGCCACCAGCCTATAACTATTCCCGGGATGGATGGAGTGTGCGTGTTTGTGGGTGTGAGGTTGTGTGTGTGCGGGGAACACATGATATTTTTTGTGTGTGTGTGTGTGTGTTGGTTTTTTTTTTTTTAATGCTCCAAGAAGCGAGGAAAGGAGGGGTGCTCTTTATTTATAGGGGGAACAGAGGGAGAGACTCAGCCGCAACAAAGCAGAGCTGCGCTGTTGTGCCTCTCCTCCATTAAAAGAAGGCTGTAGATGGTAGTTTTCAGATTTGGCTAAGATGGATCCTTGTTTCATCTTTAATCACGCCAAGCTCTGCCCCATTTGTCATGTTTACTCTCCCGTACAAAGGATGGACCTTATGTCTGCTATTACCTCGACAACCAGCGCTCACTTTAATAAATGAGGCTCAGTTTCTTCAAGACGAACTGGATTTTCTGGCCCCCCCCCCCCCCCTTTTTTTTCCCTCCTCCTTTTCTTTTCTCGCCTACCAGCCGCAAACGGAAAGTTTCTGTCCCGCCATCCCAAAGCGGCGGCGGTTCTAGCACAGCCCTACGATGGAGGAAAAAAACCCCCAACAAATAACCCCTAAATCCTCGCCGGGCACCCGGGCATGGACCGGGGGAAGCGTGGTGGGGGGGGTCTCGGACACTGCGCTGGAGGTGGGGGGAGCCTGGAAAACGGTTTAAAAAAAGGGAAATTAGGTCAAGTGGGTGGTGGACAAAGAAAACGAGAGGATGGGGAGTAATGTTGGACACCCCCCCTCCCGCCTTTTTTTTTTTTCCTTGAGTCCAGCAGATTAATTGTGAGTCTGGGGAGGGGGGGTGGGAAGGGAGAGGGGGGAGCAAGGGGTTTAGGTTAGGAACTGGGTGACAACAGTGGCACCTGGATTCACCCCCAGCCCAGGGTGAGGGGCGGGGGGCGTAGGGGGGCTCCTCTCCCCCTGTCTAGCCCAGTTTTGTACTGAAAATGTGAATTACGGGCGGAGGGGTGAGGGCTCGCCCCCCTCGGGGGGAGCACGGGGTGAGGCCGGGGTTTGGGGACGCTCCCCCCGACCCCTCGCCCCGGCCCGTCGACTCCGTCCCCTCCCTTTGTTCTTCGGGATGTCCAGGATTACCTGTAAATAGCAGAGAAAAGGAACAACAAAAAAGAAAAAAAGAGGCGCAATTGGAAATAAATTTTTTCATTGTGAATCTGACCCTGTGTGGTTATTTTTTTTTTTGGGGGGGGGGAGGGGGGTGTTGTCTTTTTGTTCTGGTGAGGAAAAAAAATACCGATTTTAAACAAATTAATTAAACAGCACGTTTCTTTTTTACAGGGATTTCTGTTGTCAATGGCAGAGCCTCAAGTCCCTAATGAAAACAAAAGATGTTTGACTAGGGTATATCAGCCTTAAGTACTGCTAAGCCTTACATATTATGATTTATTTGTTCTAAGCATATATTAATATGCTCTTCCCAAACCGGTCTCAGACAAAACAGAGGTAGTCATTAGCGCTGCGCTTTGCTGGTAGGAATGGATGTAGCGTTGTATTTCTCTAGAGAGACTTCTCGATTTAAAAAAAAAAAAAAAAAACCCACCTCCTTCTCCAAGGTAGTTAATGCATTAATGAGTCTAATTTTTGCACAGATGTTTCTCGGTGTTTGCAGGTTTTCTGTGTATTTTTATATTACAAAGGAGCTGGCTCCTGCGATAGCTCATAGCCTGACAAGCAAATAGATAATCAAGAAGACAAATGGCTTCTTTTGTGAGCCGAAGCTCTTGTATTAATTTTCATTTTCTTTCTCATAGAAAGTATCGAAAATAGTGTTCAGGACGAAATAACATTCCAGTTCTAAGTTAAAAAAAAAAAAAAAGCCTGGTATGCGCAGAGGGTCCGCGGGGGGAGGAAGTCTCCGCACCAGCTGAAGAAAATAATCATTTTCTTACACTTGCCTCTAAAATAAAAAGGCTTTTGCTTATTTGTTCAATGTCTGCGGAATTCTCCGAGACCCCCCAGCAGGACCGAAATATTCCCCCGCATTATTCAGAAACAAAGGCAGGGCTTGAAATATTTAAAGCCAGAGTGTGTTTATGGGTTATTCCTTTAGTTGTAGTAAGTCACCGCCCGGCCACCTTGCAAATAAAGTGTCCCCAAAAGTCCCCCAGCCCCCAGCCCGAACAGAGGGCCGTTAGATTTTTCTTTCTATTGACATTTTAATACTTTAAAATAATATTAATGTAGTCACATGGTACAGATCTGTTCCACGCTCTGATGTAGAAGAAATGGATTTATGGATGTATTTTGGGTTAACTACCGCTTTTTTAGAGGTAGCAACTGCAAACCTTTAAAGTTTCCTTATTTTTCCCTTCCCCCCCCCCCCCCTTTTTCCCAGGCAGGGTGATGCGGGCTGTATTTTATTGTAATGCCTGAGGTTGGAGTGTTTTGTTGTTGTTGTTGTTGCATTTTATTTTACTGTTTCTGTCTTTGATCTGCTGGGGTTGTAAAGAGGGTGTTATTTTCAGGATACCGCTTCTAAGAATGGCAAAAAATCGTTCTTTTAAAAAAAAAAAAAAAAAAAAAAGCATATGTTTCCAGGAATGCGGGGTCTATAGAAGCAAATCAAAGCTGGAAAGTATGAATAGAATAGAAGGGGGAGAAAAGAAGATTTCTATAGGACCTAAAAGTTCACAGCCATTATAAGCAGACAGAAGCCAAGAAAAATGCGAGAATTATACAGAAAATCATTAATCACTTCTTTTCTTTAAATACTTATCCTTTTCCCATTGTTATTCAACAGCAAATCTCCGCAGACCGTCTGTTGGGAAAAAAGCACCCGGAGTCCTACAAGAATCTTCAGGGGAAATAATAATATTATTAATAAAATCTGGATCGTAAAGGTGAAAGCTTTTATTTTTGGGGGAGAAAAAACAAATCCAAAACCCCCCCAAGCCACCCCCTCCCCCAGACCTCTCACTTTGGAAGAAACCACCCAAACCATGAGGGCCGACTCTGGGCCGTTGGAAAAAGGATGTGGGAGCGAACCAGGTAACAGAGCTGCTCTCTTGGCATGCATTTCTGATCGGTTTATTGCCTCCTTTCACGAGAAAGCTGGGGGAAAGCAGCAGGAAAAAAGGAGCTAAAAAAAAAAAAAAGGCAGAAAGAAAAACAACACGTGAATTCTTTTGCGGGGTTTTCCTTCTGTTTTCTCGTTTTATTTTGACCGATGTGAGCGAGGGGAGCGGGCAGAGAAGTTTGCAGGCGGCCGACTTGTGGCGAGAGGGTTTTGTTCCTCCTCGATTTGGGGCTGTGCGGCTTTGGGGCTCGGCCTTGCGGAGCTTTGCTGCGGGAGCCCGGGCAGGGCGGCGGCGGGACCCTCCCGCGGGGGCTTGGGGGGTGACCCCCCCCTTTGCTCTTATTTTATTTTTAAATATATCTCTCTCTCTTTGGTTTTTTTTTTTTTTTTTCTTTGATCCCGAGCAAGATCTCCCTGCCCGTGTCACGGACCGGTCTGGGGAGGGCTTGGCAGAGTGTCCCAAAGGGGACAGAGCGCCGGGGGTGCCGTTGTCCCTGGATGGGGGGGTGGACCGGTTCGTTTTCCCAGGGTGCGGGTGTCCCGGGTCATGCGGGTGTCCCGGGGGGTGTCTTTGTCCCGGGACTGTCGGTGTCCTGGGGGTGCTGGTTCTCCCGGGGGTTGCTCCCCCGTCCCGGGAGCGGTGCGGGAACGCGGTGAAAAGCGGGGAGGCAAAATCCAGCAAGCCGGGATAGAGTTCACGCAGAGGACACGTTTTCTAGGCGATTAGCTGTGTATTACAGCCCGGGAGTGACCTCGCAAACCCCTTGACCTCGCCGAGGCTGGACATTGTGCCGGGCAACAGCTCAGCCCGCGGCTCAGCAGAGCGCTGCGGGTGCGGGTCCTGCCGGCCCCGGCCCGCACCGCCCTCTGGGGCCGGGGAAGCGGGGAACCAGCACCGGAGGAAGAGGTGGGAGGAGAAGGGAGTGGAGAAGGGACTTAGGAAGAGGTTTATTTCTGCTTTCTCACATGTAACGGGTCTGTTTCCGAGCCCGGGCCCGAGAGACGCTTTCCCTTCCCCAGCCGTCGGTGTTCGCTCGTTTGTTTGCGGCTTTGTCAGCGGGAAAGAGAGGAGGAGAGAGGGAGGTGGGCGCGGGGGGACCCGCCGTGGTTCAGCTCTGCAGAGCGGCCTGGCTGCTCTTTGCTTCGCAAAAAAGAATTTGGGGGGAAACGGGAAGGAGCGAAACCCCCAACGCGCCGCCGCTTCCCTCGTCCCGCGTCTCATCTCGCCTCTTATTTTCAGAAATTCCTTTGTTTCCAGAGTCCCTCTTCATCCTCCCCCCCCCCCCGACTCCGCGCCCTCCCCCCGCACCTCCTCCCGCTTCGCCCCTGCCCACGGCGCTCTCAAAAGCCTCTCTGTGCCCATCTGCCGGCGCGGAGCTGTGCGGAGCGATGCGGAGAGGTGCGGGGGATCCCACCGGGCCGGGCGGCGTCTCCCCGCGACCCCCGAGACGGGACCCTCATTCGAGACCCCCCAAGCACCGGTCCCGGTCAGGCTGCTGAACCCCTTTGTTACATCTTGGTCCCAAAACTGGATTTAAAACTGTTATTTTGTGAGAAAAACGGCGTAACCCAACTCCAGTGAGATGTAGTTACTAGAGAGAAGGGGTAGAGGAGAAAAATTAAATGTATCTATGTATTTCTATCTATCTATACGTGGATATGAGGCGGGAGGGGGTTCTGCCCGCTATAGGGGGCCCGAGGGGGGGGTCGTGGCGCTCCGGTATAGCGCTGGGTCGCTTTAAAGCTCGACGAGCGGGTTGGGAGTTTCTCAGCCCCGGTGACAGATTTATGATCCGCAATAAGAACGGCGTGTTTAAATCCGTAAATCAATCTCGCTCTCTCACTATATAAACGTTCATTTTATCTTTAGAAAGAAAACGGCTTTGATCACGGCACCTCGGAGGGCGAAGCCGCTGTTTATGGCCGCGTTTCCGACCCTTTGAACTGGGGGCTTTAAAAAAAGCCGGAATGGGTGCTTCTTTTGCATAAAACAAACCCAAAAATGCCAGCGGAGGTGCAGAGGGGGGTATCTGCCCGTTTGCTGCCTGCTTGGCTCTGTTCCCTTTTTTGTTGTCGGTTTTTTTTCCCTTTCTTTCTTTCTTTTTCTTTCTTTTTTTTTTTTCCCCCTTCTTTTTTATTTATTTACCAGGTCCATTCACAGGGACGCTTCTTTTTATGACTAAGAAAAAAAAAAAAAAAAAAAGAAGTGGTTGTGTGAAGTGAAAGTTGCGGCTTCTGAATTGACCTGAAGTTCCCATAAAAGCGCCCCCCACCCCCCCGAAGTTTTACCCCTCGTGGGACTCCCCCAGCGACGGGACCCCCTTCTCACTGGATTCCCCCCCCCTTTTTCTCCCACACCTTGACCAAACGTCTCTCTTCCGACAACAACTTTCACTCGATAAAATCGATTCAGAAATAATCGAGGGCTTTTGAAAATGAAGCGCTTCCCTGCTCTCTCCTTCCAGGCTGGGGGGAGCCCAGGCACACCCCCCCCACCACCCCCACCCCAGCCCCCTAGGCTCTGCTCAAAGGGGGGAAACTCCGCTATTTAAAACACCGGCTTTTTTTAATTTATTTTTATTTTTTATTACTTAATTAATTTTTACGTTTAGTACCATTTCCCTCCAGGCTTTACCCGCGGAGGGGGGGATTTTGGTTCCCAGTGGGGGTGTAAGGATGCTGAGGTGCTGGGGGGAGGCCGGGGAGAGGCTCTGCCCTAGGGTGTCTCCCCACAGCACTGGGAGACCCGGGAGAGCTGGGACACGGTCCTCAGGCTTTCAGGCCTCTCACTGCCTTTTCTCGAGTGACAGTTTCCTCCCGTGGCCGTGGCCCCCGCCCTCCCCCCCCGCGTTGGCTGCCCGCACGGTGCCAGGGCAGCGCGCACCCGGCTGCCTGCCCGGCGGCTGCTCCACGGCCTTTCCCAGCCGCTCCCTTTGTTGCTTTTTTTTTTTTCCCCCCCTTCCAGGATCCTTGTACTTGGCAGCTCTCTTCAGAGTCAAAATTTGATTTTTTTTTTTTTTTTAATTCAATAAATGCTGGCCAAACAACAACAGCGGCGGGGAGAAAAGGCCTGGAAGTGAGGCGAAGGGAGGGCTGAGCTCTTTAATACCAGGAGTATAAATATTCTCAGCTGGTTTAGGCTCTGAAACAGTTGTGCTATTCAGTACAAGACTGCAATAAAAATCTCAGTGTGGAGAGGAGAAAAATAAAAAAAAAAAAAGCACGGTGTGGCTTAGCTGAGCCAAGATCCAGCAAAGCCAAACTCCGGGAAAGGTTTAGAGAAGGGTCGAAGTGGTCTTAGCTCCAGGCACGAGAGAGGACGGGGAAACAAGCCGAAAATCGTGCCCTTTAACAGAGAAGCGGCTCAGAGGTGGGTGCCCTGAGCGCATCCTCACCCCACGCTGGCACGGCCGTGCCAGGCAGCCCTGAGGAGGGGGAGCTCTGTCCATCCAGAAAAGCTTCGTTCAGTTCGAAACTTCTTTAAAAAAATACTGTTCCGGTGGAAGGTCACAGTGGTCCTTTGAGTATGAAACTGAGAGACCCCCTTCCCCCTTCCCCATCACGTGATTCATTAAATAATTAATGCAGAGGTTGCAGAATAGATATGTATTCGTCAGGAAAATCGCAGACATGGTCTCCTTGTGTCTGACGTGAAATTCAACTGTCCTTTAAAAAACAAGCCTATAGCTTATAGCTGAGGGAAAAAAGAGAGAAAGAGCGAGAGGGAGAGAGAGAAAGAGGGGGAGAGGAGGAGAGAGGGAGAGGGAGAGGAGTCTGCAATAAAACAATTCTCAGGAACCACGAAGCCACGCCGAGGGCTGGATTATTGTAAGTAGCAGGGGCTTCCCAATTCCTAGCGTGTCTATATGTCCATGTAAATTTATTGTTTGTTATTAATGTTATTGTCGTAAAATGTGACAAATAGCAGTCTTCATTTCCTCCCATTTCTCTTCACATGGTGGTATGTGTGTTTATACCCATCGAGGCATTTCATTGATATTTTTAGGAATATTCCTCTCTCTCCCTCTCCCTCTCTCTCCTCGCAACCTTTTTTTTTTTTCTTCCCCCTTTCTTGATTTATTACAATAAACATGTCAGCAGCAGTGCGGCTGCCATTGTGTGTGTGTTTGTGAGAGAGTTGTGTTGTTTATAGTGGTGTCCAAGATAAATCATTTCTCGAGTGAAAATGATGTGCAAGCGATGATATTTTAGAGCGAGGATCTCTCTCTACCCCACTCCCTGGAGTTGATTATTTCAGACGATTTACAGTAATAGATCAGCAGCTAATATGAAAGCTCTGTAGCTGGGGGTCTTAAATTACAGCATCTGTGATTACCAATTAAGGAGAGATTTGTATAAATTTGGTAAACCGGGAACGCCTCATTGGCATATAAACCTAGTGAAAGAGCACGACCTTAATATAAAAATTACAGCTCGGAGTCCTGCGTTGCAGCATCCCTTTATCAACGATAACTCATTTTCTCCCCAGTTCCCTCTCCCCATCCCCCGGCAGGACTCCTCGCTGAAGAATAGGCACAGGTTGCTTTAGCGAAGCAAGGCGATTTCTGGAGATGCTCCGTTTTAAACGAGACACAGAAATCGGATTTACAAGGCAAAAAAATAAAACCGGGTTTGCAGCGGGAGGGCTGCAAGGTAGCTGCATCTGAGAGGGACACGACTCTGATCCCAGGCAGGGAGGGGAGTTCGCCCATCAAAACCAGAACAATGGGGATGTGCGGGAACCGGGGCGCTGCCGAGGGAGCCCAGCAGAACTCCTCTCTAACCACTGACCACAACCGAATGGGGAATAAACTCATTGCGGGTGATTCGTTGGGCTTTTCTAGCAGGAGGAGAACTTTGCGTGGCTTTCTAGAGGCCGGATCTCACGGAGGGTGGACGGAGCAGGAGAGGATAATGTTCAGGTGATGAAAGTTGGAAAAGGTGCTCTAAGAATGGGATTTAGGAGCTCGAGCCTGGCATTCACCTCGGGAAAAGTAGAGCTCCGAGGGGAAATAGCACTAGAAATAGGCTTAAGTGATAGCAGAACCTGGCCGGCAGCTGTTAACCTGTGTAGGGATTCCGTTGGAAAATAGAGCTGAGCTCTAACAGCGAAATCTCTTCCAATCCACTGAGGTAGAGGAGAGAAGCTGAAGCTTTGGAGCACCGCTACCTGCTTTACTGTCAGCGCGGCGAGCGCATCCTCCGCGGAGAATGGGAGGACAGGAGTCAGACACTGCCCTCTCCTCCCATCTCCAAACTGGACCAAATTGGTCCTGACCGGCAGTGTTGAAAGGGAAGGAGGAAGTGGGAGATCGCGTTTTTAAATATTTTACAAGCTCCAACATGCGAGGAGTCAATAAAACTGACAACAGGAGCAAAGATTAAATGTTCGCACCGGATTCTCGGATGAGAATTCACCGCTTTTCTCCCCTTGCCATCACTTTCCTCCCCTCTGCTCGCCAGCCGCGGCTCACCCCGCCCGAGCGCGGATATTTAACTCTGTCTGCTAGTGTAAACCTTTATGTAGCAAAATTAGAGTAACTCAGCGACTTTCATTAAATATTAAGGGAGATCCGGGGACGGTGACTGTGCCAGAAATACAGCATCATTCTCTGTCAAGCCCCGTATTAATTTAGGTTGTCGGCTTCAAGGGGATGCAGACTCCCCCCCACCCCCCACCCCCCCGCTTTTTTTCCTCCTTTTTTTTATTCGGTGGTATTTTGTTTTATTTTGTTGCGTTTCTATTTTTTTTTTTCCTGCCGGTTTGGGATGTTGAGCGTGAGAAATTGGCCCTTGGCGGGGGGCGGCTGCGGGCTCGGTGCAGGGGAGCCACCTCGCAGCCCCCGCCCTGGGCGGCAGCCCCCTTTAAATCAATACCGGGGCTTTATTTATTCCTCGTCCAGACGCCTTTGTGCCAATGTCGTCCTTTAATAATCAGATCTCAGGAGGAGATGGGGTGGCCGAGGGCAGCCAGGTCGCTCTGGTCGAGACTTCTTGCTGGGGACACTGCCCCGACCCCGGGCCCCTGCCTTCCCTGTCCGGGAGGGGAGCCCGGACCCGGGATGGGGCTCCGGACCCTAAATATGCCCCTGGATAAGAGCCCCAGACCCTGATTAAGAGACTCAGATTGGAGATAGGATCTCAGATCCTGGATAATCGCTTCACACCCCCATTAGGAGACCCAGACCACGATTAGGATCCCCAGACCCAGGAGGACACCCATAACAGAGATAGGACTCCAAAATCCATGAGAAACCTTGGAGGAGATGCCGGACCTAGGATAGGACCCAGACCCGGGAGAGGACCCCAGACTCAGGGTGGGAGCTGGGCCGGGAGGGGGAAGGCAGAGCGCTCCCCGTCCTGCTCTGTCCCTGGCCGGTGGCTTGGGGAGGGGGTCGGGGCAGAGAGGAACTTGGGTGATGCAAAACCTCCCTCCATGCAGGATCCGGGCTGGGAGGGCACCATCACCCCCGCAACACCGCTTCGGTCCTTGTTTCTGCCTCAGGGCTCTGCTCCCTCCCTCCGTGTCAGCTCCGTCCTCCCCAAACCCCCAATTTCTCCCCTCTGCGGTTAGCGGTGACCCGAGGGAAAGGTGTTGGTTTCGCCCAGAACTGGGAAGTCCGGAGCAGAAGCTCTTGCCCCGCGCAGCTCCCGCGCATTCTCCGCGCATCCTCCTGCTCACCCCCGCCGCTTGCCACTTCCTCTCCCAGCCCAACAGCTTCGCTGCTCTCCCAGACTGGCGAAAAATACCGAGCAAATTGTTCTTTACAATTTTTAAGCTGTATTTCTTTATTAACTCGTTAAAACCGAGCTTTTCTAGAAACCACCTATTGTGCCTCATAGCTACGAGCGACAGGAATAACGTTCAAGAGGCGAGAGGAGACAATCAGCTATTTCAAATAGCTCGAGCAAGTGCTATTTCATTAATTGCTGTGCAATAAGCCTTCCTCTTGCCTGTCACCTCGTCAAGAAGTTCCCGGTCTATCGGCGCTGCGAATCCGTGTTTATCACATCTTATCCCCAAAGAAATCCACCCCCTCCTTTCCCTCTCGGCCAGACATTCCCGATGTTTTCCCAAAGAGGAAGCGATTAACGTTGTAAATATGAGCCAACAGCACCTTAATTCATAATTTATTGCAGGCGGTAGGAGAGAGTTATTTAAGATCAAAGCATCGCGGAGGGCGAGAGCTGCCAGGCGTGGAGACCAGGGAGCGGAGCAGGGCGGTAAAGAAGGATAACGCGGAAACCTGTGGCTGAGGCGCGGAGAGGCGCGGAGCGGACGCGGCGGCAGGGCTGGCAGGACACGGCAGCAGCTCCCCCCTCGGTTTTTTTTGCCCCTGGAAGGGGGCTTCAGGCAGTGTTTGCGCATCCCCCCCGGGCAGCTCCTGCTGCTCGGGAGAAGCGGCTCCGGCCGGAGCACTTTCGGCATCACCCCAAAGGCGAGGCCCGGGGAGCCGCGGGGAGGGCCGGGAGCCGACGCCAATTATGCCGCTTCATCTTCATATTTGAAAAGGGAGGCGAGCACGAGTCACAGGAGGGGAGACAAAAGGGAAGAACTCGGTCGCTTTTCAGTTAAATAGGCAGAAGTTTGGAAACGGGGCCGGTTTTCTTTGAAGTATTCTCCCTTTTTTTTTTTTTTTTTTCTTTTGAGAGGAGGGAGAGGAGACGAAAGAAATAAAAGGCTACAACCACATTTCAACACTTCGCTGCGCGTAACCATCCCAGTTGAAAAGGACGGCTGTAAATCAGAGGCGATGGCGGAGATTTGACTTTTTTTTTCTTTTTTCTTTTTTTTCCTTTTTTTTTTGCGTAGATACGAGGGGAGGGGTTAAGGAGAAGTCCCCACTCGTTGCTATTTCGTCTCCTTTTGATGTCCGCCTCAATGTGAAATATATCAGTGCTTTATTGGCAGCGGTATCTAGAGGTCAGGAGAGAAGCCTCAAAAACTCCGGGTCGAATTCTCTCCGAGCATGTCCCGCTGAAATCAGTAGGAAATGGCGATCCGCAGCCTCTGGGCTGGGAGCGGGGGGGAATGGGAAGAGGGACCGGCCAGCCGTCCTCCCCCCTCCCCGAACCCCTTTCCTACCGCCCCGGTACCACCGCTGCGCCCCGGAGCACTGCGAGCCCATCACCCGCCTCCGGCTCCAGCCGCTCGCCTCTGCCCAGCACGGGGTGGGTGGGTTTCTTTTTTTTGTTTTTGGGTGGGGAGGGTTTGGCCCCCACCCCCCCGCGCCTCCCTCCCGGTTTTTGGGAGCCGACGCCGCGCCATGGCACGCTTCGCCCTTTCACCAGCATCCAGATCCATATTTCCTCTCCCCGCGCTGAGGTCAGTTCCAGCAAAGCCGAGTCTAAAAATAACCTCCAGGATCTGGGTTGTGGCCACTGGTACCTCTCCCGCTCTGTGCTCCAAACGCGGGAGTCCACAATAATCCCTGAAAAAGGGCAAGATTTAGTGGCGGGGTATTTACCCGGGACGGCTGGGCAGGGTGGGGGGTGAAAGAAAGCAAGAAACCCGGGGGGCTTTGCGTAACTTTTATTCCCCTCCTTTCTTTCTCTCTCTTTCCTTCTTTCTTTCTTTCCTTCGTTTTTCCCCTTTCCCCCGACGAGACATATGGAATCAATTTTGAATCCTGACATTGAAGGCTGGCCAATTCCTACTGGCTCTAAAAACCAGAATCCATTTGGTTCCCTTCTCTCCAGCACCCCTTGTCACTCAGTATTAGAACGTCTTGCAACATTTTAAGTCTTTATAAAGAGAAACAGCTTTCCAGATAGATACCAAGGATTCGGGAGAGGGGGAGGATTTGGGGGCTTTTTTTTTTTTTCCCCTAAAGGGAACGTGCTCTCACCCCCCTCCTTGACACCCCCATCTCATCCCCCTCCGCTCGGTATCGCGCTGCAAAGGGGGCCGCATCCTTGCAATACTTTCAGCTGTTTTGGAAGAGTTTCTATTTTTCTCCACGTCAAGTCAGTTCAGTTTGAATCGAGCGAGTCCAAAAAACATCCAAGCATCTTTGGGGGAAAAAAAAAATATCCAACCGGTCCGAGAAAGCTGTCAGCAAGATCCACCGGGGTGCAATAAAGTAGTTGCTTCTCCTTATTTTGCCTGCTCCTCGCACCACCCCGATCCAGCTTCGCTCCTTCTTCTCGCAGTCCTGGGTCGGACAGTATCACAGGTAAGAAGTTTAAAAAAATGATAAATAAAAGAATGATGCAACTCTGCCTTTCCTACCTTCTCAGCTCCGGCGCTGCGAGATATAATTAATTGCTCCGAAAGCTTTGACAGGCTTCTCCACCGGTCCCCGTCAGCTAGAGCTGACTTTCTCCTGGTAACAAATTAAGACTGATGCCTCGGGAGCAGGATCGGGGAAGCTGCAGATGAGCAAAAAATTATCTCGCAGGGTCCATAACCGAGACCGGCAGCTTCTTTCCAAGGGTGTGTTTCCCCGCGAAGTTTGTCTGGGACACATTTGTTAAAGGTTTAGCACCTCTCTCTTGTTTGAAAAAGAAACTACAAAAGCCCATTCGAAAAGCGGGGTGTTAAACTGAAGAATGTATGTGATGGTGATTTATGGCCCTACAAAGTTTTTTGTTTACTTGAAGCAAACCGTAATTACAAGGGCTTCTCAAGGAAAAAAAAAAAAAAAATTCCCAAGCTCTGTGAATGTCCATAGCGGGTTCTCCCTCCCCAGGTCTGGCTGTAGTGGCCAGATGTGACTAACAAACATCTGGTTAGTTGAGGTGCTTTTCCTTTTAGCCGGCCAGTGCATTTGACCGAAATGGGTAAGACTTGAGACCTAAACATTCGGCATAAAAAGGGTGGCTATTGGGGGAGTCCGAGCCTGAAAAAAAGGCTCCAGGTTTGTGTGGCTTGGGGGGTGGGGGGTGGAATGTCCTCGAAAATGGGTCATTTCGCTCAAATGCAGTTTCTGGGATTGAGAGGGAGGGCGAGATTTCGCGTGGGAATATCGGGTGCGTTATTTTCTACGGGTATGTGCTATTCACTTTTGGCAAAAGAAAAAATGAAAAAAAATCCCTCTCTCATCCTCCCCCCGCGAACGCCCGGTGTGTGCTTTAAAAGTGAGACAGGAAAATCGTTTGTATGGAGGAAAAAAAAGCCTCCGAGAAATCGAATGAATCCTGGACTTTTTTTCCCCCCCCCTATATATATATATATATATATATATTCGTGCTCTCTGTTCTCCTTTGGTTCCTTTCCCGTTAGAGCGAGATAATAACTCAGTCCCCGGGATAAGTTGCCAGTTCTAAAAATGTCCTTATACATTGTGAAACTGGAAAAGTTTTGACTCACTGTCTAATATTTCCCGAGGCGAACTGGTATATTGGCAGAGAGCAGGAGCTCGGATACACAAGCGTCTGGGTGTTGGTTATTTTTTTTTTTTCTGAAAATTGCTTTGCATTAAATTTCCTCAGCTTCAGAATTATCTTTACTCGCCTCCAGCTAAACCTGAAATTTTTTACCAAGCGTTTGATCTGTTGGCGAATGAAATCTGAGAAGAAACCGCAGGCCCTAAGTGGCCGTAATTTAATTGATTTTATCATAAATCATCAACTTCATGAAGAACCAAAGTTTTCATTGAAGTAAATTGATATTAATGGACACTTCCTGAAATTTAACCGTATGGATCTATATGGCGGCGGTGCTCCAATTCTGCTCTTTTGGGACAGCAGTTTTGGGGGTGGGGGGGGTTATTTTTCCACCCTTCTAGTTCTCGTTTCTCCCACCCTTCTTAAAAAAAAAAAAAACACGACTTTTTTTGCAGCGTGGGGAAGCTGATCCCGGGTGTGGAAGCGGGGGGATCTGAGCGCTCAGCTCCGCTTTGCGGCACCGCAGCGGTGGGTAAACCCAGGAGCACCGAGATGAGGCTTTTTCGGGGGGGGAGGGTGAGCACCCAAGAGTGGGTTTCTTCGGGTTATTCCCCTAGGCAGGTTCTCCCCTCTGCCCAGGGGTTGGGTGGGCGTAGGGGTGGGGTATTTCTGGGAAAAATACGCAGGGAGGTGCGCTCCGGCTCGGCCAGCGCCGTGTTAAAAATAGAAATAGGGTTTAAAACCCCCGCTTCCACCTCCTCTGCTGCGTTCAACATCGCCGTTTCCAAAGCTTTCCCGCCTAATTAAAAATTAACTAAGAACCCGGGATGATGGGAGCCCTTTGATATGGTGATGAGGAGGACAGACCCAATACCCTTCCAGTAATAGCGGATTTTAGCGAAGGGCAGTGGCTCGGGGTGTGGGGGGTGTTTGAGGGCTGCTTGCAGAGACGACTGTGCAGGGAGGCTGCAGGACTCGGTGGGATCCGCGCGGTTCCCTATAGACCATAAATATTCAGTGTAAACATCCCAAAACTGAGAAATAGAATCCCTTGCCACCGCTTCTTCCTCCCTCTCCCGAGAGTCCCTCCTCAGAAATCGTTAGTCTGTGTGAATGATCAGAAGGAAGCAGGTAAAATGGAACTCATTTCTTCTCCCAGGTCCCTTCTCCCCCATGCCCAGCTCGTTCTCCAGTGCCAGCCGAGTCCCGGATTCAGGCGAGTATCACTGCAAAAAAATAACCGAATTCATTCCTTTTCTCACAGAAAGGGCCAGGGCGGTAGCGTGGTCCCTGGTCCTCCCGGGAGGCGAAGGAAGGGCAGTGGGAGAAAAGCTTTGAATCCTCATTTTCTTCCCCTCTCTCTCTCGTTTTAAATTTTTTTCTTTTTGAGGAGCAGGTGTGTGTGGGGGGGTTAAAATGGGGAGAAACGGGGTTCCTGGACGTGAGCGTAGGAGGCGCGTCCTTGGTGGCGGGGCCAGCCGGTGTCAGCCCGGGCGCTGCTCCGGGGGGCGAGAACCCCGTCCCCGGGGCCTCGGGGTGCTGCCCCGCCGCCGGCAAGGCAGAGAAGCCCCTCTCCGTTTTTCCTGACCCCCAAACCCGTTATTCCCCCCCCTCTGTTTCCGTCGTCTTTGCTGTTTGGCTGCACGTGGCGGCTGCTGCGGTCGCTTTTCCTCCTTAGTGTTTGGTCGCTTCCTTCGTCTTCAGGTTAAAAGATCAAAAGGAAAATTCAAGGAAAATAAAAAAAGAACAAGTAAAAGCAGCCCAGAACGGCCCAAAGGCCAGGGCAGCCCCAGCTGCGGCGGGAGGGAGCAAGGGGCATCCCCTGGCCGGCTGCCTGCGAAATTTGGGGAATTTGCTGATGGGGGAATTGGTGGGACTGGAGGGGGGAGCCGGGCAGTTTCCAATTCTGTATAAAATGGGCAAAAGGTTGACGTGTCCCAGTCACGTGAACGCATAATTCAAGCGATTATTTTGGCATTTGGAAGGTGGAGGCGGGGTGGGGGGGGGGTGGGTGAGTGGGGAGGGAGAGAAGAAAAGTGGGCATGGTGATTCCCAGCCCGTCTCTGTGGAGCTGCTCCCAAAATAGCTATTTGTAGCACGCTGCTATCGCAAACTGCCGCCTCCTCTCACCCCCACGCACCCTAATGCTCCCCCCCGCCACACCTCACCCCCCTCTGGGGCGAGGAGAAGCTTTTGGCGACAGGCGGACCCATGGGAGAGGGGTGCTGAGGGGGTCGGGAGCACCCAGCCCCGGCAGGAGCCTGGGAGCTGTGTGTCCGTCCGGCTGTTGGTTTTGTTTGGTTGTTGTTTTTTTTTTTTTTCTTTTTTTTGAGACAATTCCAAAGCACTTCCGCTGATTGATCATTAACCTGGTGAGTTATTGCTCTTCTAAGCAAAGGTCAGGGGGAGAAAAAGGTCTAATCTGTCAAGGCAAACCCACTGCTCACTCAGTTTCAGTTTGATTTCTTATCCGGGCTGGCTTCTGTTTGGGGTTTCAGGAGGTCCTGGACCCTCCATAACTCTTCCCTCCTCCTCGGAGCTCTCCCCTCCCTCAGGCTCGGTTTGTGGAGTGGGAAAAGCCAAACTCCTTCCCTTTAGACCAAGTAAAGCGCCCCCGAACCACCCCAAAACGAGGCCAAGGGCGGGTGAGCAGCCCCGCGGGAGAAGGCGGTGGGTGCTGCCCCGGAGGGGGGCTGAGCCCGAGGGGGTGCGGGACGAGCAGGGGCCGGACTGGACCCGCACCGCCTCCAGGAGAAAAATTAATGCAAACCAAATAGAAGGAAAAAACCCCAAATAAACCACCGAATCAAAACAAAGAACATCGGGGGGGTGGGGGGACGACGACACACCCTCGCTCGATCCCTCTTCTGCCTGGTCTACGAGGGAATAAATGAAAAACAAAGACAAATCCCCCCCCAGCTCCTCGCCGTCCTTGCTGGAGCCGTTATTTATGCCAGCTTCTTTCGGGTTGTTCGTTTGTCTCTCTTTTCCCCTCCTCCCTCCTTGCATCCACTCCAAATACACGCGGTTTCCCCTCTTTTCTCCACCTCCCACTTCTCCTCTTCCTCCCCGGGCCCGGCGTGGGAGGAACTGGCCGAGGCTCAGTCTGCCTTTGCGGAGCTCACAGCGCAGAAAGGGTGTTCGCCTTTCCTTTTTTTTTTTCCCCCCCTCTTTACAAATCTCTGTGTGTACTCTACAGAGGGAACTGGAAAGCCCCAGTTAACCGGGGAAGGCTGTGATGTAAGTGGAATATTGCCAGAGCTGTGTATTAAAGTGTGCGCGCATGTAATAATAATACTAATAAAAAATACAGCTATAGGCCGCCGACTAGAGAAGGTCACGAAGCATCCGCGGGTGATTTATGGACTCGGGGATGTTGTCACAAACAGAATAGGGGTGTGAGGGGAACATTTTTATTTGAGATTAATAACATCAACATAGAGAACGGAAACAGGATTATTAAAGCGACTGAATGTTTCCCAAAACGAAAATAATTTTAAATGAGATTGCTTTTTCTTTCTCCTTTTCTTTCTCCCTTTCCGAGTCCTTCGTGCCAAAGTTGCGGCGATAAATCTCGGCGTGGCTTTAAAAATGTTTACGGCTCGATACCGTTAATTCTGGTACCAAATCACTGCTGTGTGAGCGGCGTCCTCGTACACTATAGAGCAGCTCCGTCCCCCACCCCTTCGGGGCGATCCTCCGTCCACGCTGGAGAAACACGACAAAGCGTATTCTGAATCCTTAAGGATTTTCTGCCTGTCAGGAAAACGGCCTCGTGTTTTCCCTACTGCTGTTGAACCCAGAGCTAATTAGCTCCTTGTATTTAATCCCTCAAGCGCGTTTACCTCTGAAACTACCACCAGAATTGAACGAAGCCCCTTCCCGATATATCTATATTTAAGTTACATTCGGAGTTCACCACCAGCCGTGGACAAAGCACCCACGGCTCACGGCCCCATCACTAACGCGAAGCCCAGGGCGGGCCAAGTGTTTCCCTCGCCGGGGGTTTCCACGGGGGAAGGTGAAAGGAAACGCCGGGAGAGCGGGGATCGCCTCAGATTTCCAGAAATCAGCCTGGTCCTGCCTCTGAGAAGAGGATTAGGTTCTCAGTGGATGGCGACGGGTGCAGTCCCTGCAACTGCTGGGGTTGCTCGCAGGGGCGATGATCTCAGAGGAAACGCTGGGGCTTTTGTTCATTAGAGCCCTTCTTCTCCCCGATCCCACCCCAAGGTTTCTCCCTATGATGAATCCCCTTGTTCACGCTTTTCTGATGAAGTTTCATACTTTCCCCCCACCCTTCTTTTTTTTTCCCCTCCAGTTCTTCTCCTTTCTCAAAGTCCACCGCTGCCTCGCGTTTGCTGGACCAGACATCCGAGAATTGGTGAGTTTTGCTGAATATCCTACCTGGACCCTGTCTGTGCGTGTCTCCGTGTCTCCCTTCGCACCAGGTTTGGGAGCCATTCCTTCTCCAAAGTCACCCAACGTGACTTTTTTTTTTTTTTCTCCTTTTTTCCCCTCCCCTCCACCACCCCCAGCACGGCTGCCCCGGATTTCAGCTGAGTATTTTCATTTTGCTACTGGCTTGTCTTTAAACTTTGTGATTTATGGCCGTAACTTCGAGGGAGTGTTTTAAAGGGAAGAGATTTCCTGTCCTCCCTTTGAAGGGAAGCCCAGTCAGATCGCAACATTTGCTGCTGATTTCGTGACGAGTGCGAGGGAGTTACATTTTAAAGAAAAATAAGCTGCAACCAAAGCAAAAATGGCAATACATAGTGAGCCTAAAAACCCCCTACTTACAGGAGCTCAACGTATAAACACGCCAAGTCCTTCTTAGGAGGGGGTTGGGTTTTTTTTCTCCTGCCAGTTAAGGTTAAAACAAAATTTTGCACTTCAGAGGAGTTACTTGCAGAATCCGAGGTACTTCTGATTGCCAAAGTGCTCCAAGTCAGTCAGTGGGGATCCAGATTTAGAGACCTATGGAGTGCTTCATCTACAGAGAAGCCTTTAAAAGAATAATCCACGGCTGTTTCTCCTCTTTCCTTCCTCGGATTTTCAACGCCAGGGCTCCAAAATAGGAACTATCTTGTAGCAGAAGATTTGTGTTGGAGCAGTTCATAAAAAGTCAGATGGGGGGAAAAAAAAAAAAAAAGTCGCAACGACGGTGTCCCCTGGTTGAAACCCTCCCGTCTGGGATCTGAACAATAGCTGGAAACACCGTAGTCCTTGGGATAAGACTTTGTCCATCACCTAGAAAACCTTGGCTGTCCAACCCTGAGTAAGTCTTCTCCAAAGTCAGATGTTTTCTTGGACACCCCTCTTTTTCCTTCTGGAGTTACCAGCCTAAAGGTGCGCACACAAAAATAAAATAAAAAAAAAGAAAAAAAAAAAAAAGCGATGCACCCCTCCCCGACGGGTCGTACCTTCCCAGCGAAGTCCACAGAGCCTTTGTGCTCCCTCTTTTTCTTGCTTTGCTAAACGCAAATTCCCCGCCGTCAGCACTTAACCCAACGGAGGGAGCGCCAGAATTAAAGGAGGGCAGATAATTGTGACGGGAAACAAAAGTAGCACTTAAAAAAAAAAAAGTGCAGACACCTAAATTCCTCGCCCTGCCTTCCTCCCACTCGCCAGCCCCTCCTCGTCACGGACTTTCTCCAAAACGCGTCTTGGCGAGTTTCTGCTCTTGGCAGCCGGGTGGGAGCGGGGCAGGACATAAATCTCCCGTGGCGACAGCAGCAGCGCCGTGCACCGCGCCGACGGCGTTATTAATAACTGCAATAATCATCAGCTTTATTGCCCAACACCTCGCTGCCTCGGCCTCCCCCGGGAGTGATTTGCGCCCTAACCCGCCCCCCCTCCCCCCCCCCAAACCGCGCACCTACTCCCCGGCGGAGCCCGAGAGGAGCCCCCACGCTTGGGAACGCACAAAGTTCGCGCCGAAGTTACGCGGGGCCGCGGAGTTGCTTCAACGCTAGGGATGCCTCCCGCTGCCCGCCTCCCTCCACCCTTGCAAACGCCGCCGTTCCCGTGCTGCCCCCCCGCCCGGGCCCCAGGAACGGGGGTTTCCTAAGGGGGGGGGGGTGGTCTGCGAGGAGCCGATCGCAGCCGAAGGGCCGGGGGAGGCGAAGCCGCGGCGGTTGAAAGAGCCGCGCTGGCCGCCGCGGAAGGGGAGGGGGGAGAGCAGGACTATTTGAAACGGTTTATTAGCATAAATTGACACCTAATTGTTAAACACGTGAATCAAAGGCAAGCTTTGCTATCTCTCTGCCTAGGCCTCTGTCCACCACGTCTGCAATTAGCATAATTTTTCACTAGTGACGCTGTTTGGGAGGCTCGTTGGCTTTGCCCGGCAATCCAAACCAAATCTTTATTTTTAAATATCCCCGCCGCTTTATTCCCCCTCTCGCCCACCCCCCCACCCCCCCGTAGCCTGGATTCTTTTCGTTATTATTTTAATCCCAGCCAAGCATTGCATAGTTAAAGGGGGGGTGTGTGAGTGTGTTGTTGTGTTCAGCTTTTCTTTCTTTCTTTTTTTTTTTTTTTTTTTCCCTTCTCCTTTCCCTTCTTCCCCTTTGCTGTGGTAAAGCAGAGGCCATTGTTATCAGTGAGCAGCGCGTACCAGTCTATAGGGCAACTAGAATCTCAGGGTTTGTCCATTCAAAGCCCTCAGCTTTTCTGCACATCTTGGAAGCTGGAAAGCATCTTGATTTTTTTTTTTTTTTTTCCCCCCAAACGGAGACAGAGACAATTTGAGCTGCCGTAACCGAAAGCTCCACTGGCTAAGCCCCCTCCCCCTCTGTTTTGGCTTTCTTTTTTTTTTTTTTTTTTTTTATACATATATACATGCATATGCTGGATTTTTTGCCTCTCTCTCGTAATATTCCTTTAACGTTTTTAAAGGAAGGGGGGTCATTCCTTGCTTATTGATTGCGTGGATGCTGGATGTGAAAATATATTATGTCTGCCCGTGCTTTGCTCGTCAGAGACTAAGGTAAGCCGGACTCAAATAGGCTATCACTTTGTGAATGGCGGAGTATATGTCCCAATGATTTATGACCATATGACTCCAATCTCGGTTCAAGAAGAGTTCACAAGCTTTAAGCTTCCTTCCACGCAGAGACTCTTTTGCAGCCCTCATCCAGGGCCCTTTTTTTCCCCCCCGCTTTACAACTGGGGAGTTCTGGTTGGGGTGAAGCTCGGTTGTGGGGGGAGGGAAGAGGGAAATTTTAGGAATGCGTCTCTATTTTCCAGGCATATCCACCGCAAGGCAGTCGCTCGGATTTGAGCTCTTTCTGAGCCGCCGACCTATTGTTAAGGGCATGTTTAGAATATTTATTATTAATAATAATTTAAATTAAAAGCGGGGCTCTGCTGGTTTCGCTGGCTCTGGGAAATCTACCTTGGGAGGGGGCGGGGGGAGGGGAAAGGCGCTGCTCTTCTTCATAAACACACTCAGGTTGGGAATTTAGGATTTCCAACATGGAGGGGTGGCTTTGCAGCAGAATCCCTCTGCCTTGGACTTCTTCTATCTTTTTCCCCCGACCGCCTGATTATTTTTTTTCCCCCCGAACATCCCCCTCCCCGCAGCCTTTTCCCTCTCGCACCTTCCCCCGATTTTTTTTTTTTTTTTTAAGAGGTCTCTAAATCCTCGCGCTCCAAAGTTGGAGGCAAAGAGTTGGTGGTTAAATGTTACCGCTCGCAAAGTGAAACTTGGAGCGTGATGAAACACCCAGCGCGGATCCTGCCGGGGTTTAATTGGAACAGGAGATAATCGAATATTTATTATTCTGCCTGAGATTTTTTTTTTTTTAAACAATTCCTTGGAGTAAATAATTAGGATTGCGGCCGTCCTCGGCGAAGATAAATGAGTGGCATTTGTGAGGCGCTGAGAGATGAGGTACAAAGCAAATCTTCTGTGGAAGCCACAAGCGAGCGAGCTTTTGGGCGAAGGGGATTGTAAATTTATTTTATGGACATTCAACACCAAAAAAAAAAAAAAAAACCAACCCCAAACCAAACACATTCGTCCGTGTTATTTTTAGCTGCTTTAGCGGAGCCTCTGCTCCGTTCTGGTTCGGGTTTGTTTTGTTGGGATTTTTTTTTTTTTAAGAAACCTATGGAAGACAGGAAGGCCTTGGAGAAATTCCCACCTCTGCCCTCGCAGATATTTTCAGCAAACCTATTCATAATAAAGGCGCTGCTGTTTGTTAATTAATTCACAGCTCCTCGGCTCGGGCAGCGGAGCCTACTTTTTAATAAGATATATTTATCATGGCGAGGAGACCAAATGAGGGTAACTCCCAGCAAGGATATCATCCTCTCTGTAGACAATAATACATCTCCGTGGAAGATGCAATACAGATTTGGGAATGCATAAAGGATTTAATCAGTGTAAAAAAGCGAAGCAGCCCCTTCATGGACACGTTGTCTGGGGCTGTGTTCGAAGTATACGGAGGTTTCATATGACATGACATAAGAACGCAGCAGTCAGGGAAGGGAAAAAAAGATGTTATTTATTGCCGAGCTGCGGCTTCTGTTAAACCCCGGTACTTAGAAATATCGCATTAGACTTTATCTCCACCGAGTTTATTTTATTTTATTTTAGAGAATGAAAGAGCCCAGATAAAATTAAATATACAAGCGATACAATTAAATATACAATGGATAGCGATTTCAAAACAAAATGCACAGTGGCTCCTCGCAATCTGCGAGCTGCAGAGAGAAGTCTCAGCCTTTTTAAAATATGTGTGCTGCTTGACGGACCCTCACACATCAGAATATATTCAGGTCACGATAGTTTGAATCTTTCTGAGGGTATTTCTACTCTGTCTATATGGCACAGAAAGTTTATGCTTTGAGAAAAGGAAGAAAAAAAGAAATAAAGAGTTAGAGAAAAATAAAAAGGCCAGAGAGAAAAAGAAATAAGGAAGGTTTAATTTTGCAATTGGAGCTTGTGGTCTTGGTTTTTAGACTTATTGAGCTTGGATTGAGGGAGGGAGAAATGATGAAAAATCAACGGGGTAGAAAGTTAAGAGCAAATGGCCTGGTGCCGCGTTTGTTTTCCAAGGAAAAAAAAAAAACCAGCAGGAATTAACCGGGGTTTGGAATCCCATCTTGTCAATGGTAGTTCCAGGTTCAGGACCGAGGAGTACAAAGCAGTGCAGGCAACGAAGGGCTGTGCTTTCTAAATCCAACCTGTGCTAGCAGCGAGGGAGAGGCTAACAGGCCAAAGGAAGCACATTCTTGAATTCATGCCCCTGCTTAAATCTGCTTAAAATATTTGCTCTGAATTCCAAAGACATTGCGAGTCTCTGTGCACACAGCGAACGAAGCCAACTGTGTCAGGACGCCGTTACCTGGATAAAACATATTGACTATTTGCTGTTTTCAGGTTAAAATTAAATATAACCGGACAGAGGCCCTACAATAAACTTAGCAGACTTTTAATTGCTGATGCTGTAACGTCTTGCTGGGTTTTGTGTGTGCGAACGGCTGATTTGAATAGGTCAGGGGTAAGAAAGCGAGACTTTCACTCCTTTCGTGCTTATAGCAAGCAGTTCCCCATTGGGTGTTCTTATATTTACATTAATGGGTGCGTTGTCCGGACATGGACGTGTGTGCTGAGCGCTCACACATTTATACGGCAGGATATGTCTGGGGGTGTGTATATATGTATATAGACAAATATAGCAGTAAATAGATGTATACAGATGAAACCACGTGTACTTGTAGAGCCTGTGAGTAGTTACACGTCCTGGGTGCCCTCCTCTAAGGCAAAAAAAGGTGCACCCACCCAACCAGGAAAACTACCCCCCAAAACCAGCGCAGCACTTTTGCACTGGAACAGTTGCGGAGCCTCCTTAGGCTGCACGCAGGACAAAATCTGCTCAAAGCATCTGTTCGCCCTGTTCTGCGGGACCCTATTCATGTCATGGGCCTTTCAGGCGCCAAGATGGATTCATAGGCTGGGTACTATTATTGTGTGTTTTCTCCTAACCTTTCAGGTCAGCTTCCAATAGACAGCTGGAAACGGCCTGTCACGTGGCCTTGGGGTGCCAATGTTCTGCCATAGGGTTGTCAAGACCCTGGTAGCCGGAAAAATCATTTTGGGGAGTCCCAGAGATGCAGAAGACAACATACTACGACAGCTCCACGCTCTTTGGGGGTTACTCCTATGGGAGTGCCAATGGGTTCGGCTACGAGGGTCCCCAGCAGTCCTTCCAGCCGGCCTCTCACGTGGAGAACGACTACCAGAGGTCCGCCTGCTCCCTCCAGTCTCTTGGCAACACAACCCCGCACGCAAAAAGTAAAGACCTCAACGGGAGCTGCATGCGTCCAAGTTTGCCCCAGGAGCACCACCCGCCTCCCCCCGTCTCGCCGCCCCCAAACCCTGCCACCAACAGCACCAGTAGCAACAGCAATAACCAGTCGGGGAGCAGTAAAACTGCCCCCAGCAAAGCCAACCTCAGTGCAAACGCCAGTCTCACCAAGCAGATTTTCCCCTGGATGAAAGAATCGAGGCAAAACTCCAAACAGAAGAACAGCTCCCCCAGCACAGGTACACCGCCCTGCTTTTGTAACCCTCCGCTTTCCTAAACAGCGAGGTAACGAAGCCACCGGCCGGAGCGGTCTTGTTTGGAGGGAGGGGAGAGAGGGAGCGGATCCAGCGAGGATCCTGGTGCTGAGCGTGATCCCAAGACGGCCAGCCGCATGCCCCGGCCAGGCTGAGCGAGCCTTGGCCCGTCCTGCAGCACTGGCTGTGCACACTTGCTTTATTTTAAACGTATCCAGCAGCACCACAGGGAAATATCAACCAGGCGGTTGCACACAGCCGATGTCTGGCTGTGTGGATACAGATCCACGGAAATGTACAGCCACTGCTCGACACAGCGAGGCTAGAGCCGAGCGCTTGTTCTCGTCCCACCTCCCTGCCCCGGGCACAGCAGTAAACACGGTGCTCTGAGCGTATGTGTGCATATAAGGAGCATATGCATAAACATGTGCACATTGCTGTGTGCAGACACGCACGCCTCTAACGTGATGAAGAAAAAAAATCCGTATGGAAATATCACTGCTTTGACAAATACATTTACAGAAACTTTGCAGCGCACACATCGCTGTGTTTATGTATTTTATCTGTTATGTCCATGTTTATCTCACAAAAACGTAGGCACAAATGCGGTTTGGTGTTTAACAATGTACATGCAAATATTTGTGTTACACAAATACAAGACACGCAAGACGTGCGCGAGTGTGTGTGTTCGCACCTCGGCGAACAAAATAGCTCCCAACGCTGACCCGTGTTAGTATTAATTGGCTTTGCAGTGACTGCCCCCCTGCCAAATATTATTTTCTCAAAATTATCTGTTGGAAATAATCGACTCCTAAATAAATGGCCCTGGAATCCTTTTCTACATGACATGATCAAATTTTCATAAACCAGGGGCAGCTTTGGAGAACAGAACTCTTAATAAATGACATGATTATGGAGTGCAGGCTAATGCGAAGGGGTGAGGGAAGGGGGGGTGTCGAACTCTTGTGCCTGTTCCAGGATTTATTAAGAAACGATGCATTCAATTTCTGCATGTAAGTAATTATCTTTTATTTCATTTCGTGACCAGCAGAAACCTGCAGCGGCGAGAAAAGCCCTCCAGGCTCCTCGGCCTCCAAGAGAGCCCGCACAGCCTACACCAGTGCTCAGCTGGTGGAGCTGGAGAAGGAATTCCACTTCAACCGCTACCTGTGCCGGCCCCGGCGCGTGGAGATGGCCAACCTGCTGAATCTCAGCGAGAGGCAGATCAAGATCTGGTTCCAGAACAGGAGGATGAAGTATAAGAAAGATCAGAAGTCAAAAGGCATGGGGTCTTCTTCTGGAGGGCCTTCCCCCACCGGGAGCCCGCCCCAGCCCATGCAATCCTCCGCGGGATTTATGAACGCCTTGCACACCATGAGCAGTAACTATGATGCCCCCTCGCCGCCTTCCTTCAATAAACCCCACCAAAATGCCTATGCCATGTCGACTAACTACCAAAACACCATCAAAGGCTGCCCCTCCCAACAGAAATATGCCAACACGGCCCCCGAGTACGACCCCCACGTCTTACAAGGGAACGGGGTGGCCTACGGGACTCCCAGTATGCAGGGAAGCCCCGTCTATGTTGGAGGTAACTATGTGGATTCTATGCCCGCCTCTGGCCCGTCCCTTTACAGCCTCAATCACCTGCCGCATCACCAGGCTGCCAACATGGACTACAACGGGCCTCCGCAGATGCCCCCGAGCCAGCACCACGGACCGTGTGAGACCCACCCCACCTACACGGACCTTTCCACACACCACGCTTCTTCTCAGGGCAGAATCCAAGAGGCGCCCAAGCTGACCCACCTGTGATAGGGAGCAGGGGCAGGCTCAGGCGAAGCGGATGGGACCCCGCCATGGGGCACGGGAGAGGGGAAGAGGGCAGGGTCGGCTTCAGCAACATTTGTGTTGAGCTATTTTCTTTCTTCCTTTGACAGGACAGTTTCTATCAGGGTGTTGTGCTTGCTATTATTATTTCTGGGTTTTATTAGGCACAACTTCCAACCACGGCAGTACTTACTGCCAAAAGCAGCTCTCTTTTGGAAAAGATATACCTCCTGTGTTTCAACACAAATGCTTCTGAAATGGGTTTGGGGTAGTTTTGCGGGAATCTGGCAGAGTTTAAGCAGCAACATCCTTCATTTCCAAACCAAGTACAGCTCATCATTGATGATTCTCGGACAGCGGAAAGGAGAATACTCAGCCAGCTAAGTCTATGTAAACAGGCACATGTGTATACGTATGCAATCAAAAGAGATTCGCAAGAAAACTACCCTCCTCTCCAACTCCTTCTCAAGAGGAACCTGGCGCTTTCCTTTCCACCCTTCAGAGGAGTTTCGCTGAGTAACTTCCCACCAGTCCCCGCGTAAACTGCAAATGTACAACCTGTGGGATTCACGCTCTTCCCCTCCGGTCCCTGCCTCCCTCTCGAAAATAATGATAATAATAAAAAGTAGAATTAGAGAGGACTTAGTATTGCAAAAGGTTTGTGAAAAAGTTTTTGAAATGCCTGAACCCCCCCAACAACAACAGCAGTCCGAAGAGTGCAAGAACGAGTTGACAGGTCTGAATATTTTCCCACCTTTGCCCCTGATGATGTGAAGTCTCCATACGACAGCGCCGGGGTTTTTTGTTTTGGGGGTATTTTTCTTAGGGTTCCTTAACAGAAAAGCAATCTTAAGACTTGGAAGTCCTACGCTTCTTCCCTCCTCTTCTCTTGACCTTACGTGAAAACAGGGTATATTGAACAAATGGAATGTCCTCCAATCGAAGCAGAAGTGAATGGATCTCTAGTATTTGCTAATGCTTTCTTGTCTGGACATCTTTGTTGCACTTAGAGTTTACATATAATGGGTATAAAAACAACTTTGAAGGGCTTTCGTCCAACTCAGTCGAGATGTCCTTCAATAGGTGTGTGTTCTGGTGAACATTCATATATATTTATTGGTTATAGCCAGTTTAAAATATTTTCCTTTTTTTGTATTATTTATCCCCAATATTATGTATTTATATGAGGAAAAAAGAATCAAATTGTACTTTTTTAGTATTTACTTGTTATAAAGGACATTGTGTTTCCTTGTCATTGTACAACAAGCTTATTTTAGTTATTGTAATTTAGAAAGACCAGTAGTTTTACGTTACCTTCGTACTTATGAATAATGTAATTAGTTCTACTGGAGGCATGAGAGCAGAACCAGACTGTAATTGTATAGTCCTGAATTAGAAGAACTATAGCTAATCCCTCCCTCCCACCTCACCCCTCCTCTTTGGAGAGCTTTCTTTGTTCTTATGGTAGTTATTTTATTTCCTTGCTTAAGGGTTGTCTGTTGAACAATTCTTGAATAAACTTTCTGTTCTCAATTTTACCTTGTCCTATCAGTCGGCTTTAAAGGCAAAAATAAACCACGTCTGGGTAGAAACAGCGAAGAGGAGGCAGGAGAGGGACCGCTCGGAACGTTCCGGCCGGGGGGATTCACGGCTGCGTCCCCCTCTGGGGTGAAACCCCGGGGGTTCGGGCCAGGAGCGGCCGCGCCGCCCCCTCCGCGCCCCGCTCCGCGCCCGCGGCCACAAAGGGGGGGGTCACGTGGCGCCGGGGCCGGGCTGCCATTGGGCCGCAAATGAAAACAAAGGAAAAGGATTTTAAAAAAAAAAAAAAAAAAAAAAAAAAAAGCAAGCCCCAGAGTTTCCATGCGGGAACCTTTACAGTGAAGAGAAATTAAATTACTTATTATAAATAATGGTTATTAAAATGCACTCACATGTGCACACACATGCACACACACACGTGCACATGCGTCCACACGTACATGTGCACAGGCACGCACACATACACCCACCTACACCCCCTCAGACGGACACACACGTCTAAAATTCGTATTAAAAGGAGGAAAAAGCCGTTGCCAAAGGTGACATTATCAGTGTGAGCCAAAGGGAGAAGAACCCTTTGCCAGCAGCAAAAGCAGACGGGATAATGCCGTGAATAATTTGCCTTTTACGCTCTAAAGCCCTAAGAAAACTTATATTAAAGCAGCGAGGGCAAATAAAAGTTTTATGGTTTGGGGAATGGTGTGAAGTGCTTGCCAGGCTCAAAACGCTCCATTTCTGTGGCCGCTGAGGGGAAGGTCCCTCTGGAGCAGAGGAGAGGGGGATCTGGATCGCGGCCGGGTGAAAAGGCTGTAAAAGGTACCAAAAAAAGAGCTGGGCTGTAGAAACCGGGGGTGGGTGGGTGTCCCCCCGTGTTTTCTACACCTGCGGGCACAGCTGGAGCCACCCGTAGGTGCCTGGATAAACCCACACGGATAACACAGTGGAGCGGAGAGAGCTTCCCATGAGCGATGAGCTCTCCATCCCCGCTCTCTCTTAATAAATGAAGTTCCAGGTTAATAATTTCAACCTTCATGCAATCATAAATAACGGGGTAAGGGAGAGACAGGCCTTGGTCTTCTCCCCCAGCTGGGCTGGGCTCTGCCTGGCCATGCAGAGAGTCATTTACCGGCCGGGGATACTGGAACTTAAAAGCAGAAAGGCGTGCAGGCTCCGACCGGGGTGGGCGCAGTCCTTGGGTTGGTCGTTGGCTCTTCCCCCCCCGCCATGGAATATATTTTTCCGTCTCGCCTCCCCGTCGCCATGTTGTGTAGGGATTCCCAGGAATTAGTTAAAATCGGGGAAAAGAAGGCAATCCCGAGGCTCAGAATACAGCAGCTCTCCGTGTCTCTTTGGGTTCCCTCTCCTACAACTCCTCACAACCGCGGTTTAATTTGTGCCCTGGTATTAAAGCAGCAGGCCCAGGGTTGTCTTAAAATTACCACATTTCTCCATCGTTCACTAACCCCAGGAATTTACTCCTATAAGGTGATACCTTTCCCCTTGAGTAGGAGGATTTTTTTCCTTTGTGCCTCCATGTGGTGGGAAAAATCCCCCTTCCCCCAAGAGGTTCTTTATTTTCTTTTTTTCTTTTTTTTTTTCCCTTGCAACTTCAGCGTCAGCAAAAGCAGCGACAACAGTTGGGAGAAGCTGCAAGGAGTTTTCTTTCGCATCCCAAACTCTTTTGCTGCATCCCAGCTCCCCAGCGAACCGCCCCACCCCTCAAAGAGCGGGGAGGAACCGGCAGCCTCATGACAAAGCCCGAGACCCCCAAAATGCCACTTTAATCCAAACAAGTAAGAAATGATTGAAACAGAACTATTAATTTTTACATCAGTCCTGATCTGCCAGGATTAAGTAGGTTGATGCTGATTTTGATGAGCGCATTCACAGACAAGAGAATTTTAGGGAAATTCTCCCTTCAAACCAGCTGCGTTTTGTAAATACTTTTAAAAATTATTATTATTTTCTTTACCCTTTGCTAAACTGCGCTTCAGCTTCGCCTTTCGATTTGTTCTGTGTTTCTCAGAAACTCTTGCCACCCACACAGATGCTTGAACTGACAAAAGTTTCCAGGCTTCTCCCCGCGTGAATGCAGCCTCCCAGTCCCTCTCTGCTGCAAAATGGGAGAAATGGAGCTTGAACAAACAAACTACAAACCCACCACGTTTCCATTCTGCAGCAGGCAGCTTCTTATTTCATTTGCCCCGACATTTTTACTTTCTAGAATATCCGAATTCAGGCCCCGGGGTTCAGCTTTTAAAATCTTTCTTGGTTTAAGTAACTCTTTAGCAAAAGCCGGATTTCTTTGCTCAGTGAGTTAGGCCGAGCTGTCAAAAGTCTTTCGAGAAAAAGATTGATGGTTTCTCTCTTCTCTTTGGTTTGTGTGGACCCGGGCACTTGAAAAAGAAAAAAAAAACAAACCCCAAAATCTTTCTGGGAAATGACTTTTCATGTCATTTATTTATTTAGTAAACTCTGGAAGTGATGCTGTTTATTGGCAGTGGGGGGCAAAAAGAGATGGGAAGGAAGAAATGGGATTTCAAAGATACCCGTGACCTTAAAACGTGTTTGGCCTTTAAGGGAAGTGCAAGGGGTCCATTAAGTCTGGCGCTTGAAGCAGAGGGATTATACTATTGCTTTAGAAGTCATTTCACCAGGTACCTCGGGCCGGGCTGGCTGTACTTGACGTGAAAGCTCACTTGAATTCCTAAGTGCTCGTACCCGGCCCCGACACAAACCTCCGGCCAAACCCTCCTGCTGCTCTGAACTTCCCAAGTGCTGCGGTACAGACTGGAGATGCGAACCCTTCGACGGCAGCCCCTCCCTGCCAGAGCCCAGCTCCCAGCGGTTCGAGCTGCGGGGCCCCGGCTGCCGGCGGCCACCTCGGGGGGGGACGAAGCCCCCTTTCCCACGCCTGGTTTCTCCCAGCTCCCCTCCCTCCCCCGGGGGTACAAACTCTCGGGAGCTCAGCGAGGGCAGTTGGAGCTGCACAGCACAGGCAGGGCAGGCAGGACCAGGCAGGACCAGGCAGGGCGGGCAACACCTGGCAGGGCAGGCAGGACCAGGCAGCGCAGGCAGCGCAGGCAGCGCAGGCAGGACCAGGCAGCGCAGGCAGCGCAGGCAGGGCAGGCAGGGCAGGCAGGACCAGGCAGGGCAGGCAGGGCAGGCAGCGCAGGCAGGACCAGGCAGCGCAGGCAGCGCAGGCAGCGCAGGCAGGACCAGGCAGGACAGGCAGCGCAGGCAGGACCAGGCAGGGCAGGCAGGGCAGGCAGGGCAGGCAGGACCAGGCAGGACCAGGCAGGACCAGGCAGGGCAGGCAGCGCAGGCAGGACCAGGCAGGGCAGGCAGCGCAGGCAGGGCAGGCAGCGCAGGCAGGGCAGGCAGGACCAGGCAGCGCAGGCAGGGCAGGCAGGGCAGGCAGGGCAGGCAGCGCAGGCAGGACCAGGCAGGGCAGGCAGCAGGTCCCTCCCTGCCCACAGCCCCCCAGCCCCGGCAGCCCGCGGCCGGCCGAGGACGGATGGCGGCCGGGGGAAGAGGGTGGGTGGAGGCTTTTCTGGGGATCTTCTCTCGCCCCTTTTTTTTTTTTTTTTTTAAATCAATTAAAGAAAATAATGCTTTCTGTTTGCCACCAGGCCCCGCCTGCCATTGGCCAGGTCCGGCCACGTGACCAGGAATTGGCTGCAATTTCGCCCCAGTCTCGAGTTTAATAGAGCAAGGTCCCCATACGCCTGTATTATCAGCAATATAACAATTATAAAAAGCCCGAGAACCATCATCATCACTGCCATAAAAACTGAGGCCCTCAGATTTCTTTCCCTCCTCCTCCCTCTCCCCCCTCCCGCTTTTTAAACCCTGGGCCCTGGAAAAGCCATGAATTTTGAATTTGAGAGGGAGATCGGGTTTATAAATAGCCAGCCTTCGCTCGCAGAGTGCCTGACGTCTCTTCCCGCTGTCCTGGAGACATTTCAAACTTCATCAATCAAGGACTCGACATTAATTCCTCCTCCTTTTCAGCAGACCGTCCTCAGCCTGAATCCTTGTTCCAGCAGCCAGGCAAGACCGAGGAGCCAAAAAAGAGCATCTCATGGCCTGCTCCAGCTCCAGCCCCAGCCTCCGGCACCGCCCGGCCCCTTGGCAGCGGAGTTCCCCTGGATGAAGGAGAAGAAATCCTCCAAGAAAGCTACCCAGGCTCCATCCTCTTCTTCCTCTGCTTCCCCCCCATCATCTTCCTCGGTGCCGGTCCCTGCCGCAGGATCTCCTGCAGGTTCGTATAATGAGGGGGTGAGAGGGTGTTCGCTGAAATCGGAGAGGATCCGAATAATAAACAATCCCCCCCCCGCCCCGCTTCAGAGCAGCCCTTCCCCAGCCCCCCCTCCCCAACCAGACTTTGCCCCGCACCTCCCCCGAAACTGAGTCACGCAATAAAATACACCGCAGCAATGTACACTGCCGGGGGTGTGTGTGTGTGTGTGGATTCTCCCGCCTCCTCCCCCCGCAAATAAAAGACCAAATTGCTGTAACTTCGGTGAAAGCGAACAGGGAGAGTGGGCCGGGGGAGCCGGGCTCATTATTAGCTCCGGCGGGGGGACCTGGCAGCTCCATTTGCCTGATTTTCCCTCCCAGCCCTGAATTTTTTTTTTTTTTTTTACAGCCTACAGGAGAAAAAGAAAAAACCACCCACCAAACAAAAAAACCCCAAACCACAACAAAACCCGAAAGAAGAGCGGAGGGGGGAAAGAAAGACGGGGGGTGGGGGTAACGCGGGGGCTGCTGCCAGCAGGATGGGGAGGCGGAAAGAGCGAGAGCAGGGCTTAAGCGTCCAGCACTGTGGGGAGAGCCAGCTCCGCACTGCAAAATAAAATAAATACATCCCTCAGTCCTCCCCCGGCCCCCCCGGAAAGCCACGGCAGCTCTCCGAGGAGCCCCTTGGCTGGGGAGCTCAGCAGCCCTGGCCAGGGACCCTCCTTCCCCCGGGACAAAATGGTTAAGGCACAATTCCCTGTTTCAGTGTTCTAGGGGCACCGTTCAGGTAAATGCTCGGCGGCAGAAGGGCGGACACCGGAGCTCATTGGCCGGATAATCCAGGAATAATGAAATCAAAGCCCCGCAGCCTCGATCCCCGAACCCCCGGCAAAGGGGGGGGGGGGGGGGGGAAGGGGAGGAATGGGTGGAAATTCCCCTTATCCGCGAGGGTGGCGGAGAAGGCAGGTCTCTAAAGAGAGAGGCCAGGGAGCAAAATCCCTTTTCCTTCTTGGGGCAGAGGGACCGGAGCGTGATTTCCAGCTCTCTGCCACGGTGGGAAGAGTTTAATTCAAGGTTTATTTTCTCCCGTAGCGGCTTCACCCCCACCTCGTGCCCGTTAGTGCGGGGCACCGCTCTGCCCTGCCTGCAACAGGGAGGGGACGGACCCAGCCCCTCCACTTGCCCCCGCTCCCCCTCTTTGCAACGTGCTCTTTTCTCTGTGTTTAAGACACCCCGGGGCTGGCGGACACCAGCGGCTCCAGGAGGCTCCGGACCGCGTACACCAACACGCAGCTGCTGGAGCTGGAGAAGGAATTTCACTTCAACAAATACCTCTGCAGGCCCCGGCGGGTGGAGATCGCGGCTCTGCTCGACCTCACCGAGCGGCAAGTCAAGGTCTGGTTCCAGAACCGCCGGATGAAGCACAAGAGGCAAACCCAGTACAAAGAAAACCCCGACGGCGATCTCGCCTACCCCAACCTGGACGACGGCAGCGACCCCGCGGAGGAGCCTGAGGAGAGCCCGGCTTTCGGGAGGGCTCCGGAGCCCGCCGGGCCCTACCAAAGCGAGGAGCCGGGCAGCGAGGAGCCCGGCAGCCCGCGGTTCGCGGCGGAGCGGGCGGCCGCCGGGGAGCACGGCGGCGCCGCCGGCCCCTCGGACCGCGGCTACCCCGAGAGCCAGGACTCGCCTTTGCTGCCAGAGCTGAGCATCTTCTCGGCAGAGTCTTGCCTGCAGCTCTCGGAGGGGCTTTCCCCCAGCCTCCAGGGCTCCCTGGAGAGCCCCGTCCACTTCTCCGAGGAAGACCTGGACTTTTTTACAAGCGCACTTTGTACTATAGATTTACAACATTTCAATTTCCAATAGCCGCTCCCTTCGTCGTTTCTGCCCCTTCCAGGCGCACCAGCCCCATCCCGAGCCGCTGCCAGCTCCCCCCAGTCTCCTGTAAGACGAGGGTGGGGGGGCACCCCAAAAATAAACCCAAGCCATCGCTCATTCAATCACCTGATCCCTCCCCCCCAACACTTCCTTTTAAAGCTCCTCACACTGTGAGACCCGAATCACCCTCCCGATATTTATTCTAGAAGGCTCACATGAAAGAACAGCCAGAGTTTTGGTAAATGCAGGTATTTAATTATAGTTTTAATTTTTCCTTATTTATTTTAAAGAAAGCGCCCGGTGGTTCTCATGCGCGACAGAGATGTCAGACCCCAAGAGAAAACATTTGTAAATCCTTCAAACGTCTTTCTCAGGAATCAGAACGAGACTTTTAGATTTCTTAATAAAATAAAATTAAAAAAAAAATCAGAGGAATTTTCCTTCCTCTTTTTACGTTTTAGATGTAGACTATTTATTAAAATCCTTTAATAGTAAATGGCAAATTATTTATTGTACATTATTTTCATAGAGTAAATAAATGTCTTTATAAAACCCAGAAACGTGTGTTACTAGGTATTTCATTTTAAAATGTGCTGGGTTTTTCGTCTAACCCCCTCGCCTTGCTCTCTCCTGCGCTGCAGCAATGCTGCCCGAACCTCCCCGTGCGCATGGAGTGGGGAGACAAAAGGAATTGCTCCCAACTCACATTTCGAGAGGCTTCGCGAGTGAGAAATACTCGCTGTTTGTTTGCGTTTTCCTTGAGCTCGGGTTTTATTCCTTTCATTTCTCACCAAATCAACGCCGGACATTTGTTTCCAATTTTAACATTCGCGGGTCTATTTTTGTAACCGAAAATCCTCCCCCCCCGTAAGGAAATCGCTGGATAAAGGGATGGAAAAGCGACACAAAGGCAGCGCTCGGAGGGGCGCCGGGCCGCGCCGGGGGCCGCGGCCGCTCCGCGGAGCCCCCGCACATTCCTGGGGGCTGGCGGGGGCCGCGCAGTTCCCCGCGGCGACCCCCCCTTTCTCCCACCGCCCGGCCTGGCAAGGCGAGGGCTGCTTCAGCCCGCTCCTCCTCCTCTCCTCTCCGCAGAAAACCCAGACGGGCCACACCGCAACTGTCGGTGTTTTAAACGTCCCGGACTAATAATAATAATGATAATGATAATGATAATAATAATAATAATAATAATAATAATAATAATAAAATAAAGGCGGAAAGGGACGATTTTGAGTAAGTGCAAAAAATCCGCCCTGGGAGGGTGGTGCGTGCCGGCGTTTTGATCAACAAATAAATGTTGGAGGAGAAAGGGATTAGCTGAAAGGGGCCTTTCTTTCTCCCTCTGCGCTTTTCCAGCAGCACAAACCAGAACCCTCCCGAGCTGGTCACTCCTGCTCTCCTCCCCCGGCGGTTCGTGCCGCTCGGCCCCTGCTCGCGGATCCCTTTAGGAAAGCTTTTCCCGCACCATGTAGTTTTAAATACAAAACTCATATATCAGGGAGGGGGAGGCGGGGGGTGGGGTGGGGGAGGCTTATGAATGAAAAAGGGTCAGCGCAGGAATCAATCGCGGTGACACCCCAAATAAATCATATTACGTCTTTGCTAAGTCATGGGGGTTTCCTCAGCCACGGCAGAAATTCGGTAGGCGTTCAAGCGGGGTTGTGCGAAAGTACCGCGGAAAGGCGAGCCCGGGGGGGGTGGGGGCGGTGTAGGGCCGGGGGTGGGGTGGACCCCGCGGAGGCGACCTTAAAATGGCGCGGGGAGGCGCGGAGAGGAGCGGAGCAGCCGAGCTGCTACCAACCCCTTTATCAAGGGTTAGGGCAAGGAAAGGCGCAGCCCGGGCCGGCTCCTCCGGGCACCCCCCGGCCTTCGGGGGCTCTCCCCCGGGGCTGCCGTCTCCCCTCGCAGAGAGCCGGGCCCTTGTCTGGTTTGCTGGGTGCAGGGAGGTTGCAGGGGTGCTGTCATCCCCCCCAACCCCCCCAGTCCCCGGCGAGCATGGGGAGTCCGGGAAACCTCCACGTGGTCGCCCGGAATTTTATTTCGGATTAGGAGCATCAGAGCCGGCCTTGCTTTCTACTCTGGGCCGTAAAAAGAAATAAAATGAGATAAAGCAAGCCCTCGACAGATGTTTTCGAAATTGCTGTTCGCAGATCTGGATTATCTCTTCCCGCTCTAACAAAGGAGGGTTGATTTTACGGCTACCTTTTTATTCATAATAATATCGGCAGGCTCTTTCCCCACCGAACGAGCAGACGTCTCAAACCTTCCAGCATCTCGCTCAGGGAAGGAGTACCTATATTGAAAGTCGAAGTAGCTGGCAATTAAAATATGCAAGTGAGCATTACTTAACCCCTTCCCATAAATAAAAGGCAGCGCCTGGTGCAGCCTGCGCTGCCCGCAGACGAGGTGCCTTCGCCTGGGAGTCATCGCCCCCCCCGCACCGCGCTGCTCTCTCTCAGCGGCTCCTCTCCCTCTCAAAGTCCCAGAGCCACGCGGGCGGGGGCAAAGGAAAGCCCAGGCACAGCCCAAGTACCACAGAAGGCTATTCATTATCTCTAAGTTTATTTAATATCTCCAGCTTCTGGAACATACTCAGCGGCTGCGTTGGCACTGCCAGACGTTGTCTATCAAAGCGCCATTTGTTCCAGTGCTTTACATATTTCCCCTCTCGCCTCCTCCCCCTCGTAAGCCTGAATACAGGCTTGTTGGGGGACGGCTGGAGCGGGCAATCAGATGGTCGGGGCTGGCCCACGCCAAGAGCTCCGGGCCGGGGCGGCAGCGCCGGGCTCGCAGAGGCGGGGGCCCCTGCCCGCTCCCGGGGTCACTCAGCCCTGGCTGGTTCCCGGGGCCGCTCGACGCTGCCCGATCCCGGGGCCATTCAGCCCTGCTCTATCCCCGGGGCCGCTCGGTACCGTCCTGGACCGGACCATGGGGCTGCACATCCCCTTGGCCTCTCCAGAGAGAGGAGCTGCTTATTCAGCTTAAAAATAAGTGCCCAGAGCTAGATCTCTCCGCAGATCGGTCTTGCAGCGGATTTCCACGAACACACACGCCCTTTCCGTGGGGAAGGAAGGAGGGGAAGGGAGAGGCGGAGAGGAGGGGACAAGAGGGGGCACCGTCCTCCGCAGGCCCCCTTGCGCGGGGCTGGGAGCGGGCGGCCTTCCCCCGCCACACGGCGGAGGCAGCGCCGGGGTGGGACGGGGGCGGGGAAAGGGTTTCCACGAACCCCCCAACGTAAACCCTGACACCTTATCAATACAAATCTCTAACGAGGGCCCTGCTGCAGATCATAATGACTTCTCAAAGTTGCTGCAGGTCTAGCAGGCATGCCAGTCACAGCCACAGATCAATTCTACACCCACGGAAAGTGACTTAATAAATGGAAGCTCGCCAGTTATTATCCTTGCTAACAGCAGGCCCCTTCTTATTTGTCCTAATTAGCAAGACTGAAATGTCGGAGGAAAGAAGGGGAATATTCAATAAAATCTAAATTATTGAATGACTGTAAGATTTCGCCATTAGTTCAGCCATTCTTTACCTTCTTCAAAATGTCAAACAAATGGGGAGTGCATATTTGCAACCCTGCCCTTCTGTTCTGTGCAACTGGAGGGCATATATTAAGCATATTAAGTGTATTCAGCTCTTGATCGTTGTCAAAACACTGCAATTGCCTCACGAATATTAACCTAGAAATATGCAAATGAGATACGCTCGCACTTCTTATAGGGATGCTAAAGTAATATTTGTCTTGTGCTGATCTAGTCTGGGGATGTGTTTGCTAAAGAGCTACTCGAAGCCCCGAAGATGTTGAAACGACCCATTAGGGCCATGGGAAGGCTTAAGGCGTGAAACCTTCTGTGAAGGAAACGAGGCAGCGAGGCAGGAGTTCGAGGGGTGAGGTGGGAAGAGTTCATCTTTCCCGGGGAATCACTCCCACCTTCCTCCCGAACTGCCGGTGCCAGGCTCCGGTTTTCCGGCAATATCCCTCCAGTGACCATTTTCTAAGTTGAGCTGTCACATCCTTTTCCAGCGCTTAACCGCATCCCAGAGCTCCGTGGCCGGAGCTTGAGGAACGCTCCTGATGCTCCACCACCCTCAAAGGAAGGAGCTGGCAGAGGGAACCACCTTCTGCTCGCCATTCTGGCACCTCCCGCTTCTAATCCCAGCTTCGCCGGTTATTGTTTTTTTTCCGTCTTTATTTACATCGAAAGGGAAAATACCGAGTGCCGGGGCTGGAGAAACTAATTTAAGACTCGCTGCTGTTCGTCCAGGGGACTCTAGCTCCCGGTTCCAGCGGGATGCTGCTTGAACTAACGCTGGTTGATACTAATAACGCTCAGCTACTAATATTAGAAACACTGACGAAGTTGTTAATCAGTTCATGCACTTATTAAAGGGCGGGTTTAGGTGGAACCAGTCCTCGCTGGGCCTGCCAAAGGCTGGATCTGAATGAAACGCGGAGGGTTTGGGACGTCCCGGGTTCAGCCCCGGCCCTGGAGCTGCCCGAGGCCGGCGCTGAGCCCAGCCCCAGCCGGGTGCGGGCAAGGGTCGCTCGGGATGGCCGAGCTGCCCTGGGGGAAGGCAAGGACCGCCTGGAGCGGGGCTATGCCGGGGTGAGGGGCCCGAAGGGTCTGTCCGCAGAGAGGAAGAGCAGCTGTAGCCAGGAGCAGCAGGTACAGACCTCACCGAGTAGAAAGGTTTAAATGAGCCTCATTAGTGAGACGACCCGGCTTACAGACACACCTCTGCGCTGCGGACACTTAGAAAGAGCCGATGCGATTCCCAGGGAAAGAGGAGAGGTTCCCCAGAGGCATCGGAGGAGGAATTCGATCCCTTCGGCGGAGGAGGAGGCAGCATTTGAGGGGTCTGTGCCACCCTGAAAAGGAAAAGTATCGAAACAGGCATTTCTCACCCAAATCTTCCACGCAGAGTGTTGGTCAGGAGGCCGAGAACACAACACATGCCCCTCTCCCCCGCTAAGGGGGGGGTCCCACCCCCACCCACCCCTCCGGGGGACGCTGGCTACCTGTGGACCGTCACTGTCCAGGGAGTCTCATGGCATCGTGCTGGAGCTGGGCACGGTGCCGGTCCTCACCACGACCCTGCTCCCGCGAGCAGCAGATAAGAGTTATTTTATCTTATCTTAATTGTCTCGTACTTATTCTGCAGCTCGGAGATAGCCCGGTCTAAGAGGATTCCTTCTGCGTTTCTTCGGATTCCCAAACTCTGAAGCTTTTTTTTTTTTTTTTTTTTCCATTTTATTGTTCTTCTCCACTTTCTAGCCCCAAACATAGCTTAGCAGGCTGTGATGCAACGAAGACACACGCCGGGGCCATAAATTTCTCTGGCAATTTCTAGGGACAAGCCCTTTTTGGTGATAACGAAGTCCGCAGCCAAACACGCACCCCCAGCGTCAGCGCTTCTGCTTATAAATCACCCCGCCCGGAGCCAGCAGTGACATTTCTTAGGCACAACACAAATTTTTTGCGCAGAGAGTTATATTTAACTCCAAAACGAAGCATCTGAAGCCTCGGAGCGCTCTGGAGCCTTTAGAAATGCCTCATTCCTCCTGTGTCGCCTGCACCGAAAACTGTCTGGGGTGAAGATTTTTTACAAGAAGGGTTCCAAAAAACCGCCTTCAGAAGGGCCCGATCCTCCATGTCAGGAGAGTTGTTTGAAAGTAAACAAACCATCTCGAAGGGAAGGGCGAAATCTCCCTTCCTCTCCCCCCTCCCCGCAGCCCCGAGTTTCTCGGAGCCGCTTTATGCCGCTCGAAGGGGGAAACGACCCTCAAGAGCAGGTTTATTTTAACGAGGTGTCTCCGTCGGGTTGGACTAAAGGGAGTGGCCTTCCCTAGGGAGCCAAACGCCCCATCTTGCTAATTTAGCGAGGGGATGTGGGGATGCTCCCACCCGATGAGCTGCCCCCGGGGGTTTGTCACACCGCATCCCTCTGCCCGGGGGTGGATGGAGGGGCCAAGGGCGCGAGATGCCGTCGGTGGGCATGAGAGGTGCCCCGCCACCAAGAGCTCTGGGCAAAAACGGTGTTATGATGCTGCTGACATAATTTCCTCTGTGCCCATCACATAAAGGCGGGGGGTCAGCCCGGATCAGCCCTGGGGGAGTGGGAAGCAGCTCCGTGCCGAGCGCTGCACCCCCAGTGCCGTGCAGAACTGGAGCAGCAGGCACGGAAGGGATGTCCTCTGCTCCCAGGGACCAGCCGCCTCCGCTCCTGGACAGCACAGGTTCTTCCTCCAGGAATCAAAGAGCTAAATATTCCCCGCTCACCTTCTACCCTCATCCATCCCCAGAGATTTTGTTTTAATCCTGTTGAGTGAAAGACAGCGGCCTCCCCAAAACGGTGCCGTCTGTGGTTTAGGGGGAATGAATAATTAATAATTACTCTCTCCCTCAATACGTAAGTGAAAACCAGTAATGAATATAATGAAAGGTAAGTAGTTATTCGGGGAGGGTGTAGGACAGAGCTCTGATAACTCGAGTATCTCCACCTACACCTTTCCTTTGACCACCTTCCGCCCCCCAACTCCTCATAAATGTTTTAAATAAATCAATGTGTAAGGGATAGAATTAGGCTCAGCCGTCGACTGGTTGCTAACCAATATTTCTTTTGCCTCCAGGTTGTGAAGGTCTGCCCCGAAACTGGATCTTGTACCTTCTCCATGAGGGGAATTAAACCCAACGATAATAATTGCAGCAGTGATTTGATATCGGATCCAGAGCAAGGGGCTAAGCGGGGAATTTGGGAAAGCGATTCCCACTCAGTGTGCCTGTGGCTTCCGAAAATACCGCCCAGTCGCCACAAGAGACACAAGCCGTTTGGGGGAAGACCATGTCGCTTTGTGAAGCAAGACGGAGCCGAGGGGCAGCGTGGGCTGGAGCGCAGCCACCCCGGCACCCTGCCTGGGCCCGGCAGCGCCGGGAAGGGGTGCCCAGGGCATCCCCGGGGTGCTGGGCCCGGGCAGGGGGTGGGACAGGGACCCCAGCACCCACAGGTAAGAAGCGAGGGGCCTGAGCAGGCTGCAGAGAGGAGCAGATGGTGAGTGGCCCCGCAGAGCCCGGGGGCAGGGAGGCAGCGGCCCCTTTCTGGGAGAAAACCGGCTCCGACTCCCCATCTTTCGCGACCTGACAGTTACCCCCACCGAGGGGGGGGGGGGGAAAAAGGCGTTTGCCAAAGTGACTTCAGCTCCGCACATCCTCTCCTCGGCTCTATCTTCACTTTCACACATCCATCTCACCAGTATCTTCACTTTCCCCCCCCAAGCTGGGGCTGGAGTGGCTCCAGGAGCCCGAGGACCGCACGTCATGGGATGTTTGCTGCGTTCCAGGGCTAAAATTGTAATCCTCTCCTATCCCGGTTTTCCATCTATCAAAGAAACGCTGTGCCTTCACCCCAGAGGTGCCTTAGCTCTGAACTTCGGTTTAGCCTTCGCTGAGAGGAGATGTCGAGCAGGACTTTCCCCCCGTAACCCGGCAGCACTGAGCACTCGGAGCTAAGGCGGAAACTCCAGAAGGCAGCTGTATTTTAACGACATGAAGCATCCCCTTAATGTACCAGTGGAGTGAGATCACGGTGGAAAATTATCAGACAACACGAAACAATTGATTCGAGGATGAAATAAACATCTATCCTTTTCTTTTTTTCATTTTACACCCATAAATCACCCGTTGTAAGCATCGTTTAGATAGAACACATTCATTTAAACGCGAGTGCAGCATAATATAAAAAGCACTCCTGGAATCAAATTAGAAACCGATTTCTCTTGCAAGGGGAATGACATGAGAGTTGCTTTGAATCTTTATAATCACTTCCCGTTGTTTTATGCAAAAAAGGAAGTAGCGAGTTGCAAAGAACATTTGTAACCGAAAAGATTTTTCTTCCTGAATATCTCAGCATCAGCAAAGTCGGCAGAATAAATGAATAAATAGACACGCAGCTCTGGAAATAGTTTTCTCCTTATTCTTTTCATCAAAGGACGAGAGCTGTAATTGGCTAAAGCCCACGTTTTCTCAGGAGGTGATGTAAAGGAGGGAGGGAGGTTGATGCCACGGCTGCCTGTGTTGCAGTTTCTTAACAAATGTTGCCCCAACGTGTTGCATCAGCCAAACTCACCAACCAAGGGACGTGTTTATGCCTTTCAAAGTGAACTTTTGGCCTGGAGGGAAGAAAAAAGAGCCCTCCTGGTTCTTCTTAGAGGCTGAATAACCAGTAAATATCCTGACAAGTAACAAATGACTGTGGGCGTCATATTGTTGGGTGCTCTTGTCTCCCTTCTGCTAACAAGTAAATAAATGTTGCCTACCTATGTTTCCATTCTCTGAGCAGTGGAGTGGTCGGCCTGGAGTCAGTGTCTTTCCACCTACTCATCAGCTGGACTCTGCTAGGGGAGAGACCCAGTGTGACAGCAGATTCGGGGAGAGATCAAACCAGGTTTGCCATGGAACAGCAGGGCTTGATGTTCCAGCACTGGGTAAAGCCCTTAAATCCTCTCCTGTTTCCAGTAGTAAATGTGTAGGTGCCTGGGTGAGCGGAGGGACAGGAAGACACGTAGATGGACACATGGATCATTTTTAGTTCCATTCCTCTAATTGCTTGGCTGGGCATGGTATTTCTCCAACAAAAGACATTCTGTCTTCCTAACTTTATTTCGTTGTCTCATTAGAATATTGATTTAATTACGTTGCTTTTACCCACACTGGCCCTAGACACAAAGCCGGTGTGGCAAAATTAGAGCACATGGAGAGTATTTTTCTTCGGAGCTTTAGACTCCTCCATCCAGAGAAGGCCAAACTTCGAGGGAGAAGTTTCGAAATGAAGAAAAGAGCATCCTTTTATGCCTGGGGGGCAGAGCAGCCAGACCTCCCTACGTCTTTCCCCTCTGTCTTTCTTGTACTCAAATGGAGCCAGAGTTGGGGCAAACCTTTTTAAGTTGGGGCAAACCTTTTTAAGTTGGGGCAAGGGGAAGTTCTACTGAAATTGGCTACTGGCATAACTTGGGGGCCTTTTTAGCACTTAAAACAGTCGTGGATAATTCTAATTCTTCCCCCCAGCCCCTCCACCTCCCCGCACCCCACCTCCCTCCTCTCTTTTAAGGTCTTTGAGGAAAGATTTTGACGTATTCGTGTTGTTATCAGATTGATGGGCAGGGTTTGATTGAAACCCCTTTGTCATGCAAATGTCAGGCCCTTGATGGATGAGCTCAGAGATGTGACAAACTTCAAGAGCCCCTCGCTCATTGGGCTGGGGCCGGACTACGTGGTCGCCTCCCCCTGCCCCCACCCCGGCCCCGTCGAAGGCTGCGGGGTTCGAGGGCCAGCGATGCATGGAAGGAAGTTTTACAGCTTTGACATACTATCTAAAGGTTGTAGGGCAGGCGGAATCCCCCCCAAAACAGGCTGACCCTCCTCCATCAGTGGCAGATGGACAATACTAGGATGAACTCCTTCTTAGAGTATGCAATTTGTAACCGTGGGACGGGCGCCTACCACCATTTAGAGCAGAGCTCCCTTTCCTTCCCCTCCTGCTCAGGTAGTCCCGGCAGTGACACTTTTCACGGCGACGGCCGCTTTGGCGCGGGGGGGAGCGCGGCCGCAGCCGCCCATCTCCCCCAGCAGAGCCCCGGCTACCCCCCTCCCTCCTCCGGCCGCCCCGGCCCCTTCGCGGGCTCTGCCCCGGCCGCCGGGTACCCAGCCCAAACCTGCGGCCCCAGCTACGGGCACCACCAGCTCTACCTCGGGCAGCAGGACGCGGACGGGGCGTACTTCCAGGCGGCCGGGTACTCTGCCAGCGCGGGATCCAACCTCGGCTCCTTGGCCGAGAGCTACTGCGGGGCGGTGACAGCCGCAGGGCAGTACCAGCAGCAACACCTTTACGGGCAGGAGCAGCCCGGCTACTTGCCCGGCGTTTACAGCAACCTCTCGCCTTCGTTAAACGAGGACAAAGACGCTGCGTGCCCCTCCGAGCCGTGCCCCAGCGCCACGCAGACCTTCGACTGGATGAGAGTGAAGAGGAACCCGCCCAAGACAGGTGAGTTTGGGGAGCGCAGAGCTGGGCGAGGATGGTCCCCATCATGGGGAGGAGGGAGGCAGGGGGCATCTCCCCAGCTCTCCACGGAAAGGTTGCCTTCCCCGGGGTCTCTACCCGGGATAACTGGGCTCATCTTCCAGGGGAACACGGATTTGGTTTGCTTTTGGGTTTGGGGGCCTTTTTTTTTTTCAAACACCAGCTCAGCTCCGCGGAAAAGCCAGCTAGAGATTTTCCAGACACATCTGATGGAGGGGCCCTGAGCTCTGTTTCCCGCAGGCCCAATGCGATTTAAGCCCAGCTCGGAATAGGAAACGCTCCGGGCTTCCTGCTTCTCCCACAGTTGTGACTTCCATCTCCCCTATTGTTCAACTTCCTTCTCCACGATCTTAAATCACACTCTTCCGTCCTCCTCCCCCCATCACCACCCTCGCCCTCCCCTTTCACTCCCACGCACGGTTAAGTCTCATGGCAGTTTGCAGGGAACTGGAGGGAAGGGTCGCACGGGAAGGGGCAGCTCTTCAGAGCCCGGGCTCTGTCCCTCCAGGCTGTATCCCCGGGCTGGGAAGCCGAGGATGGCTGAAGGTGCGGGAGGGAGCACAAAGCTCCGGGCGGTGGAGGGACCGAATGCCCAGGAGCGGAGGGGGAATGTGGGGAGAGCCGGCACCCGCAGCCCTCCCCGCCCCAGCGAGGGAATTGCTGTGGCTGCTCCTGCCCTGTTGGTGTTTGCTCGTTAACAGCTAAAGGGTCGGAGTACGGACTGCTGGGCCAGCCCAACACCATCCGCACCAACTTCACCACCAAGCAGCTGACGGAGCTGGAGAAGGAGTTTCACTTTAACAAGTACCTCACCCGGGCCCGGCGGGTGGAGATTGCCGCTACCCTGGAGCTCAACGAAACCCAGGTCAAGATCTGGTTCCAGAACAGGCGGATGAAGCAGAAAAAGAGGGAAAAGGAAGGTCTCGCCCCGGCTGCTGCCTCCAGGTCTGCGAAGGAAGCGAGCGAAGCCTCGGATCAGTCCACCTGCACCTCACCTGAGGCTTCCCCCAGCTCGGCGTCTTCCTGAAAGCAGAGGCTGCTCCCCGCAGGCCCCCGCAGACCCCCAGGCACGAACACGCACCTCGCCCGCAGCGCCCCGGCCGCACACAGGCGAGGGGGCGAGGCCGCGCTCCCCCCCGGCCGCTCCCTCGGGCTCCGGCCGCCTCGCACGGGTGGGACCAGCTCTCCCGCTCGCATTTCTCTCTCTTTAATTTATAGACCCTCTGTGAAGCTCTGGGCTCCGAAGGAGCAGCCGCGTCGCCGAATATCCTCAGCAATAGGCGTTTGTCTCAGGGACGGTTCCCCCTCTCCTCCCTCCCCCCTAGGAACTGCACTTTCAACTACAGAAACTGAAAACGAATTTAGTAGCAAAAATGTGCGCCACGACTTTTGCCCGCACGAATCCAGCGTTTGATGCATTTTACCTCCCCGCGAGGTTCTAAAAAAAGTTTTGGGTGTTTTTGGACGTTGTTGGTTTGTTTCCCTTTTGTTTGCTGTATGTATATTTTGGAATGAGATCCGAGGCGCCCAGGATGCTGGAGGCCTCTGCAAAGACCCAAACACCAGGCACAAAAAAAAAAAAAAAAAAAAGCAGCTCCTCTGCTCCCATTTTGCACTATTTCTGCTTTACAGGGTTTTCGACACGCTCTGCGGTTCTGACTGTTACTGCTCCTGGGGGAGGGAGGGTTGCGCTCCCCGAGAAGACGCGATGGGGCGAGGCTGACCTCGGGGTCCTTTGGGCAACGGTCACTGTCGCAGAGGTGTGAAGGTGGACGGGGACGGGCTGCGGGGGGGCCGCGGGGCTTGGCTCCCCCCGGCACTGATGCACTGGCTGCTATTTATTGTACCTCTCGATAGCCTCAAGCCTTGGAGCGAAGTAGCACGGTTCCTTGTCCCCCCTCCCTCTAAGGCTTATCGGAGTTCGATAAAAACATTATTTAACCACGGCTACATGGTTTCCCTTCCCCACGAGAAACTTGAGGGTAGGACGAACTGCAAAGCACGGCAACTTTTGTTAAAGATTGTTTTAAAGGGAAAAACGTCATCAAGAAAAAAAACCTAGCGGTTTCTTAATCGGAATCTCCCGTTTCCCCTCCACTCCCTTCCCCGTGCTCTGTATCTCGAAATGAAGCTACCTCAGCCTAATAAAGTTTACTTTTTCCACATGCAAGTCCTCTCGGATTTAAGCGGGGTGGAAATTCTCCCGTCCAGGGAAATGACGGGGCGGGGGGAGCCCGGCCTCGGAGGGAGGAGGAGGAGGAGGAGGAAGGAAAAGGTCTCCGTCTGCTGCCAAAGCTCCTAAACAAACGGGCCGATCCCGCTTCCTGCGGGTACCCACCGACACCGCCCTGGCACGGGCAGGATCGGGCCCGGCCCTCGCCGCCGCCGCCGGGGCGTTCGGAGCCGGTCGGGACGGGAGGGGAACGCGGGGCTCCCCACGTGGAGTTATTTCACAGTGCGACTAGGCCTGATGAGAACAGAAAATCATCAGCAGCATCATCCCCAGTGCCAGCATCCCGGCGCGGTGAAGCGGATCTGCATTACTGAAGCAGGAGCATTAACTGGAACGCACTGGGGTGTGGGGTGGGGCCACACCGAGTTTCTCATTTATACGGAACAGTTTTGTGAGGCTGATCCAAGTCAAAATGAAACATGAATTTGGTTTCCGCCCTTCAGCCTCCCAAGGGGCCCCCTGAAGGGTGTTTCCCAGACTCCCGGTAACACACGGGACCAGCCCGCGGAGGGATGGAGCCCGCGGCCGGGCAGAGCCGGGCTGGGGCCGGGCGGCGAGGGAGGAGACAGCGGGGCCGGGTATAGCTCTGACCTTTTTACCTCGAAACGCCTCTGGGATTTCTAAACAAGTAAACAGAGGGGCTGCCAGGAGAAACTATTGTTCTGGCTTCGTCAAATTTGCAAACCTTTTTGGTGAGGGCGTGAGAGGGGCGAGGAATGAGCAGAGTACCTGCTGCCAGTGGGGCCGAGCCCGGGCACCCTGCCCCGCAGCGCCACTCGGCCCCGGGTCGGCTTCTCTGGGGGTCCCTGGGCGACAGAGCATCGCTCTTCCCCGGCGATACCATCTTCCCCCGCCTAATGCACCTCTCTTGCCGCAAAGAAAAGATTTCTGAGTGTCCAATTAGCTCAGAGATAAGGGGAAGGAAAAAAAAAAGAGAGGAAAAGGTGAAAAGGGGATTTTGTTACACTAGCAGTTTGTAAAGCATCAGCAGAGGGGAAAAAAAAAAAGCACAGGCAGACAGATTGACTTTATAACCTGTCGGGTGTGAGTCAGCTTGGTTTAACCTATTCGCTGAACCCACGCGGTGGTTTTGCTGAACCTGTGTGGTTTCAGCTGCCTCATCGGAACAGGGCGTTGTGCTGCAGAGAGCTCGTGGGTCTCCTGAGCGCATTTCCCCCCGGTTATCGTCTCCGGTCCCTGCTCGGGGCCGGGGCCGGGGCTCCGCTCGCTCCCAGGTGAGGCGGCAGCGCCGGCCCGGCCGCCCCGGGAGAGCCGGGCGGAGCCGAAGGGCCGGGACAGCGAGGAGGGTACTGATGTGTCAGTGTGTCGGGCACAACAAAGGCTCCCAGTTCCCATTTGAAAGTCAAAGGGAGTCTCCGGAAGAGTCCGCAGAGCCGGTGCCAAAGCGCCCTTACATATGTAACCCCCTCCGGGCTCCCCCTCGGGCCGTTCCCTCTGCCCCCCTCGCTGCTTTCTCCGCACACAGCTAATCTCTGCTTCCCCTCCCGCTCTCCCTCCGAGTTTCTCACGCTCCCTTTTGTCTCACGATCCCGAAACCCACTGCTGTGAAGCAGGAGCCGGCTGGAAAGGCCACGCCAGGACACCCGCGGCTGGGGGTCCCCCGGCTGGTGTAGCAGATGCTCGGGTGCAGGACTCCGTTGTCCGCCCCACGGACAGCAGATAAAGAGCGGGCACCGGTACGTCAGGACCCACTGATGGGTCCGTAGGGGACGTGAGTGTGTGCTTCTACTCATGGGCACAGAAAGAGGCACACACGAGGGAGTCGCCATCGAGGCTCAGCCCTACCGCCACAGTCAGGCTTTACCACAAATACGAGGTCTACACCCACTCCTTTGTTTTATATAAATGATACACAACGACGTGGCTATTTATAACCCGGTATATTCCCACATCTCCCTGTGTGTCCGTCCGTGGGTCCCTGGTACTGCATTTTTCATGAGCAGGAAAATTAGCCGGTTCCCCCTGTACACTCACACACAAAGGCACGTCTTAATGGAGATTTATTCTTTTAATATCCCAAAGGAAGGGGAAATTCCCTGCTAAAGAAATGTAACTGTGTAAATCATTGGTGGCAGTTGCAGTCTTGGAGCTGTTGTCCCTCTGTGGGAGGAGGGGACTGGACGCCCAGAGCCCCTCTGCCCTGGCTCTGCTCCCCAAGCAGACCCGAGGAGCATACCCAGAGCTCCAGCCTGGCGTGGTGGCTACTCCAGAGCCATCTGTTCCTCACCTCTTGGTGTGAAATGTTTCTCTTCTCCCTAAAGCATTTGTTCTCACAATGTGAGGCCCTTTTGATCTTGGAGGAGGACATTCTATTAAAAAATAATAATAATAATACCCTCAAGACTTCCTTACTTTCAACTCCACTTTGCTGGCTGCTAGTAACTCTGCTGCTTGGGCCTCTTTGCACTGAAGGCATGAAGCGTTCCTGGGGGTCTCTGTCTGGGGACAAAACCTCCCCCTCAGTGGCTGCTCTGCAGCCAGATTGGGTTAATGCCAGCCCCCAAAAGCCTTTGATGCCTTGAAGTGGAAGAGAAGAGGGGAGGAAGACTTCTGGGTTTCTCCAAAACCATTTCACACAGCAAAATTAGTGAGGGGCCACCCCCACCCCAGCTCTTGGCAAAACCAGAGTGGGATGAGGGTGAGAGGTTCCCATCCCACAGCGAATCAGACCTGGAACAGAGTTTGACCCATCATCTGCACCAAGGCAGCAAGTGCCCATGCACCTGCTTACGCACTGACACTGCCAAGGCAGTTGATACACCCTAAACCAGGTAAACCAGGAGGGATTCTCATGCCTGCTAAGTTCTCTCAACATTTTGATGCAAACACATTTTTAGGTGTCACTAAAATCCCTGGAGAACTGGGCAGCAGTGGAAACTGCTGGGTGAGTGCAGGGGTCCTCAGATCCCCCCTGGGCAGGAGCCCTTGAGCACCCAACAGCCCTTCCTCTTCCCTGGGGACTCCCCTGCGCCACGGCCCCGACTTCCCCTGCCCCACAGTGTGGTCACGCTAGGGTGTAGGTGCTTTATTTTGGGTTATATACATTTATAGACAATGCATTTCTGTTGTGTTTGTATGAAATATATAGTATATTTATTTTTCAGGATTGATGCTGCATAGGTCACCTGGATTTGAGTCGAGGACCTCCCATCTCATGTGTGACCCCAGCTGTAACGTTCTGTGCCTCATGACACAAGAAGGGCTGTCCCACGGTGCTGTCCCCTCACTCACCCCTCTGCCCCTCAGCCATTTGCTTCCACCAACACAGATATTTCAGCGCCGATCAGCTCGAGGGTTGCTTTAGCCTCTCCGGCAGGTGAAATGAGGTCTGGGGCAAAGGGGTCGGGTGGAAGGAACAATTGCAGAAGTGAGTGTATAAAATGTTTCCTTGCTCTTCAGAGGCCTCACCTATCCTTTCAGTTTACACTGCTCTGACAGCTCCATTTCAACCCCAGCCTTCACATGGACTTGTTCAATATTTACTCAGGCTGATGGGTTTGCTCAGAACTTGCCTCCGTCAGCCTTGCTCTGTCGGGTTCCCTTCCCCTCGGGCCCAGGTTCACTCAAAGTTCAGCCTGAAATGAATTCACCCAAAGATGGGCTCAGCTTGGCCTGAGGACCAGAGCTGGGGTCACGCCTGGGTCTCTGCAGCCCACCAGCCCTCACGAAGCCAGCACTCAGCACTCCCGGCCAGGAGGCCGCTTTGAAAAATTATTTGGGGTTAAAAAAGAAAAAAGCGCTGGGCCAGGGAGGACACACCAAGAAAGGCTGGAGCTGCTTTTCAGTGCAGAGAGCACAGGTCAGCCCTTCCGGGAGGGTGGATAGTTCATGGACGTTTACTCTGCCCAGGGGTCTGTGTGACAAGGTACAACCCTGCAAGCTCAGTACAACCGTCAAAACCGCAGCAGCGGGAGGAAAGGGGGAGATATATAAAAAATAGTTATAAAAAGTATAAAATGCCCACGTATATATTATATATTATGTATTATAAAAAATATTGTTGCATGGAAAAGTATGCCTGATGGCAAGGGATTAAAATTTAAAATGAGCAAAATTAAGGCTGATTTGTTTCTGCCTGAAGCCGTGGCAGGGGAGGTGTCTTTAGGTAACACCAAGCTGAAATCTGCCCCAGCAACAAAACCAAAAGACTTTTCCAGAAGCCCATTGTCAGAAAAGCAAATCGAAATGTGATGCAAACCAGAAATACTGCAAAGGGGCTTATTGCAAAACCCGTGTGAGTTCCCATCAGACAGAAAGAAGACAGAACCACCAGGCAAATCCAGAGCGGCTCCAAAGGAAATAACGACTGGGTCAATACCCGGCGCAGCTCTGCGGCCAGCCCTCTGAGGGGAGAGAGGGAACAAGGGTCGCCTGGGGATGCTCCCAGGGACCTGAGATGTCTCGGGGTTGCAGTGGGAGCCTGATCTGCTGCTGCCCAGGGTGCTGGGTCTCTGGTAAAAGTGGGGAGACTTTTATTTCGGGCACCCGCGGTCTGTCTGGGAGCCTGGCAAAAAGCCTGGGCAAGTTTCCAGAGGGTCCGGGGTGAGACCCTGGGGTAGACGCTCCTACCTGAGAGCCGAAGGGTCCTGAGGAAGGCAGGGATTGAACCCAGAGCCCGCAGCAAGACTGGCTGACTGGGGATCTGCTGCCTTGTGGGATGTTTGAACCCTTGTAGTACCCGGGCACAGCAGCTCAGGACAAGGGGACCGTGAGGTCCGTGTTGTGGCTCTACAGCCCTTTCACGCAGGATTGCCAACCCGTGCGTGAGGTGTCTCTTAAAATCAGGCACGGGAAGGTGAGCTCCCTCTTAGTGGCCATAAAGCTAATCCGATGCGATTTAACGGATTTGCTAACGGCTATAAAATTCTGGAGGTTATCACAGTCCCTGTCGATGAAACAACGCGGGGAGGTGGCAAAACACAAGCGGTTTGGTCTAAGGGAAAAAAAAAAGGGAGGGTGGGGAATCTCACACGATTCTCCTGGTGTTTCCCTCGGGAGTTAGCTCAGGGAAATCTCACCTCGTGGAAATCTCACCTCGGGGAAATCTTCCTCCCATCTGTCTTTATTTAATTTCTTCCTTCATTCATCAACTCTGCCTGAATCATTTTCTTTGCATTTCCCTCTCCCAGCTCAGCAGCGGCTCCTTGGAGTCCCCCCGTGGTTCTTTGGCCACGTCCTCTCAATCTTTTCGCAAAGGACGGAGCTGCACGTGGGGGCAGAGCAAGAAAACGGCGTTTCCAGAAAGAAAACAACACGCCCCTTATTTCAACTAGAGAAGCGGGCACCGCAAAAAGGTGGTAAACCAAACCATCACTCGTCTAAAAACAAAGTCTCTCCGACTTTTGCTGAGAGTTCTAAGGGTCCCTTGTTCTTGCCAAGCTGAAAAATCAAACCCACCACCACCAAGCATTCTTTCCCAAAGAATTTCCGTAATTTAGGTAAGAGCATTTCCCCTCAAACAAAACAGTGGCTTTTAACCTCGGTGACATTATTAATATTTCTCGGAGAAGAGGTGGAAGATTCTTCTTTTTTTAGTGACCATCACACAACATTTCCCTGTGTGAGTTCCTCGGCCCGTGACCCGCGGAAAACCCCGGCGGTGCTGGCACCGAAAGGAGCGGGGCTGGCGGTCCAGGTCCCCGCTGAACCCCCGCGGCTCCAGCTCGCGGCTCCCACGGCCGCGGGTTCCCCGCGTGGAAACGCCGAGCCCGCCTCGTTCGTTACAGAAAAGGATGCGGGAAAAACGCTTTCTTAACGACCCTTTAATCGTGTTTCCTAGCGAAGGGTCCGAGGTGGTGGCCGCTGAACGGCGGGCAGAGGGGGGACAAGGCGGGGGTTTCAGCCTCTCGCATTTCAAAGGCAGCGCCGAGGCTTCGCGCCGGAACCCACCCGGCAAAGCGGGTGTTGGAGCGATGCTTTCAGGACCGGGACAGGGCAGAGCTGCTGCCAGCCGGGCTGCGGTTTGCAATAAGCCCGGCAGAGGAGCCGGTGCGGCCGGGGCCGGGCGCTGGGGCCCCCCGCTCCCCCCCGCACCTCCCCGGGCAGCCGCCCTGCCGAAACGGTGAGAAAAGGGTGAAAAAAGGTGGAAGTCCTTCTCTTTGCATCACCGACACCCATTTCTTTAGCAGATTGCGAAGGATCAGTCATTTCCTCGCTACACTTCCCCCAGAGAAACGGGTGGGTTGCCGTTTTCCAGTTTGTTTTTTTTTTTTTTTCCCCAGCCACTCTCCTCTTTAATGTATTATCTCCTGGCAAAATGGCAAAAAATTGTTGTTTTCATGCATTAAAAATTGTCCTAAATTGTTCTTCAATAGAAGATCAAAAGTCACGGCAGCATTTGTCTCCCACAATTATTTTTAGAGAGGATCTTTTAAAGAAAAATAAGTTTATGAGAATCATTCTCTGCTTCCTCGTTGTCCATTTGCTCTGTGAAGGTTCTCTTCACTTTATTATTAATGGATTTGGCGAAGCTTTTCCTGCAGTTTGGAGGAATATGCTAGCAAATGAAAGCATCTCATTGATGGATGAGGAGCTGGGCTTTAAATCAGTCCCTACTGATACAAATTATTTTAATATGCCCCTTTTATGATTTATTTCACATTTATGAAGTAGCGAGCTACGTTGTGAGACTTGATTATGGAGGCTGGTTGCCTACAAAGTTATAAAGTCTTCCAGGGGAGCGTTTTTTGAACGGCTTATTACAAGTGCAGTGCATTGACAACTGTGTTGCCAGGGCTGTGCGTATCAAGGAAAAGTAAATCTTTTTTCCCTTGACCCGCACCCTGCCTCTCCTCCACGCTGGAGAGGAAATTGATAGTGCCATGAAAATCAGCAGGCCTTCTTCGTGCCTTTCATATTGTTTCTGCTGCTCCATTAAAAAAAAAAAAACAAACCAAGCCCACAAATAATACAATTCAAACACAAAATCTTTGTTTTCTCTCAAGGGAGGAAGGCAGGGAAAACAGGGATGAGGTTTGCACTGTGTGCGCTCCTTCCCAGGAGGGTGAAGCCCTCGCCCTGCGGGGTGCTGTGAAGGGGAGATGCTTTCTGCTTCGTGCACCTTGCAAAGACATCGGAGGGACCACGGCTGGCTGGGCTGTCTCAAGTGGCTTCTGCCCTTCGCTCTCACTCCTGGGGCCGGGAGGGAACTGCCATTTCTCAGGTGTGCTGGATGAAACCTGTTTAACTGTTCCTGAGGACCTGACAGTCAAGCTGATTGATTCCCACCTGCCCATGAAGAAACTGGTGCTGGAAGCGAGTGTGCAGCAAGCTTTGCTTGCAGGAAGGGTGGCCTGGGCACCCTTTTTGAGCAAGGTCCATTTGAACGGCTGATGAAGGTGGTCTGAGGTCAGCTGCCTGGTGCCGTACAGTGTGGATGGAGCCCGAGGGTGGGAATCTGCGACCCGTGAGGGTGACACCCTCTGCAGCCTGCTAGCGAGGTGCCGAAGAGGATATTCAAGGACCTGAATTTCTGCAATGTCTTTGACCTGCTGCGTTAAGCTTTGCTCAGTCATACATGAAATACACTGAGAGCCCGGGTTTAACTAGCCTGTGCTTTTCTGTCATCATCAGCACTGGACATAAATCAATCGCACGGTCTTGGCTCTGGAAGGTATGGCTGGAACCTCATCTGGCTCGCTTAACTGTCTCCGTGCCAAGGCCTCCACACCCTGTGGGGCTGGACTCTGTTCCAGATGAAGCACAATGTATTAGCTGTCTTTGGTGGCCACCATCTCTCAGTGAGGAGAAACATTTGGGGAAGCACAAGAAGGGGATGCACGTCACTGAACTAATGCATTTGATGGGTGCAAAGTATCTGCTCAGCATCCGAGAGCCTCGCGGGCTCTGTCGCTGCAAGGTCAGAGTATTCCAGGTCAGTGTCAGTGTCATTTCAACAACTTAACGGTCTAAATTTTGATCCTTCTGAAGACCTTTGTATGCGTTTAAAACTCAGTTCATAAAACCGGACTTGTAGCAGCTACTTGAGCTTAAAAACTTAACGCGGTGATCAGAGGTCAACAGCTTCACGCTGAAGCTGCTGATGTTTGCCAGTGAATTCAGAGCTGTGCATCCCCCCGCAGTCTCCTCCTTCTTGTTCACTAAATGCAGAACTTGTGAAAGGTGCCTGTGAGGGGCCCTAGAGAACGAGCCCTTGTGTTCATTCGTGATGTGGGGAATGGCAGGGGAAGTTCCACCCTGCCGAGGTTCCTTTCCTTCCCGATCTCGAGGAGTGTGAATCCAGTGTCAGCGGTTCCCTTCCTCTCCAGCCTGTGCTGGACACTAGCCCTTGCAATGCGGTTTGCTGATTTGTTGGTTTATCTTTTTTTTAAACAGCAAACCCACACTTCTGCTTGGCCTTAGATCTGCTGCACTTGTTTTGTATAACATCAGAGAAAGTTTATGCTCAATATCTACCAGCTCAGTGGTAATCATCAGCAGCATGAGCTTCCCCTGCTTCCCTGCTCTCAGAGAGGTCCAACTTTGCTACATTTCTGCTTTTTGGCTAAATCTTCATCTATGGTGTGGCCACATTACCGCATTAAAGGGGGGTGGGGGGACGCATTCCAAGGACATTTACTCACTTGCTTATTTAAAACATCAAAACCACGGAGGGTTTTTGTCTGTTCAGTTTGTATAGGACAAAACAGACAGAGATGGTTGCAAAATCTCTCCCGATATTACTGTGAAAGGACTTTAATAAAAAAATAACAGCGCACACGCAAAGGCTCCCAGCAAGATAAAAATTCTCCTTGATCTGCTGATAGGAAGGAATCTATGAGAGTGCCAGATCAAAGGGAGAACAAAGGCCAAACCTCCGAATGACAAAAGCAGTTATGTCTCCTCCATCAGTCCTCAAAGTTGTATCTCCTTCCTACGTTCTTTAGGGCAAAAGATTTCCTCCAGTAAATAATTTCCAGAAATTCAGTGTTTCAAGCAGCACAATAAGTCAGGGAACCTGGGGAAAAGGAGGAGGATTGTTTTCCATAATGTTTCTTGGAGGCTCCACAGCTTTCAGTTTCTTATCAGTTTTGAAATACAAGGCACGAAGTCTCCAGCACCATCGGGACCAAAAGGTTATCAGCATGTAAATACCTGAGCTGGAAAGACATGTTTGAGAAAGAGCAGATAACATTTCAAACATACTTATAGCCCGCATCCTTTCCAGCTTTTATCCCAATTTCACCTGAACTTTCACAAGTAAAGGTGTGCTCCTAATAACGCAGCAGATAACAGAAGGGGTTATCGGAGCTCAGGAGCAGCAGGACCAGCACTGTGACCACTGCTGGTATTTAGTTCTTGTTAGAAAGCGACAGCCGGCTCTTTCTTTTAATAAAGAGTTTTTAAACAGGGAATCAGAGCATGTGAAACTACTGGCCGGTGGTAAGAGGGCAAGCTGTGTGAGAGGGGGTTTGGTGTCTCTCTGACAAACAAGGCGATGGAGGCAAGAGACACGAATGCGTCTTTCTCTGTCCTGCACAGGGGTGAAATCAAAAAGAAAACCTGGGATTTCTGGTTCTCAGAAGTAATCACTAGGTAATGTCAATTTGTTGAAGACTGTAGTTCTATCTGGAAAGCAAAGGCTTCAGCCCAGAGGACAAGACTTTCTGTCAAATAGGTAAACGACAGGCAAAGAGACCAAAGGATATTTTCAGATGGGGTAGAGAAAGAAACCAGCTCCTTATAGGTGGTAAATCCCTTGATATTAAAAACTGGAGCAAGGGGCTTGGTTTGTGAAGGAACACACAAGAGAAAACTGCACTTCCCATGTAAATGCTGGGTACACCTTGTAGGATTTTGGACAGCTTTGTGAGACTGGAGAACTTGCTGGTCAAACTGGGCTTAGAGCTGGCAGGGTGAAAGAACCTCCAGGAGCTGGTCCATAAAGATCTCTTGGATTAAGAACTAATAACTTACCAACCCAGTGGCAAACCTGTTCCTTTGCACTGTTGTTTCTAGCAGCCCCAGACAGACAGCAAGGACAGGACTCCCTTTATTAATAAATGCGGGTCTTTGTGAGAACATCACCTCTGGCTGGGCTGGCTTCCCTTCCGAATCACTGGAGCTGCGCTGTGTAGAGAGTGGAGCCCAGGGCACCATCCATCTCTTTGATGACCAGAGGAGGTCAGGTCTGGTCAGGTGAATCACCCTCTAGGAGGAGTGATTGACGGAGTTTCTGGGCAACCGGCTTAGATGACGATGGCTACAACCTAGGCAGTGCTTCCCCCTGGAAACTGGGGTGTCCAGGTAAGTCAGCATCACCTGATTGACCACAAACTCAAAAAGGAGAGAGCAGAGTCTGGATGACCCAGAAACGATGACTATTGCAACTGTTTTAACTTGCAGTGCAGTGGTGAGAAGGTACAGGACTATTCTAGATACAGGGAAATGAGACTGTCTTTAATTCACTTTCCCCTCCTCCCCTTCCATCCATGCAGAAGTGGAGAAACTGATACCCAGACAAGGCCGATGAAAATCCTGATATTAAATCATGAGTCCACCGAGTGTGTCATGATTTGCACAAGTTTCTTACAAAGGGAAGGTTTGGGAGCTCACATCCTGCTGATGACATTTGGACCAATGCAGAACTGGTCCCTGCAGTAAATTCTCTGCTTTTTTGTCCAGTCAGCTTCATAGTCCATCTCATAAATCTCTGTTTAAAAAAGCTCACACGTTCGTGTTTTATCTCTGGTATGTGCTACCCCATGTTCTTCCCACTCGCAGCGTATTGGCCTCACACAGGTGGGCAGAAAGCAAAATAAACATTATCAAACAAGGGCATCAAATATTTAGTGTAGAGGTTTCTGAGTGCTTCAGGATGAGTGGGACTGTTTAGATATCAGATGTTCTCCTGCCAGGTCAAATGAACCTCTGCTGAGTAATGGCTGAGTTCCTCCAGCCACCTTTGGCCATCCGTGCATTATCACCCCTGCCCTTTAACTTTCTGTCCAGGGCGAGAATCATTTTCTTAATCCAGCATCTCAGCCTGAAGCTGTTCCAGCTGAGACAGGAGATTGTTTACAGAAGGTGCTGGCTCCCTCCGCTCCACCTGGTTTCTGTCTGGGCCACGTTGTTAGGGATGAGGGCAATACATCATTTATCTTGGCCTCATTTCACAGGCAGGTCCCGCTGTCATTGTGCTGGTGGTGTCTGGAGGTGCAGCATCCTGATAAGCCCGCTCTGCTGGCCGGTGGGTGAGAGCCTGATAGCCCGCGGTGTACCGAGTGCTGCAGGACACGGGATCCAGCTGGCAGGGGCTAACGGGAGTTTATGCAAAAGGGTCAAGTGGTTCTTGTGTTCAAGGGACCAACAGATACTAAATAGGGGGGGATTCCTTGCCTTGCCTTGCCTTGCCTCGCCTCGCCTTGCCTTGCCTTGCCTTGCCTTTCCGACACTGTAAATCCGGGACATCTCTTCAGACAAGATGTTTGCTTCCTTGGGTGCCCTGTCACAAGAAAGCCAGTGAGGAGACGGTGGTGGAGAAGCTCGGTTTAAACTGGTTTCTTCTGTGGCATGTCGTCCAGGGTGTTGCACGAATCTGCAGCGCCACGGAAGGGTGCTGGCCTCAGATACATCTAGTTTAAATTACTGGGAGTTCCCCGTTTGCTACGGGGCAGGGGACAATTGTCCGAAGGCAGTGCATGGGCTGGAACGAGGTGGAGAGGCTGTGAGACCTCTTTAGCACCAACCCCCCTCACACCCCGCTCAGCACCCAGCCCTCTGCTGTCTTTTCCTCCCTGCCAGCGTTTTCACCCGTGCAACCCTCATTCACCACGGAGAAAACACAGAACACGCGGGTCACGCTGAAAGGACAAGGCAACGGAGAACCAGGCTCAACGCTTTAAAGTGGTCTATTTTAAACCACACATTCCCGCTCCTCTCATCATATTGATTTCCCTTTTCTCAACAAGTGCTCTTGGCTGCTGAGAAGCTGGCTGAGGCTTTGAAATCTCTGAGTAACTAATATAGTGTGTCAGTTTGAGGCATTTCACAGGGAGAAAAATGGCAAAGCAGGAAAGCGAGCCCAGACTGCTCGCTCAGATTGAAAAAAAGAAGCTGTGTCAGTAGGATGACAAACACGGTCATCTTCCTACCCCCAAAATGCAGGCTCATCTGGTTCGGAAAGATGGATGTTATGGTTTCGACCAGCTGTTGGGTCACTTCACAAAGCATTGAACAGTCAGGCTTCCGTTGGATGAAGAGGCAGAGCAGGATTTACTAGGGTTAAGAGAGCTGGAAAGAAGAAGGGCTGGACCAGAGGAGGGTTTCTGGTGTGAGGAAGGAAGGACTGCTGCTAGCTGTCAGATCTGGCTGCAGACACTGCTGGGGACAGCAGAGAGTTCTGCAGAAAAAGGGCATTGCCCGTGTCAGGGCGGGGTTGTGAGAAGGCTGCAGCGGCCGGCGTTGCTGCAGGTTCAGCCGCAGAGGAAAGCCCAGAGCCACCGGAGCAGCAGGCACCACGGAAGAGCTGCACGGTGTCTAGCACGGCTACAGGCAAAGGACAAAGGACTCTGACAGCCAGGGAGGTGGAGTTCTGAGGAGGTTAAACCGTCTCATTCCTATTTTTAGTGTGAGCTCATTTCTCCAAGTCAAAATCATCGTTTAGAAGATTAAAAAAGAATCATTTAGCTGTGGGGCTGTTCGGTCCACCTGCTACTCTGCCTTTAGCGCCGCTTCTTCCTTCCGTGACGTACCAAAGAGGGATAAGCAACAGGGCGATGTGTCTGTTTAGGGTTTTAAAAGGCTGCCTATCTCAGTACCAGCTGAACGAACGTCTTTTACATAAGAACAAGTACAGCAGCAAATCGACCAGCAGATTTCACCAGAGGGACTCATCTCTGCTAACTTGAGATGCCTACAATGCGTGTGTTCTCATCCAGCCCAGCCATCCAGACTCCTTTTATGGCTGGTGGAGAGCAACTGGCCCTTTGCTGGCGTGGTTCAGCTAAACTCTGGCTGGGGAGGAGATGAGCCACACCTCGAGCTCGTTTCCCTCGAGTTATTGCAGAGAAAGTGTAAACCACCAGCTCAGAGGCAGCCATCTACCTCGGCCGCGGTGGCTCACCTGCAGTACTATCCATAGTGCTCCCTGCACCAGTCTGCCCAAGGCAGTGTTTTACAAGTCCCGGTAAGGCTTTAAATATTTTCTGATTTTTTTCCTGGATGGAGTTTTGGGTGAAAAAGGAGATTCTCCTTTAGAGTTGGGACGGTTTCCCTTACACCACCAAAGCTTTTGTGTGGAGGAGCAGCATCTCCCAGAAACGGCCAGCTCCAGAGCCTGGGTGAGCGCCTCTGGAAACCTGCCCCTTTCCACACTGACACTACAGCACGCTGACAACGCTGACGATCTGCTTTCTGGACACCTGATTTTGCAGACAAGATGCAGATAAACAGCAACGGCCCCTCTTAATGAACACAGCAGCATCTCCAGATAAACTGTCACCACTTAGGTCGTGCCCAGCTTCAGTATCACCAGAGGAGGAAATGCCTCAAACCTGTAAAAACACAGCCCCCTCTGACCCGCCTCTTCCCAAAGCTGGAAACCACGGAATTAGTTCTCTCTGGTGTTTTTTGAACAATGTAGAGATGCTCCCACTTAATCTACCCATGCACAACTAGGATGCACAAAGTTCCAAACCATTCCAGTTTTCGGAAGTGCGGGGCGGTTCTAAGATCGACCACGAAGTTCCCAGTTCCCGGTTTACCACTCTGTGGCACTCCTGGACACCGGACTGTGTGCGTAAGGGTGGGATGTCAGGAGTTCACCACCATAAGCGTCTGCAAAGAAAACCATTGTGTCTCAAGTGAGCCAGACACTTCTCAACCAATCCACAGGAGTTTATGTGAAAATGTGCTTGAATCACGGTCTCCACCTGAGAAAAGACAAGAAGGGGTTGAAAATGTCACACATCCTACACTACCTCCTGCTTCATGAGTCTTGGAGCTTGAAGCTGCTACTGTCACAGCGGCTGCTTCACCATAGATCAAAGGGGAAGAAGAAAATCCCAAACCTGGTCTTTGGGTGACAATTGTACTGCCCTGAAAACCAGGAAATGTTCTGGACTTAAACATCTTCTTGCTCTTCTGTGCCTGCACATAAGGTCCTGACGCGGGAAAACAGCTTCTAGATGCTATCACAGCACGTATTAACAGCATGATCAGGAGTCTGGAGACTGAGGCTGTGGCTGTCACAAGGGCTATTGGTGAAAGAATTTGACATTTATATCAGACTTACACAGATAAGTTAATATCAGGGGTTTCGGACTGCGATCGAGAGAGCGAAGCGAACTGTATTTCTAATCCTCGTCTGCCTGGGGAGACCGGCAGCCTGATTTTCATTCCTAAGGTCCCTTTACCTAAATTGCTTTTGCACACACTTTAGAGGCACTTTTTTGCAAGCCGGAGAACGGTAAAGGCAGTTTCATCTAAATGAGAATCAGGCCATCAGTATGAACATTATCCACGTCTGCAAAAGGTTGCCAAGCTTCAGCCCCCCTATAACATCTGCTGAGGAGCAAAAATTCATGAGCCTCAGCAGCTGAGGCTTTGGGGTTTTTTAAAAGCCACATCAAGGTCCCGTTAAGCTTTGTGGTGACTGTTAAGCTTGTTGCCAACGAGCGCATTTCTTTGGACATCACAAGGCAATGTGAAGGGAGCAGAGATTAAAGCACCGGTGGATTTTGAAAAATGTAGAGACGGGTTTAATGCAACCAGGTGGAGACTGTCCAGTGCCTGGAGCTTTTCTCGGGCCCTTTGTTAAATATCTCAGTCCTCTCACTTCTTATTTGAAAAGAAACTTTTCCCCATTATTCTCTGTGGTTTACAAGAGGTCAGTGGAGCTGGGCCATTTGCACCAGCTCAGAATCTAGTTAATGTAAGTACAGCTTTCTCAGCAATGTTGTGACACGCACCTGAGATTCCCAGTTTTACAGCCTCTGAAGATCTGTCTAAGCTCTGTGGACCTTTGTTAGCCCTTTGTTTCCTCTTTACATTATTTCCTACCCATTCCATTTCTTCCTTTTGTCTCTGCTGCGTTTATGTTGATCTCTAGCCAGCGTTCCTGGCTGCTCCACTCATGGCTACGTTTAGATGCCCAGAAAAACACACTCGGAAGAGGAGGAGCGTGCCCCACTGCCATAGTGGGTTTACCACCGGTCTAGGAAGAAATCTAGGGTCTATTTTAGCAGGATCTTTCACAGGCAGCTTGCTCCTTCCCTTTCCTTGCCTCCACCCAAATGTCCGTCCGACTCATCTAGTCCAGTAGCCAGGGCCAGCTCCGCTCCTGTGGTGTCCCACTGGTTGTCTGGGTACCAGTATCACGCACTGGGGTAGAATCTGTCTTTCAGTGCCCAGATGCCCATGTAAAGTGAGATTAGACTGACAATGTTCCTTCCTCTGCTGTAAGAACAGCGTTTAGTCTGTAATTCGGTTCCAAAACAAAAGAACAACTCTCTCTTCAGATTGCCCAGACCTACAATCTGGGACCCTAAAATTCAACCACCACAGATTTTGTCGGTACTTTTCTGAGAATCCGAAGGCCTCAATCACGTTTTGCACCATGCCCCACCCTCGTAGACAGACAAAATGTGAGTCCAGGCTTGGCAAGAGGTTGGAGAACAGTCCAGAGCCTGCCTCAGCGTGCATGGTGTTCGAGTTCAACTGCTGTTCACTTCTGCCCACAGAGACTCCATGGCTGTCAACAACCCCTCGGCAGGAATCTCACCTCTCTCTGGAGAAAGAGGATACTGGGTCCTGGGCACAAACAATCCCACGAGCTGTGCGGGAATCGAAGCAACTCAGCTAACGAAAAAGAACGTCGGTAAATCTCCGGAGGTGTTGAGTGAGACAGTGAAAAGAGGCATTAAACAAAATGAGAACAATGTCTGTCATGGCACTGAGGATGTGTCCGTCAGTCTGCTGGGAGTCTCTGCCCTTTGTGAATTCTCAGTGGAGATGCCTTCTAACGGCCTTAAGCTCAGAAACTGCCATGAGGCAGTGGGCTAGGATTTCGGACACCTTGAGTCTTTCAAGGATGAAGTCATTTCCCCTGCCCGCTCCCCAAACGCACGTATTCCTCACCACAGTTATTTCTCTGGAAGCTTTCTTCCTTTTGGATGTAACATCTTTCCAAAGTTGGGAGAAAAAAAAAAAAAGAAAAAGCAAAGAAAAAAAGGCAGGAGACATTTCAGAGGTGAAACTGGCCAGCTGGCAGTTGATTTATGAAGTGCTGAAAAGCATCTTCGGAGCTGTCATTTATCTTAAAGCTCTCAGCCTAAATAAACAAAGAGCCCCCTTTCTAATTATAGTTACAGTAGAAACAACCCCAAAGCCTAATAGCTGGCATCTGAAAACAGCCCTCGTCCCACATCCAGCCCACAGATGCTCCCTAGTGGATCCGCACTTCCAGCCCTCCTGCATCCAGCTCACCTGGCCCTCCTCTCCCTCACCTTCTGAACGGGAAATCGGATCAAAAGCAACAAGGAAACCAAATCAAAAGCAACAGAGCCACCTCAGTCCCGCCGAGGAACTGCAGATCCACACTCTTCACCCCTCTACCCTCTCCACTGTCATTTCTCCTCTATTCCCTGCCCCACCACCAGCCTTGGAAAGCCCTTTCTCCCATGACACTGGGCATAAATAATGTTTACTTAACTACCTTCATCAGCAAACGCCACGCTGTACGAAGAGAATACGCGATCGGAAGGGGAGCTAAAGCCCAGCCCTGGGTTTCTCTGGTACATCTCAGAAATGATACCAGCGTTTGTACGATTGTGTAATTGGGAACGTGGGGCCAGGCAAACGGAGTTGCTCGTAACTATCCAGCAAGCTGGCCCGGGGACAAAATTCGCATGTGCTGAGTCCCAGCCCAGTGCTCTGTCCACGAGGCTGCACTGTCAACACTGCCTCCTGCTACAGCATTGACACGGCAAATATGAAAAGCACTGGAAAACACAAATTAGATCATTTTGTAAGAAACCGCATCTCCCTGAACAGCTTGAGCAAACCCTTCCAGTTCGGATAGCTAAGGTGGCAGAGAACTCAAACACCAGTTGGATGCAGCTGACTGGGGTTAGAGAATTGGCATGAAAGGAATGAGGCCGGAAACTGTGGGTGATCAGGAAAATTTTGCATCATCAGAACAAGTTCCCAGAAAAGCAGTAATGGAGAGGCACAGGAAGCTGCCCATGAACTCCTCTCATCAAGAGTTCTCATCTTCTCAAATAACTCCAATTAGAGCCAGGCTGGTTCTAATTCCGAACCGTCTGAATCTCCCCCATGCCAACAGCCCTAGCCAGCCCCTGTCAGGAACGGTCTCCAGGGCACGTGGGCAAAAGCCAGCACAGCAGCCAAAATTACAAGGGGTTATAGATATTACATTGTCTTTCTGGGTAAGGAGAAACGGTTTCAGGGGCTTAGCCCCAACCACGAGGATGCTTAGAGAGAGACCCAGCTCCCAGGAGCAAGTGCTGGAAGAAAGGTTTCCTCTCGTCTCTTTTATTAGGGTCCCTGTCGACCAGTAGCTCTTGGGGCACTACCAGGAGGGAGCCTGGGCTGCTCGATCTTTTGAGGGAACTAAACGCACTATTAAATTAGATCTTTTTTAAGGCAGAAATGTTGTTCTTGCTGGTGGAGGTGCCGTTTTCACAGCTGCCTGTATAACACCAACATGCTGGACGGAGTTACCTTCCGTCTTCCTCAAGGGCAGAAACCAACGCACCAGGAAACCTGCATTCGGAGGGAAAATATTCAACAGCGTCCCTTCAATCTCTAAAAGCGGCTGCATGTTTCTCTGCTCAGTTTGAACACATTCTTGCTCTTTCTCAGATCTGCTCTCAGGGAGAGCACGAGCAATCTCTTCTGCCCCATATCTTTCTCTACACCCAACATCCCACCCTGTAATCTCAGTTTCTCTAAACGGCATGAGATTAAACACTTTGGTCTATCAGCATGGCTAAGGCCCTCCAGACCTTTGATCAATTTATGGCTCTTCTTTGTACCTTCTCCAGAATTTGTAAATCAGATAACTCCTTATATCTAACAGATAAGTGAGTGAGTCCAGACGCACCAGACTCACCCAGAAAGCGCAGGAGATAATGCTGGGATTCCACAAGCATGAGATCTGGACCCTTGTCTACTGGAAGATACCGGTGTTTTGGGACTTGTTAACTGTTGTTTTTTAAACACAGCATCCTATATCAGATTATTTTTGACCAGAAGCCATGACTGCATATCTGATGGAAAAATAAAGGGAAGGGGAGAAGAGAGACAGACAAGAAAACGAGGAACGGGAGGTATTTCACGGAGATAGGATAAATCGAAGTGGTCACTCTTCTGGGAGGGATTTGTTGTACAACTTGCTTCAGATTACATGGTACTCTGTGAGTACTGAATTGCACCTGCTTATTGGGGATGCAAAAATGTGAAAGAGAAAGGAAAGGAAAGGAAAGGAAAGGAAAGGAAAGGAAAGGAAAGGAAAGGAAAGGAAAGGAAAGGAAAGGAAAGGAAAGGAAAGGAAAGGAAAGGAAAGGAAAGGAAAGGAAAGGAAAGGAAAGGAAAGGAAAGGAAAGGAAAGGAAAGGAAAGACTAAAAGAGAGGCAAAAGAGTTATTCTGTTCTGCAAAGTCATTCTGTACTTTTTGGATTGCTTCAGTCTGTTACTGTTTTTGGACCAACCCAGCCTACCTTGCACTGCTTACAGGATGGGAAAGAGCTGCGTCTCTTCACCCAGAAGAAACAGAAGGAGGGAATTATCCTGGGCTCAATTGAAACTGCAGCCAGCAGAAATTTGTGCCTGTTCTTCCCTCCAGCTGCGAGCCATCTGTTGTTCTCCCTAAATTTTTTTTAATCTGTAATAAATTGATAGCTCCAAGGGGTGAGCACACGGCAAGACAGAGAACCAGATTTCCAGGTTGCCTTCAAGAAGTGGTTCAAATGGATCAAATGAGAAAGGAGGAAGCTGGCTACTCCTCACAGCCATTGTCATATGGCAGTTAAGGCAGTGACATGTCACCTCCTGGTAGCAGTATGAGCTGTGGGGAGAGGGACAGGAAAAGAGATACATTTGGATGCAGTTTCTGCAAGTCTGGAGCCCACAGACTCCAGTGAATGTGTGTATATGCAGGGTGTGTAGACGAGGGTGCAGGAGAAACCTGCTGGAAGGTTTTACATACTCCTCTAAGCATCCACTTCTGGCACCTGAAACAAATGGGATCAAATTCAGCCCACCCACCTTGGTACGCCAGTGTGTTCCTGTGGCCCTGGTGGCCTCTTTCTTGGCTGTTGACACTAGCAAGAAGAGCTGGTGGAAACGAAGTATTTGCACCCGTGCCAACATAAGAATTAATACGCAAGCATTGGGTTTGAAAGGAATGGGATGAAACGGTATCTCAGCTTTTAGCTACAGAGTAGATTCTGTGTCAGACTGGGCCAGCTGGACTGCTGGTCCAGCACAGCTCTGGGCCCTTCCCAAGGCTGGCCGTGCTGGCTAGCTGCAGTGGAAGTCCTCAAGGTCATGCTGTAGGGCTGCCTGAGCCTGGGCTCTAATGCTCATGGCAAGGGGAAGGCCCCAGTTTAGCTGAAACCAACTGTCCCATAGCCCAACCCATCAGCAGGCAGTCTATGGTCAGCTCTTTCTACGTACACTGCAGATCTCTGAGCCCGAGAGAAAACTGGCTTAACAGATGGCTGGGTGGACCAAAAGCATGCGAGTCACAGCTGCTCTCCAGTCCATCTTCATTTCCCAGAAGAGACAAAGCCACTTCTGCCTCACCTTATCACCAGATACCTTGTAGGGATGGAGAACGCTGAGGCTGCAAGTCCTCCTTTGCTTTACACCTCGCATGGCCACAGCCCTTTGTGCAGGATGCTGAGCCGGCAGCATTTTCCATCAGCATCACGCAGGTGTCAACCGGGCTGCTAGAAACGAGGTCCCACAGCTTTGCTTTGGTACCTGGAAGCGATGACACACTGAGGAATGCAACGCTGCTCCAAGCTGTGGCCATCCTCAAAAATGGACACTTTGTCCCAAGGGAACGCGAAGCGTTTCTGAACCTGAAACCCCAGCAGCTTCCCTTTAGATCAAATGATTGCAGAGCATTTCCAGCAGGCTGACTCAGTAACTTCGTGAAATCGCTAATGCCCGGCGCTCCTGTGTTGACAGGCAGAGGAAGAGCAGTTTATGGTCTTCCTTGTTCACCAAAAGAAACCTTATCTCTGATCCTACAGTCACCCTGAACAAATGCAGGGCCTTTCTGGGGGAGTGCGTGTGTTGTGTTAATTGCATATTTTACTGAGATGAAAGGTCTCAGCATCTCTCTGTAACTTCCTCTGCTTCCTTTTGTTCTCCAGAAGCCTCATTTTTTCCCTCCTAATATTTATTCATGAGGATTTTTGCTTTCAGAAGCTTTAGAGCAGCTGCTCCTGGTCTGATGGAATTCACTCAGCAGCAGAGATGTCTTTTCATCTGTTCAGCGCAGCCAGCTTCACCATCGACAAGCATCTGCTTCTCTGGACAGGACTCCAGCTTCAGCACCATTAATATGCGTTTTATGGGGCGCAGTGGAACACATGTGAATCTGCAGGCTGAGGCATCCGTGTGGTTTTGCACATACATACATCTGCGTGCGCAGGGCGTCCCGTCCAGCCAAGATCTCGGTCTTCACAAGACAGACGCGGATTCATGATCTGCAGTCACAATGAATACGGGTGTATGTGAATATATCCGAATATCCTTACCCAGACTCGACTTCTTTTGGTATACGTTACAACTGGCCAAGTTTATCTTTGGTGTAGCTCCAAAGTTCAGATTTTTCAAGCCATTAGTCTGGTTGTGAGTTGAATTTTGATTACTTGATCCCAGAAAGTGGGAGCAGGCTTCAGTTTTATCATGGCAAAGCGGAAAGTGCTTTACCTGTAATTTCCTGGCAGAAACTTTCCTCTCAAGACGGGACAGAGCAGAAGTTCTGTTGTCTTTACAGTATCAGCAGTGCAAGGATACAAGAAGATTTCACCTCCTCCACTGTGCTGCTCCTTTCAGCACACACACTGAATTCATCTACACATTGTGGATGTGCAGCTGATGTTGAACACACAAAACATCTGGTCTCACGGGCACATCTGGCAGCTGGAGAACCAGCCACCTGCTGTGCAAAGTGGCAGCTGCATGTCGGGAACGGGGATGTACATCTCAAAGAGGAGCGAGCGTACGTGTAAACCGGAGGCTGGATTCAGGGTCAGCATGTGCCGTCTGGTGTCTCACCATTTGCTGGAGATTTTCAGCACAACTCCTCAGCTCAGGTACACGTCCCTGCTGTCATGCCCCTACATTGCAGAACTCCTAATGGAAAGCAGCCGAAGGTCGGAAATTCAGTGTTAGCAAACCCCCTTACGTTCGCTCACACAGGGAAGGTAACAGTATTTCCCCTAGAAAAGTGGATTTTGTGATTTCCAGGCACAAAAAGAAGGTGAAGGGATGAAGTTGGAGTTGCATCAGTGCCAGCAGCCGTGAATGCTTGGTCCAGTATAATATATGACCTATGTGAAACACGTCTTTCTTTTGGTATGTTTCCAAACATCCTGGTACTTCTTTGACTTATTTCAAGAATCTCAGCTCTGAAAATACAAAGAAGAAAGGGAGAAAGAAAGAAAAAGAAAGAAAAAGGAAGAAGAAAAAGAAAAAAAGGAAAAAAAAGAAAAGAAGGGTAGGACTAAAACATATGGAACAGGTTCTGCTCTGGGGCAGAGTTAATCTCAGAGAGATGAGTGAAAGTGGTGTAATTGCTTCATTCTCCTCCCACTTTCCCATTAGCTTCAAGAGGAACCTCTAGGTAATAACTGGAGAGGGATGGCTTTATCGGAAACACGGCCCCCTAAGGCCTCTGTGATTCAGTTTCCCCTCTGGTACTAAAAGGAAATAAAACTTGTCCCCCTCCCCGAAGCTTGGAGAACCTCCAGTGAGCCACACTGTGGAAGTCGGAATCTGCTGTTTAATTACTTCATTATTGTATTAGAGAATTCCGGTGGAGTCTGGAGAACCAGGATGGGGGGTCACCACATCCCTGCCAGCATGGAGATGTCCCCCTGGGAATCTCAAGCTTCCCAGAGGCAATCTGTGGAGCTGCAGGGCTTGCACTGGGGCAACGGCCAGAGCCTCTGCCTCGCCTGCCAGCCCTTCCATCTGGATGTGTCAGAGAGCACTGGGGAGCCACCGAGCCAGAGACAGATGCAGTGGAGAGGGAGCAATGTTTCACCAGTCTGTCAACATGTCATTAGGCTCTCATGAGGGAACATCGTGCAGAGGGCTGTCGGGAGGAGGGGGGAGATGGTGAGGGGAGAGAGAAAGAAAGAGAAAGAGGGGCAGAAATGACAGAGTATTGGAGAGATGGAGAGGTTGTTGCCAATGCCATGTAAATCACTGCCAAGGGGAGAGCTCCATCAAACACAAGGCCAGTACTATAAATCAGCCCGTAATTAGGTGCGAAGAGAAAGCTTTAACATCCTCATCAAATTGATTAATACATCTCGTGGCTCAGGACAGATGTAGATGGTGTTTATGAACAACTGCAAAGCAGTCAAGGCTGTGTCTGGGGCAGGAGGAAAAGGGGTTCGAGGGAGGTGTGACGGACCTCGAAACAGAAGCTCCTCTTCTCTTTGTCACCACACTCTCCTGGGCAAGGGCTGAGGGTCTCCCCAGCTCGTCTGCCTGCAAGCTTTGTGGAGATGACGTAGTTAACGTTAGCACAGCATGAGGGCAAGAGAAGGCCTTTATTTTAGGGGCTGATCCAAAACTAGCAGTGCTAATGAGCATCTTCCCGTTGATTTTGGCGCAATTCTGTTTCGATGGTTAATAAGCACAATTACAAGTAGTCTTGGGTGACGATAATAAAGAACGAGCTGCTGGCTGTGTGAAAGCAGAGCCAAAGGAGCAGAAGATCTGCTCACATTCAACTTGACAAGTCTACTACTGATGTGAATGGCTCAAGGGTTCAGTCCAGCACGTCCCAGATGGGAGGTCAGCAACAGAAAGTGCAGAAGAGGATGGAAAGGTGTTCCCAGCACTGCGATCCTGACATCAGTGGTGGCTGGGAGGTAAAGCAAAGCTAGAGATGAAGAGCTCCAGGGCACCCTTGTGGCTGCTCATCCAGGGCTTCTTACAAACCACCTGCAATTTTTCAGTTTCTAGGAGTAAGTCTCCCACTGAAGGAGTGGACGCCGACTCTTCAGACCCCCTGCTCAGTGCTCTCCCACTCCCCTTCCCCCCCAGATGACACTGCCTGGGGTGCTGAGAGTGAGCCCTCAGGTCTCACACTGGCAGGACAGCAGAGACTCCCCTACTCCTGCTGAGGAAGGCTGGTAAAGAGTCTGGGCTTTGCAAGTGAGGTGTCTGTACCGGAGTGACAAGATACTTAACCCCTCAGCCCTTAGGAGCTACCGACGCGACGCGGTGACCATGTGTCAGCAAATAATTCAGAGGTGAAGGGGTTACAAAGAACACAGCTCCTCCGGATCCCTCCCTTTGAGAGGACACAGGTTGGCTTGATCCCTGCTCCAAACTCCTTCTTGCCCTGCGCCCCACCTGGTGCTGCAGCGACTGTTTCATAGGATATATTAAAAAAAAAGAATTTAGAAAAATTCTTCCACATAAACAACGCGAGCCTCATTTACTGGCAAGAAGCTCCCAGGAAAGGAACTCTTCATAGACAGATTTTAAATGCCGCTCGTTCCGAGGACCTTTAACCTCTCTGTATTAATCCTGGCAGGCAAAGACCTTGCCTGTGTGTCATTACAGCAGAAGGATAAGGTCCCAACAGACGTGACTTACAGGCTCTGAAAGCCACTCCCTGGGCTCGCCAACAGACTCCAGAGATCCCAGCAACAGCCATCCAGCCCCAAGGGATGAGCCACTGAAGGGATTCTGTCATCCCTGGTCTGCCTTGGAGAGAGTTTGAGAGGGAAATAGAGCCTTCGAGATGATTCTGCCTCACATCACCACCCACCACGTTATGAGCAAGCCTATGAGCAGAAGCACTGAAGACACTTGGCTTTTACACTGAAGAAGGCTTCACATTAAGAGGATGGGGCTCCATTTGAAGCTCGTTGATTTGCTTTCTGCTTTTCTGCTGGAATTACTTATTCTCAAATCACAGGAAACACTAAAAAAAGCAGAATATCCTTTTCAGCTGCAAAATCTCTCCCATCCACTTCGGCTCCCTGCCCGCTCCAGAGGATAAACATCTAACCCCTCGCTGGAGCAGTCATCCTTGCTGCAGAAAATAGATGCTTCCCAAGAAAAATAAATCAATGGAATTTAGCAAAGCTCAGGAAAAAAATCCATGCCCTGCCAGCACGATACTTGAGACAACAATTTTTTTTTTTTGCATCATTTAATACCATATAATTACAGATATCAGTCCCCATTTTTAAACTGATTTTTTCCCTTCAATTTATTAAAGTTTGTTAAGGCTGAACCTGCTCTTCTTGTAGCCGGTGGCAAAAGGCTTTTCATTTCCCAAGGACAGGATCTGTCCGCACTCCCACGGGCAGAGATGGGTTTTCCTCCTGTATCTCCCAGTGTTTGCTGTAGCGGGGACCACTTTCCAGCGGGAGCTCTTAGGTGCTGCCGTGATACATTCTAATGGCTCTGCTGCTTTTTTTGTTTAACACATACACGTGCACTTAATGAAAAACAGCCTGTAAACGTTAGAGCCCGATTCCTCTCACGCTTGGGAAGGTATCGAACAAGGCTTTGCAGTCTGTAGAATCGCATTAGTGAAGTAAGAGGATCAAACCTTGGGGTCAGGAGCGCTGCAGGATCCGCTGGTGATCGCCCGGGGAGTAAGGGCTGAACGGGAGATTTAGGATTTAACTCTGTGGACGGGGCGATGTAAATCTTACTGTTCAGGAATCAGAGCTGGTTTTCTCACCTTTATCCTGCTTTTACTTGAGTTAACTTTTGATTTCCAATTTTTGGAAGTTATAAAAGATCTGGGATTTAGAAACGGTAACGACCTGCTCGAAGCCCAGCTTTGAAGTTGCTGCCGAACAAACCCTCCTGCGGTGCAGACACTGACTCCCTCTTTCTGTCCCAGTCCTTGTAACGAATTGGACACTGAAGCTTAGGACGTCTCCCATGTTAACTGACTTTTCCAGTAACAAACTTCGTAATAAACAGCAAAACCTTGTGTCTATTCCTCTCTCCCCCAACTCTGACTTCACTACGGGACGTTCAGTCGAATTATTCCTCATTTACACCAGGAGAAAAGAAGATTCGCTTTCCAGGAGAAAGGGAGCGTTTGGCTGTGAACTGCCGGAGGGAATTCGCCATCTCCCACCTCCCCACCCTGCAGAGCTCTGGATGCCACTGGTGACCAGCTCTTCAGCTGATGTGAATCGCCATTGCTTCACTGCCTGAACCAGAGCTTCAGTCCATCACCTGAAGGCTGTACCTGCTCGGAGCCTGCCAACACCCTCGAGTTCAGCTGGACAAATTACCCGAATAAACCCCAAAAGGTGACTAGCAACGTCCTGCTCCCCCAAGACACAACCCCTGAGAAATACAGGGGTTTAAACCTTCGAAAGGCGAGTCAAAAGATTTCTCTGGTGCTTCTGACAGCAAAGTCCAGCGTGCAAGGGCCCCGCTGTGGCTTGTGCCCCAGCTGGAGTGACAGCACAAGGGACAAGCCACTTTGTGCATCCTTCAGCCCTGTCAGGGAGCAGTTATTGATGAGCAAGGGCCATTCTTAAGGTCTCTGCTCCAGCCCCTTCCTCTGGTTCAGGCCCCATTGTGGGTCCAGCCCAGGGAACAGTTCACGAACTCTGATAAGTGAAAAAGGAAAAAAAAAAAAAGCCTGTCTGTAGCGCAGGGAGGAGCCATTCCCAGCGGCTCTACTGGAGGAAGGCAAACGTGCATCGTGCATGACGTGACCTCCAAGAGCAAAGTACCCGTTCAACGAGGCAACAGTTCTGGTATCCGTAAATACGTGATCAACCCAGAAGGCTTGACGCTGCGAGGTGCTACTAGTCCTCAGCTTTCACATGATCCCCCGCTCCTGAATTCAGCACGGCTCAGTATTGAAGTGAGAACTCGGGCAACGGAGCAGGGCACACGTGCAGATGATGTCAAGATGGGGAAGAGGGACAGAGCTGCAGCGAGCAGGGTTTGAATTCAGAAAGAGCAGCGATCTGCAAGCACTAAGATAGCAAAGACGAGCGCTGAATTCCAAACTTATGAAGGAGTAATCAACCACACAAGTATGAGCTGGGAAATAAGTGCCAAGAAAGCAGTTTTGCAGGAAAGGCTCTGGGACAATCGTTGGGTCAAAACTGAAGAGGCATGAGCAGGATTGTGCTGGTCTGCATGAAGAGGGCGTCAGATTTAAGATCCACCTAGAAACCTCCTCACTCTCCTCAGCCCTGACGAGGGCCTCAGCTGGCCCAGTTTTGGAGACCACAAGAGGAGAGTCTAGAGGGACACTAACAAAATAAATTCTGGTCTAGAAAACATGACCTACATGAGGAGATCAAAAGTGGAGGCTGAGTGTAGGGAGGAGACTGAGGGGAGATACAGCAGTCTTCAAGCATGTTAAAAGCTGCCACAAAAAGCAAGGTAATAAACCATGCTCCAGGTTCACTCACTATTTGACAAGGGGTAATGAGTTTAAACTGCACCGAGGGAGGTTCAGATTAGCCATTAGGGAAAACTTCCTGACAGTGAGGATGGGGCAGCACCAGCACAGACTGCCCGAGGGGGCTGGGAGATCCCCATCCACGGACAGTTTTAAATCCAAGAGAAGTTAAAGGTGTGACTGAAGTCGCTTTTGAAGGAGAGAGCGGCTGATACAGCTCTATCTTCTGTGTTTCGGCGACTGTGGCTTCCAAGTGCCCTTCAAACACACAAATGAAACTGCACACGAGTGCAAAGCACCAGAAGCTCGACCTGTCGTAAAAGCAGACAATATCAAGGCACTGAATTTGCCACTGAAACTTTCAACACTCATTTGCTTAACGTTTCTCTCACACCCAGGTAATAAAAGCGGAGCGATTCCTTCAGCAGCTCAGAAGCAGGCACGCTCATCCATGTGTTGCTCTCCTCGGTTTTTCTCCTACTACCAAATCTAGTCGACTTAAACAATAATAAATCAAAGGGAACGGCTGCAGCTCGTACAACACAGGCAAAATCACAAGCCTGTAACCTTCACCTTCAAGATTTCCCTACAAGGGTTTCAACATCTGGAGCCCATTCAGCTGGAAGTGATGACAATTTCCAATAAGCGTTAATGGGGGATCCTGCCCAGTCTATACTCCACGACTATAATTCAGTCTGTCTGTCCATCTGTCAGGGTTTATGACAGCCAGAGCTCACACACACAGAACAAACTACAGCTACAGATTTCTTAATGAGCCCATAATGAAGTCAACCTGCTCCATTCTTTCCAGCTCGGCTGATCGTTTCCACCGGGCAGGCTTCTCTCCGCTCTACCAGCTCTCGGTGCCAGCAGCGTGTTGGGCTGCGGATGAGCTGATGGGGGCACAAAGCCATGAGCAGGAATCCTGGGAGCGCAAGGCTCTCACACTTTTCACAGACAGCTCCCAAGCCTGTGTCAACCATCAGGGGGACTGTTGGTGCTTTTGGATCAGTCCCATGAGAAGGGGAACCACTGAAGGTCTCCACTTACACGAATACTAAAGTAGTGAGAGTCGACTCAGACCCCGTCTCCTCGTGTTTTTCTCTATCTCCCTTTGAAAACACCGTTTCTAAGTTGTCACTTGCCCCGGGATTTCAATGGATCTATAAAAGGCTTCTCCCATTCTTGTTGAATAATCTCTTTTCATTTTGATTGCAGAGAGAAGAGCATCCTACTGGAACCCCTCTACCCACCTAAACGGGTACTGGCGGCTGTTCAGCAGCCCTAAGCCTGATGGCAGATGGAGCAGAGCAAGGCTTTCTGCTTCTGAATTTAGCGTACGGCACCTGAGCTAAGGAGTTCAACGGGAGTTTCTTTCCTGCCCAGTTAAAATGACAAATTGGTACATGAGTGTTTAATGAAAGATGCTGGAAACATCCGTGAAGATCAGAAAAATCACCTCTCGGAATTGACAGGCAGGCCATCTGCATTCCTGCGTTCCTATTAATTCCCTAACAATAAACGACAGGAGAGCCTAGAGGGTTAAAAGCTTAATTCAATCTCCCAGATCCCTTCCAGGGGCCTGTCTGCATATAGAATGAGAAAAGCATTTATAAAACCGTTATTTGCACCCTAGATTTTTCATACGGCTCCACGCACCACGTATCAATCACGCCCCTCGCAGCCGTGGTGTCACCATGCATCACGCAGCCCTGCAGAGACTAATGATGCGCCTGCCCGTGACATCTGCCACCCAGATTGATGACATCACACCCACCGCACACCCTGGGACTGCCGCCACTGCTCGCACGGCCAGGTTTGACCTGGTTCGGGGTTTAATAACAGCGCTCCCCAACTCCAGCACTGAACTCGGGCCATTTTACCTACTGAATTACAAATGACCCAGCCTCGCACTTGGGGGAAGGTCAGAGCCAGGCTGGGGTTTGATTTCGCTACGGTCTTCCCGCGGATCGTTGTTTCGGGGTAATTTCCATCAGTGAAACGGCAGTTCTCTCAGCCACGCTTTCTATAATCTCTGTCTGGATCAGACCTTGAGGCGAGCTTAATTAAAACTAGAGTCAAGTTCATTCTGTTCCACACGAAGCTTTGAGGAAGCCTCAGACACAGATTTGCTTCGCGCTTCAGCGAAGGATGACAGTCTCTCCGTGCTCTTTGCTGGTGTTTATCTGTTCTACTGAAACTGTAAGTTCACGGGAAGCTGAAATCCTCACAACGCCTTGTTTTCCTCCCCGTTCAGCCCTCCTTCCCCTTGCTGTGGGGACCTGTGGGAACGCTTAGACCTGGTACTATTTACAGCCTAAAGTTCGCAACATGGATCCAGCTCGAATTTTAATATGAGAAATGACTTTTCCGCTTTCTTCTATCCTTGCTTATCAATTTTACTTGCCCATAGCTTAGACCAACGACCATTAAAGTCAGCGTAATCCTTCCATAGACCCCTGCGGGCACTGGAACATGGTCAGAAAATACCCACGAGCTTTTGAAGTTTAGGGAATTGTTCCTCTAATGACATGAAGATCTTATGAAGGGAGATTTTGTCTGTATGTGGAACTTGGTGCGCAGTAAAGCGAGGTGCGATGTGAAGCGGAATGGCTCGCTGGGATAACTCCTGTGGACAAGCCCTTACGCAGCGGCATTAATTTCTGTGAAGGAGTGTTTCAAGCATCGATCCCGCAGGCTCTTCCTGGAGAGAGGAGAGAAGATTCATACGAAAGCATCTTGCCTCCCAGGCTGGCCTTTAAAAAAGCACTCTGCTGGTGCTAGGGATAAATACTTAATCCACGGTAAAACCTTTTATCTGTCACTCTATTGGTCAAACTGTCCCTCATGAGCAGGGAGCTTCAGCAGGAACCCAAGGACTTGGTTACTTGAGGAAAGATGGATGGAAGGGCTCTGCGTATTTTAAATATTCAGCCAGCTGCAACGTGGCAGAGCTGCTGCTCGGAGCTGGTTCCCTCAAGCGAGCTCTTATCTCCAACAAAGGTTGCGTGAGGGCAAGGATGGCCAGTCTGTAGCTCTAAAGTGCTGCTCCGCCGTAAGCTGACTCACGGTGTGACCCAGGGACTGCCGGGTGACGATGCCACGCTTCACAGGGAGCTGCTAAGGCTGGCACTGCTGCGTCGCCTGGTTTCCAGTGAGCGCTGGAACATATTTTATACCAGCTCTTCCACCTCAGCCCTGGGTACTGGACAGGTTTACATGCGTTGCCAGATCCTGCAGCAAGGGAAGACCTTTCGCTGAAGTCCGCGCTGTGTAACAGGTTTTTACCACGTCTCAGGTCCTGAGGACTGGTGGGAAGATTCTCTCTCTCTGCTGGTATGAACAAATCTCTGGCTCCTGTTGGAAGGCAGGATTTCTGACGGAAGATTTCCCATTCTAATAACATGAGTCTTACACGACTAGATACCTCTCTCAGGTGGTCACCACCATCACTTCTCTCCAAGCCTACTCACACAGACCAAAGCGGACCAGCTTCTGCAGCCACCATTCCCTTGAGGGAGCATCCCAACCCCCTTCCTAATCCGCAAACTTCAGCTCCCCGGCCCAAACCACAGGCTACGTGTGCTCAGCTGCCGTAGCTCCAAGTGTCCCACAAAGCTCAGACTCACCACCATGAGGTTCCTCAGCGCGCTGCCCCCGCAGCCCGTTCGCTGCAGACCGAGGGAATATTGCGCTGCTGTTTCTCAAGCCAGTCGACGTCACGCACAGCCATGAGCTTTACCCGGAGCCCGGGAGGTGGCCGTTAGCCTGCGGGCTGCCTCCCCACGTTCCCAGCCCCTTTTCCGAAAGTGCAAACTCAGACAGTTTCTAAGCCGTGATTGGCATATGGGAATATAGAAATCAGCTTCATAAAGGCCGTGCGAGCTAACACTTCCCACTGGTGAGGAAGATGGATGATATCCTGTAGTGTTAACATGTGGAAAGCACTAATATTTCATCCGATTGTTCAGTCTGTAGGAAGGTGAGACATGGGCCCAGAGCGTCCCACTCGTGGACATCTTGAATAAAGCTTTTCTTAAATTATTTCCATTGGAACTAATTCTCCTGCCCCTTTTGTCAGTGGCCCATCCATCTCTCGTTGCAGCTCCGCACACTTACCAAAGCGTCTCGGACACAGAATACAAAGTATTCAGAGGAAAATAGTATTTCTAGGGCTGGAATCAGGCTGAGAACAGCTTAGGAAGTCTCCAGTGAAACACTGTGTCAGAGTTGTTTGTGCAGGTAGGAACGCGGCAGCGGATGATGCTTGACAAAACAGATTTTTCTCCAGATACCAATAGAATCACACAGACATTAATTTAATCAAAGTGTCTTGTACGCGACCACCAGCTGGGTTACGCTTAGTGCGGAGCGATCCTGATTTACACGAGCGAAAGACCTACACTGTTGAATTCTCTGTGTGTCCACCTGTCCTGAAAACATGAAGGAGGAGAGTAATCCTTGTCCTGCAAAATCTTGCCCCGAAAGGGCTGATTCCTCAGGGCTTCCTCCATCCTAAATGGAAATGTCAGCCTTATTCTAACAACTACAGACCTCAGAACTTTGCCCCAGGTTAATATGAGATGTGGGACAACTGGATACTGGCAGAAATGTATAGACATATGACTGAGGAGGACCGATTTTGAGGGAACAGGGAGCGCAGACTTCAAGGGGAGGTTGAAGACAGAGGCAATATTGGCTCTGTAGGGCAAAAATGTTGGCTTTGAAGCACCAGCATGATTATAGAGGGAGAAAGGAGCAAGATCTGGAAGGAGAGAAGTGATATCAGAAAATAAGGATTATGTGAAAGCGAAGGAAGGGTTTCTATGATCCTGGGTGAGAAGAAAGGCCAAGCAACTAAGTCTGACCCTTGAGGGAATGAAGAGGCAGAAAATGCAATGCCAGAGACAGCGGACTGGTATCGGCAGGACTGGAATGAGCATCCCAGGCTGGCAACAGGCTGATCAAACAGGTCTGTCTGGATCAAACAGGTGGGACACACGCACCTTCCTCCGCTCAGCTCTGGGAAGGCAGCCCTGGCCCTCAGCATCTTTGGTATTTTAGCACTGTTGGTCCCTGCGAGGGATCTGTGTCTGACCCTGGACACCCGCTGCCTTTCCATCACCAGCCTTCTCCCACAGCCATTCCAGTTCACCTCGGTGCTGGTTTCCAGCACAGCTGCCATCGCAGGGCCCGAGTTCCCCCGGCTCTTCGGCGGTTGCCGAGACACGGAATTGGGATGAACCGTGCAGCAAGTTCTGCTCGATTTTTTATGGTGTGGACAAATGTCTGCTGGGGATTGGTTACCGGAACAGCCGCCTTGGGGAGCCAGCACCGGTTAAGAACAGCACCTCGGTTAAACCTTCTCTAGGCCACATGGATCTTACTTGATGCTTTGTGAGATTTATTCACTGACCTTTCCAGGTACCGAACTAGGAAGGTGGCAGTAGGAGGGGAAGCAAAGGGGAAATCAGCTCTGAAGCGGTTAATTTTACTGGCTCCAAAATTGATAAGCAGTGGTACGTCAGCCTGAAATGAACTTGCCTTGTTCAGTGAGGTTCTAAGACAGCGGAACTCAATCAGCAACGGGCCACATGGTTCAAAGCTGCAATTCATCCCGGCGCGCCTCTGAAAAATGGGAGGTGACAGTTCATTTTGCCAGTGACAGTCTGTCGGTCTCGCTCACTGCTTCTCCCGTCGATTGCACTGCTGAGGTGAAGTGTGAGCTCCGAGACACCCTTGCTTTGTATTCCACTCAGCTGAACAGGACAATCCGAGGATCAAAGGTGGAAAAAACCTCCCCTAGCCCAACCCCATCCACTTCTATTTCTCCCTCCTTACTTTCAAAGGGCTTTTGTAAGCCAGATGCCAATAGCCCAGGAAAGCCCCAGTCCTCCCATCGGTTTCACCTCGCTCCTGGGTTAACATCTGGCCCCAGCACGCATGCCTCTTGCCATCAGCAGCCTGGCGTGCACAGAACAATCCACATGACAGACTGGCAACTCAGGCCCGCTGCTCGGAAACGCTAAATCTGCTGCACACGACTAGACAGGATAATATTTCAGGTGACAGGGTTCTCTGAGACGTGCGGGATCCTGGCAGAGCTTCCATTCTCCGTCCATGCACAGAGCGGAGGCAGATGAAGCAAAAAAGATAATAGAGATGACAGGCAGAGCGATTTCTGCTCCTGAGCTTTGTCTTTAGCAATCGATTAGTTCCTCTCAAAGAGCACTTGCGTGAATGTACTCAGCAAATTCCCTCCCGAGCGCAGTGACGGCGCTTTGAAAACACGGCACAGCGCAGCGCGGTGGGAGTGAAGGACCGAAGAGTCGGCTGGTACCTGCTGCCAGCGTCAGGGAAGCAGGAACCAGCGCTTAGGACACTTGCTCACGCGCTGAAAATCTCGAACGCTCTCCAAGCATCCTCTCAGCCGAAGATTCAAGGGCGTAGTTCCAAGGAATCTCTGCACGCCACATTAGCTGCCCAGGCAAATACGGGTTTGACTACACGAGAGAGTTAGTCTGGAATTAGAGGTTTTAAAGCTACAGCGAAACAGCAATTTTGGAAGGACTGACTGACCAAGCCCTTTAACTCTTCCCGTATCTGTCAAACTCGGCACTGTTGTGCTGCTCTGTGGATCTGATCGCATGCAGGGGCTGACCCTGAAGGCATGTGGCTTCCACCAGAGAGAAGTTTTTAACTTCACTGCAAATGCACAAACAGAGCAGAAAGCAGTAATTGCTGCTTGACTTCCAAAGTCATGTCTGCAAACTGTTGACTCAGAAAATGGAGATCTCCAATACTATTACAGGCTGGGCTTAAAGTATTCTTGGCTTAACTTAACAGGAGAGGAGAAGCCAGTAATTAAAGCTTATTAAACACCGTGCATCACTCAAACCGTTGGCACATGCAGCTACTTTTCACTTTGAGGATGGGAACTATTCAGTTCTTATGCATCTTAGAGGCAGATAAACTGAGGCTTGCAGTGCAAGGCAGATACACAGCTGGAAAAACAAGGATAAAGAAAAGCATAAAGCTGAGAACTATTGAAAATAATCGACATACAGCACTGTCAGTAAATATCCACCTTCTGTATATGTCATAAATAGCCAGAAATTCTGTGTCTCAGAGAGTGTAAGCTCAGCCCAGACCCTATGAACGCTCAGCTCATGCCCTTCTTGTCAACCTCCAATCTCCTTCCTCAGAAACACTCCTGCCCTGCGGAAGAGTCATCCAGCTCTGCGTGGAGGTGCACTGTTTGCTGCATCGCACTTGGCACGTAGGTACTGCGGAGACGGGCACGCTGCAACGCGATGCCGCTGTATCCAGACAGAGAACGACTGAGACACCTGATGCATGTGGAGTGGAGGGGGCTAAGCTACACCTCCAACCTCCCCCCTGCCCAGGCAGCCTGTGTGGGTCAGGAAGCAGGGAGGAGAAGCGGTGGTGGCTGGCTGAAACGGTATGAACAGGCTTTTGCAAAGCCCAGAGCAGTGAAGGTTGGGCCATGCTGGATCCCAGGTGGAATCGCTCTGTCGGTGCTTAAAAATGAAGGTGAGATGGCAGGTGCATGAGAGGCCTGGCAATAGTCAGTGCCTTCCTGAAGATAACAGGTTGTCTGTCAACATGAGGAGCTTATGTACATGTTGGACCACAGAGCTCCCACTAACGGAGAAATTAAACCTGTCTCCACACAGCAGTCCCAGCGCTCTGATTACATTTACAGAGGTTGTGACCTGCATCCTGTCACCATGGCAACCTCTCCTGCTGCCGATGTACAGGCAGGTTGTTTCTGTGGGTGGCTGATATTTAAAGGTAGAGGCTATGGCGCTGAAATATCGAAAGCCAGGGCACGAAGTTTACAAGCGGCCGAGTGGCAAAATTCATTTCACTCCCATTGACACGTTGTGATCTCGGCTGGCAACTCCAGGAGACGCTGAGAAGGTGGTAGAGAAAGAAGAGGAGAAAAGAAGAAGGGAAGAAGAAGAAAAGAAGAAGAAAAGAGGAAGGGGGGGGGTGGAAAGAAAGATAATTCACTCATTTTTATCAACCAGTTCTCCTGCACTGGGAAGGGAATTTGTGCATTAAACTCATTATGAAACACAGTACTTTAACGGATCCATCGAAACAGCCTTCCCCTTCCGAAACAGGCTTTGTCTCCAGCCCGTGTCCCCGCTGTGCCAAACATACTCCTGCTCCTAGTCTGCCTTGACGCTAAATGATCTTTAATTTTTTTCTCCATCTCTTTCTGCTATGTGTTTGGAACTGAATGTCCCCTGGTGACATTCCTGAAATCAGGGGTGTGGCTCTAGAGGCGAGCGGGGTCCTTAGTCCCTGACCGAGAAACTAGACCTCCTCCAGCACCGGGCTCTTTATCCCAGCATTTTATCCTCCAGTTAGCCACCTCGCGGGTGTGCGGTGCGAGGGATGTCAGTGGGAACTGCAGCGTGTAGCTGCGCAAGGGGAGTCCCCAGTGGCTTTGTTACAAACACCAGCAGCGAGAAAGAGCGCGAGCAGGAGGGCTCTGGGGCCGGGACTGATGCTCAGCGCGGAGATGGCTGACAGTGGAGCTGACTACAATGTCAGCTCCTCACGCGGGCAACAGACACCACCTGACAGGCAACTACTTAGCTTCCAATTTTCTCTGCTATAAAACTATTCTGTTAAGCAATGGAAGGCAGCGCAATGAAGGTAAATAAAAGTGACACGGGACCTCGGCGCTGCTCTCTCTCTGCTCTTCTCGCAGACATGATTCTCTGATCGTTTGGTGGAAGACAGAGGAGAGCTGGGAGCTGGGGACTAGCTGCAGGATGAAAGGAGATAAACTGCAGGAGAAAGGCGCTTGTGGCGATAAGGGCAGGTGGTTGGGAGCCAGAGCAGCGCCCCACAGAATGGGAAGTTTGTAGCTAAAGCATTTGTTGGGATCTGAGCCGAGCTTGGTTCCGTTCCAGATTCTTCCGTGAGTCTCTGTGATGGCAGGTGGATCAGTTAAAGCGAGCTCCCTCTCCCTGAACACGAGTTTCTGCAGGTTGGGTCTGCAGGGAGTCATCCTGGCTCCTTCCAACGGAGATGCACATTTTAGCGTATATGGTCAAAGAAAAGACCCATCACGACTGAAGCAGCTCGAAGGAGTGTCACGGACTCACCGAACCTGAGAGGTGCGACACACCGTGAGCTGCGGCCAGGAGACTTGAGACAAGGGGGTGGACTCGAGGGCTAGAAGCAAGAAAAGGAGTGATGCATAAAGGGTACTTTGTAGTGTGAGGAGTCAGGGATGTGCCCAGGGAGCTGGACAGGCTGGGGACAAGATTTTCCACGGGACTCTCCTCCCAGTACCCCTTAAGGTCCTACCTCTTTGTTTCCCTCTCTCGTCTCCTGCCTTATGACAGTGAGCTCTCTGGGGCATCTCTTAGCCCCGCTTGCCTATCCCAGCAGAAATCTGCACTGTGAAAGGATTCAACAAAGCTACCACGGTACAAAGAATAAGAGTTTGCATACCAGCTCAGGAGCCCCTGGAGCCCAGCTCAGTGTAAGAGATCCATTGTTTAGGCCCCGCAAGAGTGATTACTGTGAGTGCTGCAGACAGAGGATGCAGAGCCATGACTAAGAGATCAGTTGGTTCAGGAGGAGGTGAGAAAGAAAAGGCATCAGCTGGAATCCCAGATCAGCTTGCTCTGGGTTGGATATCTGACCTTTGTAGTGCTTTGATTTGAAATTGTAAACCCTTGTAATCCTGGTGGATTACATCTCCATAGCCTTTAATATGTGCATCCCCCAAAGCCATGCAAATGCAGAGCGAGGGAGAATGGGGCAGCACAGCAGCCCCACAGACATCCCTACCATGAAGGGTACTTCCCCGCTGCCCTCTCTTTCACCTTGAATAATCTCCATTTGCTCTGGGGTAGAAGGGGAGAAACAGCGAGCTGGAGGTTAAAAGTAGGGGGTTGCAGAAGTTTAGAGAAGTGCCAACACAAAGCAGCAGATAATTACACCAGAGGAGATAAGAGAAAAGTAGGGAAGGGGAAGAGATTTTCAGACTTAGGGGGATAATAGGGCACTTAGCTGGCTAAAGATCTGTGGGGTGACCCACCTCCAAGAGAGCACACCATTGTTTATACCATCAGAGACTCAAAAGCAAGGCCAAACTTTTCAAAGACGTTACCTTGTCCCTTTTCCAGCTGAAACAGGGGCAGCAGCAAGGCACTGGCACTGCCTGCGGGGTCTGTTGGGAAGTGATGAGGGGGCGAAAGAGAGGAAGCCCTGCTGGAGGAGTGAGGAAGCTGTGTTTAGAAGACCCAGGTTTCACTCCAGGCTCTTCTACAGACTTAGCCCAAACGGCTGGAGTAGGCTGGACCCAGACAGTGCGCTGTAACCGCTCTCTAGGTTGTCCTACCCCAGCAGGGGCTGATGCTTCGTCCTCTGGCGTGGCTGCAATACTCTGCCACGGGGAGACCATCCTCCTTTGAGACGGCAGCGAGCTCTGAGCACGGTTTGCTGGTGACCCAGTTCTAAAGCTCAGCCATCGTCTGAGAAGCCCAGTTCAGTTCTCACCCTGCACTGGTGCTGTGCCCGCAGAGCACACGGAGAGGCTGGGCTGGCTGCTTCCCCGGGGAAGTCAGGCACGGACGGCCTCTAGAGCCAAGGGAGGAACCGAGCAGCTCCGGAGGATGGTTCAGATTGTCGGTGGAGTGAGGCTGTGGAAGTGCCACTCTATTTCTCCATTGCCAATGGACACAGCCCGACGTGACACGGCTCCTAGCGCAGATACTTTTGGGTTTTGCCTTTTCCTGAGGCGGGAAGCACTAATGGGGGAAACAGCGCTATTTTCTTGATAAAGTGTTCCCACTGCTTGCAGTTAGACAATTCATAAGCTTGGATTTAACCACATTCTGAAGTGCTTCGCTGGAAGAAGGCCAGAGTGCCCGGCACTTTGCAGGACGGCTCCCTTGGAGGATCCCCAAGGCAGCAGAGTCACTATAAGACAACGCTGCTTTTAAACTTTAAAAGGAGTTGAGCTAGTGGGAAGGGCACTGGGTGGAAACCCAGAGGACGTGGGCTCTGCTCCTCCTTCTTTCATTGGCTCGAGGTGTTGTTTAGGCAAGACACTTCCCTGACTTCGGCCTCGGTCTCCTCTCTCATGCAGTGGGGGTTCGTTCTGAAATCGGTGCGTGAAGAGGGTAAGAACCGGGCACAAGTGTCCTTAGCTCAGACGTGTCTCCAGGGTTTCACCCCGAGAGCAGCTCTGCAGCGTTGGAATTCGTCTCTTACATGAGAGTTTTATAAAGCATCTGGCAGAAGGGGGCAACATAATAACAGCTGCACAGATGTTTGGGGTGTTTTTCAAGCCGAATTCTCTCGCATCTGCAAGTTTTATCCTTCGATTTCATCATGAACGTAGTAACACTTCGCACGTATAAACTGCAGCTTCATTCACGGGAGCATCTCAAAGCACTTTACAAACATTCATTGATCGCTCGACAGGCATGAGACGGACGGGTAACTGCTCTGCCACATGACAGGGATGAAACAATAAGCTCTTGGATTTAGGGAATACTTCTGCCTTCCGGTTCTTTCAGCAGATAAGATCGCCGACTAACGGTAGTCATTTTTGTGTTTAATTAATAATGTAATGCATCCCCTATCCAAGCTGCAGATAACGGGCTTGTAACACCGCCTAACACGCCTCCCCTATCATTAAGTTTAACTGTCACGCTAAATACCGGATTGTCACGCAGCCCTGTCAGTTTTTCTTTCTTTCCTTCTCAGGAGCGCGGAACAAGAGCAGCTGTGGGGAAGGAGAAGCTGGAGAGCTGAGATGATGCAGTGTGGCAGTAAAAAACCCTTGAGGCACAAAAATCATGGCTTATTCCCCGCCACAGCTTCGGAGGCACAGCGAGGCAGCGAACACTGGCAGGCAGCCCTCGGTGGTGTGTCCATCACGTCGCAGGGCTGCTGCTGCCTGCATCTCTTTTTGCTATTTAGTAAATGCAAAAAGCAATGACAGTGGTTTGTTTCTTTTCTTTCGAGACAAATGTTTGTTTTCTAAGCAATTTTTTTTCTTCTTCAGCAAAGAAATACTCTCTATTACCTGGAACGGAACGTGTTCCAATAGTATTACGTACTGTTTCACATCAGACATAATCCCAGTACTCCCTGTACTGGGATTTTACTGCATTCCTCGGGCCCTGCGCTCCCCTTTCGGCCCTCGGCTGTTTCCCTGGGATGTGCCGCGGCCCCTGAGGACTCACACCAAGACGGGTCGAGCACCGCAGGGAAGGCAGCTTGACTCAGGGTCCTGCTCACAGAGCCTGAAACACCCCAATTCCTCCTTCCACGCAGCAGAACATCCACAGTCCACGGGCAAAATACTTCACAGGAATATTTTAGGCTAAAGTCAAACTAGCTTGATCTTTAAATTTCTACCAAAATAACCAGTTTCTTCAGGAAATGATTGTTGACCCACCCTCCTGCTGTGCTGCTCGCAGCGCTGAGCTGCCATTCCCCAGGCCGCCGGCTCTCATTTTTCTTCATGAAGATTTATAGTAATTTCTCCCATATCACTGATTTCTTCATAAGAGAAAAGATCACTTCGGGGACCTCCCTCTGTCTCCAGCCACCCTGTTTAACACCTCCAAATATTCCTAGTTATGAACTAACATCTGGGTCAGCCTGCCCAGCATAGTTCGAAAGCCATTAAGACAGATGCCTGCATTTCATTAAGGCAGATTTGATAAGGTGGGTAGGGTTACAGGGCAAGATTACTATGGGAATTCAGTGAGTTTAAACCTTCACTCCAGTTAATAAAATCAAACAATACATCATAAAAGTGGCTGGAAATTGGCTCAATAATTGAAATAGAACTGCGTGATGGATGGAGATTTATGGATGGTAATGCAGAAGCAGGGCTGCATTAGAACATCGTATCTGAGCCTCTTCTGAATCCAGACCCTCGAGTCCAAACCTGTCTTTTGTGCTGGTTTTTGACTCTTTTCCAGAGTGAGGAAAACCTCACAGAATGGCTGGTCCGGTTTTAATGCGGAATGTCACTGAGCTGCCCGTGAAATCTCAGGACCCTTAAGCGTAATGACGTGATTGATGCTCACACAGATGTCTCGGAAGGGGCTTTCAGAGGAGCTGTGGCAGCCCGGCTCTCGGTGCAGGTGAATCCACTACGTTAGGCTGGACCAAAGCCAGCGCTGTGCTACTGTCTGTGCTCCTCTTCATGGGTGCCTGACATGCACTGCCATCACCACCTTCCACAGCAGCATAGACATCCTGTGTTATTATTAGACCGACTAATAAAACCAAGGCTAAATTTAGCCATTTTTCCATCTTTCATCTTCATTCTGAACTGAAATATTTATGGAGCTCTCATGCCATGTCCTTTGTGTCCACCAAGACTCTTCCAGGACTGATCTCTCCTTCCTCATCCACTGCTTCTCAGACCATGTGGATTTTTGTCCTAAATCTTTTTTCTCCCTCAGGAGCTCTCCCTCCTCTAGAGAACTATGGGTCCTCCCTCAACTCCATCCTTCTCCCTCGGCTTGCTGGCAGCCCTTGGTCCTAGCTGTTTACGGGAAGTGTCCCCTCTGCAGCCTTAATGAAGTGTGTGGCAGTCCTCCTCATTAAGACTCAGTGTTGTCAATAAAAGAGTCATTAAAGTAGTTTGATGAGGATTGGGAGAAAGAGAAGAGGTGCTACAACACATCTGCAGGGCAGAGGGCAGCTCCATCACGCTTTGTAACCAAACAGCAAGGGATCAATATCACCTTTGCATTAAAGTGAAGCCCATCCGTCAGCCCGAGGAACAGCAGTCTGCACGGGAGCTCAGCCCACTGCTCATTTCTGGTTTCCCATCGTTCTAATCCTTCCCTTCACAGAGCGTCGTTCCTTTCCAGCTTTCACCAGAGGCTGTAGAGATGCTGGCTCAGAGCTGTGTCGTGCTGAGGATCCCAGTGGCGTTACCCATTCCCCACATCTACCTTCAGGCTCACGAGTGTTCTGAGAACATGCTGCTGGGAGATGCCTCCTCCGCGTTGTCACCTCACAGACCACCTCCACCCCGCTCATCACTGTGGGTACTCCCAGAGACAGACCTTGCTGCATGCCACCTCCACAAGGGAGATGTAGGAGCGGATGGACCAGGGGAGTCTATTCACTGGGAAGATGGGAGGATGTCCGTGCCGTATGAAAAAGAAGCGTGTGCCCAGTCTCTGTCCCTGCCATTCCGTTTCTGGGATGCTGTGCACAAAGCGCTGCTGCTGGCACTGGCAGGGTGGACCTGGATAACCCCAACACCAGCCCTGGCCCCAACACTCGTGTTTATTTTCCCAGAGCTGTCGTGTTTCTCTTCACTTCACCTTGTCCGGTCAGACTCCGAACCCTTTCAGGGGTTTAGGAGCGCTAGCGGAACACTTCGGTGGGGTCCTGCGGTAACGCACGTGTTTGTGTGATGAAAAACAGTTACTCTGCAATCACAGATCCTCCAATAAATGCATCTCCACCCACCCGCTCCCTTCCGAGAAGCCTTCGCAGCAGAGGAAGTGCAGCCCGTCTGGAGGGTAAATGACTCCAGTCTGGCAGTCTAAGCCACGCACCAGGTCCAGTCATTTCGTTTTGCTTTGGGACCAGATCTGTTTACCGTAACTCAGAGCTGCTGACGTACGGCATATTTTTGTTTCTCTTTGGCTCCAGAACCTGAGGAACATTAACCTGCAGGTCTGTGTGAAGCAGAGGTGCAGAATCGGATTACAAAGACAACCGAAGTCCACTTAGCTTTAAAAAATGAAAGGGGCTTTATGAGGATTGTAACCGACCTTTAGCGGAATGACTGAGTCAGGAGAAAAGACACACGAGCTGTTGGACAATGCAAATGACCTAAGTACGTAAACGGTGGGATTCCAGCAGAGCATTAGCGTGGCAGAGCTGATTAGGAGCCCAGGAGCCATTATTCAAGCAGTCAGGTGCATTACCAGATTGGGAAGTTGCCTTTTCTCTGAGTTGTTGGTCACTGTGAGAGGCAGCAAACGATACCCAGCGGCCCAACAATTTGCCCTGGAATGGCAGGAGCTGCGACACAGAAATGGATGGACCAGCATCTGCTTGGGAGAAGCCAGAATTAGAGCCTGCTCTGAATTGGCAGGGACTACAGGGCTGGGAAGAGAGGACAAAAGGGCAAGCCCCTGCACCAGCCAGGGAGATGGAGCAAGATGAATAAAGGGGCTCACAAGGTACTTGCAGTGCTGCAGCACCAGACTAGGTGAACAAATAACCTGACCCAGTTTAATGAAGCCTGTGCTCCTCCACGTCCTTTGTGGAACGGCTGTCCCAGGGTCAGCGTGCGCCCCGCCAGCCTGCACACGTCCTTATCTTATCTCATTACGAGAAGTTTCAGATTAATTCCAGCGCAGCTGCTTGAAAGGGCTGTTATCAGGCAGGGCTTTGTGGTTTAACCTTGTTACCCCTTTGTTGTCAACCTTTCCCAATGGCAGCGAGGGGAAGGCTGAGGTCCTGATGTGCAGGAGGAGCAGGGAGGGGGTGGACGGGAGCTCCGCACCCCCCCGGTTCTGTGCATTCAGCTCCACTTCAGGCTGTGTGACAGGCCAGGCGGCTGCTTCCCTCCGCTGACAGGGCTGGTACCCAGCCACACAGAACAGCCCTAACAGGGACACGTCTCCTGCCAAGCTCCCCAGATCCTCTGATATTTCCGACAGCGCAGTAAAGGGCTGGGGCTCGCCCGTTTTACCTTGCATCGCTCTGCTCCTCCAAGGCTGCCCTGCTTCGTTTCCATAGCTACACCCAATCGCGTCCGGCTTCCTGGGAAATTGGATTTCAGAGCAAGACAAGCCTTCAAAGGAATTTGTCCATTTAACAGAATATCATTAGGAGAGAGCCTGTCTGCTGAACTTGGGACCTGGGATGATTAAGGTGGGGCTTTTATCGTGTAGGGAGGCAGCTTTTCATCAGAGCCCAGAAAGCTTGAGGCTACCTAACAGCGATGCAGTGGAAGTGGCCGGTCCCTGCCAGACTCCCCCATCTCCTCCCCAGCTGAGCCCTAAACTAAATTTGTAACCTATGCACACATTCAAAAATTAAAGTGGTGAGGAAAAAGGCAAGGAAAAAAGGTCATTTGCCTGGGACTCTGTCTGCCTGGCTCTATCTGCAGCTACACGAGGTTGAGTTGAAGGCTTGGCACTAAAGCTTCATGTCTTAGCACCCATGTCTCCATGGCAGCTGGGGCTCTGCCTCAGTATCCCTCAGTAAAATGGATTTATGGTAACAACAGCTGCTGCACGGTCAACGTGGCCTTAGCAAAATCTTCCTGAGAGGAACATTCTATGTGCTGGGTCCTGTCTCTGGCTGCCAGGACCATGGGATGGATGAACAGTCCAGGAGCAGCCTGGGTGCAACTGTGTCAGCCTCCACACAGGATGCTTTCCTCAACGCTTATGAAAATCTTAAGATCTGCAGCAAAACGCCAAAAATCACAACTGCAATACAGCTCAGGATCTGAGCAGAGAAGATGTAGAGCTTGACTGGTGCTGTGAAGGCTGCCACAGCAGGAAATGTGTGGGGTGAAATCCCCGTATGCTCTCGAGCAGTGATCACATGCCAGGCAGCAAAGGAAGGGAAAACCGCAAAAAACACCTGCAAAACAAGTCACTGCTTGTTTGACACGAGGGAAAAAAATTTCCAGAGCCCAAATATGTTAAAACGCTTTAACTTTTGGGCAAGAGTCCTTGACGAGGTATCTTCTCGTTCACTCTTCACAATGTTATGCTTGTACATTATGTGTGAGCTACACAAAGGCAGCGAACGTGGGAGATGACCCTTTTCTCTGCAGTTGCACGAACATTTCTTCCTCTGAGATTTGCATTGATCAGGTTTTATTGATCTTTCTGGCACATCTGAAGGCAGTTTCTTCCATCTAAGGAACTTGGTTCATTCCTTTATAAGCTCCTTTTTAAAGTCAGTCAGCCTCAGCAAGCAGCTGCTTTTTATTTGCAGTCTGTAATGAGCTGACCAGGATTTCCACACAGGCTCCTTTAAATATTTATCCCTAAACACCTCCAGGTGAGAACACACACAGAGCCCCGTGCACCTACACCTGCTACCTTTGGGAACGCAAGAATGAGGACTACCGGTGGGATCCCGCTAGGCAGCTCGCGCTGGTTCCTTTACCCAGGACGGAGCAGGCGCAGGGCCGGGGGTTAACAGCACGATGCTGGTTTGGTTTTGCAGGGTGCAGTTCGCATTTGCTGCCTGTCGTAAAGCAAGTTAAAGTGCACCGCCCAGTTATTTCTCTGGGCGAGCCACAGAAATACGAACGGCTATTGCAAACCTATGCAGGATGCAGGAAGAGGGGAATTTTACAGCAGAGCGGCCAAGTCCCGTTCTCTTGCCCTGTGCTTTAGAGGGGGGAGCTGCCCCTGCCTGGAGCAAATCCAGCCCCCAGCTCCTGCTGAGGGGGTAGGGGCAGGTGGAGGAGGCTCCATCGAGGGCCTCCCAGAGCTCCTGGGTCTGCTGTACCAGCAGGTGGGCTCAGGTGGGTGACGATGGAGGAGGGACCTGCCCAGGTGGCACCCGATTGAAATGCTGATGCAGGAGCGGGGTTTGGTGGTGCTGGTGCTTCTCTGTGGCTTTGCTGCCTGCAGCTCTGGCTGCTGGGAGCACGGCGGGGCTCAGTGGCTGAGGGAGCTGGGAGCTGGGCACCCCGGCTTCCTGCAAGGAGGTAAGTCGAGCTGGCTGGGGCTGGAAGAGCCTCCTCTTTGGTTCCTCCTGCCCTTTTTTGGGGTGTCCCCGCCCTCCCGGCTTCCTCTGTCCCTGCCCCCCGGGGGACCAGGAGCAGCAGCAGCAGGTTTGACTGCTGTGGAAGGGACGGTGGCAGTTATCATGATCCCAGAGGAGGTTCAGCGGCTCCTGGAAGGTAACCACAAGTTCCTCCTTGTTCCCCTTCCTGCCTCATGGGTGAAATCTGCTGCGGTTGTGGGGGAAGAAGCTGAAAGGCTTTTTGCTCCTGGCTGTGCTGAGTCAGAGGAGTGGAAGGGCTGTGGGAGCTGCTGCTTCCCTAAGGCTGGTGGCTCTGGGGTCCCACGTGTGCCTTCCCTGTCCCTAACCCCAAAGAGCGCCCAGGGGATGGGGCTGCCTGCCCTGTTGCTCAGGAGCTGGCAGGTCCATGCCTGTGTCAGGGAGGGACAAGGGAGTGGGTACGATGGGCGGAAGAAGCTGCAGTGAGCCCTCTCAGCAGACTTTTGTCGAGGCCGTGATACTGGTGTCTCCTGGCTTTAGGCATGGAGCAGGTGGGGTGTGTTGTGCTGGGGAGGAGGTGACCAGGCTTGTTCAGCTGGGGGGTGCATCCTCAGGAAAGCTCCAAGCCCGTCAAAAATGGGGGCACAGCTGAGGGAGCAGTGCTGGGGTCAAGCCCCACTCCTGGCTGATTGAACGTGACCTCCTGAGGTCTCAGCTGCTGAGTGGATGAGCTGTGCGAGAGCTGACAGCATTTACCTCTTGTGTAGAAGATGGCAGGTGGGAGGCTGCTGAGGTGGTTTTTCTGGATTTCCTCACAAACCTGAGCTGCAACACCTCTCCTCATAGAGGTGGTGGGTCAGAAACCATGCTAAAATCTTCTGTCAAAAGATGCTTCCCAAACACGTTCCGTACGGACCTTCGCAGCCATCGCTGACCTCGTGGTGCGGTGAGCAGAGGCTTGGTGAGGGATGTGCCGTGCAGCGGTGACCACGCTGTAACCAGCCCGTGAAGAAAACTCCAGCAGCAGCAGCGCTGCAGGCTGGAGCGATGGGGTTGCCCATCGCAGAACACGTGTTAGACACATCCTGCCATGGCAGATGCGGGTGGCTGGTGGGGAAGGAGCCGTTAGCATCTTGCTGCTGGGGGCTGGCCTGGCTGCCTCAAGGCTTGCTGACCTTTTGCTTCCTGTTGCGATGGCTCCTGGCAGCGCAGAGCACTCGCCTCTTCCCCTCCGAGACAACTCCCAGTCCTGGCATCTGTCAGGCTGAGAGCGAGCGTGCCGCCCCCGAGCCCGTCACAGCTTCTCTTCCAAATGCTTTGTGTCTTCCCCCAGATGTAGGTGTAGATTTTCTCCTCTGGTTTTTAATCACGGGGGCTGCGGTGAAGTTCACCCTTTCACATTTTTGATGTGCAGCACTTTATTGTTCAGTGCTGACACTTTTGTAAACAACTCATTTCTGCAGCTGCCACCTTCCTTTAACTCAGGCTATTTTCTTGTTAGCTGACTGGTTTTAATTGAAGGCTTCAGATCCCCTTCTAAAGCGCAGCCTTTATTTGCTGACAGGTATAGCAGGCTATGAATGGAGATTAATTGCATGTCACATACCTCTGTATCAAACTTGCTGTGTCTTAACAATCTGCACGGTCTCCAGGCCTTCCCGTGGCCGCGGAGGTTTCTAGCTGCGCTGGCTGGAAATGGAGGAGCTTCAGCTCTTCTCCTGCTCGCAAACTGCGTTGCCGTGAGCATCCTTGCCTTTTCAATAAAAATTGCACAAAGAGGAGGAAACACGTGCTGGTGTACAGGCGATAACATCTGCCTGTGCTGGGGTTTGGTCGGTAGGGCAGGACCGTTGACGCGATGCAGGTAGTCGGTGTCTTGCTAGCAGCAGTTGTGTTATCACCGCAGTCATCTCTGGGGCTGCGGGGGTTGGAAGCCAATAAACACCGCTCTGCTCTTTGCCTTGCGAGCCTGCAGCGCTTAGAACCCTTGTTATCCTCTGAGAGTGGCTGTGGTTGCAATAATCATTATTTCTTTAGTTTCTCGCTTTTGACTCGGGTCCCTTTAAAACTACTTTTGCGTCAGGGTATTTCATGTTTGTTCAGCACAAATTTCTTCTGAGGGCTGAGACAGTGGTTCTAAAAAAAAAAAAGTGATCTGTCTCGGACAGACCCAGGGCTTCTGGTTCCGTTTGCAGAAGCAGCCCGATGCTCTTCCCTCCCCCTGCCTCGCGTGACCCCCCTCATTTCGGGGCTAGGTCTGCAAAGCCGTTTTCTTGCTGGAGTTTGGGCAACAGCACGAGCTGCGCAGGCGCTGCCTGGGGAGGCTGCGGCTGCACCCGCAGACCCTAACGAAGGCGGGAGCTAATTGCCGGGCAAGCAGCCTCTGCGCTGCTCTGAGCACAAACAGCGACGTGCTCCGTGCTGGGAGGGCTGGTAAGCCACAGCCCGTGTTGACGTGGCATCGTGAGTAGCTCTGGAGTTTAAATCAGAAAACTCAGGGCTGGGATGTGGGAGCTGAGGAGGTGGGAAGGTGTTCCCCGTTCCTCCGTCGCCTGTCGCAGAGGGAGCCTGTCCCACCCCGTCCTTGCTGGAGGATGGATGAAGATTGCTTCCGTTCTCAAGGCGTCCTCTGACTCAGCCCCGCAGAAGCAGGAAGGCCCATCTGAAAAATGTTTCACAACTAAACCATCCTTTCCTGAGCTTGCAGAAAAGCCCAGAAACGCTGGGGGTGATAGTTCACGGCTTTTATTTGACAAGTGGGACAGGGGATGATACCACTGGCCTTCCAAACCCCTGTCTGTCTTGGGACACATCCTGGAAGTATTAATGCGGTCTCAGGGAAGCTCAAGGTACCTGCACTCCCAGTGTGTCCTAAACCTTTTTTTTTAAACTAATTTTTCCTGGCCAGCTGGGGTGATAAGCTGCAGGAGGGATTGTGTGAAGCATCAAATAAGCGTTGGAGCAGACCGGCTGGCTCAGCGTTATCCTAAATGGTTGTGATTCTATGGGACTGGCTCCTCTGTGCGGGGAGCGTAGGATTTCTGGTGGCAGAGTAGATGAGAGCAAAAAAAAAAAAAAACTGAGTGTGTATGTGCATGGAGAGAGTACACATGGCATCTTAATACCTTTCAGCTCTGCTCATTGAGTGCTGATTAACTCCTAGAATTTAGTGCTGCCATTAAAAGGTTATTTACTACCTGGACTTCAGTGGCTGAGACATAATTCTCCTGGTGCTGTGCATCTCCTGCAGGATTAAAGTGGATAACTGCAATTGCCTCTAGAAACTCCCCTGAAACACTTGATGAAATCTCAACTATTTTTTTTTCCCCCCTCCTCTTACCTTTTTAGCTGCAGGAAATGAAAAGGAGAGTCCTGTAAACTCTCGGAGTGGATCGCAGAGAGCAATCTATAAACATCAAGAATATAACGTTACCGACAAGCGGTAAAACTAACATTAGGGTGATTTACTCTAGAGCTGCTTACATACTGCTCTTCCTGATCCACTTTGAGAGTTTATGGTTAGGCTTTCTTTTTCATTTCCTGCTGCTGTAAACATCGTGGCTGGCTCGGAAAGGGGGTCTGCCTGGTTTGCAGAAGTGACCCTTGTTCTGCTGTAACTTATCCAGCAGCTGATCTGTGCTGACATCCCCGTAAGTAAATACCGTATTAGAGCTAATTGCGTACTCAAGGAGCTAATCTGCGCTTAAAAATGACAGAGGGATGCGACTGGTGTTGGCACAAGTTCTAGGAGCTTGTTCTTTCACCGTGGAAACGGAGCCCGCTCGTCGTTTCTCTTGCTGACCCATTTGTGCTGGTTTTGTGCTGGTTTGTATATAATAAATTGCCCCCGTAGCCTCATCTGTCCTTAAGCAGGGAGCTGCTCGGAGCAAGATCCATCCATTGCGCTGAGATACACGTACTTGGGTACTTTCTGTGTAATCTGTAAGTGCTGTAGCCTCCGTGTCGTCAGGCCTGCCATGAGCCGGTCCCGTATCTTGCACGGGCAGTTAGAACCGCAGAGATGTACGGAAATGAAACTTAGCCGAAGGATTACACGATTGGCCTGGGATTTTAAAGAGCTTCGCTCAGCTGCTCTGGCAAAGCCTTTGTCATATCCCAGACAGACCACCTAGGACTAAATTACTAGCGGTGAGTGGATATTAATAAGCATTTTGACCTCACACCGCTGCCCTCCTGGAGCTCCCCAAACTGCTGCTGGGTGTAGGTGTAGGTTTGGGAGCGATGCTGTGAATTAGCGTTACTGCCTGTACTGGGCACCGCCACGTCAGAGGGGCTGTGTGAGGATGCTTCGGTCCCTCAGGGCTGGAGTCAGGCTTTAAACTCTGTCTCGGCTGTGAAGTGGTGGCTGCAGGGATGAGGGACCCAGTTCCCCGTGGGTTGGACCCAGTTCCCATAGGTCAGATCCTCTCCTGGGAGGAGGAGAGGCAGGGAGATGGAGGAAGGAGCCTGTGAGGACCTGGGGGAGTCTGCATTTGGCTGAAATGCTCTTACTAGCAAGTGCTCCCATGGAAACTAGTGCTGCCAGCTGAGTAAAACCAGAAAGGAGAACAGTGCTGTTATGGGGACACCTGTCAGATCTGCGTTCACTTCTCCTTCCCATGCTGCTGTGGGAAGAGTTGAGTTTCCCTCATCTTCCCCATCTGTCACTCTGAAGAGGAGGTGGGAAGAGGGCCCTGTTCTGGGGGATGCCCAAGCATCAACCTTGTTCCCCTCCACGTCCTTCCTTATGGTCTTAATTTTTAAAGAGTTCCTTTTCTTTTTTTTTCTTCCCCCTGCCACGCTCTAGACCTTTCTTGAGTGTCTTATGAGCAGGCAACAAAAAGAAACGAGGGCTCATGATTTTACCAGAAGGTGGTATTAATTTCTCGTGTGGCATTTTGATCTTGAGATGTGCTTGCAGGTGGAGGAGCTGTTTTTCAGGAGCTGTGCGGATGCCTGGGGTGTGTTAAACAGTGCTGGCTGTTGTACTGGCAGCTGCAGCATAAGGAGCTGAAAGTCTCGCAAGCAGGATATTAAACTGACATTAGTGTCACAGTATGGGGGGTGAGTTAAAGGTTGGAGAGGCCTGTGGATGTACAACACCATCGCTTTGAAGCCAATCTTTCCTCTGCTAGGGGAAAGCAGCCGCAATGCCGCTGAAGTGCAGGGCGATATTCCCCGGTACGGAGCAGGGTTGATTGGAACTTTTGTTCTCTGAGTGTCTTTTTCGTGATTTCTGTAAAGAACATAAATATTTAGGCGAAAGGACAACACTTAATCCTTTTATCTTGCAGTTCAGGTTAAATTTCTGCATGTAGATGTGGTTTCCAGGTGAGACAATGCTGTGTTTGCTCTTGGCTAGCTGGCTCTGAGGAAGCCCGGGGGAGGCTGGAGAGGAGGGAGGAGGTTCTTCTGGCAGGAGAACCCATGTTGGGATGCAAGTGCGCGCAGGCTAACGCGCAGCCATCCTGCTCGTGTCCTTTACGAAGGTCATCCTTGTGAACACCGCAGGTCAGGGTCTCCTGGAAGTGTCAGCGGTATCTTGTACTGATGTCTTAGACGTGCTGTGGATCCCCCTCGAATGGGATAACCACTTCTGTGGCCTCACGTAATGCCAAAAGCCTTGCACAGCTGCAGATTTTTAGGGTTTGGGGCAGCAAAGAGGAGGAGGAATTGCTCTTGGTCCTACTCATGTTTCACTTGACCTTCCTCTTCCTTTCCTCGCAGTTGCTTATTTGCCTCACACCATTGCAAGGAGAGAGAAGCCCTGTCTCCTCATGCCGTATTTAGATCCTTCTCTAGCTGCAGTCACTTCAGTGTCTTCACTTCCACAAATGAAGTCTTCAGGCAGGCTCTGTGTCTCTAGATCTGACCGCTTGGTGCGGTGCCTCGAGGGCTTCCCAATGCACAGCCAGGTCTGGGTTTCTTAGCCAAGACCAGGTGTTTCTGCCGGCGAGTTTTAACCTGTCGCTGTCTCTCCCAGATGTTGAAGGCTTCCTGACGGACGGACTGCGGAATGAAAACCTGAGTGCTAAAGCATGGAAGCAGAGGGATGCAATTCTGTTTGGCTTCCAGCAAGTCAAAGCCAGGTTTGTGCTGTCCGCATTGCTTCCTAATGAAAGCGCTTCAGAGTAGTGTCACGTCTTGGGGTGCCACGTGCTCTATTAACTGGACCATTGGCTGTGTCTGTGCACATGGGTCTCTGATCCTGTCCTGCTCTTCCTTCTCTCTCGTGCTAGAGAGTGTTTTGTGGAAAAAAAAAAAAATCCATCACTTGATCCTTAGGCTTGTGGGTAAATCAATACAGCGAGCAAAGATTCATGCTGCCGGCTCGCTGCTGCAAGTACCTATTTCACAAGCGCTTCCTGAGCTCACATGTACTGCCTGGGCTTTGATACAGCAGAAAGAACGAAGAGGACTTCTTGGATTAAGACTCGGGGCTGACCCGGGTTCCAAAATCTCATGTCCTTGGAACCGTTCAAGTCCTGCGTGAGAACGCGAGCTGCATCACTTGGACAAGTGAGCGAAGCAAAGGTTGTTCTGTTGTGCCAGGGGAAAATCAAGGAACATAATCAGAAAACAGGTTGCTGGAGGCTTAAATAAAACCTTCAGCCTCAGCTGCATTGTACTTTTTGGCTACCAGTGTGATCCAGAGCTTGCTGTTAATGCTCTAGTTAGAAGATATGAGTTGTGTCTCTTGATGTTAAGACCTGACAATAAAGCTCGGGGTGGCTGACTGATGTAAGCATCCAGTTTAAATAAAACTGCTGTCAAGTCCCTGAGAAGTGGAGAATTTTATCCTTCGGAAGGGCACAGCCAGACTCTATTCCCTGCAGTCCCACTGAAGAACTTTGCAAGATGCCCTGCTGTATCTTAATCGATCTTTCCTGCTGGCTAATTAAGCATCAGTTTTACTCAGCAACTCGGGACTGTGTAATTATCAGCCTGGGTTGTCCTGAATAATTGAAACAAGCTGAATGCGGAAGATGGAAGCCTTTGGAAAACGAGGCTGGAGCGATTCTAATGGAAGAGCGGGGGGGTGTAGCTGTGTCCTGTGATACTTGATGTGCTCTTAGACTTGTGAGCAGCGAGGAAGGATGCTGCTGTGGCCATTGTCCCACGGACCTCCGGCTTCCCAGCGGTTTTGTGTGGTTTTGGTGAGTTCCTCAAAGAGGAGCAGCCTTTAGGGTCCTGGGGCAAGCGCTGATGCTGCGGTGCAGAACAGCCTTGGGGCTGAGCTTTTTCCACAGCCAAAGAACAGCATTTAAAAGCTTGTAAAACAAAGTCGTCTCAAAAAAGCAGGAGGTTTGGAGAAGCAGCCTTTGCACCCGGAGGAGAGGGGACGCGCAGGTTCCTCCTGGATGCCTGGGTTCAGATGTGGGCCTCAATCCTGTTGCTTATCAAAATAAATTGCAGATACTTCTGGAGAGGAAAGTGAGACCCTTGACTACAGGGCACCGCTGGTTTCCTACTTGTGTTTTATTGCTCGGCAGCATTTGGAGAGGGTGAGAAGAACAGCATCGACAAATGTCCTCGTTCTGACCTGAGCCATTAACGCCCTGATTTGTGGTGGGCGATTACTGTAACCATGCCCGTATCTCTTTATTTGAGCAGGTCTCGCTCTTGGATGAGGCGCAAGTTGGTCTCTTCACGGAGCTGCCTGTGGCTTTTGCGGCGGCTGCTCAGGAAATCATCAGCCCTCGTCTTCAGGAAGCGCCTTCCTCCCCCCAGCAGCCCCGCTCCCCGCGCGTCACCTCTGCGGGGCGGAACGCAACACGGCGTGTAGGGTTTCATTATTTGGGTCCATAACGGACAGAAGTAAACTGCTCAGCTGCTGGGGAGAGACACGTGTGTCTGAAAGAGAAGAGCTTCATCTCGTACGGTTATCCTGAGCCGGTCTCAGTAACTGCTCGTGTAACTTGGCCGTCAGGTCTTTATAGCGCGGCTCTCCCCGCGGCCTCCTGACGTTCCCCTCCGGGAGGTTCACTGATGACTATAATGTGAACAAGTGGTTGGGCTTTATGTTTCCGTGTGCTACCCGGGAGGATATATTGTTCTCGTCTCGCCGCGAGAAGTGCGGTAGGGAGGGAGTGGATGGTGTTTGCAGGTTATAATTTTTTTTTCCCAGGCAGTCTGGGGTGTTTTTGCGCGAGGAGCCGTGTCAGAGGCGTTGCAGGAGGTGGCTGTGGGGAGGCTGTCACCGTACGGCTGAGTTATGAGTCCCTGCACCGTTTTATTTTCAGAATTCATTTGGTTATTCAAAGTGCACTGTAGTGTTGAAACAATTCTCTCATTTCTTTCCCTTTTTTTAACTCCCTGCTAACTCGGATCCTATTCCTCTTTCCAATCTCTTACATGTAAACCCTGACCTGGCAATTTTTTTCCTAATCATCTCCTTGGCTTTGTTGATAGTCTCTTTTTTTACACTGTTTTCCCCGATTGCTTTGCATGGCATCCAGGAAAACAGAACACAACTGGAGGCTTGGTCCCCAGGAATTACCTGTGAGGGATGAGGATCTCCCGGCACAGTGGCATGTCGTTATCTGTGTCCAGACCACAGGGTGAGGACTCTGATCCTGTCCTGAACAGAAAAAAGTGTTTGTCCTGGATAAAATCTGCTTTAAAAGGGTCTAGGGGAGGTAGGGGCGTGACGTGGTGCTGGGGCAGAGCTTTGCTTGGCTCCCAGAAGCCCAACGGTTGTTGGTTGCTTCTGATTGAGGTCCATTGGTGCTGAGGGTTGGTTCCAAGTCGTTCCTTCAGAACTTTGCTGCTGTTGTGTCCCAACGCAGGCGGCTGCAGAGCTCGCAGCAGATGTCCGACACCTGGGACGGATCGGATACATGACTCCGCTCAGGAACACAAGCCCATTCTTGTCCTTTGGCAAGAGCAGGAACAACAAAAAAAAAAGTCTTCTTGCTGTTAAATGACCTCGCCTCAGCGTTTCGACACTTCTAGAGCAGTTACAAAGGCAGGGGGTGAGATGGGGAGAATGAGATTTATTTAAAAATATGGAGATAAATAGTTCCTCCCTCTCCTTGGAGTCAGTTAGTCATTTAAACTCCCTGTTGGAAGGCAACTTTCCATCGATGGAAACAAATTCTTGGTATTTTTTCTTTCCCCCTGAGGTGAAATGTAATAGCGCTAAAAGGAGAGCAAGGCAGACCTGTTGTGTATCAAAGCAGAAAGGAGGAGAACGGGGCTTAATGAATGCTGAGTTTCTCGCCTACACCCGCTAGGAAATCCAAAATAGACGCCGAAACTCTATCTTCAGTTTGCTCTGCTGTGATGACAACAAAGGCATGCACCCGGGGCCCAATCCTGCCACTCGTAACTGACACACAGGACCCTTTTCTGACACTCCTACCAGCAGCAGGAGCTCAGTGGTGGCCAGCTCTTCACCTCCAGATGACGAGCCCCAAACCTCATTTTACTGCCTCGTTGTCTGACCCTCCTTAAAGTTTATGGCAATATTCCCACCGCGAATAGCATGCTATCAGTGAGGAGAAGTCTGCCCGTGGTCTTTTAACTCCGCAGTGAGACTTCAGACCTCTCCAGGTGATGTCCTGCCTGCCAAGGAGAGCCTGCAGCAGCCGAGGTCCTTGCCAGACCTCCCCGACCGCCGTTCTGCCACGCTGCTGCCTGTGCTCAGTGTCGCAAACACAAGTGCTGGGGCTGGCAGCGCGTCTGGTTTCCCAGGATGCGTGCTCCTTGCCTGGTCGAGGGATTTTTGATCTCTAACGTGATTCTGGGGAGAGGTTTAACTGTCTAATGGCGTCACGAAATGCCATAGCTGTCCTGCACCTTCAGCTGGCGGCCGGGCTCTGCCACCGTGAGCCTTGTTCCTATCACTGCGGGTCAGAAATCCAGCCTCCCAGCTCAGCAGTGGCTGGCCCCTGGCGCAGAGGGGCGGAATACGGAGGGGTCTGAGATGCTCCCGGTGCCTGTGTCCGTACTGTTTCAATAAGAGCTGCAGAAATATTTGGTTTTAGGGAGCAAATTTGGGTTAACTCCAACTTATCCAAGTCCCCGCTGGGTGCTTTGCCACATCTGATCCCCACCAGTAAAAGCCCTGCACTTGCTGCTGGGGCTGTAGCAGGGTGGTTTGACCCCGAGTGGAAGCGTAAAGGGTAAAGACAACAGCGAGTGCCTCGGGTTTGGGCTTCCTCGGGGCCCTGCTGCAAATCTTGGTGAGCTCTTGTAGCACAGGGTTCGTGCGTGCCGTCACAAACCAGTAAGCTGCTGGTTTTATTGGTTTATAGGTGTTGCCCAACTGTAGATACCTCAGCCTAATTATTAGGCTAAACTTGATCCTTTCTGCAGCCAGGTGTTACAGCAGGATTGTAAAACATCCACTAATGGAATTACATCCAAAATCTTGTCTAAAGCAGCGTGTTTGGCCCATTTTAATATACTTCTAACCATATTAACTACATTTATTACTTCCATTTTCAGCCTTATTTTAAAGTTCTGAGCCTGAAATTAAAGAAAATGCAATTTCAGGGTAATTCTGCTTCATTAGTGTAAATGCACTGGCTGTAATTCCTCCCAATATTAAACTCATTATGCTGAATAACGTGTGATACCAAGATAAAAAGGAACGTAAGACTGTGACCTGATGGGCAGATAATTGAGCTCAGCACATTAATGCCAGGGCTGGACTCTGGCCCCACCACATTGTCCTTAATTAGGCAAAGTGCTGTTCTCCTCCTTCCCCTTCTTCAGAGAGCTGAAATTTATTTGCTCAGCAAGGAGACGATCTTGCTGAGCAGGATTTCATTCACACGCACTTTGCCCGTTAAATACAGATTTATTCTGCCAAAGAGAGGAGCGAGTCCCCGTCGCTTCGCAAGCACGCGGCAGTTTGTGGATCGGTGTTTTTCTCCCCTAAAAAGTGAGCTCCTGGCGGGGTGTTTGTCCTCGGGGCGGGGGCAGCCCTGGCCCTGCACCAGCTGGTGCTGCTGGAGATCTAAAGGCTCCCCCCAGTCTGCACCAGTACATCTGCGCCCGGCTGTGGGTGAGCACAGGCATTCCTCGAGTTTTCAACAGTCAAATTTAATACCGACCGTGGCCGTTATTTCTTTTTAAAGTCCGGTAAAGTTTCTGTTAGGATGTTCCCAATTTATTCTGTAGTCTCAGCAGGGAATTTTTTTTCCTCCCCCTTTTTGGGGAGTGCTGGGGAAGGAACTCTCCCGCGTTAGCGCCCGGCGCGGCAGGGGCAGAATTGCGATGCGGACGTTCTATTCGACCTGCTTTTATACCTGGGGTGGCGGTGGCCGGCGGCGCTGCCAGGAATGCAGTTGGGTGCCTTCGGGGTTCGACTCCTTTCAGTAATGCGCATCATTTTCCATCCCGGCTGATAAAATTACCCCCGTTTCCCCGTCCATTTCCTCGAGAATGCATTGTTAATCTGAAACCTGAGGCCTGTAAATGATTGAGATGGTGTAACCAGAGGCTTTGCGTAGCTGCTGCTGCTGCTCCTGTACCATTTAACCGAGAAATGCATTTGAAGTGGTTTGTAACTGACTTTGCTAATGGCGAGCTCCCCAATCCCATTTCCATCTCTTTTTTTTCCTGCTTGAAATCTCGTACAGCATTGATTTTTAAATTTTTTTTTTTTTGCAAACATTAAAAACCCATGAATACTCTGCACCGAGCAAATTAGACTGTCTTGAAAGATCTAATTTAATAACATCTGTGGTGATATTAGTGTTCTTAATTGGACAGGAAAACACAGGAAATTTGATTGAAACCTGACTTTATTTTATGGTTCCTGCTGAAATTGAGTCTGGGAGGAAAGCGGGGTTTAGACTTCTATAGACTTCACAGCTGCAGAGAGACCGTTACCACCATCAGGTCTGACCCCCTGCCTCCTGCAGACCGTAAGATTTCAGACAGCCCCGAAGGGGTCTGGTCTGGCTCCTTCAGCCCGGGGCTTTGCTGCAGGCGGTGGGCGCTGCTCAGCACCCTCAGGGTCTGGGTGGGTGGGAGGAGGGGAGCTGTGAACGTGGGCTTTACTGGATTCCTGTGCCTCGGTGGGATCTGTGCGTGCAACAGCGGCCTGGGGCAGATCTGCTGCTGGAGTTCTGTCGAGAAGGTTGGATGTGTCGGAGGAAAGCCAAGTTATCTTGGTGCTCCAAGAACGCGTGAGTCCTGCCCTCACACCAAGGGGCGAGTCTAGGCGTAGTGTGGGCTTAATCCGCCCTTCCTCTTGGAACGAGAAGGGATATGTCTGGGTTTTCCTGGTTTAAACGCTGCTGCTGAGGCGATGGGAGCGACTCCCTCGCTGGTAGTCCCGCTCGGTCAGAGTCGGCAGCATCCCTGTCCTCGGGTACTGCTTTTGAGTAACAGAACTGCTCCTGGGGTTGCTTCCAGTCCTGCTTCTGTTACAAACCAGAACAAGGGCAAGAGCTGCGATCAAGCTCCTGGTGTGTCCTGGAAGCCTCTGCTGCTTCTGAAGACCAAGCCCCAGCTCTGTGGGAGGCAGCAGAAGGTTCTGGTCCTTACAGACCATCAGTTCTGGACTCGAGACTCAAGGATAGTGGGTTCCTGTTGGGAACGAGGCTTTCTGGCAAACCTGCCTGCTCTGTGACTCAGTTTCCCTTTTCCACATGACAACAGCATTTGCTTCTGCTCTTTCTTAGGGTAATTCACCCTTTGAGGTCTGCTTACACAATCGAGTTGCAGTTTTGATTGGGTCCATCTGGAGACTCTGCTACTAGGAGGCTGAGGAGTTAGAACTGGGATCGGTGTGTTTTTCAGGAGCGGAGCACACAAACATTTCCCGAAAAAGCAAAGCCCTCTGCTTGTTGAGTGCGTAACCTCAAAGGCTGCACGACCGTGAGGAACAGTTTGTGTTTTGAACGGAACGAATCTGGGGCTTCTTCCTGTCTGGCCCAAAATATGCACCGATGAGGTGAGAGGTGGGTGGTTCGTCATGAACCACGTGGGGGAAATACTTACGGGATGCCTCTCGCTACAGCGTTGGCAGCGCAACACTCGCTCTTTGGCTTTGTAATGGAAATCAGATATTTTTGGGTTAGTTCCTTGCCTTAAGTATTGCATGAAAAATCTCCAGAGATGCCTTTGTGAGCTCATTTTGCTGAAGCTAGTTAATTTGACAAGAGTTTTCCTTGTCTCATTCCACTTTCTTAAGGTCTGATGAAAATGAGACCTTCTTACTTGGCTGAAAACTCTTTGCTTTGCCTTAACTGGTTCTGTTCTTGGGGGATTTCACCCGGAGCTTATTCCCAAACTTTCTAGTTAAGAAAACGAATGAGAAGCTTTTACTCTTGGTCTTTGTGAGACATAAAATTGTTTATTAAGGACGAGAACGTCAAACCTGCACCCAAGGCAAATAACCTCCAAAATGAAGATGCTGTTGGATGAGGGTTAGGGCTCTGGTTGGCTCCGGGGGGCGCGTACGGAGAAGTTACAGTTTTTAAAAAGTATTTGCTTGAGAAATTATCGGACTATAACTTCAGGGAAACCTCCTGCAGAGCTGAAGAACGAAACGTTGGATAACTGTGGGTGTGTTAAAGGCGTAACAGGTGCGTCAGTGAGTGCTGACTTAACTGGGAACAAAAATCAGAACTGGTCTTTGGTCCTTCATGGTGAACCTCCTTCTGCTGGCTGAGTTCCTCCTCCTCTGCTGCACAGAGCAGCCTTTATTCCCAATCCGTAGGCACGCCCGTGACCTGGGGCTATAGAGTTGAACCAGCCCTATTTGCTACCCAGGGAGTTGCAGCGAAAACAGGTATTTTGCCCAAATAATTGCAGGAGCACAAAGAAGACCATTCCGGCCACCTCTGCGAACTGACCATCCAACCTGCCCGTTAACGAAGGCTGAAGTGACCTGCAGGAGGGCTGGGGGAAACACAGATGCTGAAAGTCATCCTTCCCCCCAGCCTCTCTTAGACATGAAGAAAACATTGGGGGTGGGGGGGAAGAAAGAAATCCTGTAAGTGAATGTATTGAAAATACCGCGGCATCGATGTGGGTGCCTTTTAAGCTCTCAAGATAAGTAATTTATTCAAGATTTTCATGCAGCCAGTGGCAGACGAAGGAATTAGATCATTACCCTTTCATCTTCGCCAAGAACGAGACCCTTTCCCCCCCGCTCCCGATTAAATTTTAAACTAACTTTCGTTCTCCTCTTAAGCCTTTCCAGAGTGAAAATGATCAAAGCATGAGATTAAAGACACATCCTGATCTGATGAGATTAGAATTTTTGACTGTTTCCTTATGCTGAAAAAGAAAAAGCAAAAGCAAAGCATCTTTTTGGTATTTCTCCCCCTCTTTAAATTTGATCAGAGCGAAGCTTACAGGGGCTTGCTGGTCCGGTAGGAAATGGAACTCAATTTTACATTTTTTTAAACCATTTTACTGTATTAAAAATGACAGAGGTTAGAAACAAAGCTCTTATACTTTTATTGAACTGGAATTAGAAGTGACAGAAAATCATTTTGGTCCTGGTGCAGTAAACGTTATCACTAAAACGTGTTCAGGGGAGATTAGGACAGTCTCTCAAGCACAAGAGACAAAAGTTCACAGAACAAGAAGTGATTTTGCTGTCCTTGTCTCGCAGGCGTTGTCTGTTCAGGAGACGAAAGTATTTTGGCTCCCAGGGACTCGGGGCGTCAGGGAAAGGCAGGTCCCTCTCGCAGAGCAGCGGCTGAGCCCAGGGAGGAGGTTCCTCAAACGCGGGGTTGGATGGTGTTTGAATTGCCCGAGTAAATGTTGAGTAACGGCTAATGCCGGCTGGGAGCAAAGGGATGGAGCTGCTGCGCTGCTTCCCCTGACCTTGGGCAGGTGCTCCTGCTTCTCCGGGCTTGAGAGAGAAGACGTAGCTGCCGTAGGGTGGGTAGGAAAGAGGTTGCTGTGAAAAGGGGGGACCGCTGCCAAGAGCATCCGAAGGCCCAGAGAGATTCGCAGCTCATTCTCACTACAAAGCACAGTGGAGCGGCTCTCTCCAGCTGTTAGTTATTGCTGAGCCCATTCTCCCAGCAAAGTTTCTTCTGTCTGTGCACATATTTTATGTTTTTTGTCCAAAGCAAACAAGTCAAATATTATGCCCTTAATCAGAATTCTGTTGTTGTTTTCCAATTAATCTGCGTCAGTAGCTTGAATGTTTGTGTTAAATCATTTTCTTCATGAAAGCTTTTAATGAGGAAACAGATTGATTGGATTTTTACAGACTGGATTCTTGCCACTAATGCCTATAGACCTTCCCTTTGTTGTGCATCTTGCCTGGGAAAGGGTGGCTGTGGCTTATCCCCAACCCTTGATCTGTTTCCAGAACTCGCCAGTGCTGCTCCCTTATTAAAATGACTCCGCTGTCAACCCAAGATGTGCTCAGAGCGTGAGAGGTGAAGAAATCATAGAGGATTTTTTGGCGTGGCCAGAGGTGGGCAGCGTGTCCTGCCCTCCGTGATGCTGCTGTGAGGGAAGGTGCGAGGTGAGGTTAAAAGAGTCATGGGATAGAATCATGGACTAGTTTGGGTTGGGAGGGACCTTTAAAGGTCTTCAAGGCTGCAAAGCGCAAGGTCACGTAAAAGAGAAAGACCTGTTCTAATGGAAGGAAGTCCGGAGCCTTGGGGACTTTCCAAGAGGAGGAGGAGGTGTGAAGGAGGTTCCCTCGGTAGCAGGGGGTGTCGCAGGGGCCAGCAATCATCAGTAGCACTCACAGTTCCTCTTGAAGCTTCTTGCACAAACTGGTGAGCGTTCGCTGGGTTCCTGGCAGCACTTCTGGTGGAATTCTCCCATCTGTCACTTACTCATCAGGCTGGAACAAATCATTAAAAAAATAATGTATGTTTATGTCTGTCTCTTTTTTTGGTCTTTTAGGTGCCACTTGGAATTTCTGCCCCGAGGTGAGTACGAGCCGGGGGAAGGAGCGGGGAGCTCTCGCTGTTATGAGCTTGGGAAGTAGGGAAGGGCTGGATGTGGCTGGTGTTTTCCATGCAAAGTCAACAAGAAGAGCTTAAACTGAATCTATAGCTGCTTGTGTTGGTCCTTAGGGGTGGAAAGGGGCAAAGCTGTGGCGCAGGCTGTAGCGGGAGTTGGGATTAATGTTCTTCCTGAGCGGCAGAAGTCCATTTCTCCTTACCCTTGAGAGCGAATAATACAAAACTGTGCGGTGCTGAGATAAACGTGTGGTCTTGGCCAAGCCCAGGAAACTTTCCTGCAAAACTTCTGTCTTCAGGAAGGGCAGTATGTCCCCATGGGCCGTTGACTTGGGAGCAAAGACTATTGGATAACCTTCAGCAAGCTTCCTCCAGCCTCATTGCTTCATGTTAACCCGAACTTGAATCATAATCAACTGCCCGGTGTAGACAAAGGGTCAGGCTGTGAATTTTTCAGGACCGTGACCATCTCTTGTTATGTCTGTTAACAAGCCGGGAGATGCTGATTGTGACTTTGATCTTCATTTCTGCAGTAACGGGGGTGATGATTTAAACTTTCCAGGGTGCCGGCAGGTCACAAGCCACGTCAGTGTGCATTTCTGCATCTTGGGGGCAGTTGATGGATACGGGTTTGCTCAGGGCTGACCTGAAGCTCTTTTGACTCTATCAGATCAGTGGAGCTCAGCTCCGATTCCTCATTTGGAGCGTTGGGTACACCCAGGCTGCAGCCGAGGCACGTGGTTCGGTGGGTTCGTCCTTTTTCTTTACGCAGTGGCTGCGATACGTGAGCGCGGAGAGGATCTGCTGATCTTCAAACGAGATGGGAGCTGGGGCCGTGTAAAGATCCTTGCGAGTGTTCCAACTCAGCTAATCCTTCATTTACTCCAGGAATAAATTCCAGCATGTTACCTCCTCGATCAGGGCCCACTTCCAGCACATCCCGTCTGTCTGGCAGCACAGAAATGTCAGCACTGCAGCAGCACTGCAATTCCCTCTAGAACAGTGTTATCACATTTTAATATGAGCCTCGGTGCAGCCTCGGTGCTTCTAATTGCTTTCAAACCATTGTTTTCATGCGTTTGGTTGATGAACCCAGCATCTGGCATCATTTGAGAAAGTACAACAGACAGCTGTGTTCACAATGAAAAAAAGAGGGAGAGCGGATTAGAACATAAAAAGGCTCAAAATTAGATTTTTTTAAAAAAAATTTCGGAAGTTCATACAATGTAAAGGGTGGAGGCGGGATGCTGTTGTTCTTTTGAAATATTCTTTATTCTTTTATTGAGTTGGAAGCCTAAGTAACGCTAGGAAGATTGGTTTGTAGAGCTGGGCGTGGGTTGGTAAGCGAAGTGCCTGGCTCGCTTAAATGCTTGCTAGGAATTATTGTACAAGTGTTTGGATCTTCAGGTATGGAATGTGTTCTTGGGTTCTAAATGTGTCCCTGTGTCGTCTTGGGAGCGAATATTATTCTGAAAAAAGGTACTAAGGAAACGAGACAACCTGGGGGTGAGAACACGGGTTCGGCCATCACCTTGAGAGCCCCGACTCTGGATTGTGATACCTTGCTGGGGGAAGGAGAGGTGGTGATGAGAACTTGGTGCGCGCTGAGTGGAGAAGAGCCAGCGAGCTACAGTGTGGGGTTTGGTTTTTAAGAAAAGTATAAATCTCGTGTGCCTGGATATAAGAACTGCAAAACCAGTTAAAATTAGCTGTGGTGCTGGTGGGTTTCAATAACAGGCTGACGTGGCAAAGGAAAAAGCTGCTTCTAAGAAGATTTGGGTTTTCTTTGTACTCTCTAGCAAACAGCTTTTCTAAAGGGTTTAAGCACAACTTGTGACCACATCTGGTCCTTGAACTCAGAGCCACGGTAAAGACCAAAACCTCGGTGATCCCAGCTTTCCCAGTCTGCTGGGGTACAGCGTTGGCCAAAATAATACAATCGGTCTTGATATCTCCCAACAAGGAGAACCGTGTACGAGACAGGAGCACAGCTCTTGTCCTGAGGATGAGTTGGGTGGACCAGGGCGGTTTCGGGAAGATCTGAACAGGACGTGAGGTGTGGAATGAGTTGCCATGCCCAGCTCACAGGCACCAAGTGACTACAGTGAATTATTTTGGCCTTGTTCCTGAGGTGCTCTTTGAAGAGAGCCCAAGGATAACTCATATTTCCTTCCGGAGGAGGGCCGCCTGCCTATGCCGAGCATTTTATACACTTAATATATTTTATGCGTACATGCCCTTGCTGTCCCGCATCAACCTCCCCTTTGTGGAAAGAGAGCTAAGGAAAGTTGGCAAAGAAACTCTGGAGAGATCCTGGGTCAGCCGTAGCCCTCCCCCAAGTTCCTTTCTGCTGTTTCCATCTCTTCACACACTTCAGAGCAGGGGAAATGTTCTGCAGCAGCTTTGATTTAGAAACGAGTGGTCTGAGGGAGCAGCCAGAGGCCGTTCTGGGTACTGCAGCGTAAATAGGGGGAGAGGGAAACTGGAGGAACTGGGGGGTGTGTTGGGGAGGAGGGTGGAGGGACAGGGAGCAATGCAAAAGGAGGGATTAATAAAGAAAAGGTCAGGGCTGGGAGTTTGGCTTTCCTGGAATGGGATTTTACACCACATTATTGGCACTGGTGTAGTTCAGCTTCTCCATTCCCAAACCTGAAAGCCAGACGGGGAGGGGCAAGTGTAAAAAGACAAGATGGGCACTGGCAGAAGTGAGTTAGATTAAGGATGTCTACACGGTCTTTAGAAATAGTCGGGAGCACAGGTTGCTCTGTAACGCTCTGCTCGAAGACACGGATCTTTGGAGATGGGGAAAGTGTGGCTCTGCCCTCCCACCCGAGGGCTCCAGCTTGGGGCTGACAAAGAATTGTCCCTCCCAATCCTCCTGTGGGGTACCTGGACCCTCTCGCTGGGGGGTGTCCGCTGCGCGCGGCATTGCCCAGAGAACTCGCCTTCCACGTACTCGTTCACATGAGAAAAACCTCCCAGGGGATGCAGTTGGAGGGCAAAGACTTTTTACTTTATTTTGAAGAAAACAACCCCAAATAGATGAATAAAACCAGACTTATTTTCATTGAGCTTGTGATAACAGTTTGGTTTTCCCATCAAAAATTCATCCCAAACAGTTCCCGCTGAGGTGCTGCCTGCGCGGTTGCTGAACCATGGTGTTCCCTAAAATATTCATAAGTCATCAAAACAGGCAGGAGAGCAGCAATAGTAGTTCCCATTTATGAAATTTAGGAAGACTGAAGCTTAAGAAATGTGCTGAAGGTACCAGAGCTCTTCAGGTGCGTCCAGGAATGGGGTCTAGATCTACTGCTTCTCCCAGCTCCGTGCCTTAACCCTGGAAAACGTCACCTCCCTGAAGCAGGGAGCAATAAATACAGATGTGTGGCAGGGAGGTGGGGTAAGGGCTGAGCTGGGCATGAAACATGGGTTAAAAACTGAGAGGCATCAGGTTCCCTAGAAGGATCAAGTGAGTAGCAATGTGGAAAATCTTAGCAGGCCACTTACCTCCTCGTATACGCTATTTAGATGAAGCGTGTGGTGTTTTACCTCTACGAGCGCGCGTCGGCTCGGATGCCGAGCGCTTCGCGGGCCGGCCGTTCGTCTCGGGGCTGGGTGTCGTGGCCCGAGGTCCGTACCCACCCGAGGCACACGTGTCGTTTTCCATGAAGCAGCATTATGGAAAGGCCTCAAGTGTTGGATTTATGAAGTAGCTTTTCCATCTAAAGCCTCGAATCTGGTGAATTGAACCGAAGCGGAGCTGGGCGGGAGGCGGAACTGCGCGTTTCCCCAAACCGCCGCTCCTTGCCAGCGCATATTTGGTTCATGTAGTTATGACAAGTACAAGTAGCAAATCATTAAAGCAGCAAACCCACCATCTTTACCGTAAAGTTCCCCTTTGAAGCTGAGGCAGGGTGTTCCGGAATTAATGGAGTGCACAGTGATTTTACTAAGTTTTATTTACAAAAACCCCTCTTTGCGTGGATGCCAAGAGGCTCCAGCTCAGTGGTAAGCAGGGTTCACGCACAGAAACCCGGCCGAGATTTATGATGTGTTTGGAAACGCGAGGGAAAAACTATCGGATTGACAATATTTGTAACATATTGTTAAAATATCTATCCTATCGCCATGCGAGGAATTCCCCCGCTCTATAAACACAAGGGCCAGCCCCGACCCTGGAAATGTCATAACACGTAGAGACGAGGAAAACAAAACAACTTTTGTTAGAATGCCGTCTGAAGTCCGAGATGCGCTTGGGGGGCATGTGGAGCACAGAGTTAATTAATGAAAAATAGAATATACACAAAGGCAGATGTTCCTTAACTTACAGAAGAAAAGCTTTAATATCAACACTTCTGACAGCTCCCTTTATCAGCGGCGAAGCTTTGCTTCCTGCAGCTCTCAGCGTGCCGTCCTTTGCCTCCGTGGATGTATGATGTTCTGGGCCAGCTAATCTGGGTAGAGACAGTATTTTTTGTGTTGAAATCTCTCCTGTTTCAGGGTTTTGCAAACCCCGAGCAGCTGCACAGCTTTGCTTTTACGTGGACTGATAAATTATTCTGCTTCCTAAGGTATTGTGCACAAATTTTGGAGGCACGTAACGGTTATGAGAAAAGAGAACGCTCCGCTTGGAAAAGTGTTGTGGGTAGGAGGCAAATGTTTGTGCTCTGGGAAGGGCTGCGCGAAGGTGGATTTGCATTTTTATTTATGTATGTACGCAGAAAAGTCAAGAGGAGTGTATAACTTAAACTGTCGCTGTGGCGTGCCGAGTGTTCAAACCAGACATCGAGCCCCACCCCATCGTGGGGCTTTGAGGTGTTGTAGAAACCTGGAGGCGAGGCCGAAGGCTGCGGTAGAAGGTGCAGCACCCGTCAGCTGGCGAGGACGAGGAAACTGGGCAGAGCGCTGGAGGATGCTGACACCCAGCCTCAGCCCTGGCTGGGCTGGGACGAAGCCTCCGGACCCACGCTGCTTCAGTGAACACCCGCGGCTGTGGTTCTGTAGTGGTCAGCAATGGGTTTAGCTGGGTGGGAGCGCGCAGTGATTAAGGGGGAGGTGTTCACCCCTGAGTGATGTGGCACAAGGAAATACAAAAGGGGTTTTTGACGTATTTTGACAATGTTGGGTGCTTTTTTCTCTTTGGGTGCGTCCATGGCATGAAACAAGGGGAGGGGAAGGGAAAAGCCTCCAAGAAGACACATGTCACTAGATCACCAAATCAGGTTTGCTGATATCAGTCTTTACTTGGGGTCAGCAAATGAAGAACTTGTAGCATTTATAGTAGGAATGGGAGCGTGGGTAACAGCAACTGGTAGTTCGGCTGGGTCATCCTGCAGTTCACGTCAAAATTTTCACAACCTTTACGGAGAAAAATTAGGTCAATGAGGGGGGCGTTTTGAACTCTCTTTAATCAGCCCATTGATTTAAAACTTCTTACAAACTTGAGGCAAGTTTCCTGGTTTGGATTACTAGGTGCTGCTTGGAAATCTTTACTTCATTAATCAAAGCGGTCAAGTTCCCAAGTCACCCACGGTCCTTTGAAACCCATCCCAATTGTATCACCTCGGGGCAGCGCTTGCCCTTTGGTCCTGCGCTTCCCTCCCCAGGGTAGTCCAGAGCTCACCAGCCTCTTCAGAAGAAAGCAAGGCACCATAAAGAAGGAGGTATAAAAATGTCAGTAAAGATGCTAAATATACAGCGGTTTGGGGAGCTCCAGTAAGTTAAATATTAACAAGTTCTATTGCTCTCGCTTTGGTCAGTTAATAAAATACTCTAATTATTAGATTGGTTAAATTGCCTGATGCGCAGCTTTGGAGAGAAAGCGGCTTCTCAAATGAACCCGCTGTGTTTTCTGAACTTGTTTGTGTAATAGGGATGTGCTGCAGCTTTCTCTTTAGAAGGAAATCTCAGGGGTTATTGTAATGTGCTTGGATGAATACGCAGCCCCTGCGTTGCTCTGCGCTCGTGCAGAGCGGAGGAATGTTCAAGAAATTGCCCCGCTGGGGATAGAGCACGAGAGCGTTCGCATAGACCATCTCGTGGGCTTTTGCTCAGTGAGGTGTAGAGCCTCCTGCTCCACGAAAATGGGAGGAAAAGGGTGTAAACTCTCTGTTTTGGCCATGAAGGCGTTTTGGAGCCCTTGGGGAAAGGAGTGAGAGCCCTGTGGTATCCCTTTGAGCCTCACTGGGGAGCGGGGCAGTGGGTCCCTCAGCATCCATAGCCCTTGCTCAGCGGGAGCAGGGCTGGATCCCAACTCCTGGGTCCTCCAAGTCTTCAGCTGGTCCGAATGGGGAGTTTTGAGCCTCGCTCCCTGCAGTGACTCTGCATTGCTCTGGTTCGCAGAGCAGTGACCCCACCCAAATCACCTACGGAGTTGCAATCCTGCCCTTTAGCCAGGCTCCATCCTCAGAGACAACTGTAAAATCATCCTTCGCATTATCGGCAACGCCTGATGGGCATCTCCCCGGCCCCTGGGGTGCCTGTCGCCCTGCTGTACCCTCCCCTCTTTGCATTCGCTGTCTGCACTTATTTTTTCTAAACCGTGAAAACTGCTGCAGATACGGGCAAGACAGCCTCCTTGTGTCTTGTCATTGGAATACGCTCGCTAAACTCCAGCTCCCTCGTGGGTTCGTTCTGTTTATTCCTCCTTCGCTTGGAAGGGTTTCAGCAGAGAAAACACGCTGCACCTACTGCCACGGCAGCGGCTGTGACTCAAAACGCTTTGGCCTGTGGGCTCCTCTTTGGTACAATGGTGTAGGTGTCTTTTTTCACATCCCAGACTGTATTCGCAGAACTGTTTGTTAATTATTGCGCCGCACGAGCGCGGAGCCTGGCTGCACAGACACTGTTTTGCTGCGTTCCTAGCAGAGCTGCTACCTCAGAAGATGAACTGAAGCGCAGATTTGTGATCTTCCTCTGCCTCAGTATCCCCATCCTTTACACGAAGACCTCCTCTCTTCAAAGGAGCTCACAAGGAATAATTTATTAGTGGACAGAAATAGAAACTGTTGGTGGCTTTAGGCTGGTTTGTGCTCGCATCGGACAGGCTTTGTATTGCACTGATGTGTTACCGGGTCATAAAATAAAGAATAAATCTTGTTTACTTGTTTACACCCCGTGGGAATCTGCTGCTGCGCCGGGTTTCAGGCTCGTTCCTCGCCAGGCGGAGCTGGGCTGTGCTTCCCCTGTCAGGCAGCTGGTCTGTGTAGCTGCTGCCCACTTGAGAGGCAGACTATGCAGTGCCTTTGCTTGAAAGGGTGCCAAGGGCTGGGAGAGGAGCTGGAGCGAGGAAGCTGGAGGGGGAGGGAGCAAACCCCCAGTGAGAGAAGGAAAAAACTGGAGAGGAGAGCTCGGCTGGGAATGACATGAGGGGCTGGCAGGGGCTTAGAAAATACGGTGATGGGGAGATGCAGCATGAGCTCAGCAGCTTCTTGTCTTCATGGGTTTGGGGGGATAACCAGGCTCCTCCGCCCTCCTCATCTCTTTGGGCTCATGAGAACGAGCTTGGCGGTCTTTCGGAGCAGCCCTGCCAACGTCTGCGTTGGGGCAAGGCTTGCGAGTTGTGAACTTTGTGAGTGTCGTTTGTGGGGTGGCCTTTTGTGTGCGAGTAGGACTCGGGTTTGCTATTGGCTTTTCCCTTTCTAGAAATAATCCCGTAACCGGTTGTGGGAAGACTTTGGTTTGACTATCTGCATATCCCATTAAAGGTCTATGCATTAATAACTTCCAGGTTATTTACGGTTTTGTATATTCATGAATTTTCTTTGCCGTGTGGCAGGGAGAGAAAAAAACCCGTCACCCCAGCCCGCTCTGAGCTTCTCAGCCTGTTCTGGCTTTATTCTCTCAAAGCTGCGAGTTGCAAAACTCGAATTCCTCGTGGTGTAATAAAACATTTGGACCCTTAGAGGACTTTAATTTTTTTTTTTTTTTTTTCCTTTCCTCTGGCCACAGTTGCAGGTTTTGCCCCCAGGAAGCTTTAGGCAGGCTGCTGCCCGGCGCCCTGCGCTGGGGGCAGGACGGTGCCTGCACCCCCGCAGCCGGGCGGGCTCCGCCGGAGCGGCCGATGCTGCAGCCCGACCTGCTGGGCACAGGCGCTCACTGCAGCCCCGAGCTGCTGCCGAGGAGCTTCCCGCATCCTCGGGGGCTCGGAACAGAACTGGCGGCTTTAGTGGACCGTTAATTAGTTTTACTGCGCGTAATTAGCAGAACCTGGATGCTGCGTGACCCAGGCGAGGCTTGGAGCGGGTTCCCTTGTCAGCCGGCAGAGCCCCGGTTGGGTCGGCCGTTGTCAAACGGTGATGAATCGGCTCCTCCGGCTGCGAGAAGGTCCCTGGCTCTGCTGTGACCCCATTGCTGGGAGAGAGACCTGTCCCGCTGACAGAACACGGCGGGAGCAGAGAGGGCTCCTGCTCCTACCACGGCCCTGCCTGCCCCCTGGGCCAGGGACAAAGTGGTTTTCCTTGTGTGCATGATCCCCACGTCCACAAACACATTCGTGAAGTGGGGTAAACCCCCTGAGAGCTGGGCATAAAGACATTTCTCCCGTAGTTTAACAGCACGACTTGTCGGTACCGCCCGGGGAGAAGGGACGTGTGTGTGCATCCCAGGGATGTGCCATAGAAAACACGGGATTTCCAGGGGAACAGAACGTTTCCCGGGCGCTGACGCTACCAGGGAGTCAACGGTGCGCGTGAAGAAGGTGCAGAAAACCTGCATCCACCAAACGCTCAGCTCCCCACGTATTAATCACGGCGGCAAACCACACAGATCCAAATGGGCGCTTAGGAGCCGATGGAGCCTTTAAGGCATTCAAAAAAGAAACATCATACATTTTCTAGCGCATAAATGTGTTTAAAAAGGTATATAATTTATAACGGCAATGCTGACAGAGCTTTAACTACATCACACCAGCTAAACCGTAATAGATTTACGTGTGAGCAGTACTTACTGTGTGGGCGCGTCTCTGTTGATGTGTTTCCATGTGCTTCTCCATAATTTCAGCGAGTGATTGTAGCGAGGGATATTAAACCATAGTATTGATAATCCTTTTACAGCTCTGCTTTGGGAAATGCATTACTGCTAAATTAGTCCCTGAAAATCTAGAGATATTAACACTGTCGAGCATGAAGGCAGATGGGATTTGGATCAGAGACCTTTATTTGTAGTATGATGCTGAGGAGTCATTAAAGCAGGAACTTCGTTTCCTTGAATATTAACTCGAGTCGGGGATTTTACTTCCGCTTTGGCGTGAACAAGCTTATCATAAAAGTGTAAATGGAACTCGCTCGGTATTGATTTTTCTTACGCTCTAAAAAGATGCTTAATGAAACTCTGGGTACCTGGATAAAGACCTTCACTGAATGCAAACGCAGCTTAATTGCAGTTCCCTTAGCAAGCTCCGGGAGAGGATTTTTTTTTTGTTACAAAGCCCTTTCACCTATTCAGGTTGTTTCTCTTCCTGTGTGTGCCAGGATGCGTTAATTCAGCTTTTTTTTTCCTTTTTTTCCCCTTTCCCTCCCTGTGAGAGGCAAACTGCAGCTTAAAGAAAGGAAAACTTTGCCGGTTCACGTGTGGAACAAATTCCGGTCTTGGGGAACTTGATTTTTGGGGTCTCTTTGGTCTTAAAAGAGAGGAACGGTCCCTCTCCCGCCCTGCAGGGAGGGAGGTGGGTGGGGAAGCACGTTGGGACACCGCGCAGCAGAACTGTGGCGCAACCAGCACCTGAACCGAGGCTTTTCCAGCGTTTGTCCCCTGGCAGGTCCTGCCGCTCTGCCAGGGCAGAGGCCGGCGTTCATCTCTACCCCGAAGCAAACAGGAAGGGTCGGTTCGGGTTATTCCCTTCCCCGCAGAGAGCAGCGTTTGCCTCTTGACGTGGCGAAGGAAGCGACAGTGTGGTCCCTGCCTGGTGGCTGTCTCTGCCGTAGGTTCTGCCTGTGCTGCCCTCCCAAAGCCCTGTTAATGCTTAATAAAGCCCTTTGCATTTGCCTCTTGGTAACGTTTCTCCCCCGATGCCAGACCTGTGCTATGTCCGCGGGTCCTGCAGGGACCTGGCGTGACTGACGTCACCTCCCTGGCGCTGCTGTCAAAGCCACCGCGCTCGGCACTGCCTCCCGCTCCGCTGCTGGGGACACCCCTGTCACCAGAGCCCCCGCCTGGCCCCTCTGCCCTTTGCTGGGAGTCGATGGGTACGGAGCGGGGTGTGTGTTAATTACAGAACACCTCCAGCCCCGCTTTCCGCTGCTCTGCCAGAAACCCTTTCTGCAGAAAACGGCAGCTAAAAGTGGCATAATTTCGTTTTTTTTCTTTCCTGTGCCACAGCTGTCATGAAGGCAGGTATTGAGTGCGCTGGGGGTAGCCAGACAGTGCCAGAGGAGCCCCTGGGTGAGGTGTAAGCCCAAGAAACCTCCTGCTCCTGCCCTCAGAGTCAGTCTTGCTTTTGTTCGTGCTCTGAAGAGCGCTATGTTGGGGGATTGTGCTGAGGATTTGAGTGGGAAGATGGAGCAGCTTGGCGTCAGGTGCAGAGTAATTATTTGCTGGAGTTCTGTGCTATTTGGTTTTTATTCCCTGTGTTTTCATTAAAAACTAATGAGTTTTTTCTTCATTCAGAACAATAGCCTGGCCCCCGACAAGCTGGGGGTTATTTTTTCTGCTTGGACTCAACTAGCTGTTGCTGCTCCATAAACTTTATGGAGAAGCGGATTAAAGCACGAGAAGTTCTCGTAATGCAAATCCAAACGGAAAGGCAATAGGATGTGGTTTAAGTCGCAACGGCTGCAGAGTTTTTGTCGATCTCTTTTGTTACTGACACTACAGACGGTGTTTGCAAACGTTCCCGACACCGAACCAAGGCAGCGCCTTTGACTTGTGCTGCAGCAGCTCACACCAGTCAGAGTCCCGCTGTGCTCGACGTGGTACCCGTGGGTCTAGGCTGCAGCCCGGGGGGGTTCTGAACATGTGACAGCCCGGTTTCCATCCTGTGTGGGGGCACCTAGGAGGAGCACCTTTGTGGTGACAACCCCTCCAGGTGCTCTTTCATGCCTGCGAGTTATTCTGCCGGACCAGAGACCTGCGTCTTGGTTCTTCCCCGCGCGTGTAACAGCTCCTGCTGTTAAAGCCAGGGACTTGTTCTTGCGAGTCCCTTCACGGCAGCCACGCGCCGAGGCGCGTGCCGAGCGTCCCCGGCACCGCGCTGTCGCCAGCTCCTCCGAAAGCGGGAGCGGTGGGTTTGTTACGGCCGTAATCCTGCACCTGCCTCTCGTTCGAGGGAACCCCCTGCGACCCGGGCTCCAAAGCCGGGGGTGATGCGGTGCAGCTCGGTTGGAAGATAATGTGCTTTTTAAGGGGATGAACAGGCTTGTGGAAACTTCTTACAGCGCTGCAGCTCGGCGCGGAGGAAGGCTCCTCGTTCGAATGGATGCTGGGCTTTCCTCCGACACCGAGTTGCCGTTTGGCAGCAGCTTTTTGTGGGGGCTTTTGAGAGCCGTTTTATTGGAGGATCTCAAAGTGCTACATTAAAACAGGGAAAAAACATCCCCTTGTCGCACACAAGCGAGCAAAGCACTGAAACGACCTCTCCAAGGTCAGGCGGTCAGTGGTGCGCTCATGGATGCGCTCGGCTTCCCAGTCCGCCCAGTGGAGCGGTGGATTCCAGTCTCTGCGTTTTAACCCCTAATTGGGTTTTTTTTTTTTCTCATGGAGGCGCAGGCACAAGCTTCAGTTTGTTGTAGCATAGAGGCACGTGCTTTGCTTTTCTCCGTGATGAGAAGCAGTCCATAGGTGGAAGACCCCTCTGCCGGTGTCTGATCTCGCGGGTGGGGTCAGAGCTGTCCCTTTTGGGCCAGGAAGCTGCAACGTGACCCGAGAGATCAGCAATGCGGGTGCTGAATGATGACCCTCCCAAAAGCAGACAGGTTATTTTCTGAATTTCCTTTTTTTCTCCAGAATCTGATGTGCTGGGATGGCTGCTGGAAGATTTGTTACCTCTTGGGCTCTTCCCCTGTTAGGGAAGTTGTAATGGCTTAGAGGGTGGACTGCCAGGGACCCAACCCCTCTGTTCTGCCATTGACCCCCGCAGGCTTTTGGTCAATCTCAAAGTCAAATCTTTAATCGGTTTTTCAAGACCTTTGAGCTTATTACGTCAGGCAGACTGTCCCGGTGCCTGGCACCCAGGGTGGTTGGTTTTATACGGAACTATCTGTGGGAGGACGATCCTGTGTGCGTTAACGGTCGTCGCAGTCAGGTTGTTCCTTCTGGTGAAGAACTGACGGTCTCTTGAATACGTGCCCCTGAACGCAGCAGCCTGGTGTCTCTGATTGCTGCAGGCTCACAGCAAACAAGGGGAGGTTGCAACCTGGGATGCAGAAAGTAAAACACATCCAAAATATTATGTCTTTTTGCAGCTGGAGACTTAATGGTGTCTCCACTGTGTCTCTTGGTGGGAGGAAGAGCGTGGAAACCCTCCGTTCCGGGGCTCGGTACCCTTTCATCAGTGCTCGATTTAAACCGTGGGGCACAGCACCTCTGTTTGCTGAGATCAAACTTGTGTTTAGTGTTTGAACGCAATCACCATCAGCTGAAAACTCCCCTCTCTCGCTGTTTGTGGGGCGTTGAATGAGGGAGCAGCTGCCTTTCCCTCTGTTATCAGCAGGCCGGGCTCTGTGTGTTCAGGAAACGGGAGGGCAAACGCTTTGAAAGGGCACTTTTTTCCTTTGTTTGGGTTGAGTAGTATTTTCTTCTACAGGTAGGCTGAGCTGCATGCTGTTGATATTAAAATTTGATATTAACAGCTGTCACTGTAGTATCTGAGTGGCTTCTGAATAAAACCCATTATCAGTGGCAACTTCCCTGGCAAAATGCCTGCTTACAGAAAAAGTCAATGGAGCCGCAAGCATGGCTTTGGCCCCAAGACTGGTACTTTCCAGCCCTCCAGGTGTGAAGGCTGAACATGCCCAACGTGAGTGTGGCAGCAGGAATATGCTGCCTTGGCCCTAAATGATGAATCTGGCCTCAAACGCACGCAAGTGGTTTGGGGTTTTGTAGAGGTCTTCAGTGGAAGGTGGGAGCGGGAGGAAACGCGTCTCAGAGTGTAGCAATAAGACTTGGGTTTAGAAATGCGTCCTCCTCACTAAAATCAGGGTCTCCTCTTTCTAGGAGAGGATCAGCACGATGCTGGCTTTGGACAGGACAGTTCCGATGAAAATCAGAGCTGGGGTTTGGCCCCTTCCATGACATCTGATGCTTCATTTCCATCCGACCTCCAGGATGATGGTAAGTCACGGATGTGTTTTGAAGCCCTTGAGTGAAGCAGATGGGAAGGTAAGCGCAATCTAGTATGACTTCCTTGTTGTCCTCCAACCATCTCATAATGCAGGAAATGTTTTGCTGGTTTCTTTGTTGACTGGAACCTGTTTTATCAACGACCATAAAGTGTAATGGATTTAACTCAGTGATGCTGAAGTTAAACGCATTTCTCGATCGTCTTGGTGCGAGCTGTTGCTGGTTGTTCTATTTTGGATTGACAACAGTGATGGGAAAGAGCAGAATTTGACCTGATGACTAGCGTTTCCCAGAGTTAGCACGTGACTTTTGGGTGCATTTCTTCTTGGGTGCTCAGCCTCACCCTGCAAAGGGGCTGGGTCTTCTCAAACCTCGTCCCCTGCCACCCTTTGAAAATTTGGCCTCTTTAAAGTGCTCTGCTTTGGAGACCCTTTTGTGGGACCTTCTAGCGCTTGGGAATTTGGAGCTCTTTCCTGCGAGCGTAGAAGGGCTCCCAGCCACGGCCAAGGGCACTTCCCAAAGCATTACTTGTCAGACGGGGGCGTTCTGGGCAAGGAGCTGCTGCCAGGTCTAGGAGCGATGGATTTGCGATACGCTGTTGAAACGGGACACTGCAGAGCTGAGACTGTTCTGATCTTCTCGAGGGGTTTTCTCTGGGCCCGAGTGAAGGCTCAACTGCTTTTATCTCAGATTCTTAATCTCCCACTTCCCACAGATCTTGTTTCCTCTTCATTTTTCGTTTCCCTTCCACTTCCCCCAACGCTTTCTTACCCCTTGTCCTTCCTCTTTCATTTTCTGTGCTTCCGTCCCTCCTCTTCTCCACCTCTCTCCACTCAATGTACTCTTCCATGTCTACTCCCACCCTCGTTAGGAATCCCTAGTCGTCAGTCAAGAATACAAAGGAAGGAGGATTTATTTGGGACGAGGCCATAAGAGCCGCTGGGCACCAAAGTCAGCTTCTTCGCGGTGGGAAACGCCAGGCAAGTCAGCTGCCTGTGCTGATTTATGCCACAAAATAGATGTCTTCATTTAGACCGATTAGAGACCAGATTGGTTTGATAGTTCCCTAATAATTGCAGCGTGAGAAGAGGTGCGGAGTTTGGGCTCGGTTGTTCTAAACAATCTGCGCGCTCAGACACGATGCACTTACGCGGAGTGCGGATGGAGAACGCGTGACGAGGATAATGGATGTTGGCCTAAATGGGACATGAAAGAGCGCTGAAGACCTCAAGCTTGGCCTCGTCAGGCGAGCAACGTCTTTATGAAGTCTAGGGTTTCTCCTGGCGTGTTTGTTAAGCTTGTCGGAGGAGGTATTTGCTTTGCTAACTCTGAGCAGTGGTTTTTGGCAGCTCTGAGGGGCAGAGTTTGACATAACACTTGCAAGGTATGCAAACACTTGGCACCACGGGACGTTCTCCGACACAGATGCAATGCCAGGCTGGATGGAAGGGTGCCCAGATGGGTGAATGGGGGGGAGATTGATAACACGGAAAAATGACACACTACAAAAAGGAGGGAAAAAAGCTGGCGACGAGACCGGTTCCATTCAAATGAGGTGTTAGTTCTTGGAAAGGGGTAAGCGCCAAACAACAGCAAATCGCGGGCTTGACGTGGTGTGTGTTCCTTCTGGCTGCGAGCCGAGCGGGTTTGGCTGGGGAGGTGCGGGCTGTTGGTAGGCTGCAGGAGGGCCATCAAAGGGAAAAAGGGCTGAACAGGGGGGTTTGGAACCTTTTCTTTGCCCCGCCGTGCTTTGTAGGGGCATTGTCAGAACGAACGCGTCCAGATTCCTGCTGGTGGGGTGGGTACGGATCAGGACCGCGATTTCCTTCGGGTTTTTGAATTTCTGCGATGCGCTGCTATCAGACTTCTGTTGTTTCTTGATTTATTTGGGCTTATTTTCTTGTTTTCTTTGCTTCCCTTTTTTCACTGTAGAAGGTGAAGGCACAATGACTCCTTTTTCTGAACAAATGTGAAGTCAGTCAAGTGAGAGTTTAACTCTTTACTTCCGAGAAGTGGATTAAGCTAAAGGGTGCGTCAAACAGTCCCGATTTCTGAACTAGAACATCCTCGTGGGAAAAGTAGGAAGCTTCCAGATTGCATGAACTGATTTTCATCGAGACCAAAGTTTGCCGTGACTCCTCCGAACGTGCAGACTGCCACCGTTACCGGGTCCCTTTTTGTTTCCGCTCGCTCTCGTCCATTTAGCTCCAGGTCCCCGGAGCAGACACCCCCCTCCTATGTGCTGGGCCACCACGGACCATCAGGGTGCCACTGTCGTAGAGATGAAGGACCGAACGCTGCTCCTTCCAGGCAGCGCCGGTGGCTGATCCATGGGGGAATCCATCGAGCTCTGGCCAGAAGAAGGGATTGCCTGGTTGTAGGAACATACTTGTCATTCCTGTGGCTTTCTTCCATCCCTTCTTGGCCCTGTTTCGCACCAGCAAGGGGTGATGTCCTGCGGTGCAGCCCCACCCCCTGAATTTCCCAGCTTGCTTCATGCAAGGTTTTAATGGAAGCGGGTCTCTGGCTGGGGTGACGCTTGCTTCTGCCTCTCCATGCTGTGAAAAGTGGGGGAGTTTGGAGGCAGGGGAATGCCTCCACCGCTCACTTCCAACAGACTTTTCCTCGCTTGCTCTGAACTTCTTGTGGGAATCTGAGAGAACCTTCAAAGCTGTCTCTGGAGGGAGCAAGAGGGACTGAGTTGGGGATGGCTTTACTCAATGAGGCATGGCCCAGCGCTCTAGGATCGTCCCTAATGAGCGATTAAGGAGCTAATGTTTGTTCAGTGCTGGGAGGCTGGAAGCGCTGCGGAAGTGCTAAGTACCCTTATAATGATGAGTATTTCTTAGGAGACTCTTCCCAGGCGATGTGCTCTGCTCGGGCCGCTGGAAGACTTTTCAAAACTGGTAGATCACTTAATTTGCCGGTGGTCGTTCGTTTAGTGGTATTAAGCCTAAGGCAGATGCCACGGCGTCCGGAGGGGCAGGAGTTGCCCGTCTCAATATTTAGCACTTCTAGATATTGCTTTAGCCGTTGGGGTTTCCCCGCAGCTCCTCGGCCGTGCTTCTGCGAGCACAGCCGAGCGTCTGGGCTCTTGCTGGAGGGATGCTGAGCCAGGACCCAGGTGATTCACTCCGTGTCACGGCGAGATCACGCGGAGCCGGGGGGGTGCTAGCCCCCGCGCCGGGCTATCGGCTGCTCTGCCGTGTCACAACAACATCAGCGACAGTATATTTCCTTTTATATTACGCAGGTAACCGTTGGCATGTGGAAGGGAGCATAACTCACGGTGACAGGAATGTACTTTAGGTTCTGATAGGCAGGGAAGAAATCTTGCCTCTGACTTCCAAGATCTTTCCATCATGTCAGTGGAGAACTTTGGCCGAACACACTTACAGCTCATTCAGCGTGGGAGGGTTTGGGTTTTTTTTTTTTAATATGTAAGTTCCCAGTATCTTCACATCAAATCCTTTAGCAGAAATTCCCTTTGCTTAATAAAATGTGCTAAAAGTGGCTTTTATCTTTAAAGGCGTGGAGGGGGCAGTCGAGATGGTACTTCACTGTGCCTCAGTGCCTTGGGGACAGGAGGACAGATACAAACACAACGCGATGCTAAAACTTCGGGGGTGGGGGCTTAGAACGTGTCAAGAGGTGGCACATCTTTCATCCATCTCCAGGGACTTCTTGAACCCATTTGTGTCCTGGAGAAGGCTCCACATCTCGTGTTTGGCCTTCTGGAGGGAGCCATTGAAATACCCAAGTGAGTTTTGGACGCGCCTCTTGAGGAGCAAGCTGCTGGTGAGCCGGCTTGCCAAGCCGGGGCAGCGCTCTGGCAGCCTGGGCTGGGTGTTTCTTGCCTGGTCCGTGACAGCTCCCAGGCAGCTTCTGCGCGAGACCGAACGTGTTGCTCGCTTCCAAGGTTCCGTGTTCTCTCTTGGAGGGGGTTTGGAGAACCAAACCCTTTCTCCCTGAAGCGTGTGGTGTCTGAACCACACGTGCTTCCCGGCTTTTGGGGCAGCCTTGCATCTGCCGTGGCAGCTTCTGCTTTTGTCTTCCCTGAACTTCCCACACGCTCCCAAACAAGTGATCACTTCCTCAGCCTGGAATGAACGGCTGGAAAAATCCAGCCTGCAGGAACGTTCCCAGCGGCACCTGGAGGAGCTGGGTGTGGGGACTGGTGTTTGGGGTGCAGGGGTGTCCATGGGCGCCCCGACTGGGGAGGTGCAGGGGGTGCCCAGTGCCGTGCAGGGTGCGGGTGGGTGGGTGGGTGCTGGGGGGGCGCAGGGGGTGGGTGGGTGGGTGTTGGGGGGGGTAGGGGGTGCCCAGTGCCGTGCAGGGTGCGGGTGGGTGGCTGGGTGCTGGGGGGGCGCAGGGTGCGGGTGGGTGGGGGGCTGTCGGGGTGGGGGGGGTCAGGGGCGTGTCCCGTGGGCGGGGCCGGCGCAGACCGACGGGGCGGGGCCGGCGGGCGCTGCCGGGGCGCGCGGCGGCAGCGGTGTTCTGCAGCGCCCCCGTGTGGCGGCGAGCGGCGCCGCTGCCGCTGGAAACCCGCGTGGGCGCCGCTCGCGGCTTTTATCACTTTTATCTGAAAAAAAAAAAAAAAAAGCCCCCAACAAAACAACACCCACCCCTCCCCCGAACCCCACCCGCCGCCAAACCGGGCGTTTCTGCGGGTTTCTTGGTCCCGCCGCGGGCGCTTTGCCAGCCCCCGGGTGGGTGCGGAGGAGCCGAGCGCCGCTTTTCCAACCCCGACGGCGAACCGGCGGGTTCCTCCCCCCGGGTCAGGGGGTTTCTTCCCCTTGGGGTACAGCGGTGAGCAGCGCAGGGGAGGAGAGCGCGGCCCGAAGGAGCCGCTTGCCCCAAAGCTGCTGATTTCGGGTGGACTAAGGGAGAGCGTGAGCCAAACGGGCGCTGAGAACCTGCTTCAGCAGCAGCGAGCGGCGGCAGGTTGGGTGGGCTGGGCAGGGTGGAAGAGCCTCCTGGGCTGGAGCTGGAAGCCCTGCTTGTGGGTTTGCAGGTCCTGTCAGAAGCGGTTGCCTCTGACGTCCAGGCGCGCCTGTTGCGGCGTTTGGCCGGGTTGCAACAAACTTGCTGTTGATGCGCTTAACTGAAAGGGCGTAGGAAACATTTGGGAGACGAGGGTTGGTGACAAGTGCAGTCGCCATCGAAGGTTCCTGCTGCCTTTTCCCTTTCTGGAAATCTGGCATCATCCCAACCAGCCCAGGGAGTGAGAGGTTACCCCTCGGTTATTTCTCCGGGTTCCTTGCCATGGCTTCGAGCAGGTCTGACCAGTTGAACGGGCACGAATCCATGCATAAGCAAACAACATGTTTTCTAAAAACTACCTCCTTACGCCGCGTGACATTTGGTGGAGAGCTCAACCTCCCTTAAAGCCGCGGGGCTCGCGTTCTCCGATTTATCATGCTCTGAGTGGAAACGCACCACCACGTTAGCGCGCTCAAACCCCGGGACAACGTCTCGGGCATGGTGCAAATAAGTTCCTGGAACGGTACTCGGGCTGCTCAGAAGATTTGGCTGTGTTTTAGACAGAGCCACTTGGTTCGCCTCTGTATTACGGATTATTTGTTCGGGGTGGAGAGGAGCAGGGTGGGTGACTTGCAGGCTGCCAGAAATAGATGCATAAATTACAGAGGAGAGCTCAGCCCTTTGTGGAGAACCGGCAGCAGTGAGGGAAACGCTCCGGAGATTTCCAACTTCCATTTAAAACAGACAAAACCCCAAACCCGAGGTGGCTTCGTGCTCTCGTTTGGGGTTTCAGAGCTGCAGCAAGCTGTGGCACAAGCAGCGGCTGCAGAGCTCCCCTCCTGGCTGGTGGTCGCGGTGCCCCTCAGCCGGGCACGTCGAGCCACAGCGCCTGGTCCTGCGGGCGGCCGCCGGAGCCCGCGGTTTTGTGGGTGCCCGCTTTGAGCTCAAAGTCATTTTTCCTTAAGCCGCAGATGTTCGGAAGTTGGTCTGAGGTGCAGTTTGTGTGCTGAGGGCGTCTGGGGAAGAGCAGGCGGGGGCGAGTGCCTTCTGCCTTGTCTAACCTCCCCCCTTGGCTTCCCCCGCACCCCGTAAAAGCGGCTCTTCTTTATAAAGCGTCGAAACGTGACCCACCGGCGGGTGAGACCCTCAGCCCTGCGTGGGGCCGGCAGCCTGGGACCTTCGGAGCGTCCCGTCCGGTGGTTCCTTAGCGCTGGTTTGGCACGTAATCCTGACACACACCACATCAGGCCCCGAAACGTTCTGGTCCAGCCTATCCCTTAAGCTCCCACCTCTATCCAGGATGCATTTCATGGTGCTGATTCGCAGCTGAGGTCTGTCAACCTCAGGATTCTGGATTTTAAAACCAGGGGTTGGTTCTACACAAAATAACGCGTTTGCGATCCGCTCTTCGGGTGTCGCCTGCCTCGGTCCGTGCTTTGGAAAGGGGTTTCCGCCCAACCACTGGGACGTTCGTTTGTTTTTCAAGCTGAGGTTCTCCAGTAATTCCTGGATCGCAAGAGCTCGTGAGAAAAACAAAACCATTATGAAACGTGGCGTAAAACATCAGCAGTTCGGGGGCTCTCTGACTGAAATCACTTGGAAGTCGGTGAAATGCCGATAACTTATTAATGCGGCTTTTCTAAGGCAAAAATCCTGCCGCCTTTGCTGTTTGCTGACAGGGAAAAAGCATAATTAAAGTTTCTTTGTATTGCTTTATAAGGGCAGGATCAGATGGATCAATTTATTTTCCGTACCTAGAGGACAGGCTTTAACGACAAGGTGGTATTTGGATTTTTTTTTTTTTTTTCAGTAAGCGGCTTAACAACAGTGAGATTGCATGAAACCGGGGAGCGTTGGCTGATGATCGCGGCTCAAAATTAATTGCGGCGGAGGATGCCCTCAGCCCGTAGATTATTTCAGCGGGAGCGGGGGGCTCGGAGCGCGGGCGCCTTTGAGCCGGCGCTGTCGGGTGCGCGGTCTCGGGTGGCGTGGCAGCTGTCAGGAGCCGGGATGGAGCTTCCTCTCGTGGCGAATTGCGTGTTGCTCATGTCAAACACACGTGAATTATCAATGCGCAAGTTGCTGTGGCGTTGGGGGGCTGGGATAACTTATGCGCCCGCCTCCTAAAGGCCTTTTTATTCATGAGTATGTAAATCCGAGGCACGAAGGCTTTGTGTCTCTATGTTCTCCCCAGCAGAGGGATCAATATGCAGGAAATGTAAGTTAACAAAGTGTCGGGGTGGACCTTCACGACAGCTCCTCTTCTGCCCTTTTCCAAAAGAAAGCGGTTCCAGTTTCCTAAGGGAGCGGGCACCAGAGCCCCCCGTGACTGACCGGTGCGGGGGCTCCTCTGCGGGAGGGATGCTCGGAGGGTAGGACGCTGAGGCGCGGTGGTCGAGCAGCGTGGCAGAGCAGGGGCCAGTTTGGGGCCAGCTGGTTGGTGCCCTCTGGCCATGCAGGAGCAGCTGGGGATGCCCAGAGCCCCCGGCTGGCACCAGACCTCGCTTGGGCTTGGGGAATGGGCTTTCACCCTTGCAGAAGTGCCAGCGGCACCGGTAGCGATGGGGTTACAGCAGCTCTAGAACTGACACTCTTTCACCAGCTATCTGACTAGTAAGATGAAACATTTGGAGGGTTCACCAAGGAACAAGGGTAAGAGATGCTCTAGATTATGCACTTGAATCGTGTTGAGGTTATAGCACAGGTTTGGGGGTTGGTTATTTCGATTTAGATTTTTGAGCCTAATGAGGTCGTTAGCAGGGGAAGTGAAGGAGCCTCTTCCTCTGCTCCGATGACAAGAGGACTCCTCTGCAACCAGGGTGGACTTCCCCTGGGTGGGACATGTTTGCATGACAATTCCAGGACAAACAGGTGAACAAACGCGTGCTTTCCCCGTGTTCCTGTGCATAGGGAGCCTCAGGGACCGTCTCCTTGAGGGCTAAAGCAAGATTTGTTCTGAGTAAAGGTGGCCTCACCCCACCAACCCGTCGGAGTGCTGTCTGTTCACCTGGGTGGGGAATAACCACGATGGGCCCCGTCCCTTGCAGGATCAATCTCAAACCACTCACAAGTCCTGAAGTACGGCATTCCCAGCGGAGGGAAATGCTGTGGACAGCAATAAAAGGCCCTGCTATATACACGTTAACACGTGCTAAATGGCTACCAACTTCATTCCCGCTTAAGCATGTGCTTAAACGTGTGATTCAGTGCGAGCCACGGGGACTCCGTTAAATCATGACTCGGGTTCTGTAGTGCTGAAAATCACCATGCGCAAAAATAGAGCCGCTGTCCTGAAGAACTCAATGTAACGACTGGTTATAATAAATTCTGAAGTGAGATAGGTTACGGGACGACTGGAGGGAAGCGAAGAGGCTGCGTTGGACGTGCTGTCGCTGTCGTTTTGCGCGTGCACACGGGCGTTTTAAAGAGTGGCTTTGTTTAAGGCTTACGGTGATGAACTACTTCTTAAAACAAGTTAAACTTTTATTGTTTAACCCCCGGCGAGACGTGGCAGTTGAAAGGGATTGGGCGTCCAGACTGATTTTCGGTCTGCGGTGAAGGGTGGCTGGGGGCGCGCGGCCGCGTACCTGGGCGCGGCGGGGGCAGAGCCCGTGGGGCATTGAGCAAGCACTGGGACTTCTTCGTCTAATCCAGTGTCACGGGAAGAGCGGCCGAAACAATCAGCATCATCCTTCACCCTGATAATGCTTTCTCGCCAACTAATAGCTCCTTGTTCATCAAGGAAACGAATGTGTGCGGAGGTGACACGCTCTTCACCCTCTGCTCTTTGTTCTAGGGTCCTCCAGACTGATTGTATCAGCTCCAGCACTGACAAATATCCCCCCAAACTTTAACACTATGTAAAATTGAGTTATGGGGTTTTAAGGCTAGACTCCTCTGGCTGAAGGTTGATTGTCTCCGAGAGATAAAGGAATCAGTACCCAACAATAACAAAATCTTTGCCATAGGATAATGCCTGTTATTGAGCTCACAGCTCTCTTTATTTGGTTACAAAGCTTCACCCCTATTTTTTTTCCTGCACTCATCGCTTAAAGTGGGAGCTGCCGTTTGAAATGGGTGAATTGCTGCTGTTCTTCCATCCGCCCTCACCCTGTGCTTGAACAAACCCTCTGGCAGATAGATCAATCCCTCGAACCATCCCATCACCCAGGGCCGTGTCTCTGCAGCTGCAGTTTCTAACCAAGTTGCCCTCGCGATGGCACCTTCCCAGCAGTGAGGCAGCGCAAAGATGCTGCTGGCGCTTGGGGAGCCTTTGGAGAAAGGCGACTACCTCGCCTGGACAATCCCCAAGGTTTACTGGGGCAACCGGAGAGCAGCCGGAGCAGAGCATTAGCCTGGTTTTACAGTAAGGTTCATCCACCGGAGTGGAGGAAATAATTCCCATTGAGCTGGGGCCGATGTGGAGCACAAGTGGCTTGACCCAGGTCCAATGAGGAGCCTGTGGTGTAGGTGGCAATCGCATCTCAGAGCCTTGGAGCTCCAAACACCTCGCTTGGATTCTCTGGCCAAAGAAATATTTTGCATTTAGTAGTGAGCCTTGGCCATCTGCTCTAAGTGGAAATGGTCTGGCATCGCTCAGCGAGGATGAAAGCATTAACAGAAATGATGGAATCTTGGGGGGAGACATCGGAAGTTTATTTTAGCTTTAGACGGATGGTAGCTGGGGCAAAGGTACTCAGTGCTGAGACGGTCTGATGTGGAGGGCAGCGAGAGCCTGCCAAAAGAGATGCCTTGGAGGGGCTGTGCTAGCAATGGGCAAAGAAGTCACCAAAAGCAAGGGAGGACAAAATTTAGTGGAGTGAGGCTCTCTGTACTCTCTGAACTCCTTCCAAACCCTGGAAGCACTCTGCCTTTCCTGATAAACACCTGATGCATGAGGTGTGTGGAGAGGACACGCATGATAGGGGTGAACTTCCCTTGAAGGTTTGGAGCGGGCAGGCGGTCGGTGTCAATCTTTGAACATATATATAGGGGGGTGCTGTTGACCCCCTGTAACTTGTAGCTCTGCTTTAGTTACCTACAAAGACAGAGCTCTGCTGTCCCCCAAAGGCTGTGGGCATCTGCAGGAGAGCTCTGTGGCTCAGGGGAGCTCTCAAGTCCACCCCGATTTCTGCTTCCTTCCTTCATATCCTTACGCTTCAAAGCAGAGCCCATTATTCCAGGGAGCCATGGACTGCAGGATGGGTTCAGAGACCCCCTGACCTTGGAGGGAGGCAGGTCCCACCCCGTTCCTGTGCACGCCCTTCATGTGGTCGGTGTATTAGGTGTGAGTTGCCAAGATTTCGGGCTAGGTTGTGTTGGGGTTTAGATGGTGCATCATTGCTGGAAGAAGCCGACTGTTCCCCTCGGTGGCAGAGGTCCCGCGCCCCTGGGCAACCCATTTCCCTTTGGGATGCGCCGTTACACTGCACATTCTTATTTTCTCCCCTTTTACTCCACCACATTCCCTGGTGCTGGGTGTGCTCGAGATCACTTTTTTTGTTGCCCCGCTTTATCCTTTGGTAGGTCGAGTCTCATTTTATTGTTCTAGCCATATTCCTAACCTCTCTGTGTCCCCTACTATTATTTCCTCTGCTTTCACTTGCTATTTGCATTACCACCTAATTTAGTATCTTCCTGCTCATTGAATTAATGGACTGTTTACTTGCCTTAGATAAAACGGGGACTAATACCCTGCAGTACCCCAACACAGGCGCTTCTCCCCCACGTGACGGAAGGCCATTTATCACCAGCTTTTGTCTGTGGCCCTTGGGCCAATTTTCAGTCTGTGACGATTGCTTCTATCCAAGCTGAGGTAAATTAATTTTTTCGGCGAGATTTGCTGTGGCACCACATCAAACGCTCAGTAAAGTCTCGAGATATATTGCATCTTCCACATTACCCTTCGTCTGCTAATTTTGTAGCTTGATCAGAGCGGCTGACCGTAGGCGCCTAAGGTCATCCGCTCTTCACAAACCCAAAGGTTGCTTGTTGCTAAGAAGGCAATTACAGCCTGGGTGCTCATAAAGTGATTTAGTCCCTTTCTGATTTTTTTTTTTTTAATTTCTTCGGTTATTTTACGAGTGTGACATTAGATTTGCCAGAGCATTTTTCAGCTTCACCTTGGTGTTGTGTTTTTTAAACTTTGGCGTGACCTTTGCTTGTTGCCCTCTCCGTGTTTCTCAGCCCTCTGCGATGGTTAGAGGGAAGGGCCGGTGGCTCGCTAAGTTTGGGAACTTCGTGGTCGTGATTCCTGCAAGACCTCCTGCCAGCGGAGTTTGGTGGGAAGGCAGGCACAGCCTTAGAAGTACAAACCAATAAATGGGTACATTTTTCCACCCCTTTCCATGCTCACGCCCCCGTCCCAGCTCCAGCCTAGGAAGCCCATGGCTACCTGAGTAATCTCTGTAGCCACCAAGGAGCAGAGCACGACTTTGGCTCCCTCGAGTTGTAACAACTCCCAAGTCGGTGAGAAATCTTCGCTGCTGACTTTTAGCAATGTTTGTCATCCAGTGGATGTCAGGGTGGTGACACTGCTCTTAACAGGGGGTTTCCAGTTTGCTTTCCGCCAAGGATGATTTGAAGTTGCTTTATTTTCGTCTGTAGGTGGAAATCCCACGTCCGCTTTGAGTGCAGCCTCGGAGCTGCTAGTTCTGCTAGACCAGACCCATCAGCTTCAATTATTTTATTGGGGGGAAAAAATGCATCTTAGTTTGAATAAAGGATTTGTGTCCTTCCTCCCCCACCTCAGTCTAGGAGAAATCTAGTTGGGAAAAGAAAAAAAACCCAAACCATAAGGTTTTCTCTCCAAATGCGGTTGGAATTAGTTGATTGGAAATGCTTCAGTTTTATATTTCTGGTCTTGCAAAGCCCCTCTTAATTTGTTTGGGGGAAAAACCACCAACAAACAGAAAAGGAAAGCAAGAAGATTGAAAAACACACAAACTTTTGAAGTGGAAACTAACCAGCCCTACCAAGGGAAAGTAAGGCCAGACGGTCCCGGTGTTTGAACGTTCTCCTGCCTTCTCTTCTTTGATAGGCAAACTTTTGCTGCAGGTCCAAGAACTCTGGGAGGAGGAGGACAATGGTGCGGATGGTGGCGTTGGGTGCTGCTTCCTCGGTTTGATCCCCTGATGGCGGGGGTGGGCTTGGGGACAGGACCGCACCGCTTCCCCCCCTCCCCCTTGGTCTTCCCTCCGTTCAGGGATCAGCAGGGGAGCGGCACAAGCCCCCAGGTTGCAGAAACTGCCATAAAATGGCTATAGCTGCGCCGTCTACAAAGCCTCCATCCCTCTTGGGTACCCCAGTGTGCTAAATGTGTGGGTTCAGGCTTGGGGCAGGTGGTAGGATTTGCTCCTTTAATCTTCAGTGTCTATTTATTACAGCAGAGCTCCAGGGCATCTGAGCATGGCCTCTCTCGCCAAGAGACCATAACAAATGGCTGCGCTACCTCCGCCACAGAGCCGGGCTTTGCGCTCCACCTATCTGCGCTCTTCGGCGCTGGCTCTGCTCCGCCGCCGCTTCTCCTTTTGTTGCGGTGCTTATAAAACCAGAGAGGGAGCGGGAAGGGATTTGAATGCAAAGGGCAGCCCCGGTTGAGCGTCTCCACCTGCCCTCGCCTTCGCTTCCCGGCCAGTCCTGGGCTCATTTGTCATGGTGGCGGGGGACGCTCACCTTGTGGATGAGAAAATGCTCTGCCCCAGGCCATGGGACCATGACTTGGAGTCACCCTTTTCCCTTTGTTTACTCTTAGGTATTGAACCCTTGCGCAATTGCTAATTATTTTTCAATTGCCCAAGACGAATGGGAAGGTGAGGGAGGTGCCGTTCCACGCTGACCCTGCCTGTCAATTGTGGTGACTCTTTATTAATGTTGGAGCTGGTTTCCTTAGATTTTTCTTCTTGGTCTTAAAGAAGGGGGAAATATTTTGAATTGCAGAGGTAATTCAAGCCTTTCGCTGTCTCTGAATGCCACCAGAAATTAGCAGGCTGGTGGGGAGCTCCATCCTCTCTCATTGCAACTTCATTTTATTTTTAAGGGAAAAGCTCTCCTCAGAGAAGGTGGGATCCACAGTAAACCTCAACCTTGTCCAAGGAGCTACACTGGCCTGGTTCCAGTCTTCTGGAAGATAACTCGGTTGCTATTGCAGTGATATTTTGTGGTACTGCCCCGGCCCCAAAGCTGCTTTGCACCAGGGTACAGCTCGGAAGAGCTTGAGCTGGCACAAGCCCAAGGTAAAGGGTGACAAGAGGGTGACCTTAGAGGAGGGAGAAGCGATTCGACTCCAACACAGCGGCTCTTAGAGGTGACGTTGGACTAGGACCTACCCAGTGCCCTTGAACTTTCTGTTGTGGCTTGGGGGGTGAGTTAGGGGGCGACAACCCAGCAGTGTGACGTGCACGTGAGCCCTGGCCTCGCCACAGCGACTCTGTTGAAGCTGAAAATATTGTTTAGCTGAAAACGTTGATTCTTGGCAGTTGAGTGACCTTGGCTTGTGGGCGAGGTGCTTCTCACTTGGATTTGGTGGAAGAGGGGAGACTGCGGGGCCACCCAGACCCCAACCCTCTGTGCTTATGTTCTCCTTGCTCTGGAGTCACAGGAAACGTTGGCTTTGATCTCCACGGCAGAACTCCCGTTCCCTGGGGGCGTAAAGCTTTAATCCGCGGATACGAACAGCCCGGCTGCCCCAGCGGTGGGGGGCTGAGATGTGGGGTGTCACTGTGTGGGGGTCCGAGCCCGCTCCCCGAGCCCGCGTGTTCGTGCTGGGTGCAGGCTGTGTGTGCTTCCCTGGGAGACGGTTCTTGGCAGCCTTTTGCAGAGCTAATTCTCCCGGTTCCCTATTGATGGGGGAGCTTGAAAAAAAAACAAACCCTGCGCTTTTCAGCGTGAGATGTATTTTGCAGCCTGTCTCCAGGCAGCTCGCAACCCAAAGGGCATCACCGAACGCGCCAGCAACCAAATAGCAACTGGGGGGAGGGAATAGGAGGACAGAGGAAGATGGAAAACCTCCTATACAATAATTAGAATAAAATTGGGGTATCGAGAATCCAGGGGTCAGCTTCTGTTCACACCAATATGGCTTTCACCTTGTAGAGAAAGGCCTGCACCAGGTAATTAGGTCAAGTCAATGATTATATATCTCTAAGCGAAGTGGAAGGGACTGTAATTGTGATGAAATTTGTTTGAAGAGGGAAAGCATGGGGAATTTTGTTTAAAGGTAACGAGTTCAAAGGGTAAATGAAGTTCAAGGTTCAGTTCCTGTTCACTCCTAACAAAAAAAAAAAAAAAACAAAACCCAACACCCACGCGCACCAAGCAGCCAATATTTCTATCAGACGCGTTGCTTTATCTTTTGGGGAAGGGAATGGGATCATATCCCTGTAGGAAAACTGGAATTAAACCAGTGACAGCTCTTTAATGGGGCTTTCTTTCTTCAGGAGCCAACAGAAGGGTAAACCTCGCGTAAGGGGTTTTTTTTCCTGGTAGGTTTATTCTCCCCGCGGAGGCGCTCAGCCCCTCGCATGCAAATCGGTGCCATCCCGAGCAGGGCTTTGCCCGGGGTATGCAAATCCCCGCGTTGTTTATGGGAACTTTTCAAGAGAGGGGAAAGCAGCTGGGCGGCGAGCGGTGGGGAAAGCTGGGGATTTAACGGGATCTCGGCTTCTCTGAAATGGAACAAAGTGGGACAAAACGTGTTCCTCTTCACGCTTCTGAGCGGGTCTGTTTGCCTTCCCGTAAATACACGGCTTCTGCCCAGGCTAGTGCCTGTCCTGCTCTGATGGAGGGCAGGAGCGGGTTTCCCTGTAGCCTAGCTGGGAAGTGCTCGGGTGTTCTTGGACCTGGGAGAAAAAGCCGTAAGAAAAAAAATATTCGGGGCCGCCCTTGCAAGTGGTTGTTTTCAAATTGCACGTGTGGCTGCAGAAAGGTGGGCTGGTGGTTCTAGTACAAGCCAGGATCGTCTGGCCTCCTCCTCGCAGCCTCACTGTGTGACCTTGGAAACGGCTTTGACTGTGGCGCCAGACATGGTCCGTGAACCAGCAGCGCATCGGTTCCGGGGGGCTGGAGCCCCGCTCCTTGCTCTGGCCGTGCTGGGCTCCGTCGGTGCCTTGGCCACGGCGGGGAATGAGCAGCACCGATGCTTGGGCGCAAAGTTTGCAGCGGGTGCTCGGAGGTGGCTCTGCGGGGGGGTTTGTCCGCGCTCGTTGTCCCCTTTTCTCTGCAGAACCAAGGACAGGTTCATGGTGGTGCTGACCGTGCTGTGCTGAGCCTCACTGCTTCTTTTCCTAATGGCTTAACTGTGGGACAGGAGGCTCATTCTGAGCAGAAAATGATGCTGTTTGGCCTCGTCTTGAAAGTAAACCGCCCAAGTTTAGCGCTCCCCTCGCCTGAAGGAGCAAAGTACCAACGCAGCTCCCCAGGAAAGCTCTGAACTGGGTAGGGACAAGGGGCAGCCCCCAAACACCTTGGCTTGCTCGGCGAAACCCGCTGTGAACTTGGTCTGCGAGTCTGCCGCCCTCGGTGCCCGCGCAGCGCCGGCCGCGTGGGAGCGCAGCGCCAGCGTTGGGGACGCGCCACGGCGGAGGATGCGGAGACACGGGTCCTGACCCATCCCTGCTTGGCGCGAGCAGCACCGAGGGGCTGGTGACCAGAGCTGGGACTGGGGAGGGGTGGCCGGCGGGGCGAGGAGGGCAGAGCGTCACCTCTGCTGAACCCCAGCTGCAAATATTTCCACCCTGGCAAAATTTAGTAGAAGTTCAAGGAACAACGTTGCCGCGATATTAATGACCTCAAAGGGCACACAAAGTTCAGAGTTCGCCTCCTGTTTACGCCCTTTCTCCCTTTTCCTGTGGCACCCGTCCTCTCCTCCGTATGAAGCTGATGTCGGCGGTGGCGGTTGAGATCTGTTTTGTGACATTTCAATCTGCTTTAGGGTTTTTGGTTTTGGTTTGTTGGGGTTTTGTTTTGTTTTTTTTTTTTTCCCCTGGAAAAATAGCCAGCGGTTTTGTGCGGATAATAGAGGGCGAAGGGTGGGTGTCGGGGCGGAGGGTCCGTGGGGGAGCAGGGTGCTCTCGGGATCGGTTCAAGGTTCACTCTTTGTTCGCATGTAATAAAAAGTCTTCAGTTATCAGGTATTTAAACCCAAATCAGCAGTTCCATATCCGTAACCTGAGCTAAGCGTTCCTCCGTCTAATGGCCGCGCGGCTGTCGTTTGCAGCGAGTTGGGTGACACTCGATTTGTACTCGCTGACGGGAACAGATGGGTCTTCATTGTGAAAGCCCGCCTGTATGCAAATGTGAACGGAGTTTCACCCGCGCCCGCGCCTGACCTGACCACGCACAGGCATTTACCCAGCGCGCTCAGCCGGGGGGGCGGCCAAGGGCGATAAAAAATGGCACTCGGATAGTACCAGCGGCAGGTCAAGTTTACCATCCGTCTTTCAGCGGGACCGCGATGGCAACACAGTTATTTAGTTTCAGTGGTGATGTTGGTTGCAATAAACTCCATCATTTCACCTGTTTATGAACCCAACCTCGTCGCGGTTTCGCGGCAAAAAAGGAAAAAAAAGCCAACGAGTTCCTCGTTCCGGCCGGGATGGGGAAGGGTCCTGCTCTCCGATGGGGTTTCTTCCCCTTTTATTTAATCCCACAGCCCGCACCCGTACATTTTCCTTCCCCCCTGCTTTGCACGTTGAGGTTTTGTTTCTCTTCTTTTCGGAAGAAACCGAAACCGGTCTGTGCCAAAACGGGCTTTTTTATTATTTAAAAATTGAGAAAAATGATAATTGATGCCAGAATAAACAAGCAGCATTTTAGGCGCCGGTTAACAGTTTTGCATGTACATCGGCGGTACACAATATATAATAAATCTCAGCAGTTAAATGTGCAACCCTTCATTAGAGGGAAAATATGAACAGCTGTAATCGCACATTTACGCCGGTGACAGAGAAAAATCTGGTTACAGTTGTAATTTTTCACGCTGATGAAGAACCGGGAGCAGGTTCGAACGCACTGATTCTATAACTGGGTGGAATTTTATTCCTCCATCCCCTCGTCCCCCCCGCCCCCCACCTCCTGCTCCCCCCCGCCGCCTCTCCCCAGCCACATCCAGTAGTGTAGCAAATTAGCGTCTTTTGCTCACAGCAATGCTCCGTTTTTATATTATTCTCCGGCTCATCAGAAAAGTAGATTTCTCATGCCAATTGTCGAGCCCTCTCGGCTGTCGGCTCCTGCGGGACTGACCCCCCAAACTGTGCTTAGGATGAATGGTTCCGCGTCCCCAGGACATCTGTTCTTCAAGGGCTGCTGTGAGCCGGGGTCTGGAACCGATAGAAGAGAAACACTCACTACAAATGTAGGAAAAGCTTCTTGCCGCAGTAAATCTTATTTCTCGCAACTTGGCTTCCAGCGAGCGCCCGGCACATCGTGGGAGAGGAGGGGGGCTGAGAGGGCAAAGGCTTTTTATTTTATATACATATATATATATCTTTTTAAGAGTGGGAACGTCCGTTTTGCAGAACTGGAGCCCGAGACACGGTAGCTTTGACCATTGCAAAGTATCTCGAAATCGTCCTGGCTTGTTTTTATAGTTTATTGTTCCTTCCGTGGAGGGGGAAAAAAAACCCGGCGGAACTCGTCTATATTTTTAGGCAGTTGAGCCTGTGCTCAAATCATCATGAATAGAAATGAATGGCCAGAATTCGAGCTGGTGTTTGTCCAGTCGGCGCTTGTCAGGACTGACAGGGATGATGAAAATAAGGCACTTTGTGCATATGGAGAAATGGAGGGCTCCTGGAATGGTTTTATCCCCTCGTTTTCAGTCGTTGAGAAGTGGGTAGATCATTAATTTCCCGCCCCGGGACCAGGAACCGCTTTGAACGCGGGGAGGGTTCCGTCCGTACCTTCGTACCGCAAACAGCCCCTCGTGCTCGCGGCCGGCCGAGCGCCGTTTGACCTCGCGTTCTCACCTGAACGCGCCGAGGGCTTTATTAAACCATTATTTCAGCGTTACCCGTGTGGGGTGCGGGTCATGGGCAGAACTCGCGGCGAAGTCAGGATAATTACTGAATAAAACTGAATAAAGACGTCAGGATTTGGCCCATTCTTTGTGACCTTGAAATTGCTCTCCCAGGAAATTCTGGCAGGTAAAGAGAATTGGATTTATATTCTGATGTATGAAATTCCGGTCGTCTTCCTTCCACACGAAACCGACCGTAGGTGCCTTCAAATTTATGGCCCTAACTAAAGAATTTGTAAATGATTTTTTTCATTATTTTCTGGAGGAAGCAAAGCTGAGGGTGACTATCAGAAAATTATTGGTCACCTGAAAGCGTCATTTTCACCACTGAAAGCAGCTTAAAAGAGACTGGTGAAAAAGAGAAGGAAAAGAAAACAGCTTTATTTCAAGCAAGTTGATCTTTTTAATTGCTCGTTGCCAAAAGGCGCTTACCAGCCTGCTGGTTATTTTTTGTCAGGCTACAGGAGCTTTTATAAGTCAGGTTATTTTATTTTTAAAAAAAAAAAAAAATCTTGGGAAGCTGGAAGATGCTGCTGGATGCAGGAGCCCCTACGTGCTTATTACAGACGAGGGCCCTTTGGAAAATCACTGCCGCCTTCGTCCCGAGTGCAGCAGCTTCTCATTCACGTCGGCGACTCAAGCGCCCCTTAAAGTGTGACTGTTTCTCATTAAACGAGTTAGCGAAACAATCTGGCTAATTTTCCCTAAAAGGCTGCGGCGTATTTCCAGAACACTCCGATTTTATTATTTCAGCCTCATCCTGCCAGTCCCGGCTCGGGCGAAGCTCCGGCACCTCGCTGGAGAGGCTCACTTGGACCCAGCCCTGTGGGCAGCACCAGCTTTTAATATCTGCCTGCCCGGGGGGGGTCTCATCCAGCTCCCCAAGGGCACCCGTTAGTGTCCTCTGAGTCTCCCCCCGTTTTTTCCCCCTCATCTCCCCTCTTTTTCCTGGCTGCCAGCCTCCCCCCAAGAAGCCCACCCAGCGATAACCGGGGAAAACCAAATTATTTGACTTTTTTCATCCGGGCAGCTGTGGGAAATGTTTTTTGGCATTTTGAGTGCCCTGCTATTTTAAAATTTTAAAATAATATTCCATCCTTTTAATTTTTTTCCTCCTACTATTTCTTAAAAGCAGGAAAAGTCAGTTATGGGTTGTTTCATGCCTAGATTTAGGTAGTGCTGATGCTCAGATGAAGTGGGGGCTCTCCCTCCTGCCTGATGCTGTACCCTGGCTCGTCGCAGTGCTGGCCCCTGGGGTCGTGCTGCATTTCTGGACCCTGTGTAGACCCTGGTGGTGGCTGGGGAAGGGGTCCAGGAGCCAGGGAAGGGGGTCCAGGAGCTGGCGAAGGGGTCCAGGAGCCAGGGAAGGAGGTCCAGGAGCTGGAGAAGGGGGTCCAGAAGCTGGAGAAGGGGTCCAGGAGTCAGGGAAGGGGGTCCAGGAGCCAGGGAAGGGGGTCCAGAAGCTGGGGAAGGGGGTCCAGGAGCCAGGGAAGGGGGTCCAGGAGCTGGAGAAGGGGTCCAGGAGTCAGGGAAGGGGGTCCAGGAGCTGGAGAAGGGGTCCAGGAGTCAGGGAAGGGGGTCCAGGAGCCAGGGAAGGGGGTCCAGGAGCTGGGGAAGGGGGTCCAGGAGCCAGGGAAGGGGGTCCAGGAGCTGGAGAAGGGGTCCAGGAGTCAGGGAAGGGGGTCCAGGAGCTGGAGAAGGGGTCCAGGAGTCAGGGAAGGGGGTCCAGGAGCCAGGGAAGGGGGTCCAGAAGCTGGGGAAGGGGTCCAGGAGCCAGGGAAGGGGGTCCAGAAGCTGGGGAAGGGGGTCCAGGAGCCAGGGAAGGGGGTCCAGAAGCTGGGGAAGGGGGTCCAGGAGCCAGGGAAGGGGGTCCAGAAGCTGAGGAAGGGGTCCAGGAGTCAGGGAAGGGGGTCCAGGAGCTGGAGAAGGGGTCCAGGAGCCACCTCGTGGCCACAGCACTGAGCCGCAGCCACCCCGCTTCGCTCCGAAGGTGGGACCTCAAGGAGAGGCGAGAAAGGGGGGAACCACGTTCAAATATAAATCAAAGCCATCAGTCACCCGGAATCCGGAGAAAGTGGCGCAGGATATAAATAGCGGCTATAACTGCGGTGACAAGCGGGGCTGCAGTTGTAAATACTCATTATCTTCCTTAATATGACACCGGGTGGACTGGGAGAGCTCGGGAAATTAAAAAGGGGGGGAAATTAAATCCGGAGGAGTGAATCCAGCGTTTTTAAACCTAAAATCGCTGTCCCGCTTTGCTGTGGAACAACAAAAGGACTGCCCCCCCCCGTAAACATTTATACATATTATTAATATATATTAACTTCGCGCCCTGTCTCCTCCCCAAAGCTGAGTGCAAGCCCCAAAGACATCTGTTTGCATACATTGTGTGTCAGGAACATCACATCTGAATAGAATTTATCTAAATTTTATATGCATGGCTTGATGTAAATTGAAATAAATTGTACAGCATACTCTGCGTGGACATATTGGTTTTTCCTTCGCTGCTTGAACTTTTAACCTCAGGGTTTGAGGCGGTCACACGCTGACCCGTCTGAACTCTGCTGGTAGAGCCAAGTCTGGAAGGATGACCTTGCAGCCATGGCAACCCCCAAAGATAGTCCAGGCCTCCTCCATCCTCCCCTTCCCCCAGCCCTTAAAAACGGCCAACGAGCTGGTTGTGTTTCGGGCAGTTCATCTTGGGCACCTTCGTGCAGAGATGCAAGAAGTTGGTTTTGCTCCCCCTCCTCTCAGCCCGTGGCCGAAAATCTTTTCCGTGTCAGTGGCTTGTACGAGGACCACGGGAAGGAGAGTGGGTGCTGGGTACCACGGCCCCGGGTGGGCAGGATGGGTCCCTGGTCTTGCCTCTGCCCATGGCTTTGGTGGGCGCTGCTAAATAGTCCCTTCCCTCCTCTCCACCGTGCCTCAGTTTCCCCATGAATCTCATAGCAATAATGTTTTGGGGCACGTTTATCATTTTTTAAAGCTTTGAGCTTTCGTGCGAAAGGCCGAAGGGTCGCCACGCTGCGTGGGGCAGGTGGTCGGGGTCTGCCGTTCCTCGTTGTGGCTGCTGCTGCTTTGAGCCCAGCAAAGCATGAGCACCAAGTCCCCTTGAGAGGGACAACCACGGCAGCACGCGTGCACACGTGTTCCACATGCAGCAAGAATTTCCGGCCCGACCACGTGCTGAGGTTGGAGTTGTGCACTTGCACCCTGCGCGGTTTCTTGTTGGAGATGGGGTTATTGTATGACGTGGTCCCTCTTCCGTCGTGTCGCTCATCGTCCCTGAGCGACCGTTTGGTCAATTCACTCCTGGGCCATGGCTCTTCCTCACGCTCTGTAGAAAAAGAGAAAACTTTCTGTCGTTGTGGGTGATGCCCAGTGCTGAGGGGCCAGATCGGGGTGAAGGAGGATGCCTCAGGAGGTCTCCGAACTGTGAAGAGGTCTTGTGCAGGTAGGGGCGGTTTGGGAAGGTCAATTCACTGGGCTGAGGCAGGAACGGGCTTTCTGTCGTCCCTGCCCCGGAGCTGTCTCAGCTGGAGCTGGTACCGGTTTTGGTCTGAAAATCCAAGGAATACCGTTGGGTTTGTGTTGCTGGCAAAATGGGTGTTATCTGGAAGGAGCGTCTCACCATGTTCCCTTTCCCTTTGCCTTCCTGGTGCACCCAGGTCTCCGTATGTCCCTGATCCAGCTTTGTTGAACTTGAGAAGCGCTGGCATTTGCTGGTGAAGTTATTTTGGAAATAATGACGCGGTCTCTCCCTCTCTAAGCTCCAGAACAGAAAATGATTTGTCATCAGTACCCCACCTAAGCATGTGCTTAATTGCTTTCCTGAGTGTAGGTGTCTAAAGGGCTTGACTGCAACCGCCGAAGACCTCAGAACAGCTGTGAAAATACTCGTGCTGAACAATGCGACCCCAAATACCGGCGGCGTTATGGCCTTGGGGTGATGCCGACCCTCATCCCAGCAGTGCGGTGGCCTCGGGAGCACTGGGCTCGCGGAGCTGTGCCTTTGTGGTTGCGGCGATGCCTTTGAAGACGTGGACCAGTCCTCCGCCCTGCCGCAGCCCCAGGGAGGTCCCAGGGGATGGGACCCCTTGTCCCTGCATGTCTCGTGGGGTGGAGGAAACAGGACCAAGAGGTTCTGGAGGTACCAGGATGGGAGTTAAGGAGTAGAGTGTCCATTTTTACCTTTTGAATGATTCTGCTTGACCTGCAAGAGAATCTCCTCACATCTTCCCTCTGTGTCACAGCCGTTCATCTGCAGACACGATGCCGTGAAGTTTTAAGGCTTCGCAGTGTCCGAAATACTCTGGGAAATGCCTTGGGTGGAAAGTGCCACAGCGGCGCGGGGCTTTATTGACTTGCATTCCCCACCTGGGCCGTGTCGTGAAGCCCCGGTGATGTGTGGTGTCTTCCAGACAACAGAACTTCCCGATAATTTATTTAATAGATGCGGTATTAAAGAAAAAAAAAAAAAATTCCTGCTTCTCGCTAACTGCGAGTAAGTCGTATTTCATCATTACAAAGCCATAAGCAGGCTATAGATCCCTGTTTATGGCCTATTTTATCAGTACGACTTCATTGTCTTATTTTTAAAAATTGTTGTTATAACCCTATTATTAGAAGTTAATAGATATAGGGCTGTAACCATAATGTAAAACAACTTTTGCAAATCAGCTGCAATCTGCGTGACGGAGACCTTTTTTATGCGAGGAGCACAGCGAGGGACTGCGGGGCCGTCGCCGGCGTCTGTCGCCGCATGGGGCGGGTAGAGGCAGCGCTTGCGTCTCCGCCAGCGCAGGATAGAAAAGAAACTGGGAATAAAACGAACCCGAAACCTTAATGACTTGGCGATGTTCGCTCCTCTTGCAGCTGTTCCCGACCAAACCTCTCCCGCTGGCTCGAGGTGAGGTGCAGGCTGTCTGTCTTTGAAGGGCTCCGAGGTTTCTGGGAGGAAAGCGAGCTGTGAGAAAACCGGCGGCACCGTTCGCCGCGTGCGGGATGCGCTCGGCAGCGTCCCCAGGAGGACGCCAGGACCCCGGGCTGTTGGTTTGTCCTCTGCCTTTACGGCGGGGGAGGAAAGCAGCAGAGGTGTCACCAGCCCCGCAATTAATGTTAGAGCTCCACGTCGGTAAAATCGGGTGTTTAAGGTTATTAACTTTGCCTGATGCGTTTTTAACGCACTGAGATGTCACAGCGAGGGCGTAACTGCACCGGGACGCTGCGGGAACGCGGGCTGGGCTGAGGACTGGGCAGTGGCCGGGCTGCGGTCTGTGAAACCTCCCTCTGTAGATACTTCACACCACGAGAAGCCGTTCCTGCTTTCTTCTCAGCGGGGTCCGTGTCGGAGACGTGCCCCTAGCGGGCAGCGGAGCTGCTGGGAGCGGGCAGGGTCCTACGGGATGCTCTTCTGACAAGTCTCGGAGCACTCGCAGCTCTTTCTCCGGGCAGAGGTGCAGGACCACCACCTCTGGCTTATGGAAAGAGGAACTGGGAGGAGAAAATGAGCTGCCTGAGCTGGAAGAGCTTTCACCGCGAAGCATAGAGGAACACCCGGAGTCCTGACTCCACCTCTCTGTCCAGCTCCTGGAGTTCCCTCACTCCCCAGCTATCGCTCGTTCCGTTAAAGCCCCATGAAAACCCCATGAGATTGTTCCATCCTTTTAGTTGTCGTCTTCTTGTGCTTCGGGGCTGGTTTTCTTCATCTTAACCTTGGTCTGAGTGGGAGGGTTGGTTGTTTGGACAACGCTGGAGCGTGAGGCTTTTCTGAAGCTGCTCCAGATACAGGCACACTCGTGGCACAAATCCTCTGACTTTTTTTGTCGAGGTTCATGGGGACGTGGCGATGCTGGGGCAGGCTCCAGAGCCAGCAGTGCATCCAGGCTGCTGACCTCTCAACGCGACAGCTGGTGCAAGCGGGGAATTGCATATTTTTGCTCATGTACGCCGAATTTTGGAATTCTGTTATCTGTGCTCAAGATCGATGGGGGTTTTATTGGCTCTGACCATGCGGGAGCCAACGCTGTGTGCGCCAAACGTTGCTGCTTTCACTCTTGGGGTGTTGCTAGTGGACTGGGGAGGAATTACCTCTGTTCTGCAGAGTGTGTGGTGGTGGAAGACTAGGAGTTGAATCAGACAAGCTTAAGTTACTGTTATATTAAATCCTTAAACACCTCATAGTCCCCAACACGTTGTGTGCCCAGGCCAGTGGGCTGTGCCGCGTGCCCTTGATGTCCTGTGTGTACCAGCTAGACCTAATCAGGGCACAGTCCTGCGCCTCATTTCTTGCACGCTTGGTTTCCTGACACTTGCTCTTCAGCCTTTGCTGCAAACGCGCCGTCGTGCTGTGAATCTTTGCTTCTGTCCCTTTGCTCCGTGGTGGCCATTTGAGCAAGCGAGAGGCCGGTAGCTGATGGCCAACGGTCGCTACTTTTGTAAAATAGAGCATGAAATTGCAGATGGAACATCCAAACCCAGGAATCTCGCCCCGCGCCCTTTTCCATACGCTCCTTGGCTGCAGCGGTTAAGGAGCCCTTCTTTGATGGTTGCTCCGAATGTCAAATTTTGACATGAATAGTTTCCATCCTCTTCCTTCCTTGTAGCCCGGATGAAATGCTGATATTGCCTCTTCAGCTGGCACTTAACAGAGCGCCTAGAAACTTCTGCACGTTAGTACCAACATGCAGCCAAGTGGGTTTGGTGGGTTACAGCTGAGCATCTTCCCGGGTCCTGCTTTCTCGTGGGACTTGAGGAAGGAAGATCGTTTGCTCAGAATACCCACTCCGTGCCGTTTCCTCTAGCAAATTCCTGACGTTACTACTTCTCTTTGGGCCAACTCCCTCCCCACCCCCTTTCCTTTCAGATGCCATTAAACCTCTGAACTGTTTGTAAAACTTGCCAGTTCCCAGTCCATGGGGTTCACAGCTCTCGTATGTTCTTAGGTGGGATGGGGGGTAGGAAGGAAGAGAGAAATGAGGACAAAAAGAAGGGACTGTGATCTTTTTGACCTGTTAAGATCTAGGTTCAGATGTGTTCTGGGGTTTTTAATGGAATGTGGAGAGTTTGCCTCTGATGGGAGCTAGTGCTGTTAAAAACCCAGCCAGGAGGAGCTGGGTGGGGAGGCTCTGCTTGAGAAGGAACCTCAAGGTGACTTGAGGAAAACCCAGTGATTCTTCTCGGCTCCGTTAGACGAGCGTGGTCCTTGTGAGCTGAAGAGCATGGTCTTTGTGAGACCAGCACGAGGCTCGTTTTGGGCCACGCTGATCTCTTGTGGATCCCTTGACATTTCTTTCAATACTTTGCCTCTTTCCAGCCAAGTACTCGGCTGCCGAAGGACTGGAGGTGCGGGGTTTACTTAGCCAGCTGAAATACAGCAGTTTCACCCCAGAGGATACCCCCAACAGTCGAGCAGCTCTTTCTTCCCAGCAGGGTCCAAGTAAAACCCCTCAGTCTTTAACTGGAGAGTTCAGAGGCCACCGAGTGAGAAATTCGGGTACTGGGGCTTTGGAGGCTGGAAAATAAACGTTTGCCTGGCAGCGGGTTGTGAGATGAGTCTCGGTCAAAACACGTTCCTTCTGGCACGGCGCGGGTAGGACGTGAATTAGGTTTCTGTCCTTATTGTTAGTGTGGGAATGGGGGGAGCTGGGTGGGGGCAGGGAACGGGAGCTCTGCATCATTTTCTGTGCTGTTTGCAAACCCCTCTGAATAGTGAAAAACAATGCGATTAATTTTCTCTAGCGCAATCATGCATAGATTTAATAAGCATCCAAAGGTAGGATCCATCTGTAAAGTACGCGCTGCATGCTAAATTACTTCTCTTCTGCAATTTTTTTTCTTTCCAAACCTTAATTAATTGAAGAAAAAAAAAAATTGTTTATTAAAGTGGGAACAGGCTAGGCTCTGTCTCTGCATCTCTGGTTCAAAAGTTCATACAATTCCCTGAAGGCTCATCTGTGTGTGTGTGTGTTTGCAGTGGGGTGTGCGCGCACATCTCGCTCTCGCTCCCAGACTTTCTCGCTCTCTGCTAAGAGACAGATGCCCAGAAAGGTGCTGTACTTTAAACAAAGGTTATGCTCTTTTTTTTCCTCCTGGAGGAATCCAAACTTGGTAGCACCCTTCCTCCTCTCCCCACCCTGCTTGTCCTTCATCCCTTTTGGCTCGGGAAGGTAAAGGCACTTCCAGCGCGTAGCTTGAAACGGCGTAAGAGAATAACCGGGGGTGAGGGGTGAAGGACGGCAAGGTGATTCCGCAAGTGGATCCACGGTAGGAAACAAGAAGAAAACAAGCGAGATCTGGTGAAAGGAGAGAGGTTTGGGGTGCAAGGCACCCATGGGAAAATGTCCATCAGTGAGTAGGACTGTGCCAGGTAAGGACGGGTGGGGAGTAACGCGCGTAGCGCCAAAACTGTAATCCCCTCGTCTTCTCTCAGTGGTGCCCTCTCCTGGACTCTCTGCCCGGCCCCCTGTCCCCCTCGGGCTCCTGGTGCTCAGCCCTGGCACTCCACGTCCTCCACAGACACCATCCAGCTGCACTCTGGGGTTCTGCTGGCTCAGCTCACCTTGCCTTCCCCTCCTGGGCTGGGGCGTCCCTTCACCCTGAAGCCACCGTTCCACAAGGTCACTGCGCTGGCTGACACGGCCGACCTGCTGCCCTCTCACCTCTCCCTGCCTCAGTTCGCCCTTTTGTCCTTTTCGACTCTTTCCCTTGCAGCGATGCAGCGTCGTGGGCTGGTTTGCTCGGACTGAGCTGGTTCGCTCGGACTGAGCTGGTTCGCTCGGACTGAGCTGGTTCGCTCGGTCTGAGCTGGTTCGCTCGGTCTGAGCTGGTTCGCTCAGACTGAGCTGGTTCGCTCGGACTGAGCTGGTTCGCTCGGACTGAGCTGGTCCGCTCGGTCTGAGCTGGTTCGCTCGGACTAAGCTGGTTCGCTCGGACTGAGCTGGTTCCCTCGGACTGAGCTGGTTCGCTCGGACTGAGCTGGTTCCCTCGGACTGAGCTGGTTCCCTCGGACTGAGCTGGTTCGCTCGGACTGAGCTGGTTCCCTCGGACTGAGCTGGTTCCCTCGGACTGAGCTGGTTCGCTCGTACCTGCTAAAAGCAGGAGGGTGTTGGGCTGCTGAAGGTGAAGTGTAAAGTCCCATCATGAGTTACAGCTCACCCATCCCAGTGTCCATGGGTGGGCTCTGTGCAGATGGTAGCAGGAAGTGGGTACTTCCATGGAGCCACCGATCGCCTTTTTCTCAGGACGAGGAGCAGCCGTCCCTCTCCACTGACCGCAGGCAGACCTTGGTGAGGTTACCAGCCTTGAGATGGGTAGAGCTGGGGAGGTGAGTCTCGGCTCTGGAGGAGGTGATTGCTGCAAAGACCTTGGAGAACAAGAAGGCTGGGAGGGAAAAAGGCAAAAGATTACACAGGGGCTCAACAGCCGGTGTCAGAATGGGGGAGACGGGCCCTCAGCAGCTCGGTGTCACAACAGCAGGACTGGCGTAGGGGTGGGGTGGGACCCATCACCTTTCTGTGTCCGAGCCCCTGCGTATGCACCCTGCAGCTCCTGCGAGCAGAGGAGGAGATGGGGGGTCATGGACCACCTCCCGGCATGGCAACAGCTGCCTCAGCTTCTCCATCCACAAGGGCATAAGTGCATTCCCAGAAGAGGGGGCCTCGGCCAGCTCACCGGAAAGACGGGGGACAGCTTCAGATGAAGGCACCAACGTGCAGCGTATCTTTGGATCCAAACAGAAAGCAAACGCGCTTTTGAGTTTTTCAAATCACTGTAGCCACTGATGCGGGTGAAGCGGCACCAACGCTTCACCCAACGCAGTTACATTTGTGCTCACTCAGACGAGACCATTGAGGTTGGGATTTCCACGTCCGACCTGTTTAAAGTCCTGTTTATTGCAGGGGTCCTTTACTTGGAAATTATCGCATGATTTTTATTTTATTATTTTCGTGTTGACAGTTGGCCAAGGGCTCAGAACCGCACGCCACAGATGGCGAGCGTGGTGCTGTCTCGGATTATACAAAACTTGCAGCTGGATTTTATAAGCCACCTGGATGAGCGATTTGAGAGTGGAGGAACGGACTATTTCACTTTTCCAATAAATTTAAAAGAATCTGCAGAGTAATTGCCACTTGGGTAGCAGGGTTCAGCTGTACCTATGTCTGTGCTCAGGAGCATCGTTAGAACCTCCCCCTTGAAATCCCGTTGAACCCGGTGCCGAGTTCCTCGGAAAGCGATGAGCTGACTACAATCCCAAGCATTCACAAAACCGTGAGATTCTCTCTTTTTTTTTTTTAATGGTCTTTCCTCCCTTGGATTCAAGTTTCCTGCTCTTTCCCACAAACAAGGGGATGAGGAATTTGGGAGGGGTGTGAACTGAAAGTTGAGAATCTCCTGTGATTGTGTTACTCCAGTTGTTGGGATTCCTGGAATATTCCAAATGCAACATCTTCAAAAAATTAGCTGCTTGTCCTGTCCGTAAAGGTCATGCGTGCAGGAAAGGCAGTGGTTTTCCCTTGGAAACCTCCAGCAGAATCTTTAAGGATCTGAAGAATGAGGAGTTGGGGAGCGGACTGGCAGGGGAAGAGACGTGGGTTTGGGGTTTTTTAAATTCGAGGTAGGAATGATGACACCATGTGGTTTGGATATGGTGGGCACCAGCCAGGAGGACTCCTTTCACCTCCAGCATGGCCTCAGGACCTGACCCAGCCTCACCAGCCACGCGCCTGCTCTGAGCCCGCTCTGCCGCTCTCACCCCCAAGAACTTCTTTAGAGAGCTCCCCGCTGCGGCTCTGCGGCCCCGAGCCCCAGGCAGGGACGTGTCCAGCCCCCCAGCCCCAGCACACCCCACTTTCTGCCCTCCGCCCTCCCACGGCAGCTTGCGGGGACCAACCTTGCTGCGGGCTGAGAGCCGAGCCCGGTGCCGGCGATGGCCGGGGAGGAAAGGGGGTGGCGGGAGAAGCGGGGGGAAAAAAAATGTTGAGGCCGGTGGCTGTAATCATCCTAGTTGCTGTCTATTTCCTCAGACTAATAGCAGAGCGATCGGAGTCGGGGAGTTCAACCAGAGGTTATCTTTCCCAGGTACCATCTCGCCCAACGAGAATTTGATTTTTTTCTATAGGACTTTACTCCATTAGATTAATGAAATTTCAATGAGAGCCCGGCGCCCCCTGAAGCTTTGTTAACAAAACAAATGGGGATTCTGTAGGTGTGACAGCTCGCGAGGAGAGTTACGAGAAGGTGAATACATCCTCGCAATCCACTCAGCCTGCAACACATTGATCTCTATTTAAAGCACCAATCGGATTTTTGTTAATTATAAATGATTGATCTGCAGCTCCCCCCGCTCCCGTCGCCGCCCGCCCTTCTCGTCTCGCATGTGCTTTCCCTCCCCCCCCGCCTCCCCAAGCCCCCCAACACACTTGTAACTTCTTTGCATGCTGCATGTGGTGCTTTTTTGTTTCGGAGACAGCCCTGGAAGGCAAATTGCGGCAGCGCCCAACGGCAGCGGCGCTGCTGTGCTGGCGCCGTCAGCGCTTTCCTTGCGAACCCCGTGTTTTTCATGGTTTATCAGCTGAACGTGGAAATTAACTCCACGCCGGGCGTATTATACAGGTTTAACAAAAATTAAAAAAAAAAAAAAAGAAAAAAGGCTTTTGAAACAAACTAGGGCGCGGTAATTAAAGCCGGGAGAACGTGTTTGGCTGCTGCGGGGTTCTGAGTTTGGATCTGTAGGAGCCGGGAAGTTGAGCTGCGTTCTTCAATCACCGTTTTAAACTGGGGGCTTTTATAGGGGCCACAGCGGTGCATGGTTCTCCGTACAGTGCAGGTGTGGTCCAAAGCCCCGTTAGAGACGATGCTCCAGCCACCGGAGCTGACGGGTGAAGTTCCTTCTGGCCCCGGCTTTATTCCGGTGATGTTGGTCTGCATGTGAGCAAAGCCCGGCAGAGCACACTGAACTCTGACCGCTTCTAAAATATATTTGTCTGGCTGCTGCTGACACGTTTGGAAAGCGCTGGGGTTCTTGGTTTGCGTCAGGGCTGCCCAGTCTGATGCTCATGGGTGCTGGAGGGGGTCACCAGTGGCCCAAGAGGACCAGGGGCTGCATGGTGCTACAGAGCTGCTCCCTGTAGACCGTAAGAAAGTTCTGTAGCTTTATAAACCCAGCTTATCCCTTGGGGAGGTGGGTCCTCTTCCAGGGCACTGCAAGTGTAGGCTATTTCCCACCTCCGAATCATTCCTCTTCATTATTTGTTTTTTTGCTGTGGCTTTCTGAAGCTGGCTTCGTTTGATGGCTGGGGGAGAGGAGGAGGATGGTTGCGGTACGTGTTCTCTTTGATGACTTCTTCTAAGGGTGGGGCTGGATATGCGCAAGAGCCCTCGGGGGTACCACCGTATAGCTCAGGACCTATTCTGTGCCCAAGTGCTTGTGCTCCCGACCCCCGTTAGTGCCGGTTTGGTGAGTCGTGGGGTTTGTTTGACTCTTCTCAGCTGCTTTGGAAAGAAAACCAACAAGACAAAAATGGGGAAGTGGTGCTTGTGCTTCTCTGGCCTTTTTTCTGGAGAATCCATCTGAAATTCTGTTGTCTTTCCTCATACCCTCCCAAAACACGGTGCTGCTCAGCGTGTGCGGAGCTCACCCAAACCCGCCGCCCCGAACACCAAGTTGCACCACTCTGCTCTACAAAAGAGGGACGAAAAATGAGTTACTTGAACTAATGCGGCGACATTCACCATAATAGTGATATGGATGGTGGAAGGTGCTATTAAAGATGTCCCCCATGAGATGCTTACTGGGGGAGAGTCTAAATTATATGTGCTGGGTTTATTGCTTAATGCTCAGATAACAACTTGAAGCAAATGTACTTCATTTTGCTTCCTCCCCCGTTCTTCTCTCTGCCCTGTGCAGACCCTGGCTGGGTTTCCAAAACAGGCTCTTCTCCAGGAGGAGCAGGTATGGTCCAGCCTCGGGGGCTGAGCTCCACCATCTCGCCTTTCCATGGCTGGATGACGTGTTCCAGCTTTAGGGAAAGACGCGCAAAGTGTTTGGCCTTTATTTCTGTAATTAGGAACTAAATTCTACCTCTACCGATGGTGATGAGAAGGGGCTTAATAGTCTGTTCTCCTTCGGAAGGCAACAGAGGAGCTTTCCAAAGGACTCCAGAAATTGGAGGGGAAAAATAAAAGTGTATACTGCAAAAATGTTATGTGGCTGTCTCAGATGCCTCGGTATCGAGCTCCCATCGGCACCGATGTGGGAGAAACTGCTATTTGTGCTGAATTATCCAATCTCTCAGATTTCAAATACAAAAAAGAGTTGATTTTAGAAGATATTTAATTCTTTTCCTGTTGTCTTTTTGAATAGCCTAACTAATGATTTTCATTAGTGGGGCTGTAATTTATGTGGTCCCAGTGGGCTCTACCAAGGTTAAATAATTTAACGAAATAAAACCCTTATCTGATGTAATACAGCTAATGAAGTATATTAGATCCTTCGCGCCGCAGCCGGGTGAAATAGATCTCCGAAGCCAAACAGCAGCCTCGCGCGAGGACACAAATCTCCCCATAAATATCCAAATGCAGCAAGAGGCTGCAAATTTTTAAAGATATGCCATAAAAGGAGATTAACGCCGGGATGCGGCCCCCGTCCTGCTGAATTACAAAGGGATATCATGGGATTGCCAGCGACGTCCACATAAATAAAAAATCAATTCTTAATGATGAGGCAGGCTTGTTTTAGCGCGTTACCCAGGTTAAATGGGAGCACACCGAAACAGCGAGTCCTATAAGGCTGGAGGAATCGTTGTGTATTAATATGATTTAGGGGGCTGCATACCTCGATGGAATAATTGTTATTATATCTATACAGCCAGATGGCACTCGGAGTAAACAGCCATCGAGCAGCTCCGGCACGAGTGCTGCCAGTGGATCTTTCAGGTGTTCTCTCCGCGTCCCCTCCCCTCGTCTCATCGCTGTGATCTTGGACAAAATGCTTCAGGTCTGCGAAGTCGATGCATTTTTCAGACTTAACCTCAACTTAGTCCCTCTCTCCTTTTTTTTTTTTTTTTTTTGTTTTGATTTAATTGAAACAATCTTTTTAATTTTAAAGAAAAAAAAAATCTCTGCTACAAATGCTTCCTAGAGAAACTTACGGCGCATGAATTTTGCCTCTGCTGGGGCAGCACAGTGAATAAAGACCGAATTCGCCCCCCCCTCCCCGCGTTTGTTTTACACGGTTACGATGACAGATGTTTTACAAGTCCTTTCAGCTGAAGAGCTTTGGACTTTTTTTCCTTCCTTCCTCCCTTTACAAGAGGCGAACATTCAGAAACTTAGATTAGCTTAAAAACAGGAACGCTAAGAAATCAGACCCAAAAATCGTGATGCTCTCGTTGGTTTTAGTGATGCGGAATTTACGGGAGCCGGATTAGATTTGGCACCGCGTGGCTTTTATTTTCACCTATTTCAGCGTTGTTGGGTTTTCCTTCTGGACTGTTACAGACAGGGACGTGAAGGAGTTAATTTATTCCTCTTTATCCTTTGCCTCTTCCTGGCTTTTTTCTGTGCCCCAAAAGATTTTATGCTGGTGTCTGGAAACACCGACTCAAATCTCCTGCTCTCTCCCACCTTGGGTGGGTGAAATATTGCCCGTCTCCAAGTCTCTCATCCCTTGCGCATAGTTTACTACAGGCGTAATTCATGCAAACACAGTGGCTGAGTTGTTCGGCTCTGAGCTGCTCCACGGAACTCTCTGCTACGGCCAAAATCCCGAAATTTATTGCGACTGTCCCCGGGACACCTGTGGCAGGGACAGTCATGCTCCGTACGTGGGGTGTTCTATTGTTATGGCGAGGGGGTGAGGAAGGAGCCGCTGCCCTGGTGGTTTATCTAGAGCTCAGTAAAGGCGCTGGGCTGCCGGGCAGCGGGCGCCGGATGGAGGGGTTTCCAGCTGCCCGCTGCGCCCCGGGCCCGTTTCGCCTGGGTTCGGCAGATATTCTGTGGGACAGGCAGGGCTCCACCGAGAGAATCGCAGGAAGGGAATCGGAGATGGAGACTGATGTTTGCTGTCGATACGGCGGCGTTGGGAAAGCGCCGGCGTGGTTGTGACCCTGGTCAGCCGCGCAGGGCCATTGTTCCCGTGATGGAAGGGACTGTCAGCAGTGAAATATGGGCAGCGTGGCTGGCTTTCCTGTTTGAGGGAAACAGGAAAAAAACAACCCCCAGCCCAGCAGACAAGTGAAGCCCCTTTTTTAATACGATTTACATCTCTGCTTACTTGTAGATTATTTTTTCCGTGCACGTCTGAGCAGCTTTTTATTGACTCCCACCCTCCCGCTGAAGGGGAGAAGAAAAACCCCGTCGCTCAGGAAGGGGCGATGTCGTTCTTTCCCCTTTCTTTAGATAAGGGCACGGTTCTTAGGGCTTGTGTGTGCTTCGCAGCGAGCTCTCACGTAAAACCAGCCCGTTCCCTCCTCCCGGTATTTCTCTTCATTAGGTGAACAGATCCTCAGCTGCTGAAAATCGTCATAACTTCGTTATGGGCTTTGGGCAATTTACACCAGCTGAAGATCTGCCTGGGAGAGTTGTGCCCGGAGGGAGAAGGCACCATTCTCTGCGTGGCATTTTGACCCTGGCATTACAGATGGCCTGGGTGCCTGTGATATGTTACTCCCTTCGCCTCATTTATTACTGGGCTGCAGCAGCAGGACACGCCAAAAGGCTTTCCATCCTCCTTTTGGATTTCCAAGTGTTTTCTCTTTTGTTTCATTATCGCTAGAGGACGTTTTGTCTCTTATTTTTTTGTTTAAAGAAGAGGAGTTGGCAGCAAAGTGGTTTTTAGGATGATGGCTCGAGGAGGACAGCAGGGCTGTGGTTCACTGTAACTGGAGGAAACTGAGGCACGGAGCAGCCAGCCCCCAGCCAGGCCAAGGACATGGAGCCGAAGCAAACTGCTCCCTGGTTTAGCTGCTCTTAAAGTTGTAGGATTTCATCCTCGGTGACTTTCCCCTTCTTAAGAGGATTGTCTGGGGCGGGTTTTTGAGCTGCCCCTTGTAGGGGTTTAACAGGGCATCGCTCCTCCAGCCTGGAGCCGGGGCCACGCAGCTCCTCCACGTGCCGTCCTCACTGGCGCGGCTGCTCCCCCTCAGCAGAGCAACTCCCAGTTCCGTGGCCTCAACTGCAGCAAAATATTTAAGCATATGCTTAAAGCAGCCTTTGCTTAACAAATTAAGTCAGCGGGGCTTAACCATGTGTGTCAGTACTTTGTGACTGGGGATTGTCTTTTTGAAGAGTCAGAGCCTCCGTCTCCGAAAGGCACCTCGGCGCGCTCCCGTGTCCTTCCAACCGCGCGCTGAGACGTGCCACCCCTTCACGCAGAGCCACCGCTACCAGAAATACTTGCAGAGGACGTAAACCAGTTGTACCAACGCCAACCAGACCTGTTCTGGTCTAACCACCCTGGCTTTGGGAGCACGAACGAATAGAACGATTGTCCTCCCGCCCAGAGAACGGGCAGCAGGGGTTACGGCACGCCAAAATCCATTGCTGCTCCCAAGTTTTTTCCGGGACGGGGCTCCCTGATGGATGAGATGCCTGTGAAACCCGGTGGCTGTTGGAAAGTCTGCGCAGAGGCTGCTGTCTCCGGGCTGCAGGGAAAGGCGAGCAGCCCCGCCAGCGGCGAGCAGCCCTACTGCCACGTTGGGGCTCGGCGGAAGAGAACGGAGTTAAAGAAGAAGCGAGGTTCCTCTTTTAACGCTTCCAAAGGCGAGAGCGAGCGATCATTTAAAGAGCCTTTTTTTTTTTTTTCCTTTTTTTTCCATAAACCCATCAGGCCAAAATCCTGAAATAGTTTTGTTTGGTTTTAAGCCTCTCCAAAGCATTTGTGCGATTCAGCCGCTCCAACCGCTCGACTCTTTCCGCCCGCCTCCCCCCGCCGCGCTCTGATGAGACCTCTCCGCCCGCTCAAGGGGAGGAAACCACCGTTAATTCCAGTGAAATTAACTTCCATCGTTGTTTTGCCGCTCAGTAATAATTTTGACGGGGTGCCCCAGGGGCACCTCTGTTCCCGGTTATATGATGTCGCAGTCTCTGGGATGCGGCGTCGCTGTTCAGCTCGACTTCGCCGTTCCGTTGCCTGGAGCTGTGCTGCTCTCAGGAAACCGTGTCGTATAAATCGAGGCATCTCTGGGCATTGTATACACATATATAATTTATCCGGGTTTTTTTAAATATTTTATGTGTACTTTTAAAAGCTGCATGTTGCTATTGTGTTTTTCTCACCTCCAGTTATTTCTGGAGGCGCCCCAGGGCCGAGTTGAGCCTGGTTTTCCGCTGCAGCCAGGCTGAAGCGAGCGGGGTCGCACCAGCCCCACCGGGCAGAGAATTTGCCCCAGAACAGCGCTTTAGCTCCGTAACAGCGCGGGTTATTCTCCGGAGGAACTTGGCAGCGTTACACCGCGGTATTGAGCGAGGGAGGAAGAGGATGCTTTGGTGGCTGTGGCAGTGGACAGGACCTCGACGAGGATCCGAGCGCGGCGTCTGGCTTAGCAACGGGGTCTTGTGTGTGCAAATTATCTTTATGTCTCTGTCCCCACCTGCAAAATGAGGTTCATTATCTTCTGTTTAAAATATCATCTCCTCGGAATATAGACAGCCTTTTTCCGCGTGCACATAAACCACCCGGCGCGATAGGGCCCTGATCTCTGCGGGGACCTCTGTTCCGTGCGGGTGTTATTTATATAGGGGAGTTTTTATAAGACGTTTGAAGGACTCTGGAGATTAACCTTCCTTTCGTGCCATACCCGATATTGCGTTTTCTGTCACGCAGCACGCTGACGGTCCCCGAGCTCTCGGCAAGCGAGGGCGCTGGCGGCAGCGAGGTGAACCTGCCAAGGGCTGCCCTTGGCCTCCGAAGGGGACGGTCCTGCCGGGGGACCCGGAATAAATCCTGCAAGGCAATTTGAACCAAGAGGGTGCGAGTGAAAGTCCGCGCTGCGTGCCCGGTGCCCTGAACCAGCAGGGTCACAGCGTTCGAATCCAGTTTCTAACCGCCTTCACCCCGGTGGGTGCCTCCGCCTTGGGTGGGTGCTCTTCAATCAGTGCCAAACACTGACTTATTGTGGGTGCTCTTCGTGTGCAAAAGGCGCAGAGAGCCAAAACTACGCGGGGCGAGACGTGGTTGGTTTTAAACCGGTTTGGTATCAGATCGCAGAGTTTCCACGTGAGGTTCGGTCGCCCCGTTAACTCCATCTGCCCGGCTGGAGCCTGCGGCGCCCCGGGTGACGCTCACAGTTAACAATTGGTGGTGGGAAGGTTTTTTTGGAGTTTGTATTGCGCTTTATTGTACCTCTCAGAAATCTTTTAGTCGGGAAAAAAGAAATGGCAGCTTCCATGAACCTCTTTTGAAAGAGCAGTCATTGCCTTTCCTTGCGGGGGGAGGACGATGGCTGCGGTTTTGCTGTGGTTCCTGGGACTCTGGGGGCTTATAGCGAGGGCTGCGGAGCGGAGGCTGGTTCAGCTCGCTCTATAAAAGGTCATGCAGCTCGCTCTGTATAAACACATCGCAAATATTTAGTTAAAACGGGAATGCTCGTAAAGAAGCAACTGGATGTTTTTCGTTTCTCTTGTCCCGCAGTGCGTGTGTGTGTATCTGCTCTCTGCATGTGAGGCAGTAAAAATCCGACAGGCTTGTCTTCGTGTAGGGGAATAGTTGATGTAGCAGCTGAAGAGTCAGTCACCTATCGCAACCAGGCTCCGAAATTGTTAATTCAGGAGCCAGCCAGATGTGTCTGGTCCAGGGAGATGTGTTTATCGAGCATATGCTCAGCTTCCTGCACTTATTCTGCAAAGGATGCTGGAATACTTCCCCCGCCCCCGCCGCCTCTTCCAGTTAGAAATAAGTTCCAGACCGCAGCTTTGCACTGGTTTGGCCTCAGTGCAACACTGCTGGCTCTGGGGCCCAGAAGATAACTTGGTTTGTGTCCTGTCGCTGGGGATGGGGGGACTGGGAGATGCTTGGGAGACCTAACTTTGCAAAATCAGCCACAAAATCCCAGTTCCCCAAGCCAGTGCAATCCCAGTTCCCCAAGCCAGTGCAATCCCAGTTCCCCAAGCCAGTGCAGTCCCAGTTCCCCAAGCCAGTGCAGTCCCAGTTCCCCAAGCCAGTGCAGTCCCAGTTCCCCAAGCCAGTGCAGTCCCAGTTCCCCAAGCCAGTGCAGTCCCAGTTCCCCAAGCCAGTGCAATCCCAGTTCCCCAAGCCAGTGCAGTCCCAGTTCCCCAAGCCAGTGCAGTCCCAGTTCCCCAAGCCAGTGCAGTCCCAGTTCCCCAAGCCAGTGCAGTCCCAGTTCCCCAAGCCAGTGCAATCCCAGCAGAGGAAACATGGGTCTGGATGCCTTAAAAGCTGGGGTATTGAAGCGGTGACTGGCCCCTGCCTTGCACGACGGCTGGTACGGGCGCCCAGCTGAGAGCAAGGGCAGCTCTTCCCTTCAACCAGGGAGAGACCCCATTGGAGACCTCTTCCCCATCACCCCCCGTACAACAGCCAGCACGGCTGCTCTTCCAGCTCTCCTCCCCAGTTACAGGGCTCTTCCGAGCCCTTCTCTTTTTATTTTAATACCTCCCTTTTAGCCATGCCCTGTGTGACAGAGGCACGCTGGAGGCTCAGCGATGTGCTCAGGGCTGTTGGGGACTCGGTGACAGAGCAGATGTTCGAGCCCAGTCACCCCAGTTCCAGTCTGGTGCTGGCCCTAGCAGACCGTGCTTCCTATCCCTCGGGTTCGAGCTGCTCGTGCGAGGCCACGCTGAATTCCAGCTCCTGATGGATCGCTTTCTTCCCAGCAGCACGAAACGCACACTTAGGCAGAGCACGGGTGACTGGTTCTGTGGAAACTTCCTCGAGCTGGAGTGACTCTAAAGCAAGCTGGAAATATCTCCTGTGTAATGTTTAAAGATGCCCAGGCGCGCTGTTAAATATTAATCCAGCCGCGTTTCTTTGTTTCGGTGGTTTGGACCAAGCGGGAGGGCTGGGAGCCGCAGGTGTGCGGCGCTGGGGCAGGTGAAAAATGAGGCACTGAGCTGTGGCGACATTCCTGCCCCCGTCCGGAGGCGACGCCGTGGCCTCGCTCCTCCGTTTGCTTGTGCTCGCTGCCCCGCAGGTATTTTGTACCTGGGGAGATCAAACCCAGAGAAACACTTACCGCACCCTCTGCTTCCTGCCAGAGATTTGCAGCTTTGATTTTTGCTTTTATCTGGGTTGCTTAAGGAGGGGTGACGTTTTTTTGCTCGCTCCACCTGCCTGGGTGCTCCCGCTTTGCCTCTTTTTTGACCTGTTGGCCAGTTTCAGCCAAATTTAACAGAAGTTGTTGTAAAGGATTTAATACCTTACGATTTCTGTGAAATTCAGCGTCTGACTGAGAAGAGGAGACGAGGAAGTGCCCTGCCTTGGCACAGAGACCGTTGGGCTCGGGGCTTGTAGGACCCCAGGGGACAGCTTTGGGCTGGGGTCCCATCCATGGTCCCATCCACCGCCCACCCAGCGCTGCCCAACCAAGCTGCTTTTCCCTCGTGGCTCGTGCGTCGTGTGTGCTGGAGCTGCTGGGGAGGTCCCTGCAGCAACGGCCCCTCGCTGTATAAATGGTCTCTGAGGCAAAAATGTTCAGGTTTTGCTTTCAAATGGAAAACGAAAAAGTTTTAGTTGGGGAATTGGTAGGAGGGAGAGGGATTATCTCAGGTTGTAGTTCTTGACCCAGACTTGCTGCTTATATGAGTTTGGGGATTGCTTTTTTTTTAAGCTCCAGAAGTTTTTAATTAAAATAAAACTTGACAAACACGAAAAGCTGCCGCTTCCCTTTGCAATAAAACTCGCTGCCCCTTTTTTTAAAAAGCAAATGGATCTTTCTGGCAAATAGTTCATCGCACGGATTAATCTTGGTATTAAAAGCAGGAGAGGTAAATGGCCAGATGTTTCATTTCCAAACAGGTCACAGTGCAAGAGCAGTAAACTTCTTCATCTGAGATGTCCTGCGGTTGGCGAGCGCGCGGCCCCGCTGCCGCCTGCGACAGCTGCATCGATCCAATCCGGAGCCGTTACTGTCTGCTGGATCAATGATCAGCAAAGTAAAAAGTCACTTAGTGCCCGTGACACGGGCTGTATCGTTAGGACCTATCGTGTCAAGGAGCCTGGTTTTATTAACTCTGTAATTACCTGTTAAGCCAAATCAGCCAATTTTATTGCACATTTTCTCCTACCTGGGCGGGGACCTTTGCCTCCCTATTAGAGCCCTGGGCATCCCCTCATTTTTCTCCCCTTCCTCTGGGGTCCCGTGTGTTATTCACCGTTGCTCTGGCTGGGAGCGCCGAGTGGAGCCTTCACCTCCCTGCCCAGGAGCTGAGCTCCCGCCGTGCCCGGCCCAGCTCCACGGCCCTTTGTGGGAGCAGGTTCCCCGGGGAGCCTGGAAGCAGCCCAGCACGCTGGACACCTTTCCCTCGGAGCGAAGCGAGGACAGGGTTTGAGCAAAGCTGGGTGATGGGAGAAGAGGGACCTTTGTAGGAGGCTGCTTACAGGGTCTTTGCGCTCTTCACCTTGAGAGCCCGGAGAATGGGATGGGAACCTCTTCTGTGGAACAACACTGGCATGTGTGGGTGTCTCCTTGGCTCCCAAGTCTGGTTATAGTTATTTACTGATTTACACGGTCCTTTTAACACCTTTTCTTGCACTTGTGAGCAGGAGAAGTCTGGGGAGGGGATCTGAGGGCAATGGGCTGCTCTGCCCCAGAGCAGGGCTCGCTCTTGAACGCGGGTTCCTGGGAAGTGGAGCCACAGCATGTCTACGGGTAGGATGGGAATAACGGCCCCTCGCGCTCCGGGGGACGTTAATGACCGCAAAGTGCTCAGCCGGCTCCGGCAGGGCTCTGGGCGGTAATGGAGACCTGGGAAATACCGGGGAGAGAGTCATGATATTGGTTAGCTCACTAATCCTTGCTATTAACTGTCCCAGTGGAGCTGTACCTTGGGGTCTGGGGGGACAGACGGGGGGGTCGTCCACTGGCGTAGCCTTGGAAACTGCAGTTCTCGGGGAGGGCAGATCGTTGAGTAAAAGGGCCTGTTTAAGAAAGCCATCCAGGGGAATTCACTAGCTTATTATCAAGTATAGCATCTAGAAAATCAGATATTTTTATCGCTGATCTGTGCTCTGGGCATTTGAGAGGACAGAGGAGCTGCAGGCCTGCTGTCATTTATGGATGAGCTAATTCTTGCTGTGCTGAAATGAGATGTTAAAGTAGTCCCGGCTTCTCCGCAGCATGCATGCAGAATTCCTGCCACGGAGCCAGCTGCGCGGGTAGAAAATCTGGGAGCCCCGAATTAAATTTCTCCTTCAGACCCAAGAGGTTGCAGCAAGACCCTGTAAACAGCCCTCTCCATGAAGGGCAGCCTGCGTGCCAGCATGAAGCGTTTGATGTTTCCCTGGGTGCTCTGGCCTGGCAGCAACAACAACAACAAAATAAAACAGCAAAAAAAAAAGGCAGTTCTGAGAAAACCTTGTTAGGGAGCTCTGGGGGTTCAGAGCAGCTGCTGAGCCAGGAGCTTCGCGGGCTGGGACTGTGCTAGTGCACGGGGGAGGAGGAGAGAGACACCAGGAAGGTGCTTCAGGAGATGGTGAACCGAAGGTCCTGGAGCCACGTGGACTCCTACGTGCACGCAGCCCTGGGCGTTGTGGGAGAGAAGGCTGGATGTGCCTCTCTGCCCCTTGATCTCCTCTTTCCAAAGCATCGACAGATTCCTTTTTTCTTGTGCTGCCCATGTCCTCTCACGGTGCTCTTCCTCTGACCAGGGGTGATTGGAGGATGCTTGTGGAAATACTTAAAGCTCCTTAATTCAGGAGTACCCATAACATTAGGTGGAAGTTTTCATGGAATCCCAGGCTGGTTTTGATTGGAGGGACCTTCAAAGCTCCTCCAGTCCAACCCCCTGCAGGGAGCAGGGACATCTGCAGCCAGAGCAGGGTGCTCAGAGCCCCAAGGGCCAACCTGACCTGGGATGGTGCCAGGGATGGGGCTTCTCCCACCTCTCGGGGCAACCTGGGCTAGGGTCTCACCATCCTCACCATCAACAACTTCTTCTTTCTCTCTGGTCTGAATCCTGGCTTTGCTGCTGGTGTCACTGACTGGCTGCGCAGGAACCAGGGGCTTTAGCAGAGACGGCTCTTAGCTTGCTCCGTGTGATCTGTTTGTGTTGCATCATAGCTGAGACGGAAAAACAACCTCAGGACAAAGCCGTCCCTTGGAGAGCTGGGGAAGAAAGGCACAGTAAACCTCCGCTGCTGGAGAGGTGGTTTCTCATCACTGCTGCCAGGTTTGTCACGTAGAGCTCATTGCTCTTAAGACCCCAAAAAGTGGCTCGGGGACCCCCCCGGCTGACTGTGGCCCGGTCCCGGTCCCTGGGGCTGAGCGGGGAGCGGGGCTGGCCCCCTTCGCCCACAGCCCCTTGCTGAGCGAGGGGGAGGCTGCAGGCAGCGCGGAGCAGAGTCGCTGTGGAGTAACCCCCTCGCTGCCCACCCCTGAGTGTTTACTCTGTGCATGTTTTAGTGCTGCTGGGGTCATTGCCACTGACCCAGGGACTAGTCTATCTAGCACTGATGTCAAGAGACTGACATCCATAAAAAATTAACCAACTCCCGTTTACCTACAGACTATTCCTTGTCTTGAAGGCAGAATGGGAGAGAAGAGCAGCAGAGGCAAACTGCCGGGATGGTGTCCAGGGCCAAAACCAGGGCATGCGCTCCCTAGGAGAGAGAAAAACTTCCAAGGGTTGTTTAAAGAGCCTCTGCCTTAATGATGAGATGGAATTTTTAATTTTTCCTTTTTTAATTTTAATTAAACATGTTCGTGCTTTGCTGGAGAACAACCTGGAAATCAGGGAGAAGTGCAAGGGCACCTTCGTGCCGCGAAACCCCAAACCTCGCAGTGCTCCTGCCCAACAAGCAGTGGGGCTCCGTCCTGCCGGTGCCACACAGGCATGAGCAGGATCTGGCCCTGAAGCCCCACCTCGGGGACAGCCCCGGCTCTCCCCTGTCCCTGGCCTGATTCTGCCCTTTGGGGTGTCTCCTCTCTCCACCCAGCCCAGCACTGCCGAAGGTCACTGCCATTGCGCCCACAGGTTCTGCTTTGGGACTCATCACCCCATAACCTCACCCAAGAGGCTTCCCAGCCCCAGAGGTGCACCCCATGGGTCACCCCCATGCCAGCCAACCTCCCCCTGCAGCCCCTCGGGCTGGGACGCCGGCCGCTGCCCGGCACAGCAGCATCTTCCGTGGGAGCAAGAACAAGCTCCTTCATTTCTCGCCTCCTGCTGCGGTGTGCGGTGACCATTCCCAGTGCCCGGCTCCCACGCTGTGCGTTCCCAGCCCTCCCTCCCCTTGCCGGGGTTTAATGGGTCTCCTCCTGTACTGAAGGCTGGGCTGGGGGGGGAAGGTTTCAGCAGGGCTGGGTTTGCGGAGTGCTCTCAATGGTCTGTAACGTGCAAGCAAATCTCAGCTATAATGTAAAGCGTAATAAGCAGTTTGCAGGCTATGAATCTGCAATTAAAACAGTTATAGTTAATTTAAATAGTAGAAAATGAGGTTGATTTAATGCTTATTGATTTGGTAATGGGCACCGGCTGCATGTGACCAACTGACTCTGGGTCACAGCAGCGCCATAAAACCACGGCGATCGTCTTTACGGCGGATTTACCCCCACAGCCGCCTCGCCGGCCCCTTGTCACCCCCCTCCCCAAAACGGACGACACCCAGTCGTTAGGTGCCGTGACCCTAACGTCGTCTGGAGGCGGCTGATGGCCAGAGGAGGGTTCCCCCGGCCCCCAGGGCTTCACATCCAGCCCCCCCCATTAACAACCAGGGTTGTTCCTGGTGGAAGGTCCTTCCCTGCGTATCAATGGTGGCGCAGATCGGCTGGCCAACAGCGACGCTAAAAACGACCGTGTTCCCCGGTAAAGCGGCGTGTTTTTAATTAAAATTGATTTTGGACTAAGTCCCTAACTAGTGTTTCTAATGGCTGCCATTTTTTTCCCTGATTGCAAAAACTTGAAGTTTAAAAATAAAGAGCGAGGAGGGAGCGATGGGCGGTTGGGGAAGCGGGGGAAGGAGCGAGGTCGAGCGGAGCAGAGCAGCTGCCTCCGATTTCCAGTGGCAGAGCCTAATGGGGAGAGAAAAGCTCTGCTTTTGTACCGCAGCCACGCTGGCTGCCCTGCCTCGAGGTTTTACATCCCTCCAGTGCCAGGTTCTGGGCGAGCGGCAGAGATTTGTTTAACTGGGCGAGCCGGAGCATCAGACCCGCAGACCGAATGTTACAGCATTATTTCTCTCTTTATTAATTAATTTTTGGCACAGTCTGTATCAGGATTCTTTTAATTATCAGCCCTTGGTACGACGTTAACCCTGCGAAGGCAGCGGAGTTAGTTCTCGGGTTATTACGCGGCTTAGCCCGCGGGAGCCAAAGCTCAGCTGTAATTTGTTCACGAATGTCGGGATTTCTCGGAGGTGCCTGTGGGTGTTGGATCCTCACTCCCAGGTAATGTGGAGTCGGACTCTGCACCTTTGTGGTAAAGCAGAACTCTAGCCCTGTTCAAATAAATAAACGGGAGGTTTTCCTCCCTCTCAAGTGTGCTCGGCCGGCGGAGGAGCGAATGCCACCGCCCCGCGCTGCAAGGGCAGCTTTGTGGGTACCAGCCGTCAGTGCCGGCGTTTGTTTTTAAACGTTACTCATCTAAATGAAGCAGAAAACCCGGAATTTCACGAGCGTGGCCAAACGTCTCTGAATGCCAATCCTTGTTCCTTGGGCTCTCCTGTGATTCCTGGGAAGGTGGGAGGGAAATCCCCAAACTACGGGACAGGCAAAGAGCTGCAGAAGCCAGCACAGCTTCATTTTGCCGTTTTCTTCCTTTTTTCAAAGCCGGTTTTAAATGGCAGCCGGCCACCGAACGCCACCGTCTTGTGCCCATCGACTCTCAACTTGGGGTCGCGGATTTCTCCGCACTTCGCCGCTGCACGTATTTAGCTAATTGCTCGAGCGGGTGCAAACCCAAACAGAGGCTGGTGCTGGAACGCTCCCGGGTTCGAGCATCCCGGGGTTGTGCTCCGGAGATCTTCACCCACTAATTCACCGTTATGGAGGTTCCCCAAAGAATCGAGGCACGAAGTGTCGGAGTGGAAATGCGCTCTTCCACGGTACAGCCCCCACCCCAGCTCATCCTTTGCCTAAACCCCCTCCTGGCCATAGTTTACCAGTAATCGCTGCAATCGGGCAACCCTCCGTGCCCAGTTTGTCCCTTAAGTGATACCAGCAGCATCTTACCGTCCCCATCGCAGCGTCGTCTCTGCCAACTGCCGAACCGGGGATAGGATGAGACGGATAAACCCTCCTGGGGAAAGGGAGGGAATAACAGGCCAGGTTATTTTCTTAACCACTACAAACTAAAGTCTGAGTATAATTTTAAGTTGCTGCAGATTTGTGAGGGTTCAAGTCAGCCTAAACTTGCTCCTAACGCCCCATTCGTTTTGCTTAAACCGAATCCTCCGCCTGGGCAGAAAGAGTTAATTTTTGAGCTTTTTCATCGGGAGAAGGGGAAAATCTGCCATAGTGCAAACTGGGATAAAGCAGAAAAGATGCAGATGGGTGGCTCTTGCAGGAGGCATCCTGGAGCCAGGCCAGCTGCATTTTCCACATGCCGGAGAAGTGAGTCCTCGGGCAGATGGGACTCCGGGGTCACCCCAGAAAGCTCCAGCGAAAAGGTGACCTCGGAGGAGCGTTCGACACACGTCTGGCTGGAGCGCGGGGTCGGGCACGCTCTACTGTACAGCCACCGCGCGCGAGAAAACAAACAGCCCGCGCTCTGCAGAATGTCAGGGGCTGTGGGAAGCGACTTTAGAATAATGGTTAAGGAACCCTGTAAGGTTTTCCGGGACATGGAGCAGGCTGGAGACAGCCGAAGTTTCTCTCTGCCTCCCGCCAAGAGGAATTAGAACGCTCCCCGTGTTGCTGGTCCTGACGACACGCTGCAGCGGGGAAACGGGGCTCAGCTTGGCCGCTGCGGTTTGGTCCTCTCCTGGCGCGGGGCAAAACGGGCTGAGCGCTTGTGTTCCTCTTCCCGAGCTTAGACCTCAAGTAAGGAGAAAGCCCAGAGGTTTCGGCTCCGGAGCCGCTGCCTCTGCCCCGGCTGGGCTGGGGCTGCGACAGTGGCCTTTGGGCTCCCCAGTGCCAGCCTTTGGTCAAGCAGCCGTTTCCCCGTTTAGCTCAGCGTAGCTTCTCCGTCATCCCGAGAGGGAGATTAAACCGAGCTCGGGACAGGCAGGGCTCTGTCTGCTGCAGCCACTGAAAAGGGAGATGAAAAGCTTTCTTTTATTTTATTCTGTTTTTTTGGCCCTCTGTGTTGTGGGTTTGGCATCTCTATTTATTGACTCATTTTATTTTTAGATGGAATGAAACATCTCTTTGGGGCAGGGGGCAGAAAATCCTTCTCCCCCTCCACACTGCCCATTCCCCCTCAAAGCAGACTTTGTTGCTTTGTATTAATTTTGCCAGCAGAATTCAGTGTCTTTTTAGGCTACTGGTTCAGACAGAGTAAACACGTATAATAACAGTATTTGTAGCAAATGTGGGTTCTAGTCTCTTCCACCTGGTAGTCTTGGAGCACTTAATAGATGGGCTTTGTGATAAACCTGATGGAGAAGGATTAATTATTATCCTCGTTTATCAGTTGGGGAAACTGAGGCAGCTGTGGGCGCTAGCGGTTTGCTCTTAGTCCTGCAGCCAAATGACAGAAAAAGGAAGATATTGCTGAAATTCTGGTTCTGACGGGGCAGAATACCCCTGGGTATCTCCAGGTCTTTGACTGCACCCAAATCTCCTGCAGTCGGTAGAAAAACCTCTCGTCATCTGCAGGCTTTAGGCTCAAGCTTTGGTGGTGAGGTTAAAAACCAGCGAGGCTCTTGTTTCCCTAACCTTTGCGCTGCTTAGTTTTGCTCTGGATTAATAGACTGTTCTGGTCTATTAGCAGCGGGGCTCGTTGGCTCTTGCCTCGTTTGGCTTGGAATAATAAGACCAAAAAACTACGCCTTGGCAGGAGAGGGGGGAAGGAGAAGGAGTCGGGATTTCACTCCTCTGCAGAAAGAGTACGGAGCAGCGCGGCTGTTCCCGAGCGGTACCGGGAGGGATGGTTAGGGTTTATTTGGATTGGAATAAAAAAAAAAAACCCAACCCGCCCAGCATGGGGAAACACAAAGAGAGGAGAGATTTGCCTCTTCCCTTTTGTTGCGGGGCGCGGCGACAGGAACGCGCCGCTCCGCACCCTCCTTTCCCGGGGCTGCCGCCGCGTGTCGTGGTTTCCTCAGCCTTGGGGAGAAGGCTGGGGGTTCGGGGGCTCTTTGTGAAAGGCGAGCTGTCGCCTCCCGTCCTCCCCCCGGCGAATCCCCCCCCGGCCTGAGGACCCGTCCCCCAGCGGGCAGGGTCACGGCTGGTTTAGACGGGGCTCGCCCGCTCTCCCCGCGCAGCAGCGGAGCGATGTCTGCGTTCCGGGGGAAGAATGTGTGTTAAAAGGACTAATGGTCCGACTGTCCATCAGGCTGGGCAGCCCTTGAGGTCACCCGGCGGTCAAAACCAAATCATTCCCGCCTGTTCCCGGTGCCGCTGGAGTTCACCGCCTCGCGCCGCCTTGGTACCCCGCTCCGCGCGGGCTCGCTTTTGATGAGCGTTTGGAGGGGGACGCGGGGAGAGCGATGCGTTCTCCTCAGCAACGGCGTTTGCGTCAAGTCTCGTGGCAGCTGCGAGGGCCCGAAGCACACGCAGCGTTCGGCTTGGCTTGAGGGAGAAAGAAAGAAAATTAAATGTCCCCGGAGCCCGCGCTGATGAATGGAGAGCGGGACGGATCCGGAGCTCGGGGAGGGGGTTTGGGGAGGCTTGTGCTGGGGAGCGTCGGCTGCGGAGAAACTGTTTGGACGGGAAGAGGGACTTTGCTCCGCGCCAAAGCGCTGTGGGGGGGTCAGTGGGGAGGAAATCTGCCTCTAGGTTTGGGGAGGGAGATGGAGTCGGGGGCTGCTCGGATGGAAAAAAAATTGTGCTTTCTGTCTGGTGGGTGGTGCTGGCGCGGGGATTTTCGGCGTGGCCTTCATTGCCCTCTGCTGACAGCGGCGCGGGGGCTGGCCGGGGCGCGGAGCCTGCGACGGATGCAGGTGGTGGAGCTGGAGCCAGGATGCGGAGCTCATCCTGGGGGGTGGAGAGGCTTGAAAGCCTCCCAGCGCCTGCGTCCAACTTTTGCAAATGGCAGCAATTTCTGCAGCGGTCCGAGCTCCTGCAGCCAGACGGTTTAGTACATTTAAAACCCTGGCTCCGGCTAAAAGTGTTTATATTTTAAAATTATGCCTAATAAAGTCCAGTTTAAATTAACAAAACTGCAGACAGAGACATCTCATCGTTTCCCGACTCCTATTTCAAGTTCTCAGGCTAAATTATTTTCCCCTGGACAGGGAAGAGAGTCGGACCTGAGGGGCTCGTTATGCTTCTTTCGCTACTTCATCAAAATCAGGCAAAGCTCTTTGCTGGCCCGACCCCGCCGATACCTCCCACCACGGGCCCCGCCTGGACAGTCCCAGCGCTTTGAACCGGATGGTGGAGAAGACCATTCCCACCAGTATGAGCAGGATGGGGTCCATCCTGGCTCTGGCCAGTGGAAAGGGCGTTAACTGGAGGAACTGGAAGATGCCCAAAATGAAAGCTGAAGATAACGCTCAAGCTCCGACAGTGTCACTTCCGAGCATCTCCCAAGATTTTCCTCTTAGGGGTCAAGACGTCCCTTTCCTGCGCAGTTCTAAGTCAGATCATTCTTCTTCTCTATTCTTAAATACTTCCTTAAAGAACATCTCCTGCCTCCCCACCTTATCTTTATGGCACTGCTGCTTTAGTCCTGACATTGTTTCCCAGATAAGACGGCGTGCCAGAGGTTGGGAGCGTTTCCCATCCTTTAGCCAGATCTTTTAAAGCCTGTTAATTGTGCAGGGACACCCTTTGGCAGCATGGGCGTTGGGTAAACTGGGAGTTCATCGCTGTGTTCAATTGATTCTTTAAAATTTATGCTTAATTACAAAATGGATTAGAATATAGCACGACCTCTTCTTGTAAAAGGCATTGCATTAGTTATGATTAAAATTGAATGACTGGCTACACTGGAATTACACAGAAGAAAGTCCCAGGGTGGTAATAGTGACGCTTGGTCTCCTCTAGTGCCTTGTGCGTATTCCCGTGGTACCTTGTGGACTCTCAAAATGTCCTTCCAAAACACCGTATAAATAGAATTGCCCATAAAATTCTGTGGATTTGGCAATTTCTGTGTCCCCATTTCCCACGTCCCCTGCAGAGTCCAAAACCAGAAGGAGGTCCCCAGGTCTGCCCCAGGTTATGAAGAGCTTGAGCCTCAGACTCTCATCCATCGGGGCGGCCACAGTTACCGGCTCTTCTCCTAGCGTGAAATTTTAACCGTAAGACTCTCCCTGCTTCCTCTCCCACTTTGTAAGCGAGCTGTAACGGTTGTGCCCCACCTCCCATTTTTAATCTCGTGGTACCACAAGGCAGGCCACTGGACGTGGACGTGGACTGAAAAGGGCGGGTTGTCTTAATACTCAGGGTTTTTGTCCTCGGGGGAACTGAGAAGTGTTGGTTTCCAACTTTCTTTTCAACTATGGCCACCAGACCATTGCTTAAATGACGGCCAAGATCCTCAGGCAGTCTTGTAACTTCAGGAGCTGGGACTCTGAAGGTAGCGAGAGCCACACGTGCTGAGCTGTGGTGCTGCTCATCCTCTCCAGGGAACTTCTTGGGGATGGCATGAGACACTGATCCAAAGAGCTGCTCTGAAGCTGTCCGTGTTGTGAAGGACAGGGAGGATCAGGCCAGTGCCAGGTCTTGCTCTCAGCCAGGTGGAAGAATTGCCATGTTTTATGGACAAGACTCTTGACCAGCACCAGAGATTGAGCTTTCTTCAACAGCGTGGCCTTTCAGGATGCCCTGATGAAGCCCTGGCAGCTCACAAAGAGTGATGCGGTGGTGGGAAGATGGGGTGCCACCCTTTTAATCTGATCCATAGCCAGCCAGGGAGACTTTCTGGTGAGGTTCGGGTTTAAGGATACTTTGCAGCTTGATTTCTGACTGCATCACCTGCAACACCAGAACATCCTGTTATCCCATCAGCAGTTTTCTGATCTCCCAGTCTTGATGTTTAACATGTTGACAGTCTAATATGTCCCTTCAAGGTTGCCCTTTGTCTTCAAGAGTCTCCAACATTCTTTTGGGACCATGCTGTTTGGGGAAGGGCACAAACTAAAAGATGCTCCATCAGCTGTTCACCAAAACCTTCATTTGGACCCTCCAGGGAAAGACGCGAAGCTCACGGGCTCCCTTGCAGCGAGCTGTGCAGTACTGCGAGCAGACAGCTTTCCTCGTGGCTTAAAACGCGGTTCATAGTCAAGTTTGCTGGTTTCTGGCTGAACTCTGCCGGTGAGTTTGAGAGGAGAGCGGAACACGTTTTGCCGTGGTTTGCTCATCGATTAAATTGGATGATAATGTTCAACGTCCCTCTCCCTTCTCTCCCTTTTCCCCGGAGTACCTTGTTAGCATTTCCACTGCGTGGTGATGTGCTCTGGCAGGAGCTGCCAAGTGTAAGGAGAAACTCCCGACTAAAGAGCCTCTGCTGTGGAAAACCAGCTTGCCTCTGAAGACTTGCCCGAATTTTCCTGGCCCCTCTTCTAAGAAGAGAGGTGTATTTGTTATGTTTCTGCACCGCTGCGTTAACACCGCGGCATACTTAGTTCTGTGGTTCCTAGCTTTGCTTCGCCTCCTCCACCCCTCTCCCACCGCTGCGCTATTACTTTTTCCAAGGTCTAGTACAACCACTTGGGCGTTGTTGGGTCAGACTTGTGAAGTGAACCCAACTTGGAGGTCTCCCACGCATAGCTCGCCTCCCCTCCTCACTTGTCAGTCTGCTTCTTGCCGTATTTATCTGCCGGCTGCTCCTCTCTGCTCATCCCATCGGTTCAGGCTCGGGAGCAGTCGTCAGAGCAATCGGTTCTTGGTCTCAACTGAGTAATTTTGAGCAAATGGCTTTGCCTCGCTTTCTCTATCTGTGAAACGGGATTAATGCCATTAAGCCTTCTCATATAAAGAACCCCCAAACCTCGGCATAAAAGCCCCACACAAGAGCAAACACTGTGTAATCCCTGGGCTGCTGCTTTGGCTGCTCTAACGGATTTGCGGGGGGAATCCATTTTTCTCAAAAACATCAACCTGTCATTCTTCGCCCATTTGGCAAATCCTGGAAGTTGTCCTGCTCCAGAGAAACACAACTGGGCTTGCTTAAAAACATCGCCTCTTGCCACCCATTTCGGGATGAGAATATGTAATGAGCTTCCAGCACGTCTTCAATCTCTCCCTCCCTTGTCAGCCGCTGGATCCACTAATTAAAAAAATGAGCGAAGTTGCTTTGCAGATCGCAGGGGTGGCTCTGTTATTCTTCCTGGAACACTTGTTCCTCTCCTCACATGGTGGTTATGATCCGGGCGGTGTATCTTTCCCCTCCGTCACTCCATTTACCTGTCTCTTCTCGTCGCCGGTGACAGATCTATGTTGTCAAGTGTGTCCTCGTGCTCCCCCCGCTTTCGAGCCTGACGTCCACTGGTCTATTCAATTAGGCTGAATTGGGAGGATAATTTACTGACCCCTCTCTCTCCTTAGCAGGTAAACTAGAAAATCATATACATGCATCTCCCGCACTCGCTGACCTTGGAAGGCAAATTTAAGAGGATTTATTGTTGTCAGCTGCGGGCAGATATTGAAAACGTTTCGTTTTGTCTGAAGGGGGATGCCGAGATGTTTGCGCGTGTGCGTCGTTTAATAACGTTTCACTTAACTCGCTGTGATTAATTCAATTGATATTAATTACGTCGCAATATAGGAGCAGAGCCCGTAATACTTTTTTCATATGGGTTTCCACCAATGAATCATTTTACAGGTGGCGTTTGCTAATGGGCCCTTTTTAAAAACATTAACCAATAGTTACCCCGGGAGGAAAGCCGGCCTGCCCGGCTCTCCCTGCTCAGCCAGCGCACGCGGGCTCCGCTTTTAATTTTTTCGGCAACGATTGTCCAAACCTTCAGATCCATCACTTCATTCGCGCGGTATAAAAACCCAGCAGATCTCATTTCCTTTCTTTGACTCTCTTTATTAGGGTATTGGTTATATCTCGCGTCCCTGCAGACTGGTATTTTATTAGCTGTTAACAATGATCTGATAGAGGGAAAGAAGTTAACGTTTCGAGCTGTTATTTATTTTGGTGTGTTTGTTCCTGGACGAGGGTTATTCTCCCCCCTCCTCTCCCCGCTTTGGACATTTCCAGCTGAAAAACCTCCTCGGGAAATGTCGCCACTGCCACCTGCTTGCGGAGCCGGGACTGACACGCACCCGCCGGGACGATGGGGGATGCAGGATGAGGGATGCAGGGTACGGGATGCAGGGTGTGGGATGTAGGATGCAGGGTGTGGGATGCAGGATGCAGGGTGCAGGGTGCAGGATGCAGGGTGCGGGATGCAGGATGCAGGGTGTGGGATGCAGGGTGCGGGATGAGGGATGCAGGATGCGGGATGAGGGATGCAGGATGTGGGATGCAGGGTGCGGGATGAGGGATGCAGGATGCGGGATGCAGGGTGCGGGATGAGGGATGCAGGATGCGGGATGCAGGGTGCGGGATGAGGGATGCAGGATGCAGGAGCACCCATGGGACAGGGGCAGACGCTCCATAGAAACCCGCACCCAGTCTCTCAGCTGGGGGGTTGATATTTTTTATTTTTAACAGCCGTTTAAAAACTCCTCCCGGATGCAGATTTATAAATACCTGCCCAATTATGATGTTAATTTTATTCCTCACTTCCCCAAGCCCACCTCCTATTCCCCTCCTATCACAGCAGACCGTAATTTTTTATTATTAGTTAGATACTCCACATCGGGCGGCGGTTTGATATATACATCCACGTCCATATATCACCTGGCTCCCAGATAGCTCATTTCTTGTTCCTATTGACGTCAATGGGAATTTTGCCATTGACTTAAATGGGAGCAGGATCAAGCCCGAAATGATTCAGTGACGGGATGACAAAACAGTGAGGTGTGGGGAAGGAGAGACCGTAAACACAGCCGCGAGATGACACGGTTACTTGGCAATGGCCCATGCACAGCGCGCTTGAACTTTTTCGAAATTTATGATACCATTGTATAAAATAAATGACTCATCATATACAAGAAAATAGTCCCGAGGGATTCGCTTCTTGTGGGCACCGCCGCAAAAGTAGGTTTTAAGAATAATGATGAATGAACGGCTTTTAGTAGAAAAAAAAAAAAGAAAGAAAGAAAGGAAGGAACGTGCAGAGACCCATTTTTGCGGGGCTGGAGCAGGAAGCCCTCCCCAGAACTGCCTCTCACTTCTGTTATTTATAACGCGACAGTTTTCCCAGTTAACAGTTTAAATGAAGGGGCCGTTTCTTAAATGCTTTATTCATATTATACAGCGATTACCAGCTATAGCCATATTCCTTAATAACCTGTTATAAAGCATGTTATAAAATCCATTAGTGATGATGCTGGGAAAAGCTGTTAGAAAGCATAATGCACCGTAATCAGGGCTCTGCAAAAGTGACAAAAATGTTTGTCGTTTCATGCCGGGGTTTATATAAGAGCTAAATAATTTATTTTGTGATCAAGGCATTTGGGGTTGATTTTTTTTGTTTTGTTTTGTTTTGTTTTGTGGAGTGTTTTCAAAATGTCCCTTTTTAACATGAAAAATAAACCCATTTTAGCTGCTTAAATATTCTGGGATTGATTAAAATGAACACTTTTTTTTCCTCCCTCTCTCTCTCTCACATACGATCCTTTGAGAATAAATATATCAATAAAAGGAACTTTTTCCCCCACTTCCAAATTTTTGCATAAGGGAATTTTTGCCTAAGATCTTCCTGTGCGAAATTGCACCGTTTGTCATGGAGCTGGAGGGCACCTGTGCTCCAGGTTCTCGGCGGACGTGGCGGCGTTAGCGGGAGACGGGTTTCGATAGTCTGCTTCTCTATTTCATACCTGCCTTTGCGGCGCGGACACCCCGTTTGCTTTCGCATTTAAATGCCTCCATAATGGGTCCCCAGCAGCGTTTACCGGTTGACGGGGGATCGGTGGAGGTGGCAGAACCGAGCAGCACCCGCGGCTCCGCGCTAGCGAACCCCTCCCTTCGTTAAGTGCTCAAATCCCGGAGTCTACCCGGGGCAGGGGGAGCGCGGGGGGCTGCGCCTCACCTCCTCGTCCCCGTGGGGTGGAGGATGGAGGGGTGACCCCCGAGAACGGGTGGGATGCTGGCACTCCGGCGTGGGGCCGAGGATGCTTGTGGGAGTTTGAGGAGAGGCTCGGTCGCCTGTTTGCAGGGTTTGTGGGTGGAAAAAGACTGGGCTGGGGAAATACTCTGAAATGAAGAGAGAGAAATCGGGATCCAGGGGCTGGTGGACAGAGAACATGGGAGCAAGACGCAGGGTTAAAATGAGTGCTTGCACAAGAGCCGTCTGCCCAAAGCAGCGCCCTTTAGCTGGGTTTAGGGTCCCTTCTCTTCTCTTCTCGTCTGTTCAGCCCGATCGCCGCTGCCAAGGCAGCTCTTGCTGGCCCCCGGTCTTTGGGATGCTGGTGGGAAGGAGGGGACAGGCGTTATCGATCAAAAAGGGGCTCCAGATTCGCCCCCTGGAAAATAGGTACGGGGGCTTGTGTGACGCGACCGCCCCGGCGTCCCCGCACCGTTTCACAGCCTGCAGATGCCGATTAGGGTTTATTGTGTGTGCAAATCCGAGGGTCACTCGGAAGCATCGTTTAGAATAATATCCATGGAAAATCAGTGTATCAGGAGGGCTCGGGAGGGCGAGCGGGACTTTGGAGGCAGGAGCGGGGAGCGCAGGAGCTCAGGGCGTGCTCTGTGCGTGTGTGGTTTTGTGCGTCCTGTCACATTTTCATCTCTCCGTTTGTTTTTAAATCTCTTTGGCGCAGTTTGGACCCAGCTCTGCCGTTGCTGTTACACAAGTGTAAATCTGAAGCGAGGCCAGCGAAGTAAATAACAATAGTCTGGATTTGGTCCCATTTTAAAATGAAAATAAAAGGGCTTCAACCCTCTAAACAACAGTTTTAAACATTTTAATTTTTTTTTAGTATTTGTATGAAATAGCGACTGGAAGAAAACAGCCCCTTGGACGGGGCGCCGATGCTGCGCGGGAGCGTTGGGTACCAGCTACTCCGGGGCTAATGATGTGCTTCAGATTGAGGGCAGCCATAAGGGCCTTCTACATGAACACATAAAGGTGCTTTATTATACTTGGAAATCAAGTCCGCTGTTTTAAGGAGCTTTTTGTGGACATCTGAACAACTAAGCTAATTACTTTGAAGCAATGTCATGCAAAGAAAGTAGAAGCGGCTTTAATTTTCTTGCCCCCATCCCAACGAGCTCAGTCCTTCCTCCAGTTCTCAGCTGCCTGAAATGAAAAGCTCGCCAGTCTTCCCTCCTTGGGGTTTATAACATCCCGCCGTAAAACAAGCCCTGTCCTCCCCCCGGCTGAAGGTGTGGGGAGTTCCGGGGTTTAACTTTTGGCGAGTGAGACCTCTGCTTCCTGCAGCCCCAATAAACCGCAGTAAACGTCTGGTAGCGCTCAGGGACGTGCTCTCTGCTGGTGCCCAGAGTCACAGTAAGATGCTCCATCTTCAGCTTTTCCCCATGCAGCATATGGGTGGGGGGCTGGAAATGGAGCTGCACGTTCTGCTCCCTTGGCTTAGAGCTGGGCTTGGGCGCGCCGTGGACCTGCTGCAGAGGACGGCTTTGCCGAGCCATGGGAACAAGGACAGAATTAAACCTCAGCCTAAATTTTATCAGGTTGAGGTGGGGGGACACACACATCCTTCTGCCATCCCACCCTCCCCTCCCAGCCCTTCTCCCACGGCTGTCGGGTCACTCGTCCCCATCCCGATGTGTCCTCCTCGTTGTGAGAGCGTTGGCACATCCCGGAGCCGTGGAGACGGTCCCAGCGCCTCGGCTCATCTGCTGCCGGAGAAACAAAGAAACTGCAGCCAGCACAGTTATTTAAAAGGAGCTGTAATATGTTACTGTTATGGGTCATTGCGGGGTTTTTTTTATACTGATAATACCATTATTATCCTCTCCAGCTGTAAAAATTGATTGGTGAGATGAGCCGTCTGCGATACTCGCTGATTCTGGCTGCGGGACTAAATCTCGCCATCCAGGTGGAGAAGAGGAGGGATGGAGACAGCCCGTCCTGCTCCCCCCAGCCCTCCACAGACGTATATATAGTTCCCATCCATACGGTAGCTGGCAGCCGCCGGGCGGGCTGCCTGGTGCAGGACCTGGCGCCAAGGTTTCACAAGGGTGGAGCTCTTGCAAAGGGCCCCAGGAACTTGATGTGGGTGCTGGGAAGATGCTGTTTGGGGATTCGAGTCAGGAGCGGGGTTGTCTGGTGGGTCAGGATGGGATGAGCGTCCGTGCAAGAAGCTGAGGCTGAAGGAGGATTTGGGGAGACAAAAGGGAGGGTGAGCAGAACTGGCCACATGTTGGTGTCTTAAAATAGAGAATAAACAGCGGTGTGCAGCGATGCTCGGAGAGCTGGGCTTCGGGGCTTTTTAACCACACAATTCCGGCTGCTTCTTCAAGCCGCCGGCACTGCTGTTTTGTACAAAAAGGGAGACTAAAGAGAAGTGAACTGTGTTCAGCAAGCTCAGAAAACACGCACGGGGCTGGCAAAAGCCTGCGGCCGTCCTGGCTTGTTGGCCCAGAGCTGATCCCAGGGCGGTGATAAAACCCCGAGCTCCTGCCTGCAGCCCCCGGAGCATCCCCAGTGGCACCGAAGCACGGCTGGAAGCGGTGTTCTGGCCTGGTCTCCAATTACTCCGGTGGAGTTCAGCCAGTTTACGCCAGCTGATAAGCTGCCCTCCTGTGTGTATAATTATTCACAGAATGAGATCCGGGCAAGTTTAGATTAAGGCCATGGGTACATGAGTGGGTCAGCATGAGGCATTTCAGCCCGTCCTGCTTTTGAAAAGCTGCATCCAACATCAGGCAACCGCTTGTAAGCAATTTAACCCCGAGAGTGACAAATTTAAACCCTCGAGGAATTAGGGCTGAATTTGTCACGTTGTTCCAGCGCTTGTTTTCTCCAGCCTGCTCGTTTCTCACGCCGCCGGGCGCCCAGCTGCCATTTTCCTCCAGGTCTGCGCTTCGATCTTCACGTGGCTGTTGCTGGAATAATAGGGACAATGGGCACAGGCCGGTCCTCGAGCGCGGAGGAGAGACCTCGTAGCGAGTGACAACACAGTCTGGCTGTGCCCTTTTCTGGATGTTCTCCTTCCAGACGTGGAGGAGAAAAGCAGAGCAGCGCTGCTGCCTGCCAGCCCTGGGGGGATGCTCCTGCCCAGATCCTGTCCCTTGAGGAGACCAAGCGGTGGTAGAGCAGCCCAGGGTCTTGTGCTACCAAAGCTCAGGTAGACCTGGGCTCCACGACCTCAGCCTAGCTGGGATTTTGTTTGCTGTAAAGGGGACGACACATTTCTCCTCCTGTCCCGTGCTTGTCCCTGTCACAGCCCCGGGCTGCAGGCGGGTCCCAGTTCAGCAAAAATACGCTGAAGTCTTCTTGACTTCAACGCGCTGACGACCATGTGCTAAGGGAAGGTCTCGGTAGATTCACTGTGGGGTTTAGCGAATCCCCAGCGGGAGGGCTCTACTGGTGCCTGGTCGCAGGGTTGGCTGGCTTAAATCGCCGTTGGTGATGTTGGTCCATACAGATATTTTGTGGTGTCTTTGCCGTGCTCCGTTTTCTTTCTTTCGTAAGCTAATTTTTTGCAATGCAAACAACACAGAGTGTCACCCACGTAAAAATCTGTCCTGACCTTCCCTGCAGTGACCAGAACTCAGTATCGGGCTGAGAAAAAAACAGGCAATTTTACCCTTCCAAGCCTGGGCTTGAATCTTACGAGGGAGTTTCAAATTCCACAGACCTCTGAAGGTGTTGAGGGCAACGAATTAATTATTTTCAGGATTGGCTTTTTATTTTTTGAACCTGTCGTACGAGTCAAAATGGTATCGGAATGTATCGCACTCGCACCTCAAACTGGAGGCATATGTCATATGCAAAACCTGCTTATTATGTAATGAGGTTTGCATTGATTTGAAAAATACACCATGCCAAGACCTTCACACGTTGCCCTGCTTTACAAAAATAAATAAAATAAACGGGGAAAACCTTGGGGAAACATTTCTGGCAGTCCCTGAGTGCTGCAGGGAGACGCCAGCTAGTTAGGAAATATTGCGGTGTCAGTCTGATTTCATTTATACAATTTATTTTATTGAGAAATATTGGCTAAAATAAATTTCCAAAACAAATGTTATGACTTTCCCTCCTCGGCGAGCGAAGGTGCCTGGATTTCTCATCAGCTGAGCGCGTGGATCCCGCCGAAAGTGAAACGTCTTCGCAGCGAACGGGGGAGCACGGGGAAAGGGTTTGGAGAGCCTTAAAATAACACGGGGTCAGTTCTTTACGGACCGCGCGGCACCTGATCGCGGCGTTATTATTAATATCACCACCAAGGGCCATAATGTCGAGTGCTGAGATGGAAAGTGCTGCCGCGCTGACGCAGGGGGACGCCTGAGATAAATTTCCATTTAGAGGAATCGCCTTGTTTTTATACCCTTCTCTCAGCCCGTGCACGGCGCACGAGCGGCCGGAGCCGTCCTGGGACGAGGCTCCTGGGAGCTGCCCTGACATGCAGCCACCAGCTTTGGGGCTTCTCACTTTTCCCGGGGCTTCTGCAGGAGCCTTTGGGGCTTTCCAGGCTCTGGCACGGGGCAACCGAGCCTTTGGGGCCGTATCCTGCTGGGAACGGCTCATCGCCGGGCTTTGCTGGCTCTGGTCCTGGGGGGGACTCAGCTCCTTCAGCACTGGGGACTTTCAGAGGGTCCCACCGCGAGCAGGTTGAGCTTACTTAAAAAAAAAAAATAAATTGGGCATTGCTTGTTTGGAATCACACAAAACCAATCTGGTGTGGGAAGCTGCTCTGGGTACTTTATTGATTTTCTTTTCTTTTTTTTTTTTCCTGTCTTCCTAAAACTCTCCGTGCCTTTGCTTTGTGTCACTTAGTCGCTAGGTTGGAAAGCAGGTTTGCTTCAAATCAGAAACACAAGTGTTTTCATCCCGCTGCGGGTATGGAGGTCTTTGGAGGAAGGCGGTGGCCGCGTCCCCCCACGGACACCTGCGGTGATCCCCATTAATATTTGACCTTTAAAGCTTGTTTCATATTTCAGCCTTAAAACCCCCCACACCATAGAACGGTAGAGAATAGTTTGGGTTGGAGGAGACCTTTAAAGGGAATCCGTAATCGTGCGCTTAACTCTGTGCACGGAGGGAGCTGGGAGTTGGTCAGCACTTTACATTTCTTGGTGAATCGTGGCTTAAAAGTAGCTGCTGCCTCTTGCGCCAAGTGTTACTTCACTGCTCCAAACAGCCAGAAACTGGTGGACATCGGTGCCGCGGGGTTGCTCGGGATCGAGGGGTGCTGGTGTGGGGCAGAACGTGGCCCAACGGCTTCAGAGCAGGGCTTGGGGCAGCGGAGGTGCGGTGGTCCGGCGGGGGGCTGATCCCCGGCGGTGCATTTACCCCCTGCACAAAGAGCGACGGCAGGATAAAACCCCGGAGTAAATCACGGCGCGGTGGAGAACGGAGCCCCCCGTTGCACAAGTCAAACCTCGAGAAATGTGAAGACATAAAATAATTAAAAAAAAAAAAAAAAAAAAGATGTAAAGTATGCAAACCATACTGAAATCTTGATTAATTAATTACAACCAGTGGACTAAATTCTGCTCTCAATTAACACGTGCAGCCCCATCGAAATTAATGGGGTTGCACATGTGCGCGGGCAGAAATTGGTGCGATAGGTTTATTACCAGTAAATGGCAATTAATAATGGTTCTCCTTTTATATTTTCTATTATAGGCTATTAATATTTCCAGCCTTTGGAATCGCACCGCTACCGCGACAGCGGGTATGAATTAGGAGCTGGGGGAACCCCCTTATTTTTTTTTTTTTTTCCCTGAAAGAAGTTTCTGTTACCAAAAGTTTGCCTAGTGTTATTTTTATAGCCGAGTGAGAGAGAATTTACAGGGAGCTGAAATCATTGAAGCTAATTAGCTGAATGGCCCTATTATTTATCCAGGGACACGTAGTACAATAATTGCTATTGCAGGTTTGAAGCATCTCAGGGATATTAATTCCAGAGCTTTCATGTCATCTCAGTACAGTAAAACTTCCTAATGGCACCCTGAAGGTGCATAATCTCATTTTAAAACTACTTTTTCTTCTTTTTTTCTGAGGGAACTGGCAGAATCTCCTTCCATAAAAGCTGAAAAAGGGGAAGAACTCATAATATTTTCCTCATAAGAAAGCAGTTATATTTTCTTATTATTTTTTCCACTCTCTGACCTTTCTTGCTTCCCGATGATGGGTCTGCCGGAGCACTTCATCAAAAGTTTCCCTGAACTTTGATCTTTCGCTGCTCGCGGTGGAGCGGTGACGGCCACTTCAGCAGCGCCCTGGGGACTGGGGTGGTGGGGGGCTCCTGCCCCTCCCGCAGCTCCTGCGAAAAGCAGAGCAGGGATGAACAGCGGCCGGACATCCTCACGGAAGGGACCCGCCAGGGGCCAGGTTAGTCCCGTGGTGTGGAAGATGTTGAGCTCCACTTTCTCCCATGGGGCAGCCCAGGAGCTCTTGGGGGTCGCCCAGCCCAAGGGTGGTGTGAGGAGCTCGGGGCAGACTCTCTGCCCGGTTTTCCTGTCCTCCTGTCCCTGCGCGCCGTTAACGGTGGGTTCAGCGGCGATGCTGAAGGACAGGGTTTCAGGAGCTGGGAGCAGGACGAGCTCTGCCCCGTTCTGTGTTTTGCGTGGCTGAAGGGGGTTTACGGTCCCAGGGGAACCTTTGCCTGGGTCCTGCCTGCATTAGCTGGGTTACGGCCGGTGCCTCCGCGCCGGCATCGAGTTCAAGGCAGCCCCGGCCCAGCAACGCTCCCGTCCCGGCCACACGAGGCTGGCACAGATGGGAGGGAGCAGTGAAGTCCCCGCAGTGTCACCATCAGTGGTGTGACATGCACAAAGCCACGTCGCCCAAGCTCCCGCCCCAAGCCGGGTCCTCCCAACTAAGCTCCATCCCACCTGGGTGTGCACCGTTGTACCGGCAAGTGCTTTTCACCCGGCGGGGCTAAAAGAAAGCATCCGCTGGAGAGGAGTCAAGACGAAGGCTGAGCTTCTCTGTTCATGCAGCCGATAGATGGCTCGGATTCATCCCCCCTCAGTTTGGGCCGACAGACAGGAGTCTGGGCGAGCCCCCTGAGACCTGGGGCAGAGCCAGGCGTCCCCAGGGAGAGGTTTGCATGCGGTAGGAGGAGGCGGCACTTTTGCTAAGGGAGATGTGTCCCGTGGGTATAGGAAGGGAATGGGGTGAGCCCAGGCTTTGGGCACCACAGGACTGGCCCTCGGGAGCAGCTGTGGGTGAGCAGTGAGGACAGACCCTGCGGCGAAGCCCTTCCCGGAGCCTAAGCAGGCTCCTCCAGAGACGTTCATCCACAAAGAACCATTTGCGGTGCCCGTTTCGGAGCGAGGGACCTTAGAGCATCTTCCCAGCCCTTGCAAGGAGGGGTGCAGATACCTGGGAGGTGCTCGGGTCGCTGTGCCCGCGGTTTGGGGCCGGACACCAGCCTGGAGAGAAGGGTCTTCAACCAGCCAGGGTTTGCGATGGAGACATCGATGGGCCTTTAATTAGAACCGTGTGAACGGCACTGCTTTCGCTTTAATTTAGCTTGATTTAAATGACACTCGTGGGCCAGATGAACCAAAGTCACTGGAGCTACACCAATTTACACCAGCTGAGGATTTGGCAGTAAAAGGGGGGGATGAAGGTGATTCCCTGTACTTTGTTTTAACCCAACAATCTTTACAGCCATCCATTAAGACGCTCCACCAGGCATTTCTCCTTCTGCAGAAGAGGTTTCAGCGGAAGAAATAAAGCTGTGAAGATTCAGTTTTCACTTTGTTTCTCGTAAAGACAGTCAGACTCCAACATAAACAACAATTTACACCCAGCATTTATTCTGGAAATTACAGTATCGTGCAGCTAACGCACACAGATAAATAATGTTTTATGGGATTCTGTGGAGTCCTTTCAGGGTAGTGGATGTTTAGTAGAATTAGAAGACTTCGAGAGCGGTGAGCTCCAGCTCGAGCTGTTAATCCTGGAAAACACAAAGGCAGAGCAGGCTCCCACAATTAAAAAGAGAAAAATAAATTCCTCTGTGTTTACACTCTTTTCTTTAAAAAACAGCTTTATTAGAGATTCAAGGGGACGAGTCCTCCAACCTTCCCAGGCAGAGAGAGGTTTGGGTTCGTCCTGTTTGCAGCTCGTGGCGGGATAAACCGGTCAGAGCTCCTCAATCCTCTGAAGAAGGTGTTTCGTTAGTGATCCCCATCTTGTCTGAGCTGTCCGGCTGCGGGCTGACCCCACACACGATGGACACCCTTCCAGGCACCACTGCGGCAGAATTGGACCCCGGCTTTATTGCTCTGGGTAAAAGAGCGGGAAACAATGGCTGGGTGTAAGAAAATCCGTTGTTTCTGTAGTGGACTCGATGCTGAAGGGAATCGGTATGGGGAACTTCAGCATAAAACCCCTCCATGTGTCGATGGGATGAGGGGGAAGCGTGGGCTCTCGGGCAGGAGCTGTCTGGAGGAGCTCCTGGAGCAGCTCCTGCAAATCCCCAGCCCAAGGGGAGCCGTGGCACATCTGAGACCCGATACAAAGGGCCTTAAAATCCTCTTTATCCTCTTGTGAGACACAGACGCTCCTTAAAACTCATTTTATCCCCGCAGAAGTGGCTGATGTGCCTGAGGTGGCAGTTCTGGTCCCACCAGGACTCGTGGAGGCTCGGTGTCCCCGTGGCTGTGCAGCCGCTGGGGCAGGAGCCGAGACGCAGGGCTGAGCCAGAGCGTCCTGGGTCAGGGCTTCAGCGGAGCAGTGCTGTCAGCTCGTTTCCTCCCACAAAACTTTCACCCTTTTAGCCAGGATGCCTCCAAAACACACTGTTCGTAAAATCGAAGGTCGGAGTCCGGTGTAATAAAACAGCCCAGAGCATCCATTCCCCAGGCAGGACGAAGCAACATCTAGTAAACTCTTTGAACAAGAGTCCACTTGTCCTAATTAGTGTCAACCTGTCACTGTTATTACTAGTTAGGGGGTTTTAACTGCTTTGCCCAGAATTTGGTCTTTGAAGCACGGTGTCTCCCATCCGATTGCAGCTTTGTTGTAGAGGATGGTCTCCTCGCTACAAATATCACCGGGGTCAAAAGCGCCGTCGTCTTGTCAGGCTTTTCCTGCTCGTGGGATGGTGGAGGCTGAACGTATCCGTATGCTGCTCCGGCTTCCTTTCCTGTTTAGGTTGTTGCTGGCTGTGGAAATGCGGTGTTTAGGGTAGGGGTTGCTGGTCCCCGGACCCGAGTCTGATGCGGTTTGATGTATGGCCCCGGTCAAGTTTCTGCCTGCTCCGTCCTTTCTGGTCCGGAGTTGAACGTTGCCATCCAGAAAGTAGCCGGTGTGATATGAGTTGCCTGCCCAAATCTTCAAACAAGTAGAAAAACTAGGTCCAAAAGGAGACAGTTTCCCCCATTCTGCTCAGGAGAACATTAATTAGAGCCTAAATGTGGCTTTTCCAGTAAAACGCTGTGGAGTATCAGGTCTGCAAAGCAGAGGCGGCTCTTTCTGTTTCTATACCCCAAAATACAGCGAACCCCGATCTTACATGAGGTCCTCGTGTGCCATTGCGGTGTAAAGCAAAGGCTGAAACGTGAGATGTGCCAGCTCACATCGAACTCGTGGCCCACCTCGTCCAGTAGCTGTTGCCTACAAGTGACCAGCACCAGCTGCTTTGGAGAGTCACAAGAAAACCCTGTAACGGACGGTGATGGAATAACTTGCCTATATTCAGAAATTCCCTTCTGACCCTGACTGCTTTACGACTCGAAGCATAAAGGTTTATAGTCCTTAACTTTTATCTTGCCTAATGAAGCTGCAGATGTTCGTGCTATTTGTGTAAATACCCAACCTGTACCGGTGCAGGTAAACAAGAGGGGACGTTAATCCTTGCCACATCGCCCGTGATGTAGATAGGCTGATGGGTGGGTGCCTCTGTGGGTGATTTTGATTTTGGTCCCATCGGAGCTGCTGGCGGGTCCTCCCGGTCCTGCTTCCATCCCACGGACATCTCATGGAGGACTTCATAAACCCACGATGAGACAGGCGTGGGTTTCTTTCTTTCCTGCTTGCAGAGCCCGTTTTCCTTTCACCCTTCCCCTCTCCTTTCCCCTCAGTTGTTGGTTAAAACGAACCTCAAGAGGAAGGGAACCGGTCCGGCGCGTCCCAGCTGTGAGAGACGGAGCAAGAGGCATTTACAGCCTGACAGCAAGATAAAGATAAAGATGAATCTGAAGCCTCAGTGGCTGTTAGCGAGGGGAGGAGGAAGCGTTTATGGCCCCATCTGCCGGCGTTTCAATAGGATGGGACCCGCTTTATGGCAGGGGCCTCCAGTGCCACTTCCTTCCATTTGGGGACCAGGATCTGAGCTCAAGTTGTTCCCAGCGGTCCCGCTGTTTGCCCTGCTGTTTGCCCCGGGGCCAGGGCAGGAAGGAAGGAAAGGAGGGGACGGCGATGCCACAGGGAGCTGTGGGCACAGGTCGCCCCCACGACCTCAAGTTGCCGACGTGCAGCAGAGGTGATGGAGCCAGCCTGGGGGTGTCCGTGTGGGAGCTGGGCAGCGGCGCTCCCTTTCTCAATCGCCCGGTTTTATCAATGATCAATGACGTCCTCAGTGATCAATGAGACCCCCCACGCTAACAGACCCTGCATGGAGCTGCTGCTTGTTGAGACCTGGAGCAGTCGAAGCTCCTCCTGCTTCTGGGGCAGCGTGCGCAGGAGAGTCTCAACCAGGCTGGACGAGGATCGACCCATCTTCGTTTCTCCAATAATAGGGAAATATTGCAGTCGTTTCCCTGCGAGGACACAGCGCCTTACATCCCAGATTATCAAGCACTTTACAGTAGAGGTTAACTGGTGTTATCCCTGTTTTGCAGCTGGAGAAAATTGATAGTTAGAGAGGTAAAATGGTGTTTTCAGGGTCAGCGGAGAGGCGGGAGCGGCTCTTTGGTGCACTTCGCCGGGAGCCAGCACCAGGCACCAAGCGCTCGTGCAGGGGCATTTAGCACCCGGGGGCTGAATCGGGTCTGATTTTAGATGGCAGCCCGAATGTGTGGGGTTTGCCTGTGTTTTCCGCAAAACCTCACCAGGAAGAAGTCGAACCAGCTTCCCTGGGCAGGTGGTCTCGCCTCTCTCCCCCACGCTGTCTCTGTGCTCAGCCCTGGGACTCCACAACAGCTTCCACAAATATTTGCTCCGTAATATGACAAGGTGCCAAAAGACACCCAGAGCAGCAAGAAAATCTCCAGCAAAAACAATTATAACACACCTGCGGGCTTTTTTTTTCCTCCAGTAACCATAGCAATAATCTTGCGGTATCTTGGGGTTACGAGGTGGCTTTCGAGAGCCTCGGAAATGGCAAGCGGCCGAATCCTGCTGAGTGCTGAGCAGGTGCTGGGAGAGGAGGGCAGCTGAGCATCTTGCAGGAGCAGAGCCCCGAACGCTTTTAAACCACGTAACCTCCCACCTCGCGGCCTCGGCCAACTCTTCCCGCATGCGAGCGCTGCCCTCCCTTGAAGTGGTTAAGTCAGCTGTGAAGCCTTCTATCAGCCGTAATAGCTTCAAGGTGGGGAATAAAAAATGGAGAGTGTTTAAATTGTTAATGGGTTTCATGTTCTTGTCACTGTTGAGGGTTTGTTCCCTTTTATAAACTCATAGTTTTTGGTTGACATTGCTTTTATGTGAGCCATCAGCCGGGTGGTGATGGTGTTCCTGTGTTAGACCATTACTGCCGGATTGTATTTGCAGTAAAGAAAGAGAATGGAGGCCGTAAATCTACAGCCGGAGATTTAGGGCTCTGTTTCTCTGCAGTTTAGGTCCGTGTGCTCGGGAAGTCCATTCTCCTCCGGCAGAATTACACCCCTCGAACGCTCCTGCTCCGGCGCTGACGGACAGCGCTCGTTGCCCGTTCGGCTGAGCCCGGAGGGCGGCCGGCGATGGGGAAGGCGGGCGCCGGGATGGGGAACGGTTTTATTCTGCTCTGCCTCAGCCTCTAACTTCTGCAAGAGATGGGAAAAGCGGAGGAGAGAGGAATTGCTCCGGACAGATCCGGGGGGGTGTTAACCCTTTCAGCTCTGCCTGGGGTTGGCACTCTCGACAAAGGGGCACAGGCTTTCGCTGCACATAGGATAGCCCAGGCAGTCCCCCGGGATGTCCCTGCTCTGCCACAGAGGGTCACTGACAGCAGCGGGGCACCGCAGTGACCCACGTCCCCACGGCCCTCGTGTCCTTTTCCTCACTGGCTCTCCGGCGATGGACGTTTTGCACCAGGAAACTGTCTTGATGGTAAATTGCGCCTTCGCTGAGATTTCCCAGAAAACCCAGAACAGGGACCCCAAGCGCTTCCGAGTTCTGGTCTTGGCCATGCCCCCTGACTTATCGCAGGCTGCATGAAGTACAAAGCGAAGGGGATGAATGCCCGGTGGGCTGCTACCAGAACTAACTGCCCGTGTGGGGCCAAACTCTCATGGCCTCTGGCACGTTAGCCCGGGGTTTAACGCGGCAGAAACGAGGTCTGAGCCAGCTGAGAGCGGGGCACTGAGCGCTCGCAGGCGTGGAGGGGTGCAGGAGGTGATGCAGCACGCGTGTGCGATGCCTTTGCCCTGTTTTGCTGGTGGTTGGATGCAGAGTGGTCCCTAAAGCCCCCTCCAGCACAGCTAGGCTTGCCCCCACCCCGTGTCAGCCGCAATGCCAGCGCGCACGATTTAATTGCACGCAGCCGCCGAGCCCATGTTCACCCATTAAGGGTGTCAGATGATCTCTTCATGAGCTGTCAGTCCAAACCGAGCCTCAAGCCTGGTGCTTAGAAGATCTAATTTTCATAATGAGCCCGGACCGCTCCTGCCTGCCTCCGTCCCTCTGCCCCTCTCGCCACCCACCCGCACGCAAGAGCCGCGCCGAAGGGCGCGCTCCCGGGGGACCCGTCGCTGCCTCGGCTCCGAGCGGCTGCCGAGTTCATCCCAGGGTCAGGCACGGGTCCTGCGCAGGAGCCTGGGGTGCTCTTCGGCCTCTCGGGACGGTGCAGGTGTGTTTTGGGGGTCTGGGGCCAGCAGCATCGCTTGGTACTTCCTTTTGGAGAGGTGTGTGAAAGCAAAAATACAGCCTGCACAGGGTTGATCCTTCCCTGTGCCGGCAGCCTAACGCAAAACTCCGCGCTCTAAATGTTGCAAAAGCCCAGTCCAGCCTTCCCCGCTCTTCCCCTTCCTCTTCCTCCTCCTCTTCCTCCCCCCAAAATGAAAAATCGTGTCTTTTTTGGCTTTCCGAGCACGTGCCGCCTGGGAGGTGGGTTCAGGCAGATGGAGTCGTGTGTGCGCCCTGGTACTCCCCACGGCTCACCCCTCACTGCCCTCCGGGTCAAGACGGTGCTGCCCATAATTCTGAAGTGTCGTAAACGCGGGCTCTGCCTTTGTTGTCGGGCTTTTCCCTTGTGTTGTAAATTTTTCTTTCCACTACCAGGAAGACGGAGCTGTGTGTTGGGTATTCACGGGACTCCGGGAGCAGGGGGCTTTCATGGAAGCATTTGCGGCGCTCGGGATGAGACCGGGCAACCGGGAGGCGCTGGGTCACGCAGCGGGATCTGGGCACCGCCCCTCCAGCCCACTCCTGCCAGCTGCTGCTAAGGCTGGTCAAACTGGGAGCTTTCGGAGTCTGGCGCTCACCCCAGGAAGAGGTTTTACCCTCTGAAGTTGGGCTCTGGGGCTGCTCACGTAGCCTGAAGCGTTTGACTGCAGCGCAAATACAGACCATCCCTCTGGGTCCAGCTCTGCCCCAAAGAGCCCCCAGATGCTCCGCAACCTGCTGTGGACCATGCCACCTCTGGGACTGGTTCCTCCCTGCCCGAGTTACTGGTCTCAGCACCTGATGCCAGCCCAGGACAAGGTGCTTCTCGCCCCATCTGCCAGTTGTTTTGCTCTCGAGGGCTGTGGCGGGGGTCCCTGCAGACAGGGCAGGGTGATCGTTTCCTACACGTGCTGCCCCATGTGTGTATACATGTGTACGCGCGTAGAGACACACATCTGCGTACATGCATGTATCTCTGACCCTAAGTGGAGGCTGAGCACATCACTCCACCCTCAGCTTTTCCCTGCGCTCCGTTGTTTACAGAGACAATGCCTCTCCCCAGGGCTCGCTCCCATAAAACCTTATTATCAGATATTCCAGGGCATGAAGTCCAGCCGTCAGCCCCGCACGCTGCTCCGGAGCACCAGCCGCCCTCCGTGTTCTTCCAGTTCCCTCCGGTTCCCTCTGGTTTTCTTCTCGCTGCTGCGGTTTTATTTTTTGCCGGGGTATTTGATCCACATGCTGATACACTTCATATCTTCTAGTAACGGGAAATCCTGGGAGACTGTTAATGGACCCAGAATACCTTTATCTGGAGCCCCTAAAAGTTTTGATACCACAATCACCAAACCTGCTCCTTGCGTTTTGCTCCTGGCCGTGCCAAGGGGAACGGGGATGATGCCGGCACCTCGCTCCGGGTGCCGCCGGGCTTTGCCGCCGCGTCACGCCGCTGAGTGCTGCCCATCAGAACCGCCGCCCCGTTCCCCGAGCTCCGTGGAAATGGTCTCGACGGCGGTTGTTTAGCGACGCCGTTCCCATCCTGCCTCTCTCATCCCCGTCACCAGCGCGGGGCCGGCGCTGCTGCTTTATTGTTGCTGATGACCAGATTTCCTCGATGCCCTTGTGTTTTCTGAGGATTCTGGGTTTTGCATGACTTGACTCTCTCTCCCGGGCTGCAGCCGTACCTCGAGCCATGCAGAAATCTCTCTGCGTGGCCTGCCAGCCTCTTGCCTTGCTCTGGACGGCTAATCCAGCATTAAAATACAGTAACAGCAAAAAGGCACCTCCTTTTGCTCCCCCCACCCTGTTCCATGCTTTTTTTCCCCCCTTTTTCTTTTCTTAATTCACTGTCTAGTGAGTTTCTGATTGACTCAAAGACCAATTAAAGTAAAATTTAATGGGAGAATAGATTAACTCCCCGAGGTTCCCCCGCCATCCATCACATTTTTATAGCAGGAGCTGTGAAGAAGCTCATAACTTCATGCTGTGAATGTGATAATAAAGAGGGCACGGAGAGGATTCCGATTTACTGCCGGGCTGATGTGCACCGGGATGGGATTTACTGCCCCAACCCCACCCTGCGTTTATTCGGAGGGAGGTCACTGGATCTGCACCCAGCACCGGCTCACGGAGCTGGAAGGTGGGATGGTGGGTTGGATCCTGCCGCTCCACGGCTGAGGAACCACCTCTCCGCTGTGGCTCAGTCTCAGTCCTGGTTGCTGATAACGACAGTGAGGTTGGAAACGAGGTGGGGTGTCGGGGGCCACCGCAGCTCTGTGGGTGCCAGGGAGCCTGGGAGACGTGCGAGGCTGGCCCTTGTCATCACGACCAGCACGAGCGGTGGCCGGGAGATGGTGGCGGGCAGAAGTGACATGTCCAAGGCCAGGCAGGACATCGGTAGTGCTGCTGGCACGGGAACCTGGTGGGACTCTGCTCCTTGTCTGCACCATCAGGGACTTCCTCGCTGAGGGCCAGGAGGAACGTGAGGGTTACGAAGAAGCGTGTTTCCTCTGGGATGGATTACAGAGGGAGAAGGAGGAGGGAGAGGCAGGAAAAGATGCATCTCCCCTGGTGGGTTTCAGTGAAAAGGTTTGTGTGTGCAACAGCAACGAACGGAAGAAGAGGGAGAATTTATCTGGAAATAATAGAAACTATTTGTTGGATTTTCTCGGCTGAAGATCTGGAGTTAATCATTATTCCACAAAACCCTGAATGATGTTTCTTGCAGCTTTCCAACACAGATAGTGTTCCAGTGGGAGTGCTGCTAACGGTATTTTGTCAGGCGCTATCAGCAGTATTGAGCCACCCTGAGCACCCGATTATTAATCCTTTTCTCCCGGTGACATGACGGCAATCGATGGCTGAACAAGCTATTGAAACTGCAGCAATCAACTGGACTCCAGTTAATCCAATGGGATCCTGACTCGGGGCCCGGCAGGACGAGGGTATTTGGGGGAAAGCCTGGGCTTGGTCTGAGCTGTGCTGTGTGCTAAGCGACGTCTGTAGGAGCAGGAACCGCGTCCTGCCTGAGCAGGAGGCGTTAAGATGATGCAGCACCGTGTGTTTCACCCACGTCAATGAATTACAGGCATTAGCGCATCTTGTTGCCCCAGATGAGGAAAAATAAGGGATTTTTTCACTATTTTTACATGCGGAGGATCCCACTACATGCAGACACATGCCAGGGGCTGCTTCTGGTGTGAGGTTTATCCACTGGAAGATGCTTTTCCCGCTCCCGTGGTGCTGGGGGGACACTGGTGGCCGTGGGGGGGGCAGTGCCACCTGCTGGTAAATCCGCTGAGTTTTCACATGGGGATTTCAGACTCGGCCAGTGGAGCTGGTGTTTTCCTGTGGGCTGGTGTGTGGGTCTGCTCCCAGCCCCGCTGCATCCCGCAGCATCCTGGCCAGAGCCCCGGGGGTGGGTTTGCTGACCCCGTGGGTAACACTTGAAGGGCAGAAGTTCCTCAGGAAAATAGAAATAAATAAAGCAGAAGTTTTCACCGTCCCTTCCACTCTTGCTGTCTGCCAGGGAGGGGAACACGTCCCGGCTGGGCAATGCCCAGCAGTCCCCGTTGGGTGCCCACATTCAGGTCACCTCCTCAGCCCTGCCGTGAGTGCACCAAAGGGTTGGCAGGGGGAATCTGGGGACTCGAGCAGGTGACTGTCACTGCGTAGCCTCGTGCATGGGCTCAGTCCTTCAATGGACCCGCGGGAGGGCAGAGCTTGGGGGAAACCCCATTTCTTGACATGGTGGCTGGGCTGTAGCCATTGCCTCTTCACCTGTGGCATGAAGAATGAGCTGAGACGTGTGAGCCCTGCTCAGGTAGAACACATGGTGGAATCTGAAGTAGGGAGGCAAAGGCAGAGGGAGAGCCCTTGGGTTTGGGATTGTCTGGCAGCCTCTGCACCAGCTTGGCCCTACAGAATCACCGCGGTGTTAAAAACTGGCTCCCCATGGGCCCATACCCCGTCCCACGATGTCGGGGTGGCCGTCTGGGTCTCACCCCACAACGCTGATAGATAGTCAATGTGCAGAGAGACGGGGGATGCCTCAGAGATCCGTGGCCCTTGCCTCCAGCACTGCTGCAGCACTGTCCTGCCACCGCTGACAGGGCTTTACGGAGGCACCAAAGCTCTCAGCCGTGCTGGAGCCAGCCCTGATGGCCAGCGACCACCCGTAGTTCCCTACCGGTGCCCACCCTCACACAGGGCTGAGCCCACTGAGCCCGGCCGGGGCGCTCCCCTTCCCCAGCAGCCTCTCTGCCAGGTGGGACAGCTCGTTTTGGGGAGGGCGAGGGCGGCTGCCGTGGGCTGTCAGCCCCGGCGAATGCTTACTAATAAGGTTGGCCATTAAGGTGGGTCAGTGATGGATGGGCTGTGTTCCCGTGCCCCAGCCCGGCGTGTGCTGAGACACTCCCTGACCAGCAGCTGTTGTACTGGCTGCCTTGTTAAGGGTCTCTCTCGGTGACATCAGCCATACATCAACCTGGCTGATGCCTTTGATTATTTGGACAGCTCTTGGCATGATGAATCGTTGGGATTGATCTGTCTTCTCTTCACGTTCGCTCCTTGCCCTGTCTCTCCCAACTCTCGCTGCTCTTCAACCACAAATCCTTTAAAGGTTAGCGCCGTCCAGGGTGTCCCGCTTAAACAACTCCGGCGTCTACGTTGCGGCGCTGAGGAATCTCTAATTTCTCAGAGAGAAAGAGAGATGAGGTGGGATGGTGGGGAAGGGCAGGTAGCTCTGAGCTGGCCCTGGAGAGAGGTGACAGTGGGGTGACGGTTCCGTCACAGCGTTGCCGCCTTGGTGATCCACATTGCGTGACTGCTCCAAAAAGGGGCAAGAAACAAGCGTGTCTCAACTAACCCTGGTGCTTATTGCAGCCCGGGGAGGCTGAAGCACAAAATGCTTTCTGGGAACCTTTCCCCTCCTCCCTGCTTAGCAGTAATTATCCCTTGCAGCTTTCGGTAATTGCTAGACGTCTGTTCGTGGCTTGTCGACATGCTGCGATGGAGGACCTGGAGACGGCATGTATGTGGTTACAGTCCTGCATCTCCCCGTGGCATCCTCTCACGGGTTGTGGTCTGGGTCCTGGTGAGGAGCATGCGAACCCTCCCTCCCAGGAACTCGCCAGGATCTGCCTCCTAATGCTGCTCTCCGGCTTGTCACGAAGACACCACCCCTGTGACCCTGTCAGCGGTGTAAACAGAGCCGGGCAGAGCCTCTTCAACATTCCCCTGATGGATGAGCCCCACAGCACATTTTGGACCGTCCTCTAGAAGAGGAACTGCCTGTACCAGAGGAGCCAGAGATGCTGTTGGGCATTTTTGACTCCATTCTACGAGCTTTTGGCCTTGTTTTTTATTGAACTCTGTTCTACATCCATGGGCTTGCTCCAGCTGTGTTCTCCAGGGCCATCCTGTAGCAGACAACTTCCAAAGCCAGTTTTGCTCGTTCACTGAGTTTTTCCCTGGTGTGAGTGCTCTGGCCGGCTCTCTTACCCTGCCTCAGTCGCTAAAGTCTGACCAAAACGCTGCGGGCGCTGCCCGGATGCATCACCCACTCTCCAGCAACCAAAGCTGGAGGAATATCTGTCGCTCCATCACAGACCCCCAGCAGACAGCGTTGCTCCCAGGGTCACATCCCGGCTGTCTGGCAGTCCCGCAGCTGACGTCACATGTTGTAGAAGCTGCAGCACCTCTTGCAGCACCTTTGGCTGCAGGCTCTGGCCGGGTACCAGCATCCTCTGCAGGACGCATGGTGGGGCTCAGGAGAGTTGAGGAGCAGAACCCAGGGGCCTCATCATGGGTGCGTCTCCCCTGCCCATTGCTCCAGGGCTGCATTTTGCAACGCTGGAGCCTGGGGATGCACAAGGGACGAGTGTTTACCTGCTCCGCTTGCTCGGTGCTGGGAAGAGGCTCCCCGGGCGCGCCGTGGCTGTCTCCCCGCATCGCTTTGAACTCTTATCTGTGGCGTCTCCTGATTTTCGCTGGAGCAGACGTTTGAGCCCCATGCGGGTCCTGATAACCTTTCTCTTGTTCATTAAGGGCCCACTTAGTGCTCGGCGGGGCTGAAGCGAGACAGTCTGGAGGAGAGAAGCAGCCCAGGGCTTTTAGCCCGGGTAATGCAAAACTTCATCAATAATCATCCAAACGCAAACCCAGATCTTAAATACAGCCCCAGCGCTTCCCAAACTGCCCCCAAAGAAAGAAAAACCTGCGAGGTTAAGACAGAGCGTCTCCTTGCCAGCCCTCGTGCTTGGGGAGGATGAGTTTGGGGCAGATTAACTCTTTGGGGCAGGGACGTGATGGCTGAGACGGTCTTTCCTCGCTGCCTGCGGTGGCAGCTGGGGCGGGCGTTGGTGAAGCGAGAGCCAAGTTATTTGGTTCAGTGTTTCAGCAGTGGGACACAGATCTACCTCGCCTGGCTCGGGCACGAGTGCTTGGACCTGGGCTCCCGCTGTCCTCCTGGGGTCTCTGGAGGCGGTTGAGGTCTGTGGCGCTCCCAGCGTACCCACCCCAGGGCTGGGAGGGGGCCAGGACCTGTGTATGTCCCTCTCAAGTGACTTGTTCTGATTTTCAAGCCCAAAGGGAGTAGAGCCGGAGGCGGAGGGGAGGGAAACACCCCTTAAAAATTGTCGAGGTAATGGAAACAACCTTAAACTATCATATTTCAAGCATAACGCCATAATAAAAGTAACAGGATAATGATTTTTTTCAGTCGAGATATTAGAGGCCCAGATATTGATTGGTTGTTTCCCTTGTCGTTCTCGCCTCTGATGGAACTGCATTTTTTGACAGAGAGTGCAATAAAATGTACAGTTTCCAATTTGAGAGCCCTATAAATGTCATCTCTACATGCACGGTTACAAATTCTTCATGATGTTCCTCGCCCTCCCCTCCCCGCCGAGAGGGTCCTCGGGGACGGAGGAGCACACACTGACTCCCTTCCTGGAGGAGAAAGTTTGCGGTGAACCCGTCCCAGCTCGGTTCCGTGCCGTAAAGATGAGAAGACGCGTCGTTCCCGCGGGAGAGCTCTCGGGGGGTTAGAAGGACCAAGGTTACGGAGTTAATATATCTTTGTAGTTTGGGGATTTGTAGATTCTGGGGCGAATCAGCGAGCTTGCCTCAGTCCCTGGTTGTTTGGAGTTGAGCTGTCTGGAGCTTCCAGTTCAACTCCGCTGGGCAGAGTTTTATTTTTAATGCGTTTCCTACAAGAACTCGGTACCTTTGGGGCAAAGGTCTGAAGAAAAGCTGAAAATTTACAGGGATGTCAAGGGAGAAATGCAGGGTGGTGGCACCTGGAGTTACATGAAGCTATACAAGCCCTTTTTGCTCCACGCTCATATTTCGGGGGGGGTTCCGTTCGTTTAATGCCTCAATCTTCTGCCCTGTCTGGGTTTCCTCCTCAGTTTAGAAGTGGGGATTTTCAAAGGAGGCTGAAAAAGTGAGTGCTCCTATCATAAGAGATAAGGTATCTGCTGCGGAATGAGCCCTTTGCGTCTTCCCTCGGGGAGGTTTCGGGAGGATACGGCCTCAGTCCTGCCACATTTTAGGGTCAGCAGAAATGCTGGTGCTGAAGGCTCCGCGTGCCCCGGGGATGGAGGGAAGAGGGAATGATGCTGCACAGGGGGTCAGGCGGGGTAGGGGCCGGTCGGAGGCAAGTCCTGGTGGGGAAGGACCGACCAGCACCGCCACATTCCCCCCCCAAGGCTGTTAATTGCCTTTTTCTGTTTTATTTTTAAATCCCTGAATAAATTCAGGGCTGGAAAAGGGGGTCGGTTGCAGGTGCCTGAAGTGAAGTACCCAAAAGCAGGGGGTGGCAGAGCGGCCTGATGAACACCCTGCTCCTCCACCGCGAAAATAACAATAATCGGTTTCATCTAAACCTCTTTTCCACAAAGAGGCTTGAAACCACCAGCAGCATCCCCGAGGTGCAGGGGGGTACCCCAGCATGGGTGATGAGGGCAGTCACCCTCCGTGAGCTACGCTCGCACTGTGACCTTCCGTTAGGTTTAATGCGACCTTTTTATTTATTTCCAATAACTCTCCAATCAGTCAGCACTCTGCCAGCTTTCCTCTAACCTCAGATCACAGTCTCATAACCGGTTTTGGGGCTTTTATTGGTCTCCGAGGTAGCCAGAGCCATTAAGCTCAGTGTTTTGATTTGATGAGAGACGTTTCAAGGGTCTCAGTGTCTCTCTCACCTTTGCCTAAACATTTCAGCCCTGTCTCTATGCCGGGAATCGGGATTGCAGAGCCCAGCCCTGCTGCTCCTCAGCTCCCCCTCGGTCAGGCAGGAATTTTAAGGCTTAGTATTAAAGGGGTACAGAAGCGGCCCTGAAATTTGCCTTTTCTCCCCATTTTCATAGAGCAGGTTACGTGCAGTTCATGCCAAATCCCTCGTGGGAACCTCTAGCCGGTGGGGTTGTGTTCAGGTCTGAATGTCCCCCCTGGGTCCTCAGCCCCCCGAGCCAGCCTGGCTTTGTAGCCAAGGACACATCTGATTAACCACATTTGGTGCTTTTTATAATAAACTCCTGATCCGTAGCGGCCTGGATTTATCACTTAGTGCGTCTCGGAGATGCAATAAGCATCAGCTTCTTTTTTGGACCCGACATTCTTTATACAGCCCTGTCACTGTCTTATATTTCCAGAGGTGGGATACAGCCAACACGATCAATACTTTATTTTATCTCCTTTTACCAATAATTTTTTTAATCATAGTGTGTTTCTCTCATCCCCCACCTTTGGATAAATAATTACAGCGAAGCAGTGCCGTGTTCAGCACTTTTGAGAAAAGTCTGCGGAGGAAAAGCGATGAAGTCAGGAGAAGGGAAGGGCAGGAGCGTGCTGGGCCAGCCGCTCACCTTGGCATCCCCATCACGGGCAGAAGTGAGGGCACGAAGGTGCAGCTGCCCCGAAAGCTGCGGCACAGTGTGCCGGTACCGACCTGCCGGGTCCCCGGAGCCCCGGTGGGACGGGGCCGGGGACAGGCTGACACCCCCCAGCACCCTGCCAGCTGTCCCGCATCGCCCGGGCTGGGCTGGGGGTGGGTTGAGGGGACTGGGAGAGGTTGGACTTGGCCAGTCTAAGCTGTAGGACAGCAGACTGGGACATCTGAGAGCCCAGTTTTAACTTCAGGTCTTGTTTTAGCCCCTCTTTGACCCCGCCTGAATACATTTCCTCCCCAGCCCCCTCCTCTCCAGGCTTTTTAGGTTAAAAAGCTCCAGGGTTGGGACTAAGGTCTCTGAAAACTGTTTTTGCGGGTGGTGTAAGAGCCCCCCCACCTCCTGCCTGCCCTGTGCTCCTGGGCATCGCCCGCAGCCACGGGGGCACCCCCGGGAGCGGGGCTCCCCCGGGCACGGTGCTGGGGTGCCCGCTGAGGTGGGGGGGGATCCTCACAGCCCCTCTTTGGCGGGGGGGGGTAAAGTGGGCAGGGAGGAGGGTCCCGCCGTGCCCTCGGTGGGAGCCGGCGCTGCTGCTGCCGCCGGGCTGGCCCGCGATGCTCTCGGCCGCTGCCTTCAATCCTGGGCTTCTGCTGCTGCCTTGTGGCGAAGCTCCGGAACGACACGGTCCTTCTTCACCTCCCGCCGCCCGCAGCCTCTTCCTCCCCCAGCCCTGCCCGGGCGCGGCGGCCCCAGCCCCAGGGAGAGCCCCCCCCCCCCGCTCCTCCAGCATCCCCTGGGTACCAGGGTGGGAGGGGGGCTGCACCCCCTCGCCTCCTGCCTCCAGGTTGGGGTCCCCCCGCCTGGCAGTCGCAGGAGAGAAGCGCTTCACCCTCGTCCATCCCCGCGCTGACCTTTGCCGGGGGCTTTGTAAGTCAAAGCGGGGTTTCTGTCTGAGAGCCCTTCCCGCAGCCCGTAAATATGCCAGAGGAGCTGATGGAAGCACTTGATTCTAGTCCGATGTGTTTTTAAAGACTCGAAGTGTAACCCTGATGTCAAGACGGGAATTCACAGGATATTTATGGTGTAAAGCTTTATTTTCTCCCTTCCTTTTCTCCCTAATTGTAGTGTCGTTGCTGCTCGGGATTAAGCGCGGGCTTCCCTCTCTGCCTGACACCCCGCTCGCTGCTCCCCAAACCCGGGGGTATTGCCCTGCACTGCCCTGCCCCTGCAGCATCCTCGGGGCTGGCACGCGTCTCCTTTGCCCACAGAGACCCCACTGCGGGGACAAGGAGAAAGGGTGGACGGGCAGAGGAGCCCGCTGGGGTCTGGGGCCCAGGGACCTGCCGGAGCCGAGCGGAGGAGAAGGATTTCTTCACAGCGATGCTAATCCTGTTTATACATCACCGGGTGATGCCTCAGCCCCACGGGGTGACACCGTTGATTCATGTTCACATTGTGAACCACTCTAACCCTCAGATCCGTTCCTCCGCTCGTGTCTGGAGGAAGAAGAGGACGAGGGCTGCAGCTGGCCAGATCTGCCGTGGGGCTCAGCATGCCCTGGGTGATGGCTGTGCTGGGGAGAACGGTGCTGGTGGCTCGGGGCTCGGTCAGCCCCGTACCAGCGCTGGGCTCTTTTCCACGGGGAGATGAGGGAGCAGAGCGCAGCCGGGAGGGATGGGGAGCGGGTGACCCCCCGCCGCCCTCCTCCACTTGCCCACTCTGGGGCTGCAGGGTGAAAGCTGAAAGTTGAAGAGTCCAAAACCATCAACCCCTGGCTCTCAGCTTGTGATGGGAAATGAAAATATTTGGATAAGCCGCGATACGGAGCTGCTGCTATTTACAAACCTTGATCCTGTGGCCTGCACATCAAAAGACCTTCTTTTATAAAGCGCTCTCTGCTCTCCCGGCTCCGTTTTCAGGCTGTCAAGGGCATTATTTGATGTTCCTCTTTTGTTTGTTTACATTAATTAAGATGGGCAAATCCATCACTGTGACTTTCTCCCTCCGCGGCGGCGGGGCGAGAGCGGCCGGGGCACACGCCTGCTGCAGGTGTTCGGCGGGTTTCGCTGGGCGCCTGATAAAACACACATTTGTTCTCCAGGTCGTGTGGACAGACTGACACTTCCCCGATAAAAGCCCACCCGACACCCACCCCGCCCCACGGTGACAAATGATTTTCTTATCTGGAACAAGGAAAAGCAGTGGCCAAGTTTCATCTCCGCTTCCCGCCCGGATGCTGGGGGCAGCGGGGTGATGCCACCGCGCTCGGCTCTGCCCACCGTGCCGTGCCGTGCCGGGATGGCGGCAGGTTTGAGGAGAGCGCGTAACCGCCTCGGTGCCATCGCTGATGTAAAGTGCAAACCCCACTCGATTTCCTCCCTATTTTGCCCCCAGTTTGTTGCCCCCGGTTTGTTGCCCCCGGTTTGTTGCCCCCAGCATCCCCATGCCCCGGCGGCGCGGCTGGCAGCCCCGCTTTCTGAGCAGGGGGTGGTGCCATGGGGGGCTGCTCCGCAAAAGTGCCCCAAAATGGGAAAATCATGACGCCCAAGGCTGGCCCCAGCTCCTGCTCTTGCTCTAAGAGCCTTGCCCCTGCTCTAAGGGGACAGTTGTGTGGCGCTGACGTTCCCGCTGCTCCCAGCGTGCTCCCAGCCCTCGTGCCTCCTCCTGGGGGCTGTCTCGGGGGGTTCCTCCAGTCTGGTGTTGCCCTTGCTCCCGAAGTCTCGTCTCACCTCTATCATTTCCCAGCTGTCTCCCTTTAACGCACCCCCTCAATTTCTTAATTAAATACCCCGCTTTTCTAGAAATGGGTTTGCAGGGATGGACCACGCTGATACTGGAATTCGAGGCGGGGGTTCGGGAGCCCAGAGCCTCTCCAAGAGGAAGCAGCTTGTTCTTTTTGGCTGGTTTTTTTTTTCCGAAGGAGGTAACTGGCACTTCATTTATCTGGGGGTTTGTTATGACTCTGGGCTAACAGATACCACACTTAGCAAACTCTCACTCTTCCCTAATGGAAGAGACTTTAATCTAATTGCCCCGGATCACCCAACACCGGAGCCTCGAGCATCCTCCTCCCACGGCAGCGAGCTTGTCCTCCACGGGGATGCTTCCCTGTTTCCCTACTCCCATGTGGCTCCGTGCCCAGCCCAGCCGGGATAGAGGGAGCTGGGAGCCTGGGAGGACTCACAGACACCAGATTTGCTCGTGTCAGCCTCTCCTCGGGGTGCCAGACCCCAGAAAGAGTTGGGGAGCAGGAAATGTGAAGCAGGGGCTTAAACCACAGCGATGGGGAGGTGGAAGCTGCTCGAATAATGGTACTGGGTTGGGAAAAATGAGGTGTGAAATCCCAGGTTACGCTGCAGTGAGCCCCGACTCTTCGCTGGCCCGATGCTGCAGCTCGAGGAGGGCGAGGGAAGGCGATGCTTCGTGTTTGCACCCCCTCGGGGGGGTCTGGGGGTCTCTGGCTCAGGGGCTGGCTCTGGCGCGAGCGATGCTGGGGGGCCATGGCTGTGGGATGGCCACCCCGCGCCTCCCCGGCACAGCGGGCATTGTCGCAGGACCACGGAGGAGCGAATTCGATGGGCAGATTTTAAGAATTAAGACTCAAAAATGAAAATTACGGAACCCTGAAACTTGTTGCTTGCCAAAGGCTAAAGCGAGGCGCTGGATTTCTGGAGGGTCCTAAAGCAGCCTCAGCGACACGGAGGCTCAGGGCGGATATTGTCTTTAATTTGATCAACTGCAGCAGCTTGGTTCACGTTCTCGTGCAGAGCCGAAACGGGGAGGGCCAAGAAGGAACCTCTGCTTTTGTTCAAAGCTTAGAAGAGGAGACAAGGTTTGGGAGGTTGAGCTCTGCCAGCTGCAAGGGTGTGATAACCAGGATCCTGAAACCCCACCCCGTCGCTGCTGATGATCTTGTCTTTGGTAAATAAATCAGCTTTCCATTTAATAGGGTTTAAATTTTTTTTCCCCTCGTATATCCATCAAGTTAAACGTAAATTTATTTTACCAATAAAATTCATAACGTTGCTTTATATTCGAATTTCAGTCTCAGGCCATATAGCGTTCAACACGAGCTGGGAGTAAAAGTTAATAATCGCTCCCTAAAAACTGCGTATTTCACCATTTTGTGACACAATACAAAATTTAAGTACCCAAATAAATGTTTGTTAAGCTACATAATGACCGAAATATTTTTGCGTCGAAAGAGTGTGCTCTGCTGGTTAGAAATGTTAAATTTCCCATAAAAGCGAACTTTATCGACACGTTTTAACGGTTACCAGCTTCCCTTAAGAAAGTGAATAAAAAGTACAAATGCGAAACAACATGAAAATGGATGATTTCAATCAAGATGTCCTGCTCGGCGATTTAAATCATGGCAAAAATCGACGATTTAAATCACTTGGAGTTAAATGAACCCGCCCAGGGCTCCGGTTCTCTGCCGGCACCGCCGCCACCCAGAAAGCTGCTTTCATCACTTGGCCCGCGGGAGCCCGGGGTTTTAAAAGGAAACATCTTGGTCCCCGACGAGGCAAAGCAGGATCCTCTAATGAGCTCCAGACGCTCCCCGCGCCCTTGCTCCGTCTCCACGCGGAGCTGCGATGAAGTTGAGTTAGGTCTTGGGCTCGGCAAGAGGGACTCGGGGGCAGGAATTAACCCCCTCGCCTGCCTCCGGCTACGCACCCCGGGAGCTCTTGGGGCTCGGTGGGGAGAAGGTGCTGATTTCTCCCCCTGGCTGCAGAAGAGCCGAGGGAATGAGCCGAGAGCTCTGCAGGTGGATCCCGGGCTGGGCTTAGGGGTGGGAACAGAGCCCGGCTCCCAAAGCCCCGCTCTTGACCGAGACAAGGAGGCACCTGGAGATTTCTCAAGCCCTTTCGGTTTTGCAGAGTTTGCGTCTTACAAACCTCCTCAGACAAACGGCCAAAGCCTCTGGCCAAAAGCTCTTCCTGAGGGAGGGGTTCCTCGGCCCCAGCGGTCCCAGCCCCAGGTCCTGGGATGCTGCAGAGGGAATGTGGTCGCTTCGGGCTCTCACTCCACTTATCTGGTGTTCTGCACCAGGCCGGTGTGGGGGTTTAATTGTGGCTGTGGACAGAGAAGGGACTAAAAACCACTGTGAAGCCCTTCGGACCGAACAAAGCCCGTGGTCCAAAGCCTCTGTCTTGGCCAAGTCAAGTATGTGCAGAAATAATCCGGAGGTTAAGTGTGGTCTGAAATTCATTCGGTGGCTCCGGAGATCATCTCTCTGCCCGGTAGGGGCTCCCGAAGGGGGACCCGTGCAAAGCACTCGGTGCCTCCTCGCACGGGGGGTCCTGACCCGCTCAGACTGGGGGGATGCGTCAGAAAAGGCAGCAGGTTTGGGGGAAAAAACCCCAAAAACTTGCTGCTTCCTGCAGATCTGCACTGGATCTGCATGGGAGGGAGCCAGAGCAGACCAGCACCGTGTCCCGAGGGCCAGGGGCACCCCAGGGTGGCAGGTCCAGGAGAAGGAGCCCTCAAATTCCAGCGTGTTTCAGTGAGGGTTTGCCGGTGGTTTTGGTTTTTTTTCTAAACAATCTATCTGTATCCAGATTGGCAGCTGCTCCAGCACATTCATTTTGCAGAAAGGCATCCCTAAATGGGGAGAGAATAATTTATACTGACATAAAGCACCTTTATTTGGATATAACTATCTACATTAAGGAGGTTGGATTGCTCTCACCGTATCAGGATGGTGTAGTTGAAGCTCTATTACTCGTACATAAGCTGTTCCTGGCTCGGCTCCTGATTTATTTGACTGGCAGAGCTGAGCTGGGTGTGTCTAGATTCATGTTGTGTTGATATCAGAAAATCAACGTTTCTTTCGTAATCCGAGGTATGTGATGTAAATCAAGAGGGCTCCAGGGAAGGCAGGGGCATTTTATCAGTGTAAAACGAGAGGAGAAGTGAGCCCAAGGGGAGGATTTACCGGAGAACGTGCTTTTATCATTTTACGACCTGTTGATTTTACTTTTCTAACAATTACTCAGAAGTAGGAAGCAGGGAAAAATCAGAGCTGAGCCCAGATGAAAGGGAAGTGGGAGAACCGGGCCACTCGTTCGCAATGGAAGAGTTTAATAAATACGGGAAGGGCGGTTTCCTCCCACACGCTGCCTCGAGCCCCGGCAAGGACCTTCCTTATCATTGCAGGAGTCTTTCAGCATCTAACCTGGACCTCTAAACCGTGCCAAGGGCCTGGGGAGGTTGGTTTGCCTTTGGTTTAGTTGGACGTGGTCCTAACCCACCCCTTAGCAAACGGTGTTTGCAGGGGAGGGGGTTGTGCCCATGGGGCCACTACGATGCTTCGGGTCACCGAGGGACGTCACCGGTGTGGCCAGCAGTGCGGAGGTACAAGGACGGCAACGCTCGGGAGCTTTTGCCGAGGAACCGACCGCCGAGGTGCCTCAACCGGCTTTTGCGATGAGGCAAACCAGTGGCTACATTGCAGACAGCAGTGAGGACTAATTACCTGCAAAATTCATTTTTGAAGAGCGATGCTGGGTTTGAATGATGGAATAATGATCCCTCTTAGCGCTTCGACTGGGTTTCAGGCTTGGGAAGCGCCGTGCAACCAGCAGCTAATGATGCTGCCGGCATCGGTGGCCAGGTAAAGGGGGAGAAATGCTGCCAGGAGCTTGAGTAAATGGGCCTAAAATAGGCGGATCTGATTCCCCAAGACTTCTTGTTAGCTTCTTGGCTTGCTGTGGACAGGAAAGGCAGACTGAAACCAGCCAGTGCGGCTCAGCTCAGCACGGTACCCCTCGTTGGTGCAGCCTCTGGTCCCCAGCCCATCCCAGCTGGGCAGGATCAGGCAGGATCAGGCAGGAACAGGCAGGAACAGGCAGGAACAAGCAGGAATGCCCATCGCAGGCCGGCTCAGGGCGGGGGTTAAGCTGTTCTTCTGCCTGGTCTGGGTGTCCAGACCCAAACCTGTGTAACGCTCGATCCACACCGGCTGCCTGCTGCTGCCTCCAGAACCCGGTGCCTGCCCTGGGTCTCTCTTAAAATCTCCCTCTGCTGTGTCCAGTGCTTGGGACCGAGAGTGTGGCTGTGGAAGGGGCTTCTTCCAGGGATGGCAGCAGCCTGGGACTAACTAGGGAGTAACTCCCACCACTTTTACTGGGGTGACCCCATTGGGCATGGAGTACTCTGAACTCAGGAGGAGGCGTCGGAGCGGCTCTGCCTGACCTGGTGCTCAGGGACGAGGGAGAAGGTGGCAGCACGTTAGTGTCAGGGTCAGAGAAACAGAAACGTACCCATCGGGGAAGGCCAGGGTGAACAGACCGAGGTACACCGAGGACACTTGGCTGGTTTTATTCTTTCTCTGGCATTTGCTCACTCACCACGTCCCCGGCGACAGGACGGCTCCTGTTTGTCCTACCCCTTACAGGAGCAGCCTCGCTGACCTCTCCTTCATGTCTCTTTACTGGGCTTGCACTGGTTTTTGTTTGCACAAAGCCAGGGAGGACAAGCAGAGCAAGTCTGGGCTGTGGATTTCTTCGTGCCCCTCCTGCTGCCCTCCCGGGTGGAGGCTGGCCGCCAGCATCCCCCTTCCTGGTGATTTTATACCCAAATTGGGGTCTCGGGGGAAAGTTGTTCTTCATGTGAAACACGGCTCTACAGTTACAGGAGAGAAACCAAGTAACAATGAAACCCCTCAGGGAAATCATTTAATATTTCCAGCCTTCTCACAGGGGTTCTTGGCACTCGGGTCTGCGGAGGGGAAAAACTGATTTATGCCGTCAGTCGTTAGACAATGTGGAGGTGAGGTCAGGCGCGGGCATTCCTCATCTCTTCCCCGGCGCTCAGAGATCCCTTGGGCAAGGTGGAATCAAAGCATTTCAAATGGTAGAGGTCATGAGAGTGACACCGTTAGAGGTAAAAGAGCACAGCCTCCTGCCTCCTACAGAATGGCTGACACCTATATATCTTCATATTGCCATTGTTTCCGCTTGAAAAATCGCACGTCGTTTGTTTTACTTTTTCCTAACCCTCCTCTCTCCTTAAATCCTCTCGATTTTCCGCAGTCATCTATAGGAATCATTTGTGTCAAGGCTGACGATTATGTGGTGCAGGATTTTTATAGGAATAAAAGGCCTGAGCTGTAAGAGGGGCTTTAGCCAACAGGTGTCTGGTCGTTCCTTGGCCTCGCCGAGACCCTGGAAATTAAAATCGCGTCTGCCCGATGGGAGTTCCCCTGCCTCGATTTGTGGCTGCGGCGAGGGGCTGGGGTCGAGCAGCTCTGGGGGGCGGTGTCACGGTGCTGGATGGCAGAGCGTGGTGGGGAGGTACAGCGGGATGCCGGGATGTGATGCAGGTTGACCCCTCAAAGCCAGTGTCCCCCTTGGAGCAGAAGCAGAGGTCCCAGCAGCCTGAGATGCTGCTGTGGGCACTGAGAGTGTGCGTTTGCTGCTTGGGTCCCTTCTCCCTGGCGTTCCTGTCTCTAGCTGTTTCTCTGGCTCCCTTCATCCTCATCATTTGTTCCTGGCAGAGAAGTTCATGGATGAAAGTTGTGGAGGGCCCCTGGTCTTGGAGGAGACAGGAGGGCCCAGGCGTGCTGTACTTGGGGTCTTCTGGGGTGCCACAACTTTGTTGAGAGCGGCTGAGCTCTTCCGTGTGCCCATTTGGGGAGAAAGGCCAAGAGGAGTTGCTGGGGTTGACCCCAAACCACTGTGCTCACGTCTGGACTGATGTCCTACCACAGCACAGGATGGACATGACGATGGTCCAAAACTCCAGAGAAAATTCCAGATGGTGAAATATTTCCAGTGGGAAACTCTTTGGTAGGTAATTTTGGTAGGAAATTTGGTTGGGCATTAGGAGAAATGGATGTTGCTCATCCCTTGGGTCTCTGTGTTCGGTCCTGTAAGCCCCACCAGTGGGTGTTTAATGAAGCCGGAGAACGGCTCAGCAACCTTCCTTCTGGCAGGAGGAGTAAACCTTGCTGAGCTGCACCGTCCATAACCACCGGTGCCTTTGCTCAGGGAGGAGAAGGGTTCCAGTTTGAGCACGCAGCGGCAGAGCTGCATCTCCTGCCAGCAGCAAGGTCCTCCCAACGCCGCCCCCCAGCCCCGTTCTTCCACTGCTTTGCTTTTAGCTCACCCCAAAGGAGAGGAGAAGTGTATCTAAAGCCCCCATGAACATGGAACAAGGGGACACGTGTGGCACCGGTCATCGTAGGGACCAGCTCTTTGCTCATGCAGCTGCCGAGGGGTCCTGGCTTGAGAGTCAAGATCCTGGGCGCTGTCCCACTGCAGGAACTGGGACATGGTGGAGCAGGTCTCATTTGTGCACTGCGTGAAAAGCGTGTTTTTGTTAAAGGCCTCGTTGGCAGCAACAACAAACCCATCAGCGCAGTTAATGGGTCAGATCTGCAGCTCCTCTTGAAGCCAGCAAAGATCTCAGGATTGAGGCAGTAAATAACTGGATGGTGGTGCCTGTTATCACATCCCCATGGCTCCCATCCCCAAAACCCTGCTGGGACCTCTTCTGAAACCCGCCACGGGGCAAAGGGGGACGGGGAGAGACGGTCCCACTCAGGGACCATCCAGCCTCACCGTCCCACCCCACGCCAGGGGCAGATTTCGGTAAGGCTTCGGACATCAGGCTTAGGTTTCCAAGGTGGTGGTGTAACATCAGCGAGAAGCAAAGATTTGGCCAAGCGCACCCCGAGGTAAGCTGGTGCCCGGTGTAGCCGCGCAGTGTGCCCATATGTTATTCCTTATCCATCAGCCTCGTTGAGTAACGACGTACAGGGCCGGGGCGAGGGTTGGCTTTTGTTAAAGCATATATTTCAGCGGCGTTTAAGTAAACTCATCGAGCTGCGCGTCTCGTGAACTTTCCTGTTCCATCTGTCTGCGCCGAGCCACCCGTGGAAGGAAATGGATGAGGCCTTCAAACCTTCGCCAGTCCCCGGAAAATGAGCCAGTCCAGTTAACAATAAATGGTGGCCGGTTGGAGCACACATGAGCGGTCTAGTGAAGAAGAAAAGAAAGTTGAGCTTAATGAAGTCCCCGCGCCGGTGTCCCTGCGCGTGGACAGGAAAGGACGGGTGGTTTATAACTGTTTATTGGAGTTAATGGTAATAAATTCCTCACTTGTGATGCATTAGCTTTAATGTTTTCATTACGTGATGATTTAGGTTTTCCCTTTTCACGTTGTAAATCATGTTGTCCCGGTAGCACAGCAGGTCGGGTGTCTGACATAATGTTTTGTTTGGGGGAGAGAAATAACAGGGGAATGAGTTACACGGATTAGATATTTATATATTTCATACATCACGCCTTTTTTTTTTTTTAGAGGACTTTAAAAAATTGGGTCCTGGGGAAGCCTGTGGACAGGCGGACAGACGGACCCGTCTGAGCAGACATTCGGGAGATGCAGCTGCGAAGGGCCGGTTTCCATAACAACTCCCCAAATCCACTTGGTGCTGAAGGGGTTTTTTTCCCCTCCCTCTTTGCTGAGTGTGAGCCCTTGTCTAATGAGCTGTGCAAATAGATATTGAGATTTAGTGTTTTTTATTTTGCAATTATAGACTTAGTGATTTGGAAGGAAACTTTTGGGCCAAAGGCTCTGCCTCCGCTTCAAAATTTCTTTTTTTCTTTTTTCCTTTGGTGAAGTTGGTTTGACTTCAAACTTGCTGTTAAATTTTCCAGACAGAATTTAAAATAGCGCCAATAAAAGTTGGAGGGTTTTTTCCACCCTCTCGGGCTAAACCCCAGCCCAACCTCCAGTCAACTGTTTGCCACCCACTGTCTCTTCTCTGCTTTGCTTATCAATCATAAAAGCCACAGTCATGGACTCCTCCGAAGACACGAGTCCAACACTAACTCAGCACCGGACAAAGGTCCATCTGTCCGTCCCCTGTTTGCTTGCGTTGGGTCATTAATTGGGGTCCAACGAGGACACGAGGGGCAGCGCCGTTACTGAGGCACTGCTCAACCCTAGGTGAGAATTGTGGTTTTCTTGAGCGGCTTCCATGGATTTTGTGTTCGCTCTTGACTGTCAGCACTTGTCAAAAGCCTCTGCCGTTGCCTGGGACTGGTTAGTCTTGGCTCCTGCCTTTAATATTGGTCTGTACTGGCGGCTGCAGGAAAGCGTTTAGCAACTCCCCCGAGTGAAGCTCTGGTTTAGCTGCAGTTTTTGGATGGGTTCGTTGGGTTGGGATGTCTCGTAGCATCTGAGGGCTCCGGAGCCTGAGGACGACTGATCCTGAAGCTGAACACAGGGATATTTCACTTGATAATTTCCTCTTGATGATTTGTTGCCATTGATTTTTAACCGCCTCCTGCTTGCTGACCAGCTTTCAATCTCGGTAGTTATCCCGGGGCGGATGCCGACACCCTGAATTTTGCTTACTAGCCTCTTCTGAAAAGTAAGCTGAAGCCCAAATAAATCTTCTCTGCCACGCCTTGCCTTTTCTTCATCTACTTTCTTATTTTCCTCCTCAAAAAAATGCAATAAAATTAGTTTGGCACAAGATCTATTTCATGTGATCCATGTTGACAATTGTTTAGTTCCCCATTCTCTTTGAAATAGTTGCTCATTTCATTCCCGCCGTTATAAATGATCCCCAGCCGTTTCCAAGGTGCTGAAGGGTTCGGCATCGTTCCCAAAACGCAGAGGCAAACATGTCCGAGGGGCACCGAGGGCCTGGGAGAGCTGAGGAGCTGGGCTGTGACCTGGAGCAGGGGGACGGGGAGAGACCACGTTGATGGCTGGTGGCTTCCCTCCTCCCATGGCCCTTCTCCTCCTCTTTGGTCAGGACATCGGTCCATGCCCGTTGCTGGGTGCTTCACTGGGCAGCAATATCTGCCTGGCACTGAAAGGGTCCTGCCCAGCCTTGCCTGATGGATCCAGCAGCCGGAGCCTGGAGCCAAGAGGCCAAGCTCAGTCCTGTCCTCCCACGGGGGACTGGACCACGGGGTGGATCTGGCCGGTAACTTTGGTTCGGGAAGGGGGTTTGCTGGGGAATTCGTACCCATGTTGATGGTGAGCTGAGAAAGCAGAGATGCTTTCAAGATCCTCTCGATCTTGGGAAGAGCTGCTGGTTTCAGCACAGGGAGCATTACAAACACCGTTAGTCCCCGCAGCCACGTCCTGGACCCGTTTCCCTGTGGCAGACCTTGGCACGGGTGAGATTTCCAAAAGCTTTCAGCGTTTCCCCAGCCCGTCACGCTTTGAAGGCAGCGGGAGGGGTTGTTTGTCTCTTTCTGATTGTTTTTTTTCTCATTAGCTTCCATGGAAAAAGAGCGCAGCCACCACGGAGGGCTTGGGGAAATCACAGCCGATCGTGCTCTGGGTTGAAATGGATTTGGGTGTTCCCTGCGAAGTCCCCAGGAGCAGAATCTGCTCTTGGCACATTGGAGCCTGGTGAATAAGCAGGAGGAGGGGGAATTAGCTGTAACCATCGTGCCTTCCAGCTCCATCCCTTTGAAGAGGTGGTTGATGTGACAGCGTGGGCACCGACGCGGCCCCCGGGCGTGTTTGGCTGCAGCTACTGTGACATTTAGTGCAGCTGGTGAGCATGACTCAGAGAGTGGAGGGACGAGAGCTGAGATCCAGAGGTCCTTGAGGACATGGCGAGGACGGGGTGGAACGGTCACGGCGTTCGGCAGCCAAACTCTTCGAAACTTTGCCCAAAAGATGCTGTTTCGTCAGCAAAGCCAGAGGCTCGGTTGGGGATGGAGGTTCAGCCTGATGCAGGGGTGAAGCCCTTGAGGCTGAGAGCATCCTTCAGCGAATCCCAGTACGGGTCGAGGTGCGATAAAGTCGGGAAAGGAAAGAGCTGGTGTCTGCTCCTGCATCGCTGGGTGTGGACCTCTGCCTCCGGTTTTCTTTCACTCCTGAAATGCTCCAGCTTTGTATCCTCTGCAGCAAAGTGGTCTCCATGATCACTGCACAGAGCTATTCCCAGTGCCACCAGTGTGCAGCCCTTCTGCGGGAGGCTCCAGGTGTGGATCATGGATTGGGAAATTCAGCTGCGGGAAGATGCTTGGGGGTGAGCAGCTCCCTTGGGAGCCAAAATTGAGAGGCTGCAGAGGGTGGAGGAGAGGCCACGAGGGGCTGGAGGTGCTGGTGGCACTGGGAGGTGTCTGGGGAAGGTGGGAGCTCATGGGGCTCAGCCACGGAGCACATGGCACGTGGTGGGGGCACAGCACTGCCAGTACCAGCCGTCTGCTGGGCAAAGGGTGGGCTAGGAGAGATGCCAGGGTGGAAGGGACCACTGAGACCATCCAAACACAGCCACAGCCCTGCTGGGAGCATCCAGAGAGGGGCCCTGTGTCTGGAGAGCACAGACGCGTCCCTCTCAGATGAATGGAAGGCCTTTTCCTGCTCTGTTTTTGTAAAGGGTGAATGGCCGTTAGTGGTTGGAACAGATGACCGGGCAACGGGCTGGCTTTTCCATCGCCTGGAGCCCTCCAGGATGGGGTGGCTGCGGTTCGCTTGCCAGCTGTGTAGTCCCTCTGCCCTTAGAAACCAGCGAGCTTCCCGGGGCTGGGCTCCCACCAGCCTCTCTGGATCTTCTAGGTGTCCATTAGGATGTTTTAAAGGTCTACCCCCCCCCGCAGGGTCTGTCTTTTCAGGTTAATTTTGCTCTTTGCTGCTAGCAAAAGCCATCTGGATTGTTGTTAGGGGCAGGCTGGGGACGTGGGGAGGGACAGGGACACAGCAGCACCCACCTCGCGCAGATGTAATCTGCGTTAGCGGGGCTGCATTAGAGAGGCCGCCTGCAACGCGCAGGTTAACGCTGCCATCTTCATGTCATACCCTGTAAAACTTAACATTTCCAGAGGCCCGGGCAATCAAATCAGCCCTCACAACCCCTCCTTAATTGTATTAGTTTGTCTGAGCAGCCACCGAGTATTTAAGGAGAAGGGAGTCTCCTTTCATGCTGATGTTCCTGCTGGGAAACTGAGGCACGGAGTCTCTTGCAGAGCAGGAGAGATTTGGGCGCCTGACGGCATTTCATAGGTGATGGCATGGAAGTGCCTGGCTCCGGGGAGCTGCCAGCCCGGCAGATCCTGAGATCCAGGGCCACAAATAACCTGAAAGGTGGGCTCTGCTTACACGGAGGGTTGGTGTCAAACAGGGCAGAGCAGCAGCGAGCAGGCAGGAGCTCTCCCAGGCTTCTGCACTGAGAAGTGCTGGGTGAAGGGAGACGACGCGGGGCTGGAGGAGGTTGTTGCTGCCTCCCATCGCATCCGTGCTGCTTCGCTTCGGTTCCTCTTTGTGGTGTCCAGAATGTCCTTGCGCTGCCCTAAACCCAGAAAGCCCATCCCGAGGGGGACCAGGCTGGCCGGACACGTTCCTGCCCTGGCGCAAGCGACAGCAGCATCCTGCACGCCGGTGATTTCCGCAGCCGCTTCTCTTGGGGGGGGACGGGGGCAGAGGGAAGCCCCATGCTGATAATGCACTGAAAGTAAATGAAATTAAATAAGCGAAGCAGCACTCGCAGCTCCTGCCTTCCCCCCCCGGGTAATTCAATTCGAGCGCTCGCGCTGATGGGATCTCGCCGGGGCTGCCTCCGTCACCCCGCTGGGGCCTGGATTCTTAACGTCTAAATAAAAGTTTCACTCAAGCATTTTTTATGCTCCTGCCAGCGGGATCAGCGAGCTGGCGTTGGGCACATTAATGTAATATTCATACTCGCGGGGTCTCCCCGTGCATCCGGCAGCACCGTCCCATTTTCATAATTATAAATGTCCCATAAAATGACATTTAGATTTGCATTAGCAAAAGGGGTCGGCACTTCGGTTTGAGAAGTCAACGTGTCTTTTTACCAGTCAGATGCTCGCCGTCGCTAGAGAAAAGCCTGAGGGTGTTTGTGCCAGGCAGGGGCCTTCATCTGCGCGAGGAGGAGGAGGGATGCCAGGTGGGTGCCCTGGCAGGCGGCAGCCCAGGGGATGTTTTGGCCCAACTAGAGTCCGAGGCAGGGCAGGGTCCCTCCTCTGCGGGTGCTCAGGGCCACCTGCGCCCAAGGAGAGGGTCCAGGAGCCCCTCAGGACGTTGTTCTGCTCATTCCCCCATTGGGAAGAATCTGATACAGGCCAGTCTGAACCCTGCAAGAGAATTTAGGTCCTTCTCAGCATCCTCGTCTGTTTTCATTGTAAGAAAAACAATAAACCTGAGGTTCAGTTATTTGTAGGACGGTCTGGATTTCCCCCCAGCTCCCTGAGCAGCTGACCTGCCTTCCCAGCCGCCTTCTGCAGAGAAAGGAGCTGAAAACGCTCGGAGGGGTTGTGGGAACGGGAAATGCCAAGGCTCTGCTTTGCTTTGTTCTAGGGCTGGAGGAGATCCCACCCAGGGCCGGTGATGACACGGGCAACATTTTGAAGCAAGGATATCTGGAGAAGAGAAATCGAGGTAAGAACATCACAAGAGAAGGTTTGGGGACATCACCTCGGAATTACCAAGAATTCAGCTTTCCGGATGAAGAACAAACAGGAAAACGCATCTTTTTCTGCAATTTTCTCCTCAGGCGCCTGCCGAATCTTTCAGGCTGTTCTCAGGCAGCACACCCAGGGAGGGCACAGCCTTGATTTATCCTCCTTTGCAGATCATCACACTGCCCAAAGATTAAACCTCAGAAATCGAATTAAGCAGCAGCCCAGTCCTCCAAGGCAAGATGTGCCCTTCTAATGAGCGGTCCCTAATGAGGATAAAATCCTGGTGAAGACAAGGGAGTTGGTGGCATCACCCCCATTAGCAGGTTGAGATAAGGACTGTGAGTCAGCCCCGGGTTTATCTTGATTTTACTGACTCTTGTGAAAGCTACAAATTATTTCCTCATCACTCAGATCTTATCTTGATTTATTTACTGTATGACAGGTGGTATGAGGCAAGGACGGCCCTTTTTTCCTCGTGGCCATCAGCTGAGCTGTATAACTCGCCCTGTTGTAACTTGCGCCAGTTACAGAGCACAAAACATTTGCTTAAACCTCAGGTGGGGCAGTTTAACCCAAAGTTGTGAGCACGACTAAGGGTCACAGCAGCCCAGCCCAGGCGGCCTGGAGGACTGGGGAGGGCTTGCCGGGCTCCAGTCTGGCAGGACCGGCTGTCTCTCTCCTTTACTTGGTTGAGGTTTTGTATCTAAATACGCTTGCCTGAATTTTGTGCTGGAAATCCGCAGGGTTTCGTTGAGGAAAAAGGTCCTTTTCCTCCTAAATATTCACCTGATGCACACAGAGGAAGAACAGAAATGAGTATTTGTTACTCTTTTGCTGTCTTTTTCTTTCCAGAGCACGGCTTTTTTGGGTCGGAGTGGCAGAAGCGGTGGTGTGTCCTCAACAGAAGGACCTTCTACTACTACGCCAATGAGAGAAGTAAGTGGTGAGACACCAGCCTCTGGGCCCCAGACTGGACGTGGTGGCTGAGGGCACGGGCAGGGCTGGAAAAGGGACGGGGAGAGCCCTCGCTGAAGGACAGGCTAATATCTGACCGGAGAAAAGCGCTTTCCATGGGAAGGTTGTAATCCTCTATCAAGGCGTAACACGCGGGTTCTGGGAAGAAAAACCACAGCTTGGTTTTTTTTCCCCCCAAACACTTTTCTTGATATGGAACAAGAGGAGAGAGACACGGGAACAGGGCTCTGCGTAAATAAAACGCTGTACCAAGTTTTCCATTAGCCATCAGCTGGGCTTCAAGCCCCTGAGTGACTGTATATAATCCACGTGTCAGTGTATATAAATATTTTGCAGTCATGCTCCATCAGGTCCATATAAACAGACAGCTAATATCTCCAGCAGAGTTTGGCGTGATTAGATAGATGGCCTTCCCCTCTTCCACCCATCCAGAAACGCGGCGTGAAAACAAAACGCACACATACGGCCTCGGTTTACAACGACCAGGTCTGCAGCTGGGACAGGATTGGACTCCTGTGGGTCGCGGGGATGAAGCTGGGTCTTTGTCCCTCTTCCACCTCCTTTGTCTGAGGAATTCAGGTGCTTTTCTGAAGCATCCCAACTCCTCTTGCCCTGGCGGGGTCTGTGCAGGGGTATGAGCTGCTCGCAGAGGTAGGTGTTGAAGCCAAGAGTGGGTATTTGGTTGGTGTCGTGGGGGGCGAGCAGTTGTCAGCTTCCAGCCGGCCTCCAGAAGACAACAGAGTAAAGCAAACCTGTTATCCGTGGGCTGAAATCCTTACACGGGCCTTGACCTCATCCCCGGAAGCTTTTTAAGCATCTGCAAATCAAAAAAAAAAAGGTTCAGAGCAACTGCCCGACTCGTGCTCCCACGCTTCCTCCCGAAGACTCATAAAGAAATGATGAGCTGGGTTAAAGAGAGCCGCCTCAGCTGGCTGCAGTGACGCTCCCTCTCCCCACGCGGGCTGACACACACACGGCCAGATCCGTAGGGCAGTTCTCAAAGGCCCCACTAAGGCTTCCTTCCTGCGCTCCAGCCCGTTAATGCCTCCCCAGCAGAACCATCACTGGTGGCGTGTCCCCCTGAGCGCAGAGTGGTCCCTGCTTCATTACAGCCAGCTCATCTCGCCCAGCCTTCTGACCCGGGCAGCCTTTCGCTGGCTGTTGGCAATCTCTCGAGGTTTAAAAGAGCATCCTCATCACCGGGTCTTTATGAAGATTCTGTAATACTCCCTTTGCATCTCCAGGGAGGGCGCGTGCGTAGACTGGAGGAATTTTTCTGGCCGTTTCCCATGGATGCGGGGCGTGCGTTGGAGGGCTGCAGACCCCTGCACCACCCAGCAGCACCGTGAGCTTGGTGAAAAAGGGCAAACTCCAGACCGAGCGTGTTTCTCTTCTTCCAGGCAAGCAACCGAAAGGCAACTTCTCCATCGAGCACTATAGTGCCCAGCTGGCTTGTCATCTGCGCAAAGACTCTCGGAAAAGTTGCTGTTTTGAGTTAATCTGCCCTGGCAGACGCACCTACGAGGTAGGAACTGGGGGAAGAAGTGGACCTTCTGCCCTGGTTTGAGGCACTACTGCTCACAGTCCCAGGTCTGGGTTGCAGGCAGGGTTAGGGAGGCTGTGAACCTCCAGCCCCCCGGTAAAACAAACAAAAAGCTCTGCAGAAGGCGCTGATGCTTCTCCTTCTTGGCAGGTCACCTCAGCATGGACCTTCCCTTGGCACCAGGGTGATCCTGGGCTCCCTTTGTACTTGGGGGCCACAAGGGTTGAGTGAGAACGTGCGGTAGAAGCAGTAGGGGATTGGTTTGGAAAGCCCATTTTCAAATAAGCAGTTGAGACCCGGGTTAAATTTAAAGCTGCAGTTCAAGTGTGCAGGGGAAAGCCTAAAAACGAGTGTAACGAAAACCCAGTCCACCAAGTGGGCAGAACCTTCCCAGGCTTCTGGGAAGTTGTGGGTGTAGAGTCTTGGTTCAGTCAGTGTCGTACGTTCAGTGGGGATTGTGGTTTTCATCTGAATTATTTTAATGAATTAGGCTTGACAGCCTTCCTCTGGGATAGTCTGGCTTTGTTCCGCTTCTGTTTCCCTGCTTGGAACAGGGAGATAAAAAGTGAAATGGCTTCCCCAAAGCCACGAGGTAGAGGTCCAGGGTCTCCATCCCCTGTTCCAGCTGCAAAGCTTTTTCCTCTTCCTGCAAGAACCAGCACAGTAACTGTGGCCTCTCTCCAGTTCACAGCCCCAAGCCCAGCAGAGGCTAAAGACTGGGTGGATCAGATCCAGTTCCTCCTGAAGGGTGAGTTTGGTCCTTGGCCCAAGCCGAAATGCTCTGTTTGTCTGGGCAGATCCTGGCAGCATCTTCCCACCCGGCTTGGGCTGCTCCCTCCAGCAATGGGTGGGCTTGTGCTCGTGGCCAGGACCTCGCTGGGGTCCCAGCATCCCCTCTTAGCAAGAGAGAGGTTCTGGGGCTTCGCTCTTTGGAGCAGGTGGTTAAAAAGAGGTGGCTGGTTGGAGCCCACAGGTTTCAACTCGAGACCTTTGGCTGCTTTTAGAGGTTGTGTGATGTCTCAAAGGCTGCAAGTGTCACCAAGCAGGAGAAGAAGAGGGTGGGAATTTCTCCTCACTGCCAGGGTCACAGAGCTGCTGTTCTGTGCTTGGCTGATGAAGGATGGGGTTTGTCTCCAGTCTGAGACCAGCACTGCTGAGACAAGGCTCCAGCCCTGCACGTGGAAACCCTCTGGAGGCCGTGGGCAGCTGCCCAGGGATGGGGTCAGGCTCAGTTCCATGAGGCACTTGTTAGGTTTGGCTTTGTTCTCTGGCATTCACCGTCCTTCCTCGGGCTTTTCCTTTGTTTTAGCCTATTCCCAGCTTCCATCCCATTTTCTTTACACCAGCTGCTCATGGGCCAAGCGAAGGGACAGTTCACTCCCTGCAAGGCCCGTAGTAAGCACAAAGCACAGCAGCACGATCGTTTTCACTTGAGTCCAGCCCACGGGAAGTGCCAGCATCCAGCTGGTGCTTTGGTTTGCTCTTTCTCACCGTGCTTTTGCTCCCTCCTGCCAGACCTGAGCTCCCTCACTATCCCATGTGATGATGAGGATGAAGATGAAACCTACAATGACGTGGACAGTTCTGACTCTGTGAACACGACATCCCACAATACCACCCTGAATCAGGAGGAGTCCAACGTGGAGATGGAAGAGGACATCTACGAGGTTTTGCCAGGTAAGCAACCCAAACCCAAGCCGTGCCCCAGCTGTAGCCTCGCCAACGTGGCAGGAGACCTTGGCCACATCACATGTAAATGGGAATGAACGTCTGGGGCTCTGCAGACCCATAATTCAAAGGTTTGACCCCATTTCTTTGGTCAGACTGGTTGATGGACCACAAGAGCAAACCCCTTCTGTTCTGGTGAGGCAGAGGATTTGTAAACTGAGGTGAGGCGGCTTTTAGAGGTTGTGCAGTGTTCAGCTCGGGTGATGTTATGTTTGGGAAGAGCAGAATCTGGGCTGTGTTACCTGGAAAATCAGACTTTACGTGATGAAAATGCTCCTTCTGGGCATGCAGTCAGGGCTGTAACACAATTACTGCCCTTCCAAGAGATGATAAAATAACTGCATTAAAGACCAGCGCTGCTTCGCTAACGGCGCACGAGCTCTGGAGGTAGCAGGGCAGCGGCCACCGACTGAAGGAGCCAGGAGCAATCTTCCTGGCCCAGAACCAAGCAGCCTGCGAGGGTGACACAGCCTGCACCATTTCTTACCATCACAGCAGAAATCGTGGTGTGACCAGCCCCAGGGCTTGGTCAAGGGGTCACCTAAGCCCTGCTCAAACCCGTGTGCTGTCGTGCCTCTGCGCTGAGGTTGGGATCCCCCAGCTCTGCTCCTCATCCCCAGGAGCAGGGTCTGCGCTGAGATGCAAAATAGGTCCTTGTTTCTTCTTATTTATTTCCGAACTTTACATTTGTAGTGATTAAGAAAAAAGAAAATATTAAATGCACCAGGAAGTTTTATGGTGCCGGAGATCTTTGTCTTGTTATTGCTGCCAAAGGAAATCTCTGCTCCGAGGTTTGCAAGAGGCAGCCAGACAGATGCCGGCAGCGGAGCTGGAGCTCCAGGGCTGCCTGCGTGACCCTGAGCAAAACCTCAGCCTCTCTCCATCGCTCCTCTTCCCTTCCTGACCTTCCCTCCCTCTGTTTACACCCCCAGCTCTCTGGGGAGCAGCTTCCTCTTCCTCGGGGTGTACCTACAGTGATCCGGAGCTCAGCAGGAGCCTCCGCGCCATGGTCCCGGGGCTGGTGTGTGCGAGGTGCTGATGGTCTGTCAGGGCGAGGGCTGTCAGCATCCCTGGCTGCTTTGTCAGCAGTGCCCAGATACCAGACGGGTTAATGGGGACCCTGCCAGGAGCTTGCGCAGTGTTTCTTTCAGAACAGACCCCACTGTTGCCCCCTCGCCGGGGTGGAGAGTGTCTCAGAAGAGCTGGAGCTGACCCTGCCAGCCAGCTTCGCCCTCGATCCCCACGGATGCTGATCTTCTCCCACGCACAGATGGTGTCCTGATGCTGGGGCTGCAGAGCATCGTGGTGGAGGGGTGAACATCCTGGCCAAACCCTTCCTTTAACGATGAGCTTTTCCTGGGCCCTCTGTCCTGTCCATCTCAGCTCCCTCAGAGCTTGCTGAGAGGTTCCTGAGGCAGCCCCAGGGGTTGTGTCTGGGGCTGCTCCTCCTGCAAGCAGCAGGGTTGAAGCCCCTTCGTTTCGCAGGGCTTTTGCAGCATCCTTCGGACCCAGTGCGTGGGCATCCCCGGGGCTTTGCTGCTGTGGGGTGGCCGCTGTCCCTGGGGTCCAGCCAAGCCTCCTCGCCCAGCATCACGATGGTGCTGAGCTGGGGTGCAGGCAGAAGCTGTGGGAGCATCGAGCATCTTGGAACCCCACCGACACGCAGGGACGTGGCTCGGACACCGTGCAGGGCACTGCCAGTGGGAAGCAAAGCCACAGCCCTCCCATCTGGGCAAGCTTCTCACGCACACCCCCCAGACCCCAGTTCCCCACCAGTTGAACGTAGATGGTGGTGGCATGTTGCTGTAGAGACAGATGCCCGGTGTGCGAGTGGTGAGACACCAGTTGCAGGGCTCTGGGGCAGGTAGGAGAGGTCTGCCCTGCCCCAAGCTCTTCCCCCGCTAGCCCTTCAAGCCCCTGGGATCCCCGAGCAAGCTCAGGGAAAGTCCCCGTCCAAACTGGGGTCTCCTCTGGACCCGGCTGCCTCCCTCATGTCCCGAGTGAAAATAGAGAGAAAGAGGGAGAGGGGAAAAGAAAGGAGGGGGGAGATGAAGAGATAATTTCCTCAGCAAGTCATCGTCGTTAATGAAGTTTTACAAAAACAGATACAACCAAGGAAAAATAAAATTTCACAGGTGATAAATTTTTCCAATTTCCCTGGCAGAATTCGATAGGATTGTTAAATTAAGAGTGAAGGTGTCTGTTAGGAAGCAACGAGCAGTGATGGGTAATTTTATAGAGTGGAAAATTGAATCAAATTGCTACATTAAAACACAGCTCCTCTGAGGATCTGCCCGCGCCCAGGCTGCGCCGGTGCGGTGGTGGGGTGCTCGGCCCGCTGGCACCCCCGTGGGGCTCCAAACCCGGGGCGTGGGTGCCCGGGGATGCCCACGAGGGTGTAAAGGCGTTTTCCCGAGGGTGGTGTGGCTGAGGCAGTGATGCTCGGCACAGGCGGGCACAGCGCAGCCCCTGGGAGGTGCATTTTTCAGCATTTCCCTCTGATTCATCACTATAAAATCCAGATGTTGGCTGAGATGGAACAGGCAGGCCCTGGGAAGGCAGAGCATTGCTTCCAGCCCGGACTCAGAAAAGCATCTGCTTGCAACAGGCTGCAGGGCTGCGGCGTGGGGGGAGCTCCTGCATCCCCACAGCCTGTTCGTGGGTTGCACAGCTCATGGTCTGCAAGGGCTGGGCCTGGGGCCAGCAAGGATGGGGCAGGCAGGGTGAGTGCCTTCCCCACAGCCATGCCAGGGCGTTTGCACGATGCTGCAGGTGCAGAGAGGCTGTGGCTGGCCCCACTGCAGTGGTGCAGGAGGGTGAGTGGAGCCCAGGAGCCAGCTGCCTCCCCACCACCTTTTTCTGAGAAAAATCCCACACGAGTTTCCTCCCTTCCTTCCGCAAAGGCTCCGTCCATCACCGCCCATCAGCCTCCAAGAGCTCGCTGTGGGGTGGCCAGTGCCAGGCAGGGCAGGGACGGGGCATCGCCTGGGGTTTTCCTCCAAGCACCGTTTGCAAAAGGCACAGAGCGAGTGGTTGGCAGGGCAGAGGCTTTGAAACCAAAGGGAAACTGAGGCACAGAGGGCAGAAGCACAGGAGGGCACCTTGTCCAAGCTGTGGAGCTGCCCAGCGATGCAAACAGGGAGGGGGTCCCTGGCTGAGCCCATTCCATCAAATATGGAATAAACCAGCCAAAGGTGGGAGAGGGAGAGGGGGCTGCTCTGGAAAGGCTCCCCAGCCCCTGCTGGGCAGCCTGGAGAGCGAGGACGTGGGGGAACGGCAGCTCTCTGTGGGGCGAGGGACTAGGGCCCCCAGAGCCACCGGAGCTCTTTAAGGGCTGTAGGTGTGACCCCCCAATAGCTGTGCCAGCGAGGGGGACCAGCTCTGCAGTCTGGGGGGCTCCCAGGAAAGCGGGGAGGGAGCAGGACAGACACATCTCCCCAGGCTCATCAGGGCACCCGTGGGTGCCCAGCACCACATCCAGGCAGGGAGCTTCAGTGCCAGCCTGCTCCGTGGGCAGGATTCCCGCAGCTTTGCCCGTCTTGGAGCGCAGCGGCAGCAGCGTTTCCTCCGTGGCACGTGTTTTCCTGCACCGACGCTTCCCGAGGAGCGCATGTGTGTGCCGGGAGGCACGAGAAGGGCTCTGGGAAGAGGTTTCCTGAGGACAGCCTGGCTCCGGGATGGAAGCAGCGGGTGGGAGCCAGAGCAGTGTGCACGGCATGGGCAGGAGGAGCCCATGGGGAGGCCCTGGGTGCGGGTGTCCCCCCCCAGCGGTGGGGGAACGGTGCTGCCCCGCTTTGGAGAATGGCTCTGGGAGCTGGCGTGACCGGCCTCCGTCTCATGCCGGGATGGGACTAGGGGATCTGGTGCTGCTGCTTAAAGGATAAAGGAACGCAGATGCTGCGAGGGGTCGGGGCGTGGGAACGGTGCGGGGAGCGCGGTTACAGATACATTTACGTTCTCTTTTACAAATGCAAAGAGTGGCCAAAAGCCACTTTCAATAATTTATTTCAAAATCAATGCTAACGAGATTCTGTCTCATCAGTGGCCGAGTTTTACAATAAAGTCTGATTTATTTAGAAAAGATTTTCGGTGCCGCTTCCCGTCCAGCGTCGGAGCAGCCGCAGTGACCCTCCAGCTCGGGAGGCAATTTGTAACGGGCAGCGGAGCTCTGACCCGGTTTGCATTGATCAGCGCGGGGTGGGGGAGACGGCTGGGGCCGCGGCCTCGGGAAGGGCCAGGCAGCGCCGCGCTGCCTTGTGATCGGCGGAAGAGCCAGGCTTGGTCACCTCAAGGTGACAGCAAAGCCATGTCCCCTGAGATGCCCCAGGGACCCCTCTTCTGCCCCTTGCCGGGGCTGCCCCGCGCTCTCCAGCAGCAGTGCGAGGGCTGAAAGGAGCAATTTGCCTTCTGAAAGGTTTCAGGGTTGGGTTTCGTTTCTCTTATTTTAGTAGGTTGCTTCTAGGCTTTCTGGTCGCAGAAGGAAGCCTGGGCTGGGGAGGCAGCTAACATGGGTGCGCCCCCGCCTCGCCCCAGCACCCAGAGCAGCTCAGGCTGGGTGGGTTGTACCTGGCTTGGCATTAAATAACCATAATTAAACTTATTTGTGTGTAGATCTGTGCATAGAGCATCATTTTGTATTATTTTCCTGCATCCTCCTTCCCCATCCTCCACTGCCTGGGGTCCTCCTTCTCCTCCTTCTTTTCTGCTTCTGCCCCTTGTCCTTCCTCGCGTTCCTCTCCTGGCATTTCTCCTCAGCCTCTCCTTTTCTCCGGGCTGCAAGTCCTGCACAGGAAGCGTCTCTTCCTGTAGGGCACCCGGCGAAGTGCTGCCTGAATTTATGAGGCTATAATAAGTGATTTGTTTTTACCAGTGTTAACAACAATTCATATTTTTATGCAACACGTTTTAAAATATTATCTGTGACTTCCTCCCTTCCACTCTTCACAATTAAGCTGGGAATTTATTATTCTGACAGTTGGATGCTCTCGCAGCCCTTTGCCTGTGTGGGGGGTTGGTGTAGCGGCTCCCAGCCCTTCCCCTGACTTCTCTGCTCTGTTTGCCCCCCCCAGATGAGGAGCTGGAGCCCCCCTGCCCAGAGGACAGCGAGGACACCGGGAGCAGCCAGGGAAGCGGTAAGAGCCCACCCTGCTTTGGCCAACCCAGAGGACCTTCAGGTCATGGTTGGGGGGTCTGAGTCTGGCTGCCCTTGAGCATCCTGGGCTGTGGGTGGTGGTGGAGGGTGGGAGAGGCCCCAGGAGCAGACCGATGGGTGACAGAGGAGACTGCACAGCTGGTGATGTTCAGATAACTCAGGTTTGGGGAGGTCTCCCCATCTTCTCCATGCTACAGGCATGGGGGGTGGCCTTAGTGAGCACGCCCCCATCATCCATCCCCCTTCCTGCCTGATGAGATCTGAGTGCTGAAGGATCTCCCTTGGAGGCACTCCCGTCCCTGTCCCTCATCCCATCCTGGACCCCTGGAGAAGGATCCAGCCCTCCCAGTGCATCCCAAGAGGCCAGGAAGAGGAGCCTGGGCAGAAACAGCCTGGAGAGAGGGCAGGAAGCAAGTCATAGCCCAGAGGAAGCCGCCGCAGGGAGGGATCTCAGTGCGGGAAGCTGGAAGGATGCACACCACCACCCCAGGAACCAGTGACGCCTGCCCGGAACCAGCAGCCCGAGAGCCTGCCATGGTCACCAGGGCCCCACCCCTGCTTTTTCCTTAAGGACCTGCACCATGGGACGGGAGCGGAAGATCTGTTTCCTCCCCGGTCCCACCTGCTTCACTTTCCATCGCCACTTCTGCCCCCGGTGCAGGAAAGCAGCGCTTGTGTCCGAGCAGCCGGGGCTGGACCAGCCGGGGGCTTCCTGCCTGCATGGGAAAACACGTGCTCCCAGTAAAGCCCAGTTCAGGAGAGCTTCCCACACCACCATCCCTCTGCGGAGCTTGGAGCGGGGGTGGTCTCACCCTGGCAATGCCCATCTTGCAGGGTACCTGCCCAGCCGGGGACCCGCAGCAGGCATCTGCCCTGTTGGGTGATGGAGACCAGAGGGGTTTGGTGTTGGGTGCTGTGGGTGGCTAAACCAGCTTCACACGAGCTTGTGCTCTTGAGTGCATGAGCGCCCCAAGCCTTGCTCAGCTGGTTTACCAGCCCAGAGGGGTGCTCAAGCCGGTTTACTGAAATCTCGGTAGCACAGATGGGGTTGAGTCCCAGCTGCTGGCAGGGACTGGAGCATGTCAGCGTTTCTCCACTCCCCGTGGTTTTGCGGAGCTTATTTCCCACCCCTGGCTCCATGACTTCTTTGGCCACTGGAGCATGTGGCAGCTGCAGGCGGTACCAGCAGCCAGAGCTGGGAAAAAACGACGTCCTGATCTTTATAAACTGCACTGTGGTCCTGGAGACTCCTCAGCACGGGGTGAGGAACGCAGAAGGTGATGGAACACGCACACACACGCGTTTTTCTTTGCCTTTCACCACTGCCCCAGCACTTCAACACCCGGAGGAGCCGGTGGCAGAGAAGTGGCTCCCTCCTGGGTGCTCCAGCTCAGGGCAGGGGTCAGCGGGAAGCAGAGGACGGCGTCAGGCTGGTGCCGGAGGTGATGATGAACTCCAAGGCCACCCCGAGGATTTTGTCTCTCGCCTGTCACAGCCCTGCCAGCCATTTAAACGCCCCACTCCCGCTCCTTAGTGTCTGCCGGGCGGTTGTGGCTGTTAATCGTTAGAACGGGGTTCGTTATGAGCATTGTCACGATTGCTTTAAGTCCTGGGTCCGTTTTTACGCTAAATCCCACATTAGACCCTCGCCTCTGGAAAGCTGGGCTGCAGTTCAAGAGGGAAAGGTCATCGCAGCGCCGGCAACCCCGGCCCTCGCGCCTTTGCCTCAGTAATTTGTGCTCCTGTCCGAGCGGACCAAGGGCGAGCAGGAGCTGACGGGAGCCCTTGAGCAGAGGGCTGGGCTGCGGGCAGGGCAGGAGGGGGCTCGCTTTTAATTATCTCACACGGCCAAAGCGCCAGACGAGCATTTGGCTAATGGGAAACTATTGTTTCTCATTTCCAAGAACCGCAAGGATGCCACGATGCTGGAGCAGCCCAGCAAATCCAGCTGAGAGCTGCAGGCTGCTCCTGCCAAGACACCCATTTGCTGTGCTCAAGGCTGCTTCATCCCCACCTTCTGCTCCAGCCGGGCTCCGGGGCTGCCGCTGCAGCGCGAGCTTACCTGTCTCCAACAAACAGAGCAAAATTCCTCTATTTAGGAGATAAAGAAGCCTCGGAGCCTGCCCCCCGCCCCCAGTCCCCTGTGCTCGGCGTGGCGGGAGGTTTCGCCCAGCACGAGCGCGGCGGTGAAGACCCCAGAGCTGCAGACGGTTGTCATGAGGTTTCAGCATCAACGCGCACCCGAAGCCGCACGCCCGAAGCGAAGGGGTTGGGGCGGATAGTGCCTCTCCCACAGCCCCTGCCTGGGGCTGCTCAGGCTGCAGAAGAAAATGATGCGGTTGTCACGTTTGGCTGGTTCTCCTGCTGACCCCAAGGCCCATGAAGAGGGGGGCGGACTGTCGTCCCACTTCCATCAGGGTAAATCAGCCGCGCTGAAATCACGGCTCTGCCCTGATCGCAGATTTAAGCGTCCAGATGGGGCGCCCGGGCTTTGCAAACGTTCACCTTCTTTTGTGGAAGTGAGCAGAAGGAAGGCGGGGTAGGGCAGGAGTCCTGGGATGGCTCCTCTGGGCCTGACCCACATCCCACCCAGCCCAGAGCCGGCAGGTCGGGAGCATCACCGACAGCCCCAGTCCCCTGCGGAAGCTGCGGAGTGAAGTTCCCGAGGCTTGGCCTTAAGTGCTGAAATAGGAGCCAGGGTCCCCCTTCTGCCAAGGGGTTGGAGAAGGTATTCTTGGCAGCCGGCACAAATGCCTGTGTCGCTTTTGAAGCTGCGGCTGGGAAGGAGGCGCAGAGCCCGCCCGCGCTTTCATTGTGCGGCATCTTCCTCATCCGAGGCCATTAATTGTGACCTTTGGCAGGCAGGGGTGGAGGGAGGGGTGAGACCTTCCATCCGAGCAGCTGACATAGCTGGAAAAAACCACACGGACCTTTGGGAGCACGAACCTTCCTGTGGGCTGCAAAATTTTCTCCCTTTGTATCATGTCCAGGCTCATGCGTGCGGCTTCTGCAGTCTCTGTCTTACCGATGGCTTCTCCTCTCTCTGCTCCTGGATGTGGTGTCAAGATGCCGCCAAGGTCCTCTTGCTCCTCTGATAAGCAGGACAGAGCAGATGTGGGGTCAGGAGGCATCTCCCAAGCGCTCCTGGTGAAGGAGGGACAATCGAGGCTGATTCCAGCTGCCCAGCAGCATCCTCCCTCTCTGCGGACGGGCAGACATCCGGGTCCCCCCATCCCCGGGGAGCTCCAGGGGGGGCGAATGGGCACTGTTGGCTGTGGAAACATCTTGTAGAAAATGTGTTTTCTCAACCCAGCCCCCCTTCCCCTCCCAAGACATTAGTGACACAGAGCAGAACTCGGTCCGAAGAGGAGCGGAGGCTGCTGGAGGGGGTCACTCTTTGCCAACAAGTTAATGATGATGCTCCATAGAATTACCGGTATTTTCGGTACAACCGGAGCAGCCTTTCCCCAGCGTCACCTCACCGGGGACACCAGCAGCTCGGTGCCGAGCACCGTCCCACCGTACCGGGTTATCTCTGCATCACCGTGTTGTCCTCGCACCCTCCCGTAATGACCTTTGGTGTTAATTACACCATTCGCTGGCTCCTACCAAAGCTGCCGCTTGCCCGCACGCCCTGATATTTCCTCTGCCTCCAGTTCATAACCTTTGGGTCCTGCACTTAGCACAAGCTTAAATAACTCAGGAGCTCCTACTCCTCCTATTCCCTCCACAATCTTCTCTCCACTCTGTGCTCCCCCTTTAATACTTTCCAAAGGATGCAGACCTACTTCTTTTTTTATTTTTTTTCCCAGCCTTTCTATTTAAGTTCCCCAAGTCCCTGAGTCATTCCAGTTGCTCCCCGCTGTGCCGTTACCCCTCTCTGTAATGTCCTTTTTCATATTTAGGTGATCAAATCTGGGCACAGCACTCCAGATGCACCCTTATCGCTCGGTCCCTTATACCACATTAGAAACATTTCCTCCGACGCGTGCTCGGTATTTTCCGCCGATGCGTTCAGCCGCCTGGCAGAGCCGCCCAGGCCACCGGTACAGCCCTGCTGCTCCAGTGCCCCCCTGCAAAAACGTGGGTTTGCTGGCTGTGATTATCCACAGGGGTCACCTCGTGGAGATGTCCGTGTCGTGACAGCTGGATTTACTCCCCCCCACCGGTGCTGTGCCGCCGGAGCAGTCGCCTGCCTGAAGCCTTTGGGCCAGGAGCGGGTGTTAACAGTCGTCTTGTGTGCTTGGAAACTGGGGATTGGAGGGTTCTGGGGGGGTTTTTTGGTGCTGTGAAGGATCTGTTGGGTGTGCTGGGACAAGTCACTTCCCCAGTCTGCAAACTGGGCAGAGCAGCATCTCCTCCGGTTGTGGGGCTCTGCGAGAGCTCGGCACCAAGCCCGGCTGGTCCCCTGGCAGGGTGGGGTGTTTCCTGCCCCCACACCACCTTTGGAGGTGGCTCTGGTGTCTGGGCCGGTTTCTGGGGTGGGAAATGCCAGTCTGGGATGGCGAAGATGGAAATGTTTGTTTCTGGAAACGCTGCTGCGATGTTTCCCAGAAAACCCACACGCACATTCAGCCCCGGGCAGCCCCCAGCCTGGGCACCACTTGCCAACAGCCTCCCCAGCCCAAACCCAGGCTTTCAGCAAACACATCGTTTGCCTCTCCAAAAAAAAAAAAAAAAAAAAAGGGGAAAAAAAAGATTTTGCTGGCTCCAGTTCCCTTCCCGTTCCACCGCAGACTGTGATCCCAGGCACCGAGCAAAGGCTCTGCCTCCCCCCACTCCCAGCTCGACGGGAAGAGCAGACCTGAGCTCTCAGGCTGCGTCTGCCCGCAGGAGCTGGGGAACTTCTCTGACCTCCTGGGGCTGGGGGGTGAAGGCGGACGTTTGCTCTCCGCTCTCCTCCCAGCCCCGTTCCTGCTCCGGCTGCTCCAGGTCGAGCGGTCGGTACCAGTTGCTCGCTCGGCTTCTTTCGTTAATAAACTTGGCCATCACCCTCCCCGAGAGGGGAGGCACCCTTGGGTCTCGTTGTGGCTTTAGAAAAGAGCTTTAATTCGGGGGTTTCTGAAACAGCAACACTCACCAGTGGGTTTTCCTGTCTTTCCTGATAATTATTGTGTTTGTTTATTGACCAACCCATTTTTCTTGCAGAACCTCTTTGGCCTCTCCCTTGTCATTGAAATACAACCCGACCCCAACATTTCCTTCCTTTCCCCAACAAATACCACCCAACACCCCCAGTATAACCCCATATAATTCCCTGACCTCTCTTTGGGTTTTTTTTTCCCCAGCATGTCCCCAACGAGATTATGCTAATTACTACCAAGGCATGTGGGACTGCAGCAGCGAGCATCCTGACGAGCTCTCCTTCCACCGCGGAGACCTCATCTACATCCTAAGCAAGGTAGGAGCATCGCTGGCAGCCCCGTCGTGGGGCTGGGGCTCAACTGGAAGGTCAAGAGCGGATGATATCAGTAAAAAACAAGGTCCAAAGCAGAGTTAAACTCGCGGTTTAGTGAAGGGGGAGCGGTGTGCCGGGGTCCCCCCCGTGGTGACTGCCCCATCAGTGCCACTCCTGCCCTTCACACGTGACATTTCAAACGCCCCAAAGCAAGATTCCTTTATTCTCGTGTTCCGTTCTCCGGTGGTGGAGCCGGTCCGTGCTGTTGCTCAGGTATTACAGGGGTAATTGAGTTGCTCAGCCGGGTGTGACCAGGGCTCCCTTCGGCGAGCGCGTAGGTGAATAAATTAAGTGTTTGCATTAGTGGGTCTGCGGGGGCAAGACCAAAGCCACCCGTGTCTGTGACCCTCTCTCCCACCCCGCTTGTCCCCGCAGGGCTCTGTCCTGGCTCCCAGCCGGTCCTCGCCGGACCGTGGTGGCCCCGGCTGCCGGCGATGAACTGGGGCAGTTGCATTTTGTAGGCGATGTTTTGCGCTTTGCACCCCGATCTGGCATGGGAACAGCGATGCCCTCGGTGGTTGTGCCCCGTCTGCTCTCAGTGGGCACCCAGATGGGGAAGGTCAAGTGGACCCCATGTGGGGAAGGGTAGTGGGTGCTGTGGTGGCTCACCTGGGGCAGGTACAGACCTTTGGAGATGAAGCCAAGGCTCAAGTGTGTTAAAACCATGTTTTATAGCTGAGAAAAAGAATGAAATGTTGCTTGGCATCCCGGTGGTAGCCAGAGGATGGCCCTGGGGTGGACACGGGCGACTGGACACTGTGGTGATGGTCAGGAGATGGCAGCAGCAAAGTCAAGCCTCTCCTTGGAGGTTTGGTCCATCCATCCGAGCCCTCGAGGCCAGGCCCACAACACTGGTGCCCTTTGCTCGCACAGGCTCCGAGCCGGGCACCGCTGCGGCAGCCCCGAGCCCGGCGTGGGCTGACTCTGCTCGCCCACCTCCCCGAGGGCTTGCAACCACCATGGCACGGGGCTCCTGTGCATCCCCGCGGAGGCAGCTGCATCCCTGGGCTTCCCCGTCCCGTTCTGGAAGGCTCAGGACTCTCCATCTGTGGGTCTCAAAGCACTTTACAGCAATATTTAGCGTCTCTCTGTCCCCCCGGGACAAGGCTGAACCCGCAGCCCCAGCCCATCACCTCATTTACCCAGGGCGGTGACACCAGAAGCGACCCATGGAAGCCCCTGGGGGTGACACCCGCATCCCCCAGTGCCCAACGCCTCGGTCCATCCTGCCGAGAGGGTCCGGTCCGCCCCCCCGCCGTGCCAGCTCGGGGACACAGCTTGGAGTCACGGCAGGGTTTTCGCTCTCTTCAGTGGCTCCAGATTGCGACTCTTGTGCCGGCTTCCTCACACGTAACCGATCGGTCCTGAGAGCTTTTCCCCTGTAAATTACTTTGCGCGACGGATGCTGGCGGCCGCCGCAGCAGCGAGGCGACGCGGGGCTGGGGCGGGGGGGTGGAGGCAGCGAAGAGAAGGCGGGGGGGGAAAGGTGTTTGAAAAGCCTGTTCACTCAGCTGCATTTTAATTTCCTTTTCAATCTTGTCCCAATTAATTTCGCAGAATTAATCTCACAGAAGCAAAGTCGGCAGCGTCGAGGCTGCCGTTTTAGCGGCGCGGTCGCTCTGTCTGAACATGAAATAGGAGCTAATATAAAAATCCATCTGGTGTGGTTGAAACACACGCCGGCTGCTGCTCGGGTCCTGTCTGACATTTCGAGCATCAACAGCGGGGAAAAGTGATTTGGGGGTTAGTGGACGTCAGTAGCTGGGGGGGACCTGGGGGGGCTGCGGGCACGGGGAGGGTGGGGGATGCTGTGGTAGGGGGCAAGGGCAGCGCCGTCACCCACCGCCTCCCTCCTTGGAGTGGTCCCTTCGGTGCCGTGTCCCCGGGGCAGCTGTGCCAGCGCTGGGAGGCTTTGACCGGGAGCCCAGGGAATGCTGCTGCCAAGGGCTTTACTCGCCAGCCCCCCAGAGCCGGGCAAGAGGGTCCTTGCTGCACCCCCCGTGCCACCAGCGCTTTGCTGGGCCCCAGTGTGCGGGGATGATGGGGGGGTCATGAGCAGAGCTGCAGAGCTCGTTACCCCTCGTTGTCACCCCAAAACACCGCTGCCCCGCTCGGCGCAGCCCAGCCGGGCTCATCCACGAGGGGATGAATTTGGAGGGGGGGGAGCAGTAATCCCAGCAAAGCCCCCGGCGTTGTCTCCCTTGTCCCCGGCACCGGTCCCTTGTCCCTTGGCTGAGTGATTTGTACGTTATGATAATTATTTGAATGCAGCGAGACTTCCTATTTTAAGTGGGCTTAGTTGGATGTGACAAGCAGGCCATAAAACCGGATAAGTTAATTCTCTCAATTGCTTTCACTGGAAGCAGGGGGGGAAGGGGGGGGCACGTTCCCACAGCCCGCACCCCGAGCGAAAGGCGTGTGGTGACATCTAGTGGCATTTTCCCTGGATTTGGGGCCATCTCGCTCGTGGGGAGAGGCCACGGGGGTGGCCCTGTCACCCCCCACCCCGCCATGCGCTTGAACCTCATGGGCGATGGAGCTGGGGTGTAATGAGCCTCGTCAGGGCTCAGCGCGCAGCCGCGTCCCGGGGCAGTGGGTTCAGCCCCCTCCTCCCCGGGGTCTCCGGTGGGGTGGGCTGCGAGATGGGCCCCCGGGGCTCGGCAGCGTTCGGCTCCCATTAATAACCCCTCTGGGAGGCTCCCGAGTTGGGAGGGATGGGGCTGGGACGGTGGCGGGGTCAGCTGGAAGGCAACGGTCACCCACCGGTCAAATTCAAGCGAGGGCCGTCCTTCCCCCGCTGGCCCCCTCGCCCCCCCGGCGGGAACCAATCGTCCAGAACAAGCCCCTGGCAGCCTCATTCCTCCCAGGTAATTTTTATAAATGAGGGGACACCCATCGCAGGCGAGGACAAAAGGGTGGCCGCGTGCCGGGGAGGCAGCGCCGATGGTGCCCAGTGCCCCCGCGTCCCCGATGCCGCATCTCAAACTGCCCCAGCCACGAGGACTCACCCCCAGGTCCCCGATGCCACGTCCCGAATTCTGCCCCAACCCCGCTGCTTTCGCCCCACCCCGACCCTGTGCCACCCTGCCCTCGGCGGTGGGTGTCCCCGGTCCCCACGGGGCAGCGGTGGCCGTGGCAGGGACCCGTGGTGGCCCCATCCCCATGGTCGTGGTACCCCAACACCAGCCCAGGTGCTCTCGGGGGGGCTGCCGAGACATCACCCCCCAGCCCGTGAACTTGTCGTGGGCTGGCACGTGGTTCCGCTGGGGGGGTTTAAGGTTTGAGGCGTCCTCTGACCATTTATTGTGCCCTGAATTTATAATAAATGCTGTTAAAGACTTTGGCTTTGACAGAGGTAATAATAAATTCACTGCTAAAGACAGTAGTTTAATTCCTTATACCCTCCAATACTGCACAGAATAAACTATATTCATCACCGAGTAATTTTTTACCACATAAATCTTTAAAACGAACCGTCGTAGGCTGTTGAGGCTGAAATATTGTGAATTTATTAGATATGCCCATGTAGTATTGGATTCGGAGGTTTCCATTCGAATATATTACAGGGGAAATTTGTGTCTTTAAGTGTGACAATCCTTCCATTTTCCGAAGCCACCGTTAGAACCAGCGGCTCCTCCAGAGTCAACTTAGATTTTATTAGACAGAGATTTAGGAACGAGCCCCTCGCTAATCTGCCGGGGGGGGGGATGTTTGCCGCGGTGCCCTGTTTAAATGGGGGGCGAAAAAAATAAGGAATTTTTTAAAAAAGCATCTTTTTGTTCCCGGCGTAACAAATGCCCGACGATTTCCCGGCTTATTTCGCAAATGGAAGTAGAAATTTCGCTTGGGGTCACGGCGACGGGAAATATGAAAGCGGAGCCTCATCGCTGGATCCGTCCCTCCCCGGCCATAACCCCCCCCAGGCTGCCGCCGCTTTATGGATCTACATATTATATACGTGTGCCTGCGGGTGGGCGGCTGCGGCTCGGCGGCGTTCGGGGGGTGGTTAATCGGCACGGCGAGAAGGGACCTGAGGATGAAACCCCGGCCGCGAAAGAGATGGGGAAGGGTGTAAACGCGGCGTCGATGCGCCCGGAGGTGCCGGGCGGCACCTCTGCCACCCTGACCCGCGTGGTTTTGGTGTGCCCGAGCCTGTTGAGCGCCGCGGTGGGAGCAGGGACCCTTGTTTCTTTTGCTAATGTGAAATACCAGCAGACAGTAGAAATCTTTGTTCATTAGAGAGAGACGGAGATAATTATAAAACCATCTCCCGGTTCATGAGGCGCGGGTAACATTTAAACCAATTGATGTGGTAACATTTAAAGCAGTTATATTGCAAAATGTCACGTACGGTCTAGTTTCATTAGGGACGAGTTAATAGATGGATGGAATTGGAACTCCCAGGCCTGGGCATAAAATCAAAAGTTTCCCCTTGCCATAACTCAGCGTCTCCGGCCGCCGCCGGGTCCTTCCCACCGGCCGAACCCCCCCAAGGTCTAAAACTTGCAGCGCTGCAGCAGTCGAAAATCACGAGTTAAAAATGATAATCACGGACAACGCAGACGCCCCCCGGACAGGGAAGGGGGCTCGGAGCAGCCCAGTTCATATTCACCGTCCCTCGCTTGGGCTCTCCTCCACCCATGGGTGCTCACAACCCGCCCGTGTTCCGCGCTCGCTTCTGCACCCTCTCGCCGTCATTTTTAATTTTTTTTTTCCTTTTCCAAGCTGCTCCATCTGTAAATGAACAAACATCTTGATTTTATAGCCTTTTGCTTTGTACCGCGGAGGGGAGGGGTGGGGGGGGAAGTAGTGGAATGCCTAAGTAAGACTTTAATTCCAAATTCATTTACGCTGCAGCGATGAAGTTGTCACAAACCATAATGCAGTATTTAATTAAAATAACAGAAGTGGATCTAGATACGTCCTGGGGTAGCTATCACCGAACCGCAGCCTGCGCTACCCGCCTCGTGCTGGCGCAGCGGCGGGGGCTGAGGTACGGCCGAGCGGACGCGTCCAAAGCAGCATCCTCGCAAGGCTGCGTCTCCCTCCCTGCTCTCCTGCCCTTCCCCGGATTCGGGACCCTCGGAGCGGTTTTGGCGGTGTGGGGGTTCTGGGGGTGGCAGCTCTGGCTCCTGGTCCTGGACTGGGCTGGCTGGGGGGTGCCAGTTGTTAACAAAAGGGGCTGGAGCTGAGCAGGGACTGGGGCAGTGAGGGCACCCACGGTGACCCCCTGCCCCAGGGCAAGCACCCACTCCCCGTGACCCCCTGCCCCACGGCAGAGGGAGCACCCGCTCCCAGGGACCCCCTGTCCTGGCTCGGGTCCCTCTCCCAGCCCGGCAGCAGCGGGTGCCCCCACCCCGGGGTTCTCTCGCCCCCCACGCTGCCACCCTGGCAGCAGTTCCGGGAGAAGGACGGGTGGTTTGAGCCATCGGTTAACGAAGAGCGTGAATCCTAACGGGGACCCAAGCGGCAGCTTTGTGCCGGGGTTGGCCATCGCACTCCCTGGAGCGGGCGCGAAGAAAACGGGGGTTTTTGCAAGTCCCCGGTAAAGTCACGGAGCCGTTGTCTCTGCCACGTCCCCTCCACCGGTCCCCATCCCTCGTCCCAGCACCGCCAGCCCCTCGCTGTCCCCTTGTCCCACCTAAGCCCAGCCCAAGAGCTACGAAGGATGAAGGACGAGGCCACCAATGACGGTGCCCTCTGCGGGGCAGTGGCCCGGGGGGGCACTGCCTAAAGATATTTCAATAACCCCCATCACGGCACCGGGCCTGGCCGCTCCTCTGGCAGCTGGGGGGGGCGGATGGCTCCACGCACACGTGTGTGCTCGCACACACACGTGTGCATGCACACACACGCCAGTACCCCGAGCCCTCTTCCTGGGTCACGGGCAGAGCTGAACTCGGTCGGATGGCTGCTGGTTTTCATCAGGCAGGAGCGTTCGGGACTTTAAAGGCGACAATAATTGGCTGCAGAACAAATTTAGGAAATGGCGTGTGCGATAAAGCAAATAAAAATCTCTCCCGGTTTTTTTTTTTTTCCCCCTCTTTCCCGGTGGCGGGGAGGAGGAGGAGGAGGAGGAGGAAGGACGGGGATAGGTGGGAAGGGAACGGGCCTGAGCTGCTTTTCACCTCCCTCGCAACTTTGCCATTAAAGTTGCACCTACAGCTCGGAAGTTTGTCCGTGAAAAATGGTCATTTTGTTTCCCCTGCTCAAAGCACGTTATTAAAATGCTAATTTAAAAGAAAAAGGAGTTAAATATCCAGCAATGGTGCAGTCTAATTGCAGCCATAATGAGCTCTCTAAATGTGAGTGCCCCTGACACACAGAGAGCATAAACAGCCCGCGAACACATCATTAGTGCTCCCGTTCATTTATTCTCCCGACCTGCCCGTGACCCCGCGGCGGGGCGGGGAGGAGCAGGTGGAGCCGCCTGCGCCGGCCCCCGGGGATGCGGGAACCGGCAGCGGCTGCCATGGCAACGGCGGAGGATGCTGCCCCCCCGCGCATCCCCGCACCTTCCGCCCGCATCCCCCCACCACCACCACCACCCCCCAGGGGCACCACCGCATCCTCCGCACCCTGCTCACCTCTCTGGGCATCAAGGACCCCGTGTTGCCCCTGCTCCCCATGTGTCAGCCCATGGACCCCGCAACCCTCCGAGCATCAGCCCATGGACCCCGCAACCCTCCGAGCATCAGCGCGTGGACCCCGCATCCCCCCTGCGCATCAGCCCATGGATCCCACAACCCTCCGAGCATCAGCCCATGGACCCTGCAACCTTCCGAGCATCATCCCGTGGACCCCACATCATCCCATGGACCCCGCAACCCTCCGAGCATCATCCCAGGGACCCCATATCCACCCCCCACATCACCTCATGGACCCCACACCCCATGCACCCGCCGGACCCCTGGATCCCACACATCCTCTGCACCCCACGCATCACCCCTGAAGCCCAACCCTCCATGGGCCTTGTGCACCTCTGGACCTCATGGACACCCTGCAACCCGCGAATCCCCTGGACCCAGCACATCTCCTGCACCCCACACACCTACTGGACCCTGCAGCTGTGGGTGGTTTGGGGGTGGCAGCACCCGGCAGCCCAGGGAGGGACCAGGGTCCTCCCAGTGGAGATGGAATCATAGAATCGTAGTCTGGGTTGGAGGGACCTTTAAAGCTCCCCCAGTCCAACCCTGCAGGGAGCAGGGACATCTGTAACCAGAGCAGGTTGCCCAGAGCCCCAAGGACCAACCTGACCTGGGATGGTTCCAGGGATGGGGCTTCTGCCACCTCTCGGGGCAACCTGGGCCAGGGTCTCACCACCCTCAGGGTCAAACATTTCTTCTTCTCTCTGGTCTGAATCTCCCTCTGTCAGTTTAACCCCCCACCCCTTGTCCTGCCCCAGCAACCCCTGCTGAACAGCCCCTGCCCGGCTTTCTGACAGCCCCCTTGAAGCACCAAAAGGCCACATGGGGGGATTGGCCTTGGTGCAATGGGGAAACTGAGGCAGGGCACAGGGATGCAGCTGAGCTGGAGCATCTTGGCTCTAGGTCACAGTCGTGCCAGGGCAGGGGGGACCCAGGAGTGCTGGGCTCAGCCACCCCCACCCCTGGCTGCTGCTGCTTTGGGGTGTCCCCCCTCACCCCAGCACCCACGCCTGTGAAGCTCGGAGCAGGATGGGGCCCTCTGGAGAGAGGAACGGCAGCAGCCGCCTGCCGAAGCCAGCGGCTGAGGAAGGAGATTAATAAAAGTGATTCTTTGGAAATGATTTTTGCTCCATTCCAGCCTGTTTGCTCCTAAACAGCCTCGCTAATCGCCTCCCAGCAACAGCACAATAACATCCCTCCGATTTTCCACCCACCCCCCACCCCTTATTTTTTTTTCCCTCCTCTCTCTCGCCTGTCTGAGGGGCACAGGAACACCATCCCTGGGAAATATTTTAAAATAAAAAATATCCCAGCCGACACCCCTGTCCCCTCGCCCTCCCCTCCCCGTGTGCCCCCCCCTCTCCCGTGCACTCTCGATGAACCTGTGATATTGTAGCAATGGCCCTTGAAGTGCGGTGGGGAGGTGATTTAGGAGAATATTAAAGGCAATGTGGAGATTCGAAGGCGCCTCTCTCAGGGAGATCTGGAGAAATACGCGGCACAGATGGGCTGAGCAGATTAAACATTTCCGTCACATTGTTTTCCAATTGTGTTTGCGGTGCCTGAGGGTTGGGACCGCGGTCAGAGCGCGAAGCCGGAGCCGCGCAGAGCTGCGAGCCGCGCGCTTGATGGAATAAATATTAATACGGTGCTTTCACGTGGGCTCCCCATCCCATCGGCGCTGTGGAGCGGGTGCTGCCGACGCTATTGTCTCCCAGCCCATCCCGGGTGGCTGGAGGGGCTCCAGCTGCACCTTCTGCCTGTCTGTCTGTCTGTCCATCCCCGCTGGATGCGGCATCGTGGCGGGGAGAAGCCGGCCCTGGGGTGCTCAAAGGGACGCACGTCCCTCGCGCCCCAGTGTGGGGGCACCCACCAGCCGGGTCATGCCACCACCGCACTGTGGTTGGAGTTGGCTTGTCGTCGGGTCCGTGGTGCTGCCCTGCTCGGCCAGTTGGGTGGTTGCTGGTTTGTAATGGGAAATGATGAATGGGTTACATCCTGAACGCCCTCGATCAGGCCGGTCTCCCCATGGAAAGCCAGAGCTGTGCTGCCACCCTTGACAAAACGGCCCACCGACCTCCCTGAGTGGTCATTTCTGCCCAGCCTTCTTCATCCAGGGACCATCACCTTCCTCTCCCTCCATCTCCCCTTGTACTGCTTGCTCTGAGCCCCATATGTCTGTGTGATTCCTCCCCCCAGGCTGGGAAGGGGAGAGCCTGGTGGGATGGGGCACATGGACCATGCTGGGATGGGACACCCAGACCCTGCTGGGATGGGACACATGGACCCTACTGGGATGGGACACCCAGATCCTGCTGGGATGGGACATACGGACCCTGCTGGGATGGAACACACGGACCCTGCTGGGATGGGACACATGGACCCTGCTGGGATGGCACACACGGACTCCAGTGAAATGGGACACCCGGACCCTGCTGGGAGAGGAGACCCAGAGCTGGTGCTGCAGATGGGACAAAGGGAAGGAGTGATGCTCCAGCCCCAGCCCCAGCTGTGTGTCCCCAGCCCTGTGTCCCCAGCCCCAGCTGTGTGTCCCCAGTCTCAGCCGGGTGTCCCCAGCCCCAGCCGCGTGTCCTCAGCTCCTCACAGCAGCTGGACATTGACTCATTGGAAACAAGTGGGAACCATTTATTTTCAGGGGGATTTACCCTACAAAAGGGCAGGTAAAGACAGGCCAAGAGCTGATGCACAGGGTGGGCATCACCCACGTTATCTCCTCCGTGCCCCACGCCGGGTGACGTGCCAAGGAAACGGCGTTCCCAGCCACATCCCTCCGCTGCCGCCGGCTCTGAATCTCCCGAGGACAGGTAGCCCCTGGGTTTCGGAGCTGGCCGCCGGCTCCCAGCCGGTTCTCGAGGTAAAGAGATGTATGGCTGACCCGGTATAAAACTCGCCGGTGTCAGCCGACCCCTCGCCATACCTCATCTATGAATTAGATCCCTCCATTTTCCTAACAATAATGTATGACACACAAGCACTAATAATGGGGCCGAGCAATCATAAACCGATAAGTCCCTGACTGATTGGCTTTTCCTTCGGCATCCATCAAAGCGTCATTGATCTTCTGTGCGAAGAGGGGTGATGGATGGCCCTCCCGAAGCCCGACGGGGTTGTTTACGAGGGCTGGTGGTAGCATGGAGGGCTTGGGAGGAAATAGCCTCTTCTCGGCGAGGGGCAGAAGGGATGGGACAAGCCGAGCTTGGGGAAGCGCTGCTGGAGAGATGGGGCTGCACGATGAGGGTCCCACCAGACCAGTCGTCCATCTGAGGCCATTGCAGGGGGTGGTTGGCCACGTTCTTGTCACCACCTCTGTGATGGGGACAGGGAATCTGGAGCTGGGTCATGCACGGACTCCACTTTCCCCCTCCTCAGAACATCGGCTCTGCTGGGTGATGCGAGAGGAGCTGTGGGACGAGGCGGGGAGAGGAACCAGGTCGTGGTTGTTGTTGTTTCTTTTCCCCCCTTTTCTTTCTCGCGTGTCGATGAGGAGCACGAAGCGTTTTATGGCCCCGTGCACCAACCCGCCATACACGCCCCGATTGCGGGCGATGATCGGAACGAGCGTCTGCTTCGGGTTCGCATGGCACCGGGGATCTCAGGAATGGAACAGGGAGAAGGGCTTCGAGGGGGTCTCTTCCTTCGGGGAGGAAATCACAGCATTTCGGGAGCAGAGCGAGGCTGTCGTGGCCAGGTAGAGGATGGTTGGGCCAGGATGGGTGCCAGGGCGACCCCCAAACCCAGTTCCCTATTATATGCCAGACTGGAAAGGGCACTGGCTTCCCAGTTCGCTCCACCCTGACGCATTTCTGGGGCTGGGACAGAACGATGGCTTTGCTCTACCTCCTGAACGATGCTTTCCAGTGTCCCCAGGGGCTCCTGACATGGCAGCAGCACCCATGGGTGCTGCACCAGCTGCCTGCCGAGCATCTGATCGAGGTTTAGCGGGAGGAGGGGACCGAGCATCCAGCTCCCCTCTCCCGCCGCCGCCGTGCCAGCACGCTGGGGGCCCACCAACCTCGCTGGAACAATTATCTTCCCGATTAGTGGGTTTTCAATCCCTTCTGTAAAGTCTCAGCTAAATTACTTCCCACCCGCCCCCTCCCCAACCCAGTCCAGGCAGGTACCGAGCACAGAGGCCCCATTAGCATGTAATTAGGTAGATTCCATCAAAAACCATCCTCCAGCTCCCTCCTCCTCCTCCTCGCCCCCCTCCAAAAGCTGGTATCAGGCATCAGCACGTAAGCGAGATGTAAATGAGCACCTCCAGACGAGAGCAGAGTTCACCCTGCACTGGGCTCTGCCTTGCTGTGCCAGTGCACTCCTCGTTTTAATAGTTTAATAAAAATTAGCATAATTAACGAACATCTGTATGATCCAGAGTGGTGCAATTTGGCACTTGGAAACGAGGACTTAAACATTATTGCTGGGAGTTTAATGTTGTTTTAATTCTTTTTGGCACCGCGCGGTGAAATAAAGGCTCGGTGCCGCGCGCTCTCGCCTGCCTCTCATTTGCATTTTCCTCCCTTTGATTATGAGCAATCGCAGACTACCCCGGCAATTCATCACGGCAGAAATTATTTTAAAATACCTCATAGCGTTGAGGCTACGGCGGAGCCGGGGAGGGGGGAGAAGAGGCTGGGGGCTCCCTGTCACGCCCGGGGCTGCGCCTCGGCCCCTCTGCCCCCAGGTCTCCAGGTAAATGGACCCAAATTGGGTCCTCCTGGTTTGGCAGTAGGATTTTCCCTCCCCTGGCTGGGGAGGATGGTGGGGTGTAGCCCCCATCCCTCCTTCCTCTCCAGCAGCACTGAGAGGGTTGGCTCAGGGATGCGGGTCCCCGGGGAGCAGCGGGAGCGCAGCCCGGGTTGTGTCAGGTCTCCCTGGAGCCTTCCCTGGCTCCGGCAAGGGCAGCACCATCTGCGGAGCTGGCAGCGACGACGGCTGTCCCGCAGCCCCCCTCCTCAGCAAAGCCCCTTCCCTGCCGGGAAGCAGGGGTGAGCACCGGGACCCGCTAAATGTCCCAGCTAGGCGGGGTGGGGGGTCAGAGCTCGCTGTGCTGCTGTGCCCATCACTTTTAACAGCTACTCTAAAAAAAAAAATATCTCCTATTGTGATGGCAAACTTCTTCAGCCTGCGTGTGGTAACACCTCCTCTCCCACGGCGGGGGGAGGTTTTCTCTGTTATTATTTGCCTCCAAGATGTGCTGCCAGGGGAAAATCACAGGTAAATCTGGGGAGGGGGTACGTTACCTGGGCACGATCGACCTGGAGGGGCTTCACAGAGCTCCAGGCTGGGGCCTGGGACATCCTGAGGGTTCACGTCTGAAACTAAAATACCCCAAAATATCAGGGTGGGGGTTAAATGCCGAGTTTCTGAGTGAGCCCCAAGCCCTGCAGGACCCAGAGCGAAGGGGAGAGGGGGCAGGATGGAGGAGAGGGGTTAGCAAGGACAGCCAAGGATTTACCAGGAGGAGGGGTGGGAGTGGGATGTTTCCTGGGGGGAGTCTGGGGGATGCTCTCTGCAGCTCCAAGTGCCAAAGGAAGGGACCTGAGCCACATCCCTGCCCTAAACCCATGTCCCTCCGGCTGGATCCCCCCAGGAGTACAACAGGTACGGCTGGTGGGTCGGGGAGCTCAACGATGAGGTCGGGATCGTCCCGAAGGAGTACCTGGCTGCTGCCTATGAGCTGGAGGAGCGGTGAGGACTGCGGCACCCAGGTGAGAGGGGGCACCCTGGGGCGCATCGTGCTCGGACGGACGGGGCATGGAGGTGGGTGCTGGGGAGGCGGTTCCATTCCTGGGGTGCCCCAGCAGCTCCGGGGTGCCGAGCCCTCAGGGCTGTCTTTGGCTCCATCTCCTGGTCTCCATTTCATGGAACCACGGCTGCAGTTCAGGGGTGAGACCACTCTGCCCAGTGTCCCTCCCCAGATTTCCAGTGGTAAAACCGCAGCAGCCACCTCCATTGGACCCGGAGAGCTGCGCGTCACCGTCTGCCCCATCAGCGCTGACCCAAGCGCTGCGTGTGCAGTGGGGTTTGTCCCAGAAAAAACCTGTTGTGGTGGTATTTGGGGAAACTGAGGCACAGGTCAGGGCTGGAGGGGGCTGGAGTTCTGACACCTGCCTGGGGCAGCAAGACCTCCACGTTCACCTGGAGATCTCCCACCCTCATTACCCCTGTGTGCCCGCGAGTCCCCAACGTGTGAGGCCATGTCAGTCCCACTGTGTCTCTCCCCCTTCCTGACTCCAGGTGCTTCTCTCCCTGGCACTGCTGAGATACCGGTGACACCGTCCCCACTGCCACCCCCAGCCTCCCAGGGGAACCCGCTGCATGAAGAGACCCAAGTCCCATCACCCGGCCGTGCTCGGTGCGCCGGAGCCCTGCTCTGCTCCCGGGTACCCGCCGCGATGCCGGTGGGACACGGTGGGGGGCTGGCAGCCCACAATAAAGCCATTTTCCTCCCCATATTTGGCTGCTCCAGAGTTTGGTTGCAGGGCTGGAGCTGGAGCTGGGTGCAGGCAGCGGCCTCTCACCTCCAGCCCCAGCTCTGAGCATCCCCAGAGCCCTCTGGTCCAGGTCCAGCCCGTGACTGAGCATTAACCCAGCGCATCCTCATCCTCCTCCTCCTCCTCCTCCTCCTCCTCCCGCACTTGGCTGAAGGGCCACTAGATGGTGGTAAGTACCTGCTGACTGCAGCCTTCCCGGGGAGGGGGTCCAAACCCCCGGGGCTGAGCTGGAGCAGCCCCCCAGCACCCCCCAGCCCCCGGCCGGCAGCACCGGGGCCGAAGCAGGAGCAGTGCCCGCGGGGCCAGCGCAGGCAGCAGCCAAGCGGCTGCTCCGGAGCACAGCTGGGCAGATGTTGGGAAGCCAGGCAGGACTGGGGGCGTTCCCAGGGGTATACAGGGGCCTGCAGGGATGCAGCCAGCCCCATCCCTGCTTCACCAGGCTCCCGCACTCGGCCTCGCTCGCAGCAGCTCGCTGCTGGTCATGTCTTTGGTGCAGAGGATGGGTTTGGGATGCCCAGAGCTCAGCCTGGCCGGGCACAAGCTCGGCTCAAACCCTTCTGGTGGTCCCGAGCTGCTCGTCCAGCCGTGGGAGCCCGTGCCGGGGCGGCAGGGGTCTGTGCACCCAGAGTGGGAAGCGCTCCCACCGCTGTGACCCCAGCACAATGCTCAGCCCTCCCCATCTCCCTGTCCCCGGGATCCATGAGCATCCTGCAAGGACCATCTCATTCTGGGGACAGCCACAGGGCTGGCGTCCTTCTCTCCAGCATCGTTCCTAGGAGCTCTCTGGGATCCCAGAGGGAGGAACCGATGCTCTTGCCCAGGCAGACAGTCTGGTTCCAAAAGGGACCAGGGCTGGGGATGGACTGGACACAGCTGCCCCAGCCCAACGTGTAGGAAATGCCTGTTTGCACCCCGTTACTGCTCACGATGCTCAAACCAAGGCCTGATCCTGCCCCAGCTCAACGTGTAGGAAATGCCCGTTTGCACCCCGTTACTGCTCACGATGCTCAAACCAAGGCCTGATCCTGCCCCAGCTCAACCAACTCGCCCAGGATTCCTGGGCTGAGACCTTCACGCTCTGCTCAAGGGCTGGGGAGAGGCGGTAAGAGGGGAGATGGGAGCAGGATGCTTTGGCTGAGCCCCGGGTAGGAGCAGGAGCCCCCCCGGCACGGTGCTGCTTTGGGGTCAGGCAGAAGCACCATGGGTGGTTTGCACAGCCTCCGAGCCAGCCTTCCCGGGGAGGGGTGAGGATGCGCTGTCTGGAGAGCCTGGCCCACGTCCAAGCAGCACGGCTGCTTCTCTGGCAGGCGCTGGGGAGGAGAGAGACGTGCCAGGCTGCGAGGGCACGGGGGGGGGGGGGGGGGGGCCGAGCCCTCCTCGCCTCCTCCACGCAGGAAAACTCACCCTGATCAGCTCTGGGTGCCCCCCGCGTCCCTGACCCCACATGGAGCTGGCTGACAGGACTGTCACCCCCACCAGAGCCATCGTCCCCAGTCCGTGCCGGCTGCCACCCACCCCAGGAGCTCTCTGGAGTGGGCACCGCTGCCCAGCTCCCCCCCGCCTGGCCACTGCCAGGTCTGCCTCTGAGTCACTGTTTTCCCGACAGCACTGATCAACACCACTAAAAATAATTCCTGCCTGGCTCTGCACCACCGCAGCCCTGGGCGGGGGGAAGGATGTGCCCCCCTGAGGAGGCAGGAGAGGGGCTCGAGCCCTCACCCCAGCAGCCCCCATGGGCCGCCCGACCCAAATCCGCCTTCCCAAGGGAAGCTGCAGGGCTGGTTGGGTCCCGGCGAGGTGTCAAACGAAGGGTTTGGCAGTGCCAGGCCCAGCTCATGGCGCAAATGGTGCCCGGGGCAGGATACGGCCATGGCCAAGGGTGTGTTGCAGCATGAAGCAAAGGCCACGCGTGGGTGAGGACATGCGTGGGTGCAGGAGCGGATCGGTGGCACAGCTGGGCTCACAGCTGCGCCATTTGGAGCTGCAACGCTCATGAATATGGATGAATATACATGAGGAGGGGGGGCAGCCAATGGCAGTGGCACTCCAGCGTGCCAGCAGCTGCCAGCCTTCCTGTGAACTTCTCCTGACATTTCAGATGCACCTCGAAGGGTTTTCAACCCTCCCTCCCCACCCCGCTTCATCCCGACCCTCCACGTGGGGCCGAGACCCACTCCCACAGCCAGGCCCAGCATCACAAAAACTCGCTTCGGGGCCATGGTGGGACCCCTGAGCCTTTGCCTGTCCCCTGCCACCACTCCAGAGACCTCTCTGCTGCCCAGGGGAGGGTGGCCATAGTGGCTGGAGCAGCTCTAGCCCCGTGGTGAGGGGTGCAGTCACCCCCTCTTGTCCCTGAAGCCATTTATCGACAATTAGCTCAGCCCCGGCTCCTGCTGCCCACGCAGCGAGGACAGACGTTGTCAGCAACCAGTAAGCCTCTGCTACTTCGGGTTTATTCCAAGTCCGAGCACGTTGGCTCTGCCTTCACCAGTGCTGAGGGTGGGAGGAAGAGGTGCAGAAGAGTCCAGGGAGAGGCATCAGGAGCAGCCAGAGGCCAAGCGCTGCTGGACACCAACTCTGAGGCAGCTACATGCCTAGAACCTGGCTGTGAGGTCCGCCCACTCCACCCTGTGCGAGGAAGGAGCCGTCTGAAAGGGGCATCTCCTCAAAAATGGGCAGGGGAGACAAACTGTCCCCCCCCCACCACCCAGCAACCCCTTCCCCACCCCACGCTCCCAGGGGCAAGCTCGGTCCCAGCCACCCTGTGGGGTGCCAGGAGGCCCTGGTGCGGATGCGGTACCTGCACCCCAGGAGCTGCATCGCGCAGCTCTCACTGGGGAAACACAGGAGGACGTTGCTGCAGGGAAACACAGGGGCTACACTGGAGACTTGCTGGGCAGCAGCCAGCCCCTGCTCCCCACTTCCTCCGTGGTGCTGGACCTGAGCCAGCATATCCCAGGGCCAAGGACAGGCCAAGAACACGGAGACTGGTTGGTGCTGCCACCCAGCTCTGCCCTGCAGCTGCTCCAGGCTGCGAGCAAAGGCCATGGGAACAACAAACACAGGCTTCACTAACCATTCGATCCCATCTCCAAAGAGAAGGGTGATACCAACACACTGCCTGAGCCATCAAGAACAGTCAAGAGTCAGCAGAGAGAGAGCACGTGAGCTCTGGACATCGCAGAGCCCTGGACAAGGCCGCATTCCCAGTCCCACCAGCATGGGCATCCTGCTGGCTCAGCAGTGGTTCCTCTTCCAGCGAGGACTGTAGGTTTGGGGGAGGCTGGCGAGGTCACTGGAGCTGTTACTGGATCTCAGGCTGCCCACCCAAGGGCTCAGCCGGCTCCTCCGGACTGTCCGAGTGGCTGTCATCCATACCAAAGTCGCTCCAGTACCGGAAGGTCTCCGGGCAGCTTGGACCCTGTGGGCTTCCCAGTCCGGCACCGCTGGGAAGAGAGAACAGCTCAGAGCAGAGAAAGGATGCGGGGAAGATGCAGGGCCCGAGGTGCCGGCGTCTCTCCATGTCAACCACTGCCTCCCCGACTCCTCCCAGCCCCGCCACAGCCCTCAGCTCCCAGCAGCAGCCGCTCACCCCTGCGCATAAGCCCAGAGCAGGAATGGGGCGGGGGGACACTGCCACCAGCACGAGGGATGCACAAAGCCATGCAGCCTGGGTACCTACCCATGAGCCAGGGGCTGCTGCGCTCCCACAAAGCCCTTCCTCAAACCACAAGGGCTCTATTTAAAAACAGGTCTCTCGCTGGAGTCCAGACACCTCTTTCTTCCTGCTATTTGAAAACCGAGATGAAGGACCGTGGGCACTGGCTGGTGCAGAAGGGGCAGACACAGTAAATACCTCAGATTTGAGGGGCAAGGTCACCCCCAGCGTCTCTGCCAGGCCCAGCCAGGGGCCCTGGGCCTGCCGCAGGACTCAGACATGCGAGTGAGGTCTAGCTTTGATCAGCATCTCACAGGAAGCTGCAGCAGATTGAGCTGCCCTCTCTCCTCTCATACCAGCTCAGCTGCCTCCCGCAGGATAGAAAACCCTCGATGGCTGCGGGGAGAGGGCAGCCACCCCGCAGGGAGGTGCCCAGTTCATTCCCCAGCACACAGCAAGCTCTGAGGGGCAGGAGGAGCTGCAGAACCCACTCACGCTGCAAGGATGAAGGCGAGACATGAAGCAAGGCTGAGCTTTGACAGTCTGCAAAGGCTCCTCACTCCCTGGAGATTAAGGGAGGAAGAGGCAAAGATCTTTGTAAATCTCAGCTTAGGTTCTTCTGAGAGACTCGAGCTCCCTTTCTGCTAAGGCTTTGGCCACAGCCAGGACAGGTCACCCTCCCAGGCAGCCTGGAGACTGCTGGTGACCCCAAGATGTCCAGCTCTGCTTGCCTGACCCCCAGGAGTCCTGTCTGGTTGGGGAACACATGCTCAGCTTCCTTCTCTCAACCATAGCAAGGATGGGGCAGAGAAACTCCAAACCACTCCAGGCTTTTGCCTGGCAGCTCCTTTTATTGCAGTTTGCTGCCCGTGGAAGACCCTTGCGCAGGCAAAAACCATCTGAAATCAGGCTGTGGCCAGACCCACAGCTGCAAGTGGTGACGAGGAGGGCGCAGAGAGCAAGTTGCTGTGTCCCAAGCACAGAGCGGCTCTGGGCGCAGCGAGGAGGCTGGGGGCTGCTGGCCCAGCTCAGGCCTGCCTGAGTTACCTGGGGTGTGAGTCTCCTCCCGGCAGCAGCGTGGCGGGGCGGCTTTCCTGCTCCTGCACCCAGCCGCAGCGGGACATGGCGTAGTGCAGGATGGCGTCGGTCACCGTCTGTGAGCCCTGGCCCTGCACGCACGCCTCGATCTCGGGGACCGAGAGCTGGCTCTGCAGGAAGAGGTGGAGCCGGCTGTCAGATAGCAGGACCATGTTCTGCACTACCCTGCGGGCAGAGAGAGGAGGGCGAGTGAGGCAGGAGCGAGCTGAGCCCTGTGCCACCAATGGCTCCTGTGGCTCATGCCACCTGTGTGACAATTGACAGCTCCGCTGGCACCTCACAGCCAGCGAGACTGGAGTAGTGTGTCCTCTCCCTGCCCCCAGCCCTCACAAACACCTCTACTCACTTCTCCAGGAACTGCTGCAGCCCCTGTCTCCGCTTCTCAATGAATTCATCCGTGCTGCCCACGAAGAAGGTAGATTTCCCGGGCAGCTCTGGGACAGGCCTGCGGGCACAGAGCAGAGGCGGCTGATCAGGCTTACGGGGAGACACAGGAGCACCGTGGGAGCAGGCAGAACCCTGCTTTGTGGATCCCAGCAGCTCAGGTACCCCATGTTCGTGTCTGGGGTTTCATTCCACCTCCCTCAGGGCAGTGGAGGGGAAGGAAGGGAGACCAAGGCTGCTTACACCAAGCCAGCGTTCCTCTGGAGCTGCCTCCTCAGCCACACAAACTCACGGTACCGGCGCCGCACGCATGAGGTCTTGGCAGTAAAGGCCTTGCTGTTGGTCTGCAAAAAACACCCAAAACAACCTACCATGGAACTAAATCCAGGTGGTTGAGGGGCAAGAAGGCAGAGGAGGGCAGGACCTTGCCTGCGCTGACCCCATTCGGTGACCAAGGGATCCCCTCGAAGCGCTGGGCTTTGGGGAGCTGAAAGCGCCTGGAAAACTTGAGCGGGCTCTAGGGGAGAAGGTGGGTCTCAGACCCACACGGATCCAGCACAGAAGAAGCTGCTGAGGGTTCCCCCTTTGTGGCTCCTTCCATCCCTGCTCAGCACAACCAGGCGTGGCCTGACAACACCGCTCGCAAGCCTCATGCACAGCGCCACCAAGCCCTGGCAGCTCACCCCTCTCCCCCTGCCACCACTTACGTGAAGGAAGATTTTATAATCCACATAGGAGTTCCAGGAGCCTTCGTTCTGCACCCGGGGGTCCTGAACACGCACCGTCGTCAGCTCCTGTGGCACAAACGCTGCCTAAGCACGGGGGGGAGGCAGCGCTCGCTGCCCCACACCAGCTTCACCCCCTTCACGGGGCTCAGAGGGGCTCCGGGAACAGGTATCCCCAGCCACGCTGGCTTGTCCTGCCCCAGGGACAGCGCAGACACCTCCAGCCTGTCACTAGCTGCCCCTCAGCTCTGCCCCACAGACCCTGCCCAAACCCCAGCCAGGAACAGACAAAAACCGTATCAGAAAGGGTCTTACTTCCTCTCGGTTCTCCAACATCCTAGAGCCAGAGCCCAGCGGGAAACATCTGTACAGAGAAAAAAAGGATTCAGTAAGACAACATCAACACCTCAAGGTCCCATGTACTCTGCGGAGCTGCCTGCCCTCCTCTCCCACAGCACATGCCTGCTCCCACGTACACAACAGGGTCTCCGGGAGACCTTTTCCTCAGTGTAACTCCCGTTAGCCATGAACAGCACTGAGACCCCAGGTCCCCAGTTTGCTCCTGCAGTGCAGGAGGGACACAGGGTGGAAAAGCCTGGCCCACTGGCCACATAGGCAGGTTTGCAGGGTCGCTGGTTCAGCTGAGGAGCACAAAACCCAGCTTGTACCACCCTGTCCTTCTCCGACAGGCCACCCTCTCCTCTCCCTGCCTTCCCAGCATGCACTGGGCCTCCCGAGCAGGGGAGGCAGCCAGCCCACAGCAGGACCCACTGCCCCTCACCAGAGAAGACCCTCTTGGATCAGAAACCCTGCGTGGATCAGACCCATTCCCCAGCTGAAGTCTCCCATTCACACCCAACGTGGTTAACACTGTTTCTCTACACTGTGCCTGTCCTCCCTTGCACCCCTCCCTAACCACCCCCTTTCCCATCTCCCACTGGTGAAGCTCCCAGGGAGCCACAGAGGTGCCTGGTTCCCCCCGTGCTGCCCAGTTCTCCCAGTGCTGGGCAGCACTATGAGCCACTCGCACACTCCCATCGCAACAGCCGCTTCCTCTGGCACTCCCAGCTCCTGCTGGACCCTCTCAGCTGATTTCCTCCTCCACGACGTGCTCCTGCAGTAACTCCTGTTCTCCCACACCAGTGCCAGGGCTTAGGGGGAAGGGGACCGCCAGATAACCCCGCTACACACACCCAACAAACACACCATCCAGCCAGTGAAACCCCCCCAAGACTGTGCACTGTGCACACACAGAGCTTGAACACCCGTCAGGGGGAGCTGGAAGACCGAGCGTGTCCTGTGTCCTGGTTTCACCTCCGCTGCTGCGGGAGGGTTGGCAGGTTTTGGAGGCGCTGGGATGAGGTGGCAGCGCTGCTGGAGCAGGGAGCAGACACAACCCTTCCCCTGTTCCCCGTTCCTGGAGTTTTGCCTTTTAGGCCACGAGAGCTGCCCAGCGTCCGGCAGCGCTGGAAATGCGGTCTCTCTTTATCCGCTCAGATGGGAGGCGAAGCTCTGAAGACGGAGCTAATTTTAGCCAGGACGAGGGGAGGGGTTTAGCCACAAACCAGGCTTTAAAAATCTGGCTCCACCGGTTTGCAGGGACTTTTCTGCAAGACTTCAGGCACCCAGAGAGCCCCGAGAGTGTTAACAACAGCAGAGAAGAGTTTGGGGACAGACAGCGAGAGAGCCAGGCCCTCTGTGGGTGACTGCACTGGTGCTGGAGTTGGGTTGGGCTGCGGCTGTTTCCAGTTTGAGCTGGAAGGGGGAGGGGAAGCCACCAAAAAAACCCACCTCCAGGCACATGATTCTTCCCTCGGGGAAGGAGGGGAGCAAAGCAGCCAGTTGTGACACCAGTCGCTTTGCTCAGTGCATGGGGGAGGTCTGACCCTCCCCCGTGCTGGGGGCTCCCAGCCAGAACCAGTTCAGCAGCAGAACTTGACCACTACGTTGCCTGGCCTCCCCAGGGCCTACTGCTGCCGTCCCGCTGCTTTTAGAGCTCCTTGCCCTGCCTAACAGCCTTGCCGAGATTAAAAATGCAGGAGGGAGAAGAGAGAGACTCAGAAATTGCCTAATGGAACAGCAGAGCATTGCCAAGAAGAGGAATTTAATTTCCCAGCTATGGAAAAGGTGCAGAGAGAGATCTTGGGGCGGGGAGATGGGTCCCTGCAGCCAGCGAGGAGCCAGCCAGGCTGCGGGGAACACCCAGAGCAGTGAGGCCCAGCACTCGCCTCTTCAACCTCCACCTTCACCCACAACTGCATCAAGAAACATAATCTTATTTACACTTTATCTGGAGCTAATTGATCTTAACTTGATAAATCAACTTAAACCTGGTGGAGAAGGCAGCTCGGAGCCAGCTTTAAACAGTTCCACCAAATCCTCTTTCCGGGCTTTTGCTTAAAGCCTCTGTTTAAGGGGCCCTGGGATACATGGTTTGGGTTTGGTTTAATCTTCCCCTAATTTGCAAGTTGGTGTTCCCAGGGCTCTCAATGGCTTCAAGCCAGAGAGGTGGAAGCCACACAGCACCACCCCACATCCACGCCACAGAGCCTCACGGCTTCCCAGGACACGGCAGTCCAACAGCTGCAGAGCCCAGGTGGAGGTGGATTGTCTCCCCAGCTCTGTCCTCACGCTGCTGATGGAGAAAGGGCTTAGGTTTATCTCTTGCTGCCTGTCCTTTTATCTTCCTCACTGCCTCAGACACGCCCTTACAGCAGTCTCTATTAACAGCAGGACCCACAGGGCCCTGTCCTAACCAGCTCACACCAGTGAGAGTTTAGGCCAGCTAGGAGCTGCCTCTCGCGACTCCATCCCTGCCCAGCTCCAGGCTGGCCGAGGTTTTCTGTCCCTCTGCGCATGCCCAACACCACTGCAGGCAGCCTCCAGCTACACCAGAGCCTCTGGGTTTTGAGGGAAGCCTCACAGAGCAGCTCCATGGCAGGGAAACAAGGGAGCGAGTCCTGTTTGTTCTTGCCTTTGCTTGTCACACTTGGGCAGGGCTGTGACAAGCCCCAGAGAGAGCTTTCTGAGGGCTCCCCATCCTGTCAGGTGCCCCCGGTCGGGACCCCCGTGGGTCCCGCTGGAAAATGATGTCCCCAGCCGGCCCCAGTGCAATAACACAAGACCCGGGCACTTAACCACACTAACGTCACCTCGTTCCAGCGGCTCGGCCCGACCACCGTCGAGCTCTGCAGCACCGTGAACACGGGGCTGTGTCTGAGCCCCGCCGCCGCTCTACCCGCCCCACGGCTCCGGCCCAGCCCGGCCCCGCGGCAGCCAGTCCCGCTCTCAGTGCTCGATACCGCTGATTTTGTCACCGCGGCCTCGACCCAGCGCTACCAGGAAAGGCCGCAGCGGGGGGTGAGGCGAGGCGAGGCCCGGCCCAGCCCCATCGCCCCAAGCTACCGAAGAATTTCCCCCGCCACAGAACCCAGGGAGTCCCCTGCTTCCCAACCCCACCGCTGCCCAGGCCTCACACCGAGGGACCCCGGTTCCGGGCTTGCCCCTCACTCCGGGCCCACTCACCTCCTCGCCTCAGGCCGCAGCCCCTTTAAGCAGCGCGGCGGCGCAGCGGCCTTATAGCGAGGGCGGTGCTTCCGCTTCCGGCGCAGGGCATGTAGGGAGTCGCAGTCCTCTCCTTCGGGCCGTGGGCCGCGGCCTGTGCCCTTCAGCTGCGGGCGGCCTCCTCGGGGTGGGGACCGACCACGCCACGCTGCTGGGCGATCTCTACCAGGGCGGCGAGTCGAGGCCTAACTGGAGAGGCCCCGCGGGCAGCAGCGGAGCGGGGGAACTACAGCTCCCGGTGTACACCGCGGCGGGAGGACCACGGCTCCCAGCGTGCCCAGCGGCGCAGGGACTACGGCTCCCAGCGTGCCCCTCGCCGGGCGGGCGGGCACGGGTCGCGGCGCAAGCGTAGTGCGCGCGGCGGGTACTGGGGCTGGCTGGGCTCTTTTGTTCGAGGGAGGCGGACGGAGAGCGGCCAGGCCCGCGGTGCCAACGGACCCGCCCCGCCCGCCCGCCCCCGCGCCCCGCAGGCCCCTTCCCCTCGGGAACCGTTGGCGGGGCTGTGTAAGGTGAGCGGGGCCGCGGGGAGGGTCCGGGTGGGGTTGGGGGGGTGGGGTGGTGGCGCGGGTTGGGGGGGGCTGAGGGGGACGTTGGGGTGGGGGAGAAGCGATGCTGGGGGGTAACTGGGTGTTACTGGGTGGGGTGGGGATTTGGAGGGGGGTTGCTGTAGGAGATGGTGTTTAGGGCGGTGAGGTGGTGGTTGCGGGGTGGGGGGGTGGGATGTTGGGGGGTCGGGGAGTGGGGGTTAATGTAGGGGAATTTGGGGGGCTGGGGTAGGGCGTGTTAGTGGAGGGGGTGTGTTGGGGTGCTGGGAGAGCGCGTGGTAGCGGAAAAGGGGGCGGTTGGGGCGCTGGAAGAAGCGTTACTGGGGGTTTGGGGTACTAAGAGAGGGGTGTTAGTGGGGGGGGTTTTGGGGGTGCTGAGAGAGGGTGTGGTAGTGGAAGGTGGGGTTGGGGCGCTGGGAGAAGAGTTACGGGGGCGTTTTGGGGTGCTGGGAGAGGGGGGTGTGCTGGCAGGACCGTGCCCCTCAAAGGGGCTGTGGCGGGGAGAATGCAAGTTGGGGAGCGAGGAGGGGCTGGGCTGGGGACCCAGGTGGGCCCGGAGGGTCCTTTGGGGAGAGGAAGAGCTGAGGAGAGGCCCTGAGGGGTGGGGGAGAGGTGTGGGGGTGCCTTGGGCCAGAGGCGGAGGATGTCCGTCGGCGTGCTGGGGGAGGCTGGTGCATGAGGAGAGAACAAGGATCTGCTGCAGAGGGGCTGGGGCAGTGGAGGGGTCAGGGCTGGGGCAGGGGCTGTGATGTGGAAATGTCCTTTGAGAGGGGGGAGGCTGGAGTAGGGACTCTGCTCAGAGTGGGAAGGGGCTTTAAAAATCGCTGTTGGGGCCCCTGGGATGAGGAGAAGAGGAGAGAGGTGTTCCCTGGAGGGAGAGCTCAGGGAAAGGGGGTGGCTGGGGAAGGAGGTGGATTCGGCGCTCTGAGAGCGGGAAGGGGACAAGTGTCAACTTTTGGCGGGGAGAATGAGCGGGAAGCTGCTCAGCAGGCTGTGGGAGGGCAGGGAGCGGGACGGCAGCGATCCCGAGGGAGCAGAGCTGCTGGGGAGCAAACGGGGTAGGGGGATGTGGGGGTGGGGAGAGCTCCCCTGCGGAGGGCTCGGCATGGGGCTGGCAGGAGGTTGGGACTGGCAGGCTGGAAGCAGGGTTGTGCTGGGACAGGGGAGCGGGGAGAGGCAGCAGGAGCTGAGCTTGGGTCCAGTCCCTGCTCCCTTGCGGCATTGGGGGAATGTCGGGGAAACTCCTCGGCAGAGCTGCCTTTCTCCGGCTCCTTTGCCAAGGGAGGAGGTTTGGGAGCTGGGGGAGTTGAGCCCCACTTGGAATGGGAGTCATAAAGCATTTAGGGGAAGAGTCAGACCTTGGGAGAGGGAAGATGCTGGAGCCGCAGTGGGATTTGTGTCTCTGGAGAAGGAGGTGGCAGATGTGGGGCTGACCGAGAGGGTGGCAGCGGGGCTTGGCTGGGGGCTGTGCTGCGAAGTGGAGGAGATGGCAGGGCCTGGAATGTGGCCTGAGGTTGGGTGGGGAGCGTGAGGGCCGGGGGGCTGAGGGTCCTAGGGATGGGGCAGTGCTGTTGGCATGGTGGTTGATCAGCAGCAAGCATGTGTGTTGTCCCTGTAAACCTGAGAGATGGAAGGTTTTCTGGCTGAGTAATTCTAGACTCTGTCTGTGAAAGATTTTATTAACTTAAAAATCACCTAAAAAAGTTCCTGGTTTGTTTGGAGGCAACAGCCCCCCTTGAGTTTGCAGCCCAAGCTCAGCTGAATTAGGAATTAGTGCCTGAGATTCTGGTGGTGGAAACGATGAGAAACAGATGTGGCTGCTCCAACGCTGCTGCCCAGCACTGCTGAGAGGCAGGAGGAACCCAACGAAGGGCCTGCGGGTGCTAGGGAGCAGCTCCTGGGCACGGGGCTGCCAGGGGAAGTGTCCCCAGATGTGGTCACCCTGTCCTGAGGGATGAAGGGTGGCAGAGGAGGGGAGCTGGGGGCTGCTTGTGGTGCAGTGACAGGGGCACTGAAGTGCTTGGGGCAACATTTTCTTGTCTTTATACAAAAGGGAGAAGAATGTAAATCCCTGCTCTGACTGCAGGAGTGTTTATCTGATCTGAAGAGTTCAGCAGTTCCATCCACTGTCCTGTAACAGAATTCCTGTCGGCCTGACGGGGTTTCTTACCTGGGGTTCTCTTTTTTCAACAGGGAGGTAACACTCCTCCTGCCGCTTGCCTGTTTCTCTTAACTCCAGAGGTGCGTTCTCTCATGGCTTGGGAATTTCATTGGAAATTATGTGGCTGAGCTTGAAGGTTGTGGCTTTTCTTTAGCTTGGTCTCTGCTCAGAGGCTGGAGCTTTCGCTCAAACTTTCCAGCGATGTTTTCTGATGTTCTCAGGGTCTGGGGAGTGGAAGGCTTGTTCCCACTTCAAAAGGAAGGTGACTGCTGCCGTTCCCTGGCGCATGTGGAGCAAACTTGGCGTGCTCCGGGGTCTGTAGAGAGACGAGTGCTCCCAGCCAAGTCTGAGACAGGCAGGGGGAGGAAATGTTTTAAGTTTAAAACTCATTAAAGCTGAACTGTTAATCCTTTAAGATGCAGCTAATGGAACGAGTCTGTATGCAATTAAACCTCTGGGTCCCCACGTTTTCCTGCTGGGGCTGCTCTTCCTTTCCTTTCTTCAACCTTCTGCTGAAACGCCCAGCATCATGGGGGGAGCTTTGGGGTCTCCCACAGTGGGGCCGGGTCAGTTGGTACTGTCAGGTGCTGGTGTCACCTCCCGGGTGCTGGTGTCACCTCCCGGGTGCTGGTGTCACCTCCCGGGTGCTGGTCTCCGGGAGGGCTCCCAATCTGATCTACCACAGTGACGTGCTGCCAGCGCTGCCTCTTGCTCCTCCTGCCCCAGTAACACAGGGGTTTGGACACACCTCCATGCTGGGCCTCTCTTCGTGGCCTTTTACTGGGGTTTGAATTCTTTTCAAGTGGCTTAGGTGTGTTCCTCTTAGAGATCAAGAAGTTATTCCTTCGGCCTCTCTCTGTTCTGCTTTCCTCTTCACGCAGGACTTCAGCTTTGCCTCGAGTGTTAGGTAAGAAGCAGCAAACGAAAATGGAACGTTTTGGTGTAGGCCCATCCTGAATTTGTCTTGGAATCACAGTTTTTTGAATAAGCCAACTCTTTTCACGTTAAGGATAGAAAATTGAAGCTGAATTTTAGGAGACGCGCTGCTGGTGAACTCTCTCAGGCAGGAGCCATCTAGCTCCAGCTCCTGTAGATGTGAGGCTACTGGTGTAACAGGGCTTGTCTGCTCTCCCCAAAAACACCCAGACAAAGTGAAATGGCTTTGTTCTGCACCTCGGCGCTGTGACGTGTTTGTTTGGAATCTCTGGAGACCAGGGCGCAGAGCAAGGGGTAAATCTCCCCCACGCTGCCTGGCCAAAGAGGCGGGGATTGCTCAGCCTTTCCCCCTTCTCAGACCACAGGGCCCAGCCAGGGCTTTGGGTGGCGGCGGTTTGTTTTAAACAACAAAAACTAGAGGGTTTAGGCGCTCCTGGTCACAGAAGGCCAAAGTCTTTGTGGAGCCCTCTGCTCCAGGGTGTGGGGAGGAAGAGGGTGTGGGGAGCAGCTCGGATGCTTCGCAGATAAAGCCAAGTGCTGAGTCCGTACCCTCTGGAGGGGCCTGAAGTCCTTTTCTCACGCACTCGAACTGGGGTTTTGTCTGCAGTGCAGTGGCAGGCCTGTGCAGCAGCTCTTTTTTTTTCTGTGCTGCTGGCTCCAACGCTAAAATCCCAACCATGTCTAGCAGCTACTGTGAGCCATGGCCTGGCCTCCTTGGCCCGGAGCACCTTCCGGGCTCTGCAGGCAAACCCGGCCATTGTCCCCTCGTCAGCCGGTGCTGGCCCCATGCCGGGGCAGACAACTCAAGAACCACAGAGGCAGAGCCAGGGGTGACGCTGGGTCTAGTAGAAGCAGGGAAATAGCTGCGAAAAGGACCCGGCCCCCGAGTCGGGGAGTGCTGGGGAGGTCACCGCTGCCGCACGCTCAAGGTGTGGCTGCTGCAGCTCTTTGCACCAGTGGATTTGACTCTCCCCTTGGCAAGGTCTTTCTCCAAGTGCTCCTGGCCTTGGTTATGCATCTTCTCTGCCCAGTGCTCACCACAACGAAGGGATGGATCTGCAGTGTTCCATTGCATTCTGGCCTCTATTTCCCTTCCCACACTGACCTGTCCTGCACCACCTCATGTCTCAGCAGCTACCCTTGGAGCTCATCTTGGCCAGACTCTACCGTCAGGCTCTTCGATCCAGTTGCTGCTCAAGCGGCCTGGAGATGCAGCCGAGCATCCTCAGGTGCTATAAAAAACAGTCCATCTCCAGCAACACCCAAGCACTTCCCACTAGAGTCCTTTTGGCTGCACCTGAGAGGGGGGAAGCCCCAGATCTCGCCCTTCCAGGCTGTTTCAGGATCTATTTACTCTTTTTAGTAGGAGCTGTGACAGCACTGTATTGGGAATCTCCTCTGCCGTGGCGTGCTCGGCTCTGGCCCCCTTCTCTGGCAGCCATGTGGTGCCAGAGGAGGAGGATGGAGGGGAGGAAGGAACTGCCTGAAGAGTTCCATAGTGAAACATGATCTTCTGGCCCCCTGCTGCAGCGCTGGCTGCTGCTCGGGGCTGAGCTGCTGGGCTGGGTGGAAGGTTTGCTGTGGTTGGGTTGCCCACCAGTTGGGGCGGTGCCAGGCAGCCTGGCCCTCCTCCTGGGCCTGTCCGTGGGTGACCAGGAGCCTCACGGCTCTGAGTTCGCCTCTGTCTGGCAGCTGATTGAAGATGCTGTTGGTGTGTTTCAGCCCAGGACTTGAAGAGGGAAAAGCCTCCTTGTGTTCTCTACAGCTCTGGTTTACCGGGCTGTTTCCAGGTGGCTGGGGTTTTTTTCCTCCCATTGAATAGGGCAATAAAACTTCATCTTTGGCAAGGGGTGTCTCTGGCATTGAAGAGGGCTGTGAGGATTCCAAACCCTCCTGGATGCCATCCTGGGCACCCTGCTCTGGGGGACCTGGACTGGGTGATCCCCAGAGGGCCCTTCCAACCTCAACAGTCTGGAGTTCTGTGAATAAAGGATCCACGGGCAAAACAGCAGCTGCCTGTTGGAGTATCCTAACCACCACCTCAGCTCCTGCTCTGTACAGGGCAGGGAGCTGCTCCCTTCAATAACACTTGAGAGGGGGTTTAGTTTCGGTGGATGCTGGAGCTCTGCAAGGACAGCATGAGCAGTAGCTGAACAAGCTCCTCCCTTGTCCCTCTCTGCTCTGCAGCCTGTTCAGGTGCTGACCCCTCTTCTGACACCACCAGTTAACAGACAGGCAGGATTGATCACAGAATCACAGACTGGTTTGGGTTGAAGGGACCTTCAAAGCTGCTCCAGTCCAACCCGCTGCAATGAGCAAGGACGTCTGTACCCAGCGCAGGGTGCTCAGAGCCCCAAGGTCCAACCTGACCTGCAATGGTTTCAGGGATGGGGCTTCTCCCACCTCTCAGGGCAACCTGGGCCAGGGTCTCACCATCCTCTGTCAATGAATCTCCCTCTTTCAGTTTAACCATCACCCCTTGTCCTGTCCCAACAGCCCCTGCTGAACAGCCCCTCCCCATCTTTCTGACAGCCCCCTTGAAGCACTGAAAGGCCACACTAAGGTCTCCCCGGAGCCTTCTCTGCTCTAGGCTAAACACCCCCAACTCTCTCCCCTGTCCTCCCAGCAGAGGGGTTCCACCCTTGGGTCTCTTCTGGGGCCTCTTCTGGCCCCATTCCAACAGCTCCATGTCTCTGCTGTGCTGAGGAGCCCAGGGCTGGACCCAGCACTGCAGGGGCATCTCCCCAGAGCGGAGCAGGGGCAGGATCCCCTCCCTCTTTACCACTCTGCCCAGTTCATGAGCAGCCCCAGCTCTAGCGACCGCAGCAGGGGCAAGGGCTTCATTCCTCCTTCTTCCTCGACACTGCCATCAAGCATGCTCCCTTCTATCCTCTCCACTGTGGCTTCTCGTCTGAACTAGTGTCTTCTGAGCTTTGTGGGGCCTGTTTTGAAGCCTTTGAAGGATCCTCCAGCAGCAGCTGCTCAGCTCAGCAGCATCTTGTGCAAAAGGGAGCTCCTCCAGCTGTACCCCGAGAGCTGAGGCTCTGGCAGCTCTAATCTGCAGGAGTTTTGTTTTGCTGTATAAACCAGCCCCAGTTCACTTAGATTTCACCAGCTGAAATTTATTCTAGAAGATTCATGATATCCCAAGTGCCAAAATGGAAGTTTCTGGGCAGGTGATGTTTGACCTGCTCACCAGTCATTTTGCTTGGCAGAAAATACATATGTTCCTGGAATAAAAAAGAATTTATGTTCGGCAGCACTTGGGCTGTGCGAGCTCGGCAGGCAGCAGTTCAGCGGGGTGGGGTCTGGGGAGGCCGAGCAATGGCATTGGTTTCGGGTGGGCTGGGTCTCAGTGCCAGCTTTGCCAGGGGCTCTCGGTGATGGTGGAGCTGCTTATCAGGGATAAGAGATGGGGAGACTTGGGACCTCCTGACCCTTTGGTCGAGATCTATCAGTGTGACTTGTCCAGAGGAGGCTGACAATGAGGTCAGGGGATGAGAGGGCTCTGTGTTTTCTTTGAACCTAAAGAAAAAGCCCTTCCCATGCCCCATTTGTGCCCCTCACAGGGCTCTGCGGTGGCTCAGGATGTGGGCTGCAGCGCTGGGACCTGTCGGTGGAACTGGAACCAGCCAAGAAGTGTCTGCCAAGTGTTTGCAAGTGTTTTTGGCAGGAGCACCTGACCCACAGCAGGGACACAGGGCAGGGACAAGGTGCTTGGCCATCCCCAGCAGCAGCGGGGAGAGATTCTGCCCCGCGATCTGCCCAGCTGCCGTGCTCTTACTGGTCCAAGCTGGGTTTCAGCAGGGCAATGGGGCCTCTCTGTGGTTTTTGGCTCTCCGAGGTGTTTCGTTTCAGCCCGGAGGAAGCACCCAGCGTGTTGGCAGGGCTGATCCTGCTCCGCAGCGTTTCTCCGCGTGAGCAGAAAGCGGGGAGCTGTGCCCAGGGCCACCCCTCACGCTATTTACCGTGCAGGTAGCCCTGGGCTGCATCAGGCCAGAGGGTTCTCCGAGCTCCACGTTGCTTCTGCCTCTTCCAAGCCAACGCTGGGGGTATGTGCAGTGGGGTTTGACCGTCTAAACAGCTCCAGAAGATAAGGTGAAAATAACCCACAATATCTTCTGGGGTGGTGAGTTAGATAAATATCACAGAGTGCACATCTATGCACCAGCAAAGAAAGAATGTGGGGACTGCGACTTGTATTTAACTTGGATTAACTCTCTGCTCCACAGCTCTGCAGGTGCTTTCTGCAGCTCAGGGCAGGGTTGAGCTGTGCTGGAGGGCAGCGAGGTGAGGCCAGGGGAAAGGAAGGACGAGATGTGGAGCCGCTGGTGTAGGATGCTTCTTTGTTCCTGGGGGTCAGTGGTCAGCAGCGAGGTCGAGGCATGGTGTGCTGCAAACAGGGATGAAGTATGGGTGGAATTGAGCCAAAATTGGTGAAATAAGGTGATGGGGAGACCAAAAGACCAAAGCTGTGTGCCAAAATGTTGTCGTGGCAATGCAGCAGCTCCCTGTTTCTCCAAACAGGAGATTCCTGTTTGCCTTTTGAGCTGGCAGGACCACCCTGGACCATTGCTTCATGTTTTACCTGCCCTGTACCCACCCGTTTGCTGCCTGACCTTGACATCACTGCGTGGTTCTTTCTCCTCTTTCAGCAGCGTCGCCCGTAAGCTGAAAAACTGGCCAGCACAATGGGAAAAAAACAGAACAAGAAGAAAGTGGAAGAGGTCTTAGAGGAAGAGGAGGAGGAGTATGTGGTGGAGAAGGTCCTGGATCGGCGAGTGGTAAAGGGCAAAGTGGAATATCTGCTGAAGTGGAAAGGCTTCTCAGAGTAAGTCCTTCCTCCCTCCTTGCTGCTGGGTGTTGGGCGGCTCCGGTGCAAGCGTCTCTTCTGCCTTTGGCTGCCAAAGCCTCTGGGCTGGTGGCTCCATCTCCCTGCACCTCTCCTTGTTGGTAAAATGGAGCTAACGGGCCAGGGGCAGCTGTAGCAATAAAACCAGCCACGCTAAATGCCTAGAGCTCTAATCAGGGCGACAGGGGCACAGCCTGGGTGAGAAAGTCCCGTGCCCTGGTGGGGCTTCCCCTCCTTAAACCCAGTGTGAAATGAGCAGCCAAATAAAATGAATTGCGTTTCTCTCCTGAGAAGGGAAATAACCGCCCTGGCCGGGGGCGTCCCTGCCTGGATCTGGGCAGGGCCCTGTTTCATGGGGTGAGGACACCCCCACATCCAGACAGCTGCTTCTCTTGGCATCTCCGACTGACCTGGCACCCCGGACATTTCTGGGCAGGGCCCGTGTGTAAAACCCCACTCTTGTCTTTGCCTGCAGTGAAGATAACACATGGGAGCCGGAGGAGAACCTCGACTGCCCAGACCTCATCGCTGAGTTCCTGCAGTCCCAGAAAACCGCACATGAGAGCGAGAAGTCTGAGGGAAGCAAACGCAAAGCGGAGTCTGACTCGGAGGATAAAGGGGAAGAGAGCAAACCAAAGAAGAAGAAGGAGGAGGTGAGGCGGGGGTGGGGTCTGTGCTTGTCTCCCTACCCTGGCGTTCGGCCTGGTGTCTGGTAGCTGGAGCAGCTGCACTCTGAAACTGCCATCAAACTGTTCTCCTGCACGGAGGGGAGGCTACTGTGCTTTGGTGAGACATAGTGAGGGGCTTTTGAGAAGCTGTAGCTGTCAAAAGGAGGTGTGAGGTGGTGCCTGAGCCAGGCCTCTTAGAGCTGTCCTGGCACTAAACTGAAAGGCCAGTTCTTGAAGCCAAAGGGTCCGGAGCCCCAGTGTCTCCTGGAGAACCTCATGGCGGGAAACAGGAGGCATGAGTTGCCTGTTGCCCTTGAAGAGGGAGAACAAGGTGGAGCAGGGAGCCTCCTGCTCAGCGTGCTCATAGCTGCGTGGGAAAAGGGGCGGTTAAAGGCTCTGCTGTCTGGTTTTCATCCTCGGAGCTGCTGAATTGTGGCCAGCACAAGAGTTTGACCTGCAGGGCCTTGGAAATCAGATCCTCTCTCTTGCAGCAGCAGGAGATCACCCCTGTGCAGCTGGTTCACACCCGAGTGGTCTTCTCAGTTCCCCGCTGGCTTTTAGCCGTTGTAGTCCGAGCATCTGGCAGGCAGAGCCGTTCTGGACGGCCACCAGTGTGTCCTGGTGACCAGGATCGGGGCTGTGGCTGTCACCCTGGCAATGCTACAAGCAGAAACTTGTCTCTTTTCAGTCAGAGAAACCGCGAGGCTTTGCCCGAGGATTTGAGCCGGAGCGAATCATCGGTGCCACAGATTCCAGCGGGGAGCTCATGTTCCTGATGAAGTGGTGAGTGTGTCTTTGTGTCTGTCACTTCTTCACTTATTCTGTGCCAGAGTGGGAAGGACCTGCGCCTGGGGAGTCCCTGCTACCTGGCATGAAAACTCTCGCGATGGCGCTGCTGCCTGAGGTGACCCTCTGCGCTGAGGCTAACGTGGATGTGAAACGAGCAGGTAGGGCCCTCGGGGTTGCGTGGCTCTTAAGGTGTCCCCCCGCAGCAGGCGTGAGCTTGGGGAGAGAGAGAGAGAGACAGAGAGAGGGGCTTGGCGTCGTGGCGCGGGCCGCAGCTTTGGAAGGCTGCATCCTGAGGAGAGCCATGACCGTGACCACGTCCCCTTCGGCTGTGGTGGCACAGGGCTCGTCGCTGGCACAGCTGGGAGCCGAACCAGTCAGGCCTAGGTGTGGGAGCCGTTTGCTTTTGCACGCTCTCAGTGGTCCAGAGCGACTGGGAACAGGGCTGCCGCCTCTGTTAGGCTTCTTGCCCCATCCCTGAGAACACAGAGCTGAACTCAATGCCTGAATTTTTCTTGGGTTTCATGTGCTGCTTCTCCCTCCTCCGGAGCTGCTCGGGGAGGGGTCACTGGGACCCCCCCAGCGCCTCAGGGACTCAGTTTACCTGCCACTTCTCTGTTTGTATCAGCACTAGTGTGGCCAGCAGGACCAGGGCAGAGACCGTCCCCCTGTGCTGAGGGCACTGGTGAGGCTGCACCTTGGATACTGTGTCCATTGTTGGGCCCCTCACTCTAAGAAGGACATTGAGGGGCTGGAGTGTGTCCTGGTGAAGGACGGTGAAGGATCTAGAGCACAAGTGCGATGAGGAGTGGCTGAGGGTACCGGGGTTCTTTAGGCTGGAGAAGAGGAGACTCAGGGGGGACCTCATCACTCTACATCAACCTGACAGGAGGCTGGAGTGAGGTGGGGATTGGTCCCTTCTTCCATGTAGCAAGTGACAGGATGAGCAGAATCGGCCTCAAGTTGTGCCAGTATATCAGGAAACATTTCTTTACAGAGAGAGTGATCAAGCACTGGAACAGGCTGCCCAGAGAGATGGTGGAGTCCCCATCCCTGGAAGTGTTCAAAAGCCATGTAGATGTGGCACTGAGGACATGGTTTAGGGACCCTGGCAGTGCAGGGTGAACAGTTGGACTCGATGATCTTAAAGGTCTCTTCCAGCCCAATGATTCTGTGATTTTTCTCCTGGTCTCCACTTCTTCTGCCTCCCCAGCCCACAGCCCCCTAACTTGCACCTCTGCTCTGGCCTGTAGGAAGAACTCGGATGAGGCCGACCTGGTCCCTGCCAAGGAAGCCAACATCAAGTGCCCGCAGGTGGTCATCTCCTTCTATGAGGAGCGGTTGACATGGCATTCCTACCCCTCAGAGGATGATGACAAGAAAGAGGACAAGAACTAACCCCGGGCCGCCCGCTCTGGCCAGCCTTTGTGTAAAGATCCGCACTGTGGGTTTGAGCAGGAGGGAGAGGATGCAGCTCTGCTCGCTGGGGAGCGGAGAGATGGCTGGAGACGATGCCCTTTGAAGAGACCAGTATGGTTTCTGTGCCCTGCAGCTGCTCCACTGCTTTCCGCAGCTTCATGCTGTGTACAGATCCAAACCAGCCCAGCTCATGTTGGGGAGGGGAGGGGAGGGAAGGGCAGGGGGGGATTTGGGGCGGAGGGGGTTGTTTCAAGGCTGTCAATTTAGCAGCTTGTGGGAGAGGCAGCAAAGCCCCTTCCATGAAGGACGATCACTGGTGGTGGGTGGGCTGGGGAAAGGGAGTGCAGATGGATACTGCTTTTTCTTCAAAGACCATCTCGGCAACCCACAGCCTTCTTCCCAGTAGTGTTAACTCTGCATTTTTACAGCGTAGCATGTGTGTAGGTTTTGTTTTGTTTCGTTTTTCTTTTGCTATTTACTGGTGTAACGGGACGGGGGAGGCGGGGGGGGGGGGGATGTGGGGAAATTGGTCTCTTGTCTCATTGGCAAGGAAGGGAGACGAGGTCTGGGGACGATGTTCCAGGTCATTTCCAGATCTTTTTTACAACCTTAATTCAGAAAAAAACCGAATTAAAAATAAAAAGGGAGGGGGGAAAAAAGAACCCAGTGTTGATGACGGATGTGGGGAGACAGGGACGGACACGAGACTGAGCGACCCAGTCGCTGGGGCCAAGATCCTCCAAACCCTGCGAGCAGTTTAGGGGGGTGAGGGGGGGCCAGGGGGGGCCTTGTGAAAACGCAAACTTGTGATTTGTATTGTCCTGAGGCAGAACTGCCAGTTCCTGACACATGCATTGTATGGGGTGGGGGGGAGGGCGGTGTGCGGGGCAGGAGCGGTTTTTAACCCTTTCAAAGCCTTTCTACCCTTCTTTCCGTTACAAGGTGCTATTTCTCACAACTTCGGGGCGGGGGGGAGAGACTTCTGACTACTCGTTCCTTTTCTCACCTGACTCTGACTGTCCAGCAGCAGCACCGGGAACCCTTTAGTTGTGGGAGGGAGAGGAAATCAACAGCAGCACAAGAAACAAATCGATTCCGTGTTCTCCCATAACAAGTGATTGTTCGTAGGAGGCCAGAGGTTGGTGCTGGAGCCACTTGTGTTACCCTGAATCTTCTGAGGGGTTTGTTTTGTTTTGTTTTTTAATCAGATTTATGACAAATACTGAACTATTTAATGTCTGGAGTCATGAGCCCCACCAGACTCCTGGCACCTCCTTGTAGGGTGGTATGTATCGAGACCCGCATTGTACAAACCTTTTTTTAAAAGCATGTGTTTAGGTTTCTGTGAAAACGTTGTTTAAATGTAAAGTACGTGTTTGGATTTTAACTTCATACCGAGCTCTGTCAGTTTTTTGTCTCAATAAAATTTTAGATTTATAATCCTGATTTTTTTCTTCCCTACCTTGCTCCTTCCTCCAGCTCGTTGGGCGTGAGATGAGTGACGAGGTGTAGAGCGGGTCACGGGTCTCTCTGTGCCAGGTTAGCGCTGACCAGCCCCGGGCGAGCCGGTGGCTCCCAGCTGGGTGTCGACAGCAGAAGCTGCGGAGCAGCCGACAGCAGCTTCTGCTTTGCGTTCGCTTCCATCTGGAGAGAAGCGTAGAGGTTAGCGTCTAGAGGCCTGAGACCAGTCTCGCCCGTGGAGACCAGAGGACTCGCTGCCATTCGGGCCCTTGTCTGATGTAGCAAGATGATGCTGGAGCCGGGAGCGTGCACTGTGTCTATTCTGGCCGGGATCCCGCTTTGGAGGTGGGTAAGTGACCGTTTCTTCTGTCCCCGTCTGAATTTGGAGCAGATTTTGTCACTTCGTGTTTATGGGTGGGTGTTTAACGCCCTGGCAGTTGTTCTGGTGACTTTGGCTGAAGGTGGAGGTGGCCTCACGTGAGGCTTGGTGTGGCCTGGCTGAAGGCCACAAGCTCCTCTGCATGGGGAAGAGCAGAGCTGTCCTCTGCTCAGCCTGGCGGTAGAGTGGGCCGTACCATCCTGGGAGGAGGATCGTGTTCCTGGCTCAGCGGTTTCTGATGTTTGTGGGGTGCAGGATGGAGCAGGGAGGTTTTTGGTGGTGGTCAGGGCTGAACGGGGGCTCCACCAGCCCCTCGCTGGCACTCGGGGCTGCAGAACTACACAGCTGGTTGAAATCCACGTTGTTCATGAGAGCAGGTAGGTGAAATGTCTGCCCTGCCCCAGAAGCAGCAGCGATTAACCCAGTGTTAATCACTGGAGAGGGAAGGGGTAACGTCCACTTAATTGGACGTGAGAAGTCTGCGGCTCACCGGGGAGGCTCTGAGGCCATCGATCGCTGCTCCACCATGAGGATGGGACTAGGGGGCTCCCGCTGAGCCATGGGCAGCGCTGGGGCTCTGGGTACCGCTGGGCTCTGGCTGCGGCTCTGTGTAAGTGGGACGTGTCACCTCTCGAGAAACCCATGGAATAGTCTCACGACCCTCGTAAGGTGCTCAGAGATCTGTGGGCAGTGGTGAGGTGGGCTCCTGGCTGGACCCAGGCTGCCAGAGCTGGGGTAGGGCAGAGGCAGCTCCTCCAAGGCTGGCAGAAACCAGGGGCTGTCCCGGGGAAGCACTGAGGGCTCGGGCAGCAGCCGGGCACTGGTTCAAAGGGCAGCTGAGCCCTGGCTCTGGCCGAGATCAGAGGCGGGAGGCCCCACTGGTTGCTGAGTGCTTCCCACTTCGCAAAGTGAACAGTCTGCGCTTCCCCCGATGACGGGCTGGCAGGCGGCCTGGGAGTGTGGCGTGAGAGGCGAGAGACAGCCGTGGTGCTGGGGGAGCTCCCGTCTCGGCTGCCCCTCCTCGTGTACCCCCACGGGAGGTGACGAGCGCAGGCAGGAGCCAGAGAGGAGCGGATTCTGTCAGGCTCCTCTGCAGCTCAGCCCAAAGCCGTGCTGGAAGCTGCGGAACGGCATTTCGCTCCCCTGCAGCCTCCCAGCAGGACAGTGGGGGTTTGCTGGTGTGTTTGTGCGTGGGTGGAGTAGTGGAGAAGGGCAGGAAAAGGCCCTTTTCTGTGGGGAAGAGCCCACAAAGGGCAGCTGGAAGGTGGGTAGAGCAGCGTGTCCTCCCCTCTCCAGACCCTGCTTCCCTCCCTGAGTCGGGGAGCGGGCTGTGACCCCAGCGCCAGGGCTGTATCCTCCTCACAGCATCCCCAGGGCAGGGGAAACCCTTGTGGGTTTTTTTACGAGCCAGGATTATGTTCTAAAACAGCCCCTGGAGAAATATCTGAAATAAATACCCTAGAGCCCGGGAAGAGAGGCGGGAGGCACCTCAGAGGGTGTATTTTAATGCTTCGCGTTCCCCTCGGCTGAGCTGTTGCTGTGTGTGGAGCTGGCCCGGGCTCAGCTCCGGCAGCGGGAGCAGCTGAGCTCTCTTCCAGTCCCGTCAGGAGAGGTTCAACCCCCAGCAAAACAACATTTGCCCCGTGGGATCCCCAGCAGCAGGCTGGCAGGGAGCAGAGCAGGGCCGGCAGTGCGTTTTCTGCTTGTGTCTGGCCAAGGGAGCGTCCAGGGCTGGTGGACACGAGGCTGTGGTGGCCCCAGAGCGATGTCTCACTCTGGCATCCTGGCTTTTACCTGCTGGACACCCAGTGCAGGGGCACAGGAGCTGCTCCCTAATAATGACGAGGAAACACGGTGCCTACAGGCAGCAGCACCAATGAGACGAGGGGCAGTAAAGCCTTAAAGAAAGGAGCCTGTAACTTAAATACGATACGGTGTTGCCCAGGAAGGCAGCTCAAATGCTGCTTTTAAAGCCCAGCCCCGTCTCTCACTGGTCCATCAGCAGCTCCCAGGAGCAGTTTTCCATCCCCCGTTTGTTCGTTTTCTGCAGCATCCTGGCTTCAGCGCAGCCTCCCTGGGGTCTGCCCAGCCCGGGCTGCCTGTGCCCGCTACAACCCCATGGGCAAAACAGCAGCAAAGTCAGGGCCTGCCCTTGAGCCCGGCTGGATGTGAACCGAGCTCTGCCTGGGGAAAACAGGGCTGGAGTCAGCGGCGGGCTGGCAGCTGCCAGCCGGCACCCAGCCAGCCCTTCCAAACTGGCAGCGAGGCGGGGAGAGAAGCTGGGTGGAGGGGTCAGCAGTGCCCCTCACTTGAAATGCTCCACGATGGAGGGCTCAGGCTCCTCGTCCAGGGCAGGAGCCGGTGATAATACACTGGCAAGTGAATAAAACACTGCTACAACGCAGCCCTGGGGGGACGGTGGGGCTTGTGGAAGAGCCTGCAAGAAGGAAGGGAGGTTTGAACCGCACCGATGCCGTTTGCTTGCCTGACGGGAAAGCAGGACAGGGGCTGCGGAGCCAAAGCGCCGAGGAGGGAGATCAGGCCGTGCCAGGGCGGCTCTGACCCGCGGCCACACGCTGCGCCCAGCCGGGCCCCAGCCTTTGAACTTGGGTGGCTTTGGCCGAGGGCCCCAGGACCTGCTGTGTTTAACCAGAACCACGCGTCTCCCCGGCTGTCTTCAAGAGGAGAGTTGTGAAGGGAGGGAAAAAGCAGCTGAGCCAGAGCGGGCTGGTGCCCACCACCGAGGAGCCGGTCGCTTTCCTCCCCTCCCGAGGCTGTTACCTGCAGGCTGGGACCACAGCGACTCCCTCCCCAGCCCATCGCTGGAGGCAAACCCGAGCTGCTGCCAGCTCAGCCCAGCTGGGGAGAGCCAGGAGCTGCCGCGGGGGAGAAGGACCCACACAAAGAGGCTGTTTCGATTCCCTGAATGCTTAAATCTTCTCGAAAAAAATAAAATCCACGACACACGCTCGTACAGTGAATAAGCCGTTTTATTTTTGTCCTGTGCTCACACAATCTCTCTTCTTTCCCTGACAGGTCACAGATCATTAAAATAAAAAGTTTCTAAGAGGAAAATAATTTAAAACATACGCGCAGGGCTCCCTTCCAACCTCCCCCCACCCACAGCTCCACCACTTGTGCTTCGTCTCATGCGTTAAGTAAAGCCTTTGAATCTCAGGAGGCCTCGAAGGCAGCGCCCACTGGGGTCTTGCCCGTTGGGTGCCGCAGCAAACGCCCCACGACGTGCTCCCAGATCCAACCGCTTCCCCCCGGAGCTGGGAAAAACTGCGCCCACAGGCCAGACCTCTTCCCTGCGGGCAGCACCGGGGGCTGCTCCGGGCCTCCCTCCTTCTGCCTTACCACGTTCCCTTCCCTGGAGTGACCACCCCGAGTCTCCCCTCGCCGCGCCGCCCTCACCCCGTCGCACACGCACAGGACTGGCTCCGAAAAGCCTTTTTTTTTTCTTTTTTTTTTTTTTTTTCTTTTTCAAGCTTTTTTTTTGTTCGGTTGCTGGTAAAGTCGGTACACTCCCAGCTGTGCTATATTGTAAATACAGCTTCTAGGATCGTCTCCGTGGCAGAGACGGACAGTGATCAAGGCACTACCCCCACCCCCCTCCTGAAAACAAAGGAAGTCAGACCAACACCTGGGGACAGAAGAGAATCCTATAATGTGATCACACGGTTACACGGAATCTTTATGGCAAAGAGAACATTTAGCAGCTTTGAAGGGTTGGGCTTCCCCCGTGACTCCACACAAGCAACTCTAGACCCTACAGGGAAAAAAACAGGGCGGAAGCCCTCAAAAAAGAAACCCAAAGCGCGGTTAAGAACCAGGAATCCCAACAGCCGGCGAATGGCAATAACACGGCGAGCCCCCGGCCTGCGGCGGGGACCCTCTGCTCCCCTTGTGCTGTGCGTTGACCCGGGGGGGGGCCCCCTCCCTTGTCCCCCTCCCCAAGCTGCTCCCCAGCCGGGCAGTGGGCAAAGGCAGCGGGTTCATGCAGGCGGCTGCGCGTGCCGGCTTGGCGGGCAGTGATGTGCTCCGAGGGCGCTGGGGGGGCGGGGAGGGGAAACACGTATCGCACTGGTTCTGTTAACCCTCTCCACTTCCACACCCTCCCACCCCAAAATGCTACAGCTCTACGTGACACCCCCCTACCCCCCCCCCCCCATCCCGAGGGACCGCAGCTCCTCCACGGGTATGGGACCCGTTCTGTCCCCCTCCTGCTGAGCTTCCTCGGGCTGGAAAGGGTTAACGGAAGTCAAACCACTTCGTGTGCACGGGTCTGCTCTAGGAAGGGATGTTGGTTAAGCTGGAATTAAGTCAGCTCGAATCACACACACCGATGTCAAAACTGGTTCAAGGAAAAGGGAAAAAAAATAAAATAAAAGGAAGAAAAATAAAATAAAACCAACTACCTGAAATCACCGAACTTTGGAAGTTCAGAAAAATGTCTCTCCTATAACTTGGTGTAAGTTCATTCGCTTAAATCTCTCGTCTTACTTAAAGCCAGTTCCTAACAGTAGGTTTTTTTTCTCCGCCTCCGCCGCTCTCCCCACAGCTCATGTCCTGCGCTCCAAGGGGTCCGGGCTGGGACTGGGCCATGCAGGGGCCGCTCCTCCCGTCCCCCCCACCCCGCCTCTTGTCCGAGGGGAGCCCCCAAACCTCAGCCGGCGGGTCCCGCAGGCTCCCGCCCCCCGCCCGCAGCAGTCACCTTGGGTTTGTTTTGTGGTTTTGAGAAGATATATCGGGTAAGAAGGCGCGAAAGTTCCTCTAAAGTACTTCCAGGCTCAGCCCTTCTCCAGTTCTCCCCGGAGCGAGTGTCCCGCTGCTCCCCGCCTCGCCAGCGGCCCCGTCACTTCCGCCGGTCCTTCTGTTTGCGCTCCTGCCGCCGCGGCTGCTGGTCGGCCACGGTGCGGGGTATCAAGAGGACGCTGCCGTCGCTGCCGTACTGCAGCGCGTACTGGCTGGGCGAGTAGGGCTGCCCGTTCTCGTCCCGCAGCCGCCCAAACACCTCCTGGTAGAGGTTCTGCACCTTCTGCTTCATCTGGCGGATGGATTTGAGGAATTCTACCTTCTCCCTGAGCAGTTTGGACTTGTCCCGCTGCAAGTCCTCGACGTCCCGTTCCAGGTTGAGGATGGTGTCCAGCTTCCTCTTGCGGCAGTTCTGGGCAGCCATCTTGTTCTTGCCGCGCCGCCGGATGTCGCGGATGAGGCTGAGCTGCGCCTCGCTGAGCTGGTACTTGGAGAGGAGCTCGTTGAACTCCTCCACCGGCAGGTTGATGATCTTGTCGTTGGTGAAAGGGATCTTCATGGCCCTGGCTCGATGCTCGTCCCGGCTCAGCTGCTTATCCAGGAACTCGGACGGCTTCTCCTTGCTGCTCTTCTTCCCCGCGCTGGGCACTTTGGGCTCCTCAGGGTCCAGGGCCCCCGGCGCCATGTTGTAGGTGTGGTTGTGGCCAACGTGCTCCAGGTAAGGCAAGTAATGGAGCTGCGATGGGTCCTGGTAGCTCATGCGGCAGAACTTGCTGTACTCTGGCTGGTATCCAACCGCCCCTTCTGCTTCTTCAAAGTCCACGTTTTCAGAATCTGAGCTGTAGCCGACAGCTCCTTCCTCAGAAAACGAGGAGGAGGAAGAGGATGAGGAGGAAGAAGAGGAGGAGGAGGAGGCTTCTGAGCTGCTCAGAGAAGCAGGGCTGTGGCCAGAATCCAGAGAAAGACCTGAGTCGGAATCAAACTCCTCTTCCAGCTGAGAGGCCTGCACTGGGTTGAAACCTTCTTCAATGGCCAAGTCCATCAAGCTGATCTCATCGAGCATGGCCTCGTCGAGGAGACCGCCCAGCGGGTCCGGCAGCTCGGGGCCAGCCGTCTCATTGACCGTGCTGTTCAGCTGCGGAGGAAAGAAGATGCTGCTCAAGTTGGTGGAGCCAAAGGTGGTGTTGAGGCCGGTGGAGTTGTCCGGCGCCAGCTGGAGCAGGGCCGAGCCGCCAGCCATGGAGGGGCTTTCGATGTCCGAGCTGAAGAGGGCGAAGTCCTGCGAGCAGCTCCCCAGAGAGGCCTGATGCAGGCTGACATTCTGATTGATGGGGGTGTTGGGAGCCAGGCTGTAGTTCGACGTCAGCAGGTCTCCGCCCGTGCCGTTGTACAGGGGTTCAGTGGTCGTGTTGTTCACTTCCATAGTCTGGAAGGGACGTGGAACAGCCCGGTCAACAAGACAAAAAGAGACAGGATGATGCTTCTAGATCCCCCGCAAGGAGCTGTCGCCCGTGGCCCAGCATCATCCGCCAGCTGCAGGAGGATTATGGCAGCCGCAGCAACCGCAGCATGGGCACCGCGGCACCACTGCCACCAACGCCACACCGTGAACGGCCAGGAACCAGGTGCTCAGGCCATCGAACCCGAATTCCGATGCCCCTGTGGAAGGGCAAGCGCCTTCCCACGCTCCCCCTAGAGCTCACCTGCATTTCCATGATCGACATGAGGTCCTGCCACTGCTGCTCCAGGTCGAAGGGTGACTCGGTCTCGGAGAGGAGGGGAGGCAGCAGGCTGCTCTGGATACCCGCGGGCCGGCTCTCGCCGGGCACGGCTTCGCTCAGGGTGGAGACATCCGCAGCTGGAAACTAACCACGTGAGGCAGAGTCAGTCCCCGGCTGCTTGGCTGGGGAGCTGGCCACCCCCAGCACCCTTCTACCTCCGCCTTTGCTCAAAGCGAACCGGCTGCAGTTATTCCTCCACAGTTCACTAGGAACTCGTTAGAAGCAAAGCCAGAAGTCTGTAATTAATTGTGACCACCCCCCACACACACTGCCGGTTTTGCCGGCACAATGCCTGGAGCCTCCTTAAGCAGCATAACCCAATTTACCGCCGGGTCTGCGGTCTGGGTGAGGGGTACGAGAGGCGAGTGAGAGCAGCTGCTGCCTCCGGATCCGCCAAGGGGCAGAAGCCATCACCCCATCCGCTCACCTCCGAGTTCTCCCCGAACGGGAAGGTGGCCTCCAGCAGCCTAAGGCACTCCTCCAGGGACAGGGCTGTCTGATCCTCTGCACCGGACACCTGATGGGGAACACAAGCAAGCACAGCCCTGGGATTAGGGAGGTGGTGATGAGAAACGGGCTTCTTCCAGCCGAGCTTTATTACAGCACATCCAAAAAAGAGCCAGAGGCCCCACCCAGTGCCTCGCAGGCTCCATCCTCCTGCTCCGGAGAGCGTCAGAATGGCCCCCGGGCACAGCAGGGAGAGGAGCCACGGCTGCCTCTGCTCCCGGCGAGCTTCACCTACCGCATGAGGGGCCTCTGCACCGCCTCTGCCAGATGACCGAAAGAACGGCAAGAACCAGCCGCCCTTGCCCTGCCGACGGTGTCATGGCCATTACCCTGCCCGCCCCACTGCGGCTCCCCGGCCCGACAGGCAGCCCATGCTTTCCCAGTACCGAACCCTCTTGTCTGCCCAGGTAAACCCTCATCCTGCGGCTCAGCAGATCCCCGGTGAAAGTCGGAGGCGACACTGCTCGCCTCCCCTCCGCCTCGGTGGGAGCGCAGACCCCCGCGGGCGCAGCCTCCAGGGGTGTTACCTGCGCAGGGAAGCTCTCCCCGGTCTCTCCATCAACTAGCAGGTTCCTGTCCAAGCCCTCGCTCCCCGCGCTCCTCCAGCTGTCCCCGCGCTCCCGCCCATCGCTCCGCTCTTTGTCCACTTCGCTCTCTTTCTGGCGGTGGCTGTAGTCAAAAATCTCTCGCCCAGCGCCGAGATCAATATCCTGTCTCCACAGGATGTCAATCAAATCGATGTCCTGAAAGACAGACCAGATTTCCTTCAGCCCTGCACGGGGTCCCCACCCAAGGGACATCCCCCTCACCTCACCCCACCCCAGCCCGACCCGCAGCCCACCCGCTCCTCCTCCACCGGGCTGGCCCGGGGCCCTTCAGCCTCCGGGCGGCCCGGAGAGCGGCTCTGCGGGTTCTGCATGACGGGTGAGGCCGGCCCTTCCCTCCCCGCCGCCCATGGCCGCTCGCCCGCACGCCGGGAGAGGCGCCCGGGGCCGCCCGGGCCCCCGTCGCGGTGGTGCCTGCGCCGTGCCCGCCTTGCATCAGCCCCGTGGTGCCATCCCGGCCATTTGCATAAGGGGTGGGGTGCGCCGGCAGGAAAATCCCCGCATTTCCACCCACCTGATGCAACTTCAGCCGCCGCCGTCCCCGCCATCACCGGGGCTGCCCGCAGCTCCCCCACCCCGGGTACCCCCGGAGCCTGCCCTGCGCTCAAACCACCGGCCCCCGCCCCGCAGCCCCCGCCTCCAGCCGCCGCACCGCGCCCCCCTCCCCCTCCGCCTCCGCCACCGGGCCGGCAGCATCCCCGCGGCACCGGGGAACGGCCGCTCGCCCTCCCTTCCCGGAGCGGCCCCGATACCTTTCTCATGTCCCCAGCTGCCGCCCGGGCCGCGGCGCACGCTGATCATGGTCCCCGGGGGAGGAGGAAGAGGAGGAGGAGGCGGCGGCGGGGCGGGCTGGCCGGGGCGCGGCACCGCGCACGCATCGCCGGCCGGGGCGGCTGTGGGGGAGCCGCGCTCCAGCTCCGCGCCCACCGGCCACAGGTGCCCGCGGTCCCCGCTGCGGCGGCAGGAGCCGGGCTGCGGCCGGGGGTTCGGGCTGGGCCGGGGCTCGGCTGGGCTCGGCTCCCGCCGCCCTGCCCGGGCCGGGCTGCGGCGCGCCCCGCCCGCCCCTCCCCCGCCGGTACCGTGGCTGCGGCGGCCGCCAAGCCCCGCCCCCCGCCCCGCCCCGCCGGGCTGCGGCGGCGCCGGGCCACGCCCCCCCTCGCCGCTACACCGCCAAGCCCCGCCCCGCGACGGCCGCCAATCCGCGCCGCCGGGAGCCACGGCCCTGACCAATCGCCGCCGACGGGGGCCGCGGACTCAACCAATCAGCAGCCGCGCGACGCCCAGCGGAGCCGCTCCCTCGCCCTGGCGCAGCGCGGCCGCCGCCGCCGCCGCCCCCCCCCGCCCCGGGCCTGGCCTCGCCCTGCACCGCGCCAGGCGGGGCGGGGGGCTCGAAGCGGGCCCGGCTGCGTCCCCGAGAGGGGAGGGAAAGCCGAGGTGACCTTGGCTCCGTCCCCCGGGGGACCCGGGCCCGGAGGCGACGATTCAAAACCCGCCCCCCCCCCCATCCTCCCCGGTTGCTCCTCAACTCTCCCCCCGCACACACCCCCTCACAACGCCGGGGCCGAGCGGTAACCACGGGCGCTGGAGAGACAAGGCCAAGTGTAAGGAGATCCCCACCCCGCCCCGCGGTTGGGAGCGGCGGCCGGGAGGGGGGCGGAATTTGTCGGCGGGGCCAGGGCTGAGCACCGGCAGCTCATCACATGTCTGGCGGCCGCGTATTTTTATCCTCCTGTTGTGGAAACGGGCACAGGGCAGCGGGTGCCTCCCGCCCTCCCCACCCCCAATGCTGCGGAGGGCTTCAACCGAGCGTTGGCTGGGGGCTGCGGAGGAGCCGGCCCCCCGGGATCAACAAAAATACATTAAACGCCCCATTTTGGACGGTCCCCGAGGCGCTGCAGCACCCAGGAGCCCCATGCCGCGCCCAAGGGTGAGCTCTGACTCTAAAATTATTAATAACAGCCAAATTCCCCCAGCAAGGTCGCACCTGACCCGCAATATTTTAAACACCTGGAAAAGTCATGGAAAAATTTAAACCCTGGCCCCGAAACCATCTGCATATTATCACCATCATCATCGAACGGGGCGGGAGGATAGAGCCCTGCAGGTGCCTTCCAGAGGCACCACAATATTCCCATCGGAACTGGGAGCGTTTACTGGGGAGTTGACATTTCAGACAAAGACACCAAAAAAAAAAAAAAGCCCCATAAAAAAGAATTAACACCCCCCCGCCGGTGATGCTTTGAAATAGGACTCGGCGCTTTGACGCGTCGCGGCGGCAGCGAGTACAGTCTTGCTGGCCCCGGGGGAGGCGCGGGCGACGTGTTGGTGTGACGATGTGACGTGGGTGGGTGGGTGCGGGAGTCAGGTGGGATTTCCTGGCACCCCGTGGGCAATAACACGCCCCCACCCTGCCCAAACCAGGGAGAGAAGGACCAAAACCCAGAGAGCCAAGGAAGAGCGCGGGTGCCGAACACCGGGATGAGGGACGGTGCTGCCCCAGCTCTCCCCACCCTTCCCCGAAGGAGTGAAACTGCGGCGGGAGGAGGATGCTTCCCTCCGGCATCACCCGGGCTGGCTGTGAGTTTCACTCCCAGTAAGCCCAGTCCAAGTCGGCCGCACACGGGGAGCGGCAGCATCTGCTGCAGGGCTGTTCTACCGCAGAAATGGAGAGGCCTCTGGGGAAGGGCAGCGCTCTTGGCTCCTCAGCACCCAAACCCACAGCGTTTCTCCCAAAAATCTCATTTCTGTGGTAGTTCTCTCTTTCTCTTCCCGGTTTCTCGGCGCTGCCCTTGAAGGGCTCCCCAGACCCAGCGCCAGACCTGGGGCAGGACGGCGACATCTCCCATGGGCTGTGCGTGACCTTGTAGGAGGTGTTTCACCCAGTTCTTCCCCGTTCCCAAGGCAGGGAGCTTCCCCTCCCAGTCCTCAGGGAACATCTGCCCTGCACCAACATCTGCCCCACACCCCCCTGACCGAAGCTCCTCTCACTGACGCCTCCAAGGTCGCTGCTTTCAAACCCCAGAGCAGGGTTTTCCCCCGTCAATCCCACACCTCCCAATGCCGCCGGGTGCAGCCGCGGCACCATCCACGCATCAAGTCCAGCGATACCAGACCCGAAACAACCATCCCCGTTGTCTCTCAGCCGTGCACGTGTTCATACCGCTTCCCTCGCTCCCGTCCCCGGACGGAAGCCCCGTGCACCCACAGCCCACCCCTCACTGCAGGGGACGGGTTGATGCGGCTCTCCCCATGCCTGGACGCCTCAGCAGCTCGTCCGAGACACGATTTCTAACACAGAGCAGACGCTGGAAGGAGCCGACGCCGCGAATCAGCGCGAGCATCGCCCAGGCCGCGGCCAGGGCAGCTGCCGAACACGCCGTGTCAAAGCAAGCGGTGCCAGAAGCAGCAGCAGCAGCTTCCAGGGACCCGCGTTGCATCACAGGGGAAAAAAAAAAACAGAACACCAACCACTTTCCAGTTCACCTCTCCCCACCCGGCCCGTGACGAAAACCGAGCAATAAACATCGCCGCTGGATGAACTCCAGAGCCGAGGAACCCAACCGCCCGCTCGGCCCCGGGACGGGGCTGTTACCCAACGCCCCTGTTTATTTCCCGGCCTCGTTTTACGGATTTCACAACACGGAGCTGTGCTCGCGGGTTAAACGCTGACCCCCCGCCCTTCCCCTCCTCCTTTCACTATTACTTTCAGACCAAAACAAACAAAAACTGCCCCACATGTACCCCTGGAGCCCTCTAACCGGCTGTAACTGCGTATAACGCCATTCCCGAGTGGGGACTCACTTTTCCCCAGTGCTAAACACACACAACGCACAAAGCACCGCTCACCTGGACGGATACCCGAGGGCCAGAGCCCCCCAGGGGTCCCCTTCCCCCCCGCCACCAGCCACAGAAGCTCCTGCCTACCTCTTTGGTCAGGTCTCCGTTGGCCGGCGCAGCCACCGCTCCCAAATCTTCCAGTTCTTCCCCAAACCCCTGCTCGGCTCCGCTCTCCCTCACCCCGCCGTCAGGGCTGCTCCCATCTTGCAGGCCGCTGCCGTTCTCGAGCGCGATGCCGGCGCTGGGCTGGCTACCGGCCACTGAGCTTTCGGGGTCTCTGTGCACCAACCAGGCATTGACCTCGGTGGTGGGCACCTGAAACCTGTCCAGGGCCCTCACCTGGTTGAGCAACCTGCGAGCAGTGAAGTAATAGTCCAGGTCTACGCTTTTTGGGTGGATGCCATATCCATCCAAGGTGTTGCGCAGGTTGTGAAACTGGGTCTGGGTGTAAGCGGAGCTCTGCCCAAGAATGATCTCGCGGAGAGGGGGGAGCTGCGAGTTCAGGTAGGTGTCCACGTCCACGCGAACGCCAATCAGGCTGAGCAGAATGGTGAACTGGATGAGGCCTTCAGTGAAGTATTTCTTCAGAGAAAGCATTTCTGGCGGAGGAGAAAAGAAAACAAGGTGGAGGGCTTGGGGATTAAAACCAAAACAACTTGGCGTCAGATGGATCCTCCACACAACAGGTTGGTTGGGTTCATCCTTCCCCTGCCCCACTTTCACACAAACAAAATAAAGCACCAAGTTAGGCGTCCAGGTTATGGCTGAACAACCGGGTAAAAGTTTACAGAGCATTCAAGGCTTTGGGTTCAGGACGACATTGTTTTCCTTTGAAAACCCCCAAACTCTGTGGTCACCAGCAAAGCATAATGAACGAATTACACCTCGAGGAACAACAACCCCCCTCCAGCAAACAGCTCCCCCCTCCTGCCCCCTCCTTGTCTTCAGAGATGTTTTGTAACACAGACCATGCAGCTACATGTGACTTACTGTCCAAAACCTCCGCATACAGCCGCTTCCCCTCGCCCCCCCGCTTCCCCACGCTCCAGGACGGGCTTCGCTCCCCCCAAGCCGGCTCTTTCTTCCCCTCTTCTGGCCTGCGAAGCTTCTTGAAGGATCCTTTTATGTGTCAAAGGTCCCGCCTGTGAGAAGGTCCAAGGACTCCTCGCTTCTGGCTGCGATTTCACCGGCAGCTGAAACAGAACCAGAGCAAAGGCGATAACGCGCCCGATGAGGCACCACCCTGCCCGTCCCTCCGTGGCACATGGACCTGCTGCCGCGGGAAACGAGCGGGCTCCCCAGCGCAGGGCCCCGCAGAGGCCAGCGAGAGCCGCTCGAAGGGCCGGTTCTCCGGGCACAGCAGCCCACGCCGCAGCGTTACCTTCGGGGACGGTATTGTCGGCGCTTCCCCTCCCCGAGCTATTCTTAGGCTGGTGCGTCAACTTCCCCTCGCCAAAGGAATCCGGCCCCGGCTCCCTTTCACTCCTCAGCCCCGTTTCCAGCGGCTCCACAAAACCCCGTCGCGGGCTCCCCACGGGCGGCCAAACACCCCCGGCCTCGCCCGCCCCTCCCGCCCCGACCTTCCCGGGCCGCCCGCCCCCAGCCCGCCGGGGCGGCTCCCGGTGCCCGGGGAGGAGCTGTCAGGCCCCGGTGACGCCTACTCTCCCCTCCCGGATGGGGGGGTCCCGGCGCTGCCAAGCAGGGCCATACACCGCCCCCCCACACACGCCGCCGCCACCGCCGCCCCGGGCCCTTTAAGACCCCCCCCGCGCCTCGTGACCCGCCCCCCCCCCGCGCGGCCCCGCCAACCCGTCGGTGCAGCCCGCCCCGCCCCGCCCCGCCCCGCCCCGCCACCTCCGCTGCACCCCCCGCCCCTCCGCCCGACGCTACCCGCTGGCCGCCGCCGCCGCTCGCTCCCGGCCCCGCCGCCGCCGCCGCTGCCGCCGGCCCCGCTCCCCGCCCTAGCCCTCCCGCTCCCCTCCCGCCTTGCGCGGCGCCGCCGCCAATCAGCGCCCCGGAAGGGGAGGTGGGATGAAGGGGCGGACCAATGGAAAGCGGCAGTAGTGCGTTGTTCCCGCCCCTGCCACCGCCTGGATAGGCAGGTTAGGCGGCCAATCGGCGCGCGGGCAGTGCCGCTGCACCCCGTGCTTGGCCCGGCGGCCGCGTGCTGAGCCAATCGGAGAGGAGAAGCGAGCAATTCCACCCACCCACTGCAGTGATGGAGTGACAAGGCGCCCTCCCAATGGAACGCGAGATCTCCGCCGAGCGACAGCGGCAGCTGCCAATGAGACGACGCGCAGGAACAAACGGCCCGTCTGAGCGCTTGACTGACAGAGGCGAGCACCAATCCTGGCGAGGCAGAGACACCGCCCCTTCGCCCCGCAGTTGTTGCCATGGCACCGGGCGCGCCAGGACCCCAGCCGAGGGCGAGGCCCGGGGCCGCCGCGCCGGAGCCTCCAGCGCTCCTCAGGCCCGGGCACCGCCCCGGGGGGTCTCCCGTGTCTCCATAGCCCCCAATCCCGACACGTCCGAGGGGTAGAGGGGACTCTGGGCCTCCTCCGGGGGCCACCCTGCAGTGGGCAGACAGCTCCTCGGCCTTGCTCGCCCAGCCAGAGCGGCCCCGGGGGCCTCCCCTGCGCTGCCCTCGGGCTGATAACACTGTCCAAACATGACCCTGCCCTCGCCCTCACACGTCCCCGGCCAGAGCCACTCGCAGATGGAAGGACTGAGTCAAAGCCAAACGCGGAGCTTCGCCTCGGGCCCTGCAGTGAGTCAGTGGCGGGGCTGGGAGCGCAGCCAGGGCATCGCCTGCTAACCCCTGCGCTTCACTTTCTTCGTTGCTCCAGCCCTTTGCTAATTAAAAGCCCTTAATTCCACGCTCGGGCAGCTGCCCGGTCGGCGTAGCCCTGCTCGGTACGCCCAGGCCTGTTTTGGGGTTGAGAAGCGAGCTCTCCTGGTCAGCTGCTCCTCGCCCTTGGCAGCTGCTGGAGCTGTGTCAGAGAGGAGATAACTCCCAGCCCCAAGCTGGCCTGGCCAAGACTCGTGGAGATGGGGTGCGCCCGGGCTGGGGACACCGTGCTTCTGGGGTGCTGGTGCTTGGAGCAGGACAGGGCTCCCCACCACAGAGCGCAAACAGAGCTGCCACCTTTGAGCCGCTCACAGCCACCTGCAGCCCACGTGCTGTGGTCTGGCCGTGTGTCTGGCTGTTACTTGCCAGCCTAAAACAGTCACACTGTCCAGGGGCACTGCTGCAGGTCACGGGGGAAGCCACAGGCCAGCTTGAGTTTCACTGAGCAACCAATGTCTCGATTCCTTTTGAGACAGGAACTACCCAGTGGAGGTGAGGGAAAGGCTGCACCTCATCCCAACCACCTCACCGGCTGCCCAAGGACCGGCTATGCAGGCCAGTCCCCAAAACATGCTGGTATCTCCTGGTAGAACTGCAGGAGGTAGGAAGGTGCCGCAGGAGAGGGGCCGCTGTCAGGCCCCCGTCCCATCTTCAACCTCTCCAGGGGTGATCAACCATCAGATCACCAACAGCAACATCATAAACCATTGAAATAAATAAGCATGGAGCAGGGTCGGCGTTAAAACTGTCGCTTTTGAGCAGGTTATTGATACCTTCCGCAACAAATTGGTGCGGGCACCCTGCCCAAATCAACGCCGGTTCCCATCGGGCGAGGGGCAGCCTCTGCCAGAGCTGGCAGCAGAGATGGGCAGGTACGGGCAGCACCAGCCCTGCCTGCTATTCCCACAATACCGCAGCTGCCAAAACCAGACACCCTCTTCCCTTGGCCCAGAAACTCGCTGGGACAAACAGGATGCCAGAGACAATAGTTCATCCGAAAAAAAAAACATTCAAAATGAGTGTGGGCTCCGATGCCTTGCACCAGGGTGAGGTTTCCCAGCCGGGGGTGTCTGCCCAGGGCAATGGCGCAAGCAGAGCCCTCTCCCTTCTCTACAGCAAGGACTGAGCTTGCTGGCACAGCTGGGAGATGCCCCCCCAAACTGGGACAGCCCCAACACTGCGAGCAGGGATGCTCTGGAGCACCCAGGGGGACAGGCCCAGCAGGGAAAGGAACTGGAGCAGCCAGTGGAAGGTGGTGAGGAAGGTGGAAGCACCCAGATCCCAGTGATTTTGGGTCATGGGCTTGCTCTGCCCTGGCTGTTCCATCTCGCTAATCTGAAAAACAAGCCATGAAACACCCACAAAAGCCGGGGTGCGGCCACAGCCCACGTCATGCCACAGCCGGCAATTTGCTGTGGCAACGGCCGCAGCTCAGCCCCATGGCCAGAGCAGTTCACCCTCCATGCTGAGAGCCACCGCTCAACACATGAAACACCGGGGTGGGGAATCTGGGGGTGCTGTCAACCCCGATGGCCCCTCAGGGTTTGCAGCAGCGCTGCCGCACTCAAGATGTTTATTCAGGCACTGTTTCCCCATCACCCCCCCTGCACCCTACGAGGGAAATGGGTGTCTGGGAGCGTCCTACCAACCTCCCACACGTCTCCCCGGCGCTGTGGTCAGCAACCCGAGCCGGGCTGCCCCTCGTGAGGTTATTTTTAGTGTCCCCCTCCAGGGACTATTTGGAGGGCTGGCAGACGTCCCTCGTCCCTGCACCCAGCCCTGGCGAGGGGAGCACGGAGCCCCTTCCCCAGTGCTCCCAGGACGACCTTTATGGGGTTTTCTGTTAAATCCCGTTCTCCAGGTTCAGAATTTCAAGCCACTGCAGATCAGCAGGGTCTAGCACAGGGTGGTCTGGGGCTGGAGGAAGGCTGCAGCACCCCACAGTTGCGGTGCGGGTCTGGGCAAAGAGGAGAGGAGCCCCCCACCCTCTCCTCAGCCATGCCCAGGGTGGGGATGGGTGCCTGCAGCTGAGCACCCAAACGCCGCCCACCCGTGAGTGCCTGTGCATGGGGCAGCTGTGATGGGCGCGGTCTGCTCTGCCCACGGCCATGCTGCACCAGCCTAGGAACCCTCCACCTGAGGATCAACCCCCTTCCCGGGAATCCCCCACCCTAGGGACCCCCCCACCCCGGGACCCCCACCGTCTCTTGCGCCACACTTCCTAACGCCGCGGTCGCAGCGCGGCTCTTGCTCGACGCTCCCTGGGGCGGCCTTTGCATAGCCCCGCCCCGCCTCGAACACGCCCCTTACACGGTCATGGCCCCGCCCCTTCCCTGAGGCCACGCCCCTTCCCGGTCCGCGCATTCGCGATCCTGTAGCGCCACCTGCCGGCGCTTCTGGCGAGCAGCGTGCGGGGCCCCCGCCCTGAGACACCCCCGCGACGGACCGGGACATCCCGGCACCCATCACAGCTCCCCGCCTCCCCGCCGCCGCCCCCGGCATCCCCCAAATCCGGGGGATCCTCCCCGTAGGACCCCCCCCAAGTCTAACGATCCCCCTCCCCACCTGCCTCAGCCCCTCCTGTGGTCACCCCGCAGCCACGCGGACCCCAAAGGTGCGTGCGTGTCCCCCCTCCAAACACGAGTGACACCCCAAAGTCTTCCCCACGTGCCCTCGCCCCGCGGCCCCCCTCCCTACCCAGGCCAGCTGCGGGGTGCTCGGGGGGTGCTGACGTTGATGGATTGTGTCCCCCCGGCCTGGGACCACCCCCCTCGGAGGACCGGGCAGGAAGCGCAGCTGGCAGAGCTGCCCGTGTCCCCCCGCGGGGGGAGCCCAGGCAGATGTCCCCGCAGCTGGCACCCCCCAGCACATTGCTGTGCTCCGCCCCCCCCCCCCCCAGTCCCGGACCCCCAAAGCCCCTCTGCTGGGGGAAGCCCCTTGAGCCCCCGCGTCCCCGTGTCCCCGAGGAGGGGACGGTCCCAGCTGTACAGCCCCCCGGCCCTCCCAGCCCCATAGCTGCCCCCTGCCCTGAATCTGCCCCCCCCCAAAAAAAAAAAATGGGTAACAAAGGCCAGTGCTCACAGGACGCCCCCTGCCCCAAAGGGGGCGGGGGGGGAGGGACCCCCCAACCCAGGGGCACCCCGAGCCTGGCGACTGCGGCCAGCGGTCATGAGGCGGAGCACGAAAGACACACACACACACCTCCCCCGAAACCCCCCCCCGAGTCCCCATCTGCTCCCCGGGGGTGTCGGGGGGCTGCCCCATCATGGGGGGGGGCTCAGCTGCTCTTTGAGGTGGGGACCCCCGGGCGCCCCTCCCTCCCCCAGCGTGGGAGCGGAGAACAAAGAGGAGGAGGAGGAGGAGGAGGAGGAGGTGGAGCACGAAGGCCCCGCGGTCCCCGGCCGTGACAGCTGGTGCCCCCCCAAGTGACAGCGGGACAAAGGCGCCGCTGGAGGCCACGGGCCCGGGGACAAAGGGGCTTCGCTCCCGGGGGGCTTCGGGGCTGGGGAGGGGGGGACCGAGCCGTCACTCACGGCGGGAGGAAGCGGACCGGGGGGCTTCCCCGGGAGGGACAGGGCTGGGTACCAGCGGCCCCACATCCCCCCTGGCCGGACCCACAGCACCCCGCAGCTCTGCCGGCCCCCCCCCGCGGGCCATGTCACCCCCAAACCCACACTGACCCCACAGCCGTGAGGACCCCCCCTTCCCCAAACCCCGGCAGCCGGCATCGGTGCCACCCTGCACAGCGAATCCCTGCCCGTCCGGGGCCACTCTGCTCCCAAAGCCCCGGCACCCCCGCACCCAGCACCCCCGCACCCAGCACCTCCAAACCCAGCACCCATCACCCCCATCACACCCGTCACCCACATCACCCCCAAACCCAGCACCCATCACCCTCATCACCCCCACACCCATCACTCCCGCACCCAGCACCCAGCACCCCCGCACCCATCACTCCCGCACCCCCGGCACCCCCATCACCCCCACCCCCTCGTCCCCCTGTACTCAGGTCACCCCCTGCCTTCCTCCATCCCCACCCGGGACCCCCAGTCCCCGGGGGAGCCCGTGGGGATGCTCGGGGGGTGCGCGGTACCGGGGCGGGACACACACAGCCATGCCGGGATGGGGCCGGGGGGGACCATTCCGGGGTGCCGCGGTGGCAGTGGCCCGGGAAGGGGATTCATTGGCGGGGGGAGCGGCGGTTCCCGCGGGGCCGTGATGGATGGCCCGGCCTCCATGTTGTCAGCGGGTTTTGTCTCCCGGCCGTGGGGAGGAGAACGGGGACGAGGAGGGAAAAAAAGACGCCGGGGCGGGCGGGGGGCGTGTGCAGCCGGGCTTGGGGTGCCGAGGGAGGGGCCCCCTCCTCGCCTTTCCGCGGGCTGTCGCGGTGATGGATGGCCCAACTGGGGAGGGGGGCCGGCCTCCTCGCCTCAGCATCCTCAGCGGGGGGGGCTGTGAGGATGGGGGACCCCCCTCCTCTGGGCTGCACGATGAGCCCCCCACCCCCATCCCCCAAAACCCCTGGCTGAGCACCCCCAGCTCATCACACCCATGGGTGCCGCCGGACAGCCCCTTGCCCGACCTCGACGTTTTTCCCTCGAGTCTTCCCTTCCTGCTTTCACCCCCTGCCAAGGCTCCAGGGGAGCCCCCCGAGCACCCAGAACCCCACCCCGAGCACCCAGGACCCCCCCGCGGTGGCTCCAGGGGGGCCTCAGGCCAGCGCTCCCCCCGCCCGCCCCTGCGCGGAGCTGTCGCCGGCGGCCCCGGTTGATCCATGCGTCCCCGGGTGCGCCGGGGCATCTGTCGCCCCGTTCCGGATTGTTTTAACGAGGAAATTTAGAGCCCGTTAAGCAGCTGCGGTGTCTGCCCGGAGAAAAGCGCGGGGGGGGGGGGGCTTCTGCTCTCCTCACCCCCTGGAGACCTTGGGGATGGCGCTTCTGCCGAAAAATTGGCTGAGAGGGGATGGAGGGGGTGAGGAGGGAGGGGGCTGAGCACCCTGCACAGGGGGCGGGAGGGGAGAGGGATGCAGGGAGGGATGCAGCGAGGGATGCAGGGATGCAGGAAAGGATACAAGGAGGGATGGAAGGACAGAGGGATGCAGGGAAGGAGGGAGCGAGGGAGGGAAGGGCAGAGAGATGAAGGGAAGGATGAAGGGAGGGATGGAAGGACAGCGGGATGGAAGGAGAGAGGGATGGAGGGAAGGATGGGGGGAGGGAGTGAAGTACAGCCCGATGCAGTGAAGGATGGACGAGGGGATGCACGGGCCAGGCAGAGGCACGGGGACCGGCTGGCCTGGGGACAGCCGTGGGGATGGCTGGGGACAGAGGGAGGAGGCGCGGGCCGGTCCCCCCAGCTGGTGGGGCCCCCCGAGCTGCCCCTGTGGCGGCTTCTCGGCTGCGCCCGCAGCTAATTGAGTCGCTGCCTGTCAGGGGGTAATTAAAGGGGAGCGGGAGCGCTGGGCCGGCCGCAAGCAGATGGAAGGGCCCGTAATTGGTAATTAAATTCTTCCCTGGCAGGTGAGATGGAGCAGCAGCAGCCGGGGTCCCCCCACCCCCGGCCGCAGAGAGGGGGGCAGAGCCGGTCCCCGGCCCCATCGCAGCCGAGGAGGGGGGTGACAGAGCCGTGGGGCTGGGGGTCCCCATCCCCAGCACTGCCTCATCCCTTTGTCTGCCGATTTCTGGAGCAAACCCAGTGCCGAGCCCCCCCTCTAGGGCCACGGTCCCCCCGCTCCCGCAGTGCAACAGTGACGGTCACCCAGGCGGGCATGGGACGGGCACCCGCAGGGGACCCCAGTGGTTTGGGGAGCTGACACCCCCAGCCCCAATGCTGATCGGGATGGGGCAGGGGGAGTTGCTTCTTTTTGTCGTTATCCCCCCAGTAATGTCGGAGGTAACAGGAACCGCAATCGCCACCGGTATTTCATGTTCGATGGGCTGGTGGGCACGGAGCCCCCCAGCCATATTAACGACGGCCCCGCACCACCACCCGAACGAAACCCCTAATGTGGGGGGCGCAGCTGGTACATCCCGGCGGGCGGGGGGGTGTGGTGGGGGGCACCACAGCCTCCCCCTGCGCCGCCAACTCATTTAATTCCCCATTAAAGCCCCCGCGGTGCCGCCGGCCCCCCGCCAGCCGTGACCTTTGCCCCCGGCCCCAGCCGGGCCACCGTGACCTGTGGGGCCGGCCAGGGGGGCCAGAGGGCTGGTGGGGTCAGGGGGCAGAAGCCCCGCGGTGGGGGGACATTAGTTCCAGTGGGGCGGGTGGATAAAGGGGGCTTTATGGCCGGGAACCCCCCGGGCCGGATGCCATCCCTGCCGCTCACTATGGAGACGATGGCAATGGTGACCCCGATGGTGATGGTGACCCCACGGCTGCACCAGTTCCCCCTCAGACCCGGTGCTGAGGTCCCTCTACTCTGGCAGGATGGGGACCCCCCCCACATCCCCCCAGCACCCCCCAGCCTCGGAGGGGACCTTCCACAGTTCCCAGCTCCATCCCCAGGCATCGAGGAGTCACAGACACCGATTAATTTGCCCGTTAATCACCGTCAGCGGGGTAATGAGGGGCTCCCCACAGCCCGCTGGCTCGCCGCGACCTTCACCTGCGTCACTGCCGTGGTGGTGGCACCGTGGTGGCCACAGGCCACCGAGCGGGACAGGACCGCAGGATGCAAGAGCCAGAGCCAGGCTGGGACATCGCCGTGATGCACCCGGGGATCTGCACTCCATCGCCCCAGGGCCCCACAGCTGCTGGGGACACGGATGGGGACAAGGACACGGATGGGGACAAGGACACGCGTGGGGACAAGGACACGCGTGGGGACAAGGACAGGATCCCTCTAAACCAATGGGCCAGGAGCCCTCCCAGCCCCACAACTGGGTCCCATGGGGTGGGGATGCCCCAAACCCCATGAGGACGGGGGTCCCTGTGCCTCACACCCACCCCCGGTGGGCACAGCCCCGCCCCTCAACTGCACCCTCGGCCCCTGCAGCAATGGGACCCTCTGCCCCACGGGGGGGCCCTCCTGCCCCACGGAGCACCCAGCCCGGGGCGGGGCCAGATCCACAGCAGAGCCAGACCAATGAGCAACTGCAACGTGGCAGGCGGTGGGATAAAAGCAGCACAGGGACCAATGCCCTGTCGGGGGGTGTGGCCAATGCATGACGTGCAGTGGGTGTGGCAGACCCCTCCCAGAAGATGCTGGGGTTGGGGGGTCTCCAGCCACGCCCACCCCAGTATGTCCCAGTACAGCCCAGTATAGCGGGGGGGGCCAGGCTCTGGCTGACGGGAATGGATGGGGGTGGGGGGGTGATTAATGGGGGGCCATCGCTCACTGTCCGGTGGGGGCGGGGGGCCCCCCTGCACAGCGATAACGAGCGGCAGGAATAATGAGCGGTGTCACTCCACTTTTCATGGTGATGGAAAGTCATTACGGGCGTCACCGGCGGCGACAACCGGCCATGAATCAACTGCTCTGCTATGAAATTAAAATCGAATCGCCCACACCCCCCTCCCCACCACCCCACCGCGACCCCTCCTCCACCTCCCAGCAAGGGCTGTCAGGCAGAGAGACACCCCCACAAGGGCCACCCCAAGGACAGGGCGCAGGGTTCCCCCATCCCTGGGGTCACCCAAGGGCCCACACCCTGGGGACCGACCCAGAGCAGGGGATTAGGGGCTCCTCACTCCCACCCCTCCGGAGCCAAGAGCAGTGGGTGGGTGAAGGGCTTTGGCTTTATTCAGCGACGCCCACCCTTGCAGCAAGGCCACGGCCACATTACCAGCACCCCAGGAGGGCTGTGACTGAGGGGTCTGGGGGGCAGGACCCCACCCTGCCCCTCTCCGTGGGTGCCTGTCCCGGGGAGGGTCACAGGGAGACACCCATCAGGTTCACCGGCCGCCCGCCATAGCGCTTGGAGATGTCGGCCTCGATCTGCAAGACAGAGCCGGGGAGGGGGTCAGGGGGGTAAGCAGGGGCCGCACAGCATCTCGATGGTGTCCCCCTCCCTCTCTCACCAGCTTCTGGAGCTCCTTGGTCTTCTCCAGCAGCCGGTCGAGCTTGGGCTCCAGCGCGCCCTGCTCTGCCAGGGCCTCCTCCCGCTTCTGGCCCAGCACCACCTTCTTGGCCAGCAGCAGCTCCGCCTGCTTCAGCTTCTGCCGCAGCAGCTCGCTCACGCGGTCCACGTACCTGCTTGGGGACAGTCAGGAACCTCCCTCACCCCCATTGCCCACCCCAGGACACCCCCAGCTCCTGCTCCACGTGCCGCAGAGCCCTACAGTCCCCCCACCAAAGCCCGGAGCGGGCGAGGACCTGGGGGAGGCGAGGATCATGAAGAGGTGCTGCATGCTGCGGGTGCAGAGCTGGCCCAGAAGAGCACGGGTGGTGGCCAGGAGCGAGCCCACGCGAGCGCTGGTCTGGCCCTGTAGCACGGCTGGGGCCAGCTGGAACTGGCTGACAGCCACGACATCGGCTTCCTCCTCCATCTCGGCCAGCCGCTGGGACAGGAACAGCTCCAGCTGCGGGGAGAGGGCATGGGAACACTCCAGTACTGCCAGCTCTGCACTGGGACGGTGGCAGAGCTGCCCCTGAACCAGCTGCCGCATTGTACCCACCTCCATGAGCTCGTCGATGAACTGGCTCCGTGTCTCGGTGTTCTCCAGCAGCGTCAGGGCCTCGGAGCCACAGGCGACTCCCTCGGGCACTGGGGGACGAGCCAGGGGTGAGCGGGGCAGGGGAGGGGTCTCCAGAGCTCAAACGGTCTGGTTATACCCCCACCCCAACTTGTCCCATACAGGGTGCTCAGCATCACCCCACAGCACCATTTAGGGGGGTCAGGACCCTGCTTCTGCCCACCTAGCACCCAACAGGCAACCCCAGCACCGCTGAGTCACTGCAGGCAGGGAAGGGGAGTAAAAGCAGGGTGGGTGCTGCCTGCCACCCCCTGGGACCCGCCCCCACCCCTTCATGGCTGTGCTCACCCTCGGTGCCAGTCTCCAGCACTGTGATCTGCACCTCCTCGCTTTCACCATCTCCCCAGTCGATGCCATCACCCTGCTGCAGAAGAAAAGGCACCCTGTGAGGTGCCTGGGACACCTCCAGGTCCCCATTCTGGAGCAGGGTCAGAACCCAGTTCCACACAGTCAAGGGTCACGCACCTGGGGATCGGGCTCTAGTGTGATCCCCCAGTCAATCTCCTCGCTCTGGGCTCCCCCGTCGGCAGCGGCACCACTGGCCACCCCGGTCGGCTCCAGCGTGAAGTCTCCCCAGTCAATCTGTGGGGAGGACGACACAACCCCTGGAACCCCACAGGACAAACAGCCTGACCCTGCCTGACAGACGGCAGAGCCTTCCCCAAGCCCCACGGCTCATCACTGGCTGCCCAGGACCCACCGTGTCCTCCTTGGGCTGCTCGGGCACCTCCTGCACCGGCCGCTCCACGCGCAGGGGCTGCAGCCCCCTCCTCCACTCGTAGACTGTGGTGTTGCCGCTCTGCCCCACATGCCGCAGCAGTGGCACCACCAGCTCTGCGTGGCTGGTGGCCACCACGGCAACATCAGCACCAGGGGACATCCCCAGCACCCTCAACCCCACCGGGGAAAGAGCTCCAGCAGGGAGAGAGCCCCAGCTTGGGTGTGGCTGCCAGCCCCACCCGTGGGGAAGAGGAGATGGGGGGGGTCTATCCCCATGCCCACCCATCCCCACGTCCTGCCCACCTCTCACACACGAACTCCACACAGGCCTGGTACAGCTCGATGGCCTCGGAGAGTGCGCTGGCTCCTGCCCCGATCTCAGATAGCAGTGATGGCAGGTCCTTCACCAAGGCCAGCAGCTCCTGGCGTACGTTGTCACCCTGGGGACAGAGCAGGGACATGTCAGGGTGGGGAAACAAGCAGCCAAAGCACCCCTGGGGTGGCTTCACCCTCTGCTTGAGGGCCAGATGTGGGCAGGAAGGGGATGGAGGGCTGTGGGGTCACCCTAGACTCCCCCAGAGCCTCCCATGGCACCATGGGGATGTCCCCCAGCTCCAGCTTGAGCCCTGCTGAGGCCAAATGCCGGCATCTGGGGGCTGCTTTGGGGAGGGAGGTGGCACAGCAGGACCCCCTGGGTAGCAGGGCCGGCTGCGGGGACTCACAGCGATGCCGTACTGCTTGCAGGAGGTGAAGAACCGCTCCCGCAGCTCGGCCGCCCGCAGCTGACACTCCTCCTCGCGCCGGGCGAAGTCCTGCTGGGCCTGCTGGCACCGGCTGATCTGCTTCCTCAGCGAGGGGATCTCGTAGCTGATGCTGCGCACCAGGAGGCTGGCGAGCTCGGCTGCGGGAGGGAGAAGGTGGGTGCTGGGAGGCCGTGCCAGCCACCCACGAGGCCCTCGGGGTGCCCCAGCCACCTCGGTTGCTGTCCTGGCTGCACAGCGGAGCCAGCTCGGGGCCCTCACCCCAGCAGCCCATCATGTCCTGCCCCTTCCCCTGCCTGCCTTCAACCTCAGCCCAGTTTGGAGACCCAAAGCCACCCTCCGACACACCCCGAGGGCTCTCCAGCACCTTCCTGCAGCCAGAGCTGCCTTACCCAGGTAGGTGTTCTCCTTCTCATAGAGGGACACGATCTCCTGCCAGTCCTGGGGAGGAAGAAGAGGGTGGAAGAGGCTGCAAACACACCAGCCCTGCACCCCGCCAGGCCCATCTCACCTTCATGCGCTGGGACGAGTAGCGCCCAAAGAGGTTCTTGGTGGAGGCCTCAGTGCCTTTGAGGATCTCCACGATCCTCAGGCAGTGGAAGTAGTGCAGGTCTGCGTCGGAGGGAGGGACACAGTCACCGGGATGGTGCCACCCTCTCCCAGCTCAGCCCAGGATGCTCCAGGTCAGCCAGTGACTCCCCGACTCCTCCTTGGCCAGGGGCAGGCTGCCATGACTGAACCCCTTGGGAAGGGGCTCCGGGTCTGACACCCACCCCCGTGTCCCAGCTCTCCGGGGGTGTTCCGACCCCCAGCTCCACTCACAGGCCCCCGCCAGCAGCTGCTTGATCTCCTCGTTCTCCGGCATGTCCTGGATGGCCGCGTTGATCTTCTCGCGGATGGCCAGCACCCGGCTCTGCCATTTCAGGTTGCAGTGTCTCCTGTCCACCAGCCAGTCTGCAGGGACACGGGGGGGTCAGCTGGGAGAGGGACCCTGGGGGGGTTCACCCCCGCGGTGCCGGACGGTGGCAGGGAGCAGAGGCCCTGGAAAGCAGCTCCCGGAGCGTCCCGTTCCCACCGAGCAGAGGGGTCAAACGTCGGGGGAAAGTCCTGGCTCGGGAAGGGCGGGAGGGGAAAGGGAGGGGGTCACCCCGCTGCTGCCCGGGCTGGGATAACCCAACGCGACACCCGGCGCGGGGACCAGGAGCTGCCACACGGCGGGTGACAAACCCTCCCGGGGAAGGACACGAGTGACCGGGGCCAGACCGTCCCCGCCGTGTCCTGGTAGGGCCCCCCACCCCGCTCCCCAAGACCCTGCCCGCCCCGGGGGGCTCCCGCACAGGGGGGGTCGGGCCAGGGGTGCCGTACCCAGGAGTTTGCCGGTCTGGATGTCGATGGGCACGTTCTGGTAGTCCTGGGGAGAGACCTGCGGGGAGACCGGGGGCGGCGGGACGTGCGGGGGCCTGGCGGAGACCGGCCGGGGCAGGGGCCATCCCCCTACTCCAGCGCCCAGGCCCGGCTTGTCCCCGCTCCCGCAAGTCCCGGTCCCGGTTCCCCCCCCACCTGCATGCCGCCCGCCGCCGCTCCACTTCCGCTTTCCTCCGCTCCGCTCCGCTCCGCTCCGCTCCGCTCCGCCCCGCCCCGCCCCGCCCCGCCCCGCCTCAGCCAATACCCGGCTACAGCCCCCGCAGCTCAGCCAATCAAAACGCGTTCTGTCCTACGAGCCCCGCCTCACCACCAATCAGAAAGGAGAGACGTAGAGGCAGCGCCACGTGCCGACGTTCCGGTTGGCTGGGAGGAGGCGGGGGTGGGGGCGCCGGAGACCAATCAGAGCGAGCTGGAGGGAGAAACGGGCATGCGCCATGCAGTGGATCCCCAGGGCGGATCCCTCGAGAGTCCCCGGGGACCCCGCAGGGCGGATCCCTCGAGAGTCCCCGGGGACCCCGCAGGGCGGATCCCTCGAGAGTCCCCGGGGACCCCGCAGGGCGGATCCTGGGTCCCGCAGCACCGTGGGTGCCCCAGCAGAGAGCCAGGACCCCTCGGGGATCCCCAGCCGCCCCTGAGAGGGTCCCTTGGGAACCCCGGGGAGCCCCCCGAGCAGATCCCAGATCCTGTGAGGGTCCCCAGTTGCCCCCAGAGCGGATCCCAGGTCCCTCGGGCATCGCCAGTCGCCCCCAGAGCGGATCCCCGGGGACCGCTGGGTGCCCCAGCACAGAGCCGGGATCCCCGCGGGATCCCCGGCACCCCAGAGGGGATCCCAGCCCCTTGGGGATTCACGGGGCGGCGGGCACAGCAGGTCCCAGATCCCCCGGGGATCTGCTGGGTGCCCCAGCACAGAGCCAGGATCCCCCGGGACCCGCCTCCGGGAGCAGCCACCCCGGGACGCCCACGGGACTGGGGGGGAGCAGCTGCCTCCGGCACCCCGGGGGCACCCGTGGGTGCCACCCAGCCCCGAGCCGTCGCATCCTCGTGGGACGCGTCCCCACGAGCCGCGTCCCGGCGTGGGGGCGAGACGGCGGCTCTCGTCCCCCCGCCCCTGGCGGCATCACCCCATACCCGGGGCCGGCGGTGGCAGCGCGGGGCCGGCCGGCTGCCGGCCGGGGGGTGCCCGCGGGGCAGAAGGAGCCGGCGGCGAGAAGCGGGAGGCAGGAACCGGTCTGGCAGCCCGGCCAGCCGCTGGTTTCGGCTAATCCCGCCGAAAGCCGCCGCAGCCGCCTTCCCACGGGCTGCCCTTAACTCCTGGCTGCCCGAAACACCGCCCCGGCCCCCGCCGCGGACCTGCCCTCGAGGCCGGCCGGCCGGTGACCGAGCCCGGCCCGGTGTCACGGTCAGTGCCAGCACCCAGAGCCGCCGTCGGGGGCTCAGCCCCGGGTTCCCCCGTCATGAATATTCAGCCGTGCCCTGGCCCAGCCCCGCTGTTTGCTCAGGCAGGAGGGGTTTGGTCGCGGGTTCACCTTGACGGGAGCAAACGGGGCAGCGGCAGGTAGACGGTACCTGCCCCCGCACCGCAGCCGGAGCCGCCCCGGCACCCCCGGGATCCCCGGGAGGACCCCCGGGCTGGGCGGCTGCAGCGGAGGCGCGGGAGGCGCAGGTACACGGACGGGGTGTCCGCGGTGGGGAGCGGGACGCGGAAAGCCCCGGGGTGGCGGCACGGCAGCGGTCTGGCGAGGGGTCCCGCCCGGCTCCGGCGTGAGGAGGGGGCAGACGTGGGGGGGGCACCGCAAACCAGCCCAGGGGCCACCAGCCGCTTTCCCTGGAGCGATGGCCCCCGTCTCGGTGTCCTTGTCCCCCTGCCCCAGCACCCGAAGGCGGTGCCGGAGGCACCGGCCGGGAGGAGGCGGGCGGGGGTCGGTCCTGGCTGAGCTGGGGCGCGGAGCCGCGCTGGCCCCCCCGGACGAGGTCGGGGCACTGGGAACCCCTTCCCTGCCCGGTGCCGGGGAAGCGTCCGGCTCCTCCGCCCTGGAGCCGCCTTCCCGGTCCCTGCCCTGGAACCACGCCGGCCACCGGAGCCTTCCGGGATTGCCGGAGTCTTCCCGGCAGAGGCGGGTCCCGCCGGTGCTCCCCCTTGTCCCTGCAGGCAGCGACGGGCGAGAGGAAAACCCCAGTCCCGGGGTGCCGCGGGTGGTGCCCCCCCGGCAGGGTCCCCGGCACCTCCCTGGCTCCCACCCGCTTCCCGGTTCCCGTTGGCTTACCGGGCTCCCTCCCTGCCCCGCTACCCGCGGCACAAACGGCAGCTCCCGGCAGTGCCGGCAGCCTTTCCCCGGGGTCGGCAATGCCAGTGTCACCCGAGCATCCCCTCGGGGTCCTCCTGCCCTGGGACCCCCCACACCCCCCGACCCCCACCACGAGCATCCCGACAGAGACAGTGCCCAGAGCTGCCTTGGCCAAACGGCACCGGGCTTCGGCACCCCGTGTCCATCCCCGTCAGCTGCGGGATGGCAGAGCTGGGGGGGGCCGAGGGACCCCCCTGGAAGGGAGTACGAACCCCACCTCCATTCCAGGGGCCAGGGCGATGGCCGAGAGCCACGGCTGGTGGAAGCTGACCTTCCTGCGGAAGCGCCGGTCGGTGCCCACGGTGCTGTACGAGAGCCCCGACGGCCACGTTGCTGCGGCCACCGGCGAAGGCCAGGAGGGGCCGGGTGAGGAGGGACCCCCTGGCTTTGCCGCCCGCCTGGAGAAGATCGTGGACAAGAGCAGCAAGGGCAAACACGTCAAGGTCTCCAACTCGGGACGCTTCAAGGAGAAGAAGAAAGTGCGGGCGACGCTGGCAGACAACCCCAACCTCTGCACCGCCGGCGAGCGGGAGGAGAAATGACCTGGCCGGTGGGCACCCTCCGGCCACCACCACGGCTGCCCGGGCTGGCTCAGCTCCGTCCTTCCCGGGGATGCTGGACCACGGAAGGAGGAAGGACTCGGACTGCAGTTTATTTAAGGGAGAGACGAGGACCCTGTTTAATCGCAGCCCCCTCCAGCTCGCAGCACCCCAGGGGCAGAGGGAGAACCGCCCCTCCCAGCGCCTCACAGGCAGGGGCAGCCCCCCAATACTGACTGGTTCATACTGGGATAAGGATGCTTGCTCCAGCTCGGTCACTTACCACGGACCACCAGAGCCCATCGTTCACCCAGCTCTGCCCCGGGCACAAAGACCCTGATATCCTCTTGTGGGGCTGACACTGGGGGACCCCCTGCTCATCTCCCAAGCCCAGGGGGCCGCATAGCTGCGGGCAGAGCCACCAATGCCACATCCTTGCCATCGGTCACCCCCAAACCAGGGGACGTGACGTTTCCCTGCCCCAAGGGAACAACCAATTCCCTCTGAGCTGCCTCCATGGGGACCCTGGAGGGCTCCGGGCTTCCCGGGAGAAGCCGTACTCCCACTTGTGTCCGGGCGTTGCTCCCGGAAAGGGGGAGCTGACCACGGGTTCGGGTGGGTGGAAGTGGAGCCTTTCGTCAGCTCTTGTGACTGCTGATAATTAACTGCTGTTAATAAACCGGGTCTGGAGGCAACGGCAGCCCAGGGGCAGGGGCAGAGCTCGGCAGTGCCTGCGGCCTCACCCGACAAAGGGCTGTGAGGTCCCGTTTGGTGCCAGCCACTGCCAACGCAGGGGAGTCCCTGGCCCCGTGGAGAGGGGGGGACACATGGGGGTGGCCATCCCCAGCGCTGCCAGCCCTGGGTGCCCTCCCTGCAGACCAGGGTGCGGCCGCACCAACAAGTCAACAGGAGCAGCCACTTCCCAGCGATGACAAAAGCCGGACGGTGCCAAGCACCAAAGTCCAACCCCTCCGTTCCGTGGCACAACCCCAGTGCCAGGGCAGCCTGTGCCCCCCCGGCCTCCGCCCTCGGCTCTGTTTGTTCTGCAGTTCACAGGCTGCTCTTTGTCCCAGGCTGGCAGTCCGGACGGATCCTGCCCGAGACGGAAGAGAGGGAGCAGGGAGGAGAAGGAGCGCTCAGCTGGTGCTGATCGGCTCATTTACACCCATCACAGTGGTATCTGGGCTCCCACCATGCTCCCAGTGCTGGGATGGGTGGAAGACCATGGGATGACCCACCATGGTGGTATCTGGGCTCCCACCATGCTCTCAGTGCCACGATGGGTGGGAGGCCTGGCAGTGCTGCCAAACCCAGCTCCAGCAAACCCCCCAGCCCCTTCAAGCCGCCACCTCATGCTGTCCCCTGGAGGTGACACCGGAGCCCATGCCGTCCCCTCCTGTCCCACCATGGTGGCTGTCCCCGAGCACAGCTGGGAGGGACCAAGGCCACCGAGTGAGTCTGCAACAGCGGCACATGGTGGGTGACAGCGTCAACCCAGCTCCCCTCATCCCCGGGCCAACCTCCCCACCACCCACCACGGGGCCCAGCACAGCCAGTAACCACCCACTGGGGGACCCCCAGTTTGATGGGTCATGATCTTCCCCCAGGAGCCAGCGACTGGGAGAGCAAACACAGAGCCAGGGAGGGCGAAGGTTATTGGCTCCCAGTTTCACTGGGCTGCGGCCCAGGGGAGCAAGAGCTGCCAGCACCCACAGCCGGGATCCCCGGCTGCACCCAGCTCCGGCTGGTGGAGAGCACGGCCTGGCCCCGTGCTGGTAAATATTAATCCAAAGCCACTGCATGGCTCCGCAGCCATTGGGGTTTATTTTTTCCATGCTTGGACAGGCAGTGGTGGAGGGGACGGGCAGTGTTCTGGCCCCTCCCAAACAAGCAGTGAGCGGGTTGGGGAGATGATGGGGGGCAGCAGGGGCAGCACATCCAGGCAGCCACGAACAGCCGGTGGTGACGCTAAAGCTGCAATTAAATAAGTTATGGCACAGACCGGCGGCATTAAAGCCACAGGTCAGTGAGTTATTGCACACAGGGCACGTCACACAGTTACAGCTAAAACACGGGCACAAGCGGAGGTGGCAGCACAACACGGGCAGGGGGTTCGCTGGGGTCTTTCTTGGTCCCTCTGCAATTATTAACATGATTAATTAACCGCTAGCCGCACTGGGAGCGGCCGCGGGGGGAAGCGGATTGTCTCTGGGACCCACCTGCAGCTCTCGCCTGCCCCAGGGAGAAGCGAAGGGATTCGAGGGTCTCTGGGGCTGGACCAGAGCCCCTCTGCCAGCACCCCCGGAGCTCAGCACGCCTCTCCCAGGGGAGGGCAGAAGCGAGGCCAGCCCTGTTGCCCAGGGCACGGCGGGCAGGTTTGGCACAGGCCACGCTCCCGGTGAGGGCAAACGCAGCCGGAGATGCCGGCAGCCTCACGGGGCCAAGCGCTCGAAGACCCACTCGCCCTCTCCCCGGTGCGTCATGTCCCCCAGGGGGACCGAGGCGTCCCGCAGGCGTCGGAAGACGATGCGGTCATGCAGGCGGTTGGTTTGGCCCTGCCAGAACTCCATGACGTCCGGCTGCAGGATGTAACCCCCCCTGGCAGAGAAACACGGGGCTTTAGCGGGGGGGGGGTCCTGCTGGCGGGCAGCCCTCCGCCCGCAGCCCCCCGCTGCTCACCAGTACGCCGGCTTCGGCACCATGGTCTCCCGGTATCGCTCCTCCAGCTCTGCATTTTTCTTCCTTAAATACTGCGGGGAAAGGGAAGGTGGTGAAGGTGAGGAGGGCCAGGGCAGCACCAGTTCTCCTGGTGGGGAAGGGGGGTGCTGCTCACCTCCCGGTCGGGAATGACGGTGCTCTGCCGGCTGACCACAGCCCCGATCTGGCTGCCCTTGGGGCGAGAGTGAAAGTACCGCTCTGCTTCCTCCTCCGGCAGCCGCCTCACCGAGCCCTCAATCCGAACCTGTGCCAGGCACCAACGGGGCTGGTGGGCTCCTGAGCCAGGAACCACCCTGTCCCCTGACTCTCCTCCCGAAAACATGGGTGTCCCCCTTCCTGTCTCATCCCCGAGGAATGGGACCCATCTGAGCGTGACCCCCACCCAAACGTGTGAGCCCCCCACATCCCCCCCTGAGAGGGGGGAGCAGCCGCTGCTTGACGCTGTGCCAAGGGCCCAACCGTGCCCGCTCTGCTGCCGCCACCCCCCCCGGGGGACCAGCACTCACCTGCCGGTGGAGGGGCTCCCAGTAGAAGAGGAGCGAAGCCAAGGGGTTGGCATCCTGGGAGAGAGCAGAGAGCCGTCAGCAGACCATTGCTCCCAGTTTAAAAACCAGCGAAACCCCGCGCTATGCTGCGGCTGGACCTGCTGAACTACACCGGGGCTGCTCTGCTTCTCCAAGATCCTCCGAGGGGCTGGAAAGCTGCTGTCCCCCCACCCGCAGGGAGCCCCCAGAGACCCCACGGCCGCAGCCCTCACCAGCTCCTTTCCCTTCCGGCTCTCATGGTTGGTGAAGAAGCGGAAGCCATCCTGCCCGAAGCCCTTCAGCAGCACCATGCGGGCCGAGGGCTTCCCATCCCTGCGGCAGGAGAGGGGAGGCCGTGACAGGGACGGTGGCCCCGTCCCCGCCGTGTCCCCAGCCCTGCCATGACGCCCCCTCCCTGGCCTCACCTGGTGCAGGTGGCCAAGCACATGGCGTTGGCCTCCCCGATGGCCGGGCACCCCACGGCCTCCTCGAACCAGACCCTGAACTGCTGGATGGGGTCGCGGGAGGCCAGGTGCTGCTCCTCGAAGGCCTGGAGACACGGGGGACACTGTAAGGGGGGGGGCGGCACAGCACTGCGGGGACATCGCACCAGGCTCAAGGTCACGGTCAGCAACAGGGGATGGGGTGACCCCAGCCCTGGGGGTACAGAAGGAGCGATGGGGGGGGGGCTTGGGGATACCGCCAGCATGAAGGGGGGGGTCACCCCAGGTCTTGGGGACAGCTTGGGGGGTCCCCCCAGTTCCAGGGGCACAACCCGCATGAGCGGGGCCACGCTGGCCCCAGGGTCACCACCAGCAGGAGGCGGGGGTGGCTCTCGGGCCTTAAGGACAGCCTGGGGGGTCACCCCGGGGCTTAGGGTCAGCCTGGGGTGGGTGTACCCCAGTTCTAGGGTCACTACCAGCGTGGTGGGGGGTCACCCGGGGCCATGGGGACAGCCCGGGGGATCCCCCGGGCCCCAGGTCACAGCCAGGCCAGAGGGCCCCGCGTCTCCCGCTCACCCCCGGGAGCCGCGCCCCCTCCCTGCTCGGTCCCCCCCCGCCCCCACCTCCTCGTCCCCCCGGTAGCTCTTCCGTAGCGGCCCCAGGTCCATCGCGGCCGCGGCCGACGGGCGCTGAGCGGAGCGCTCCCCCCCCCCAGAGGCCCCGCCCCGGGGCCTGGCGAAACCAGACCACGCCTTTCCCTCCCCAAAGACAGCCAATAGGAAGCGGCGAAGCGCGCCCGCCTCTGGGACGGGATAAGCCTATTGGAGGAGGGGGCGGGGGCGGGACGCGGGGACCCGGAAGTGGTGTCAAGGTGGTAAACAGACACATGGAGGGGCCCTTAAAGGTACAGTGTCCCTCCAGAGGCGGGGGGCGCGGGTCCGGGAGGGCCCCACAAAAGGTCCTGGGGTGCCACCAGGGATGTGGGGTCCCATCAAAGCTCCTGGGGTCCCACCAGAGACCTGACGTCCCACCCAAGCTCCTGGAGTCCCACCAAGGTTCCTGGGGTCCCACCAGAGACCCAGGGTCCCACCAAGGCTCTTGAGGTCCCATCAAGGTTCCTGGGGTGTCACTAGGGACCTGGGGTCCTACCAAGTCTCCCCAGAGACATGGGGTCCCACCAAGGCTCCCGGCGTGCCTCTGGGCAGTGCTGTGGTTGGAGCACGAGGGACAATGGGGCTCCCCCAGGGCAGAGGAGAGGTGGCCCAGGGGGTCCCCAAGGCATGGAGGGGCTCAGGGTACCCCATGGACAGAGCAGGGCGGTCCCCAGGCTCCACCCAGGACCCAGGCGTCAGCTTTCCCCCTCGCCGCAGGAGACCAGGAGGCCCAAACCGGAGCCAGCCCCCAACTCGGGGGTCTACATCACCCTCCCACAGCTGGACGAGCTCTTGCACGTCTCCACTGACAGGCTCGAGCTTGTCCCGGCATCTCCTTCTCTTCGCCGGCCGCTCTTGCTGTGCCCAGCCCAGCACCACAGCTCCGAGAACGGCCCCTCGGCCACTCACACTGCACTGGAGCTGCCTCTGGAGACCCGGTTTATCGAGCAGGGAAAGCCCCCAGCTGGCTCCACCGCGGCCAGTCACAGCTCCTCAAGCATCACAGACCCAGAAAACAACCTCGGGCAGTTACAACTCAAAAATAAAGTGGATTTGTTTAATTTAAAAGCTCAAAAATAACAAGCCATACGTTTGGTTTTTTTTCTTTTAAACAGGTAGTAAACACAAAAGCAATATAATCTATGGAACAATGTACACTATACACAGGGGGGACGGCGGCGGCACGCGGGGGAGCCCCCGAATCTGAAACGAAACGCCACGACAGTCGGAGACAGAAAACCAGAAAGAGAGAGGAATCATTAGAGAGAAAAAAAACCAAAGAAACAAACCTCGTCAGTGTTGGAGAAGGAACGTTAGAGGAGAAAAGGGAGCGAGAAGATGGGCAGCGTGGTACGGAGGAATTAAATAGATTAAAAAAGCGCTCGCAGTAGCCAGTGCCCATCCTGGGGAGCAGGAGCGTAAGGCAACGATCTCCGTAGAAAAAAGGGACCTTCCAAAGGGGTTATAGATATTTATAGCTATTTATAGACTTTAAATATAAAGTAGGAATGTGCTGTGGAGCCTCTCCCGGCCCGCCCGCGCCGCAGCGTCCAGTCCCCACCCTGCCCGGCTCCCGCGTGGCTGGGGGACATTCCGCTGGGTTCCAGGCCAGGCCGTGGCCCTGGGGATGGCAGGATGCAACCCCTGCGCCCTCCAGAAAGGGCTTTTCCTGCACTAGGTGGCAGATGAAGGGCAGGAGGACGTCCTTGAGAGCTCCTCTGCAAGTGCTGCGGCCTCGCGGGCTCGGTGGCCTCACAGGGTCTGTCCGTGCGGAGCCGTGGGGCGGCTGCCGGCTCTACAAGTTCTTGGTGACCAGGTGGGTTTTGTAGTGCTTCGTGAGGTGGTCACTCCGCATGAAGCGTTTCTGGCAGTGGGTGCACTCGAAGCGCTTGTCACCTGTGGGGAAGAGCAGCGGGGGATGTCAGGGGGTGGCAGCCAGCGTCACCCACCTGCTTCGGTCCCCGTGTTCCCCTAAACCAGCCAGGACCTCCTGGGGTGGCAGTGACACCCCCATGCCAGCCCCTTCCTGTGACACCTCGGTCACCACCATCATCTGGAGACCCAAAGACAGCAGAGACTCCTCCCGGGGACCCCCCAGACCAGCCCCTTCCCACAAGACCTCAGTCACCACCTTCATCTGGAGACCTGCAGGCAGCAGAGACCCCTCCCAAAGTTCTCCAGTCCCTCCCAGTAACCGGGTCAAATCTCAAGGACCACTTGGTGGTGGCCCAGAATCACCCCAGTGCTGGGCTCAGGACCTCGGGCAGGGTGGGGGGACGGTGCCGGGGTGCCGCAGACCTGTGTGGGTGCGGGCGTGCCGCTGCAGCTCGTCGCTGCGTGTGAAGCGCTTCCCGCAGAAAACCCAGTTGCAGACGAAGGGCCGTTCGCCCGTGTGCAGGCGCACGTGAGCGCGCAGCAGCGAGGTCTTCCGGAAGGTTCTCCCGCACTCAGGGATGTGGCAGATGTGTTTCTTCTTCCCAGGGTCGCCCGGCCTGGTGAGGAGAACCACGGTTGAGCCTCGGGGAGGGGCACCGGCCCCACTGGGCTGCCCCTCGCCCCCGGCCCCGCGCTCACCTCTTCTCCCCATCCTTGCAGTTGGGGCAGGTACAGGCCATCCGCCGCCTCTTCTCCCCGGGCTGGAGCTCCCCAGACAGCGCCTGTTCCATCTGCAGCTGGATCTGGGTCGGGCTCAGGCCACTGATGGTCAGGTTGTTGCCGGACACACTCTGCACCGTCAGCTGCTGCTGGCCTGGAGGGGGCGAGAAAGGGGGAGGGGGGTCAGGCTCTGCCCCGCCACTCCTGGGCGGCCACCACGATAGTGCCCAACGCATCCAGCCACACTCCTCATGTGGGTCTGGCTGAGACCCTCTGGAGGAAAGACCCCCTGCATGAGGGATGGGCCACCCTGGGTCTCGACACCCCCAGCCCCACATGCAGCACCCCCCGGCCCCTCCTTGTCCCGCCACGTGCTGGTCCCCAAGCGGGGCCGGTAAGTCCCTTTTTTCTGAATATACTGTGCGGTTTTTCAAAGTTTTTGATCCTTCGGGGTGGGGAAAATGACCAAAGAGGAAACAAAAAAGAAACTTTGAAAAAACGTGCAATATATTGACCAAAAAAACGGGACTTACCCGGGACCCTAAGGGCCGCTCCATACGCGGGCGCTCACGGCGGCGGCAGCACCCGGCAGCCGTGATGGGGGCTGGAAAGAAGAAGAGGGGGTCAGCATCAGCAAGCGGGATGGTTGCTCCAGGGGCAGCGAGGAAGGAGGAGGAGGAGGATCTGCTGGCGGAGGGAAGGAGGGGTGATGGCAGGGAGGGAAGATGGGATTGGGAGGCAGAGCAACAGTGCTGCCAAATCTGCAGGGAGGGGAAGCCAAGGGTTGGGGCAGCTGTTTGACAGAGCTGGGAATGCGCTGGCTCAACCCAGGCTGAGACCGGCCTCAATTCGTGTCACTCGTGCCAGCAGGTTCCTCCTGCTCCCCTTCGCAGCAGCGACATCTCCCCGCGGCATCTCCTCGACACTCGCGGCTGGCCCCATGTTCGCACATGAAGCAGCAATTAAAAACCCCCGTCAAAGCAATCCTGGGGCAGCCGCTGCCGTGCGCAGAACCACACTGGGCCCCAGTTTGTGCTGACAGCATTTAGTCGAGCAGGAAAGAACAGCTTCCGCCTGCAAAACCCAGCTGGGTTTTGCTGAGAGAGAAACCACCATGTGGCAGCAGGTCTGTCTGGATCGGAGAGTAGATAAAACTTCCCTCAGACACAGCTCCCGCCCCTCGGCTCCCCGGTGCCAGCTCACGCCACCGGCGCTGGGCTGGGGAAGGTTACCAGGGCAGGACGGGAGGACAAAGTGGCTGCTGGGACGTGTCTGTCATGGCGACATGGGGACAGAAGTGGGTGAGGGCTGACTGCAGCTCACAGACCGCTCTAGCCACCGGCCAGGGCCATGGCTGGCTGGTTTCGGCTTGTGCTGTGGTGGTGAGGGGCTGGGTTCACTCTCGGGGAATGGTGATCCCTCGCTAGAGCTCCAAGGAGCACAGAGCTTGCGTGTTTTGGCTACTGGGAGCCCAGACCAGTAGCCATCACACCCAGGGCATGCAAGGAGGTGTCCCAGCCCTGGAACCAAACAGTGTGGTCTGTGGCAGGGGCTGCTGCGGAAGGGAAAGTCCTGGTGGCCCTCGTCCCTTTGCCTGGCTGGGTCCCAGCTCTCCTGAAACACCCCACGGGCCCGGCACAGCTCAGCCTTCCCTGTGCACGCAGCGCAGGAGGAAACAGAGCTGCTCTGGGCTCCTGGCCAGGCTCAGCCCCGGTGCTCACACAGAACCCCAGAGCCTGACCCGGCAGGCAGCTTCACCACTCACCACCCTCCCTGACACAGTTACTGGGACAGGATCACAGATCACAGCAGGGTTTGGGTTGGGAGGGACCTTTAAGGCCCATTGCAGGGATGTCTTCAACTGGATTGTGTTGCTCACAGCCCCAAGGTCCAACCTGACCTGGGATGGTTCCAGGGATGGGGCTTCTCCCATCTCTCGGGGCAACCTGGGCCAGTGTCTCACCACCATCAGTGTCAAAAATTTCTTTATATCTCATCTGAATCTCTGTCAGTTTAACCCATCAGCCCTTGTCCTGCCCCAACAGCCCCTGCTGAACAGCCCCTCCCCAGCTTTCTGACAGGCCCCCTGAAGTACTGAAAGGCCGCACCAAGGTCTCCCCGGAGCCGCCTTGTCTCCAGGCCAAACACCCCCAACTCCCTCACAGCACAGGGGCTCCAGCTTCAAAGCAGAGGATGTACCCACCCACCCCAAGCTGCTGTCCCTCCCTCCCTGCCGCAGCATGGGGCGCAGCCCACCTCCGCTGTTGGTGATGGTGACGGGCACGCCTTGCACTTGCACGCCGTTGATGTTGATGGTCTGCATGGCCTGCGCCGCGGCCGCCAACTGAGCCGCATTCAGGCTGATGACGCCTCCGGCAGGAGCGATCTTGGGCAGAGGACGCTCCTTGCGCGGTGCCGGTTTCTTGTTGCTGCCCCCCGTGCCGGAGCCGCGGGATACAGGGCTGCTGCAAGAGGTCCCAGATGGAGCCACCGTCATGGCTGGGGCTTCCTGGAGCAGCACGGTCTGCAGCTCGCCTGACGGTGTCTTGAAGTAGACCTTATGGGGGGAGAGAAGAGGGATGAGACCAGTCACTGCCACCGGGCACAGCCCCCTCTACCACCACAGTCACCCTTCCCATACAACCCAGGAATCGGCCTGAGATGAGCCAGAGAGCAGGAGAAGTTGCCCAGGAGCCTGAAGACCCTTTGTGGGCCTCCTGAAGAAAGGTCCTGGCCTTGGGTGGCAGCAAAGGGCTGCTTTAGCCTTGCAGCCTGGTTTCCAAACACTACAGACACAGTCTTCAGGCTGTGAGCCCCAGTCCCCATCTCCCCAGAGCTCCCGAGGAGGTTGGCTCATCCCAACCCTGGCTGGCAGCACAGCAGAGGTTTCAGGGCCACTGCGCTCCTACAGCAAGGAAGACTTAATAAAGCCCTGTGGAGGCAAGGACTGCACTCCCAACGCCTCTTAGACACTGGAGAATCCACACGAGCGATGCCTAAACTCGATGCCAAGCTGGGAATGTTTGTCAGCTCGCAAAACCCTTTGGCTTTTTAAAGCCTGAGCGAGAGCTCAGAGAAGAAATGGGGCAGAGACCCCGCAGGAGGTACCTGGGTAGGAGTGGGTTCTGCCGCCTGGATCTGGAAGTTGTGGGCAGGTTTCTGGGGTACGGTGGGGAGCGTGGCCGAGGCAGCCTGGACGACACGCAGGGCCTGCTGCGGGATCTGCACTACCTGCGGCTCCTGCTTGGGCTGCACCACCTGCAGCTGCTGCACCACGGCCGGCTGGCCCGAGCCTGGGCTCTGCACGATCAGCAGGTTGCTGCCCGCTTGGATGATATTCTCCGCCGTGGTCTCTATCAGCACCGCCTCCACCTGCTCGGCCACGGCCACGGCGGCCGCTTGGGCAGGGGACACGGGTTTCTTCCGAGGCTTTTTGCTTGCCTTGGAGGGGCTCTCGGCGAGGAGCTGAGCCTGCGTGCCCGGCTCGGTGGCGTTCACCAGGTTGTTCACGGGCAGTGTGAGGGTCACGTTGCTGCCGCCGGTTAGTTTGACCACGTTACTTGTGCCCTGCGCTGGTGAAGCTCCACCCTTCTGCGCCGGAGCTGGTTTGATGGGCACGGGCTTGTGAGAGGAAGAGGAAGGGGTGAGGATGGCTTGATTCGTGCCCGGAATAATCTGGATCTGGTTGGTGAGGTTGGGCTGGACCTGGATGGTCTGTCCCGCCGTGGCCTGGATCTGGGGCACAACCTGGATGCTGGCGGATGAGCGGGTACCCTTGTTGATGACAGTTGGGTTCTGGATGGCAAAAACCAGCTGCCCTCCAGAGTAGGAGGTGCCGACCTGAGAGCCCTGGATCTGGAAGAGGTTCCCTTTCGATGACAGAATCCCGAAGCTGTTCTTCCCGGGGCCTGGAGGGAGCGGAGCAGGTTTGATGGGGACGAGTTTGCGAGGCGTCGGCTGAGGAGGGGCAGGAGGAGTCACGGCGGCTTCCACGGCAGGGGGACCAATTTTGCTACATGTCGCTGCGAGGAGGGCGAGAGGAGACGGCTGGGAGTCCTGGGGAGCCGGGAAGAAGATGGGTACGTTAGAGACAGGGGCTTGTGCCGGACATCTGGAGACGGAGTCGGCGAAGGAAAGGGCACGTGCTATTGAAACCAGTGCAGGCTGTGCTAATGAGACAGCCCTTATTAAGGGAACTGCTTGACTACCGACACCACGGTGCCTTTAGCTAACCCTTGTTTAGCCATCAGGATGGCGACTGCCTTTAAACCACGTGCCCACGTTCTTACAGCCTCTCCGAAGCTGAGTACCCCGTGAGTCTGCTGGTATTTACATCCCTGACACCCACAGGCAGTTTTAATTCCGAGACCACCTTGGGAGATCAGCTGCTGACACGACCCAAGAGGAAAACACGGCGTGGGGAGGAGAAACAACACTGGAGAGGTTGGTGTTGGGCTGGGAACAAGCCCAGTGCGGCTCCTCAGCCTGGTCTGCACCCAGCCCTCCCCTGACGCGGCCACACTGGCTACGGAGGAGACAGGAGGGGCTCAATGGGGCAGCATTGGGGGTACCGCACCCCAGGACATGTCTCTGGGGGCTGTGGGGAGCCTGCCGGTGCCCCAGTGCTCACCTGGGCGGTGGAGGCGGCTGGCTGCAGGTATTCACTGGGGCTGACGGCGGCAGTTGCGGCCATGCTGCCTCTTGAGCTGCGAGAAGGAAGCAAAGACATGGGGGAATAAGACCGGCAGCATGAGCCAAGACCACAGCGACTCCGTCCCGAGGTCCCTGTGCCCAAGGGACCCTCCCAGTGTCTCCCTGCATCACCCAAAACATCACACCTCACCCACGTGCCTTCAGTGGGGGGTTACGAAGGGGGCAGAGAAATCTCACCACCTCATCACCTTCTCCCTGCACTTTCCTTCGATCTTTTTTTGGCTGCCAAAGGGAAATGCCGGTTATGGTCAGGAACCATCTGCAGCCCTTGCTCCTAGCACAGCCTTGACCCAAAGCCACAGAGTCCCCTGGGCTGACTGAGACCACCACTGCCCTGCAGAGCCGCCAGCTTCCCACTCCTCAGCCCACGCCGTCCCCCTGCCACTTGTTTTTCTAACTTTGAGAACCAAAAAGGACAAAGTTTTGGTACAGAATTGAGTTTTTGAAGGCTGGAAAAACACTGTTTCAATTATTTCGGTATGTTGTTGGTGCTGAGTGTTTGTAAGTCTTTATATAATTAAAAGGTCACTTTGGGGAATAAAAAACCCGCTGGTGCTGGCTGGCAGCAGGACCTGGGGAGGCTGAGAAAAGCTGTCGGGGAGCAGGGAGGAGAGAGGAGCAGCCAGCGAAGGACAGCCAGGGCCATGGAGCCAACCTGTGCGCTGGGGAGAGGAGAGCAGTGAAGTGACGGTCACCGGAGTGGCTGGGCAGGCGGGGAGGGCAACACCAAGGCTGAGGCTCTTGCCACTGGCGCAGCTACAACAGTTTCTTTTTAAAGGTTTGAGACAGCAAAGCCGGGGAAAGAGCGTCCTAAATTCTCACCATGTGCTAAATCTTTAGTTCTGGACTAAGAAGATGTTTCATCCTCGACATTTCCTTGCACCCCCGTCCAGCCATTGCTGTACGGCTCAACAGTTTGATAATATTTGCCTCAATAAGGCACCAGGGAGAGCTTGTCTGAGCTTGACCACTCTTTACTGCCTCTGCTGACAGTGTCCTGGCTTCGACGGGGGAATTACGGCTGTCGGAGGAACGCGGATGCTGGGGGTTTACTCAGGGTATCTCTGAAATGTGGGGTGAGCCAACAGGAAGCGCTGGCAGAGGACGAGCAGCACCATGAAGACACAAAGTCCTGGATGGTTTAAAATACAAAGTGCCAGTTGAAAATGAACTGTGGGATAAACACAGCAAGGGGCTTTTTGCTGCTTACAGCGATGGGGCAGGAACCACGTCCCAGGGCTGCAGCTGGTCTCCAGCTCCGGGCAGGCGAAGCCAGGACGCAGCACAGGCAGAGCGGCTCTTTAAGGACCTTGCGCTCCTGCCCGGGGGCTGCTGGAGATCTGGGGCAGGACGAGGGATGGACATGGGTTGGGAAAACATGGGTGTGGGGTTTGTTGCCAAGGGTGGAAGCTCCACGTTCCACAGCCCAGCATCGCTTGGAAGTGAGAGGCATCAGCACAGGCTGGCTGAGGGTGACAGGGTCAGCACCCGCCCTCAGGAAGGGTGAACTTGACCCTCCTTGAAGCAGCACCTACTGCCAGCATATGGCTGCAGGAACCCCGAGCAACAGGAACATCTGCGTTGGGAAAATAAGGGGGTTCTTTCGTTCTGAATCTGGGGAACGGCACTGGAGCTCGAGGCATCGCTGCCCAGTGCAAGGGCTGGTCGTCACAGCTTAATGCGGGGGGAAAAGTCCTACCGGTAACGGAGACGCAGTCAAAGCTCGCAAAAACCTGAGGTGAGGGCCCTCAGCTCCCCCTGCACCCCTCAGCTGCCTGGCACGGATGTCTCCTCCCTGGCAACACAAAACCTCTCACAAAACAAAGCCACGAAGAGACTGAGTGCTCGGGCCCTGGGCCAGGTCACCAAGGAGCTGCTTCCCAAAGGCAAACAGCTCGGCCTCAGCAGCACAGGCTCCACGGAGGCTCTTTCACAGTCCCTGCCGCCTCCGAGGACATAAATCCCTGGGGGAAGAGTCAGGGCAGAGCCCCAGGTGCCTGGGATGGCATGGTGTGGAAATTACTTGCCCCATTCCCTAGCAAAGGGCATCCAGTCCCTTGAAGCCGCTCGCCGGGGCAACCTCTTGGCGACGAAAGCAGCAGCCACTCGCACGCAGCGAGATGGCCCGCGATAAAAGGACACTTTCTTCCCAGTGACCCAGGAGCCTGCATGGCTGCCCGAGTCCAAGGGCTGCACCCTCCCTTTCAGCAGAACTAGGGCACTGCCGAGGATTAACAGCCCTGACTACAAATAAGAGCAACGCTGAGCTGGCCAGAAAGAGAGACACACGCCAGGAGAGAACCCATTAACCTGGACAAATAAATCAGGGTAATGACGGGGGGAGAAGCCCTGTGTCGCCGCTGTGTGATCCTTCCGTGAGTTTCTCACTTGGACAATTGACTTCCAAGTCCAGCAGCAACAGTTTCACATCCTGAAGGTGGGACGAGGGACAAACCTGCACACCGAGTGGGTCGCAAAGCTCACAGTTTTACTTGACTGCCCAGGATGGAACTGAGAGCGGGGCTGTGGCTGCTGGAGGGGATCGTTTCTGGGTCCGGACCCTCCCGAGAGGCAGGAACTGCCCTCAGCACCCTCTCGCAGATGGGCACCATGTCACCCATTCTGCCTTACACGCTTATTCACACCCCACGAACTTGTTGAGTGGTTTGGGCCCAGTTTGCCCTTCTGAGAACCCCCAGCAGAAGAGGACCCTCTCTTAAGGCAATTAAAGATCATATTCATCAAACTCATTTCTCTCTGGCCGCCTCCTCTTCCTCAGCTTGTCACAAGGGCAGTTCTGTATGGAAACCATCTCCCTACAGACCAGGAACAACCTCCTCGCCTGCCTTTGCCCCTGTAAAAAGTCAAAGCGCCCCAAAACTCAGCGATTTCTGGCTCAAGAACCATTTCCTTTATTAAGTTCCTCAAACAAGGACTCGCTCCTGCCCCAGGACACAAGGACCATGCACCTCATGTCCTGACCGACTGTCCCAATACCCTGAGAGCGCTTTGAGAAGCTCTCGGAACCCACCATGAGCTCTGTGAGCTCACGGGACCCAAGCAACAGAGCTGTAGGAGAAGAAAACTACCCAACCGGGCCGGCCCATGAGAGCCCACAGGCAGGTGGGGGAAAGGCCTGCGGCAGCCGGCTGGGCCACTCACACCAGCACAATCGGTGGGTTTGCTCAGAGGTGGCTCCTTCGCTTCTCACCAGAATTTATTTACTTTGGGAACCATGCCATTATCTTCAATAGTCTACAAGAAATATAAAGGCAAGAGATGAAGTTTTCTTCCTTCCTAACCAGGACAAGCCCTTCTCCTGCTCAGGGTCTACGCCTTCCAGCTCAGCGGAGAAGCCCAGGACAGAGGCAAACGCTGACAAGAAGGGACCTGCCAGTCCTTGCAGCCACAACCAGCACCCTGTCCTGCAGCTCGAGCAGTGCAGGCACCTCGACATAGCTACAAAAATCCCTTTTTGGGGGGGTTTGGAAAGGTTTTGTCTGTTTTAGAGCTCGATTTCAAGCCCTGTCACCACAATATCCCTGTTACCTTCTCACAGACCCCCTCGGAGAGAGGGCCCACCACACCAATACACAGACAGGGCACACACCACCAGCCCAGGAACTCTAGCTGGTCTCTGCTCCCCAGAACACTCTTCCCATCTGCCTGACAGGTCTTCTTTTGGGGAGTGAACAGGATCCAACCTTTCAGCGCTCGGTTCAGGCCAATGGACAGACCTGACCCAAGTTACCGCAGTTTTAATTAACGCCGTGAAGGTGAATCAGAGCTCCCTCAAGTCCATGAAAGACCTCGGCCACTGCAAAGCATCCTCTCAGGATTAAGAAGCTGAGCACAGTCATAGGAGAAAAACTAGGCTGACAGTAGCAGAGCCACTTGTTCGTCATGGCCATAAGCAAATATTCAAAGCCAGGCGCGAAGGAGCTCAAACACCTCCACATTTACATATTAACAGCAGGAAATCAAGCAATGCCTTAGAATAAACCGGTTGGGATTTAGTCCTGTTGTTGTTTTACCTCCTGGTCTGACTGCGATACACAGCCCAGGCGTTACAGCCGCTCAACAACATCAGGGTTTGTTTTCTCCTTCCTTGATGCTGGGGGGCAATTCCCTGGTGCTTTGGGAGGAGTAAGAGGAGAAGCGGCGAAAAAGAAGCAAGCCAGGATGGCCAGCACTGCCAGGGAAGCACAGGGACCGGGTGGAAGGGTGGACTGTGGGGAGGAGGGAGCAGCTCCTCACTCTGCACACACAAGGCAGAGGTTTTGGGGCACAGGAGCAAGCAGATCGCGGGGCACCCTCGAGCAAGGGCTCCCCCAGAGCAACCAGAGGCTCCAGTGGAAACTTCTAGCAGCTCCCTGAGATCCCATGGCACTGCACATCCCCAGGGACCAGTGATGGCCACCTCGGGCCTTGTCTCCTGCTGCACCTCCAGCCCTGGCTTGCAGCCCCCCAGTACTGCCAGTGCTGAGGGAATGAGCCCAAATCCCTCTTCACACCCTAAGGGCCAGACCGGGAGGGAGCTGAAAAAACCGTCCCCACGCGGCCCCCCCCTCCAGCAGCATCCCCCAGCCCCGGCTAACAGCACACTCCCCCCAGCCGCACGCATAGAGGATACCCCAAAACTGGGGCAGGTTCCCACACAGACCCACGGCCACGGCACCCCCCACCCCGTGGGGCCTCCCGGGCTCGGGCACCCCCTGCGCCCACTCCCCGCCAGCCAGGCACCCCAGCACGGGCACCCCCATCCCCAACGGCCCCCGCAGCATCCCGGGCACGCCCGGTACGGACACACATCTCCGCGCCCCCCCCCCCCCCCGCCCCCTTCCCCTGAGACGGACACCCTTCGGAGCGCGGGGCAGCCCTGTAGGACCTCCACCACCGCCCGGGCCCCCACCGCCACGTACCGGGGCACACCCCCCCGACCCTCCCTCCGGCCCCGCCCGGCCCCTCCTGGCGGCGGCGGCGGTCCCCGGGGAGGCGGGCCGAGGCGGCAGGCCCGCCCTCGACCGGGCCCCGGCGCCGGAAGCGCCGCCCGCCCGCCCGGAGCTCAGGGAGGGCGGGCCGGGAAGGCCGCACGCCCCTTCCGGGCCCGGCGCCACCGGTGCTGCCGCCCCCTGCGCCACCTCCCCCCGCTCCAGCGCGCCCGCCCCCGCCGCGGGCCCGCACAGACCGGCCGGAGCGGCGGCGGCGGCTCCGACCCCCTCACGGCGCCATCTTCCTCCTCCGGGGGCCGGCCGGGCACCGCCCTGGGTGACCCGCCTCTCGGCGGCCTCTTGACCAATCCCCACCCGGCTTGACGGAGCTCTGGCCAACAGACGGCGAGATGCTTTATCGCCGACCAGTCCGATGCGGCTCGCCGCTTGATGGGCAGCTCCGCCGAGCAGTAGGACTCGTGATGGAGTGACGGCTGCGCCAATGGGCGCGGATCTCCGAGGTGACGGACGGAAGAGGAGACCCAATAGGAGGGCAGGTCTCTGATTGACAGCTCGCCTGGCTAATGGGATCAATCTCAGCCCGTCGCCGTTCGTTGATTGATTGACAAGCCTTCGAGGCAGAAGAGGCGGACTTCCCCGTGGGCGGGAGCCACCCGAACTCCGCCTCTCGGTTTGTCGCAGCCATCTTGATTGACATGCAGAGAAGACAATGGAAGACGCAGGGAATCGCGCTCCTCTTGTGATTGGCCACACGCCCGGCAGAGGGGCGTACCTGAAACGTTGACGTCTGATGACGGCCGCGGGGTCCCCGCGGGGGCGGGGAGTCTCAGGGATTGTCGGGGTCCCGGCTCTCTCCGTAAGCCCCGATCCGGCCGCTCCTGGGACCCTTCGGCCGGGCCGGGCCGGGCCGGGCTGGGCCAGGCTGGGACCGTTCCTCCCTTCCCGGTGCCACCGAGGGGTCCCGGCCCGTGGGGCCTGGGGTGTCGCCGGTTCTGCCCCCTCCCAGCCGGGAGGTGGGTGGGTGTACGGGCAGGGCATTCCGGGGCCCCGAGGTTGGGCTCGGGCCGGGCTTTACCCCGCTCCCGCTGCAGGTGGAGAACCGGGAAGGGGGGGACCCTCCCGCGGGCTGCCCTGTCCGTCCCCTCAGGGCTCCCCAACAGAGGCCAGGCCTGGCACCCCCGGGGGTCACAACCGGGGGTGGGCACGATGAGGGGACCCCAAGCCTGGTGGCCCCCAGCCCCGCTGCTCCTGAAGGAGCCCAGGGGTCGGGGGGCACCGGGGGGTTTTGGGGTGCCCTGTCTCCCTGGAGGGGTGGGGGTGCCTGGGAGGGTTTTGGGGTGCCCAAAGGGGGTCGGGGTGCTCCATCTCCCCCCGGGGATTGGGGTGCTCAGTGGGGTTGGGGTGCCCAGTCCCCTCACAGGGGGTTGGGGAGCTCAGAGGGGAGTCAGGATGCCTGGGGGGTGTTGGGGTGCCCAGTTCCTTTGCAGGGGTCAGGATGCCAGAGGGGCTCAAGGTGCCCAGCAGCTGTGACCCCCACCACTGCACCCCACCCTCCCAAGACCACCCACCCCACCGCAGCCCAGGGGCCACCAACCACCCCATGACCAGCTGGGGTGTCCCTGGTGGCTGCCGACCCCCATCCTCAGTGCCAGCCCTGCCAGCCCTGGGGTGCCCAGCTGGCTCCAGCCCCCACGGGACCAGAACCTCCCACTGGAGCCAAATAATTGCTCGGTGCTTTGTTGTGCAGTGTCTATGGCCCCGGGGCCTTCATTTGTGGGAACTTGCTGTGGCGAGTGCCTCCCTTTTAATTACCTCCCCTCCTCATGCTCCTGCTTACTCACCACCTGGCACCAGCGCCTTCGACCCCCGCCTCGGCCCCTGGCCCCCCCAAACCGCCCTGGCCTCATGGAGGGGGTCCTGGTGGCACATGGTGACATGATGGTGTTCGGTAGAGCCACCTGCACACCTCGGTCCTCGCCCCGCTGTGAGGCGAAGGCAGGCGGGTGCCCAGCAGGTGGAAGGGGAGGGTTGGGGCTGGGTGCCCAGTGGGGTCCCCTGGGTGAGGGCCGCCCACAGCCACCCCCCGGACCCGGCTCCGGCCAAGCTCGTAAACGCTGCGGGAGGCACCGCAGCCAGCAACGCTTCCCATGCCGCGCCGGCGTCCTTGGCGTACCAGGGACACGGGGACGTGCACGTGTGGGACATGGCTGCGCCATGGTGCTGCCTGCCCCATACCCTGTTTCTGACTCCACACCCTGGAGTGGGACCCCACAGCCCATATGACACTGGGGTCCCCATTCAGTATCGCTGTGCTCCAGAGAGGGGATCCCAGGGCAGGGTCCCCACGGGCTCAGCCCGGAGCTATGCCAGGGTGAGGGAGGGGAGCAGGGCAGTCCCACAGAGGGACCCTGGGGAAGCCGGGGGTTGGCAGCGGTGCCTAAGGGCCACCCCTGGCCCAGTGCCCAGCACAGCCTCGGCTCCGCTCCCGGCATTCCCGCCTCGGCTGCTGGGGCAAGTCCCAACCTGCCTCTCCCTGCCTCAGTTTCCCCAGGCAGGCAGTGACGCCGGCTGTCGGCTGTAAGCCTGGCGCGGACGCGAGCGCGGGCACGATCGCTGTCATCGTCCCTGGGAAAAGGCCATCCCCATGGCCTGGATGTGCCACCTCTGTGCAGAGAGACTGTGATGGGGACAAGGGACTGCGCAGAGAGGCAGGGGACAGGGACACACAGGCTGGGATGGGGACATGGGGATAAGGGGACATGGGGACACGCAGCGAGGCAGGGACCCCTGCAGAGCCAGGCTGCACTAGGAGGACCTGGACGACCTGGAGGACCCGGAGCTGTGACACAGGGCGAGGCCACTCCATTCCCCACGGTCTCCATCCCTGAACCCCTGCCACCCACCCCGTGCCCGATGCCAGCTGGGTGCTACCAGCGCAGGACGTGCGCCCAAGCCCACGCTCAATTACGGCAATTACGGCACCTCCTGAGCCGCCAGCCCGGCCCCGCGCCCGGCTGAGCTTGTCCCAGTCCCAAATGGTTTCTGCAGAGGATTACAGTGGTTTGGCGGAGGCTCTTCCCAGGACGCAGCAGCGAGGGGGGACGGTACTGTCACCGCTGCCCCAAGGCCCGGCGTTCGCCCGGCGCTGCCTCCTGCGCCAGCGGTCCCACCCGGAGCGGAGCTGCTCCGATGCCAGTCCCTGCCACCCCCGAGCCCCACGGGGACACCAGGGATGGGGACAGGCTGGCGCCAGCCCTGCAGGCTGGGGGACAGATGGGTGTCCCCATCAGCCCTGACCCTGAGGGGGTCCCAGCACAGTGCTGTGCTGGCAGTGGCATGACTGGGTGGACACTGTCCCTGGCGCGTTTGTGTGGCCCTGTTTCCTGTGGCAGCCACCTGTCCCTGTCCCCAGTGCAGCTGTGTGTCCCATCCCCAGTAGAGCCCAGTGTCCCATTACCAGTGCAGCCATGTGTCCCTGTCCCTGGTGCAGCCACATGTCCCTGTCCCCAATCCAGCCACATGTCCCTGTCCCCAATCCAGCCACATATCCCCATCCCCAACGCAGCTGCATGTCCTTATCCCCAGTACAGCCCCACATCCCATTCCCAGTTCATCCCAGCACCCCATTTCCAGCGCAGCCACGTGTCCCCGTTCCCGGTGCGCGATGCCAGGCAGGTTTCTCCACGCGGTGACTGACAGCCGGGCCGGTTGGGCACAGATAAACCGAGAGATTACACGGGGCTAATTAAATGATGTATTTCCAACTCCGCCGAGCTCCGTCGCTACATCGCAGAGGTCGAGTCCCGACAGTAATTCCGGCTCCCCGGTAAGAAACACTCCCTCGGGCCACGCCGTAACCTGGCACGAACCGTGGGCAGGGGAAACCCGTCGCGATAATCCCGGTAGATATCTCGGTACCCTGGGGACCAGGCGGGCAACCCCGTGCCAGCCATCGTGCCCCCGGGGACGCAGCGGATGCTGCGTCCCCAGGAGCACGACAACGGGCACGGGGCTGCTGGACCCTCGTCCTTGTGATAGGGATGAGGATGGGACCGTGTCCCCCCCGCCCCATTTTTCTTTAGTGGCTGCGATGCGGGTTGTGCCCTCCGAGTGTGGGCATGGGGATTTGGGATGCCATGCTGGGGGTGCTGGAGGTCCTGTCGCATCCCAGTCTGGGCTGAGGGACCCCATACTGGGTGCCACGTCCTCATGGGGGGCTGTGAACACCCCGGCATTGTCCCCACCATGCCAGTCCCAGCAGGCTCAGGGTCCCCTCCACGTCTGCACCCCTTGGGGGGTTCAGCATCATCCCAGTGTCACCCCTCCGGGGCTGTCTGGGTGCAGGGCCGGGGGGCAACACCCCTAAAACCTCCAGGGAGGATCCAGGCGCTTCAGGTCTCCCTGTCTGAGGCTCCGCAGCCACCCCTGGGGCTCCCCCCGGGCTGGGGCGACCCAGACGGCGCAGCCCCATGGCACCTTCTGCAGATTCTACCCCCCCCCCAGACACCCCCCAGGGCACCCAGCCTCCGTGGAGCTCAGCACCCACACGCGTGGGCCGGTGCATGGGGACGTGCACACACACAGGTACCCGGCGCGAGGTGGAAGGGGGCTCATGCCCTGCACGTGTGGGCACACGCATGGACGTGACACCCCCTGCACGCACCCACGGACACGCACACGCGTGTACATGCATGTACGCGCTCCCAGTGCCGAGCTGGCCCCGCTCCCCCCACAGACACCAATTTGTTTTATGGCAGCGGAGGAAATTGCCGTCCGGTCCCCGGAGCCAGAAGCCCTTTGAAGTGCCCTGCCCTGGGGCCAGGAGGGGCCTTGGCCACCCTTCCGTCCCCCCAACGTCCTCCTGGGGCCTGGGATGGGGGTCATTCCTCCTCCCTCCTCCTCCTCCTCTTCCTCCTCCTCCTCCTCCTCCTCCTCCATCTTATCCCCCTGGTCGTGGGGAGACACCAGGAGGGGCCTCTCTTCCTTCATCCCTGTCTGTCTGTCCCTCCATCCCTCCATCCCTGCGTCCATCCATCCCTTTGTCCCTCAGTCCCTCAGTCCCTCAGTCCCTTTGTCCCTCTTTCCCTCTGTCCCTCTGTCCTTCCATCTCTATTTCCCTCTGGGGACAGGGATGCCCCCAACTTCTCTGTGTCTTAGGGCTGTCCCCCCCCAGCCTGGCACAGCCTGTGTCCTGTGCCACCCCCCCCGTCACCCATCGAGGTGCAGCAAGGGCCATGTTTTGTGTGTCCCACCCCCCAGCACGGCCAGCCCTGGCTCCATGTGGGATCCAGGAGCTCCCGGGCGCCCTTCAGTCTCCCCCCACCCGGGAGTCCCATCGTACGTTGCAGCAGCTCCTGCTGCCTGAGCGCTGGGGAGGGATTGGAGGCATTTGCCTCTCGCCTTGTAATTTATGCAAATGAGCTCTGTAATTAGGTGTAATTTCAAGGCACTCGGGATTTCAGACACTCAGTGACGAGGAGATGCCCCCCCAGAATCCTCCGGCACCACCGTGATCTCCTCCCCATGTGAGGACCCAGCCAGGGCTTCAGCTCTGCTCGAGGTGGCTCCAGGAGCCCCCGTACCATCCCAGACCCCCAGGCCCCCCAGTCCCCTCCAGTCCCCGCAGCCCTGTCCCACCGCCCCATCCAGCCACAGGCTCTCAGCCCCCCACTGTCCCCTGCCACATCCCAGCAGCCACTTCCCCCCCAGCCCAGGAGTGGTGTTTTGGGATGAGTCTGGAGGTGCCGGGGGGGCTCTTGGGGCCAGGCACCGATGACATGAGCAGGCCAGGGACTCCCCAGAGCCTTGTCCCTGTCCCCAGAGCAGGCACATGGTGTCCCACAACTTCCCACCCTGCAGCCCCTCCATGGTGGGGAGAGGGGCCACACTGGGAACCACTGGGAGAGGAGCCACAGCAGCCAGGACCTGAGACCTCTGGCCAGGGACACATCTCCCTCCCAGACCACCAGTCCCTGAAGCACTGGGTTGACTGGGAGGAGACCCCGGAGTGAAGGAACGTGGGCTGTGCCACACGTGCACGACGAGCAGGGAAAGGCACATCCTTCCTGGTGGCCGAGGGGGAGCTGGGGACCGAGGGACATCCGGGCTAGGGTCTCCACCATGGGGTCCCTGCTCCCTCAGCTGGGATGGGGATGGGGATCAGCCAGGGGATTGGGCTGGCGGATGCCCAGAGCTGCACAAACAAACTGCTCCTGCCCCAGCAAGCTGCTGGTGGCTGCGACACAGCAACTGGAAGGCAGCTGGGGAGCCCAGGGCCACCACCCTGGCTCTAACAGCACTCAGGTATCCCAGAGCTGGAGCATCCCCCTTTCCTGCGGCCACGGGAATGCCCCCCAGCACCCCTTGGGCAGGCGCAGGGGAGGAGAGACGGTGAGACCCTGGGGCTGAGGTCCCCCCACATCCCCCCATATCCCCCACGTGCCCCGCAGAGCACTGGAGCACCAGAGCACTATTTACAGCCAAGCCCCGCTCAGCAGCTTGCCCCAGTGCCTGCCCTGCCCCTGCCCACCCTGGGGTCCCCATCCCGGAGTCCCCATCTTGGTGCCTGGCCACGCCATGGGGCTACGCTCACCCCACAGGCAGCCGCGTTCTGGCGGCGGTGGTGGCGGCACCATCCTTGGGATGATGAAAACCAGGAGAGTTTCCCCCGAGGCGAAGGAGTTCCCCGCGCCCTCCGCCCGGCTGGGCGCTTGGCAAGCGCGCCGGCGAGATGCGGGCTCCCACGCGCCAGCACGCCGGGTTCGGCCACCGGGCTCGGCCACTGGGCTCATGGCGCTGCTGGCCGAGGCCCCAGCTCCGGCGAGGCACTCACACCCTTTCCCATGGGCTTTGGAGCAGGGTGGGCTTCTCCCAGGGCCATGAGGGTCCCCGTGGGGTTATGGCCACCAGCAGCAGCCCTGTGAAGTTGGGCTGTGGAAATGGGGACACGACGCCCTGGTGATTAAGTGGCTCCACTGGCCACGGCGTTGCCACATGGCACCTCCTGGGGCTTCCCCCTCCCGGCAGCCCCCTGCGCTGGCAGCCTCGGTGACAGGGGCACAGGAGCTGGGGGAGTTGGACACCCCCGCCTGAGTGGGGACAGGCTCATCTGAGACCTCCTGGACTGTTTTGGGCCACCTCGAGTCCATCTGGGTCATGGTGGATCCTGCCATCAGCATCTGTCTCTCTCCCTCCACGGGTCCAGCTCCGGCCCCAAAACTCGTCCCCTGCACCCAACATCGTCCCCTTTGCCCCATGGCACAGGGGCAGAGCCACCACGGGGGACACCAAGCGCCCCACCGCGACATCCCTGGGGGTAGAAGCAGATGGTCAGCTCTGGCTAGGGGGAGGGACAACAGGGGTGCCCAGGGATCCCCGGGGGGGCGTTGGCAGGAGGAGCGCAGCCACGGGGCTCGGGAGGGAGCTGGTTGTTTCTTTCTTCTTTAATTACCGCCCCCCTCCTCCCTCCCCGCCACCCCGTTTGCGGTGTCTGCTGCGAACTTCCCGTCCCCTCCCTCCGCTTTCAAGCTCCGGCTGCTGGGACCGGGAGCCGGCTCCTGTCAAGCGGCGGGGCTGGGGCTCTGCCTCCAAGGGTTAAAATCACCTGGGCCGGGGAGGGGTGGAGCTGGGACGGCGGGGAGGAGGGAAGAGCCGGGAGCCGGGCTGGGACCCAGCCATTCCTGCTCGCCCGGCCCAGTGGGTGCCCCGTCCCTGGGGAGCCGCGCGGGTCCCTCGGGGTCCCCTCGGGAGCCAGCGCCCACGCCACGCCGATGAGGACGGAGCCACCGGGAGCCCGTTGCCGCTAGACCCGTACGTACCCCTCTCCGCCCCCTCGGTGCTGCCCGCCTCCATCGCCCCGACGGCCGGTGCAGCGGGAGGGTGGGCGGCCCCGGAGTCCCTCGGCGGGGACAGACGGCTGGGTCAGGGACCGGCCGCCGCCCCGAGCGGCGGCTGGGAACGTGCCGCTGCCGGTCCCGCCGCCCCGGCTCGGCCCAGCCCCGGCAAGTCTTTGCTTGCCACCCCGCCGCGGCCACTGGCCACCGAGCTCCGAGGCTACTTGCCCCTTCACCTCCCGCCCCCCGCCCTCAGCGCCGAGCCCCCTCCCCCGGAGCCGAGACTCTCCCCGGTGCCCAGCCCCGGTGTGGAGCTGGGCGGACCGGGCTCCCCCGCCCCGCGCCGCGGCCGGTGCCGTGTGCGTCCGTCCCCCTCAACAAAGCCCCGGGGAGTTTCGCTCGGGCCCCGGGGAGCGTTGCTGTGGGTTGGGCGGGAGAGTGAGAGCGGCGGCATCGCCCCGAACCGGCAGCATCGCCCCGAACCCGCAGCATCACCCCAAAAACCTCAGCAAACCCACGGCATCTCCCCCGAATCCCGCGGTATCACCCCTGAACCCATGGCATCACCCCTTGAACCCAAGGCACCGGCCCCGACCCGTGGCTCAGGACCACCCCCGTCGAGGGGCGCCGAGCCCAGCCGGACCGGGGCCGGGGCCGGGGCCGGGGCCGGGGCCGGGGCCGGGGCCGGGGCCGGGGCCGGGGCCGAGGGCTGCGGGCAGCGCTGTCCGCCCGGCCCTGCCGCGGGGCGAGGCACTGGCTGGAGCTGGGAGACGGGCAGACCCGCCTCTGCCCAGCCTGGACCGTGACTCACGGGGACGCATCACTCGCCGGTGCCTCAGTTTCCCTGCGGTGAAATGGCCAACGCGTCGTCGAGCCCCGCCAAAGAGGAGGAGGAGGAGGGGGGGGGACGGACACGGGACGACGCTGGGGGCCCCGAGGGATTTTTTTTTTTTTTGGTCGTCATTCTCGGATGGAAAAACGCCCTGGGAGCTTCCACGCGTGGCTGGGGCAGGGCCGCAGCAGGGGTGTCCTTCCCAGCCCACCCCCCATCCCAGCACTGGTCCCAGTTCCTTGGGGCTGGGAAGGGTGTAGCTGCGGTGGGGATGGCGTGACCCGGCTGTGGGTCTGGGTGCCCGTGGTGGGACCCCTGAGCCGAGGGAGGGGTTTGGGAGTGGGGTGCTCTGGGAGAGCTGTGGCTGTGGCCGTGCTGGGTCTGTGTCGAGTGGGACCTGCCCGGGACCCCATGGAGGGTCCCTTCTCCCGGCGGGGTTGGGGGGCTGGGGGCCATCCCTGCCAGGTCCCCTCTGTCCCCAGATCCAGGGTAACCTGCATAGGGCCAGCTGCCCCCTCATGGGCCGTCACCGTGGGATTTTAGGGGTTCGACCCCAATTCACACCCACGCGGAGTGGGGGACTGGGGGGCTCTCAGGACCCCACTGGGGACCAGCGCTGGGTGCGAGCCAAGGCCCCCCTTCGGTGCCAGCCCTCTCCCACCCCACTGGAGCAGGTAGATCCTGGTCCCCACAAGCCTGCCCCAAAATCAGTGCCACCCCGCAGGGTTGGGGTGGGCAGAGCTGAGCCCCCCTTGGGGAGCAGCACCCCAAAACCTGCTCATGCTGCCGGCTCCAGGGGGCTCATCTCCCCCACAACCGCCCCAGCACCGGCTTGAAGCCAAGCCCCTACGAGTGTCGGTGGCGCAGGTGGAGATGGGTCCCATTGGGGTGGATTTCGGCACCCCCCAGCTCCCGCTCCTTGCCTTGGGGTCCCCCTGCCCTCCCCGGTGCCGCCTGACAGGGGAAAACGGTGTCCCCATGCAGCTGGGGGGTCTCCAGCGTTGGGGACCCACTCCCTGCCCTGGACTTATAGAGCTGGCAACTGATGGGGCTCTGGGGGTTGAGCTCTTTGGGCAGGGGGTCCCCCACCCCAAAAGCTTTCAGCACCCCCCAGGTATCTCCCTGGGAGCCCGTTCCTGTCCTGCATGCGCTGGGGGTGGCTGGGATCTGGTGATGGTGGCAGGAGGAGGCAGTGGTGGTTTGCAGGGAGGGGGGGGTCTTAGCCACCCCCCGCCACGGCGCTGGTGGGAAGTCGGGGGGCGGGAGCCGGTGGCGGCAGGTGGATTTCGACACCGGGGTGGGGCCCGTCCCCAGTGGGGTTTCCACAGCTCCCAGTGAGTCACGGCCGCCGCGCTGGGGAGGCAGTGGGTGCCTGGGGGTCCAGGGGTGCAGTGCGTGCCCCGGGGGTCCGGGGCCTCGGGTGAAGGCAGCCTAGAGCCCGGCTTCAAAGCACTGCCGGTGGCTCGGCCCCGGGGTTCTGCAGCCTCCCCACAGCCGGCTCCGCTCCCCCGACCTGCTGCCAGCCAGCCCGGGGGTGCAGCTCCCCACACCCGGCTCTGCTTTACCCACCACCCACCCCCCAGCAGCCTGGTGGCTCTCAGCTGGGCTGGGGGCTCGGGGCAGGAGCAGAGATGGGGATGAAGGTTTCTCAGCCTGGCCAGGACGCGGGAGAGCCAGCCTGGCCTCGTGGGTGCTGTGTCATCCCATGGTTGGGGCACAAGCTTGGGGACCCCATGCAGGTCCTCAGGAGGGGAGGGTCAGACTGTGTTGGAGGGACCTGGTCAAGGACATGACATGGCAGATGCTGGCAGGTTCCTTAGATTTCGGGATGAGGCACCGACCCCTTTGGGTCATGGACACAACCCACCGGCACTGGGACTGTGAGGGTCCGTAGGGGCACGGGGAGGGGTCCTCAGGGGTATCCCCCTGCCTGGTGCCACCGTTCTGTTGTCACACCAGGCTGTGGAGTGGAGAAACCCCCCGGCGGGGCGGGGGTGTCCCCTGAATCGTGGGTGACAGGGTGCTGGGTGCTGGGGACACAGTCACCCAGCACAACCATGATGGGGCTGTCACCGGTGCCAAACCACTCCCTGTGCCAGCATGCGGAGGGGCAGGAGGGTTCAGAGATGTGCTCCCCCCTTCTCACAGCTCTTCTCTCCCACCCACCCCCCCGACCCCCTCCCCTTGGCCCTGCAGGTCTGTCTGTGCCCTGTCCCGCAATGCTCACAGCGGTCTGCGGCTCCCTGGGGACCCAGCCCTCCGACGCACCCCGATCCTCCCCGTCCCACCTGGACCTGCAGCCTCTGCAGCCCTTCCAGCCCCACGGCAGCACCGCGGCGGGTGCCGCCGATTTCGCCTCCCCGCTGCCCCCCCCGGAGCTTCCGCTGGCAGGTCCCGACGAGGCCACCTTCGCCACCCCCGGCACCTACGAGCCCCATGGCCCCCCGCGGTTAGAGCTGCCCGCCGATGGCCCTGGCACCTACGCCAAGCTGCTGCCAGCCGCCCCGGACATGGCGCATCCCTACGAGCCTTGGTTTCGGCCCCCCCATCCCGGCCCCCCCGGTGAGGAAGGAGGCGTCAACTGGTGGGACCTCCACGCCGGAGCCAGCTGGATGGAGCTGCCCCCCGGGCAGGGCGGGGGGCTGCAGGTGCCCGGGCACCCTGGGCTGCCGCCGGCCCTGGGGGGGTACAGCGGCGGGGAGCACCAGCTCTGCACCCCCGCCCCCCACCTGCTGCCCCCCCCCACCCAGCATCTCCTGGGACCGGAGGGGATGAAAGCACTGGAGGGCCCCCCCGAACCCCGGGGTCCGGAGACGGAGGGCGGCGGGCGATCGAAAGGCGCCCGTCGCGCCGTGCCGCGGGGTGGGGGGCAAGCGGCGTGTCGCTGCCCCAACTGCCAGGAGGCGGAAAGGGGGGGTCCCTGCCCCGAGGGGGTGAAACGCAAGCACCTCCATAACTGCCACATCCCCGGCTGCGGGAAGGCGTATGCCAAGACGTCCCACCTCAAAGCCCACCTACGCTGGCACAGCGGCGACCGACCCTTCGTCTGCAACTGGCTCTTCTGCGGCAAACGCTTCACCCGCTCGGACGAGCTGCAGCGGCACCTCCAGACCCACACGGGAGCCAAGAAATTCGCCTGCCCCGTCTGCGGCCGCGTCTTCATGCGCAGCGACCACCTGGGCAAGCACATGAAGACGCACGACGGGGGCAAGGATGGGGGTGAACCCGAGGTCAAGGGCGCCGGGGACCCGTCGACCGGCAAGGGAGGCAAGAGGGAGTCCGAGGGGGGGAACGCCGCCCCCACAAACTGAACCGCTGAGCCCTGGGGCGGGGGGGGGACATGGATGGAGGTGGGGGGGACCCCGGGGGTGGAGGGGCTGGGGGTCCCTTTGGGGCTGGACTCTGAAGGGCGTTGAATTTGGGAGAGGGGGGTGGGCGCAGGGCTGGCACCTTGTGCTCGACGCGGTGGCGGGGAAGAGGCCGGTGGCGCAAGCCCCGTCGCCCCGCTATGGCGGTGCCGGTTGGGGAGCGCCGGAGCTGCCCCGCGGCGGTTTCACTTGTCCCGCTCCAGCTCTCCCGCCCCGGTTTCTTCCCCCCCCACACCCCCGCCACGTCCTCCCCCAGCTTCCCAAATCGGAATTTTTTTTTTTCTTTCTGGGAGGCTGCTGGCAGGCGCGGGGCTGTTTGGGAGGAACATCAATGGGAGCCGAAGGAGCAGGCGCTGCCCGGGCATGTCCAGCTCAAAGGGGAGGAAGGAGCAGGAGAAAGGGAGAGAGGAGAAACCCGGGAGCCTTTGCTCCGGGAGGACGGCCGCAGCCCCCCGGCCCCCTCCCCGTGGTCCCCCCCAAACCCCTGGCATCCTGGGCTCGGCCACCTCGTGCCAGCCCAGTTATTTCGCCACCCACGAGGTTTTGGCACCCTCGAGGGGGCACACAGGGGTTCAGGGGATGCCCACAACGCCCCAACCCCAGCTGGGGATGCTGGGCTGGTGGGGGTCCCCCGTCTCCTGGATGACTGGAGGTTTGGGGGTGTGAACCCCCTTTTTTTGGGCCCAAATCAGGGCTAAAATGGGGAAAACAGAAGTCCTGCTTGAATGTGAGCCGTGGGAGGGGGCCGCGGGGGGCCGCGGGGTGCCGTGGCGGGCGCGTGGCGAGGCGGCGGGCGGTTGCCCAAGCGCACACCTGCAGCTTTCCCACACCCACCGCCGCGGCCCCAGGCGGGAAGCACACGAGGCGGCCGTGGCCCCGGGAGAGCCGGGACGGCCACATTCCTCCGGCCTGGCACTACCGCGCTGCCCGCCGCCCCGAGACACCTGCCTCCCCCCACCGGCACCCCGTGGCCGTCCCTCTCCGGGGACCCCATGGCTGTGGGGGGGTCCCTCCCTGGGTGTGCTGCCTGGCCCCCGGAGACCCCATTGCTGTCCCTCCCTGGGGACCCCATTGTGGATGCTACAGGTCCCTCAGGGACCCCCTATCTCCAGGGGACCCCCGCTGTCCCCCCATGCATGCTGCCTGTCCCCCTGTGGCCCCGTAGCCATCCCTCCCCGGGATCCCGTATCTCCAGGGGACCTCTGCCTGTCCCTCCGTGCATGCTGCCTGTCCCCCCGGGGACCCCATAGCCATCCCTTCCTGGAGCTCCCGGGGACACCCCGGGGCTTCCCCTACCAAGGACCCCCTATCTTTCTTCCTCTTTCCCCAGGGAACCCCATATCTGTCCCTCACCCCTGACTGGTGGTCCACAAAACTTGGGTTTTGGTCCTTCTGGGTCTTTTCCCCCGATTTTGGCAGAACCCCTTGGACACAGAAGGAGATGCTGAACATGGGATCTGGAGGGGGGTGTTGGGGGGCAGCGCTGGGGTTGAGTGGGACAGGGCTTGCAAGGTGCTTGGGGCACCTGGGGCTCTGCCCCCCAGCTGGCACCAGTTCACACCAGTTGGGAATCTGGGGAGGGTGGGGAGATTTACAGGGGGCCGATCTCCTGGCGTGGCCCCATGCTGGGGGCTCTGGCGGGGCCATGTCTGGGGCTGTGGGGGCTGCCCGGGCTCGGAGCACCCCGGGGTCTGGGGGGGAAGGGTGGAGGTGAAGTCGCGAGGGGTCGGTGCCCTGAGGGCGCCCCGAACCCTTCGGTTTTGATTGTTTTATTATTATTAATTATTATTATTATTATTAATTATTATTATTTTATTAAGGTGAAGCCAGGCTTTGCCACTCGGGCAGAGTGGACGTCTCGGGCTGAAGCTGTGGCCGTGGGTCTTGGGGAGGGGGGGTACGACCCCTCACAAGGTCCCATCCCGTCCCCGACCCCATCCCCGTCCCAGTCCCCACCGGTGCGCGAGGGGCCAACAGCAGCCCTGCCGCGCCGTGGGGCTGGGGGCGAGCCGTGGGGCTGGAGAACCCCAGCACGAGGTGAAGTCTCGCTGGGGGGGGGGCGGTCCGCGGGGACGTGTCCCCAGCTCCGGCACGACCACCAGAGTCCCCCGGGTGGGACTGGGCTGCCCGAAGCTCTCGAAGGATGTCCCCGACCCCGGCATTTGCTTTTTCCAGCACAAATTTCGACCCCCCCGGTGCCCCCTGTCGGGGTTTCACCTCCCGAGGGGACCCTGGGGGGGCTCGGGACCCCGCGCCCGTATCCCACTGGGGTATGGCAGCAGCCGGGGCGGGGTGGGGGGGCTTCGGCATGTCGGGGACCCCCTGTGCTGCAGCCGCGGGGGCAGGTTTAGGGGGGCTGCGCCGGGGACACCCCAAGGGTGGGCTGGGGAGGGAACCGCCGAGCAGGGGGGTCCCATGGCAATGCCGGGGCTCGGGGCTCAGCCTCGGGGCGGTGGGGGGAGCTGCGAGGAGGAGCCCCAGGCTTGTTCAGCCCCCGCACCCCTCCACCTCACCTCCCACCCCGGGGCCCTGCCTGCTGCGATGGGGCAATGAAGGCTGTAAAACCGGGCGGGGAGGGACGGAGGCTCCCACCCGCCGAAACCAGTCCAGCCTGCTGCGGCGTGGGGATCCCGGCCCCGCGCCCCGAACCGCCGCGGCTCCCACCCCCGGGGCCGCCTCCCCGGGGCAGGGAGGAACCGGCCCAGCCGGGGGCCCCGGCGACGGGGAGGAACACCCACCCCCCATCCCCCACCCCCTTCCAGGGAGTGGGGTGGCCCGAGGGGTGCTTCGGCCGGGGGCGTCCCCCGCCCGGCGAGGGGACGGTTTGTGCTGTGAAGAGGCTGCAGGGTTGTGGGTTTTGTACTGGAATAAACGCCGCGTGTTTTCCACGCTCCGGCTCTCTGGGTCCGTCTCTGCCAAGGGGAGTCCGGCACCCTGACCCCCACCCATCGCTCTGCCAAGGGGAGTCCGGCATCCTGACCCCCACCCATCGCACTGCCAAGGGAAGCCCAGCACCCTGACCCCCACCCATTGCTCTGCCAAGGGGAGTCCAGCACCCCAACCCCCCCCATCTCGCTCCCAATGGGTGTCCAGCACCCCGACCCCCACCCATTTCTCTCCCAAGGGACCCAAGTGTCCAGCACCCTGACCCTCACCCTGGCCTCGTGCCTCTGGCGCTGCTCAGGGGATGCAGGAGGGTGCTGGGTGGGTGTGGGGTGAACTGGGAGGGGACCGGGGGGGCCGCATCCTAGACCCCTCCAGCCTGCCCTCGAAGGCCGGAACGCGCCAGGCGGGCGCCCATGGTGCCCCCGCGGGCAGGGTGCTGCCCGGCTGGTCCGCCTGCATACCGCGGGGCGGGCGTGCCGCGGGCTGCTGCCCAGGGGGGTGCTGCCCACGGGGGTCCTACCCACGCGGGCTGCTACCCACGGGGGGGCTATCAACGGCGGGTGGTGCCCGTGAGGGTGCTGCCCATAGGGGTGCTGCCCACAGGGTGCTGCCCACGCGGGATGCTGCCCACGGGGGGCTGTGCCCCACGAGACCCTCAACAGCTCACACCGGGTCCCCCCGTCCCTGCCCCACGCGGGACGACCTGGGCCCCCCGTCTCCGGGCTCCTTTGGGGTCTGGTGCCCGCCGTCCCACGCGGGTGCCGGTGCCCGTGCCCGTTGCCGCCGTGCGGCCTCCGGCCACGGGGCGCCGCCGTCGGGTCGGGCCGGGGTGGGCGGGACCGGGCGGCGGCGGCGGCGGCGGCGGCAGTGGGGAAGCAGCGGCAGGTCCGTGGGGTCCCGGGAAGGGGATTCGTGCGGGGGGTCCTGGGGCTGTGCGGGCAGGGGTCCCGTCCGCGGTGAGTGCAGGGGGTCCCGGTTACCTGGGCCGTCGCGGGGGGTATCCCCGGTCGCTGCAGAGCTGCAGGGTCCCGGGGCGGGAGATACCGGGATAGGGTCCCTGATGTCCCCTCAGGTCCAGGGACCACATCATCCACCAAGACCCCTCCGCGTCCCCACATCTGCCAGCCCCAAAGGGACCCTGGGGATGCGTCCAGGGGGTGATGTCCTCCTCGATGCCCCCTCCCTGCCCAGTTTAGGATGGCGGGATGGGATCCTGCGCCCTCGTCCTGCGACTGCTTCGTGGCTCTGCCGCCACACACTGCGACGCCTGCCGTCATCTTCGGCAAGAATGCCGACCGGCCACGTCACGAGGTCCAGGAGATCGTCTACGTCCCTGCCACCGTCCACCGTCCCGGGGACAAAGTCCAGGTGAGACCATGCTGAAGCCGGGACAGCCATGGGGAATAGTGTGCTGAGCATGCCAGGTCTCAGCCCCGTGCTGTCCTTCCCGCAAAAGTGCACCTACCTGGAGATCGAGCAGGCAGAGAAGACCCATGCGGTGGTGCTGAGCCGTCCCGCCTGGCTCTGGGGTGCTGAGATGGGCGCCAACGAACACGGCGTCTGCGTGGGCAACGAGGGCGTCTGGACCCGTGAGCCCGTGGGGGAGGACGAGGCGCTGCTGGGGATGGACCTGGTGAGGTGAGGACCCTGTGGTGTCCCCTCCACCACCCCGGCTGCCCCGGGCCGTCTCCCTGCACCAGCCGACGGGGTGCTGCCGGCGCGCAGGCTGGGCTTGGAGCGGGGCAGCTCTGCCCGGGAGGCCCTGGAGGTGATCGTGGCCTTGCTGGAGCGTTACGGCCAGGGCGGGAGCTGCAAGGAGGAGCCGGTGCCCTTCGTCTACCACAACACCTTCCTGCTGGCTGACCGCACGGAGGCCTGGGTGCTGGAGACGGCCGGCCGCTACTGGGCAGCCCAGCAGATCCAAGGTGTGCGGACGCTGGTTGTGCTGGGAGGACGGGGAGCCTCGTCCCCTGCCCAGCCTGACCCTGCTCCGGCTTTCGCAGAAGGCAGCCGCAACATCTCCAACCAGCTCAGCATCGGCAGAGAGATCACAGCTGAGCACGCGGGGCTGCGGCAGCGAGCCCGCAGCCAGGGCTGGTGGAGCGGGGATGGCGAGTTCAGCTTTGCCGAGGTCTTCTCCCTGCCGCACCAGCCTGCTCGCATGGAGGCTGCCAAGGGCCGCTACCGTGCTGGCAAGGAGCTGCTGCAGCAGCACGCAGGTGGGGACGGGGGACAGGACAGTGACAATCACACGTGGCTCGCCCTGGTGTCTCCACGCTCCCTGGGGAGCCGTGGCTGACCTGCCAGTGGTGATGCGGCTCTGCCTTGCCCACCAGGTCACATCACGGCGGAGACCATCATGGGCATCCTGCGGGACAAGGCCAGCGGGATCTGTGTGGACTCAGAGGGGTTTCGCACGGCAGGCAGCATGGTGTCCGTGCTGCCCAGCGACCCTGCTGTGCCCTGCGTCCACTTCTTCACGGCCACTCCTGACCCCTCCAGGTGAGGACACCGCGAGGAGGTGACAGGGACGAGGCAGAGCCGTGCCGTGGGCTGAGTGTCCCCGGGGAGCAGCGTCCGTCCTGGTGCTGGCCAGTCCCAGGATGCTCCTCTCTGGCAGGTCCGTCTTCAAACCCTTCGTCTTTGTGGCTGGCCTCAAGCCTGCGCCGCAGGTGAGATCTCCCACCTTCTGCGATGACCCTGCCAGGCAGATCCCACGGTTCCAGCGCATGGTCGATCGGCGGCATGAGCTCTACCGCCGGCATCAGGCTGCGCTGGAGCTGATGGAGAGGGACCAGGTACTGCAGACCCTTCCCCAGCCCCGGGGGCCCCTGATGATGTGGGACATGGTTGAATTCCCCTGAGTGCTGTCCTCCCTCCCCGGACTCCCCAGGAGCGAGGCCAGAAGCTCCTGCAGACACTGCGGGATCTGGAGAAGCAGGGCCTGGAGGGGATGGGCACGCTGCTGACGGGGATGGTGGTCCCTGGCCCGGAGGAGCTGGCCGACCTCTTCTTTGACTGCGTGGAGGCAGAGATGAAGTTTTACCCATAAACCCCTCACAGGTGGGTGGGCTTGGTCCCCCCTGTGGCATCTCTCCTGGATAGGGGCTGAGAAAACCTTTGAGGGAAAGAGGGGCATGGAAGCAGGATTGGGGCGTCTCTTGCCAGCATCAGGCAGAACTGCCTGTGCCCGGCCCACCAGGGGCTGGCCATGGGGCTGGGGGCTCCGCGGCAGACAGGAAGATTGGGGTCGGAATAAAGAGGCTTTAATCCCACCCGTGTGGTGCCGTGCTGGAGCGGGGTCTTGGGGGTAACAGCTTATTTCTTGCTCCTTTGGTGCGAGTCTCCTCCTCCAGAGCTTTGGTCTGGGGGTGGCTCCTGTTGGGAGCTCGCTGGAGCTGTCCGCCAGGTCCTGGCAGCAGTGGCACCTGTGGCCCCAGCTTCGCTTGACCCCTCCCGGGTCCTGGGGCTGTGGCACAGGCGGCTCCCACCTGGCCTGGGCTCAGCGGTGCTGGAGGCAGCAGCAGATCCCGACGCTCCCACAGCTCTTCCAGCTCTTCCAGACGGTTCCAGTGTTCCTCCACGGCCTCCCTCCGCCTCTGCTGCGAGTGCCTGGCCAGATCCTGCTCCAGATCCGCAAAGAAATCTACCAGAGATGGAGGGAGGAGAATTACAGGAGACCTGGCTCTGCCCTGTCACCTTTGGGGACAGGGGGACCCGCCTGCTTAACCATCAAGCATGCACCATGTCCTGCTTCACCCTGGGCACCTTTGCCTGCAGTGAAAGGGTGGCTTGGCTCAGAGGGTGACTCTTCATCTTTGTCCTCACTGCTAGAGGAGCCTCCTTCCTCCTCTTCCTCCTCTTCCTCCTCTTCCTCCTCCATGCTGCCACAGACGGGCTGTGTGTCCAGCTGCAGGAGGTGGGGCAGGGCTCCCAGCACCAGCTCCCTGCAAGCACCAAGGGATGGGCAGACATTCCCCCGCCACATGGCATCAGCTCAGGGTGGCACCGAACCCCCTGGCACCGTGTCCCCCTCCCCAGCACTGCACCCCCCTGGCACTGCTCCATGCAGCCCACCCACAGTGCACTGGCTGGAGGTTCAGATTATGGGGGTTTGGGTGGGGGGCCTCAGGGTGTATTTGATATCTGGAGTGGGGGGGCTGTACCCCACACGTGGTTTGGGGACTTGCTCTCCTCCACGGGCATCCCCCGACCCACCTGTAGCCATGCTGGTGGGTGCATTTGTTTCCCGTCAAGTTGAGGAGACGGAGGCTATGGGGCAGCTCGGCTGCAGAGGGAAGGCAGGACCTGAGCCCTGGTGTTCCCTGGTACTCCAGGCACCTCTCGGGGGGACCCAGGCCATGTCCAGACCCGTTCCCGCCTCCCACCTGGGTCCAGCGCCTGGATCTGGTTGTGGGACAAGTCAAGGAAGCGCAGGTGTTGCAGGGGCCGCAGGTTCTCCACTCTGCGGATGCGGTTTCCAGCCAGGGAGAGGAACCTGTGGAGCATGGCGAGGGCAGAGGCGTGAGGTGGGGGTGGACGCCCCGGCTGCCAGGGTCAGAGCCAGCGGCACCAGGGTGTCAGGGGCCACAACTGGAACCCCCCCAGCTCTGCCAAGTGAAGGAGGGAGCCCTGCTGTCCTCTGGCCATGGAAAGCGATCTCCTAGGGGGCAGGAGCTGCCCGTACCGCAGATTGGGAAAGCAGCTCAGATTCTCGATCTTCTCAATTTGGTTCTGAAAAAAAAAAATGCCAAACCCAAAGCAACAGTTTTTTCTACTGCATGAAAAATCAGACTTTGAGAGCTCCTGCCCTGGTGCTTTACCTGCTGCAGGTAGAGACTCTGAATCTCCTGCAGGGTCTGGAGCCTCCCAATAGCACAGATGTTCTCCCGGTCCAAGCGGACGGTAGAGGGGCATAGCAGCTCCGTGGATCTGGAGGAAGAGGGGTGCTGACTTTGTGCCCAGAGTCCCCTCCCTGCCAGCCTGGGTGGTGAAGGGGGGCTCTGCATAGGTCCTCACCGGCTCTCCGGGTGCGGGGGCTCCTCCAGGTGGGGCAGGTTCCTCATGGTGATGAGGCTGTGGGTGAGGGTCACACCTGGGGGCTTCTGCTCACTGCCTGTGGGAAACCCAGAGCGATGGGGCCCAGCCCGTGGGGTCCAGCCCTCCGGTACCCTCCAGGGCTGACATGAGCAGGCCCACTATGGCTCCTCACCCTCAAGCAGGGTCTCTCCCTGCCCAGCCATGGCAAGGGGGTGGCCTGAGTCATTGTGCCTTTCTTGGGCCCTCGGGTGGGCTCTCTGCGAGGGAAAGGGTGTTGAGGCTATGGGGGGCAGAAATCCGTGGGCTGGGGGGGTCGGTAGGGACAGGGCTGCCAGGCTGGAGGGGACTCCCAGGCAGGGCAGAGAGACCCCAGGGCCTGGGGAGGCCATGGGGCTGGGAGGGGGGGGACCGGCACCAGGCCCTCGGGGCTGGGGGGCACAGGGACCCCCGGGCCGGGGCAGGGAGGGGTAACCGGGAGCAGGTTCCCGGTGCCGGGCTCGGGGTGAGGGCCACCCGGGGCTCAGGCCGCAGAGTGCTCGTTGCTAGGAGACGGACGGCCCCGGAAGGGGCGGGGCGACGGGCGCGCTCCCCCTGCCGGCGCCGCGGCGTCCTCCACGTTCCCACAAGCCTTCGCGCTCCCGCGGCAAAGATGGCGGCGCTGAACGGCGGAGGCGCCGCGCCGTGGCGGCGGGGTGAGGGACCCCTCACCGGGGCTGGGCTCTGCTGCGGGTCTCGGGCAGGGGCGGGCGGCGGTGCCGGGCGGAGCGGGCGGCCCGGCCTGCTCTTACCCGCTGTCCCGGGGCTCTGCCGCTGGCCCTGAGCGCTCCCCACTGTGTTCCCCCCCTCCCGCTCCTCTTCCCGCAGCCTGGCTGCCCGCCCTACAGCTCGTCCGCCGCGGCTCCAAGGCGGTCACCCGGCACTGGAAGGCCATGCACTTCCAGCGGCAGAAGCTGATGGCCGTGACCGAATACCTGGCCCCGCGGCCGTCCGTCCCGCCGCGCTGCCTGCCCTCCAGGAAGGAGGAGATGCGGGAGGAGGTAATTTCCCGGCCTGTGGCCGCTGTGGGGCCCCAGTGTTCGAGGAGGGCCATGGCTTTGCCCCTCCCCGTGTGTGTCCTTTGCTCTGAGGGTCTAACACGGGGACTGCAGCCACTGCCAGGTGCGGTACCGACCCCCGGGACAGCGCTGCCCTGGGTTAGCCTGGCTAAGGAGGGTGTTCCAGGCTGCACACTGCCCCTTGGCATCGCGGTGGCGGTGCCTGGGAGATGCCCAAGTGCTGGAAACTGGCTGAGTCCTGGCCTGTGGCAGTGTCTCCCGGCAGTCGGTCCATCTAGAGGCCTGGAGCAGGGGGAGGCAGCAGCCACTGCCCCTTCTCCGCGGCCCATCGCTGCCCTGCTCCCCTCAGGATAACGGTTATGCCCGGCTGCTGCGGCGGCAGGTGGAGGAGGTGTTCCGGGACAACCGGATGATCGCCGTGTGCCAGTACAACTCCATGCCGGGCGAGGACATGGTGCAGATGAGGCACTACCTGCGCAAGCACAACATTGAAGTCAAGTTTGTCCTGAACGAGGTAGGAGGCTGAGCTGCCGGGGCAGATCCCAGTGTGATGGTGGGGATTGAGGCGGGTGAGAGCGGGGATGGCCTGGGGTGAAAAGCTGCATTTCAAGCGCTGTCTCTGCAGATTGTCAGGCCTGTCCTGTCCCAGTCCAAGTACAAGAACCTCCTCCCTCTCTTCGTGGCACGCAACATCCTATTGGTGAGCCCCGAGACGAAGGCGAAGGAGATGCTGCGGGTGCTGAAGGGGGTGCCGCAGGTCAACCTCCTGGGTGAGAGCCTTCCCGACGGGTGCCCAGGCTGGGGAGCTCTTGCTGGGGAGAGGTTCTCCCGCCGGCAGCGCCCACGCTAATGACACTGTGTCCGCGATCACCGTTAAATGAGGGGGTGGATGGAAGACCAACAGGTTCTTGGCCCCCTGATGCTCGTCCTCAGCTCCTCTCCTCTCCCACAGGCGGCTGCATCGACAACACCATCCTGAGCAAGCAGGGAGTGGAGAACTTTGCCAAACTGCCCTCGTTGGAGGCCACCCAGGGCCAGATGGTGGGTGCTCTGGCCCTCCCGTCCTCCCAGACGTCCTCCCTGCTCCAGCACGGCTCTATGCACCTCACGGCTCTCCTGGACCAGCACATCCAACGGCTGCAGGACGGGGAGATGGGAAGCACGGCCGAGCCTGCCCCTGCCCCGAGCTTGGGAGCTCAGTGACACTGAGTGTTGGCTGGGAGTTGGCTCCTTCACTGGGGGGGTCAGGGATTGAACGTTTCGGCAGCCAGGGTTGGGACTGAGGGTCCTGCGGCGTCACCGGCCCGTTCGCGGAGCCCTGGTGCTTCCCTTTGCTCCCTGCAGCGATGGCTCCTGGCTGCGTTTGGGTGCTGGGGCACTACGGTAGGAGGGTCGCTGGGATCGGTCAGAGGAGGAAGAGTGCGGTGGGGAACTGTGGCGATGCTGGTGGGCAGGTGTTGGGTGCTCCAACTCCCTCGTGCCCTCCGGACTGGGGGGGCCGTGCTGTGATGCTGCCCCAACCGCGGCCGCTGAGTCCTTCTCCATTAAAGTGTGGTGGTGCAGGTGCTGGAGGCTTCATCTTGGATGTGGGGGGTGGGTTTCTGCCCCTCAGTTCTGTTGGGAGAGGCTGGGTGCTGCTTCCCGGGCTCTCCTGGGGACCCCCACCCCTCGTGGGCAGAGCTGTGGGTTCACCCTTCTCCCGTGGGCTCACCCTTCTCCCGTGGGCTGGGAGAGGGGGGTGCTGGGGAAGAACCCCTGTGTAGGGGAGAGGATCCCTCCCGCTGCCGGGGCTCTGCGGCCGGAGCTGTCCCTTGACACCCGGGGCGGGTCTGGCTCTGCCCGTGCCCGGGACGCGGATGGGTCCGGCTCGGTGCGGGGAGTTCCGGTGTCCCGGCAGGCCTCAGTCGCTGGCAGCTCCGGTCCTCCACGGTGCAGGGGGCAGAGCCGAGCGACTCCGGCCCGGTTGCCTCCGCCTCCTTCCGTGTTCCGGTTCCTGCAGCCGCCGGGCAGGATGCGACCGGCCCCGGCTCCGGCCGCCCGCCCGCCACCCACCCAGGTGAGCCCCGGGGACGCGGCCCCGGGAGCGGAGGGGGTGCGTCCAGCCCGGGGCGGGGGCACCGGGTCGGGTTCCCCCTGCGCTGCCAGGGGTCGTGCCGGGGGTCATGCCCTGTCCGGAGCAGGCAGGGGCTTTACCCACCACACACCCCGCTGGTGGGGGCTGCAGGCAGAGGGGGCGGCTGGGGACCCCCGAGGACACCGGCTCAGCCCCGCTGCCGTGCGGGGGGGTCGGTCATACCCATCCGGCAGCACCCAGGCGGGCTCGCTGTCAAACGGGGCAGGGGGGGGCGGGGTCCGGGCTGCGAGGGGAGACCCCCGTCCTCCTCCCCACCCTGAGCAGGGGTCCGCGATGCTGAGGGTACCGGTGCGGCGGTTACCGGAGCCGGGGCTTGGCCACCGTCCCGGGGTTATCCCAGGACCCGTCCTACTCCTGCAACAGCTGCTGGGCTGGAGGTGGGGCTGGCAAGGCGCTGGGGAGCTTCCCCATGCCTCAGTTTCCCCCTCCTGTAAGGGAGAAGGGCAAAGGGAGGGACCATAGCCGATTTGGGGCTTTGGGGGGTCATGTCCTGGCTCGGGGGTGCTGGGATGGATTCTGTACCCCGGGTCACCCTCCAGTGCCCACCACGGTGCTTGCCCCGTGGCATCGAGCCCACAGAGTGGCAGGGCAGAGCGGCAGGGATGGACTCTGGACCCGCCAGGCGAGATAAGGCTGGGTGGGTCAAAGTCTCCGTCTCGGGTGGAAGCTTCTGGGTCCCGGCGCAGTCGTGTGCGAGGCTCCATGCTCCCGGGGGGCAGGAGGATCCCGCCCCCCACCTTGTCCCTGCAAGGGAAGGGATGGGGATGTCGGGCAGGGCAGGGTGGGTAATGCCCTCCCTGGGCTCCCTGACGTGGCATCCACTCTTCGCAGCAGCTCCCACTGCTCGGGCTGTGACGGCCAAGCTCGGACCCCCAACCCCTCAGTGTGGACAGGAGAGGGGGCTTGGCCTGCTCCCCCTGTTCCCCTCTGCTTGACGGCCATGGGCAACCATGAGAAGGACCCGTCCTCTCCAAAAAGGGCCCTGTCACGCTCCAACAGCACCGTGTCTTCCAAGCACAGCAGCGTTCAGCAGGTTGGGGGGCTCCAGGTGTGGGGGGGGGGCTCAGTGGGATCCCAGTGGTCCACATAGGCTGGCCTGGGGGTGCAGTGGAGCCTCGGGGGGCTTCACCCCACTTCAGGAAGGGTGATACAGAGATGCTCCATCCCCTGGGGGTACCAAGTGTCCCTGCCTGGGGACAAGGCGGGGAGCACCCCATGTGCTCCCTGTGCTGAGGGACTCCACGCTGACCACCGTCCCTGTAGGGCTCTGAGAGCTGGGAGGTGGTGGAGGAGCCACGTGCGTGGGGTAGCCCTGGCCAGGAGCCGCAGCGGCATGAGGGCTACCTGCTCAAGAAGAGAAAGTGGCCCCTGAAGGGCTGGCACAAGGTAACAGGCCACCAGGAGCCACTACCCTGGGTGTCGTGGCCAGCCCTGGGGCAGTTTAGGCCTCTGGATAGAGGGGCTGCAGGGATCAGTCTCTGCCTGCCTCCAACAATCATCCTCTCTGTCCCCAGAGGTACTTTGTGCTGGAAAACGGCATCCTGAAATATGCCACCACACGCCAGGACGTGAGTGTGGGGCTGGGCTGCAGCCTCCCCACAGGGTTGGGGTGGGGGACACCCCTTGGCCCCCCCTGAGGAAGGGGTTCCTCCCCCTGACAGGCCTCCCTGGGCCCCCCAGGTACTCAAGGGCAAACTGCACGGAGCCATCGACATCCGTCAGTCCGTCATGTCTATCAACAAGAAGGCGCAGCGGGTCGACCTGGACACGGAGGAGAACATCTACCACCTCAAGGTGCTGGTGGGAGCCAGAGCTGGGTCTGGGGGCTTTGGGTCCCCCACCACCTGGATCCCCCCGACCCCAACTTGCCCCTGTCCCACAGATCAAGTCCCCGGAGCTCTTCACCAGCTGGGTGAGCAGCCTCTGCTCCCATCACCAGGGCGAGAGACCCGAGCTCTGCCTCGCGGGAAGGACCCCCACCAACGCGCAGGTAGGTGACTCCTCAGGGTGACAATACAAGGCAGCGCCCGGGCATGGGGGTCCCGATGGCAGCCCCGGCGCTGCCCCTTCTGTGCTGCTGCAGGGCCCGTGGACACGGATCCTGCCCTCGGGCAGTGCCCCTGCCCTCTCCACCCTCGCCAGCTCCCGTGACAAGGTGAACGCCTGGCTGAAGGACAGCGAGGGGCTGGAGCGCTGCTCGGCCGGTGAGCGGGGCGGGAGGGGCTGCGTGGGTCAGGGGCTGGAGATGCCCCGTCCCCCCGTGCCGACCAGGCTCGCTCCGTGCCCGCTGCAGAGCTGTCGGAGTGCCAGGCGAAGCTGCAGGAGCTGACGGCCATGCTGCAGAGCCTGGAGGCACTGCACCGCATCCCCTCGGCCCCCCTCATCTCCGGGAGCCAGGTGAGTGGGGCAGCAGGGCCAAGCGTCACCCAGCAGCCCCCCTTCCCAGGGAGGGTCCGGCTGCAGCCCCCTCCTCTCGCTCGCAGCCCTCGGCCGCCACGGAGAGGCCCAAGAAAGGCAGGAGGACCACCAAGATCTGGTGCACCCAGAGCTTCGCCAAGGATGACACCATCGGCAGGGTGAGGGGGACGGGGTGTCCCACCAAGCTGTGCCTGCTGCCGGGGGATGGAGCCCCCTGGGGTCCTGCTGACCCCTGTGTCCCCCTCTCCCAGGTGGGCCGCCTGCACGGCTCCGTCCCCAACCTCTCGCGCTACTTGGAGCCGTCCCAGAGTCAGCTGCCCTTCAGCCTCCCCCCCGAGTACAGCCAGCTGCAGAGGAGCTTCTGGGTGCTGGCCCAGAAAGGTGGGATGGAGCGGCGGTGGGCTGAGCCTCGCTGGGGGTCCCAGCAGTGGCCGGGTGGGTGCTGGGGTGCTGCGCCCATCCCGACCCCCTCCCGCGTCTCCCGGCAGTGCACGGCTCGCTCAGCAGCGTGGTGGCCGCGCTGATGGTTGAGAGGGCCCGTCTGGAGGAGATGCGGCAGGCGCTGGACCGGCGGCGCTCAGCCCTGCGCCCGGGCAGTGCCGGCAATGCAGGGGTGAGCAATTGGGGAGGGGGGGCCGGGCAGGACTGCCCCCAGCTTTGGGTCCCGCTGGGGCCTGGGGGTTGTTGCTGGTGGGGTGCAGTTGGGTGCAGCGAGTTGGCAGGGTCTAAGCCTGGTGCTGGGTGCCCAGGCAGCAGTGGGGTGATCCCCCTCTCCCCGTCAGTGGTGTGTGGGCTGGAGGGGACAGGCTGGGTGGGGGGCTTGGCTCAGCCCCCCCTGCCTCCACAGGCTGCCCTGCGCCGCTTCCACTCCCTCTCCGTCTCCTCCGACACCACCCTGGACTCCTTCGCCTCGCTGCACCCCGATGAGGTCAGGGGAGGCCGGGATGGGGTAGGGGTCCAGGCAGCCCGCCCTGGGGGCAGGGGGCTGAGGTAGTGGCTGTCCCCGCAGCCGGACATGCTGCCAGCCAAGGGCCGGGAACAGCAGCTCTCCAACCGCAGCATCGTCTCGCTGGCTGACTCGCACACCGAGTTCTTCGACGCCTGTGAGGTCTTCCTCTCCGCCAGCTCCTCTGAGAACGAGGTGGGGCGGGGCTTCGGCTCTGGGGGCGGGGCCATGGCCAGGGGGAGGGGCTCTGCAGACCCCCTCGCCATCCCCCTGTCTGTTTCTGTGGGTTCATCTCTGCCTTCTTTCTTCCTCATCCCCTCCTCATTAGCCAGCCTGAGAGCTGACCCCCCTGCTCCCCATGTCCCCCCTGGTCCCCACGTCCCCCCCAGCCCCCGTGTCCTCTGCAGCCCCCTGCACCCACCCTGCTCCAGGACTCCACAGTCTCTGAGCCTGGCGATGGGGGCCGGGTGCTGCCGGTGCCCCTCTTGCCCCTGCTCCCCACCGGTACCCACCACTGTCTCCCCATCCTGCCGCCCCCCAGCCCATCCCAAGTACCCGGGTCTCATCCCATCCTCCAGGGGGGATCCTGCCCTATAGTGTCCCTCCTGCCCCCCGCCCCCACCCCATGAGGTAACCCCTGGACCCCCCCCTCCCCGCCCCGCCGACTGTCCCCTGCATGTCCCCAGCCCTCGGACGACGAGTCATGCATCAGCGAAGCCACCACCAGTGTCTGCGAAGACCCAGGGGGCCTGGGCCGCCCCCCGACAGGTAACAGGGATTTGGGGAGGGGATGTGGGGGGGTGTGCATCTCAGTGTCCCCCATCCCACACCACCCACCTCCCGGTGCCCGGCAGGAGTGGAGGATCTGGGGCTGCCCGTGGAGCCGGTGGAGCTGCCGGGGCCGGACCCTCGGCGGCGGAGCTGCCTGCCCGCCCCCCCCGCCCCCCCGGGGGACGTGAGTCTGTGGGGACTGCTGCGGAGCAGCGTGGGGAAGGACCTGTCACGCGTGGCCCTGCCCGTGCAGCTCAATGAGCCGCTGAACACGCTGCAGAGGCTCTGCGAGGAGCTGGAGTACAGCGAGCTGCTGGACCGCGCCAGCCGCGCCCGGGACCCCCGGCAGCGGCTGGTGAGATGGGGGGCTGGGGGTCATGGGAAGGACGGGGGATGTGGGGAGCTTGGGGGCGGTGAGGGCCTGGGGGGCACGGGGGGGATCAGGGGACGTGGGGAGCTTGGGGGCATGGGGGGCTCAGGGGCAGAGAGGGGATGGGATGGTGGGTATTGGGGAGCTTGGGGGGCATGGGGGGATTGGAGGCAGAGGGAGCTTGGGGGGACAAGGGGCTTGAGAGGACATGAGGGACTTTGGGGGGTGAGGGGGTACGGGGAGGTTGAGGGCACAGGGGACATGGGGGACATGAGGTGCTCAGGAAGGTCAGAGATTTGGGGGACACGAGGGGTTCGGGGGCAAGAGGAGCTCAGGGGGCTTGGGGTAGGGGGAGGTCAAAGCACACGAGGGACTTTGGGGACAGGTGGAGCACAGGGAGGTTGGGGATTTGGGGGACATGGGGTGAGCTTGGGGAGACATGGGGGGACTTGGGGAGTTCGAGGATTTAGGGGACACAGGGGAGCTCAGGGGCAGGGGGATCCTGGGCTGTGTGGGAGTAGGGGGGAACATGGGGGGCTCGGGAAGGTCAGGGGTTTGGGGGACATGAGGGGCTCGGAGGACACAGGGAGCTTGGGGATACACGGAGAGATTTGGAGAGTTTGAGAACTTAGAGAGCTTGAGGGACATGGAAAGCTCGAGGGACACGGGGTCCCCAGGGGGGTTGCAGGCGGTGGCAGCATTTGGTGGCCGCGGTGGCAGGTGTACGTGGCCGCCTTCGCCGTGTCCGCCTACGCCTCCACCTACTACCGGGCGGGTAGCAAGCCTTTCAACCCTGTGCTGGGTGAGACCTACGAGTGCGTGCGGCCTGACCGCGGCTTCCGCTTCATCAGCGAGCAGGTGGGGACGGGGACAGGGACCAGGACGGGGACTGGGAGGCGGGGACAGAGTTGGAGGGGATGGTGGCGTCTCCCTTCTTCCATCCTCCAGGTCTGCCACCACCCGCCCATCTCCGCCTGCCACGCCGAGTCCGACAACTTCATCTTCTGGCAAGGTGGGTGCTGAGGGGGGTGTTGACGGGGACACACACGTGACGGGGGGGTTTTCACCTCCTCCCACCCCCGGCTCCCCCCAGACATGAGGTGGAAGAACAAATTCTGGGGCAAGTCCCTGGAGATCGTCCCCATGGGCACCGTCAACGTCCAGCTGCCCAGGTGAGACCCTGCCCATGGCCCCCCCCGCCCCGCGGTGCCACCCGCCGCGTCCTCCCCCCGCCCCAGCCGACGGTGCGGCCATGCCTGCAGGACCGGGGACCACTTCGAGTGGAACAAGGTGACGACCTGCATCCACAACGTCCTCAGCGGCCCCCGCTGGATCGAGCACTATGGTGAGGTGCTGATCCGCAACACCCGCGACCCCGCCTACCACTGCAAGATCACCTTCTGCAAGGTGCGCCCGCCCCTGCCCCACCTCCGCTTCCACCTCTCACAGCCTCCTCAGACCCTCCCTGGACCCGCCCCTTAGTGCCTGGGCTCCACCCACCCCATAGCCCCGCCCTTCCGTGTGCTCCTGGCTCTGCCCTCCTTTGTATCTCCATAGCCTGGCCACGCCCCTTCGGAAGTGGCCCCGCCCCCTTTACCACACCCTCATCTAAACACTGCATGGTGTTGTCCTGCCCCTTTCCTAATAGCCATGCCCTTTCCCAGTGGCTCCACCCCTCACTCATGGCCCCACCCTTTTCCAGTGCCCCCGCCCCTCACTCATGGCCCCACCCTTTCCCAGTTGCCCCACCCCTCACTCATGGCCCCACCCTTTTCCAGTGCCCCCACCCCTCATTAAGCCCCATCCTTTTCGAGCAGACCTGCCCCTCATTATGGCCCCGCCCTTTCCCCGTGGCCCCGCCCTTTCCCCGTGGCCCCGCCCTTTCCCCGTGGCCCCGCCCTTTCCCCGTGGCCCCGCCCTTTCCCCGTGGCCCCACCCCTCATTCATGGCCCTGCCCTTCCCAGTGCCCCCACCCCTCATTAAGCCCCACCCTTTTCCAGTGACCCCGCCCCTATTATGACCCCACCCTTTCCTAATGGCCCCGCCCTTTCCCATTGACCCTGCCCTTTCCCAGTGGCCCCACCGCTCACTCCCAGCCCCGCCCCGGCCCCGCCTGGCCCCACCCAGCCCATCTATGGCCGCAGGCACGGTACTGGGGCGCGGGGGCCAACGAGGTGCAGGGGGCTGTGCTGAGCCGCAGCGGGACGGTGGTGGAGCGCCTGGCCGGCAAGTGGCACGAGGGGCTGCACCGCGGGCCGGCCCCAGGCCAGTGCGTCTGGAGAGCCAGTAAGGACCCGGGGGTGGGCGCCGTGCCGGGGTGGGGAATACCCCACCCCGGGGGTGTCAGCACTGTGCTCCGTCCCCGCCCCGCAGACCCCATGCCCCGCGACCACGAGCGGAACTACGGCTTCACCCAGTTCGCCCTGGAGCTGAACGAGCTCACGCCGGAGCTGCGGCGGGTGCTGCCCTCCACCGACACCCGCCTGCGGCCCGACCAGCGGTGAGTGGCGCCCCCGGCACTGGGAATGGTGGGTGCTGAGGCTGCCCAGCTCATTACACTGATGATCCTCCCCCCCGCCCGACACCATCCAGGTACCTGGAGGAAGGGAACGTGCCGGCGGCCGAGACGCAGAAGCGCCAGATCGAGCAGCTGCAGCGGGACCGGCGCCGGGTCATGGAGGAGAACAACATCACGCACCAGGCTCGGTTCTTCAGGTCTGGCAAAAAGCGGGACCGCAGGGGTCCCAGGGCTGGACTATGGGGTGCGGGGGCCTGTGGGTCTCTCAGGGAATGCGGGAGACCCCCCACCAGGGGTCTTAATGGCACCTCAGCTGTGACTCCCCCGCCCCGTGCCCAGGCGGCTGACGGATGCCAGCGGCAAGGAGTCGTGGGTCACCAACAACACCTACTGGAAGCTGCGCCTGGACCCCGGCTTCGCCCACCTGGACAGCGCGGTGCTCTGGTAGCGATCCCCCCCGCGGGGCGCTGAGCCCCCCACCACGGGGTGCTGAGCCCCACCATGGGGAGCTGAGTCCCTCCGAGCTCATCACAGCAGTGGCCCTCGGCAGCGGGGCTGGTCCCCACCAGCACTGGGGGTGCAATGCCCCCCGTCCCCCCCAGCCATTCTGCTGGTGTTTAAGTAAAACTGTGATATGGACTGGGCGGGGGGCACAGGCAGTGCCTCCCCCCGACCCGCGACAGAGCCCTGGGGCTGGCTGCAGCACTTAGGGGAGCAGGGGTGGGCAGTGCCCCCCTGCCCTGGGGGCACAGGACACCTGGGTCCCTGCGGAAAGGTGGGGGGGGTGAGCAGCAGGGGGTCACGGGGTGCCCGCGGGCGGGCAGATCTCTGTGCCCCCCCCAGGTTGTGCACAGGGGCTGCTCTAATAAAGGCCTCAAAGAACTGGGGTGTGCAGAGCTTCCTCCCCCACCAACACCAGCACCGGAGCGCAGGACCCTTGCCCAGCCCGGGATGTCTGGGTCCCCCCCAGCCAGGGCGGGCCATGAGTCCCTTAGCCCCCCCCAGTGACTCAGTTTCCCTCCCGCTTGCCCACAGAGGAGAGCAGAGAGCCGTGCCCCACAGCGTCCCTTTTATTGCGAGATATGCTGCTGCCCCCGGCCCCCCGCCGGGCACGCGGGGGGCTCAATAAATACTTCAGCATTAACACCCACCCCCCCTTTAAAAACCACCGACGACAAAAAATAACGCGCCCTCCATCCCCGTCCCCTCCCTGCTCGCCCCTCTGGCCCGACTGGGGTGGCACTGGGGGCTGATTGTCTGGCTGCGCCCCCCCTCCGCTCAAGTCTTCCCAGGATATGGGTGTTAAATGGGGGGGGGGATACACACACGCACAGGGTCCCCCTGCACCAGGCTTTGGGGTTCCTGGGGGGGGGTGTCCGAGCCCCCTGGAGTGGCTCAGTTGCCGTAGAAGCCGTAGTAGCCCCCGTCGGCCCCTGGTTCCTTGTCGTAGAGGTCCCCGTTGCGGGGCGGGGGGGAGCTTTCGGTGCTGGAGGGGTAAGGGGAGACCCGCCGCCGCTTGCACTCGTACAGCCCCGAGTCCGAGGAGTCCCCCGAGGTGGCGGCGGGGGGCTCGGGGGGCCAGCCCTCCGTCTCCTTCCCCTTCTCCTCCCGGGGCTCCCGGTACCAGCCCAGCGCCCCGGGGCCGCCCTTGGGACCGAACTGCCCGGGGCTCCAGCCCCCCGCCGCCCCGAATCCCCCCGGCCCCTCGGGGTAGTAGGGCAGGGAGGGGTGGGGGGCAGGCGGGAGGGCGAAGGGCTTCACCCCGTAGGGCACCAGCTTGCCCGCCCCGTAGCCCCCTTCGTAGCCACCGTATTCCGCAGCGGGTGGCTGCTGGGGGGTGAAGTACCAGCGCGGGGGGTCCTTGGGGGGCAGGGGCAGCGGAGCCCCCCGCTCCCCCCCGAAGAGGCGCCCGGGGGGCAGCGGGTACTGCTCGGGCAGGAAGGGCTGGAAGCGGGGGGCTGGCAGGAGCTGCTGGCAGCCAGGACCCTCCGGAGGAGACGGGGTGAAGCGGTCGCTCTCCGAAGCCACGTACATCCTGGGGGTGGGGGGACAGGGTGGGAGTGAGGGGGATGCCCTCCTGCCAGCCGGGGTGGGGGGGCGACACTGGTGGGAGGGTGGGGGGACACTCACGAGTCAAAGTTGTCTCGGAAGCCTTTGGCGAAGGGGTTGTGGTCGATCTTCAGCTGGGTTATCTGGGGCGGGGGGACACAGAGCTGGGGGGGCTGCCAGCCTGTCCTCCCCACCCCACAGGGATGTGCCCCCGCCCCACCAGAGTCCCCGCCTGTCCCAGGACACCTAACCCAGCATCCATGGGGCTCAGCCACAGCTGGGGGGGGCAGGCTGTACCGGGGGACTGGGGTGATTCCTGATGGGATGCTGAGGGGGGGCATTGCAGGGTGCTGGGATGCTTCGGGGATGCAGGGGGAGGTACTGGGATGCTGAGGGGATGCTGCGGGCTACCAACATTTGTGGAGATGCTGCGGACAGGGGTGGTGGCGGGGAGGGGGATACCATTGGGGTTTCCCTGATGCTGGAGACCTTAGCGGGTGCTGAGGGGGTGTTACTGGGGGCTGCTCTGGGGGGTTACTGGGTTTGCTGTGATGCTGAAGCAATACTGGGCTGTATCGGTGGTTTCGGAGGATGCTGGGAGGGGCTGTTTCGGGGGTACCCCCATCCTAGAGACTGGAGGGGGGGGTCTCGCACTCACGTCAGCGTTCTGGTAGGCTGTGACAGCGATGAACTGGGTCTCGGGGAAGGCGAAGGTGTGTGTGTGCGGGGAGGGGTGCGCGTCCTCGCCCTCACCCTCCTTCACCTCCGTCACATGCAGCCGAGGCTGGTACTTGTGCAGCGACTGGAGCACGATCATCTAGGGGGGCGGCAGCGGGCGGTGATGGGGGGGGGACACACACGCAGGGACCGGCACAGCCCGGCCCGGCGGCGGGACCTTACCTGGCCCACGTTGTTGGAAGCGCCCTTGTTGTTGGTGAGCTTCAGCTTCCCGAAGGAAACCTCTTGCCGCATCCAGTGGGCACCAGTGTTGGGCGAGTCGGGGTGCAGGTAGAGGCGGTTCCCTGGGGAGCAGCAGGGATGGGGTGATCCCCCCCTGCCCGTCACTACGAGGACGAGGATTGGGAAGGAGATGGAGCGGGGTGGGGGCCGTACCTGGCATGTTGCCCTCGGCTTTGCCGCACTGCACCCACTTGCCACCCTGGTAGCGCCAGTGATGCTGGTCCACCAGCACCACATCCACGCAGACGCTGTAGTGGGCCACAGGGTTGAGCCCGGAGAGGTTGAAGCTGAGGAACGGGAACATGCGCCTGGGGAGGGGACAGAGGCGCAGACACTGTCACCCCCCACCCAGCTCAACCCCTGGTGCAAAGGGCTGCATGAGGTGGAGGGGGGGGCGCTGCCTTGCAGAGCAGTGATGGGGAAACTGAGGCACGGTGATGGCTGGGCGCCCATGAGGCGCTGACTGACCCCAGCAGCTGGGGGATGCTCTCGGGGCCGGTCCTCCCCCTCCCCGGCATCTTCCTCCCCCTCCCCAAGCACCTTCCGGATCGGAAACCAACACTGCTGCTATTTCGGGCTGGGCGCCAGCCTGCGCCAAGGGCAGGAAGGGTACAGGGAACGGGATGGCCGGGGGGGACCCTGCAGCCCTGGGGCTGCAGCTGCCACCCCCTCAATGGGGCTGCACCCTCCTGCACCCCCCACACCCAAGGGGAACCCCAAATCCCAGCCCTGGGATGGGTGATCTGACCCCCATCGCTCCAAGTCCAGTCCTTCCTTTTCCACCACTGGCCCCAGTAGTCCCAGTTGCCAGCCCACGTTCGCAGCGGGGCCTCAGGCCGTGGCTGGGGTCTCTGGTTCAGTGTCCCCCCTCCCCAGCAGAGCTCGGCTCTTTGACCACAGCATTTTAACACACGCTGGAGTTTTGGCTTGCGGTGGCTGGAGCAGCCCCAGCCCCAGCATCACCAGCAGCCGTCGCCGGTGGGGAGCAGGACAGAGCCCCCCGCACAGTGGCGGGGTGAGGGGGGCACAGAAGGTCCGCAGCCCTCCTCCAGCTTTGCCTGGGTGAGATACCCATGGGGTGATGGGGGGATTCACCCTGACTCCCACTGGGGGAAGAGGGCTGGGGGGCTGCAGACCCGCACAGCACCGTCCCTCTCCCTTGTCCTCCATCCCTTGGGCTGTGCCGCTTCCCGGTAGCTGGTGGGCGAGGGTGGGGGGTGGCTGGCAGTGGTGGTGGGGCTGGATTCACACCCCCCTACTCATTCCCGCAAAGCGCTGGCGCTTCTCACAGAGCGGGTGCTGGGGCCGTGCCGAAAAGCTCCTGAAAAGCCTTGCCCGGCTGAGGGGTCCTGCCAGAAGGGAGGGATTTGGGCAGGGGGGGTGGGCTGCACCCCCGAGCCACCCTCAGCCCAGCCACTGTCCCAGCAGAAGCGAGGGACAGAGCCGGCAGCGGGGGTCCCCACCAGCACGGTTCTCCCCTGGCCCCCCAGCCCCAAGGCAGAGCCCTGTGAGCTCATCACAGCGATGGCCCAATGCACTAGGGGGGCTGCTGCACCAGCCAGCCCAGCCGAGCCCCCCTCCCCAGGACCACCATCCTGCCTGGGGGTGCCCAAAACACAGGCGAGGAGCAAAGCGAGGTGCCAGGGCAGGAGCGTGGGGGATCGGCCGCGGCCCCGGCAGGAAGCGCGGCTCGGGCAGCGCGGCGGTGCCGGGGAAGCGGCATGCAAAGAGCGGTGGAAAGAGAGCGCGGGGCTGACTCAAAATTGCCCTTGCGAGAGATCGGGGAAAAGAAAAAGAAAGAAGAAAGAAGAAGAAAGCAGCGCTCGGGTCGAGGAGCCGCATGTGTGCTCCCCGGGCAGGGATGGACGGTGGCCTCGAGCGTCCCGGCCATCGGTGTGCCGAAAGCGGGTGCCCCCCGGGTCTCAGCTCTCCTCCGGAGCGACAGCGTGTCGAGGGAAGGTGGTTCCTGCCGCTGATAAAAATTGCAGCCACATCAAAGGGCGGCAGCGAGGGGCCGCGCTGCCTCCGAGCCCCCTCCCGCCTCGCCGCCGCCGCCGCGCTCCGGGTGCCAAAGCTCTCGCTGGCACCGGCTGCCGGCACACGGCGAGCCGGGGCGATGGTTGGCCTCGCGGCGAGCAGCCAGGCTGGGTGTTGCACCAGCCTCGAGCTGCTGCAAGAAGCAGAGAGGAAGAAAACAGCCTTTTTCTGGTTTGGGGTTTGGTTTTTTTTTTTTTTTGCACCTTGCTAGCTTCGACACCGCCGGTTCCCCCCACCCTGGTTCCCCGAGCCTCAATGCTGCCGGCGGAGCCGAAGAGCTCAAACGCTGCCGTGGTGCAAACCGCAGGGCTCGGCCGGGGCACGGGAGGGTGGGGGTAAGACCCGAAACCAAGCACACCTCGCATTTATTTTTAACCCCCCCCCAGCACTTGAGCTCCCGGGGCTGCTGCTCGGGCAGGACCGGGTTCCCCCGGGTTTGGCCGCTGCGATTTGGGAGGTGCCACGGTGGGGTGCAGGATGGCCCAACCAATTTGCACACACACCCCCAGCGCACCCCAAAAGCTGGTGGGCACCTCTGGGGTCCCTCCAGTCCCTCCGGGACTCCCAGCTCTTGGCTTTGTCCCTGCATGAACGCCTCGACTGGGGGGCTGGGGGGGACAGGGAGGGTGGCCATGGGGCAGGGGGACACAAGGGCACATCCAGGGGACACTGGTGTCCAGAGGATGCTGGCTGACATGGGACCCTGGGGACACCAGGATCGTGGGGACACAGGGAGCAAGGACAGGACGAACCTAGCTGGTAGGGAAATGTGGGGGCCAGCTGCCTGCAAACCTGGGTGCCCCCCACCCAGCCCTGCCTGTGCACCCCCGGCAGTGCACCGGGGTGGGGGAGGCTTCCTGAGCCGCCTCCTCCCCCAATGGCAGCCCAGCGCGCCCCAGCCCGAGCGGCCACAAGAACCACGGCCGCGTGGGAGAGCGGCGCAGCCCCCACTGCACGGCTGTATGGCATGGCATGGTGACATGGCATGGCATGGTGACATGGCATGGCTGGACAGCATGGTACGGTGACATGGCATGGCACGGCACGATGACATGGCATGGCTGTATAGCATGGCAGCACGGTGCTGCATGGCTGCGTGGCAGAGCTGCATGGTTGCACAGCACAGCTTCTTGGCATGGCACCATGACACGGCACCGTGACATGGCACGGCTGTACAGCATGGTATGCTGTAACGACATGGCACGGCTGTATGGCATGGCACGGTGGTGTGGCACGACTGTATGCCATGGTGCTACGTGACGGCATGGCACTGCCACATGGTTGCATGGCACAGCTACACCACTGCCTCCAACCCCACCAAGCTGCCAGCCAGCCACTGGCTCCCTCAAGCACAGCATTGGGTCCCTCCAGCTGGGCATCAGGTCCCCCCAGCCCGACACTGGCTGCCCCCAGCCCAGCCTGCACCGGAACAGCAGCTGCTGGCCCGGGAAAACCATCCTGAGCCCCCCAAAAAGGCAACGCCAGCCCCTGCATCCCCCTAAATGCATGGCCAGCCCTGGCACCCCTCAGACTGGAGCCAACCCTCGCTCTTGTGTCCCCAAAGCTGCCCCCCACATCCACCCAAGCGCAAAGCCAGCCCCAGCGTTCTCTCCAAAGGCAAAGACCCCCCAAAGGCAGCACTGAGAACCCTCAACTGCAAAGCCAGCCCCTGTGTCCCCCCGAAAGGCAAAGCCAGCTCCGGCTTCGCAGCAGAAACCCGTGGCAGGAATTCCCCGGGCCCCGCGCAGCCGGGGTGCCGGCGAGTCCTTGGGGGTTTCCGCAGCGATCCTGCCCTGGCTGAGCCCCGAGAGAGCGGGGGGCGGCAGAGGGATGGGGGACTCGTGAGGGAAACGGGCAGGGAGCTATTTTTGCTGGGGATGATCGGGCATGGGATGGCGTAGGACGGCACGGGACGGCATGGGACGGCGTGTCAGAGCTGGGGCAGAGGGGCAGAAGCAGGCAGAGAAGGTGCCAGGGGGGTAAATCCCAGTGCCCGACCAGGTTCGCCCCGGTGCCACCATCTCCCACCCCGCCTCGCTCCTCTCCGAGGGGATGCGGGCAGCCGCACCCCAGGGACACGGGCTTTGAGGGACCAGTGAGCCCAGTGACGGGATGGCTGCACCCCAGCAGGATGGGACGTGTCCCTTGCCCTGCCCCAGAACCCCCCAGCCCAGGGGGTGCCTGTTTTGGGGCACACGCCCCCCCCCCCCGCCCCGAGCCCCCGCTTTAGGGTTTTTCCTGTGTCTCAGCAGCGCTGCAGCCTGGCCCTGCTCACAGATTTTTGCAAAAGCAGTTCGGGGTGGGGGGAAACGGATGTTTTGTGGCTCCAAGTTCGACGTCTCCCCAGGGCTGGGTTGGCCGTGAGCCCCTCCCAGGACGGAGGTTGTCCCCCCCAGCCCCCTGCACCGCTGCAGAGCCACTGGGGAGGATGGAGCTGGGAGAAGAGCCCCCAAATCGTCCGATTTCAGGCTGAGCCCAGGCGTGCAGCGGGGCAGAGGGGACGGAGGCTCTGGGGACACCCTGGTTACCCGAGCCCTGACGCAGTGGGGATGGGCACCACCCCAGCACCCACCACCGTGGCTGGGGAATGCGAGAAGGAGAGGAATGGGGCGGATTTCAGCGGGTTCCTGGAGGACCCGAATGACAGCGGGCCAGAAACAACCTTTTGGGGGTCCCAATGCCTCCTCCACCCCCTTGGCCGATGCTGGGGACCCGTCGCCCCGTCCGTACCGGTGCTGGTTTGCTGCTGAGCGGCCCCGAGCCCGGCGGGGGGAGCAGGCCTGGGAACGGCGGTGGCAAACCAAGCGGCCCTAACGTGTTTAGACTTCCAACACATTCACCAGGTTGGTCTCAGCATCGAAGTGACACCGTCTGTCTCGGCCGAGGGAGGGAAGGGGAGAGGACGAGGAGCATCGCTGCCGGCAGCCCCCGCGCTGGGCAGAAAGAGACCCCCCAGGCAGGGGGGATGGCAGCGGTGGGGAGCGGGGGTCTCTGCCTGCTGCCCCATCTTGTCCTCGCCGTGGATTTTTCCGGAGCTGCGGCAGCCCCTGAGCCCGATCCAGAGTGGGCCGAGCCCTGCGGCTGGCCCCACCATGCTCACGCTCTCCTAGCTCCAGCACGACCCTGCTGAGTCCTCCCAAACTGCAGCGGGGGTCCAGCTCCCCCCACCCACATCATCCCAGTGCGGAGACAAAGGACAGGCTCAGGGTGGGCACCAGCATTTTGGGATCCCCTTGCTCCAAGTCAGGGCGACTCCATGCCCCAGCCCCCTCCAGACCAGGGTGCTGGCAGAGGTGGGGTGGACCTCGGTCCCCCACATCCTCCCCAACCCTGCCCCAGCCCCTTCCCCAGCCCCAGGGACCCACAGGCTGTGAACACCCCAGGCTGGAAGCAGCACGGAGGGGACAGCGTGTGCCCAACCACAGTGTCGCCTACGACTGCTCCAGCCCCCAGGACGCTGCTGAAATGCTCCCCCCTTCCCCAGGCACATTGGGGGCACCCGGCCTCTGCCTGCCCCACTGAGCAGGGTGGGGGATGTCCATCCTGAAGGGGGGACAGCAAGTAGAGGGGGTGTCACCCACCCACCCACTGCGCTCGTGGGGCACCCGGAGCTGCTGGCACCCTCCTGGGCCTCCCACTACTTGTTGCTGCACTGGGCTCTGGATCCGAGCCGTGGGTCGAGGACAGATAAACGCTCCCTCCAGGCCCCCGGCACCATCTCCACGAGCTTCCTGGCACAACAAACTCTGCCTGGACACGGGAGGTCTGGACCCCCCCCTTTCCCACCCTGACACAGGTGGGGACCACCCCCCCCAGCCCCCCTTCTCTTTCCAACAAGCCTCAACTCTCCTAGAAAAAGAGACTGGCGGGGGCGGTCCTGGTCTGCTTTGCTCCCCCACTGGTTTCCTTTGCACAGACAGACAGACAGACAGACATCACCCCCAAACCCTCAGCGAGGTGGACCCCCTCTTGCACACCCCCAGCCCACGGGCAGACAGGGACCCCCAGCCAGACAAACACCCCCCCGCACACACCTCCAGCCCTTTGGGGAGACACAGAAGGCCCTTCCAGCCCCTCACCATGTCGGTCTCCTCCTGCCCACCCTGCAGCCTCCCCCAGCCTGTCCCGCACCCCCTCTGCCAGTGCCCACATCAGACCCCCCACCCACTGCTCCCCGATGCTCATGTGGGTCCCGGTGCTGCTGCCCATCTCCATCCCGGTTCCTCACCGGTCCCCCGGCCCGGTACCCGCCCCAGTACCATCCCCATCCCCATCCCCGACTCACCGGCCCTGTTTGGTGATGATCATCTCGGTCTGGTGCTTGTGGAACTTGGCCCACAGCGGGTAGTTGTTGAGCATCACTTGCACTTTACCGGCCGCCCGGTACCCAGGCAGGGCGCAGAGCGGCCCTGCGCGGGGGCACAGCGGGCCGGCCCCGGGCGGGGTGTAAGCACCCTCCGCACTCGCGTACAGCTCCGCTCCCGGGTAACCCTCCACCGCGTAACCCTCGACCGGGGCGGCGGGAGGCGGCGGTGCCCGGTACGGCGGGCACGGTCCCAGGAACCGGCCGCTGAAGCTACCGGGAGCGCCGTAGGGGAGAGGGGGGGCTCCCGGCTCCGGTCCTCCCCCATCACCGTAGTAGGCGGCGGCGTCCCGAGGGCCCGGTGGCTCCTTGGCGAAGCTGCCCGTGCCGCTGAGCATGGGGGCGGCGGGGCGGGGGGCTCCGGTGCCCGGCTCCAGCGCGCCCATGGACGGGCGGGGGGCACCGGCCCCGTTCAGCCGCTCATCGCGGCCCGCCCGGCGGCCCCGGGAACCGGAGCCGGGAGCGTTTCAACGGTGCCCGCCTCGCGGGGTTCCCACCGCCCCCTCCATGCCCGGCAGCCCCGGAGGCGGAGGGAGGAGGTAGGGCGACCCGGGGCGGCCCGGGGAAAGCCAAGGGGGAGGGGGGCAAAAAAAAACCCAAACCCGAAAAAAAAAAAAATTACCCCAAACACCCGGAAAGCCCCCAAAAGTGTCGGGGTGGGGGGAGTGTGCCGCCCTGCCCCGCTGCTGCCGGTGCCCTCACACGCTCCACCTGCCCATCCCCGTGGCCCCGCGCCTCTTATCCAAAGAAGCGGCTCCGCGACGGGAGCTCCGCCTCTCCCCCCCCCAAACCGCCCCCCCCCGCCGCGGAGGCGGCCCCCACCGGGGCGGGGGAGCGGGCACGGGGCGGGCCGGGGGCGGGGAGCGGGACACGCGGGCCCCGGACACGCGGGGAGGGGCTGGGGGCCGCGGGGAACGCGGAGAGCGGGAGGGGATTGCGGGGGGGCGGGGGATGCGGGAGGGCATGGGGCACACGTGGGGACATGGGGCACTGGGGAGGAGCGGGGAGGTGGGGTGGGGTGGGATGGGATGAGATGGGGGCACGTGCGGCCGTGGGACACTGGGGACAGGGGAGGGGACAGGGACACTGTGGGGGGACGTGGGAGCACAGCATGGGGTGGCCAGGGGGGACAGCGCTGGGGCCACACTCCTCCCTGCACTCTGGGGCTCTGGGGTGACACTGGGGGGGCAGTTACCACCTTGTCCCCCCTCCTACCAGGACCCCTAATTAACCCATTCATTAGCCCACCTGCCCCGGGGGTGCTTCCCCTCCGCCCCGGGGAGACCGAGGCAGCCCCAGCCTCTGCGTGGGTCTTGGGTGCCCATATTTCGGGTCCCCCCGCCCGGTGTCACGCAGACACGGGAGGTGGCTCCAGCACCTGGGGACCAGCACTGGGGTCCCATCCCCTCCTGGACGTCCTGCGCCTTCTGCTGGCTTTGGGCTGCTCCGAGTTCCCCGGGGAGCTCGGCCAAGCCGTGCCCACCCTCCATGCCCGCTGCTGCGCCCACCCCAAGGCCAGGCCTTCCCGGCACCTGCCCTTGACCCTGCTGCTCCCAGGGAAGTCCCCCGTGTCCCCTGGAGCCACCATGAAGGCCTTTTGCTCTGGAGGAGCCGCTTCCCTTGGCAGCTCCCCAGCTTGGCGCCTGTCAATATTTTCCATTCCCAGCGGGGCAGCGCCGCGGGAAGGTGGGGGACGGCTGGGTGCCACCTCGCACCCGTCGCTCCCGCACCGCGTGAAAGGACGAGTGACAAGTGATGCTGCCACCGTCCCATGTGTCCCCCTCCTGGGGTCCGGGCTTGGCCCCTTGGTGCCCAGCCTGCCCCGTGCCAGTGGGACCCCTCTGGTCCTGGGAGGGGGGCAGAAAGGGGCATGTGTGGGTCTCTACCAAACCCACATCTACACCCGTTGGGCTCCATGGGCCTGGGGTCAGAGGTGATGGTCGGGAGTGGATGGGGACAGGGGTGGGATGGGGATGGGATGGTGATGGGGATGGCATGGGACAGGGATGGGAATGGGATGGGATGGGGATGGGATGGGGGTGGGATGGGGATGGGATAGGGATGGGGATAGGATGGGATGGGATGGGGATGGGATAGGGATGGGAGAAGAATGGGGACAGGGATGGAGTTGGGGACAGGGGTGAGGATGGGATGAGAATGGGGACAGGGATGGGGACAGGGATGGGGACAGGAATGGTGACAGCTCTGCTTCCGCACGGAGGGATGTGGCTGTGGGGCAGGAGGAAATAGGGAGTTAAGGCTGTGCGGGGCAGGGGCCTGTGACCAGGCTGTGGGGGGGTGGCTGGCTGGGGGACCCCCACGTCCCCCGGTGAGTCACCTCCGGTGGAGCGGGGGTCTCACAGGGGTTGTGTATTGCCCATCAGACACAGCTTAGCAGCCATTCGGGTCGGCTTTTCACTGGTGTCATTGTTCAGAGGGGTCCCCAGCCCTCAATCCCTATGCAAAGCCCCCCCCTGCTGACCCCCCTCCCCGCTTTTCCGGCTCCCTGCCAGCTCCTCCCGGCCCCTAATCCCCTGGGAGAGGGCTGGTGTTGGGGCAAAGGGGGATTTTACAGTGGGGGCAGCCCCCCCTCCATGCTCACCTCTGGCCTGGTGTGTGCACACGCATGAACACGCGTGTATGCCCCTCCCTGGCACCCGCTGTGTGTGGAGTTTGGGTCCAGAGCTGCCCCCTGGGGCTGCCAGGGCACTGCCACCCCCACCCGACCCCACAGGCAGGAATCTCCCCACCAATTCCACAGAAAAAGAAAGAAAACAAGGAAATTTCCAGAAAATTTTTCATGGAGGAAAAAGAAAGGCTGGGAGGGGGCGGGGGTGATGGAAGGGGGGGCCCTACATGTGCCCCCCGACATCACGACGTGCTAATTCATTCCTGTTATACCATCGCCGGCGAGGATAAATTCACAGGCACGTCCCCCCGCTGCGAGATCAGCCCTCGCGGCCGCCCGGGCGGGTGTCGGGCTCGTGAGCATCCCTGCTGCGCCCACGGCCGGGGACCTGCCACCGCCACCCCACCGCCCCCTCGCCCCTGGGGTCCTGGTCCCGGATGGTACCAACAGTGGGGTCTGGTGGGGCAGGGGAAGGAGCGTCCTCGGGTTGTCACGTCCTTGAGTGTCCCCCCCGCCACAGTAAGGTGACACCGGGGACACTGCCCTCCCTGGGAGACACAGCAGGGCTCCTGGGGCGATGGTTTTCACAAGTGTCCCTGCGCAGGGAGGGTTCGCTGGGGGCCAGGAGGGAGAGGAGAACTGGGAGCTGTGTCCTGACCATCACCTTGAGCAGCCTCTGACGGCCCCGGCTGCCGGTGACGGGGATGCTCCGGGGCACCCTCAGCCCAGGATTCAGGCTTGGACCTGGTGTCCCTTGGGGTGGGACAGTCTCTGCGCCTAGCGACCTGAGCTCAGTCCTCCGTGGTGAGGAAGAACCAGGATTTGGGGTCCAAACCTCCCTGCAGCCGGGCATTCTCACCTGCAGGGCCCTTCCTGGAGGGCAGGAGCCCTGGCACTTCCTCGGGGCCAAATCCAAGCCCTGTGCCTCAGTTTCCCCTCCGCACATGGCTGATGTCGCACGGCACTTTGCACATTTGAGCATCCCTGAGAGCGTGGGGCTGGTGGCCGAGGGCAGCAGCGTGTGGCCCCCATGCCCGGCTCCCCCTGGCCACCCATATGGTTTCCGGCACTCGCCGAAGCGCCAGCACCCGCCGAGGGGCCGGGGAGGAAGCGGCTCACGCTGCAGGATACGCCCCACGGGCCGGGGCCACGCTTGCCGCCTCGCAGGCTCTGCCCCACGGGCCACATCCCTCCCAAACCAGCCGCAGAGGTGAGCCCGTGCCCGTTCCCAGCAGGATCTCCAGTCTCCCCAGAGCTGAGCTTGAGAAAAGCCCCGACATCGCTTCATGCCTCAGTTTCTCCTCTTGCAGCTGCAGAGTTGAATATCTCCATCCCTGGGGTCTCCAGCACGGGATGAGGGTCAGAGCCTCCCCAGAGGGGTTATCCCAGACAGCCCCTGCTCCACGTCACCTCTGCCACATCTCCATCCTGTGTCTCACCTCTCCTGGACAGGAGCCACCCCCCAGGAGCAAGACTGTCCCCTGCCGTCCCCGTGTCCTGCTGTCCCCATGTCCTGCTGTCCCCGTGTCCTGCTGTCCCCATGCCACCCTCCAGCCCGGACCCCAGGCAGGTGCCGCTGCTGCTGCTGCTGCTTTTCCGGCAGGAATTTTACCGAGGGGAAACTTGGGGGTTATTTTCTTAGTAAATGCCCGTGTTCCTGTTTTCATTATTAAAACGAGCGTGAAGGCACCGGGCACCCACGGGGACTAAATTTGGTCTCAGGGAAAACCAAAAATACTCCCCCCACCTCGGAGGAATTTGCATCTCGCTGCTGCTCGAAGGCAGCGCGGTGCTGAGCAGCTCGGGAACACAAACCGCAGCGCGGCCGGGCCAAGCCGGCCACCTGCCACCCCCCCCGGGGGACCCTCAGCGCAGCCCGGCCCCGGGGCCGCATCCTGCACCTTGGCTGCACCCAGCCCTGGGTGCTCTGCAGCCCTGGGTGAGATGGAGCCACATCCCCGGTCACTTCCTGCTGTACCCTGGAGGGGAGCGATGCTGCTGAGCCCCCCTAGAGCTCCCACCCTGCCAAGCCCCCTCCGGCACACCCAGCCCAGCTGTCCCACAGTCAGGGCACCCCAGGCACCCCATGTCCCCCCACCCCAACAGCGAAGCCACGTCCCACAGCACCAGCAGCGTCCTGTGAGCCAGAGCAGCAGGGGAAACTGAGTCACGGGCGGTGGGTGACAAATGGGGAGGGAGGCAGAGCCAGTGGCCAGTTTGGGGTGCTCGGCGCCCACCGCAGTGGGTCCGGTCCCCATTCTTCCCACACCGCCGCTCCCCGCCCTGCACCCCGACACCGTCACCCTCCTCCTTCCTGCCCCAAACCGCCACAGGCACCCGACACGCTCCACCCCGGCCCTTCGGCAGCCTTGGGGGGGAAGCCCCACGGCGGGGGCCTGGGGAGAAGGAGGGGAGTGGGGGCTGTGGCGAGCCTGTCCCACCGTGGGGCTTCCCTGAGCACCCTCAAACCATCTACCCAGCCGGCGGGAGGATGCTGAGCACCTCCTGCCGCCGGACCCCGCTGGAAGGGGAGCACCCATGGGTGCTGGGGATGGGTGCTGGCTCTGCCAGGGGCGCGACTGGGTCAGCCAGGGGTGACAGCTCGGTGGCAGCTCCGGGGGGGGGGGTGTCAGCAGCGGAGTGGGGGGGCCGAGCAGACGGCTCCTTAATCTTGGGGAAGGAAGCGGCTCTGGTTACGGAGCTGCCCTCGGTGTAAAAGGAGAGGGACAGGAAGAAAAGTCATTAACATCGTTCCAGCCGCTGCCATCCAAAACCCGCCTGGTGCTCAGCCCCCCGCCGCCAGCCCCCGCGCCCCCCGTGCCCTCGCCACCACCGCCACTGAGCTGCCAAGGGGACCCAGCGCGGGGTGGCACCGGGGGTCTGGCCGCGGGACCCCCGCGATGTCCCGTCCTTGGGGTTGGTCCTCCTCAAAGCGCCAGCTCCTGGAGTCCCGGGATTCAGCGGTGGCGGGTGCGGAGTCTGCGGGACGGATCCTGCCCGCGGGCTCCTGTCCCTCCTCCTCCTCCTCCTCCTCCTCCTCACCGTGGCCGTGGGAACCTGCGTGGGAGGCAACAGGCACCTGCCCACCGTGTCCCTGTCTGGATGTCACCATGGCCAGGATGATGCCACCATGTTCAGAGTGTCACTGTGTCCGGGCTGTCACTATATCCAGGGTGTCACCATGCCTGGGGTGACACAGTGCCCAGGATGCCACCATGTCCAGGGTGCCGCCATGTCCAGAGTGTCACCATGCCCACGTGCCACTGTGACTAGGGTACCACTGTGTCCGGAGTGTCACCATATCCAGGATGTCACCGTGCCTGGGGAGCCACCATGTCCAGGGTGTCACCGTGCCCGGGTGCCACCATCACCCCCGTGCGTGGGGCAGGAGCACCAGGGAGCATCGATGGGGCTGTGCGGGTGTGCGAGGACGCTGGCGTGCGTGTGCCCGTGTCCCTGCGTGCACGGGGTCTGTTGGGCGTGTGAGGTGGGGGGGGGACAGTCTGTTTCGCCCCTCGCTGCCCGTGTCCCCCCCCAGCCCCTCGCCCTGCTCCTGTACGAGGCGATTTGCTTCAGCGGGAGCCAGATCCCCGGTGAAAGGCTGCGGCTCCTGGGGAGGGCCGGGGGGCTGCAGCCCCTGTCTGGGCAGCTTAGCGTGACGGGGGCGCGTGGGGCTCGGGGCTCAGGCCCCCCGGCCCTTCCTCTTCGTCAGCGGGAGGCGAAGGCCGGGGAGTGATGTGCGCTGACCGGGTGGGGGGATGGCGGCAGCGGCGGGGGGACGAGACATGGGCTACAGCTTCTGACAACGCGCGGCCCCGGCGGGCACAGGCATGTGCGGGATCGCTCGTCCCGCTGCCGCCGCCCGCCCGAGAGCCCCCGTTGGGGGAGATGGCCACGGGAGGGGTCCCATGGGCTCAGTGGCATGGGTGACGTGGGGACATGGCGGGGCTGGACCCTGCTGGGATGGGGCTGAGGATGCTCGAGCCCAGCAGAAGAGATGGAGATGTCTGGTCCTGCCCCACGGGGACCAATTCTGCCCCTTTAGGACCTATCCAGCTCCACAGGGTCCCAGCGGGGTCTCCAGGTCCTGTACATGGGCTCCCATCCTGCCCCATAGGGTCCAATCCTGCCCTGCAGTGTCCCACCTTCCCCCTCAGGGTCTGATACTGCCCCACAGCATCTTGTCCTGTGTAGGAAACAACCCAGCTCGGCAGGGTCTGATCCTGCCACGCTGTGCTGCAGGGTCCTGTCCTGCCACACTGGGTCTCATCCTGCCTCACTGGGTCCCTTCCTGACCTTCAGGGTCCCGTCCTGCTCTGCAGGGTCCTGCCCTGCCGTGTAGGGGCTGACCATCCCCGATAGGGTCCAATCCTGCCCCGCTGGGTCCCATCAGGTCCCACACAGTCCTGAAGGGTCTGACACGGCTCTGGAGGGTCCGATTCTGCCCCGGGGGGTAGCGGGGACTGGGGGAGGCAGCTGGAGGCTGGGCAGCATCGGGGACGGACACTCGCCGCGTGCCAAACAGCGGAGCCAGGAGATAAAAATACCAGTGGGGGCCCTGCCGACGGAAGTGGAGGTGTCGGCACCGGCTGCTCCTGGCTGGGGGGGCCACGCTCGGGTGTCCCGGCCCCCACGGAGGACCCTCCTACCCAGCATTGGCATCCCACCAAAGCGGGTGTGGCAGCACCGGCCGCTGGGTCCCCGCCTGGCAGAGCTGGGCACCCCGAAACCCCGGGTAGGAGGAGCACCCCCAGCACCCATCCGGTGCTGGGCACCCCCAGGCCGGCGTTGCACCCTCTGCCACTGCAGCGGCACAACGAGGGGCCTGCGGGAAATGCAAAGTGACAAATGACGCCCCGCGCGCGTTAATTGATGTGACGCGGGGCTGACACCGCGCTCGCACCCGGGGCCGGCGCGCGGGAAGGGGGGGAAAAAAAAAAATAATAACAACAAAATCCAATCAAATGTTAAAAATAGGTCAGGGGGAAGGAGCCAGAGCTGGAGCCGGTTTCATTTCAGCCGCCGGTTAAAAGGAGCCGCCGTGGGTCTGTGCCAGTGCGGCATGAGCCCGGGCAGCAGCGGGGGGAGCCGAAAATGAGGGATGGGAGTGATGGAGGTGGAAGGTGCTGTTGGCACCGCATGTCTTTGCCGGGGCAGCCCCACATCGCCCCTGCCCACAGCTCCCAAGCTCGACGTCCCACCAGGATGCTCCTGCTGCCACAAGCTGGGCCGAGATTGTCCCCAAAATGCCACTTTCCCAGCACCAAGACACCCACAGGTCCTGGAGGGTCCTGGGGGGACCCCGAGGCTCCCTGTGGGGTGGGTTCAGGGCAGGGTTGCAGTGGGAGCTGTGGGGCTGGGCTCCTGGTAAGGGTGGCTCAGTGGCCTCATGCCGGCGGTGGCCGCGGCCACCATCCCGGTGGGTCACGGGGAGTTCAGGCTGCCAGCGCGGGTGTCGATGGCCCCCGGGCGCCTGCCGGGTGCTGGATTTTGGGCCACCGGCCAGCGTGGGGCCACCAGCGGGTCACGGCCATCATGGCCCCATGTGTCCCCATGGCCGCGGTGAGCGGCAGGACCCGCGGCGAGAGCTGAGGAGCAGCTCCCCGGGGACATGTCTGCCACTGGGCCACCGCCATGGCTGGCCACCGCCGTGCTGTCCCCGAGAGCCACGCGGGGACCAGGGACACCTTTTCTGTCCCTCCCGCCCCTACATCCCCAGCACTCCCTGCACCCCAGAGCATCACCCCGGCGGCAACCAGAGACGGGGGGTCTCAGGGCACAGGGGGATTTGGGTGGGGGGTGGGGGGGGTGTTTGTCTTCCACTAGACTCCCCCCCCCACACACTTTGGATGCTCGATCCGGGTGACCCCGAGTTTAACCCCACTTACGGCGCCAGCAGACGCTGCCCCCGACGCAGATGGGTTGTGACAGCCGAGAAGTCCCCCCTGGCAGGCACTGGCGAGGCGCTGGCCGTGGCGGGGGGGGGCGCGAGCCTCATGTCACGGCGTGTTGGCTCCGTCACCTCCCCACAGCGGGATGGCGGGTCCCGCTCGCGAGGCCGGGGCCGGGCCGGCAGCCTGTGGGTCCCCGGGGGGCCCGGTGGCACTTGTCTCTCCGCAGTATCGGTGATGGTGCTGGGCACATGGCAGCCGGGGCTGCGTGTCCCCCCCCAGCACTGTCATTTGAGGCCGCGGCCCCCCTCGATGTTTGGGAACCAGGCGGGGGGTCACTGGGGATGGATGCTGAAGAGCCGATCCCATCACAAGGATGGACACTGGGGTGGCTTGGCCAGGAGGGGACATGCCACATCATGGGAGTGAAGGGCAGGAGGTCCTCCAGGGGTGGTGGGAGCCACAACCACCCCCCAGGCTGTGGGGAGCTGGGGCTGGGGAGGGCGAGGCACGTGTGAAATCCTTCGGTATCTCCAGGAAGAGCATCTGCGGAAGGTCAGGCAGCTGCCAGCACACGTGTGGGACTGGGACCAGCAGCCAGAGTCGGAGCTGGCAGGGGAGGGACAGAAAAGCCAGGACCCCAGGGTGATGCAGGGACCGGGCACCCCCGGGGGCGATGTGGGCACCCAGGGTGATGCTGTCACTGGGCACCCAGCGTGGGCACAGGCACCCAGGGGTGACACAGGGACCAGGCGCGCAGCTGGATGTGGGAACTCAGGGTGACATGGGCACCCTGGGGTGACATGGGCACCCAGGGGTGATGCGGGCACTGGGCACGACTGGGAAGGTGCCAAGCTGAGAAGCAGGAGCGCAGCAGCCCCCGGGTCCTCTGCAGAAGATGTGGGCCAAGAGCTGAACCTGTGGCCACCGCTGCTCGTGCCACCTCCACCCACGGGGCTGAAGAGCTTGTGCCCAGGGGTGTGGGCAAAGCCCTCCACGCCAGCCAGGGTCCCTCCCCTCGCCGGGCAGCCCCTTCATTTCTTATAAACGCCCCTGACGATGCTCCCCGGTGACGCGGCAGCTCTGGGGCTTGTGGTTAAACCCCAGGGCTCCGGCTTTGACTCACACCGGATCCGCGGCAGAGAGGGGCCTTTCGGCACCCACGGCTGGAAAGAAACGCTCACCCCAGGCAGGAGCGCCGGGCGCTTCCTCGCAGCCCTGTTTCCTATAAACCCCGACGGAGGGGAGCTGGGGCTGAGCTGCTGGAGGATGCCCCGGAGCCCGCCAGGAGCTGCGGGGATCCCTCCAGCCCAGTTCGGGGGGATTGGCTTGTGCTCACCAGGGTTCTCCATGAGCATTTGGAGCCCTTCGGTGGGAGAAGTTGGAAGGAGCAAGAAACACCCAGGGCAAGACATCAGCACAACTCTTACTAGGCATCAGAGAATCTCCTCCAACAGCACGCTCAGCCAAGAACGTTGTCACCCCTGCTCGGAGCTGGCCCCAAACACCCAGCACTGGGGGCAGGAGCATCCCTGGTCCCCACCGTCCCCGCCCTGTGCCCCAGGACCCAGCTGCAGGAGAAAGCGGGACTCGAGCAGCGAGAATTGTTTCATTTTCCCCCTAAACGACAGAAACGCCGAGAAAAGAGAAAAAAAAAACAACAACCTTGAAAGCTGGAAAAAGAAACTTTTCAACCGGCCCAAAATAAGAGGGGTTTTTTGCTGGGAAAAAAAAAAATAAAAGAGAAAGAAAGTTGCCGCATAGGAAACGGGGAAGTGTGACCTGCTGCGAGGGGACGGGGACACTGGTCCCAGCAGGGGTGGGGGGCACAGCCCCAGGGTGGGAGGGGGCTGCCCACGCTTGGGTGGCTTTGGGGACAGTGTCCTGAGCAGGCTGGGACACTCCTGGGGTTTCGGGGGACAATCCTCCCCCCCCCCGAAGGACGGTCCTGCTGCTCTTGGGACAGGCTGGAGGAGGCGGACCCCAACCCCGTCATGGTGGGAACCCCCCTGCAGCCCAGCCCCCATGTCCCTTGTCACCGCAGCTGGCATAGCCAGGTCGGACGCCTGACCCCCACCAAGAGCCCCCCAGCCCTGGTGTGGGTCCTGCCACCCCCCCCACCCCCTGCCAGCAGGACCCCTTCACCAGACCCCCGGGCATGGCCACTGACCCGACCCAGTTCCCGGCTGGGGTGCGGTGCCTGTGGCACTGGGGGGATGCCCCCAGCCACCCTGTCCCCTGCCCTGAGCTGTGGGCACAGGAGGCCACACACCCCACACCACCGCCTGCCCCCCAGCCCCCCCGTAGGGGTGCTCTAGGGTGGATTTGGGGATCGGATCTGTGGCCGGGGTGTGCCACCCATGGGTGGCATCACAGCACCCTGAGCCCTGCAGGGTGGTCGGCCCCCCCCCCAGGGTGCACCCAGTTCAGCCCCGGGTGGGTGCCCCAGGCGACAGCTCTGCCGCCCTGGGTGGGGGGGAAGGCGAGACCAAAACCACAGCCCCACGCTGCGGTTCTCAGCACCCTCCAGCAAGGTGCTGAGGAGGCGGCAGCACCCGCGGTGGGGGTCAGAGGAAACGGAGCCACACACCCCCTCCCCGGCCAGCCCTGCTTGCCCTGCACCCTGGGTGGGGTGAGTGAGGGAAACTGAGGCATGGGGCACCGGGTAGGCATGGATGGGACCTTGCAGAGGGGGTGTCTCAGGGTTCCTCCTGAGGGGTGGGGTGGTCTCCATGGGTGAAGGTGGGGGGGGTGGGGGGCTGATGTACCCGCATCCTGCTCATGGGCCATGGCCGAGCTGCTCAGCCCCACGAGGCGCAGCCACCGGGCACCCAGCCTGGTGCCCACCCTGAGCAGGGGCATCCCAGGGCCATCGCCACCCCCTTGCCCCCCCCAGTGCTGTGCAAAGGGCAGCTGGGAGCCCCCAGGCAGCAGCTTCAGAGGCGAACGCCCCAAGCTGGGGATGCTGGGACCCCCCAACTCAGGCGAGCATCGTGCCCTCGCGGTGGGGATGCACGGTCCCTGGGTGACACATGTCCCAGCAGCTTCTCCCGCGTGGCCCAGGAGCGGAGGGGGGGGGGCTGGTGGTTTTGGGGGTGCTGGGGGTGCCCGTGGCCCCGGGGTGGGGGGGGGCAGCAGCCTCCTGACTCAGTGGCAGCCGCCCCCGGGGAAAGCGGTGCTGAGTCGGCGCAGGATGAGTAACGGCAGCCGCCGTTTGACATTATTTCACGTGATTTCAAAAAAAGAGAGAGGACTTGGGGGGGGGGGGAGAGTGGGTGGGGACTGGGCCCCCCCCTCTCCGCCCCCATCCCAGTGCATTTCCAGTCCAAACAGGTGGACAGGTTGAGAAGGAGCCCTCGATGCTGCCCTGGGTGAGGATTAGGCCTGGCGCAACCCCCCCCCTCCAGTTTGCTCCTCTTGGGGGTCACCGTGTCCCCCCTCCTGGCTCAGCCCCCTCACTCCCTTGCACCCAGTGCCCAGCCGGGAGGGGCCGGATCCGGCTCAGCGCTGGGCAGGGGCCGCTCTGTTCTTCCTCCTGCTCCCCGGCAGATGCAGAGATGAGGCTGTGATAAGGACCAGGGTGCTGCTGCCTCGCCGGGGCGCGGGGCCTATCTCCACACCATCGCCTCACGGCACGGGGCTGGCAACAGGCTCCGCGCGCCGCTGGGGACCGCACAGAGCCCCCTCTGCCCGCTGCCGCCTCCCCCGGAGCAGAGAACGGTCACAACTCATCACACGGATGCGCCCGTCCGCAGCCAGGGGCTGGGGGTTCTCCGGTGCAGCCGAGTTTAAGGGTGTCTCAGCGCCCGCGTCCCGCACCCACGTCCCCAGGGGGTGCAGAACCAGCCAAGGGCCCCACGGGGCCGCCCCCGACCCGCCACTCCCCTCGCCCAAATAACGAGGGTCCCACGTGGTGCTGGTGGTCCCTGTGTCCGCTTTGTCCCCTGCCGGGTGTCACCCCGGGGACGTTCAGCATCAGCGGGGGGAGAGGCTGGGGGTCGTGCCGTCGTGCCACGAGCACCCAGGAGGAGCCGTGCCCGGTGCCCGCAGCCCCCAGCGCCGCAACAAGCCCGGGGTGGGGGGATGTCTCCACCTGCAAGGGGACCTCGAAGTCACCGATCTGGTGCTGGCACCACTGCGGGGCTGGGGTTCGGCCGTGACCCCGCTGTCACCCCCGGGGCTGGTGCTGCTTTTCCTTTTGCTTTTGGTTGCCCCAGGCTGGTAAACCCGAAACGTGCCGCCGTGCCGGGAACGGGGCCGTGGGTGCGGGTTACCGGGCACCTCGCACCCCGCCACCCCCGCAGGCACCCCGCTGACCTGGGCGGGCTCCGACAGGGTGGGACGCACCAACGCCGGGCTTGTCCCTTGCTCCATCCCCCGCCCTGGGGGGCACCCGCAGCTTGCCCCCCACTTCCCTCCCCAGGGACCCACAGAGAGGAGACGGTTTCGGCCCCCCACGGCGCTTCGGGTGCTGGAAGGTTTTATTGGGCTCCCGGTGCAGCGAGGGGGCTGCGCCCGGCCGAGCCCCTGGGGTTGCACGGAGGGGTGCGCGCTGTGGCACGGGGCAGGGGGACATGCAGCGCGGAGCGGCTCGGCGGCGGGGGACGGTGCTGTAGACCACCCCCCTCTTCCGGCAGCTTTGAGGTAGATTGAACGTGGTGGGGGACAGGGGTGACAGGGCGGGGGGGTGACAGGGGGAGCAGCCACCTGCAGCCCCGGGCTAAAGCAGGGGGTACCCGGTGATGGGGGGGGGGGCTGCTGGGGTGGGGGCTGCACTGTCCCCATGCCGGGGAGGGATCCAAGGTCGAGGAGACCCCCCCCAGGTTGTGGAGCTCGGTGCAATCGGGGGGGGGGTGTTGTCCAAGCTGTGCCTTAGGGTTCATTTCTCAGCAGCATCATTGTGGGGAGGGGGGAGAAATGGGGCCGAGGTGGGGGGAGGCTTTTAATGTAAAAGAGTGGGAAGATGCTTGAACCGGTGGGACGAGGCGAGGGGGACCGAGAACAAGCAGCTGCCTCCACCTCCTACCCCCCCCAAAACCCATCTCTGACCCAAGGAGCCAGGGAAGGAGCAGCCCCCTCCCTTCACCTGCTTCCTGGGGGGCGGCTGCAGGACCTGGCCCCCCAGGTCCTCCCTGAGATCAAGCAGCAGCACCCAGGGGTGCAGATGCCACCCAAGGGCGCAGGTGGGGCCCCTCCGGCTGCCACCCAGGATGGCGTCGTCCTGGAGCCGCAATTCAAGCATCCGAACCTGGGATGAACGGGGTGAGGAGGGAGCGGAGGAGCCCACTTATGGGGGGCTCCAGGATGGGGGAGGCTCAGTCTTTCTGTAGCTACTGAAGACCTGGAGGTATTTCGGGAGCCGTGTCGCTCCTCGTGTGTTTTCATGCAGCATCCAAAGATCGGGGAGGTGTCGGCAGGGGGGAAGGCTCAGATCTTGCTGTTCTCCAAGTGCGAGTCGATGTGCTTCACCAGGGCATCGTCCGGGTAGCCGATGGGGAAGGCCAGCTGGCATAGCGGGCAGCTCCGCACCTCCGAGTCCACCGTCTCCAGCAGCAGCTGTGGGGGCATAGGGTGACGCTGAGCCCACCACCTGTGGGGGCCACGTCACCCCCATCTCCTCCTCCATGGAGAAGAGGAAACGGGGAAACTGAGGCACGCTGCGGGGCACCCACTCTGCCTGCGTGGTGGGAGGGGTCGTTTGCTTCCCCCTCCTCCCCAACCCACCGCAACACGTCCCCGCTTACGTTGATGGAGGGCCAGGACTGGGCGTGCTCTGCCCGGGCGTAGGCAGCGGCCGTCCGGTGCGCGGCGTCGGCGTCGGCGAGGGGGAAGCCGGCACAGAAGGAAGCACAGCGGATGGCCCCCGCTTCGGGGCTGGGGGGGCTGGGCAGCGCCCACTCCTCTTCGTCCGACGATTGCTTCTCGAAGCGCACGTGCTCCTCGAAGGGCTCGCGGGCGCTCAGTGGGGCTCCTGCACCCCCCAGGTACACCTCGCCGTAGGGCCGGGGTTTGGGGAGCGTCGAGGCTTCAGGCTGGAGCCAGAGCGAGCGGCTCTGCTGGTACAGGGCCACGTTGGTCACCTCCGAGTAGCTGCGGCGGCCCTGGAAGCCGGCTTTGATGTGGCGGCTGGAGGGTTTGGCATAGCCCAACTCCATCCTCTCGCCGGGCAGCCGGTGCGGTGATGCTGAGGCCGGGGACGGGCAGGTTGGTGGGACCGGGGACCGGCGCTGCTGGGCGGGCGACTGGCTGGAGGGAGGCACCGGGGACCGGCGCTGCTGGGCGGGGGACTGGCAGGGGCCGGGAGCTGGCGAGCGGCGCTGCTGGGCCGGCGACTGGCTGGGGGGTCCTGGCGAGCGCCGTTGCAGCGCTGGCGATTGGCACTGGGGTGCTGGCGAACGCCCTGGCGGGGCGGGTGAGGGGCACTGCGGGGCGGGCGAGCGGCGTTGCTGGGCTGGGGAATGGCACTGGGACAGCGGGGAGTGGCGTTGGCCTGCAAAGAGAAGCAAAACGGGGCGGGGGGAGAGCACAGAAAATACCCTCCGTCACCCATGGGCATCCCAGAGGGGGTACAAGGCTGTGGGGACCCGCGGCAGGGGAGATGCTCCTGGCAAGGGTTGGATGCTCCCTGGGGATGGACAATCCCACGGGATGGATGGTCCCCAGGATGGATGATCTCTGGGGATGGACACTCCCATGGGATGGATGGTCCTGGGGATGGGCACTCCCATGGGATGGATGGTCCCAAGGATGGATAATCTCTGGGGACAGATGTCCCTGGGATGGTTTGACACTCGTACGGGACGGACACTCCCAAGGGATGGACGCTTATAATGGGATAGGTGGCCCCATGGGCTGGATGCTCCCCAGGATGGATAATGTCTGGGGATGGACATCCACAGGACAGATGGTCCCTGGGGACTGACACTCATATGGGATGGACACTTCCCGGGATGGACGCGTGCAGGAGCTCAGCACTGTCTGCAGGATGATGGCAGCCAGCGTGGTCTCCCCATGTTTTCCATCCCAGCCCCATCCAGCCATGGGGTGCCAGCCCTCTCGGCCCCCCCTTACCACCGTTGAGGCCCTTCTCCTGCAGCAGGGCGCGGAGGATCTGGCTCTGCAGGGAGCTGAGGTTCCTCAGCCGGCACAGCTCCTCCGTCAGCTCCGTGTAGGCCAGCGCCAGGTTCACCCTGCGGCAGGGACCAAGCGTCACCGCGAGCAAAGCGTCCCCGGTGCCCCCTGCCCCAGGGTGCTGGTGGGAGCACCCAGCACTAACCCAAACCCCGGGGGTTGACTCAAAAGGGAGAAGTCGTGGCTGTGCCCCAGCCGGCATCGCGCCGGCGGCTGCCCCGTGTGCGGGGAGCGGCAGGGGGTGGCGGGGACATGGGTGCTGTGCTCCCCGCCGCCGGCTCTCGGAGGCCCTGACAAAGTCATCAATTCTTCCCCAACTTGGGTGTCGCTTTTCCCAACCCTGTTCTCCGCGGTGATGCGAAGGGAGAAGCCGCCTCCTGAGGGCCCCCGGGGCTGGGGCTCGCTGCGTCCTCCCGCACCGCGCGTGGGGACGTCAACTGAGCCGTTGTGACACCCCGGGGACCCGGGAGACGCCGCTTGTAACAGCAGCCGACAGGTCTGCCCCTGCCTGCCCGCCTGTCATCTCATCAGGGTGGGGAGAAAAAGAAGAAAAAAAAGAAGGCAAAAAAGAAGGCGAAAAAGAAGGCAAAAAAGAAGGTGAAAAAGAAGGCAAAAAAGAAGGCAAAAAAGAAGGCAAAAAAGAAGGCAAAAAAGAAGGCAAAACCCGCTGAAAAGCAAATAGTGAGAAAAAGAAGAAAAATTTTTAACAATAGAGAATAAGAAAAGAAAGTGAAAAAGAAAAGAGAGGAAAAAGACATTTCCCCAGCCGGGTCCCCGTGTCACGTCCCCAGTTCCCAGCGCCCCACCACAGTGGCACCAAGGACCCAGGAACACCCTGGGACACTGCTGCCCCCAAGACCTCTCCACCCCTGGCCCCAGCAGCTCCCACCTCTCCTGCCTCAGTTTCCCCTCTGTGGCCCATCGCGGGCACCCAGCCCCGAGCCCAGGACCCCGGCGCAGAGGCTGTGGCTGCTCCCCAAAGCAGTGGGGGTCCTGGCCCGCAGAGCCCCCCCACAGTCCCGCTGAGGTGCAGGGAGTAGGAGCAAGCAGGGAAGACACCCGGAGATGGAAAGTGCCGATAAGGCACTTTTTCACACCAAAAAAGTGGTGAAGAAGAGTGGGTTACAAAAAAAAAATACAGCTGCATTTACAAGAAAAAACCAGGGAGGGGGGGAAAGCTGCCCAGGGGGGAGGGTGGGGAAGGTGCCCCCAGGCCTGGGGGTGAGGGGCACGGAGCCAGCTGTGCCTCAGTTTCCCCACCTGGACTTGGGGAAGTTGGGCTTAGAGCCAGGCTGGGTTTGGGAAATGTTCATATATATATATGTACATATATTTGGAGTTTAATTTCCCGGTGGGGGCTGGATATTGGGGTGGGGGGGGGGGATGAGGAGAAGGGGGGGACCCGCTGCCAGGGGTGCAGCTCCAGTGGGTGAGCTCAGCTCTCCCAGCCCTGGAGGGGCCGAGCTTTGTGAAAAATAAGGTGAATTGAGGGGAGGAAGTTTGGGGGGGTTTATCAAGGGACTCCCCTGGGATGGGAGAGACGGGGCAGCAGCCCCCAGGGATGCCAACGCGGATGCATCCAGCCCCCCACCCCCGAGCCCCACGCGCTGATTTACACCAAGGAGACAAGAAACAGCAAAAGCATCCAACACCTCGAGAACAAGGCGGGGGGATCCCCCACACCCCGGCACCTCCCTGGCCCCGCGCCGGGCGAGTCCCCACACGTCACCTCTCATCTGTCCACAGCTTGGCACGGGCTGGCGGCCCCGACGTGTGCCCGCAGGAGCCACGGTGCCAGTCCGCTGCCAGCCCAGCATCACCGTACGGGGTGGGGGACAGGGGTGTGAAGTCCCCCCGTGCCGCCTCCCCGCAGCCCCGTGTGTGCGAGCGAGGCCGGACCGGTGAGGATGGGGGTGTGAGGATGGGGGGGTGGTGGTGACGAGGACAGTGACTAATTAAATGGGTCGAGGGAAAGTCTCAGCACTGTCCGGCAGTGATGCCAGGGGTGCCCCCTGCCAGGGTTGAGGGGTCCGGCCATGGTCCAGCCACCTCCCCCAGCTCTCGTCAGCCTCCTCGGACTTGGGGCTGGGGGGGTTGGACCAAAGCCCCGAAATCGGGGTGTTCAGTCCCTGTCCCAGCACCCCGGGGGTGCCCTGCTGGACCTCCTGGAGGGGAGACCAGGACGAGGCGTTAGGGCCAGAGGAATCGCAGAATCGCACAATCGTTGGGGTTGGAAAAGCCCTTTTAGCTCCTCGAGTCCCCCCGCCGTTCCCCCAGCACCGCCAGGTCCCCACTGACCCCTGTCCCCCAGCACCACCTCGACACGGCAGGGAAACTCCTCCAGGGACGGGGACTCCACCACTGCCCTGGGCAGCCTGGGCCAGGGCTCAACAACCCCAAGCGGGGAGAAACTTTCCCTGATGGAAGGACTCCGAGCACCACACCCAGTTACACCACGGCCAAAAGAAAATACTCCGGTGGGATCCGGCGCAGAGCTGGAGAAGGGGCAGCCAACGGCTCCAAGCAGCCTGGACATGCTCCTGGGGCTGCCAGGCTGGTGTCCCGCAGCCTGGCACAGCCGCACGGCACAGCCTGGTGCCTCACGGAGCTGTTTGGTGCCGCACGGGGCTGTTTGGTGCCGTATGGCGCTGTATGGCAGCCACAAGCTGTCAGTGCCCTCTGGAGGCAGCGGCACTCACCGAGCCGGCACCGTGCAGACCGTATGGTGCCGGACGCCGGCTACGGCCACCCCATGCCTGGAGCCCAGTTCAGCTCCAAGCCCCCGGGGTGCAGCAGGTGCTTTAGGGGTGCAGGATCCCACCTGCCTGCAGGGCTTCATTGAGGGGAAGCCCCCAGGGATGCTGCCCAAAGGGAAGTCCTGTGCACCCAGGACACCCTGGACATGAAGCTCACTGGTACCCAGCACCCATCCCTCCCTGCCAGGGTAGGGAACCCCCCACCACAGCCCAGCCCTCACCCCAGTCCACCTGGGCACTTACTGGTCGTCGCCCACCTTCTTCACCCAGGCCATGTCCCGCTCCGACTGCTCCTGGGGAGGGCAGACACCCCGTCAGCACACAGACCCCCACCCAAGGGGGACGTGGGGTGGTCCTGCGTGGCCAGACCCTGCCCTGTACCTGCTCCCGGGTGTCCTGCAGATGCTTCAGCTCCGCCTGCAGCCGCTCGCACTCGGCCTTGAGATGCTCCTCCCGGTGCTGGGCGCGCTGGGTCTCCTGGCGCGCAGCCTCCAGCTCGGCCTCCAGCCGCCCTGTCACCTCCAGCCCCCGGCTCTGCCAGCCCCCGGCACGCTCCAGCACTGCGGGCACGGCACGGCTCAGCCCCCAGCACAGCGCCGGGCGGGTCCTGGGGGTCCCAAGGGGTGGGGTGTGGGCAGCTCACCGTGGGTCAGGCTGGGGTTGGGGTGCAGAGCAAGGAAAGGCACCTCCTGGCCTGGCAGCGGGGTGCCCAGCCCGGGGAAGGTGCCACCGTCGCGCTGCCGTAGCTGCTGCTCCAGGCTCCGGATGCGGCTCAAGTGAGTCTCCACCAGCGCCCGCTGTTGGGGACAGAGCTGAGCCCCCCAGCACAGTACCCCCTCCCCGGGGTTCATCCTGCCTCCCCCGCCAGGAGACCCAGCTCTGAGGGTGCCCATGTTGCTGGTGGCTGTTGTAGGATGATGGGATCTGTCTCCAGGACTTGGCCAGCCCAGAAGAGGGTGGCACAGCAGGGGTGACCCCCCGGGATAGAGGGGTTGGGGGAAGCTGGGGATGCCCAGTCAAACCATGGTGCTGGGATGGGGGGCTCACAGCGCCAGAGCATCCTTCGGCAAGGCGGGAGTGGGAAGAGATAAAGCTGAGCCACGTGCTCACTGCAACTCCCAACACGGCCGTAACGGGGGGGAGCAGCCACGTCCCACCCCGGTCCTGCATCGCCACCCAATCCCAGTGGTGACACCAGTGACCCCACGGGATGGAGAAGCCATTTGCCCAGCCGCTGCCATGCAGAGGGGATGGGGACCCTCATGTCCCCCGGCACCAGCGCTGCCAGCAGCACCCACTGGCACTCACCATCTCTCCCAGTTCGGTCTCCAGGTCAGCCTTCTCCACGCACAGCTTCTCGTAGGCCTGGATCATCTCCTCCAGCTGCTCCTCCCGCTCTTTGCTCTTCTGCAGCTGCCGAGGAGGGAGGTGGGGATGGGTGGGCAGCTCAGGGACCCCCCGTGTCCCCCGGCCCTGCTGGCCCCACTCACCTCATGCTGGAACTGGTTGAGCTGCTGCTGCAGCGACGCCTTCTCGCTCTTGAGCAGCGACGTCTCCTTGGCCTCGTAGAGGGAGAAGATGTGCTCCTCCCCGAACTCGCCGATCAGCGGGTACTGCGGCCCGGGCGGAGGCGTCAGAGGGCACCTCTGGCCTCACGACCACCCCCTCCGTGACCTCCCCCAACCCCTCACCTTGACCTCGTACATCTTGAGCCGACGCTTGAGCGTGGAGTTCTCCCTCTCCAGCCCCGTCAGCCGGTTCTTGATGTCGTCGTAGGCGGTGATGAGGGCGAAGTGGGAGGCCGAGCACATCTCACCCGAGAAGTCGGTGTTGGGGCTGTCGAGCCAGTCCTCGTCCGGCCCCAGCGCCTCCTGCGTCAGGATGCTGATGTCGTCCTCGAACATGGAGTCCATGTCCTGCCTGGTGAGGGGACATATGGACAGACAGCACCGGTGACCCCACAGCCGGGAGAACCCAGCCAGGGGCAGCCTGAAGCCCCTGGAGCAGGTTGAGTTGTGGGGGCACTGGGTGTAGGATCCAGCCTGGGGCAGGGGGAGCTGTGGATCAGCCCCCCGCGAGCCCAGCCAGGTCCTGGGGATGGAGCGGGGTCTGCAGGAGCTTGGCGTGTCCCAGCAGCAAAGGGTGACGGAGGACGGATGGTCCCAGGAGCCCCCCTCAGCAGCTCCAACCCCACAGTATCTCCCAGGATGGTGGGGGTACACCAGCCAGGCGATTGCCTCTACCCCTGCCGGAGAAACTGGGGGTCCTGGCAGGGTCCATGCCCACCGGGGACGAGGACTGGAGCTGGGGCAGCAGAAAGCATCCCCGGCAGAGCATCCCCGGGGGAACGCCGTGACTTTCCCCACGTCCCCCCATGAACGAGCACCAGAAATAGCGGCCGGTGCCGCTGCCTCCCGCCCTGCGTCGCACGCGAGCTGCTTCCCACCCTCCCACGCACCCGCGGCAGCACAGAGCCCCCGCCGTGCCCTATATACCGGCACTGCCACTCGCCCCCCCGGGAACCACCAGTCTTACGGCCCCCAGGCCAGCCCGGAGAGGGCCCAATCCCTCCCAGCCCACTCTGCCACACCGTCCGGCACCGGCACGGCAGGGTTTGTCCCAGTTGAGGATTTTGAGCAGTCCAGGCTCCCAAAAGTGGCCGCTGCCAGCAGCTCTGCCACGGCTCCCGGGACATGGGGCAGCGGGGCGGCCACCGGCCATGCGCAGCCTTGCCGGCTCGGGCAGACATCTGGAAGCTGCTGCCGCACAAATAATTCATAGCGCAAAGCCAGGAGAGGGAGGCGAGTTCTGCAGGGTGGCGGGGGGGGGACAGCCCGGCCTCCCCAAGCCACTGCTGGAGCCCGGGGCAACCCCTGCCCTGCTGTGCCTCGGGGGGCAGAATCCCACCCCGGCTGCTCCCACGGCCCCAGCTTGCCTGAGTCTGGGTGGTCACAGGCTGCCAGAGCCTCCGCTGGGACGAGGAGCAAAAAATGCAGATGAATCCCCCAGCACCGCAACCTTAAATCTGTCCCCTGGGGCAGGGATGGAGGGGACCCACCTCTGCTCTGGCAGGGAGGGCACCGCCATCATCATCCCCACCCTGGGGAAACTGAGGCACCCCTGTAAGCCAAGATGGGACTCCTCAAGCCCCTGGTGACCACCTCAAAGCAAGAGCCCAGCAGTCCTGGGGCTGGTGGGTGCCCAGACCCCTGCCTAGATCCTGCCTGGGGGTCCTGGGGGCACCACTGGGGGTGAAGGGGGAGCCCCCAGTGCCAAGCAGGGACAGGACCCCCTCCCCGACACACACGGTGCCTGGCAGCAGCTCTGCACACATAGCCTGGCCCAGAGTCCCCTGGGCCGGCCCTACTGCTCCCCAACCCACTGTGCCTCAGTTTCCCCATGTGTACCAAGTTGTGACACCTGCCTGGCAGCGGGCCCCAGGTGCGGGGCGAGGTGGTGCGGGCTGGGCAGGGCTGCGGCGCGGGCACGCGTGTCTCAGGCGTCGGCGGCGCGGGCAGGGGGCTGCGACGGGCAGGTGCTCGGGGGCTCGGCCACGGGAGGGTCAGCGGGAGCCGGCGGCGTTGTCATCAGGCTCCAGGGTTAACGGCGGAGGTCCTCGCGGCACCGGGCCGGTTACGCTCTCTCCACGTTCCCAGCGGTCGGACCCTCCTCGAGGCCTACAAATGCCTTTAAAGAGAGAGAAATGGGGGCTGCAGCCCCCCGGCACCGCCACCTGGCATCTGGGGACAGGCACCGCGCTGCTGCCCGGCCCCCCTCCCCACCCCAGCACAGCCCCATTTGGGGGGTCCGGGGGGATGCACTCGGTGTGACCGAGCTCCGGGGCAGCCCCCCCTAGTCCAGCCAGGTATCCCCCGCCCCGAGCCCCGGGGGGCTGCGGCCGGGACAAGCCCCCTGCTGGCTGCTGGGACCTCCCTGGGGGCGTTCCCCGCTGCTGGGGGGTCCGGGGCGGGGGGTCCGGGCAGAGAGACGCCGTCGCCACCGCCCGAGCGAGAGCGGACGGGCGGCAAATCTGCGTGTGAACCGGCGTGTGAACCGGCGTGTGAACCGGCGTGCAACGGGAGCCGGGAGCGAGCGGGGCCCCCTACCCCCGGAGCGGGGTGAGCCCGGGAGGGGGTCGCGGGTACCGGCGGGCGGGGCGAGAGAGGAGACCGGCCTGCGGCGGCTGCGACGCCTCCGGTAAACCCATCCCGAGCATCCCCGAGCATCCCCGGTGCCGCCCGCCCCTCCCGCGACCAGCCGGTACCGCCCCGCGGCCGGGGGTCGCCGGGCAGGGGACGGGGATGGGGTCGGGGTGGGAAAGGCAGGAGGGGACCGGGGCGGGGATGGGGACGGAGCCGGGGCTGCGGCCGCGGGTGCGGGTGGCGGGGGGTGATGGGGATGGAGGAGACAGGCCCGGGGAGGGCGGGGGCAGCCCGGTTCCCCCCTCCCGGCCCCGGTACCGGCCCAGGCCCGCACTCACCGGCAGTGCGATGCGCTGCGATGCGCTGCGCTGCGATAACGATGCGATAACGATGCGTTGCGGCGGTGCCCGCCGGGATGCGGCTCCTTCCCCGCCCTGCTAGGTCCCGGTCCCAGTCTCGGTCCCGATCCCGACCGCCCCCGCCGCAGCCCCGGCCCCGGCCCCGCCGTTTCTTCCGCTCCGGAGCCACCGCGAAACCACGTGGGCACCGGGCGGCCGCCAGCCCCTCCCCCCGCCACGCGCCGGTGCCGCCCCCCGGGACTGGCCCCCCCACCCCGCCACCGGGCACGGCGGGTCCCCGGGACGCTCCCGGAGGGGGGGACACGGACACACACGGGACCCCTGTCCCGCTGCAGCCCCCTCCCCCACCGGAGCCGCCACCCCCCGCCTTGCCCCGGGTGGGGGGACACAAGCACCGGACCCCAGACCCCTCCTGCGGCCGGCGGACACCCCCAGCCGGGCTGACCGGGGGGCCGGGGGGCTTCTCCCCTGCCGGGGAGCCCCGGTGGGCGACGGCAGAGCCGAGCCGCAGGCACACGCCGTGGGGGCTGGGCTGGGCTCCCCCCGTCACCCCCCGCAGAACATTTTATTCCCTGGATTGTTCTCTCGGAGCCGCTTCCATGATGGAATTACATTTTTTTCCCCTTTGCTGCGCAGGGTTATTAATAGCTGCTCTCCTTTTGCCGGCGCCGCTGCCGCCGGGCGCGAGCCCCGTGCCCCGCGGACAGACCCTGGCACCCCACCGGGGTGGGGGGGCGTCGCTGCCAGCCTGGTGCCCACAGACCCCAAGGTCTGGACGGACAGACCCACGGCATCGGGCAGACAGACCCACAGCACGGGATGACCCCAACGGCACGAGTGTCCCCACCGAGGCCTCATCCCACCCCACCAGAGGACCCTGGGAGGGGAAAGCGGAGCCCCAGGGATGGTGACATGGGGGGGCTTCGCTCCTGGCCGGGCACCAGCAGCAGAGACGAGCTGGGAGACGTCGGCACGGTGTGATCGTGCATCCCGGCCATCTGCCCCCATCGTGTGCCGGGCACGGGGAAAAGGCGTCGGTGAAGGCAAAGGCGGCACTTGGCTTCACCCAGCCCCTGTCCCCCGCCTCGGAGACCCAAAGGGAGCGAAAGCCCCGGCTGAGGAGCTCCCTCAGGGTCCCCCATCCCAGACCCCCCTCCTTGGCACTGTATTTAGCGCAGCCGTATCATCGCTTGGCTGGAGCCCGGGCTGTGCCGGGGGAGCATTGGTGGGTACCGCTCACGGGATGCCGAGATACCGGGCGATTCCCCTGGCTGGGCGCTGCACCGGGGGTTTCTGAGCTGAAAACGCAACGTGAGGCCCAGGAAATGTTGGGCGGCCGATGCCAGGTGGGCACCAAGCTGCTCTGAGGCTCTGGCAAGCGATGCATGGCCTCTTCCACCTGAATTTCTGCTGGGGAACCGGCGCGTTGCCTTTGGTCCGCGTACTGGGGAATTAAAAACAGCCCTTTGGGGGGGCGCAGGGCTGGGCTCAAAGGCGGGAGGGGACCACCGACCCCGGGGGAAGCGGTGGGGAGCGGGCAGGAGCTGCGGGGCTCTGCCGCAAAGCGGGCTCCGGAAGAACCCCCCGTGCCAGCTTTGCTGGCGCGGGCAGATTGCTGCAAAGCGCTTTGAAGTGCAAATTACCGTTTTTCCATCAGGTTCGAAGTTAATTTTGACGCAAAGCAAACAGGGTGGCCTCAGATGGAGGCAGGAGTTGGGCCAGGGATGAGGAGCCGGGCAGGGAGCAACGGGCAGGGGGGCAAGCCCAGCACCCGCTGCCCCCCGGCCCTGAGGGGCTGCACAGAGGGGACGGGCACAGAAGTTCACGGTGCGCTAAGGACAAGCCTTGCAGGGTGGGTTGCAGAGGGGAGGAAGGCAGAGAAGACTTTGGAGGCTGGAGCAGCGCTATGAGCTCCTGCAAGTGTCACCCTCCTAAGGCAGGCCCTGGGTGTGGGGTCCCCGTTGCGCCCCCACAGCCAACGCGCCGGCCAGGATGGCGGCTGCGGGCAGAGCCGGCTGCAGCCCGGCCGCCCCGCGGGATGCTCTGCCCTGCCCGAGGCTGCAGCGCTTCCCCAGCAGCTGCCCCACTGCCCCGGGGCAGCAGGGGTGCTGGGGGCACCCAGGACATCCCCCCCTCTGCTTTCCTCCTTCTCCTGACACTTTCGGGAAAGTTTTAAGCCAAGAGCAGAGTCAGGGGAGGTCCCTCGCTGCTGCTTCTGGGGCGCTGGTGGGGATGTGGGCAGGGATGTGGGCAGGGATGCGGGCAGGGATGCGGGCAGGGATGAGGGCAGGGATGTGGGCAGGGATGTGGGCAGGGATGCAGGCAGGGCTCTGGGCAGGGCTCCACGCACTCATCCCATCAGACTTCCCCTTTCCTTTCCTGGCTTTTCTCACAGCCAACATCAGCCCCCACCTCCCTGCCCAGGAGCTCCACCAGCTCCTCACTGTTTCAGTCCTGCTCCACATCATGTTTCTCCATCCCCTCAACGTTACACGGGCCTTTGCTGCCTGTCCGGGTCAGTCCCCGGTGGTCCTGTTCCCGCTGCCTGCGTTTCCAAGCATCCCTCGCACCAGCCTCTCTCCCAGATCCCCAGCTCAACTCCGCAGCTGAATTATTTAACTCTAATGCATTTCGGGTACGCTCGAAATCTCGGCTAATTGATGCGCTTCCACAGTGCCCACGGCAGGAATGACAGAGAGCAGGGGATGAGCAGGGGAGAGCAGGGGATGAGCAGGGGTGGCCCATCCCTCCCGACTCCCAGCCTCCATAAACAGCCCCTGCTACTCGGAGGCTGCGATTTCCCTGGGATCACACGAGGCCTGAGCCATGCTAGAAACATCAGTCAGATCCCAAAACGTCGCCTTCATCATCTCCAGTGGTGGTCTTTCTCTTGTTACCCCCATTAGCTGCTCTCAGGAGGGACGAAGGAGCCTGTCAGATCCCTCGGTCAAAGACTTTACCTGCCTGAGCAAAATTATCGCACTTACGGTGGAGGCAGCATTGGGCTCTTTCGTTATTACCAGCAAAATCCCCCCAGTGACCAGCAGCCGGCTGGTTTTCCCTTCCACCCCCATCAGCTCCGGTCACCTCCGGCACAAGGCCGAGCAGCGGGTTCCCATCGGTTCCTGGGCACAGCCGGGGTTTAACGCGGGAACACGAACCTCCCTCCGTCCTCTCCGGCAGCCGCGGACGCGGTCGTGGAAGCGCTGACGTGAGCAGAGGGGTGAGAGCGGCACAGAGGCGTCTTTACTGGGAGAACCTCATCGCTCTGCCGGACTGGGAGACCTCTGGCCATTTCCCAGTTGGTCTCTCTGCCCCCACCATGGAACGGCGCTGGCTCCAAAGAGCCGCCCCACACGTTCAAAACGCCGGCACCGAGCTCGCCTCCCACCCGTTCGAGGCACCCACGGGGTCCCCGGGGTGTCTGAGCACGCTCCCCAAGGGGCTGCAGTGATGCTCCCAGCTCAGGCCTCCCACCGGTGCCCGGCGCGGGCTGTGACCCAGCAACCGGCACCGGCACCGGCTGCTGGGGGCTCCCCAAAACCCACGGCTCCACCACGGAGTGACTTGGCCAGAGCGCAGAGGTGGCGGCACGCGCGGACAAAGGGAACCACGACGTTAGCCGGCACCGAGAGCCGTGGTGGTGGGACTCCGCGGCCGTGCCGCCTCTCGACGGGCTCGAGCTCAGCCTGGCAGGAGGCGAGTGAAAGGCTGCGAGTCCGCGCGCAACCCTACAGCCGCCTGATCCCCTGTCCTGGCCACGGCAGCAGCATGTGGAGGAGGATCCGGGGGATTACAAGCAGGGAAAGCTGTGTCCTGTGACCGGAAAGCACAAAATCCTGTAAGTCCCCGCGCCGGAGCCCGTCCCCGATCAGCACTGCCCTTCCCTAATCGCGCTGATCCGTGCTCAGCGGCCCTGCAGCACATCCAGCTCTTGGGCACTCGCCGGACGTCTCCCATCCGGGTTCCCGGTGTTTCGGCCGTGGCAGGAAAGCCCCGTGTACATGCGCGACGCCGTGGGTTTCGCAGGGGGTGCTCCCCATCGCAGCGGGTTCCTCCAGCCCTTCCCAGTAGCCGACACACAGACCACAACGTGCCAACCCGCCCGCTCCGCTCAGCACCTCAGCGACAAGGAGGTGGTAAAATTAAGGTCCCCTCGGCTGGGAAAGTTTCACTGCAGAGCGGTGACACCAGCTCAGGGGCCACACTGAGGGCCCCGTGCCCCCGCGCTGCCACCGTGCCACCCCCGCGGCTGGGAAACTGCCGCCTTCCACCGCGCCGGCGGTGCCAGACGCGACTGCGAGCTACAGTGGCCCTTCGGGGGCGGGCACCGCGGCCACGCTGGCACCTCCGAGGCTATGGAAATCACATTGGTTGGTTTTTATCCCCCAAGTTGGCAGGGAAATGGGGTTTTCTCCTCTCCCCGGAGGGTGGCAGCCGTGCCGGGGGTGCTCAGCACATCAACCTGCTCACCTTGAGCCACCCCATCGCCAGTACGATGCTAAAATAACCAACCCCAGCGCCGGGAGAAGAGCCCGAGCTCCTGCTCCCAGAAATAGCCCCGTTCGGCCCCGCTCTCCTCGGGTGCCGGGAGCAGCACATATGGCTGATGACACACTGCTGTCACCTCCCGAGAGGAAACGGGCGCCCGTCGCTCATTGAGCGCACGCCCACGCCGTCTCTCCGAGCCGCCGCGGCGGGGGAAGAACGTTGGCAGGAGGAGACATGGCAGGCACCGGGAAAATGAAGCAGCAAAAGAAAAAAGGAAGGAATACCAAAATAAAGCGGCTTTTTAAATACTGGGTTTTTTATTCAGAAGGTAAATAAATCGCTCCTACCGATTCGTCAGTCATTGGGTCCTTCCCGGTCGTTGGTACCGGAGGGGACGCGGTGACGGCACTGGCGGGTCACGGCGGGTGAAAGTCCTTGCTCTGGGGAGCAGACGAGCACCAAAGCGCCAGTTCCTTCGCTAGTACGACCGACAAATCCACCCAATCGCGTTAATTGAGGAACTTGGTTCGGAGGGAAACTCTGCGGATTGCGTTAATGGGCACGTTGAGGTTCTTGAAGGGTCGGTTTAGAGGGAAAAGGTGACACCTTCTCCGGCAGCGCTGATGCCCAGCCGGGGCTGCCAGGCTCCAAGTGACGAGGACGGGTCGATTCCAGTGCTGCAACGGTACTTGGAAAAGAAAAAAGGGAAAAAATCCAGGATTTATTCTATTAAATAAATCTGCCAAGGAGTGAAAACAGCTCTGAAAAAAGAATAAAAGACGAGGCGCGTGGCCGTTGCCGCCCGCGGAAGGGAGTGGTGATGGCACGAAGGGGTGACGAGCAGCTCCTGTCACTCGTCCAGAGCCTGCGCCGCTGGGAGCTGGTTCCCCGAACCGAGCCCAGACCCAAACCCCAAGCCCCAGGACAAAGAGGCCGGACACGAGTTTTTCCACTACTGTCTCAGTGTACTTTATTCTCCTGCTGTCTACAGCTGAACAGCCACACAGGACAGAAACAGGTAGCACTGAGGAATGATCAGATTTCTTCCCTCCACGCCCCCTCCCCCACTTCAGGAATGGCTTTTTCTTTTTTTAAGCATTTTTTTTTTTTAGGAAATCCCACCCCAGTTCGAGAAACGAAATAAAAAGAAAAGGCATTACTAGAAATGTGACCCAGGGCTCTCCTCAGCCCACGCTCCGGAGCCGGCCGGCTCCCCCGGCTCCCAGAGCTCCCCTCTCTCCTCTCCAACAACCTGGGATTTTCTATTTTATTTAGGTTTTTTTATTTTTTATTTTTTTTTGTACACTGGTTCAAGGTCGGCGCTTCGCCCGCGATCTGAAGCCAGCACTGAAAGGCACATATCTGATACCCTGTACAAGAGCTGCGGGGACGCTGCAGTGCGGATGGGCAACGGAAGCGGGCTCCGGCGGCACGGAGCCCGGGATCGGACCGGGAAAAGGAAATGGGGGAATAAAGCAGATCCGTGGCTGCTCTGGAGAAGAAAAAAAATAAGAGGAAAAAATAAAAGAAAAAAAATAGAGGAAAAAAAAAAATACTGGCTAAGGTTCTACTCTCCCTCCCACAAGCAGCTTTAAAAATGCCCGTGATAAAGAACCAGCGGGTTCGGTGGCCACTGGGATAGACAGCTGCGTAAATACAAATGAAATGAATAAACCTCACAACCCTGCGCCCTCCTCCGGCTTCTCGTGGCTTATTGCTGGCAACGCGGGGTTGGCCAGGGGCTGCTCCTCGAAAGCAAAATCTCAGGGAGGAGGAAACGGGGGAATCTGATCCTTCAGGTGAAAAGACAACGCTGCATGATGGGGCAAGCGGGGACCAGCCAGGGGGCGGCTGGGTGGCCTGGTGCTGCTCTAGGGAAAAAAAAAAAATCATGGCTCCTGGGATCCCCTTTCACTGGAAAGACCAAGAATACAAAAAGGAAATAGTGGGGAATGTTTGACACCATTTTATTCATCTTCAACTGCAGTGGAAAAATAGAACCTTTTACAAGTGCCGTCTGTGATAGCTCAAGTCAGTATATATATATTTTATATAAATTTCTTTTTTTCTTTTTTCCTTTCCTTTTGTTTTTGAAGTGCAGCAAGAGACCAAATACCCCAATAAATCTGATCAAAGAAAGAGCACAAAAGGCCGAGCAGTTTCCAAATGGCATTTTATCAGATTGTTTGAACATTTGATTTCTTTTTTTTTTTCTTTTTAAATCCTCATTTTTGCAATCCAAAATATTACCTGAAGTTTTCGTTTTTGTTTTTCAACTCTTTGGCACAATTTTTGCGGGTGTTCGGGCTGCTACAGTACAAGTCAGGAGAGACCTTTCCCTTTGCGTCCTTACTGCCAATTTTCGGAGCACTTCACCTGTGTGGGGTCTGTGGTTGGTTTAAGCCTGAAATCTCGTTTGACAATTTATTTCTATTCCCTCTAACGCAATAGTTTGTTTTTTCCCCCATTTCTACATTCACAGTTGAACAATATTCAGGAAGGAAAAGGCGCTTCGATGAAACGGGACCGTGAAAAGCGTCACTCAGCGGGAGCTCTGAACATTCGTCAGTGTTTCCCTAAAAGAAAAAGCCCTAAAGAGCTAATTTCCTTTTTTTTTTCCTTTTTTTTTTCTTTTTGTGGTTTTTTTTTTATCTTCTTTTCTGGTTTACATCTCTTACGCTGCATCAGTAGACTGAACTTCGGTTAGTTTATGAAATGCAACAGCTAACCCTTGGTTTTGTTTTTTTTTTGTTTGTTTTGTTTCGTTTTGGGAAAAGATAAACTGCAATGACTCGAAGTTGAGAATGTGGATACCGCCTCATTCACACACACTCACTCCTAGACCGAAAAAATCCTTCACCCCTCCTCTAGCCCATGCACCGACAGCGTCGTGCGGCAAAAGGCGACAGCGGGCGGCTGGAGACCCAGGCTCCATCTCCCTCCAGCAGCCAAAGCCAGACCTCACACAAAGAGCACCAGTTGAACCCAGTTTCCTCTCCTCCAAACCGGCCATTCCCCTTCTGCACCGGAGAAGCCAGTTCCTGGTCTGTCGGAAGAAGAGACTCGCTCGTTACTCGGACAGAAGTGGGTCGTTCCCTCTCCCGAAGACGTTCGACGCCGGGTTGTCTGCGCAAGTCAGTGCTCAGCTCGCTAACAGCGCTGCTGCTGTGGCGGGGTTGTCGATGTGGTGTGTTTCAAGCCTCACTCACTCATCCTCTCATTCCCAAACATTCAGCATCCGTGCACACTCCTCACTTCCAGGTTTTTTCAAAAGATTGGAGATTTCCAGTGGGGGTCTCAGGTGTCATCCCAATGGTAACAGATCTGCGGGCAAAAAGGGTGTGTCAGAAAAAGTGACCCCCACGCCAGAAAACCCCACGTTCAGGAGATACAACTGGAGTAAGTGGGGAAAAAAAATGACTAAAAGTAACAGGGATAGAGGGGACCTTCTCAGGGTGGGGTGACAAAGCCACGACGGACTCGATCTCCCAAACACCGAAACACCATCGTGCCCCTTCTACAACCTGCTCCTTTTAAAAGGTGCTTCAGTAGAATCAAGAGTATCAGAGCTGGAAGGGACCCATAAGGACCATCAAGTCCAACTCCTGCTCCCCACCGAACGACCCAGAACTAACCCACGTGACCAAGATCGTCCTCCAGATGATCCCTGAGCTCCAAGTAGCACTGAGGAGTCATAGGATCACAGGCTGGTTTGGGTTGGAGGGGCCTTCAAAGCTCCTCCAGTCCAACCCCTGCAGGCAGCAGGGACATCTGCAACCAGAGCAGGGTGCTCAGAGCCCCAAGGACCAATCTGACCTGGGATGGTTCCAAGGATGGGGCTTCTCCCACCTCTCAGGGCAACTTGCGCCAGGGTCTCACCACCCTTAGCGTCAACAACTTCTTCCTTCTCTCTGCTCTGAATCTCCCTCTTTCAGTTTAACCATCACCCCTTGTCCTGTCACCACAGACCCTGCTATGAAGTCCCTGTATGTCTTACAGGACCTGTCACAAACTGAAAGGCCACAGTCAACAGGCTTCAGTTACGCTGCATTTGGAAGAGCACAGGATCGTCCCCAACTAGCAGGGGAAACGTGTTTCCTGGTGCGAGAAGCCTGCCCAGGCTGCGTCAGGTCTGGTGGGACCCAAGCAGCTCACCGTGCTTCTGTTTGTTCTGATACACAAGACCACAGATGGGGCTCGTTTACAGAAAAATAAACCAGAACCAACCTCCTAGAGAAGGAGGCTTTTGTGAAGCACCTCTTTCAGACTCAGTTGAGCCAATGCTGTAATTACAGAATGTGAAAAGGAGGTGGATGTCCTCCCTTACCAAGCTTGATTCTTCAGTTTCCTCAGCTCTTTAGTCGCCCAGGTAGCGAGGGTTTTCGTTTTGTTCGTCTTGGATCTCCTCCCCTCAGTTAGCAGTTCATGTATCATGGGTCTAGCTTCTACTAATTTCAGGACGTCTTTCCCAAACGCTGTACACAAATCCCTGCAGAAGACAGAGAGGCTTCGAGGCCGAGCGCCACCAGCAGATGTGCCAGCCCCGCTCTGAGTGGCTCCCGGTAGCAGAGATCTGACTCACAGCTAAAGGCCTTTGGAAAGCGCTGCATACGGTCACTGCCTTCAGCAGCAGAGCTGAGCGTTCCTCTGGAATTGTGACTAACAAGAGACACTCCATCTCCTGTCCAGAGACTGATGTTCCCATCAGCTCACACTGAACACAACAGAAACACCCTGACCCAAGCTCCTCCATACCCGGTGAATTGAGGTCGGGGTGTTTTAAGCCCAGGTCATCCTTCCAAAATCCTGGATCTGCAAGTTCGATAACACATAACCAGCTTCCACTTCTACCCACTGGTTTTCATCCTGCCAAAGGACCTCACCTCACTTCACACCTTGGGTTAAACCTCCAACACCAGACTGTAAAAATCCCAGGATGGATGTTAAATACTTCCCACAGTCACAAAAATGCAGCGTCCCGTATCAAGGCTGCTGTACCAAGATTTCTGTCTACGTACAGAGCATGCTGGTGGCTGCCACCACACCAGGACACTCACCCGATCAGTCCAGCAGCACAGGCCACCACTCCGTCGGTGTGATCCTCATCTCCAGCAATGTGGTCGATGTAAGACAGAATAAATTCTACTCTGGGCTGCACCAGCATCACATCCGCTGAAAGAAAACGGCTTTATCACAGCAGGTTTGTGGACTGCCCCTTAAATGGGATTCCAGTGTCCACCCCCAACAGGCAGAATCCGGCCCCAGAAGAGCTCTCTGAGATAGGGAGAGGAGAAACTGCCAGAGGAAGAGGAACCACAGTGAAGGGTTTTAAACCCCCTCCCTGCTCGTGGCAGCAGAGCGTTCACTCCCACATGGAAGGGAGCGAACAAGGATATGCCCATGGATGTGACACCAGCAGTGAAACTGCTTGTCCAGGCAGAGCTCTTACCACCTCCTTACATCCCTCCAGGCACAGACCCACCACAGCAGGACAGAGTACTCACGATGAACATTTTCTTGGTCTCCCTTCAATCCCTGGATGATGCCAGTGTAAGCTTCCAGGCAGCCCTCCCTCAGCTCGTTCAGGTAATCCACCATGTCGTAGTCGGACTGGAAGGGCACAGGAGAGCTCACCTCAGCTGTGCCCCAGGGACCTGAGTGCAGCCCTTCCCCACCTGGGACCTGGACACAGGGAGGGGGGGTTGTGGGACCAGCTTACCTTGTCGACCTGCGCTTGGGAGGCCTGCTGGAGGGTGTTCAGGACGACGTCCAGGTACTTCTTGAATTCCCCTCCAATGGCAAGTGCAATATCACCAAACACCGAGAGAATCTGAGGCTTCACAGACCTATGAACGTTTTCATTCTGGAAGAGGTTTCAGCACCGTTACATTCAGTTGTGCTTCTTTATAAGGGGGGAGGAGCTAACGAGACGTTCGCTTGCCATGTAAATCCTCACCCCCAATAAATCTGGATTCCATTCAAATAGTAAAGCCAGATAGTTGTCAAACACGAGATCTTCCGAGCATGCCTAACACTTCTGCTTCTCCCACCTCCCACCTTCTCCTCAGTGTGCCAGCCAACTGTTACTAACCGGCTAATGAGGAGGGAAACACTCACCCCCAAGTTCTCCAGGAGCAGCTGCATAACCTCATCACAGAAAGGCAGGATGTTGGATTGCAGGGCTCTGCACAAGTCACCAACCAGGCCCACTGAAGCCAGACAAACCTGCAAATAGAACAGCGAGTGAGACACCCACCTGCTGAGTCAGCGTGCCACACTCAGCTCGAAGCACTACGTAGTGGTGAGTCTGCAGCCCTGAAACCTCCGAGAATAACGACCCTCCTATGATGAGTCTCTGCCTCGTTAACCGCTTATGTCGCAAAGCTGCAAAGAGCTGAACGTGCTTCACCACGGGGAGGGTGAGAGATCTGGCTGCCAGCAAAGCGACGGGTCCTTGGTCTGAACAGACGCTACCAAATTCAGCAGCCGGGTGGCCTCAACATCCGCCCCACAGTGAGTACGATGACTTGAGCTTCTCATGGACACTCACAGCCAGCAGCAACCTCTTTCCTTATCAAGGCCAACTAATGCACAGCCACTGTGAGAACACGGGTGTCCAGGCAGTGAAGAGCTTCTGCTGAATTCAATAGAGAAGCTCAATCTGTGTGTGCAGCCAGTAGCTACAGGAAAGGCTCTGGGGCTTCAGTTGGGGTTTCCTCACCAGCAGCAGTGGCACACCTGAACTCAGCCCCTGGGAGCAGACTGAACGCAGAGCTGCCTGGTTTGGCATCTACCTGGTACTCAGCGTAGTTCTTCAGTCCAATGCCAAGGAAGGGTTTGAAGGCATCCATGTACTTCAGAAACTCTCCACCTAAGACTGTGCACGGAAAAGATACTAGTTAGAAAAAGATCCCAACCTACGACGTGGAGTAAAACACAACAGAAACACACCGTTACATCCCACCCAAAACCAGAACCCGCATGTCCCGCAGAATCGCAACAAATGAGTTCTGCGCTAGACATCACACACATACTGAGCAACAGCAAAATGCGCCCAGCAGGACTAAACAGATTCAGAAGTGCTCAGTTCCTCGCAGGCCTCTGAGGACAGACAACCCCCTCCTGTGCTCAGAGGAACATCGAGACCTTCCTGACGGAGCAGACCCACCCGAGGAGCGGGATGTGGCCACGCGCTTCAGACAGGGCCTGGTACCATTACTTTGGTAATGCAGCAGCTGAAGGCTCCGCGCCTTTCCCTTTCCTTCCCTTGGGAAACAGCCACTCGTGCCCTGCATGAACCACACGGCTCCACAGAGCCCTCGCTCTTCAGACGTTTATACTCCAGCAATATTTGAAGTAAAATATTCCTGCTCTTCTTTGCCAACTCCTACCCTCTCCACATCGCTTCCATCACTGAGAGCACACACACAGACTGAGCTGTCCCAAAGGGAAAAGGCCTTTGTCCCGAGAGGACGCACATTTCCATCCTGACTTGCTGGTTAGCTCACAACAATCCTGCTCAGCCTCCTCATTCGCTCCCTCGGGCGATCCCACTACAAGCCCCATGAGCAGTCAGGAACCGCCAAAGATCTGCTCTCCAAGACACACCAGTGTGGGAAGGGGCTGCTCCAACAAGCCAAAGTTCTGTTGCACTTACGAGGGGCCCAGCGCTCTCAGAGCAATCAGGAACGTTCCTCCACCAGACCCAGGCTCTGCTGCCTGCTCAGAGCCTCACAGGCCAGCCAGGGTAACCGCCTCAGCACCCCACGAGCCTCCCTGCAAACCGAGCTCCCTGAAGGCCCGTTTCCAAACCTCAGCTTGTATTCGCGATAAAGCAGCGTCAGGCAACGAGGTTACACACAGGCTTTCACCAGCCCCTCAACTTCCACACTCATGCGACAGCAGAGCCTGTTCCTGCAGCTCCACATGATGCCACAGCCGCCACCTTCTACCCCTGAACCATGAGCTCAAACTGCCTGCAACACAACCCAAATTTTGTATTGCTTCACTCACTCTGACCCATGCCAATGCTCATCTTGGCCACTGTGATTTCTTCTAAACAAGAGCAATGACCATAAATCCACCACGGACAAACCGAGTTGTGGGCAGTGCCAAGTACGAGTCGTGTGGGTAACGTTGAATCTGGCCGGCAGCAGCAGAAGAGACCAGGCTCCCTCCATGCTGAGCACTTAATAAGTAGCACTGGGGTTTATTTCTCTGGCAGAATTTGTGTGGTAGCTGTTATTAACGGAAAACAAACCATTCAACAACAGCCCAGCGTAACTGGCCAGTCTCAGCTGCACGGACAGCTGTGGTGAGGGGTGGCCAGAACCACCTCCAGCAAAACCAGGAGCTAGTGATGGGTTTTGCCATACAGACAGAAGGAGAAGGAAGCAAACCAGTTCTGTCCAGCTCTGCCTCACCCCAACACAACCTCGCTCTGTGGCGCGATACTGACCTTCTACCAGGGTGCCGACGGCCATCAAGGCGTCCTCCTGCACGCCCCCCGAGCCTGCCGTGCTCTGGAACATTCTCAGCAGAGACGCCATCACCACGTCGGAGATCTGCAAAGCATCCTGATGCTGGACCTTCCGGAGGACATTCTGGGTGGGAAGGGAGACAGAGATTGGAATTGTTGGTGTCCAGGCAAGGCTGGATCGTGCCTCTACATCCCCTGCGCCAGTTCCGAACGCTCATGACCGCGCTGGGCTGCTAAAAAAGGGAGCTGCTGTTTGAAAACCTGAAATCTGCTTTGTCAGCGCGAGTGCAAAGCCACATTCAGAGCATTCATCTGAGCCACATTCCAGTTTCCAGCTACAGAACACAATGAATTCACCTTTCCTGCTGCATAGGCTGTTCTCCGGGCTTTCGTTTGTAAGCTGGCATTAAATGTGACCAGCCCAAGTCTGGCTCTATGAAAAAAAAAAAACCCACCCTTTTCCACCACAGCAATGTGACCACAAGCTCCTACTGCCAAGCACGGGAGGCACAAAAGCTTTGCTTCTAAACCAGAATTAAACTGCAGAAGTGCTGGTTGTTAAAGTAAGGCATGTCCTCACCACTGCCAGCGGTCCAACCTTTCCCCTGCCCAGGATAAGGAGGATAAATTCCCCTACAACCAATCCAAATCCATCCTCAGGACCACGTTTAGTGCTGAGGTGTTTGGAAAAAGAAAGACTCGATTCCTTAAATGTGCAGAGGGAATAATTATTCCAAGTCTGATTCTTCCAACTGAGTCACTCCAAAGAGATTGACTTTGACTGCTTAAATAATTGGTCTTGATTTTCTCATTCCTCGTAAATATTAGCAAATGTTTTTCCTCTGCTGGATGTTCACAATTGTTATTTCCAGCAGAAGAGAAAAAAGTCTGTAACAAAGCCGCATATTTGACTACGTAACACTGAAAAAAGTCTCCCTGATGATTTTACTTAGTGGTATTTAAGTACCTGCTGCAGCTGCTGTAAATATTTAAGGTTCAGAGTCTGCAATAATGAAGAAACACAGGTTTAAGAATTAAAACTAGCAGCTTAATTCCACCTGCGCTACACTTCCCCCAGGGAGAGGAAGCTGAAAGAGATCAGTGATCACACTGTGCCAAAAGGTGACATTCTGGATACCAAAATCTCGCCACTAAAGGCCACCATAAGGAGAGGTTATTCCCATCTACCTGTTATTGGAAAAATTACACTAAAAATTGGAGAGTGAAAGGAACAGCTGATGCTGTGGGCTTTTGAATGAGGAGGATGAAGTCAAAACAACCTGGAGAACACCCAGGAGACCTCCCCACCTCACTATGGGGAACAGGAGGCTACAACTGATAGAGATGGGCTGTGATCTGCAGGAGAGGAGAAGGCTCCTTCCCTGGTCCAACAGGAATGGGAGAAAAACTGCAGAGAACAGTAACACCACCCAACGAGGGAGTAAATCCGAGTAGAGGCAGATCCTCTGCTCTGCCTTTATTTCAGGCTACATAGTGCTCTGTCACACCTCCAGAAGATGCTCCTCTCCGAGCTAAGCTGAGGAGATGCTGGTGATGTTGATGGTGAATCTAGGTCTATTACAGAACGTGAAAGTGGCACCTTGTAGCCGTCACCGAGCCAGGCGCGATGGCAGGGCAGTACCCTTCCTGCAGCACAGGCTGGGAAGCTTCGCTATCAACCACCACAGGCTTCAGGAGGCTGCTCTGAAGAACTTCCCGAGCAGTTTTGGGGAAAATAAAACACGGCTGTTTTCAGTGGGCTTGGTAGGAGCAAGCGAGGAACTGAAATGCACCAGTACTCCAAGTCACGTGGGCTGTTCATTACCAGATGTTTAATTTCAAGGACACTCAGTGCATTTTAATTAGTGCCATTTTAAATAAGAACACCAACCACAAGAGGCAGATGAACAAATTAAAGCCATTATGGAGTTTTTTTGTCTGTGCCAACCAAAGCGATTGTTCAGCCTGTAGCCAACAGAGGAGCCAACCTGAAAGCACGTACAACCTTTAACATGCCACAAATGTGTTCTTGATTCACATCGCCCTGAATTTTCTAAGTCGCGTGTTCCTGAAGCCTTCTGAACCTTGTGTCACCTCCCACATGTCAGCTGGGGCACAAGATCCCATTTCCTCATTCAGATCTCATCAACAGGACCAGGTTTGCATCCCTGGGGCACAGAAATGTCTCCAAACCCACCTCTTCCCCATAACCACAAACACAAGAGACAGGAACTTACTTGTAGAGTAGCACAAAGAAGAGACTGAAGATCATTGAACTGGATTCTGTCGGAAGTGCTCTGGATATGAGACTGGAAGAGAGCAAAAACCCACAAGTGAAAAGCCTGTGCCACAGGCCACACAAACCCAATGTGTTCACACAGAATCGCCCAATCGTTGGGGTTGGAAAAGACCTTTGAGCTTCTCCAGTCCCCCCGTTCCCCCAGCACTGCCAGGTCCCCACTGATCCCTGTACGTCAGCACCACCTCGACACGGCTGGGAAACCCCTCCAGGGATGGGGACTCCACCACTGCCCTGGGCAGCCTGGGCCAGGCCTGCACAACCCCAGTGGGGAAGAAATGGTTCCTCAGGGCCAACCTCAACCTCCTCTGGAACAACTGGAGGCTGGTTCCTTTTGCGCTACCAACTCTGACAGCACAGGTAGCAGAGATTCAAATTGAAGACAAGAGGTACTGTGCAGAAGCTTAATGTCTCTACCTATCTACAAAAAAACCCACCACAGTCCGGAACAAAACTCATTTTTCTACACCAGATGAAGCCACAGCACAAGAGCAACATCACAGCCCCTTGTCTCCTTCACCCCTGACTGTTACGGGGGTTTGAAACTCGGGTTTACCCACCTCCATCTGCAGCACTTGCTGGAGTCGCTCCATGATGACCAGAGTTGTCTTTTGGACAGCGGGGTAACAGTCCTTGGCACTGTTTTTCACTATTTCCATCAGAGATTCGTATGCAGAACTCCTCAAGTTATTCTGGTGTCCATCAGGCCTGTAACAGAACGAAGATATTTGCAGCCCCCAGCTCAGGCTTGCTTAGAAACAGACTTTTTTTTTTTTAGTACATCATTAACAGCTAAATTTTAGTGTTGTGACAAGCAGAAGCACTTGCCTTCCTGTATTCGAAGACTTGAAAGTAAATGAAATGTGCAAAGCCACTTTTGGAACAGTTTTTCATTTGCTATTAATAATGACTTCCAATATCTTCAGTCACTGGAGCAAGTGCTGGAGCAGCAGAAGCCTCGAGCCCACAAGTCCTGGCGTGCCCCTGCCTTGCCTGGGCAGGGTGGTCTCCAGAGGTGAGCAGCACACAGCACCACCTCTGACATCCCCCCCAGACGTCGGGGAGGGTGTCAAATGTGAAATAAAGACAGCTCAGAAGAGTGATGGGCTTCAGAGCCTTAGCTAGACACTACTCTGCTGGCTGGATGTAAATTAGACAAGAAGAGCTTAGACTTTGAACTGTTCAGACACAGTTTCAGAAGAGTCCTGCAGCAAAAGGCTTCAACTGACGATTGAACTGATCCAGGGACTGAAGATTTATGCGACCTTCGAGGCAGAATATGACTTCAGCATTACCCTTATTTTGCATCTGCAGAACCAAGAAAAATATTTTGCCTCGTCTATTTATATTTCAGCTTAGTTGGGAAGGACAGTATCTGCCCTAACTAGGTCCTCAGCTCTTCTGGGAGTACCTGGTGCTGATGTCAATGGATGTGACACTACAGCAACAACCGCAGCATAAAACAATCGCAGTGAAACCGATTGTGTGATACACATGGATTTCTAATTATGTCTTGCTGCAATTCTGATTATTCAGTGGCCTTGTAGCCAACCTTGAAGAGTCCTGTGACTCCTGTACAGGCTTAAACTACGCTTGGAGACTTCAAAGTAAACCATGGAAGAGGCCTCCTGGAAACTCCAGACTCAGTAAAAGCAGACACGGACAAAACACTGAGGAATTATTCTGTGTGGATAACCTGTGGATCAGCATGCTAGACTCCATGGGACACCAGACTGGCCCGGTTCTGAACAGCCCCACTCACAGCTAAGCTGGGAGAGAAAGAGCCCCAACAGCCTGAAGTAATAAAAAAGCCTCTTTGCAGAAGAGCTTAAGCCAGTGGTGCAGTGTTACCTGTCTGCAGTCTCCAGAAGTTTCTGAACTATTAGCTCGAACGAAGAGGATAAGCAGTAGGTTGCTGGTTCCTCCTGATCATCAGCTACATCAGCAGCTTCATAGGCAGCTTCAGCAAGACTAGAGAAGGCCTGAAACACAGAAGAACCAGCGCGGTTACTCAGCTGAGTTCCCCCTCAGGCCCAGAAACATATTTCCCAGCAGTTTTCATTCTGACAAACCAACCCCAACTCCCTGAACGTGCAGGATTAACAGTTCCTATCATGAACAGTTCAGGGCACTGAACTTTAGTGCAACAGTGTGAGAATTTCAGACATAAAACTCAACATTGACACACGAGGCAGACAGGCTGCTGCAGCCCAGGGTCTGCACAGCGTCATCGGCCTCAACAAGGGGGAGTTGTCAAGAATCAAACTGATAAAGGCAGATTGTGTGAACCTCGTGGGGTATTAACAGGTTCTACCCGCTATCCAGCATCACAGGTTACGATCTTGGTTTAGACCAGGCTGTGGACTGCTCGAATTCCCAACCACGCAGCAACTGTAGCTGCTCTGAAGTGGATCAGAGGAGTTGAAAACCTCCTGATTTTCATTTCAGTCTGTAACATATCGTAGTCATCATCTTCAGGAGACAAAAGCCACAGCTGCAGGACTTTTGCCAGGATTAACGGATCAGAGAAAAGCTCCTGTGCTGCCTCAAAGCCTTCAAACCTCTGGAATACTATGAGAACAAATTCTGTCATCTCTAAAACTTGTTTTGACACGCAAATACTCATCTCCAGCTCAATTGTTATCAAGCAGCTCTCTTAAGAGGCGGTAAGGGACACATCCTCTTTAGGCTACATGCATCAAGATGAGGACGCAACTGAAGCTATCAAACCAACCCACGGGTTTGCAGCTCTGTCAGTTAAGAAAACAACCTCATGCTCCTCAGTTTAGCTCTGGACCCGCTGCAGAGGCCAGCTCAGGGAATGGGAAACACGGGATCTCATCTCTCCCTTAAGGCGACAATCCAGGTGCTCCCCCAAAAAAGCTAAATCTCAGCCTAAACAGCTACCAGAGCTGTGATCAAGGACAGTTTCCACAGGATTTTCAAACTGAAAGTAACTTATATTTGGATTTTTCTCCTTAAAATCCATTTCTTCCTTTATTCTTTCCTACCAGAGCCACAGACTTGAGGTAACTTACAGTTAACAAACAGTTGTGTGTGCTGATGACCAAGCCATGAGTCGATCTGAAATCCACTTAAGTGAGTATGTATATATTAAGCGAATATGTACATATATTAATATATATGAATAAGAGCTGCATTCCCCTTGTAGACAGACCCTTAGGACATACCCCATGGCAGCGGGGCTGACTTACCCAGCACACGTTGGAGGCCACTCGGGGCTCGGCACTCAGTCCCTCCATCAGACACTGCAGCAGCGGAGCGAGGTAAATGTCGTTGATGGCGGCTTCCGGAAGCATCTCGCAGATCCGGCCCACGGTCCAAGCAGTCGTGTCTCGAACCACCACGCTGGGGTCCTTCATTAGTTCTATTAAAGTTGGCATTGCCTAGAAGGGAACAGCAGGGAGCAGGAGGATGTGGTCACATGCAGTACATGAAAATAGGGATTTGCCGCTGTTTGATTTTAACGTGTTCTCCACAAGCCAGCGATAGATTGGAGAGGGGAGGACAGTCTAGAACCAGTCAGGCCATTGCTCTCACATTTAAGATTCATAAAGTTATTTCTTGGGGGTAAGACTTGAGAACTGAGGACCTGGAGCCAGGTATTCCAAGTCCTGCATGTCCCTGCTTATTACAGCTACATAACCTGCCCTGGGGATACAACATCTAAAACATGACTAAAAGGTGACATCCTTCTGCTTCCCTTGGATTAAGAACAACGTGTCACCCAGGCGTTCTTCTCCAAATACATCAGAAAGGTTTCGCTCCAAGAAAACACAATGAGTCTTACCTGTATGACTAGTGGTTTGAGCTGGTTCGGCTCTGGTCCTTCCAAAATGCACCCAAAAGCCATCACCGCTGCGTCTCTGTATCGCCAGTCTGGGTTTTTAATGTGTTCTTTAATGAAGGGCAGGACATGAGGAACAATGTCATCTTCACAGCAAGTCGCCAGGAGCATGAGGCAGACTCCTGCCGCCTTGCAGGGGTTCCAGTCGTCGTCATCATCATTCTCATCCTAGGAGAGCAGCACTACGGTCAGTCTGGGGGCAACATCCCTTACCCCTTCCAGGCCCCGGAGTGCTGGTGGCTCTAACGCTGCCTCATGACCGGGCGTTATATTTAGAAGCACCTACAGTAGCCTCAGACATCTCCCAACCCGCTTCTCTCTCATCTCATCTTAGCCGAGATCCTGCTCCTTTGATCCATGCTGGCCCTCAGAGCAGCCACTTCTCCCCTCAACTGTCAGTGCAGCCACTCACCAGGTTCTTTGAAGCTGCTATCTGTGATTCTCTCACCAGTTTTATCTTTCCCATTTTATCAAGCACTTTAGAACCTGCTGCAATTGAACCCAGCATCCAAGCAGACACAAAGCAAACAGGGGAACAATTCCCCGGGTTCGCTCAGAGCGCTGAGCGTTTCCCCAGTTTGTCGCAGTAAGCCAAATAAACCCCTTCCTGCACGGCTTAATTAACAGTTTTATTTTATAATTAGACCTGCTATAGCAAGTGAATCCATTAGTTTTGATTAGACTGTGAAACACAGTCCAAACAAGTCCCTGTGAAGTGCTTAATAGGTACTAAATAAACATGGACTTCTCAGTTCAAAAAGTAAAAGCTCGAGAATTCCAGAAATTGGATCTCTAATGACGCAGAGACTGTGTATTGGTTGGGATGTCACAGTTAGGAACACAGAGACCATCAAACCTCTTCAGAAACCAGAAATACAGGCAGGTGTTAACAGAATTCAGCATAAAACCGTCACTGCACGCAGTCTCGCAGCCTCAGACCTAACAACCAATGCATCATTCAGTCAGAGTGGTGCATGGTATCTCATCACAGACCAGGACTGCTCCCAGCTAGCCCAGGGGACCTAAAGCACCTTTGGGACCATGGGTCTCACCCGTGCCAGGAAGCACTGACCACCATGGACAATCTGCTCCGTGCAACAAGCAGCATCGCTGCCCCAGAGCTTCACATGGGTGCAGGACGTGGTTTGGGACATGCAGGAGGGGTTTCGCAGCTCACCTGTTTTGTTAAGGTTTGTGTTAGAATCGGGACCAAATACTGCAGCGCTCCCTTCGCGTAGAATTTGCTCGTGTGCTCTGGAGGCCTTCCTTGTTCTGCTGCCTAAAAAAAAAGGTTACATGATTCTCAGTGGCTATGTAGCCATGAGGGCTGACTTAGGAACTCCAAGAGGTACAAATTCTCCTCTGCATGCTTTCCCCTCCTTCCCAACACAAACTTGATGTTACCACCACACACATGAACCTCAAGGAACACCCAATCCCAGGTCAATGCTCAATACACCAGTTGGATTTGCTATTCCATACCCGCACAGACCCCTCCTCACATGTACAAAAATAGGTATTTTCAGTTTGCAGTGATGTGTAATTAACAAGTGACCCCAAGCAGAAGGTCTTTAGCGCACAGACTAAACCTGCGTGCTGCTGGCTGGCCTTTTAGCCTTGCTTTTTTGGGAATTCCATATAAATATATATTTAGCCACGTTTAAAGATGGATGATTCATCCAGAGCCCTTCAAAATTTAAGCTATTATTGATCTCTACAGCTAAAACACCATCTGCACACAGAGCAATACCCCAAATTCATCTCCAGCCCCAGCCACTGGAAGAGATAAGGATTACTTTTATTTCATCCCATAATTTTATACTTAACTCATAAATAATGTATTATATAGAACGTGACCAATCTTTTTGTGTGCTGGGGTAGAGCTAAGTCCCTCGCAGACCCCGCTAGGCCTCCAGGACAGCAGATGATTCAAGAAACGCTCTCCCTTCGGTGTGGTACAAACATCAGTAATTCCAGATGTTGTATTAATGAACCAACAGCTCGAAGATCTCTGTGATACTGAGAATTTTCTGGTATTCCTCTGTGTCTGGAACACAGGCTCGATGCACATGTTGGTACCTTATAGGAGGAGCTCGAGCTCTCGAATGCCAAGAAGGAATCAGGTCGCTGTCACAGACCGTTTGCGGAAAACCAGCACTTGTGTGTCACAGCGTGTTCTCATCAGACCTGCCAGAGAACCTTCACCTCGAGTGGTTTCATCCCCAGCCAGGCAATAAAACCCGTTTGCTCACTTAAAAAGGCAGTTTGTCCTAATCTGATGTTGTAAGGAAAGGGGTTATAATGCAGCTACACTAAGAGCTTTACACCAGGCTACAAAATAACCCAAAGGGCTCTTCAAGAGGATCCTTAGCTACAAGCTTTGCGTTCCCCCTGAAGAGCCAAATAATCTAACCATAGCTGAGCCCTGGGCAAGACTTGGTGTCCAGGCTGGAGCTAACCCCCAAGCTGGGGACCCCAACACTGTGCCGGTGTCTGAAGCGCATGCAGCGCGCACAGAGGCAACCGGCCTCGTGCAGCCCCAGGTCTCAGCTGCTGTCACAGACACGCATCATGTCGTGTCAGAGTGGTGCATGATGCTCATCACGGACCCACGAGGGGCTCAGACGGGCTCTCCTGCTCTGTTCCGCTCGGGAGAGCGGGAGGACTTCCAGCCGCGGTTCAAAGACATGAGCACGGTGTTCCCAAACAGATGATCCCAGCACCCAGTGCTTTTCCACGGACACTGGCAAGCTCACCTCAGATGCCTCTATGGCCAGGTCCATCTCCTCATCGCAGACGTTAGACCAGAACTCTATGCCCTGCAGAGCCACCTCATCTATGTCGCTCTTCATCGCTTCAATAGTTATCTTCAGAAACAAGAAAGAGAGGAGGGGAGAGAAGGGTGTTTTAGCAAGTTATTTCACCTGAAATATGTGCCTCAACTTTTGGCCAACTGGTGCGAGACTCGGGTTTATCTGAAATTAGATGCTACGTCAGTTACTGTCTTTGAAAACAGCCTCCTCGATTAGGAGCGGATCAGCTACCAGCACCTCGGGACTCTGCACAGCAAGTCGAGCAATCTGCACTGCCCCGACTGCAGAAGTCTCAAGTCTAAAACTCCTGATGGGGGATTTATGGCCTTTGTTAGGAGAGGGATTCACAGCCAAAGAAAGAAAAATAAATCGGTAACGGCAGAAAAATTTTCCTCTTGGATTAGAACGAAGGAATACAAGAAGATCAGACAACTATGCACAACGAACTCGAGTACTCACAGCAAAAAGCGCAGGACCCATGTATGTCTCCATATACTGATAATACAGGGACATTATCTTCACCAGGTTCTGTAAGGCAGCCACTCGTACCTGTCAGAGCAGAAAGTGGATCAGAGACAGGACCTGTTCCTGAACACCAAGCACAGCTGTAGCCAGCCACAGATTAACCACCCAGCCTTTCTGCTGCTGGAGTTTGCTCCATCCCTAATAAGGTCTTTCACAAGGAGCGACTTAAATCCTCCCAGTAGTTTACTCCTAACTCTATAAAACTCATTTTTCTGGAGTACTTGCACGTGCACCCATCATTTCACAAAATACTGCTGAGTCCACGTTACACTTCCCAACTGTTTGCTGATGCCAGCAGTTCTGGCCAGCCTCCCCGGAAAGGTGCAGCGATAGATCGACATTCCATTTCACTCACCCTTGTGTCTGGACACTGCGTTGCTTCACAGACTACTTGCATAATAAAGTGCCTTTCGGACTAGAAGAAGAAATAAAAGAATGTTAGAACTTTTACAAAAGCATTGGAGTCCTTGCAGGCCTTCCCACGGAGGCGTGTTTTGTGTCTGGACTAGCACAGGCACTCACGCAGCACTTCTAAAAACAGTACAGGTGGTCACTGCAGTATTTTAAACCACTTCTCCCTCAAAACAGGAATCCCAAGATTCCATTTCAATAAGCGCTTAACAGGCTGTCCAGAAGAGAAAGATCCAGCAGAACTGAAAACACCGGCTTTTTGAGGGGAGAAGAAAAAAACCACCCTGCTGTTCCCTGAACTATTCCAGCAATTGCTTCAAGAAACCCCAGAGCTCAGTCAGGACACACGTCTTGAGGGGCAGGACCTGGGTTCTTTCCAGTAGAAGGGACTGACCTGTACCCAGGCTATTTACAGACCCAGAGCCCCTCAGAAACACAGCCTGAACAGATCATGCATCTCCCATCTCAAACTGCAAAGACTCTAGCTGATCCTCATCAACATCCACTGGATAGTGGGGAAAGTTTTAACGAAAAGCCCCTCAATATCAATTCCACCATCCCCAGACCTGGAGGATGGACTCGATCCAGGAAGAAACGGAGAAATAACAGATTTGTGTGTTCTGTAAAGGCCCGCACTCTGAGGCCTCTGTTCTGAAGACTCTCACAGCCTTCATCCCCCAACAGTTTTCAGAGGCGAAGCTGAAGCTGGATCGCTGCCACTCCACTTGAAAGAAAGTGCTGATCCAAGCCTGTGCTCTACAGCAGCACCACAGAGCAGAGTCTGATTAGGAAGCAGAGCATCTAACAGGCTGAACTCTAAGGTCAGTTCACATTTATCCCCCAAAAGTCAGTGATGCTTCTTCCTGCCCACCGATGAACCTCTGAGGATCCCCCCAGCATTTCTGTGTTACAACAAGAACACCCAGATTTACAGAAACGAATCCAAGTCTCAGTTGCGACAGAATTATGCATCAAACCTCAGCGTGGTGCATGATTTCTCATCACAGACCGTGGATTCAGCCCATGTGGTTTCGGCCAAGAGCCGTTTCCCGCCTCACCTCTTTGTCAAAGTTTGCTTTGGTGAATTCCAAAGAGTTCAGGAGTGCATTGGTAGCTGCGAGCTTCACATTGTTGCTGGGCTCTTCCTTTCTCATTCCCTGGATGATGGCAGTCAGGATCTCATTGGATTTGTCCTGAAGCTGCTCTGGATCCTAAAAGAAGTGGTAATACAGTTATTTCCTGGCTGAACAGCTCTCTCCCTGTTTTAAAGTACCCTCCAGGTTTGACCCCTAATCCACAAGGAGAACTGTTAAGACACGAAGGCCAAGAAGCCCGTTGTTCCCCAGGAGGACCAGAACACAGGTACAAGGAACTCACACACCATCAAATCAGCTTCTGGGGCACGAAAGAGACTGAACTGAGTGCAAATCCTTCAGATATTCAAGTCACAAATGCCAAAGAAACTCCACAGTTTCAAATAAGAGGCCAACAAACTTCAGACTGCTTGACTTCATTCAATCAGCAAGTCAAACCCCGCTGATCTCCAGTTTCTTTATGTACTGGGCAGAGGTCTACACCCGCAGCTGCAGTTGAGGCTTTTACTGGTGAAACTGCCAATCTTTTTTAGTCACAGGGCAAAAATACATTGCCTGGACCAGCAGCACGGGCTTGAGGCTTAAAGAATAGAGCTGTGAACACAGATTAAGCGTAATTTTTCTTCATGGTAAATTTGCAGACTGCAAGATCTCCAATAACTCCATTGGTTAGTGGTATATCAGAATTTATACAGCAGTAGGTTCCCAAACTACATCACAAAGTGACTGACAAACGACAAAAGAGGGATCTTGGTTACAAAATTCCCAACCAGCAGATCAGGGCATGCGAAACCCCAAGGCCACCGATACAGAAACAGGGAACCCGCATCCAAGCCTGGCACGGGCTGGAAACAGCAACACTCAACCTGGAGTTTCCCCTCGTACAGCTGCAGATCTCCCCTTTATTTCTGATCCTCCACAACACAACCAATGCCACCAAAGCCCTGCAGCCCCAGGAAAGAACCCAATAGGCTTCTCCTACTGTGCTGTACCGAGGTCCAGCCAGTGACACGCCACACGTACGTTTCTCTACAGCGTTCGGGGGCACCAAAAGCAGCAGCTCAGTTTGGTTTTCAGGGGTCAGACAGCGTGCAGGGGGTTTGCAAGCAATTCACATAGGGTATTTGATGTGACACGTCATGACGCTGAGAAAACCATGAGACCTTCTATAGAAGGTGCCTCAAAGAGCCAAATATTCTTGCCTGTGCATCAAAAATTCCTAAATTAAGAATAAAGGGGCTCCTAGCGCAAGATGCGGGTAGTTGACAGGTCTCCCCAATGCAGAAGGGAATTACTGACCACACAACTGGATGTTCCGCTGAGGTTTTATCACCATCAAACGGCTGCAGCCACCCACAGACTCAAACCTGCACCTTACGAAAGGTGACCTGGATTTGTGCTGTGAAAGCAGGTCAGTCCTTTCAGACCCCATCCCTGCCTGTCACTGCCCGGTGTTCAGGCAGCACAGAGCCATCCTCTGGGCAAGAGTTAAAGGACACGAGGAAGCTTTGAGCCTTCTAGATGTAGAGGCGTGAGAAAGGAAGGGTGGGGAGAGGAGAGGGGCCGGGTCAGCACTTAAATTATGCTCACGATAATTTAAAATAGCACGTAAAATATCCTCATGGTAACACTTCAAGCAGACTCACGATATCCTGGCAGATGTAGCCGATGGCCTCCAGCGTCGACTCTTTCATGTGCTCTGTACTGTGCTGGTTTGTAACATTCGCTACCAACTGGGGGATGAGCTCAGGCCACTGGTTCATGGGGATCTCTGCGCAGGCGATGCCGGCCACGCACTGGGAAGCTGAGCTGGGCCTGTACGTTTCGGTACCCAACGTCTGCAAAACCTGCGGGCGAGAGCAGCAGCCAGGGTTTGGGGTCTGTGACCACCGATGCCATTCCAAGCACCCTCCTTCCCCAATAAACCAGTTTGCTCGTTACTCTTCCTCCCACCACAACCAAGGCCACGACCACAGACAAAGAGTGTTTGAAAGGGCTGTGGCTGCGGCTGCCCCGTTCATGGGCAGTTGTGTGACACACGTGCCGCTGCCATGTCCTTCAAATCCCGCACACAACAGCGACTCAACAAGCAATTCCTCCCTGCTCGTGTAACACAACAAACCTGTGAAAGCTGAACGAATCACGGTTTAAAAATGACCCCCCTGCAAATACTGGAGTGTTTATGCCAAAATAATCTAATAGGGCTGAATAATTTTCTTTTGGTTTAATTGCAATCAGAAGAATGATTATTTTTGTATATGCCAATAGCATTTCTTTAAATAAAATAATGGAAGGGCATGCATTTCTTTTAGCATTTCCACTTATACGCCTTCATTTTCCACTTAATTCTGTATTTCTAACATTATTTGACAGAAAACAGTAACAAACAGGTTTTAACTTCAGCAGAATCAACAGCTCCTGCCAATGGTCCAAGTTCCGCTTTAGCCATCATCGTGTCAATAAAAGGCTGAAGTGGGACCATCTCCCAGCCTGCCTCTGCCACACACAGAGTCTGTCACAGCCAACCCGCAGCGACCTCCTAAGCAGGTGCATCCCAGAGCACCGATGCTCCTGTTAACCAAACCCCACTGAGCCACCAGTTCTGCCAGCACCAGGCCTGAACTTTAACTATCAGAGAGCGCAGGAACCTTCCAGAAAATTCCCCATCCACGAGAAAAGGTCAGAAAATAATTTTGTAATTTGAAACTTTCGAATCAATTTGAAACAATTTCAGATTTTGAACGTTTGAACTTGCCTGTTTTTGACCACATTCTACTCTTAAAACCTTCTAGGCCTCTCATAAACGTGCGTGTTCCGGCACAGAGCAGGCATCAAACACGTGAACGTGGACTGTACAAGGTTTGAGAAAGCTGTTTTGAGTGTAAGGAACAGCAAACGCCGGCCCAGCTGCAGTCACCAGTGGGGAAGCCGCATCCATCAGCTTCTACGATCACGAGACTGTTCAGAGGCTCCTTGTCAAAGTGAATTTAAAAGCAGCAGCCTCATTCCTGTTTGGTTTTTTACCCTAATAATGCCACAGATTAAATGTGTTACAAGCAACGAAGCTCCCAAGTGAGCATCAGTGGCATCGCTTGTCTCGTGAAAGGGAGCAGCCCCCAACTGGAGACTCCTCAGGGGGGAAGGATGGACCAGACACCATCGCTCATTCTCCCACGAGCAAACAACCGGCGGAGAACCGAAAGCCACCCAACTTACGTAGTTCTTGACTTCCCTGCGGGCGTTGGCGTCGATGGCGAGCCATCTCTGTTGGTACTGGGCCTTGATGTCGGGGTCCTTGGAGGTCAGGGAGTTCTTGATCTGCAGGCCGGCCGCCACACGGGCCACTTGGCTGTTGCCGGGGTTTGCCAGCACTCTGGACAGTTCCACCAGGAAGGTCGGCTGGGGAGAGAGGAGGGCTCAGCACCCACCCTGCCCTCACCCACCCACCCACCACCACAGCAAAAATACCCCCAATCACCCTGAAAAACCACATCACAACTCACTGAAGCTCCTTCTCTACCTAGCCAACATCAAACCACCGCCAGCGGCTCTATTCCGAGATTACGGGCATTAAGCTCCTAATTAGAACCGCTGGAAAGCGACCTGAGTTAGCACTGACTTTGCTGGAGCTTTTTTAGCCGGCTGGAGAGCCTGTTACCTTCCATGCTGCTGCCTGCTGTAAGGATCCTCTTAAACGAACCACTCGGGTCCTACGCCAACACATGCAGTTTCTGGAGGGGCATCAACACAGCGAAGAGTGACTCTCCGCTATTTATGGCCTCGCTTCGAGGCAAACACCCCAAACTCCAACACTACAACTGTTAAAATGCAAAATCAGCCGCTCTGCTGGTGCATTATAAAGAGGTTTGTAAGGTTCCAACGTCCCCCTCCGCGTGGACACGTATGAGGATTAACCCTCCACAGACAGCACGTACATGCGGGTAAAACTACCCGACACTCGCGTCTTCCCGAGAGCTCAGGAGAAATGCCCCCACGCTTAAATCCTTTCCTGATTTGACGGCTTTACATCTCAGAGGCTTCCGCTGCATCCCAGCTGCAGCTAAAGCTCCCGCAGCACGGCTTTGTCCCGTCGATGGCCCGAGGAAGCGTTTTGCCTCCTAAGAAAACCTTTCTAGGAAACACTGGAAACAGCTGCACCATGTTCGGGGGTGGGCGGGAACGTGGTTTTCCTGAAAACACTTAACGCCGTTATACACGACCCGTCTCTAGAATCGCTGGAACGACTGAAGGTGCACACAAAGATTTTAGGGCACCAAAACTCCAGTTTTAAAACTAACTTAACTTTCAAAAGCTCCACAGAAACGTGGATTAAATCCAGTATCTTGGACCTTCCAGTTTTCAAGGACCAAGCACAGCTCTTAAATAAAATAAAACCATTTAGTTGGGGTGTCCCTAACCCTTCAACACTCAGACTGCAGCGTTTGGAAACAAAAACGTGGGATAACTCCAACTGATGTGCATAAGCCATGAGAAATGGTCTGAAATTTGACTGCAACAGACAAAACCCCAACAAATCCCCCACGCTGTCCCACTCCCTGATCATCCAGATCACTCTCGCTTTACACCCTGATTTTATTGAAAGTGAGGAATCATCCAAAACCAGAGTAAAATAACAGCATTGCTGCCACCTTCGAGAAGAAAACTACTGAAATTTAAATGTGAGGCAGTGTCCTTGGTTTTCTCACTCACAAATCAGCACACAAAGGATTTTCATGGAGCTTTAAGAATAATTCCAGCTAAAAATGAGATGCGTTACATTAAGCCTCCCAGACTTGCGACTGGCAGCAGATGCAGATATGTGCAACCTTGGCTCCCACACCCAGAGGTGTCAGCGAAAACCTCAGAAGGAGGTCTAAATTAGCTACAGGGAGGAAGAGGAGAAAGAACAATCCCCTCTGTGGGTGCATCTCCATGAAGTAACTGGGAAATCACTCCCAGCTCTGGGTGCTCGGCTACAGCCCCAGGCGCAGAACCTCTCGCTTGACCCTGCACCTCCCACCTCTTCCCACCTCGACCTCTCCTGGGGCCATCGGAGCTCTTCTCACCCACCCCAGATCCTCATCCTCCCACACAGCCAAGCCATGAACCGCCCTCACAGCCTACACGGAGCTCCTCAACCCCTGCCCAAGGCTGGACCGTTCCATCCCCATCCCGCACCAGGGCGCCAATCTGTAGCCCCAGCACAAGCTCTGCTGCCTCGACCCGGCTCTCGCCGGGCAGTGAGAAGAACCATGTCCCTGATCCTGGCAGGGGGTTGGAACTGGATGATCTTTAAGGTCCCTTCGAACCCAAACCATCCCATGATAAACAAAACCTTGAAAACTCGGCACATCCCTCAGCCCTTTTCAAAGCTGGATGCTAAGACCAAGAGCAGATCAAGTCCTTCACCCTGAAACACTTCATGTAAAACAGCTTTGGTCTAACAGGGGATCCTGAGCCTTAAATTCAGAGAATTTCAACTCAAAACCAACATTTAGCACAAAGGCCACGACAATTCTGATCCTGAGAGATGCTTCACACACCTTGAAATGGAGCAAATGGAGAAATACAGACTGTGACTTTCCCAGTTGACACCAGTGAAGACCAGTGTTGGTAACTGCTTAGAAAATGAAGGATGCCAGTTCTGCTCATAACAGTACCGTGCGTGTGACACCACCACCACAGGAACGGCAGGAGCCGACACCCCCGTGACACGAGCCATCCCTCAGGAGAGCCCCGGGTTCCCCCAACCCTTCCCCTCCCCGCCGAGGGGCTGCTGCTGCACCACACCTTGACTAAGCAAAAATCCTCCTGCGGGAGCTCACCCTCTGCCTTCTGACACGCGGGAGGACACGGTGGGTTTGGGGGTTTTATTTCCTCCTTTTCTGCCTTTTTTCAGGTTTTTTTGTCTTTTTTGTTTTAAGGAGGTCACGGGGAGAGCTCCAGACCCAGCTCCCCGTCTGCCCAGCGGCGCTCCCCTCCCTCACCCCGCGGTGAAGCCACAAGCCCCTGAACTCCCCTGACCCGCCTCCCCGGGGCCCGCGGGCCTTCGGGGCCGCTCCGGTGCTCCCGCCCCGCCGCTACCCGCCCGTGCGGAGGGGGAATAGCCCGATGCCGGGCTGGGGCGGGGGGAGCCGGGTCGGTGGCGGGGCCAGGCGAGCGCGGCAGGGCCGGGCGGCGCCCGGGGCAGCGATGGCCGCAGCTGCACATGGCCCGCGGCCGCTCCCGCAGCCGGCTCGGCCCCTCGCCCGGCGCCGCGCTCCGATTGGCTGACGCCGGAGAAGGACGCGCTCCTATTGGTCAGGGGCGGCGGCCGGGCGCGGGCAGGGTAGGTTGCGCTCCCTGGCGGTTCGGCCTGGACGGGCGGGGCGGGTAAGGGGGGAGGGGAACGCCCGCCGCCGGCCCCGGCCCGGTCCCCGCCGCACCCGACCCGGTCCCCGTTACCCCCGGTTCCAGTCCCGCGCGCTCACCAGGTTCTCGATGGCCGCCTGCTCCAGGAACTTCTGCGCCGCCTCGAGCTCGGAGCGGTCTGCGGGAGCGTGTGTGTGGGGGAACCGGCGTCAGTCAGCGGGCGCGCGGGGCCCAACCGCCCCGGCCCTCAGCCGCCGCCGCCGGCGGACGCCGCGGCCCAGCCACCCACCCCGCCACAACCCGGTTCCCATCCCCTGGCTCAGCCACCCCACGGCCCTTCCCCGCCGCCGCCCACGCCCTCCCGGGGCCGCTGCCTCAGGGGTGCGCGGCCCCCGCCCCGCCGGGCCTACCCACCGCCCTCCCGCCCTCCCTCCTTCCGGCCGCCGCTGCGCCGCCGCCCGCGCCCTACCCGGCGAAACCGTCTTCTCCAGGATGGTGATGAGCTCCATGGCGGCGGCGTGGCGGCTCCGGCGCCGGCGGGAGGGGGGGCGGGAAGGGGGAAGCGGGGCGGGTCGGGGCCGGAGGAGGGAAGGGAGGGGAAGAAAGACGGGGCCTGCCCCGCAGACGCGGCCGAGGGAGGGGTCCCGCGCGGAGGCCTGGCGGGGCGGCGGGCGGTGGCAGCGGCTCCTGCTGCTGCGGGCGGCGGAGGGAGAAAAGGGCCGCGCGAGCGGAGCGGGCGGGCGCGCGCGCGCACGCACACACACACACACCGAGCGGGGAGGGCGGCGGAGGGATACCAGCCGCGGCCCGCCGCCCCGCGCCGCCTCGCTGATTGGCCGGCGGCTCCCGGCGGCGCGCTCTCCTATTGGCGGCAGCGACCGGGGCGCGGTCATTGGCGGGTAGAGGGGAGGAAGGGCGGGGGCGGGGCTTCCGGCGGCGCGCGCGGTGATTGGGCGGTACCGGGAAAGGCGCCCCGGCGGCGCTGGCCGTGGCGGCCACGTGGGGGCCGCGCCGCAGGCGGGGGTGGGAACCGGGCACCGGCCCCGGGCCCCGGCAGGGCCCCGCCGGCGGGTTCCAGCGCCGCCCGGCCGGGGGGCGGCCACGCCCGCAGCAGCCGCGGGGAAGCGCCGGCCCCGGCGGGTGTGGCCGCAACGGGGGAGCTGAGCTGGGGAGGAAGGCGGCTCCCACCGACACAGCCGCGAGTTGTACCGTGTAAAGGAGAGGGGGGGAACGGCTGTCACAGTCCCGGAGAGCCAAGCTGGGCCGAGCATCCCGCGGGAACCGGCGCTGCGGATAGCGCGGCCGGTATCGGTAACCGGGGATGAGCGCTGCAGGGCCGGGACAGCGCAAGAGGTGCCGTCCAGCCCCGGGCCCCGTGCTAGCGGAGCTGCAGCTGAATTATTAAAGGCAGGAAACTGACTCGCGGCGCTGCCGCTCGCTCCCCGGAACAGGACAATTAGTAACTCCATTGGGCAGCGCCGGCAGACTCGGTAACGGCAGAGGCCGCGGGGAGAAGGCACAGTTAGGCGGGGATCCAGCCCTGTCCTCTCCTCCCGCGGGCAGGAGGCCGTGGCAGAGGCACGTCAGCCCCGTTCTGCCCCGGCAGCCTCCGCTGTGATTCACAGTGCGGTTATTGGGGTTTCCCAGGGAAGGGACGAGCTGCTGCCGCGGGACGGGGACAGACACCGCCGGGGCAGGAGGGGAAGGGCTGAGCTGAGGACAGGGGAAACCTCCGAGTTAGGGTTAGTTGGGAGAGTTGACATCACCAGCGCAATAGACTGTCCCACAGTCCCATTCTGCACTGCAGGGACAGGGAGAAGGATCACAGAATTTTGTGTAAATAACCCTTAGTAGCAAAGAAAGCCCCAAAACCCAGCGTAAAATGGGGATGAGACTGGAGCCCGCTCCCCCCAGTAGTGCTCAGTGCTGGAGCTGGATGGGCTGCTTGGCTCCTCATGGCCATAAATGGCATACTCAGCATTCGCAGGGCAGAGGCTTCTGTCAGCCTCTGCTCTCCCAAACCGCCTGCAGAAACAGGGAGAGAAATGCTGAAAAGCTGCTGACTGGAGAGATGGGGCCCTGGGGGTTACTTGGGCATGTGAGTTCAGTGGAAACCTCCACAGAGCCTCTGTAAATCAAGATGACACCAGGTTGAAGAAGTTAACACAGAAATCCAGAGTAAAATTATTGACAGGAACAAGAGGACAACGCACGCTCCAGGAAGCGGAACATTAGGGGCTGCTTAATAATGTTTCTCTAGCCCCAAACTGCAGCAATGTGGAGGATGTCTGTGCGCTCCGTCCCACCTCGCTGGAGCAGCCCAAGGCTGACCAGACACTCCCCTGGTCTTTCTTGCTTAGAGGAAATGCTTTCCAACGCTTTAGTTACATTCAGTCTCAACCTCACTTTTCTTTCCTGGTTTCCTGTAAAAGAAGAGTTAATGAGGCCCCAACATCAACCCGGGGGGAGCAGATGACAGGGGAGCACAGCACGCTGTCCCCTCTGGCTCCGTGGTTGGGCACATCCGTGTATTTTCCCCACACATTTTCACTTGAGTGTGAATAATTTCCACCTCACACCACGAATTCAGCACAGCAAACTGAGCTGGCCTGTGATGAAAGCCCGAAAGAGCCCAAATGGAGCCCAAAAATCAGCCTGACTTTGGAGTGCTTGGTCCTTCCTTCACTAGAGTGGGAGGACACTCACGTTGACGACATTGCTGAAGGACAAGCCCCACACCATCCTCCTTCACTGACCTGAATCCCCTCAGCCAGAGAAGGGGGCTTCACTCAAGTTGGTACCAGTCCTAGAGCTGCCATCAGCCTTGTTCCCATCCTGGTGGCCAGGAGTCCTCTACCTATCGCCCATCAAGGAGCATTTTCACTTGTATGGGCATTTTGCCTGGGTTAAGGTACCTTCAACAGAGTATGGGTGTGAAGTCTCTGAAATACAGTGATACGGCGGCTCGTCGTGGTGACACGTCAACGGTGGATCCACCAAGAGCTCACGGCCTCTCCTGGCCTTATCACGTCCAGCCCTTCGACACCTCTTCCGTTGGAAGGTGCTGCCTCGGATCCGCACCCAAGCAGGACGCAGTTGCTTGTCAGTGCCAAAATCAAAGCCAGGGACTAGCCCCACATCAAAACTGAGTTCAAGGAGCCACAAATCGGTGCATGCTCTGGCCATTAGAGGAGATTTTCACCCCAGTGTTTCTGCAAACAAGACTCAGTGCTGATGTGTGTCATCACTCAATCACCAGGACGTGTCCAGGCAGGACCCTCTCATCACACCTGATGGTGACAGAGCAGACACAGAGGCAAACACCGCCTCCTGCTGCTGGGAGAACTTGTCCTTGATTGCTCTGTTCCACTGAGCCTCTACTAGGAGTAAAGGACCTTGCCACTACCTACGTGGTTTAGGACTTTATCTTAAAGACACTGAAACTGCCTGAGAGGGCAGGAGGAACAGATCAAGGTTCCTTGAAGCACGTTTAACCTGACTAGACCCAGCAGTCCCTGGTACCCTTTGGTACCCCTGACGCGTGCTGGGACGCTGCACCCTCAGCAGCCCCGTGAATACACTCAGCTCTCATGGGCAGTGTCCTTGCTCACATGGTGTGAGCCTCATTTCACCTCTCCTCATTCACAGGAACTCTTGCTGTTCGTGTCCTGCCCATGTCCTCAGCATCCGTTTGCCTCCAGTGGCAAAAAAAGATCTCCTGTTAAGTGGCCAAATCCCCAACTTACTCTCATGAAGAATCAAATCTACTTTCTCTGCATGCAGAGGAGACGAGGACTAGTCAGTCTGTGCAGACTATTCAGTTTGCTCACTGACCACAAGCTTGTTATTTCTGTCGCTCTCCTTCAACCGCCTGCCTGTCATTTGCATTGTTTAAAGTCAAAACAAGATCACCTCAACTGGCAGCTCCCGTCCTTCGCATTTCACACATCACCAGCCATGCCGGGATCACAGCTCTGCAGGTTATTTTGTCAATGTGCAAGAAGCAGAAGAGAAACCAGCTTACTCCGAAATCCCATTGGCTCTGCAGTGCTGACAGCAGGGAAACACATCGGGCCAGTTCTCCGGTCTGACTCAGGACTAATAGAATTCCCGTTCCAGTCTCATTTCTGACCAGGGGCCACGCCAGCCCCAGGGACACCGACCCAGAGCAAGTGACTGCGAAGTTTCTGGTGTAGATCCCGTCCTGGCTGGCATCAGCAGCGCTGGCACCACACTCTTCCCTCTTGCAGAGTCCTGCAACTTTTCACGTGTTTAAGAGAAATTTGCTTATTCACCATTATTTTCCCTCTCCTTTACCTTCCAAGCGGTGTCCTGGTTACTTCTTAGTGCCTTGGATCATCTCCTTCCGCTTGGTCCAGTCTGCGCTCACTGGGCTGCCCCAAGACCTACCCCGGACAGCGGGAGAGGAGTGGGCTGCAAACAGGGGTTCCTCGGGGCTGCTACCGCCCCTGGCACGGCGTGAGCTCTGCTGCTCCCACGGGGGTTTTGGTTCCTTTGGAAGCAGCATCGACTCTTTCAGGCTTCAAACAGAACACAAGGTCAGGACGTGAATTTCACATTGACATTTTTATTAACGCCAACTGTTTTAATTTTTTTCTTTTTTAAACAATAGCACAAAAATGTTTCAGGGAAGCAGTCTGACAGTTAGTCTGATGACCTTCCGAAATACAGTTAAGCCACACCAAATACGAATTCCTGTTAAAGAAAAAGAAAAATACCTGGAACTCCAACCTTCCTATTAGAGGGGGTGTGTCTGGTTAGTAGCCCACGCTGCTTTGTGAAGGAAATGATGGCACACAGCTTAGACTTCATCATCACGCCAGTCATCACTAATTTAAGGCTTCTGAATCAAATTACCATCGACATCACAGAAAGGAACGAAAAGCTAGTGCTGCTACGGCCACGAGGAGACGGAATAAGCTGGATCTTTAGACAAGTTAACGGTGTCTTGGAGAAGAGATCTGCCCCAACCACGGCCAGCAGTGCCAGCGCGCAGTCGTCTCCTCTTCACATGCATTTTGAGGGTTCAGTTTAGGAAGAAAAAAAATAAAATCAAATCGCATGATTCTTTCTCTTCTTTAATGTGGCTATGAAAGATGTTTCCTTACAACTCCGTTATCTCTAAGAAGGACATCAGCAAGTGGAACCAAGGAGAGAAACCGAAGAGCAACAGAACATGTTTCTTTTTGCCGAGAGGTAACACAAGAGGGAGGGAACCTACTATCCGTGGATGGGGGGGGGGCCGCAGGAACGCCCCCCAAAACCCTGCACTGAGGATGATGCACAGACTCTATGTTATACCAGCTACCTGCCTTTCCCAGTGACCTGCTCCACACAACGCTGAGGCATTAACCCGTTCCTGCCCCAGACTCTCCATAAAACGCCACCAACCTGGAAACCGCTGGTTTCCTTTTTTGGGGGAGGGTGTAAAAACCAGAACATCCGTCAATAAGTGTCTGGAGGGGGGTGTTAAATATTTTAACCACTGACAAGGCTTGAGGAAGTTTCACAGTTTTGTTATGCTCTATTTTATTACTATCATATTTACAGATTTTTCTCTCTTTTCTTTTTTGTTTTTCTGAATTGCTGATAATTTTAATAGAATTTAAATCTGGAGTGTGAGCAGGAACCAGTTAACTACATTCATTGTCCAATCCCCGTCGCTTTGAGAAAAAGACTCCAAATTCTTGGCATATGAATCAGCTGTTGGGTAGCTCCTCCCTCTCCCCATGAGGCGGCGGCAGGACCGCAGCGGCGGCACACGCTCCCATTCACACCGTGGCTGGCGGGGCCTTGCGCTGCAGGAAATACTGGTGGATGTTCTCGGCGTCCCGCTTCAGCCAGGCTGCGTTCAGCAGGATGTTCTCGCAGCACTGCTGGACGGTGCGCTCTGCCGAGGGAGCGGGGTGGCTCTCAAAGAAGGCCTGTATGAAAAGCACACAACCATCCGTAAGGGGGTAAAGAGGCAGGGACAAGCCGCCAAATTCCCTGGGTTCTACAGAAATGCTCTGGAGAACGACAGCCCTGGGCTGACTACAGCTCATGCTACCGGCTCCCACCAAGGCCAGGCTCCGGGGAACTTGCAGGGTGCTCGCCGAGCTCACGAGACGCATCGTCCCACGCAGGGAGTGGGAACAGCAAATCACCTCCGTTTCTCTGCTCGAGGAAAGCCACAATTTCTAGAAACTTGCCCAAACACCGCCCCCCGCCCTGTCTGGTCCTTCGAGCGAGCGGCACTCGAGGAGATGAGTTCAGGGCCTCACGGGGAGGCAACAGGCGAGCAGCGACTCGAGCGTGTATTTCTGGGTACACAGAAGCTGAAGGCCGTTGTGCAAACGCATTTGTCTGGGTATCGGGTTCCTCAGCTCTCTACCCAGGCCTCTTCCCAAGCTGCACAGTGACCTCCAAGCACTAACTCAAGAGTTTCGCTGAATAGTCTCACATTTCTTCCTCCAGAATCAACAATACCAATCCCCTGCGAGCAGAAACTGCCCCAACTTTGCACTTCCCCGTCGGTGAAAGGGCAGAAGGAGCTGGGACAGCTGGGAGTCGCCCCCATCTTCACCCAAACCCCAGCATTTCACAGATCACTTTGCACTAACGGACACTACAAGGTGATATCAAGACTCGTACACGTGAAGTTCTCCAGCTAAGAGCTCAGCAGACTGTCCCAGGAAGTTCTTATGGTTTGGTGATGGGTGACTGTTCTGGCAAATGCTTTGCAAAGTGCTCTTTAAGAAAAAACATAACCATAGTGCAAGATTCCTCTGTGAAATCACTCATGCTACTAACTCTTTTCTAAGAAGAGATCCCTAGGTGATGAAAAGGACAGAGCAGGCTCCTGGCTCAGCTTAGCTTTGAAACAAGAATTCCTCCTGAGCTTTCTCCTAACAGGAAAGTGATAATTAAGAGCCATATTTTTAAAGTTTCTTCTTCCCAGAAGTAAAAGCGCTGGCAAATAGTAAACACTAAAACCTAGACACGTTCTCAGAACTCCACCGAGACCAGCGCTACGCTCCCCAGTCAGAGGGATGCTCGATTCCAGTAATGGAATCACATCACCTCCAACACCAGCTTGGACAGACTCTGCAGACACGTTCCTCTGCCTTGGCACAGCCCTGCTCGTCGCGCACAGCACGAAGGGCCACGTCAAACTCGGACCCAGAGTAGGGCATTTAGCCAGTTTCTGCCCCCTGTGTCCCGGGGTGCCAGCGCAGCCAGCCCCAACCGTGCCCTTCGGAGGAACAAAGTGCCAGGGTGAGCCTCAGCTCACCATGGACGTTGTAACCATGATTAATTTTATTATCGCTAAAGGCTGGCTGTTGGGGACCCTCAAAACGCTGACACAAACCGCGCCAGGTTTTATAGCAGTTTAAATGTGCGAAACTAATGTAACAGAAATCACTAGAAGTTGCTCATTACTTTGTGAAAATGCTAATTTGAGACATTTCAATAAAATAGTTCAACCTAAAGCAGCCCATTTCGGGGACTGGACAAGAGTCAAGAGAGTCAGGGGCAGAGCCACAGTTCAAAAGCAAAACCCACATAGCAACTTGTGGCTCCACCATCAGGTGCTCACAGTGTTTGTCATAGAGGAAGTTAATCACTTCTTTAATTCAAGTTTCTTACCTTAACTTCTGCGGCCATTTTATCATTTGCAAATCCATCCACCGTTAGCTGAAGGAAAAACACATTGACCAGGGGTCAGCGTTCAGCATTTCAAATGGAACCGTTTAGCTGTGGTCATGTACGTGAGCAGGACTTTCCTCGCAGCTGCACGTACCTTTATTAGTCTGGATATTAAGAATCCACCTTGGTATCGATTATAAAGTTCCTCCCAGTTGTCCCTTACGAATTTCCAAGCCGCCTTCCTCCCCTGCTTGCTGCTTCCAGCCACTCCACCGATAACAGACACCGTGTCCTGGGGACGTACCTCTTCCTGAGGAGGAAAATGCAGACAACTGTTCCAGACCACTTCAGCAAATACAGTGTGTGGGCTTTATGAATTTCTACCCCAAATCTGTCAGCAATAGCGTTTTTCCCCCCACAAACAAAGATTTAGTTACTAAGACCGTTTCTCCTGTTCTAGCACATTGTCTGCACACAGCGCTCAAGTACCAAGAGCACCGAACCAAGAGCTCCTGTCATTCTCACGAGGCACGGAAGCAGCAGCAGCTTTTCCAATAACTTACTGAAAGTGCAAAGGTGAGAACTTTTTGAATCAGTTCTGGTTGAGAGATGGCTCCAAGAACTCGCTCGATTCGGTTCTTCTCCTCCTGCATGTCCGCTTGCTTGTGAAGCTGCAAAGTGAACAGCATTAGTGTGCGGTGTTAAACAGCCAGTTCTTCCCCAGCGCTACTGAACTTGCTCCGTACTCCAGAGCCGCTGGGTTAGTCCTCAAGCCTTGTATGGGACAAATTGAACTGGTTTGTGAGTCATCCTGTAGCTACCCACGTTACAGAGAAAGTACCAGTACAAACAAGCTGATCTTCACCGCAGTTCAAAGCAGGCTGGGTAGGACCGTGCCTGCGAGCAGTGAAAACTCATCCCCAGCGAGAAGCCAGAGTCCACTAGGTGGCAATTTCTCACCACACAGGGACTGGGCAGCACTGGAGGGAAGCCCCAGCGCTCTCGCTCTCTGTAAAACATGGGCTTGAGCCTGTGGGCAGATAAAATGCACCTCAGAGGAGCTCGTAGGGTGGATATGTCGCTTTTTGTTGTGTTAGTGGGCAGTGTTAACAGGAGCGTGCACTCACCTTTAGCATAGTGTCCAGAGTGGCACTATCTCCGTGCTTCAGAATGGTCACGTAGACCTAAGACAGAGCGTAAACATGGAAGGTCCTTCAAAACCCACCCTTTCAGAAATGCAACAATCGTTTTTTCCATATTTGGGTTACATTTCAGACAAGTGAACAGATCTGGGAGATACTGGCACTGACTCCTTCAATGTTTGAACACTGGACTTTAAAGATGCATCAACTCCTTTACCTCTTCCTCAATTTCAGCATCACTTGGGTAATTTCAACCACAGCAAAACACCGGAACAAGGCATCTTTGTACCATCCAACACCTGGCTAGTAAGTACCTGACACACACTCAGTGCAGATCCACCGGTCACACTCCAGGCTCTGCAGGGCCAAGCTGAGACCCGCAGAGCTCTTCCCCGACCCCGGTGCTTTCAGACCTGGAGGATGGAGGCTGCTCATGGACGATCTAGAGGCCAGAGGTGTCCTGTGGCAGCCAGTGTGGGCACAACTGAGTGATTAGATGTGACTGAGCATCCGTAACGACAGACGAGCTTTACTCGATGCAAGAAACACAGGGATGCTTGTACTGTGCTACCCAGTATAATTGTCTTCACAACTGGACTTATCCAAGCTCTCACCACCTCCGCCAAAACCAGTGGGTCTCAAACCTTGACACTGGTTTCCTCTAGCTTCCCTGTTCTTGGAAATAGCAAAGTTCAGTGCACACGGTGCTAAGGGAGTGGGGACAGGCTTTTGGGAACCAAAATGTACAGTAACCTACAGGACTCCTCAGATCAGCGGACAGAATATGTTTTCCTTCCACATGGTCCTTAAATCGACGTCGGGCTTCTTCTAACGTTGCCTTGTGACCAGCTTTTCCTAGTTTGCCCAAGACCAGACCTCTCAGAAGGGCATCTAGATGACCTAGTGAATAGAAAGAAAAGAATTATTTAGAGACACAATTCAGCAATTAAATGAAGTGTTCTTCCACCTCGAGCAATCAGGGCAGAGCTGTATAACAATGTCGCCACATGCCTGAGGGTATCTGAAGAAACTGGGCCTTTTCTTGGTCTCCTTGGTGCTAACTGGAGAATACACTGATTTTTTTTTTTAAGGAAAGAGGGTGAGGAGAAGGTGATTCAGCCCAAACACAACAAGTGAGGCCTGTAACCTGAGCTAAGTCGGTAACATTAACCGGTTGTGTCTACAACAGGACTAGGACAAGTAAACACACACATACGTGGCTTTCCACCTCTGTAGTCTATTAAGTTTCATGAGCTCCAAGAGTTGCAGAGCTAAAGCAGAGAATTTTAATCAGTCAGTGACCAGAGAGGGCAAAGTTTTACCATTTTAACTTGTGTCTGATAACGGAGTCTCCTTTGGGGGTTTTGTGTTTGTCTGTCTCTTTTTAAGTATAAAAATACCCAAGTGCCAACTTCAGACTCCTCTTCCTCCCCTCTCTCCCCTTTCCCAAAATCTTGATGGTTTATTGACACACGAGTTTTCCAAACCCACTACTAGATTTCACAGCAGAAGTTTCCTACCCTCTCCGGGTTTGGGGTCCCATCCCAGTCTCTCCCCTATGGGTGAAAAGACATCTTTCACGAACACCTGGATCTCCTCATAGAAGTCTGTGTGGGACAAGAGAGTCGAGAGAATCCCCAGGTTACAGCTGAGGTCGCTCCACACAGTATAATTGGGCTCATTCACAAAAGCTTCCATGACTTTTAGAACCTCTACAGTGCTAATGATTCCAGCTCGGGCCTGGGAGAGGAAAAGACACAGATTAATCTTACTTCCAAAGAGAATGAAGATGTTTAATAGCTCATCACATTATCTATAGTCTGGGGCTCTGCCGAGGTGAGTTAACACTAGCTGAAGCACCTCAGCTCTCTGCTCGTGGCACCTGGTGCTTTTTATACACAGGTAAGCACGGTATGAGGAGACAGGAGGGAGTTATAAGCACATTTTGCAAACGAGAAGCAGTCGAGGAGATTAAGTGACTTAACACAACTGCAGCAATGCTGGCAAGAAAAAGCAAACCCCCAGGGTTATTCTCAGCCAGATAGGACACCCACCAAAATTTTTAACTAAAAACTGTAAAGATTTAGAGATTTCATTTTTGCTCATCATTGAGTGTAAAACTGCAGAAGCCATTTTTGCTTCCTGCTTCCCGTGAATTCATTAAAAGCGGCACTGCCTTTCCACCGCTGCCAGGAAAAATTTACACCAACTGCTTCACAGCGTCACGAGAACGCTTCTGTGCTTAGTGCAGCTGATAATACCCACAGCAGGTATCTCCAACCAGATTTGTGTTAATCTGGAACCAGACCAGTAATTTCTGGTACTGGAAAAGAGGGGAAGATCAATTTTTATTTTCTATGCTATATTCACCTATGAGGAAAACATGATTAAAACTGAAATCGAAATAGGAGCCTAACACGATGTTCCTACGTCTATTATTTGCTCAATATTTTTGTCCCATTAGTTTTGCAGTGTTTGGGAAATGACTCAGCTCCAGTTTCAAGCCCCTTCAGCTAAGCCAGGACAAGAGCTGCAGGCTCTGAAGCTCAAGGGACAGGGTGTCAAACCCAGCGTTTAACAGCTTCCCCACACTTGCTCACTAGCAAGACTAAGGAAGTACAAGGTGAGATGCAGAGGACAGTAAGTAACTGTTCAGAGCCCGCTTTGGGAACAAGCCCTCGCTTTTGAACAGCGAGGATAGGCAACAGGCACCTCCTCCAGCGGAGGACAGTTATTACAAGCCCAACTGAGTAAAGCACTAGGAGTATTCGATAAAGCCATTGAGGGGATCATTAAAACGTCCTTATTTTGATAAGTGAAAGTGAGTTCTCAAAACAATTTTGTAAAAAACCTATAGTATAACACACCCCCGTAGAGAACAGTGCACCAGCAGCTATGGCGACTGCTGCCATCGGGCTGAGTCCTAGAATACAAGTTAGAACTTGTCAGGCTAATTAATAACTGGATGTACACAGTAATCCCAAAGGCACTTTGCTTCCAGAAGCTGACTCTGACTCCAGACACCGAGTCCTGCGGTTCCTGTAGCTCCCAGCATTAAGCAGAATGGCAAAGGGGTGCTTACCAGAGAGAAAAGATCATTCTGCAGGCCCAGCCTGTCCACGGGGGGTAGGGAGAGGTCTTTGATCGCTGGTATTAAACTCTCCAGCATGTCAGGGCTGTACTGAGTACGGTAAAACCCTACTGTTCCAAGGTTTAACTGAAAAGTACCAAAAGAGTAAAAAATTAGACGGAAGGAACAAATAAGGAAATGCGTTTTCTTTTTTTGGACCACTAGAAATTTCTTGAAGCGTTACAGAGAGGAGCCAATATACAACTGCAGCACAGAGAGGCCCCTCCATAGGAAATATAGGATTGCAGGGAGGATAAATAAGAGGAAAACTAAATGCAAGTGACAATCAAACTTATTCCCAGTAATACATTCTCCTCTGTGGTGACTCACCTTCACCCACTGGTCTGGTTTGGTGTCTTTCAAAACCAAGGTGAGCTCTGGTTTGTCCATCAGTACCTGCATTTTGGCGCAGGTTGGGTCGTCACTTGTACAAATGCTTATGGGGACCATCCACATGGGGAAATCCTCCCCTGGAAGAGAAAGGAAAAACCAGTATGTACACAACACTGAGAAACTCTGCCTGATGTTAAAACAAGTTTCAGCAGCAGTTCAAGCAAGGCTTAAATTTTGGTCTAAAGGCACAAATCTGAAGGAAAGCAGCAGATCTAGGGTTAAAATCCAAGAATCTCTAAATCATCTTCAGTCAAATGTTTTAATTTCTATAAGCATGGAAGATGGGTGGAATCTGTGTCTTCAGCTAGAGCTGGCTGCCATGAGGCGGTTTTATTTCAGCCCTGCTATAAACCCAGCAGCTTATAGAGCTCCTCAAATAGCAGCACTGGCCTCGAACCAGACATTGGAAGAGAAGCATCTCAGAAGGAAAACTGGACCAAAGGCTGCGAGGAATGTGTTCTCCACACCAGGAGGACATGGAAATCCCACATGTGAGAGTTTTAACGAATAGTTCAACACCCAAATTCAAGCAGAGCTCTGCAGAGCAGCTGCTTCATCTCTCAAAATCACCGCCACGGCACAGAAAGCAACGGATGCTCCGTTCCTGCTCTTCTCACTCATCTTACCAGTGTATGGTCCACTGGCACAGAACTTCTTCTGGACTAACTTCAACACTCTGTCGTCTTCTTGCTGAGGAAAGAAAAAGAAAGGAAAAAAGTGAGAGGGGAAGAATTATCAGAACATCTAATCTCAGCTTCTGTATCTCCCAAGACATCTGCGTGCCCTCTGATAACGGAGCAACTTGTGTTCTCCTGCAGAAAGAGCAGCTGCCTCCAGGGCTGCACGGGAACATTAATCCCGTTCCTCTGAAAACACACATGCCCTATTTCTCTTTCAAATGTGTCGTCTGACTTCAGCTTCCAGCCAGTTAATCCTCGCTCACGCTGCAATCTTGTAGAATAAGCATAATTGAACTGGAATGAGAAGCAAAATGTGTGGGCAAGGGGAGGGAAGTCAGATATTCCCTCTCCCAACACACATCTCACACACAAAGAGCGATCAGGCTCTGTCAGCAAACTCCCAGCACATGATCGAGAGTGCCTGGGGAATAACTCCACATGGCTCGCACTGGGTTCCTCAAGCAAGCTGCACTTCCCCTTCCTTCAGAAACAGATCTGTCACCAAACAAAGCCACCCACTGTACCACCTCCTGATCAAAGAGGATTGTTCGATCACTGGAAACCACTGAGTTTGATCTCAAAACAACAGTTACAGGCAGAATTTCTGATCTGACACGCTGAAAAACACGCAGTTAAATTTACCTGTTCAGCTTCCACATAAATGAGTGGAAATCCCATCTGTTTGGTCCACGTGTTCATCACAGCAGCAATAGGTTTCCCACTCGCTTTTTCCAGGCTGTCCCAGAGATCCTCTGCAGAAGAAAAACCTGACTAAGGACTCGCGGAGCCTGGACAGGTCAGATGCTATTAAGGACACTGCACGGGCACTGGAGGCTGTGGTGTTCCTCCAGTTTGCCCTTTGTGTTCTGGTTGTATCGAATTGTGAAGGAAATGGTTTAAACCGCTCGTGGAGGAGAGAGGGTAAAGAAAGCTTTCTACTCAAAAAATGCAATCAATACACATCATGATAAAGTATAATAAAAACGAGCATTAAATATTTAAAACGGAAAAGAAAGGAATCTTATCGTCAAGTTTTTCATATATTATGCCAAAAGAGCCGACTGAACAACACGGACTGTTTCTGGACTGTTTCACCCGCACATTTAAGCCCAATACAGAGAAAAGGTTTAAGTACAGAAAGTGCGGCGAGATGTTAGCTGGGACTTTGACCTGTTTATCTCACACACAATCAATACTGCAAAAGGCAGCTTGGCAAATCACCACCCTCCATGGCTAAATCGGATTACTGGGCAGACACGGGTATTGGGGAGCGCAGCCCTTTCAGATTGCCTCAGCCCCACACTCCTGAGAGAGAACCTCCCGAGCGCTTGGTATGAAACTGGAAACAAGCAGCTATTTCCTGGCATTTCGGTGATCTCAGGAAAAACTGGTTTAAGAATGTCAGCACCGAAGAGTTTGTTTCCAGAACTCACTCCTCATAAAGGCCTGTAGCAAACACCAGTTACCTGTAGCGGCATTCTTCTGCTGGAACTTCGTTAAATATAAATTCATTCCTTTCCGGAAGTCCTGGGAACATACAATTGGATTTGTAATGGCACCAGGATGGAGGTCCCTCCCCACCCTCCCTTTGTGCTCAAAGAATCGGCCAAGGACTCTCAGCACCAGCGTGCACATCTGTAACCCCTTCCAGAGGTTCCCACTATCTTACTTCTCCCAGGTAAGTTCAGACAGAGCCCAAACACAAACAGGAGAAAAGTTTTCAAAATACAGAACACATATTTAATTTGTTTAACAGTAAAAAGATCTGACAATCTACATTTGGCTTTTTAACATCAGGTTTTTTACCTCATCGCCAATGTAGTCGTGCAGCATTCGGATTACAGACGCTCCCTTGCTGTAAGAAATAGCATCGAATATTTCATCTACTTCGGAGGGATGGCCAACACTAACCTGGGGTAAACAGGATAATTAACAGTGAGAACAACCGCAGCTGCCAGAAGAGTTCGGTTTGGTTGGTTTAGAGTTTAAGGAGCTGACTCTTCTCGCTGAAGAAGTGCTTGTGTATCCATCAATAAATTGTCTTAGTGGAACCTCTGTGCCCAATTAAATACATTCACAAAGCAGCAAGTCCAGCCAGATCCCACTTATTTCAGGACCATCTGCATTACACTCACAGTTCTGGGAGTAGGAACACCTACAGTGGCCCAACAGAAACCAGTACAAACCAGCAAAGTCTGGTAGCTTGTGCTCTGGGCTGTGCTGCACTTTGGTTGTTGTTGAGCACTGGGGTAAGTCAGCAGCTACTTCACTGTGCTCAAGAGCCAGAAAACTGCCCACTTTCATCAGAAACCAAACCAAAACACAAATAATGACAAGTTTTGATCTGAACTTTGCCCTTTCAAATCAGTAGAGCAGAAAAACTCCAGAAGGAGCCATCATCAGACCCTCAAACCTCACTTCTGGAATGCTAATTCAAGCAGAGGAAAAGGCACAAAGTGTAAATGTGACCTCAGGTTTTCCTTTGCCTCGCAGATGACTGCAAAGGTCCCTTTTTTCCAATAGGAAGCAAGCTTACACACAGCCGACAAGAACAAAAGGGGGCCAAGATAGAACTTACTTCAATAGGGTGACTGTTGTCTAAGGCATCAAGCTCTTGAGCTCGTGTGTAATCAGCAGAAACAAACTGAGTCCAGATATCGTATTCTGGGAAACAGTGATCGACACACAGGTACTCGATCCAGGAGGCAAACCCTTCGTTCAGCCAGAGGTGGGTCCACCATTCCTGGGGAGGTAAGAAGGCAGAATAAAGAACAACGTTCCAACAGCTTCATCTAATCAACAGTAAGTTTGCAGCCAAGATAAGCTGTCAATGGCCTGGTTTAGTGCGGGTCAGAGAAACAGGCACAAATTCCTCTCTATAAAGAAGTCATTGGCCCAAGAAGAGTAACCAGCACCCAGTAACTGCCTTCCCCTTCTCCTAAGCCGTAGAAACTCTGCATGGAGGAGAACTGCACATACAAATGAAATTCCCAGAGACTAGACTAGAGGTCAGAGCAGAGCTGCTGACGGAACAGCCAGGAACGTCACCCAGATTAGGGAAAAGAGCTGGGGACATGCAAGGCCACCGTTCAGTCCAGCAGCAGAGCTGTGAGCAACATCACAACAGCGTCTCTTCTGAACCAAGTAGCAGCAGCAGCCGCCTGGTTTGGTTTGGCTTTTTCTAAAGAGCGTGTTTACACCAGAGAGAAAACCTGGAGTTGGCAGTTGTTCTAGACGCTGGAAACCTGAAATCTCATAAACACTTAAAAGCTGTTTCTCACCAGCCAAAGGGGTGGGCTTTGTTTTTTTTAAGATAAGAATGTTACACGGACATTTGAGAATTCTTCCTTTCACTTCTAGTATTTAACTGCAGTAGGAGAGGTAAGGAAACAAGCTACGGATGCGGAGGAAGAAAACACCCTTTTCCATAACTGCACTTACCAACCATTCTTTGAATGGAAAGGGGGTGGCTGGCTCAGAAGCGCGGGGCTGTGAGGCGGGTGTCAAACCAGCCCCAAGAGCTGAGCTAGAGAACTACTGCTTCTGCTCTGAATGAAACACCTACCCCTGGGAGGGGAACTTCCACAAGCAAAGCTGTGACTGAAACTCGACACAGATAAGCCCGGCTTTTATTTTTAGAGTGGAGACTATCCAATTTTCTTTCACTTTTCTGATCGCATCTGTTTCCAAGATGAGGTTCCAACACACACAGACTGCTGCCAAAGGATTCATGCCACTGCAGAATAGTTTCTTGGGCAATTAGGTACGTGTAAATCTTTTCACCTCCCTGGTTTTCTCCCTTATTCCTCTGGCAACCTCATTGTTCACCAGTCTTCTTCCCCTGGAACTATTCTTATTTCTCTTTGCTACAGAAGAACTGGCACACTGTAAGATCTGGCGAACAAAACCAGAGATGGCAGCGAGGCTTCATGCTGTGCTGCATACCCCTCAGTCAGGGAGGAGAACAAGGACCTTCTGGGAATTGAGAAGTCACTCTGGGATGGCTTTTCAAATTTCACACTTAGATCACAGAAGGTAAAATAACCCCCAAAGAGGAAAATTTTTGGAAGAGTTAGAACTTCAAAAGGAAAATAAAAGGCTAATTCAATATGAATTTGAGAGATTCTTGTGAGTCTCTCAAGTTCACCGCCACAGTTCTCAATGGTCAGAAGGACCACGGGTGGTTCGTGGGTCACCATGGCACCTGCTGGTGTCCTGCAGCCCCTCATCACTTCCAGCTGCTCAACTCCACTAAAGCTAAAAATATACCACTTTAATACTACTTTTCCATTTAAACATGGTGGTGTTCTCACACAGAAGCTACTTGTGCTACCACAAACAGGAATGGATGCAGCTGAGTAGCTTTTAAGAGGCACGGCACTGTAGAAAAGTTTGACAAACTTCCCTTAGTGTTGTCATTAATATCGACACTGGGTTTTTTCCTCCATCCACTCACACTCCATTTAAGCAGCCAAAAAGCCAGAAGAATGCAGATTTAGGGCTCCAGAAGCCACACTTTTTTTACCAAACACGCTGGTGTCTCACAAGAAACTTCCTAACCTGTGAAATATTTAGACTCAAGCATCTGTTTGCAGGGCTTTGGGAAAAGACATGTCAGGGCTAATTATCAGAGAAAGCTGAAGCCGTTTGTTAACAGCTCTGACAGATCCAGGTTCCAGTTTTTAGCACTAAATGGAATTGATTTAGAGTTCAGCCCTGCTGCCTCCCATATGCTTTTATTCCCACCAAAATGACTCAATGTCAGACCATTCCGACAGCTGGCTCCCCAAATTTCCAAAGTCATTCATCTGAGTTACTACTGAGTGATTTTTCAGCTCCTGGGCTGAGCTGGTCCTGCTGCGCCTGCGTGGTGCAAAAGCCTGAGGAGTGAACCACACCCACCTGAGAGGAAAACAGCAGGTTCTCGCTTCTACGTAACCTGACCAGCCAAAACCTTTTCTGTGGAACACCCGCTCAACTCTAACCAGGACAATATTCACATAACAGAACATCACTGCACAATGAAAAGGTGTAAGAAAACTTCTATGGGACATACTAGTAAAGAAAAAACAAAGCACTCTTTAAATAGTTAAATTATTTCTCTTAGAGAGAGCGTGATGCTATTAAGGAGCACCTGAACACACACACACACACACACACACTAGGAAGCACATGTCAAAGACAACTAGAAGAACTTGTAGCTGTTAGATACCATGGTCACAAGGTTTCCAAACCACTGATGAGCGAGTTCATGTCCCACAACCAGAGCGACCCACTGGCGAGATGAAGAACAGGAATTTTTGGGGTCAATGAGCAGTGCAGTCTCCCTGTATTTGAGAGAGAAAGATAATTGAAGAGGGTGGTACACGCCTCAGGGAAAAACACAATTGAAAGCAGGTTAAATTATCTAAGCAAGCTAAAAAGTGATCAGTACAACCGAAAACAACCAAAAGCTCTTTCAGTTTAGTCATTATTTTGGTCAGTTCCGCAGCTGTTGCAAAGCTTTGGAGCGGTAGATCCTTACAGCATGCAAGACGACAAGTGCAAAAACCCAGGCAGGAACGAGAAAGTTTATCCTTTATTTATAAGGCAGCTCACCTACACAACCCAGGAACCGCAACTGCAACTCCCCGGGCGCTGCACGGTGAATGCACAGCGAGTCTCCTCTGCCTCCCGCAGCCCCAAAGCAATTCCAGCTCCTCCAAGCGCACGACCAGCCGTGTGTCACTCACCACCACAGACACACACCACTCTCCCAGCCAGGCACACACGCTCCCAGTCAGGCACACAACCTTCCGCTAGAACCACCCCGGGACTGAGCAGGTCAGTCATAGGACGGGGGGGCTACTGCAGCTGGAAGGGGAAAACGTGCAACTCAAGACAGAGATGGTGCCTGCGGGTTGTGCCAACCTTCTGTCCCCAAAGGGATAAAGCAAGCGTGCCAAACTGGGCATAAGGGGGCAAATTAACTGCACAATTAAGAAAGGCTTCCAAAAATTCTACTCATCCAGGACAAATATTTGTTTTTCCACAGGGAGTAAAATACCAGATTTCATCAGGATTGCACTAAGCAGACAAGTAGATTTGAAACCTGGGCTCAAATTTCCATTGCAGTTTAAGGCCAAATTAAAAGTTTAGCACAAGAAATTCAAACTATTTCAGGATGTAAAGTCCAAAGCTGACAAGACCAATGTTGTACAAAATGAAGGAAAATCATTCTATCAATGAGCACAGATAATAATATCAAGCAAGAGTACAAAAGCTTGATCAGATGAATTAAAAAAAAAAAAACAAACTGAAAAGGAAGGCAAGCTAATCTTTTGGATTTACTCACATCCACATGGTTAGACTGTGGTTGCTAAATTTACCAACTTGCCTATGACATAAAACAAGAAACCCTTCCAGCTGTGTCAGGGAGTACGGAACTTTTACGGGGGAAAAGGGGCCAAGAAAGTTCTCTTGTAGAACAGGCAGTGCTGCCAGACACTGAAAAATCTCACGCCCTTGGCCGGCGCTTGTCAGGGCTCATTCTTGCCTTCCCAGGGTTTGTACAATAACGCACGCTGCTGCAGAAGTCAAAACGATCCAAACCGAAGCAAGAGTTGAAGGTATTTACTCAGCCTTATTTGGGATGATACCCAATAATTACAGCTCCCTAAAACTAATCCAATTACTTCCAAGAATTAGTGAACAAAGAGGGTGAAAGACAGTATTTTAACAGCATACCTATAAGTAACAAGGCCCCAGTTCTCCATGGCACCTTTATAAAATAAATACAAAGGTTTATTGATATTGATACACACCTCTTCCTAAATGTTTAAAATTCAAATAAAATACAGGTCAGCAATAAAGCGAGTTACTTTACCAGCAGCAAAGTCTGCAATAGCTATGAGATCAATTTTAGGAAGAGGGTAAGGAACATTGAAGTAGTCCTTATAAAAAGGCAGAGTTTTAGCAGCAACCTGTAAGAAACAAGAGGAGAAACGTTAACAATCAGTAAAACTTTTCAATTTATGACCGAAACTCGCCTAAGAGAGCGACATACACAAGATTTCTTCCAGAAGCCCCATTCCCAGCTTCCCGAGCACAATGGTTTGGAGTCTCCCACCCCTTTTTCTCCCAGGGTTCAGCCCACCCTTCAGTACGTATCGTCTTTAGACAAAGTCTACATCACCAACGCAGGACTGAATTAAACCATACGCTTTTGTCATCAGAAACTGGTTTGTCCACAACTGAAACCCTGTTTAAAATCAATCCTAGTCTCTCCAAGATATTAAATAAAAAAGAGCCTCCTGAGCTTTGCATGGATTGAGGTGAGTGAAGAGAAGAGCATGAAGCATCCACGGAGTCACCCTGAGCGCATTTACCTCTAACGCAAACTTTCCTTGTTCCGCCTTGCCCACAGGAGTGTAAACACGCACTAAGACGCCGTCAAGGGACCTGGCCTCTACGAAGTCGTATTCTCCCACCACAAACGCTACGAGATACGTCGACATTACGGGGGTGCGAGCAAACTTCACCTCCACCAGATTCTCATCATCTGGGTACGGCTTCCGGTCGATGACGTTCTTCAACGTGGAAGGGACCAGTTAGTTTCATGGAAGTGAAACCATATTACACAAGATATCTGACTGGCCCAGCATTACCAGTCACGTGTTCACAATGAAAGGACTTAATTGAGTTTAAACTGTAGTTCCCCTCCTAATTAAAACTGCCCCATCACACAGGGAGGTGTGCTTATAAAGTTATATTCCGCTGCTGCAAAGGCAGCTGAACACATCACTGTCAGCTGCTGGCCTTCAAAGAGAGTGTTACCCACATCCCAGTGAGGCTTTCCCTGTAAATTCTGAAGCAGAAGCCGCAGCCATGTGGTCAGTGGGCAAGGCCAGACTTTACGGGTAACTCTGAAGTTAGCTACTGGAATTGAAAGTCTGGTTTAACACTGAGTTGCTTTTCTCCAGCAACATGACCTAGAAATACATGTGCTGTATTGAAAGCAACAACCTGAAAATGCCCACTGGTATTTGAGACAGAGGTGCTTCTGCTCGCATTGGATCCCACTTCTGGTCAGTAATTCTCCAGAGCAGAAAACATGCTTATTTATCTCAAGTGCTTACGTAGCTCTAACAGCTACATAAACACACAAAGGCTTATTTTTTTTCCAGTCACTCTTAATCAAGCAGCACGTGGCTTGACATATGCTAAGACTTTTTTTTTCCCCTCCTCTTTTTTCTTTTTTAAACTACCACCGTGTCTGTTCACCCTGTTTAGGATTTGTGCTGGTATCTGACATCCCAATATCATCTTTGTAAAAGTGTTCTCAGTTTACTGCTGCTTAGTAATAGCTGGTGAGACAGCCCGTACTCCTAACTCCCTGTTACCAAGACACACTGTTAGCTACCAAATAACCAGCTGCTGGTTTTACGGCTTTATCTGAACCACTGTCGACTTGCACATCAAGAACTTACCATGTTTGACAAAGCTACTCTGTCTTTAGGAACCACCAAAGAAATATCAAATGTTGCCTTAATAGCAGGCTCGTCCCAGCAAGGGAAAGCTCTGCGAGCATCGGTAGCCTGAAAGAAATAAGAGCATCAAATAAATAAATCACAAGAGATTGTGGCAATAGAAAACACTCAAAAATTCAGCGTATTTTACAGGCAAGAAGCTGGGTGAATGTTGGTTAGTGGGTGGTGTAGCCTCTTCGCTGACCTCTGCATTAGAGCATTTTATTATTACTTATTTCGCTCTTGGTCAAAAAAAAAAAGGCAGCTGAAAAGCATTCTGCGCTCTGATGGAATTCTACAGTTGGAGCAAAATTTAGCAGAGTCATGACAGGAGCAAAGCTCAACCATGTGAAAGCAGAGAGGGCACCCAGGCGTTCACAGAGCGTACCACACGACCACCTATTTATATTCCGTCCGTAGACTGCGCCCAAGAAATGTTCTCTTTGTACTGGGTAAGCCCCGTGTGGTTTTATGTAACCAGGCAGATAACGACGAAACTACAATATGGTATAAAATCCTGTCGGTATGTCCAGGGTTTACGTAACACTTGAGACAGAATTCGGCTCCCATTCTGGATGTCATTAAGATATTGAGATAAAGGCAGAGTGTCCTATTAAAAAATTAATACAGTTCACCAGAGGAAGTTCTGCAGAGGTATCGGACCACATCTCACTATAAACTGCTGTTCTTAAACATTGCAGCTGTTGTATCGAGATGATGCAGCACACGTCAGCATCATCCTTGGCTGGGGAGTTTGCCAGCTCCAGAACTGACTGACCTTGACATCGCCATGTAAAGGCTGCTTTTAGTATGACCCATCCGTGCCAAGAGCGACGGGCTCAAAAAACTGGATTTTTGAAATCTGCCCCGAGGGTGGAGCTAATGCCAGGAAATGGTTTCTTTGCTGCTTCCAAGCATAAACCCTGCATTGAGAGTGACGTTTCCTGACAACATCACCACAGCCCATACCTCGAACTGCGTGACAGCAGCGTAGCGCGTGTCTCCAGTCGGGGTGGTGTATTTACTTCGGTAAAAACCTTTCATTTTATCGTTCAGCTCCCCTACAAAGTCTATCTTTAGTGTCCCCGTCCCTGTAACAGAAACAGATGGGCCATTGTTACTTGCATGTGCCAAACAGAACAGTCATTTGGTCTGGCCCTTCAGGCCAGGCTACTCAGCTGGCCCAGTGCCCTTCGGAAATAAGATGTCCCTCCAACTCATCTCCACCCATCGCTTCTCTGCCAGCCTCCCTCAAAGCCTTCCCTCTCCCCACACAAAACAGGCTACAGCAGAGCAACGCTGGCAACGCCAGACTCACCACTGTGTTTCAGCAGCGATCAGAGGCTGCTGCACTACATCCTCATCTTCTAAACACAACGTGATAACCAAGAGAGACCTACCTCAAGCCATCTGAGAAGTCTGATCCTACAATCCCTACCTTTGAGTAAAGCTTGCAGCCACACAGGATGGCTCCTAAGTAATAAAAGCATCCTAGCAAATCTGCTACCACAGTCAAGATGGAGCACAGGCTGCCTTCAAGCTCGTAAGTTAATTTGTCTCAGGATTTATTCTGCCCACCATGTCTTGCTGCAAAAGGGGAAACTCCACCTTGATCAGCGAGGAGCACGTCAACATGCCACAGAATGGAACACTTCTGTTTTATCACCCCAGAATCTCTATTGTCAGGATGAAATACAACTGCTTTATTCAAACTGAGGAGCTGAGTTTCAATCAAACTCCTTGGAGGAAAAACCTGTAGTGGTTTCAGACGAGTTAGTACATTCACACCTAGGAAAATACCACAGTAATTCAGAGCCGCTCATTCTTGCTGAGAGGAAAACAGATCGTCACAGGTAACATCAACAGCTTCTGAGCTCAGCTCCCAACAGCAGGAAAATCACTGGAGCCAGCTCCGGGGCTGGACACAAACACCACTGTTGGTGAGACACCAGTTTCAATTCCAGGGGCTCACAAGGTGACTTACAGTGGACAGACTCCCCAGGGAGCACTACGTTCGCGGTCAGAAACTCCAGAGAAGACAGAGCTGTCCTATGCCAGTTTTTCCAAGTGCAAACATCTTAAACACGTGGTTGAAGGGAGCAGGAAGCGTGACAATAGCTCTTACCTTTCTGAAGAGTACTGGGAAAGGAGAGAGTAACCTTTTCATCCTCATTTTGATAGTTGAACCCCGTGGCATGTACCTCTGAAAGAGAAAAACTTCATTTGAAATAAGCCCCAGAGATGTTTTTGTAACTCACGAACATTTAAAATTAACAGAACCAGCTGAATCCAAGAATGTGCTGGAGTCACTGAACAAATCCATGAGGATTTTGAATAATCCAGAAGGCTACAAACATAAGCAATCAAAGAACCCCCACCCACGGTCGGGGTCCATGTTGTATTATCTTCCTCCAGACAAGGAAATCTGCCCCATTTACAGCAGATGACACAGCCACAGCCTTAAAGCACCGCTGCCGTGCTCCTTCCACCTCCACCACACACCCTGTCCCATTGCCTCAGGCAGGGGGGGGTCTTCTGCTGTGCCGGCTAACAGGAGATGCTGCTAAGCTTTAACTGCGGTACGAACAGTGTCCTGTGCAGCACCGGGAGCACTGGTAACGATGGCTGCGGTCCCAACAAACAGTAAAACATGGCGCAAAGCGTCCCCTCGGTGTTCGGCGCTTACAGCTGTGCAGCAGGACTCTCAGCAGTTACTCCAAACAGGATGCTTATGATTTATTTAACTAATCTGTGGGTTTCCCTTTGAAAAGTGCGCTCCCAGCCAGAGCAAGGTGCTTTGTTTGGGTTGAACCACAGAGGAAAACACAACCTTGGTTTTATTTTAAAATTGTCTTCAGAACCAGGGTCCTGCCTTGGAGTGTAAAGACCATTCTGCATCCAAAACCATTCCCGGTACCGAGCGGGGTGGCTCTTACACAGCACCAGCTCTGTCGTGGATGCAAACACCCAGCCTACGGGGCCAAGCTGGCAAGATGGGGAGGGGATGGGTGCACAGGAACGAAACCGTCCTGCAGCTGAGAGCTGGCGGAACCAAGGGACAACGCCTGCAGTTGTTTCTGCTTCCCCAGTTCATCACGTCCCACTCGCTGCATCCCAGGGGATGTACAGCAATGCTCCTTCAACCAAAACCACCCAAAGCAGCTCTGCAGGACCTCGCTTCGCACCTTCTGCTACCTGGGTCACTCCATACAGCAGCACCGCAATAACCAGCTTGAAAAATGCAAATCTGCACCAAAACAAACGAGCAATTCCCCCACACAGCAGCTCCTTGAACTACCCAACCTGGGAAGCCTGGACACAAGGACACGTTGTTGTGTGAAGCTTTGAACAGTCAGAGAAAAGGACAAAAAAGGAACCCTGGAGAGCGCTGTGACACACAGAGGTAAACCTCCTAAAAGAAAAACGTACTATTGCCTCACCCTCCTCATTACAGGGAATTCTGAACAAGAAAGCTTGTTTGAAACAACAATTTCATTTACACAATGTCATGTCTTCTGCACTCAAGGATCACCACAGAAAACCAGAGGCAGCCTGAGCACACTCACGAGAGGTCAGCTAAGCCGTTCCATATGGACAACCTGAACTGGAAACGGTTTTATTTTCTCTAACGGTTAAAGTGCTCTTTATTCAGGAACAGTCTGATTTCAGCCTGAAGTCAGAGGCAATGCCCACCTCTGCTCACAGAGAACGTCAATGCGGGAACTGCAGGAACACATTATTGTTAACTACTGGTTTCACAGTGCTCTGTTCAGTGTTCAATTGGCATTAACAACCACGCCATGGTACGTAATACATGTCTACAATAAACCAGTACTAGCTGTAAAATATACAGCGTGGAAACAAATTCAAGAAAAAAATTCTTTAGAGGATCAAGGAGAAGAACTTCTAGAGGAGTTCCAAGGCTTTCAACATCAGCTGTAAGCAGGGAGAGATGGACCATTTAAACAGAACATGCGCCAAGGACACCAAAACGCCAGCAAGTATTGGGCAACCACAAACACCGAAGGTTTAACTTGTCGTCTTGTAACTCTGAGGAACACTACGGCAGAAGAGGAGGCGTTCCAAGAGAGCTGGAGAGAAGATGCTCAGGGAACAACTGACATACAAGACACGAGTCAAAGTGGGCTTCCGGCAGCAGAGAGCGGAGCTGGCTGCTGACTCCATCGTTCAGATCCCGTGGATTTTGACCCCTGCTGTTGTCAGAGTCCACAGACAACAAACCTGCTGTTCTGCGATGGCACGCTGGTGACCTCGGGCAGAGGGAAGGACAGGCTGAATACCTGTCGGAAATTGATGTCAGCCTGCTCAGGAGGAAGGCCCCTGCCGGACAACCTGCAGCTGCTGAGCTGTCAGCCTGCGGTCAGAGGCTCCACCAAAACCTGAGAAATGCCTGATAAAGATCAGCACAAGAATGCAGAAACGCTCCCCCCGTGTGCTGTAAAATGACCACAGCAAACCCAAAACATTTTTATCTTTTTACAGCCTCTAATGGAAACAATCTGATACCGAAGACAAACAATACCATGACTTCAGGATCACGCTTCTGACCTACTGAAACCGAGAAACACAGAAGAATGTGCGTTATGCAGATCTTCTGCCAAAAGCTGACAACGAATATCAAGTTTCCCCCTCCTCCTCTCCCAAATGTGAAGTCCTCCTCAGTCTTTTGAAGCCGTAGCTCCGTGACTTTATAACCTTTTTAACCCGTGCTAGGAGAGACGCAGGTAAATGTTACCAAGGCTAGAAGGAGGTGAAGTCCTTTGGGTTTTTCTTCCCTGTAACAGCCTGGGAAAGCACATTGTGAAAGAAACCTGGTTTCCAAGAGCTTCTCAACCTTTGTTTTACAGCGTTCGATCCCAACTACCCTCAAGTTAGAAACAACATTTAAACAAGTTACAACTGGTGTCTAGAAGAATATTTTCCACCCTCAACTCCAGCCATTTTTTTGGTAACTCTCAAAGCAGCTGCTCATATATCAATTTCTGAAACAGCAGAATATAAATGAAAGATTCAAAGTTAGGTTTTTTTTTTTTAAAAATATTCACTGCCAATAATTTAATCCAGAGCAAAAGACCCATGGAAAACCATCAACAATACTTTTTGTTGGAGTTTAAGAGGACTGCTTATAACAAAGATGTAATTGCAGTAAAAGGCTGTCTGAATTCCTGACAGCGCGGAATACAAAAGCTCCTGAAGAGAACACCACAATTTTGGCAGCCTGCGAACTTTGGAGAGCTTGGCACTGCAAGGTTGTGAGTTAATCACTAGCACATTAGGACACGGTCTGGACCAAGTCGCATGAGAAAATAAGAAGCTGCTAGCGCTCCGTGCCTTTGGGAAAAAGGCAGGAAAACCCCGTCCAGCCGCCCTCCCAAGCTCAGAGCACTATGTACCAACTTCTACAGCAGCGTTTTAAAGAAATTACAGCCCTTTCCAGAGCTCTTCCTGAAATCACACAGTAACCAGACAGACACATCAAATAACGATCCCAGTTTCTGTATTGCCTGCTTATAAACGTGGATCCCAGCCAGAGGTTTTGAGCACTGTCACACGTACATGTGCTTCAAAGCGAAGACAAAGCCAAGTGCAAGAGATGGAATTTTTCCAAGCAGCCTCATTCCGTGGCATGGAGTCACTGCAGGCAATTAAGGTATGGTGGCTTAATGAACTTGCATTCACCGACTGAGCTGCAGGGGCTGTGTGCGCTCCAATAGCTCAGAACATCTACGTGTTGACACAGCATCCACCATCCTCCTTCAGCAGCAGCCACTAGCCTATGCTGATGCAGTTCCCGAGAATGCTAAAGCTTCCCAGCCCATCCACATCTCTTCACACCTTTCAAACCGGTGGTTGTAAAATCCTTCAAAGGAGAAGTACTCTCACAGATCGGATATTCCCAAACTGTCCATCCCAACACAGACCAGGCCTCCTTAAAACCCCATCCTTAAAAATCCTGTCCCATCAAGCCCTCTCCAGAAGGAGGGATAAAGATGAGCTTTTCGACAACAAAGGTCCATCATCAGCCAAGACTCTGGTGTAACCAGCATTGAGCACCACCATCCAACCACATCCTTACCGTGCTGGGAAGGAAAAGACTAAAGTAATGAGTTCTGCCTTGAAACCTTTTAAAGGTTGGCATACGAACCAAAGGTTACTGGATTATTTCTGCTGAACCAACATCACCATGGTTGCTTCTAATTTTCTGGGCGAAATTGCTGATTACAACCCCCAAGCATCTCTAAATTAACAAAGCTGCGTTAGACCCCCCAGTATCTGAAAAGCTTCCCAAGCTAAAGACAATGTAATTCACTGACGACTCCATCATCTCTGACTGTCATCACTCTGATGATGACAATTCCACAGCTCCTTGTGCTGGTTTCAGCTGGGATAAAGCTGAGATTCACAGGAAGCTCAAATCACTTGGTGTTCTGTAAGCCCAAAGCTGAATCCCCTGCAATATAACTTAAGAACGTCAATGCCTTTTAAATTCTTCGTCCATCAGCTGGACATGGGCAGTACAGCGCACACACACACCTCAACGCTGAGGCTGCACCCTCAACATCTGGCTACAAACGCTAAAAAGTAGCTTCTGGAAAAAACCCAAACCAAAAGCATTGCTTGTCATGATGAGCGGGAGGAGCCGGTGATGACTCCAGCAAGGGAGAACTCAGACTTTGGAGCAGCTTCATTCCATTACAGCGTACCTGGCACAAATGGCAAATCCACAACCTCCGGTTGCAATCGCTGCCCTGTTTTGATGATGAATCACAGAATTCTTCTACTCCAAACTACTGCGTAATCAAACCTCCCCTGGTTTATTATTCACTCTCACTCAATGGTGGATTACACAGCAAAATGTTTTACTTTGACTTTAAAGCTTCAGCCTCCTGTCAAACGTTGGGCAATAATCTGATTTCCCTGCAAATCTGCATTAAAATTCCAAAGACCAAGTTCTACCCTCTGCGGTATCCACCCTTTGAAGAGTGACCAGGAGGGGAGGGAAAACACAGGCCTCAGCTCTGGCTGAGATTTCTGGCGTGGTACAAGCCACAGACCCTCGAGACTGACAAGAATTATTAGGAAAAGACCACACTCTTCTGCACAGAAGTCGACGGACCACCTCCACACACCAAGGAGACGTGTCTGTTGAACAAGAAGGTCTCTTTTTCACACAGCTGCTTCTCGGAACAGAATCACACTTGAAAGAAGATAAGTGACCTGTTATCTTTTGTCTCACATTTACAGACAAAGCATGAGACGAGTTCTTCCCCAGTGAAGCATTGAACTAAAAGAGGTGGCTCACTAGAGCCTTTAAAGGAGAAAATGTCACTAACTCCTCACTCATTTTCACACCTACTACACAGGCGCTGGGTACCAGGCTCACCTGAGGAACCAAGCCCACACGATCGGGCCGGTATTTCCGTCGGTTCCTTGGGCTGTATTTCGTACTCCGGGTTTGAGACCAGTTACACAATTACCATCCCAAACCGTGCACAATAGGAGCATTAGTACGACTGACTTGAGCTGTGTCAACAGGTGCCAGCGAACAGTCTGCCAGCTCCCGGCAATTTTCCTTCCAAAGCCATGACACTAGTTGGCAGTTCCCCAACTGAAAGATACGGTTTAACCCTGTGAAGCCTGAGGATAATTAGAGTAAACGTGCAACAAAGCTGCACCTCAAGTATTTACGGTACAAGAGCCTGAGAGGCGAGTGCCTGCATGCCAGCCTGGGTGCTGTGCTCACATTCTGCTGGGTCCAGAGCACCATGCTCAAGGCTCTCTGAGAAATCAGAGAGAAGGAATTTAAGCCACAGAAAGTCACTCGCAGGGGACTTGGGTTTAAGTCTCTGTTGATCTCTCTGTAAGTTACAAGGAGAGTACAACACTGTTGAAGAACAGAAAAGACCCCTAGGAGAGGGAAGTCAGCTCTGAAAACAAACATAATGCATTAGAGATCTTCTCTATTTTATGTATTTTTCTTGATTTCACTGGAAAAAAGACTTTATTCTTCAGTACATTTTCCATTTATTTTCATTTTCTCAATGACTAAAAAAAAAAAATTAATCAGCGGTGAGGGCCTGTGGCATGGTGGTAGGCGAAGCAGCCTCCATACCCGCTCTGCCATTACTACCACTCCGTCATCACTTCATTACTCAGTGTAAGGAATCGTTCCAGGAGCGCTTACAACCCAGCGCACCCAGTCACCCAAAGCTCACTGGCGGCCCGCAGGAACGGGGCACCAGGGCACAATCTGGGAGCGCAAATGCAGCCCGGAGGAAGCAGCACTCTGTTCTTTCAGTGACAAAGGGGGGTGGCCAGGCTCCAAGCTCCGGGTAATCCTCCGCTCTGCCGCCCTCTCCTGCTGCGAGAGCTCTGCTCTTCCACTGCACTCCCACCCAACACTGCTTCCATGGGATGGAGCTCCCCGTCCACCTAAGCACCACTGAACCCCTCTGGTTAACATCACTGCCACAAGGACTGATACTGGCCCTACCCAGTCCAGCTCAGTGAATGAAGATATCATTTCTTTAATTCACAATCATGGTTTGAACAAAGTGCTTCATGACATCACGGTGGCATTTTCCTTATGGGAAGGGAAGCTCTGCTGAGCCTGTTGTCATCTGAAGGACTTGAGAAACAGTTGAACACAGTGACCAAGCTGCTACCACGCTCGAAACAGCAAAGGCTCTGTACCAATGCCAGAATTTTGCAATCAAACGTGTTAATTTCTGATGTTGCCAACACTTAAAGGGATTAACATGTAAAAACGCCAGCAAAAAAGCAATACTACCTTCGTCTCCTTCTGGCGCGTAGGAAGCCGTGATGATGTCGATGTCAGCACAGTTCATCACAATTTGGTTGGTCGCCTGTTTCACCTGGAAGAGAAATTTTATGAGCATCAGGAAGAAATGGTGTTCCCTACTCCCTCGAGCCCGCTTACGCCGGCACCCCCACCTCCCTTTAACCTAAAACCTCTCCACAGCAAGTGTCTGAACCCAAATTTAGTGCTTAAGAGAGGTGAAAAAGATACTCCACTGGCTGCTCCCATTTGTTCTGGAACACGCGGACTTGAATCACGTTCCAGCCATCTAGGCTTCCTTATCAGTGCTATGAATTATTTAAGGGAACGAACTGCCTGTTAAAAATTGGTATGAAAGCTTTGACAATGTGGCCCTTGTACATGCCTGGGAATCCAAGACCAATAAAAATAGACAGCGCGCCTGTAAGCTTCCTTTCAGAGATGACCCACAGGAGACTGGAGTAAAAGCCCTCGAACACATCTTAGGGAGGTGATCAGAAATACCACCGACGGGACTGTGTTCTAAACCGTCGACACTGTAAGAACTTCTTAGGTTAAAAACATCTGCCAAGAAATTCGCCTTTACATTTTCCTGACAGCTTTCCTTCTGCCAGCTCTTGGCCGCACACGCTTTGCTTTATTTCACAAGTGGCCGGCTCCCAGCGTAGTAATAAACCATCTCACTCTGCCAGCTTTCTGTTTGGATGCGAGAGCTTGAATACAGAGGAATTCAAATTAAATATCAATTAATTACAAAGGGGTAAAATATTTGGGAATTATTTAGAAACTTATGGCTGAAACCACTCGAATCATCGCATTGGATCGAGCTGGTTGTCCTGCTAGTCCAGGATGCCGTTGCTAGCAGTGGACAACACCAGCTCTTTAAATAAAGGAGCAAGAATTTCTGTAACAGCCAACTAGAGTTTAACAAAGGCACAAGGAACTGCTTCCTGTCCCAGATAGTGGGTTCCTTAAAGCATAAGGACATACATCCCTTCCATGGTTTTTCCCTATTATAAGCTCAAAATGGCCTGTTAACACCTGCACCCCTCACTCCACCTCTCCGTGTTCGATCATAGAGAAACCAAACGGACCTCTTTGTGATGGAAACTGTTCCCATGAAGCAAGAGCTCCTTCACCCCTGTAGCAAACCCAGGTCTGCTCGCGCCCACCCGCTCACCATTCCAGCACCCAAGTGCCAATGCATTTTTTACATATAAAGCCAAAATACTGAGCTGGAGCATCACAGCTGAGCAGACAAGTCTCTCTCTGCCATGCAGGAGCTGGTGTCCATGCAAGATGAAGACGGGGAAGGAGACGCTTGGTTTGAGCTGTTCCACCCAGGCTGGCTGAAGGAACGGCTCCTTAAGTCACTGTGTACATAAAATCCAAATTCACCTCTAGTCGGTGATAAGAGAGGCTTAAGAAATTTAAGTGTGTAACCCAACAGGCACACCCACATCCTCAGAACATCCACCCAGTCTCATCACCTGTGAGCCAAAGGGCTAATACCGGATAACCCGGGAAGGTCAACCCCAGAGCGGCCAGTTAGCACAAGGCAAACCCGACTCCGATGTTTCTTCACAACCTCAGCCACCAACTTTGCTTCTGAAGCAAACGTCTTCAGCTCATTCCTGTTACAGGACGGAGCCCTGCTCCTGTCACCATGTCACCACCTTACAGTACTAAAACCAAAACCACGTTCCCTACAAACTCAACCTGATTCTAAAGACAACACGCTTCCAAAGCACAAAACCAGCCAATGGAACAGCTGAAGTGACGCAGGTTAAGTTTGATGCTTCTAGTAAAGATTTACACTTTGACTTTTTTTTTCTTCAGTTTAGTGTGCAGAGAACCAAAGGATCACAGCACTTCCCAAAAGCGAAGCTCAAAGCCCAAGAACTTTCATCACAATATGAGGGTCTGGGGGGTTTTTCAAGGTCTTCTACAACACAGAAAAATCAAAATGAGAAAGCTTTTTCTAAGCATCTAGTAGAGCCCTTCATTCAATCTACAAATCCAAATCTCTCTGGATGAAGAACTGAAGATTCATAAAGATCTGTCCACAGCGCAGACAATACCAGGGTTAACAACAGGCCCCATCTTTAACAACCGATGTCGGCGTAGCACTGTGCCTGCAGAACGAGAAAGTTCAGGTTTCAGCAGAGTCAATTTCGGAGGCTCCTCAGAAAGGCAATCACCCGAGTTTAGGTTTTTTCTTACCTCCTACCAATATCAAGCCAGTTTTACAAGAGTGCAATACGCTGGAACACATTGAAAGGGACTGAGTGAACCAGGAGCCTAAAGAACATTTACCCTCCTGACTCCTGAAAAACGAAGGGCAGAATTCAGCATGTGGACATGAACATTGACAGCGCACTGCACAGCCCACTGCTGGGCTCTCACGTGTCATTCAGCAGGGGGGAAAAAAAAAAAAAAATCTGTCCTCCTGTTGGCACACAGGCTCTAGCCAGAGACTCCTCCCTCTGCTCCACTACAAACACCGTACAGACACACCTGGAAGAACAAAACCAAACCAAAACTCCAACCCGCCCAACGCACTTAACCCGTGACCACTCCATTGCACCAGAACCTACAGCCAAACGTGGACAGACACCACACAGATCGAGAAGATGAACAGAGGTGTTTCACCTCTCTGCTACTACCATGTTCTGGAAGAGGGAGATTCTGCTCACACAGCACTTGTCACGAACATGATCATATTAAAAGGCAAAAAAGCATCTCAGTGCATAAGGTATAAGCAATTACACAGCTCTAGAGATGCAAACCGTCACCCTGCTTCACCTTGCTCTAGAAGGTAATGAATTTACTCTTCAACAAGAGGTAGCTAATCACGGCAAGAGCAAGCTACAAGCCCCACAACCAAAGCAGTTTTGCCATAAGGCTGACCTGTGGATGATCCAAGACCGATGTCTGGAACGAAGGAACATTTCCAACTTTAAACCCGTTGCTTTTGATGAAGCTCCAGTGACAGGAATCAGGATTCAAGCACCTCTTGAGATTAGCCAGGTACCTGAGTGGGTCTGCCCTGCAGCAGAACTGCAGACTCTACGATGTCTGAACCGTGCCTGTAACCTGCCAGTACACCGAGATGACGTTTCGCAGCCCCTACACATCCACACCTGGGCTCAGCACTTGTTTCGGGGAAGGAAAATCCCTCCCAACACGAGATAACAGCTTAAGTTCCCCCAAAGAAATTTTCCAAGGTAACATCGTTTGGGGATGTTAATAATAAAGGGAAGATCAGTTGTTTCTACCAAACAGGACTCGAAGATGCTGTAAAGCTTTTGATTTTACTGGTTATGGGATCAGGGGAGGACTTGATGGAAAAACCTTTTCAGAAATAGGAATGTGAATGGCTTCAGGAGAATGCCAGCCTATCCAACCCAGGGCGAGGTGCACCGAAAGACGCCTTCTATAGTCAAACTAATCCTCTAGAGCCATTCATAAGACCAGATAATTAAAATCTTGTCACTCAGCTTCAGAGTCCTTCTCTAACTGTAGCATTATAACAGGCATGTATAGTTTTAGCATCCTACTCTAAAAATAGACAACTAAAATTACCTCAGTTCTGTTCCAGGACGTATCTTTTTAAAAATTCAAAACCTCAATGAGAAAAGGAATAAAGAGTTTTATTAAGCTGCACCTCGAGCAAGTTATGGCAGCCACGTGGTAAAATTACCAATGCCACGACTAATTGGCCCACTGGAAAAGCTCGTTTCATTCCAAGCAGCATCCAGCTCCACTCATCTGTAGCAGTCACACGTACTTCAGAGGTATCAAATTCACCCAGACAAGTGAATCCCTTCAAAACTGCAATCACTGCCATCACCTTACAAGTTGCAGCACTGGGAGAGGCCTTTCTGGGGGGGCATCCCAGTTTCTGGAGCTGGTGGCATAAAGGCACACAGAGCCCCGAGGTCTGAACACTCAACACGGTGCCTTTCACACTCAAATTCAGACCTAACTCCACGTGCTGGAAACGTACATTACAACACCGGGTAACACGTCTGTATATTTATACCAGCCAGCTTCCCCCCCAAAAGAGACAAATACTACTTAAACTTAATTTTACAAGGTTTACATACAAGAGTGTCACAATTAACCCTTCAGTGGCATGCAGCAGGATCAGAAGATTACACATTCCTTAGCAGATACTGCATAATTAACCTATAAAAAGCCACAGATACAGGTTGAACATTGCTAACTATAACAGAGAATCCTTCAGACATGTTGAAGGGACAGGGAAATGTATTTAAAAGAGCCGTCTACTCCAGGGTGTAAGTTCTTGACGGTAAAGATAGGCTGCTTTGCAACCGAGAAACACCCCGCTGCAGTTTCCAGTGAAAGAACTGAATCACCACCCAGCACCCTCCAGAGAAGGTAGTTCACGGAAACACCAGGAAGTCAGAAGACAACCGTGCAACCCTCCTGAGCTCCGCACCACGACACCCCCGGACAGACGATTGCTTGGAGCCGTGACAGCTTTGAGAACTTCCATCTAGAAGCTTAAAACAACCGTGGCATGTAGGCAGCCAGAGGTTTGTTTCTGTCGCCGCTGCTCACGTTTGCCTTTTCAGCAGGATGCTGAAGGACAGAAGGGCCGTGCATCCCCACGTTGTGCCGCCCTCAGTTTAGGCCTCCCAGGAGTCAAAAGCAGAATGGAAAAAAGCTGACCCAGACAGCGAGTAACACGAGTGCGTTGCACTGACAACCAGGCCCTGCGAATCGGGGTTAGAATAATTACATCTCAAGCCTACAGACGAATAAAGTAGAGGAACTATTTCTACCACATACACACAAAATCTGAGTTGTGCCCATTCAGAAACACCCCCACCCACACACCCAACAGTTAAAATGCCAAAAGGTGAGGGAACCGACAGAGCCATCACCGGGCTGGATGCAGGCAGCTCTGCCAGCTCCAGATCCGCGAGTGATGCGCGGGGTCCGACCCTCCCACAGCCACGTTTTGTCCTGCCTGGGCTAAGGGCTCCTTGTGAAACAGTTCATTTAAAGATTTGGGGGTTTTTTAACCGTGATAAATGGCAATTATATACTGTCAGCTTACAGAATCGTTACACAACTCTACAGACTTCAAAAATACTCATATGACCACAAAAATCTTGAGTAACCAGACAAAACTTAACATACAGGTTACCAGATACTTAACAAGCACAGCTTCAAAAGGCTACGAAATTAAACCATCAAGACAGATTTCAGCATTGTTCCTTCATCAAGGAACAGCAAATACTCGACAGAGGGGCCAGCTCCCTCACCTGAAGACTGGAGGTGCCACAATAAACTACAAACACGTATTATTTCTTTTTAAGGCTTTGAAATCAGTGCTGACACCGAAGCAACAGCCTCGTCTTTTCAACCACAAAGGCTTCATCCTCTAAAGCTGCTCTGAAGGAGCCTGTAAGTGTAACAATTATTATTGTGGCATTAGGATGACAGGTTTTGGTAAGTAATTTACATGTACAAAAGCCAACACAAGTGGCCCCAAAGGCAAGACAGGAGGTTATTTAACATTTCTTCAGGGCTTGGTGCTCAAGTCCAAAGACCTCACCACAATTCTACACCAAGGGCTGCCAAACCCTGTTGAACGGCTGCGAGCGAGAGACCTAATCTGAGTGATCAAGTGTTTCCTTGGAATATCTTGACTAAGTATCACCAATTCCAGTTTGCTATTAAAGACGCAAAATAACACCTTTGATGTACATAATGAAAAGTTTTCCTGATTGCGTGATTCAACGTGATTTATTCTGGTGTCAGAGTGCCAGCACTCACCCCGTGGGTCAGAAAGCATCACTGGTTTAAGAACTCGGTGTGGGTTATTGCTCGTCCAGCCATTATCATACCGGAATGGAGCAGAGGGACCAGTAATTCGTCCTGATTGGTTATGAAAAACGATACCTGGATCTTCAGGAAGAGACAGCGTAGGTATTTCCCTGCCCAAAATCTGGAAAATTCAAAGTTTGTGTCTTAACACAAACTCTCTTTCTCCTCAAGGACTGCGCAGTGCATGCCACGAGCAGAACACCGGTGAGCTTCACTCCGCTGCATTACAAGGTGCGAGTAGAAATGGCCAACAGGTCCTTAACTGAACCAGTTGGATCCAAAAGTCTACAAATGATTTTTTATTTTCTAGACTCTATTCCAGCTCAATAACTAACTGGAAATATTACAAATTCCTAAGGAAACCGGTCCCTTGTACAACAAGTGTCCCATTCACCTTGTATGGTGGGCGAGCTGGTTGCTCTTCTCTCCACTAAGGTACAGAACAGTTACCCTCTAACGTTCTGGAACGTGCCCTTCCTTTGCTGCGGACACCAGCCGCCTCAGCAAACTTCTCCAGGTTTCTAACTCGAGTGAGCGCTCACCCCACGCCCCCACCTGCAGCTCCCAGGCACGCAGCTGGGACATGGCCTCAAGCCTCTTCGGTCTACAACTGTTAGAAGTTATTTCAAAATAAAGATCCACATTTTAGATATGCTTTAAAAGCCTCGCCCTACATCTCTTTAATCCTCTACCGTGGGAACATCCAATCAGTTCACCAAGTTGTGACCAAGAGTTTTTTCCAATCTTGAACCTGCCGGAGCAGAGTCCTTCCTTACCACATGCCCTCAGCCGGTAGGGAAGTCCAGGAACTCGCATTGTCAGGTGCTACCCACTGCTCTAGGAACTCATTGATTAATCCCCCGAACAGCAAACAACATTAAAAACATTTCCACAGCACTAAAATCTGCAAAGCAACCACCATCTCCGCAAGAAGCCTCCAAATCCTCGCTATTCCTGGATTTAAACGAAGTTTCCCGGGCTGCTGCTCACTACTACTCTCTCCTCAGCAGCAACACTGGCTTAAAGAGCCACCACTCCCCTCCCCCCGAGCGTTATTTTTAACCGGGATGATTTCAGTGATCCCATTTACAGCACAGCCCCACAGCTGGAACACGATGGAGGAGCAGCGGCTTGGGTGCGAAGACAGGAATAGGGAGCTGGGATTAAGACGGAAGACATGGGGAATTTCTCAGGGCAGTGTTTTCGCCCAGCCCAAGGTGCCGCCAAACCGAGAGGGCAGTGGCCCAAGGACTCACGCTACCACACAGTCCGCAGGGCGATTTACGTTTTTGGTGCTTCTTCCACATGACACAAACTTACTCGTCTCTGGTCATCCTCCTCCAGGTTCCAAAAGTCACAGGATTCACTATTACCCCCAGCCTTTTGCCCTCCCCAGCTCCCACAGACACCAGACGCTCGCCCAGTGCCGCGCTCGCTCCCTTCCGTACCTTCAGATTCAGCAGTTTTATTACCCTGACGTTGCCTCATTTTAAAACAAGGTTTTACCTACCTCTTTAGACCCAGATTTAAATCTGTGCACAACTCAGTATTAAAACCTCCCTTCAATATTTCTGAGCTCTCGATACAGCCACCTCATCTGAAGAAAGAAGTCCGGGAAGCCCTTACAATTCTGTATCTATTTCAAATCGTTGCACAAGGAGAGACACCAAAGCAGATTTGGGAAATCTTGGCACAGCAGCCTGAGAATGACTATGAGACTTCAGGGCTTTCATCAAACATTCCGGCTTTGAAGCACGAGCATGGGGAAGCTTTCGCCTTTCAGAAAAGGCAGAAGACCCGTCGGTCTTAGTTCGTACACCCCTTCCCGCTGCTAACCAAGCATCTCGCTTCCCTGCCTTCCAGCTTTTCACGACACTGAGGCCTACCAGCTTACCTATGGCATTGGGGAGTTCGCATTTAATTGCATATGCGGTAGTTTGTCTTTCCAGCAAAATCCCGAGCCATCTGAATGGCTGGATAGAGATAAAAGCCGCACGCTGGAGGCTGAAAACAGGAACGGGGTGCTCACCACAGCCCTGGGGGAAGCCGGGGATACCAGCGGGGCAGATACCGGCGGCTCCGACCCCTCCGTGCCCAGCCTAACCTACATACACCAGCGGGGCCATGCAGACGGGACCGACCGAGCCGGCGGCGGGGGGGGCAGGCCGAGGGGCCGGCGGCGGGGCGAGGCCCTCCAGCTGTTCCCCGGCCTCGGAGCGGGGCAGGGCGGGGCCCGCGGGCTGCCCTCGCCCCTTCCCCGACGCCTGGACCCGGGGTCCGGTGGGGGGTTGGGGGCGGGTATATGTACCGACATACGTACAGGCTGAATGGAAAGAGGGCGGACACCGCGGGAAGTGGGGGGCAGCTTCGAGCGGCCTCCCTGCACCTGCCTGGCCGGCTCCACCGCGCCGAGGGCCGGGCCCCGGAGAGCTGACGAGGCGGGGGCGGGTGGAAGCCCTCAGGGCCCGGCGGCGAGCAGGGGAAGGGGAAAGGGGGGGCCCCGGGCCCGGCGGGCTGACGGGGTCCCTCAGGGCCCCGCTGAGGGAGGCACGGAGGGAGGGAGGGAAGGGGGGGCCGGGCCCGGCGGGCTGACGGGGCTCCCTCCGGGCCCGGCGGCAGGGGGAGCGGGCTGAGGGAAGGGTCCCCTCCGGGCCCGGCGGCGGAGGGGAGGCGGAGGAAGAGGGGCCGGGGCCCTACCTGCACGGCGGCCTCCAGCTTGCCCTCGAAGGTGAAGTCGATGAGGTCGGGCTTGAGGCAGAGTCCGTAGTTGATGGGGGACACATCGGCGGGCAGCCGCTCGAAGGGCCGCTTCTCCGGCATGGCGGGGCGGCGGCGGCGGTGCGGGGCTGCGCCCCCCCGCGGCGGGGCGGCGGGGGAGGGAGCGGCGGAGCGGCGGCGGGGTGGAAGGGGGCGGGAGCGGGGAGGCTTCCAGCCGGCAACGCGGCAGCCCCGCACCGAGACGCGGAGAGAGCGAGCGGGCGGGCGGGCGAGCGGCGGCGGTGGCGGCGACGAGGAGGAGGAGGGAGGGGCGGGGGCGCGCGCGCGCGCTCCCGGCACGAGGCAGCCGGTGGATCGGGGTGGGGGGGGGTGGGGGGAGTGAAGAGGAGGAGGAGGAACACGGCGTGCGCGTGCGCCCGCGCCACGCGGCCGCGCACGTCGACCGGCGCGAGCGCGTTGCGTAAGCGGCGCGGAGCAGTGCGCGTGCGCTGCTTCCCGCCCCGCACGGCCCAGCCCTCCCGGTCTTGCGGGGTGGCGGCAAGCGGGGTTCGCGCTGCCAGCGGCGCGTGCGTCGGGACGGGGCCCGGGGCGCCCCGTTAACGGGAGGCTCCCGGTCCGGGGTGTGCTGGCACGGTGCAGCTCTTTAACGGGGGCTCCCGCAGCACACGGTGCGGGGAGTGTCTGGCGCGGTACACCTCGTTTACGGGGCTTCCAGCCCGGTGGGAGCTGACAGGGTGCAGCCCGTTGACGGGGATTCCTGGGACAGCCCGTTAACGGGGGCTCCCGGTGCACCCGGTGCAAAGGGGAGCTGGAACGGTGCACCCTGTTAAGGTGCTCCCAGGGGGCTGAGAGGTTGGGTGGGGGCTCCCCGAGCACCCACGGTGGAGAGGCCTGGGTGGGACCGGGCTTGCCCCGGGGCTACTGGGGGGTTGTGCCCTGCACGGTGCCCCGGGGTGGAGGGAGCTGGGAGACCCTGGGATGGTCGCCCATGCTCGGGTCCAGCAGGACCTTGGGGTCAAGGGCACGGCATGGTGTGGCAGCCCTGTCCCCCTGCAGCGGGGCAGGGCCCGGTCTCCTCAGGGCACCCATGGGTGCAGCCAGGGCTCAGGGACCATGTCTTGCCCCATCACGGAGCTGGCCTGGCCGTGGAACGTGGCACTGCTGCTCTGTGGCTCCCACTTGGCACCACGCAGCACCTGGCCCGGGTACCTGGAGGATGCGGCTCCCTTTGTCCCCGGGTTCGGTCCGTCCCCCGCTCCAGATGAGGCAGCGCTGGGGCAGGACTTGCTGACCCCCAGCGCTAAAACATGGTGAAATCAGCTGGAACCTCTCGGACTTCGCAGTGGAAATCCAGCAACGCTCACGAGCGGAGCGGCGGGAAGGCACCCTGTCCGCCAGGCCTGTCCCGACAGCTCCGTGGGGCTGCTTTTCTCCCCACCCTGAGCTAACAGCCGCTCTCTTCTTCCTCTTCCTCCTCCTCCCCATGCTTGACCTGCACCATTGAGGTGAGCGCTGGGTGTTGCAGGGCTCCCGGTAAAACCCCGGGGCTGCCCGTGCGCATCCAGCCCTTCGTGGCCAGGCTCACGTCCGCATAAGGAGAAAAAAAAAAACCGTCTTGAGGTCTTGAGCAGAACAGGGTTTCTCTGCCCTTTGTCATGGCTGAGCGGCTGCCAACTGCCCACCCCGGGGGTCCCGCTGCCCACCCCGGGGTCCCGCAGCCCTGTGGGACTTTCTTTCCCTTCCTTCCCCGCTCAGCCAGGGCCAGCGGCGCGTGGCCGGGGCTTGTGGAAGATGCTATGTCAGGAATCCATCCTAAAAAGCGACGTACGCCACACAGCCACCGGCATTTCCAGGGTAAAGAACATCCTGAGCGGGTGATGATGTTGGGTGGGCTGTTTGGGTTTGTGACAAACACCAGCAGGAAGTTTAAAAATTCTTAATAAAGACTTTATATGGGAAAAAGAAGGGCGAAAAATTGAATTCCTCTGGAAGAGGGGAGGCTGCGCTGCCTTTCCCCGCGCCTGGCTCGCAGGGTGAGAGTCGCAGCCCTGGGACCTGAACCTTAGATCCCTGCTCCGAACAGCGTTAAACGGGGACCCAGTTACATCTCAGCCCCAAAAGGAAACACCGCATCTCTGTGGGTGCCTCAACCTCCCTGGTTTTGAGAAGGAAGCTCAGCTCGCAGAGGCAGGAAATCTTTAATTGCCTTCCACCGCTAGAAACTGCCATCGCTCCTTTTTTTCTCTCCCTCCAGTTGCCAAAAAAGATTCATTTTTTTGCTAAAAGCGTTACCTCGCTGTTTAAAATATAAGTTAGCGCCGAGCGAGAGGGGGAGCGGGGCTTCGCTGAGACCTGGAGGAGCCGGCGGCGAGAACTGGGGCACGGAGAAAGTACAGACAGCTCTTAGCACTTCGTTATAAAAACCAAACGATGCGCCCGGGTTCATCTGGGGCTTCCGCGGGGACACATTGTGCTGCAGAGCCCCGAGGAGGGGACGGGAGGCAAGGAAACAGCAGGAGCTGCGTGGGGGGTTTGGGCGGCTGCTGCCCTCCCCTCGCCGCTGCCGCCATCCCCTCCCTGTGCCGGGGTGGGGTGCGAAGCCCCGCGGGACACACGGACACGGACAGACCGTGGGGTGCGGGGAACAATCTGGTGCCGGGGTGTGGGGCTGGGGAAAGGTTCATCGTGGTGGTCGCGAGCGAGCTCACGCCCGTGGTGCCAGCGGGGTGCTGGGGAGAAAGTCTCATCTCTCCTGTGGCGAGGGAAGGGCTGGAGCGGTGATGCCACAGTTCAGTGTGGGGCGGTGGGAGTCACCGTGCGTGATTTGGACAGAGCAGGACTCGGCTCGGCCGTGCCACGTCGGGGCCGGCCAGCGGGGAGAAGCCCAGCCGTGCCACAGCCATGCTGAGAGACCTCACTGGAGCCAAAAGTGCTTTCCTCCTGCCTCGCCTCTGCTTCCGATGCCCTGGCACAGCTCGTGGCCATGGGCAGAGCCACGGCGGGGCAGGCAGCGAGGTCAGGGGCAGGATAAACCTATTCCTGGAGCAGAGCTGCTCGCCGAGGCGGGAGGGAGGCAGAGGGGATTGTCTCTTCTGAGCTTTACTTTCTGTCCTCGACAGCCACTCCAGTCGCTGGGTGCCCTCCTGGTGTGCCCCCCGCACTGGGGGGCAGCGAGGGGGCGAGGGGGCCACACCGGCCGCAGGGCTCGTGCTTGGCAAAGGGCGCCGGGTGCCTTCTGCGGCTGCTGGTCCCCGCGGGAGATATTGTTAGATGACAGATGCTGCTGTCAGCAAGAACCCAGCAAGAAAGAAAGGAAGAAAGAGCGAGTCTCCGCCGAGAAAGCCAGGGGGAAGCCGCCTCCTCCGCTGTGTCCCGACCAAACCGGGTTCTCCTGCAGCGCCAGACTGGGGAGGGCCGGGGGACAAACGGACGGGGTGGAAGCCAGGAGCCGTAATTAGCCCAGAGGCTCTGCAGCCACCAACCGCTGCCAGTGCACCATTTTAATTAGGAAAACGAGGGGCAGAAAAGAAAAGGAAAGATCCCGAGAGAGGCTTTTCTTTTCTTCTCTCTTTTGCCGGAGTTTTTTGCCGTTCCTGCCGAGAGCGGGAGGCACCGGCTAATCCTGCCTCGCAGGTCTGGGCCGGCGGCTTAGGGCAGGAATCTCTGGTATTTGGGACCACGGGGACAACGCTGGTGCTCGCAGCTGCAAAGTGGCTCCCGGGGCCTCTTGCTCCGCAGGGTGTTCCCGGGGGGGGGGTTAGGAGGCGTTTTGCATCGCTTCTCCTCTGGCTGAATGGCGATGGGTGCGTGCAGGGCTGCCCGTCACCCTCCTGCCTCGCCACGTACCTGGGGTGAGTTGCACAAGGATGGTGGCAAATGTGGCCGATCCCCCACCTAGAGCTGGCAGGGACAGCTCAGCTTTGGGCGGGTGCTGAGCACATCCCGCTCCTGCTGATCCTCAGGTCCCTCCAAGTCCCAGCCCTGGTCTTGCTCTGCCATGGGGTAAATCCCTGCGTGGCAGTTTTGCAAGAGGAAGGTCACGCGTGGGCTGGGGACACCGTCAAGTGGCGTCTCCAGAGGCCACCACTGCTGGGGCGAGCCCGGGCCTGAACCGCAGCAGGCAGGGAGGCTCCTGGGCTCCATGGCGAGGAGGTGGCCCCGCTGAAGCAGCTGCCCACGGTGGTAAAACCAGCTGAGGTGGCATCGCAGGGCAGATCTGCAGCCGGGAAAGCCAGCTGGGCTGAGAAAATCCAGCCCCACAAGTCCTGAGCTGCGGGAAAGCGCTGGGGCCATGGGGTGCTGGGGCCGGTGAGTCGGCCCTGGCTGCTCCGGGACCGGCTCCATGGCCCCGGGGCTGCAGCTCGGTTTTCCAGAAGGGAAACCAGCTCCAGTTTCCCAGGGGTGCAGCGCAGAGCATGCCCCCTCTCCTGAGTCTCCCCAAACATCATGCCAGACTCTCAGAGCCGCTGCTGGGACGCAGATGCCATCCCACCACCCACGAGGGGTGCCTGGCTCCCCTTGTGTCCCCCAGCGAAGCCCTGCGGGGCCGCTCCCGGCTCGGCCCGCTCACGCCAGCACAGATAACAGTGTGGGCTGGGATCAACGGTCTCGGGCGCAGCGGAGCCGTCACTACACATTAACCAGCTGTCCGATGGAGCAACGCTTCCTCGCAGCTAAGATCAACAGTCCCCAAAGCAAACCGGGAGCAGGGCCAGGGCGGGAGAGAGCGCGGCCCGCCGCCTCCCGACGAGCCCCTCACTCCCGCGGGCACACCCCGGGGTTCACACCCCCACGGGCCTGCGAGATGGACCGAGGCCTCTCCCTGCCGCTGCGGGTGGGTGCTGAGCACCCCTGGGGTGTCCCTGGGGTCCCCGGAGCTGGACGGGCAAGGGAAGGGGTGTGGGCCCACGGGTGGCTTTAGGGCCCCCAGAGCTGCTGCACCCCGGCACCCCGGGGGGGAGGACACGGGACCCTCGCCCCTCAGCACGCCCCCCCCCACCAGTAGTCCCCGAGTGCCGCCGCAATTCGAAATGCTCAAAGCACCAGGAGCTGCTGGGGGGCTGCGCAGCCCCCGGGGAGGCTGGGGGGGGACTCTGCCGCTCCGGAGTGGGGGGACACGGGTGGGTCCGACACCCCCAGCATGGGGCGGAGTACGAGGGGGGTCCGTCGCCCGTCACCCGTGGCCTGGGTGGGGCCCGCACCCCGTTCCCGGGGCACCCTCCAGGCCGCCCCCGGCCCTGCACCACGCACCGGGGGTCCCCGCGCCGCGCGCTCGGGGCGGAGCCTCCCCCGGCCCCGCCCCTGCTCGCCGCAGCCGATGGAATTTTCCACTCGCCGCCGCGGCGCGGGCTCCCGCCGGCCCCGCCCCGCTCCGCGCGCGGCCCGCGCTAGGCCCCGCCCCTCCCCGCCTCGGCCCCGCCCACGTCCCGGCGGGCCGCGCGGCGGCGAAGATGGCGGCCGCCGTGAAGAAGGGCCTGGGGCGCCTAGGCCTCAGGGTGTGCTGGCAGGTGGGGCCCGGGAGCGGGGCCGGGGCCGGGGGTGGCCGCAGGAGGGGCGGAGGGGCGGAGGGGCCGAGGGAAGGCTGAGGAGCCGCGGGATGCGAGGAGCTGCTGAGGGGGCGCGGATAAGGAATGGGGGAAGTCAGGGAGGAGGGAAGGTGGGGAGGGCCGTGGGACAGAGGGTGCTGCAGGGAGTGGCATTAGGTGATTTACAGCTGCTCTGTGTTCGGGGCTGGGAAGGGAAGTAAATCGAGGTGGTGGTGGTGGGTTTCAGCTGTTGGTCGAACTCCCCGGCTTTGTTGTTTCTCTTCCTTAGGCTGCAAAGTCCATGGTCTGTCCCGCTGGAGCGGCTCCGGCCTGCCTTGTTGTCCCAGTGAGAACGAAGAAGAGCGGTTTTTTCCCCGAATGGGTCAGAGAGCTGACCCCTGAACAGAAGGAGAAGAGACTCAAGTCTTTGGGGAGAATATTTCCTGAGGATCGTATAGAACGGACTTTCTACTTGGCCTGCACAGGTGATGTGTTGGTCTTTTCTTGAGGGCAAAACTAATGCAAAGTAGCAGTGTGGAGCAATTAGCCTAAGCGGTGTGACCATGGGGACAGAGATTGTCTGTCCGCACTACACTGAGTGACACACTGGTGAGGGAGAGCAGCTGCCCAGCTTTACCTCACGAGTGGGTCAAACTGTTGGCCTCTCGTACCTGGAGACAAGGAATAACAGGGGAGGTTGTGTTCCCTGCTGCTGGACGTGCCTCCCGCTCCTGTCCTGGGCCGTACGGAAGAGGATAGCAGCGCAGGCACCCATCACTGTGGACAGGCTGTGTTAGACTAGCAGTTCTCTGCCTGCTCTTACTTCATCTTACAAACCCTTTCAGGGTGGAATCCTGCTGCCCCAGCAGCTGGGGTGCTGCCTCTTTGGTTCTTTCACTTTGCTGTTTTTGAGCGTCTCCCTGACCTTCTCTCCGCAGCTGAGATTATGGACCCTTACATCCCTCCTGAGGGCGATGCCCGCTTGACTTCGCTCTCCAAAGATGGGCTGAAGCAGAAAGTGGAGAAGTTGAAGCAAACCACGGCCTCCCGGCTAGCGTACGTACCTCCTTTCTAATTAGTCCGTGGTGCAGCAGTTTTGCTCAGTTCTGCCTTGCAGGGGTGAGATGGCGCAGTTTGTTTTTCACCCACTTCTTCCATCGTTGCTATTTTACCACTACCCCAGGAGTCCCTGGTGTGAGAGTGACCACAAGGCACCTATCCGGCAGTGTGCACTCATTTCCTTGAGGATTCATTGGGTTTGCAGCACGATGCCTGTTTTAGGAGCACTGAGAGCTTGTGATCTTAGTGGGGATACTCCAGTTCCAAGTTGCTCCCTGGGAAAAGTTGGCCTTGAACCAGATAAAATCACTGTCATCATCTGAAAAATGCAGGATGGTTCTAGGTTGTTCTTTACTCACCATCGAGCTTTTCTTGTCGTTTCAGTCTGCGGAAGGTAAAAGATCATGACCCAGATTTCAGCACTAAAACCTTCCCCGAGAAGGCGCAGGAGATATTTATCGAGGCTCACAACTGCCTGGCAAAGTAAGAGCCCAGCTCTGACGGGTGCAGTTGTGGGGGGCCTGCTGCTCTTTACTTCTACGCTCTGTCTGCCTCCATGTCCCTAATCCTCGCACCCCCTCTGCAACAACTACTTTTCTCTTCCTGCCCCGTCTCTGTGAAGAGCAGAGTGTTGGGGGTTCGGTCTGTACCCTTCTGCTTTCGGTAATGAAAAGCAGGCTGCAGAAGTTCATCTCGGTCTGACCTGCAGCGGAGATGAGCTGTTGGTGTAATCAGCAGGTGAGTGAGTGGCTGGTGCCGCTCAGAATCGCGCTGCAGGGAATTGTCTGGGTACGAAATGCTGCTCCACTGGCTTGCTCCACTTTCCAGTAATAGAACAGATTTCAAAACTGCCTCGTTCTTGGTTACAAATCCAAATATCAGTAAAACATTTAGTCATAACTGGCTTCCAAAGGATGTTGTTTTGTCTTTCCCTGGAGTCTTGTCAACCTGCATGCGTTCGTGTTCTGATCTCGTGCTGAAAATTCAGCTTTTTCTGTTTCACCGGTAGATTATGTGTCTTCTAGGGGAGCAGGAGTTTGTGAAATAGCCTCTCGATGTGTACTTGAGTAACTGGGTGTGTTTCACTTGCAGTTTCAACAAGCAGAAACTTCACTCCCTGGTGACAGAGCGCTGCTACCCGGTAAGTGTTGATCTGGATGCAGCATGTCCTTGATCTGCCCCACAGTTTAAGGCTCTAAACCTGATTGTCTCATTTTTCCTGGATACGGTAAGGACAGAGCTGGGGGGGAAAGCGCAACTCTACCAATAGCTAACGAGTAAATTGTCTGTAGTGGTTTGCTGGTTGTTTAATCCACGTCCTCATCAAGTTGGTGCTTCTTTTTTTCTTTCCAGGAGATGGTCCGTGGGAACAGGTACAAAACCATCCGCTGGCGCTTCGTGGAGTCACTGGAGCCTCCCAGAGTGGTTCATGTTCGATGCGACAGCATTGTGAACCAAGGCAACCTGTACGGCCAGGTGACGGTGCGGATGCACACGCGGCAGGTATGTCCCCTGGACCTCCTGTGTTTCCCGGCTGGCTCCAACTCCCCACCGACCTCACCCACGTCTCTCGGCTATTGTCACAGATTCTGGCAATCTACGACCGCTTTGGGCGGCTGATGTACGGCGGGGAAGAGGTGCCCAAGGACGTTTTGGAGTACATCGTGTTCGAGAGGTACTTGGTCAACCCGTATGGCACGTGGAGGATGCATGGCAAGATCGTTCCGGAGTGGGCTCCCCCGAAGGACCCCATTGTTAAGGTAAAAAAGGCACCAGTGTGGCCCGTGCCTGTGAAATGTGGGTCTCCAGTTAATTTTGGGCAAAACCAAAGCTGAGCCTCCTGTAACAGGGAGGTGGTGGATTAATCTGCGAGCAGAACTATGTAGTAACGTGGCACTACCAGCCTCCAGCAGGTGGAAGCTGCAATAGGAGGCGTGTGACACATGGGAGGTGATTTAGGGGGTTCCTGCTCCCTGTACACAGCCTGGCAAAGAGCTGTGGGTGCTCTGTCTTCCTGTGGTATTAAAAACAGGTCCAAGAGAGGACGGAGGTGACAACGATCCCCCTTCCCCCTCTGTGCCCTCCTCCATGCTGTGCCCATCTGCTCACCATCCTGTGCAAGGTCTTGGCGTTGCCAGAACCCCCCGCACAGCCTTTCGCCTGCTCTGTAACGTGGAGAATTCCTGTTAGGGCTCGTCTGCTGCCTCGTGCTGATTTTGTTCCTCGCTCTCCCAGACCGTGTTCGTTCCTGGCCCAACCCTGGACCCCTCACAAGAGTATGAAGAAACGAAGTAGGAAGCTCTGGAGCCTGTACAGAGGAGTGCAAAGAGCCCCGGAGGGAAGGAGTGGGGAATGTGGAGGTAGTGGGTTGGGTACAGCTGTGCCTTTCCAGTGAACCATCCACAAACCAAGCGGCTCCAGCAATGGACTCCAGTCTCTAAGAAGTTGCCTTTAAAGGAGTGAGAGGGACCTGGGAGGGCGATTCAGATCTGTCCAAGTAGCCTTAGTGTGCTGCAGCTCAACCCTCTCCATGCTTCTGTGGAGATATGTCTGTTCTCCTCGCGACTGCTCTAGTCCAGCCTCTGTCCTGTGCACCACAAGAGCCCTCGCAGCAGCATCTGTCCAGACAGGGGAGGTTTGGCTCTTCCATGGGAAGCGTCACAGACCTGCTGGGCTTTAACACCCGCAGCAGCAGGTGCTGGCGCTTTCCTTTCCTGCCCTCTTTCCCTCTCTGTACTGATTCCAGGCTCCTGTTTTTAACAGAGAACAGGGAAGAGCAGCAGGGCAGCTGCGGGGTGATGGCCAAGCACTGATAATTTAATAAACTTTTTTGCCTCCTGAGGTCGCTGTTTGTGTCACCCAATGGCTTCTTGGAAGGGTTTTGGTGCATTTGTTATAGACCCTCCCTGTGTTCAGAGGCACAGCCCGATGTTGTTAGTGGATGGCTGGCACCATCCTGTGGATGTGGTGACACCTGCATCGGGTGCCCGAGGTTTGCAGGCTGGGTGGCTCCAGAAAACACCTGCCCAGAGGTTTCGCTGTGCCGTGGCTGAGTGTAAGCCCAACCCACTCTGCTGATCTGCTCTTGCTCTGTGTTGCTCAGGTAAGTTCTCTTTACTCCTACCCACCGAGCAAAATACTTAGTAGTCCTCAGACAACACAGAATTTTCTTTTCAGCCTTGTCTTGCTTTTTAACTCAACCATTTTCCAGAGCCTGCAGAGTTCAGTGTGTTTTCCCTCCTTCCTCAAAGGAGATTTTACAGGGTTTGCAGTGAAGCAGCGCTGGCTCCTCACACTTGCAGAGCTGTTCAGTGTCTCCTGTCAATGCGGTTCTTTTGAACAGGCAGAATATCACCGCTGTGCTGTTGGGAGCAGCGGTGGAATCCCTTTCATCGTTTTGGAACTGGCAGGGGTGTCACAATCTGCCTTTCCTGAAAACCTGCTACCCTGAGCCTCCTGCCTATGCTTCGTTCAGGAGCTGAAGAGAGATTTCAGTGCTCCAGCATACACGAGCAGGGCCAGAAGCTAAAATAAACCAATGTGAGCTGCCTGGTTGGTGTCTGCTGTGACTTGGGCAGCTTTGACAAGCAGGCAGAGACGTGACTCCTTCACCAAGACCTACCAACAAGCTGCTCTGGCTCTGGGTGAGAAGAGCCTGTTTCCTGCTGGATTGGCTTTTCTGGGAGAATTTCTAGCAGTTTGTATCTTCCTATCTTCACCCATATCCAAACCTGGTAACTCCACCACTTTTGCTCCTGGCTTTCCCTCACTGCTGTTCCTCCTCCTCAAGCTTATTTAGTATCTCCCCCAAACCCCATAAATCAGCCACTGAGCGTCTGCTCTGGAGATAACGCTCTTTATTTTCTGTACATACACTTACATACACGCCTGGACGGTCGCTGGACATTCAGCACTGAAGCCCACGGATCGCATGCTGCAGCATCACCACTTCCTTAGGAGAGTGGAAGTAAATGACCAAAGGATGGCAGGACGAGCCCTGAGCCCCAGCCTCGCCTGGAGATCAGAGCAGGAACCAAAACCTTTCCCGTCACGCTGTTCTGCTGCTCCTGGTTGGACTGTCCCCTTGTTCCAGTGTCCAGCTCGCCGAGGATGTGGGTTTCCGAGTGCCACGCTGGAGGCACAAACCTCCCCACGCAGAAGAGCTTGCAGGTGGGTGTCTCTAGCAAAGCTGCAGTGACGTGTCTGCCGTGTTGGTGGAAGCAAGCGAGGCTGGCACTGCGTTGGTTGCGTCCGGGTGCCCCTTGGGCCACGGGACCCTGCGCTGGGCCAGGTACCTGGAGGGAAGTGATGGGTGGCATTCGCAGGCTATCACCTGGCTCAAGCGCTTTGGTGAAGGCAGATGATGACTGTCCCCTCGCTGCGTTGGTCCCCAAGCCTGGCTGGTCACTGGAGACTGCTGGAGCCCGCTGGGAGCGTGGCCGTGCTGGTGGTGGACACTTTGTCCCCACCTGGGCTGTGCAGGCAGGCAGCAGGGACAGAGGGAGCTACTGGTGGTCCCAGGGGCAGACGTCAGGCTGGGTTTCGCTAATGCCCCTGGCTCCATCGTGGGGGCTCACCCCGACTCTGCCCTGCTGGGATCCCTGTGTGGGATCCACGCTCTCCTCCCACGGACACACCTCGGAGGTTTTCTTTACCTCTGTGCTGGTCCTGTCAGATGCTGACGGATCCTCTTCTGCTTCCCAGGGACAAACCTCGGCTATGTTAGCACTCGGGCTGGGGCTGCTCTCCGCTGCGGGAGCCGTGCTCGCTCTCCAAGGCAGCAGCTCTGCCCCGAGACCCCGCGGGGGCGGGATGCTTGGCAGGATGCGGCACAGGGGCTTGTGCTCAGCCTCGCCGTCAGATCTGCCCCTGGATTTTTTCAGCAGGGCTGTTGGAAACACAGTGCTGGCTCCTGCCACCAGCTTTGACTTTCCTGTCCTGGTGGCAGATGCTCCCTCAGCTCCCTGTGGGTGCACCCCTGCTTTGGAGCTTTCCTTCTCCCAGCCAGGGGACTCTGCTGCTTCCCAGGGGCAAATATCTGATTTCCTGCTCTCCGAGCTGTCGGAGTCCTTGGACAGCTCTTTTCCCATTGCAGTTTTTAGGGAGGGCTCCTCCATGCCCAGGCTCTCCCAGGGACAGACGGCCCCACGCTCACCGCTCCCCTTCTCTGGTGGTTTGGAGGCACCCATTTGTTTCGGGGCAAGGCTGCTCTTACTCAGGGCTGCACCTTCCCCTGGCAGAGCTGGAGCCACCTCCCAGGGGCAGATTTCTGCTTTATCGATGGACACGAGCTCTGGAGCCTCCCAAGGACAAACCTCTGCCTTCAGGCTCTCCACGCTCTGGGATTTCTTTGAAGATGATTTGGGCAGTGCAGGGCTCCCAGTCCGGGGTGTTTCTGGGGGCTTCTCTGTGCCCAGGCTCTCCCAGGGACAAATGGCCTCATGCTTGCCGCTCCCCTTCTCCGGTGGTTTGGAGGCACCCATTTGTTTTGGGGCAAGGCTGCTCTTACCCGGGACTGCTCCTTCCTCTGGCAGAGCTGCGGCCACCTCCCAGGGGCAGATTTCTGCTTTATCGGTGGATTCAACCTCCCAAGGACAGACCTCTGCCTTCAGGCTCTCCACGCTCTGGGATTTCCTCGAAGGTGATTTGGGCAGCGCGGGGCTCCCAGCACGGGGTGTTTCTGGGGGCTGCTCCATGCCCAGGCTCTCCCAGGGACAGATCTCAGCCTTCAGGCTCCCCGTGCTCTCCGATTTCTTGGTGGTGGCTTTCAGCAGCTCTGTGCTCCTTGTGCCGTACCCCGAGGAGGAGCCCTCCACGTCCGGGCTCTCCCAGGGACAGACGGCCTCTCGATCTCTGCGCGCTTTCTCCTTATCCATAGACGTGCTGTCTCCAGCATCTTGGGGGCTTTTGCTCACCATGGACTGACCATCTTTGTCCTGCCTGAATTTCTCTTCACCTGATGGTGGAGCAGCCACCTCCCAGGGGCAGATTTCTGCTTTATCGGTGGATTCAACCTCCCAAGGACAGACCTCTGCCTTCAGACTCTCCACGCTCTGGGTTTTCCTCGAAGGTGATTTGGGCAGCGCGGGGCTCCCAGCACGGGGTGTTTCTGGGGGCTGCTCCGTGCCCAGGCTCTCCCAGGGACAGATCTCAGCCTTCAGGCTCCCCGTGTTCTCCGATTTCTTGGTGGTGGCTTTCAGCAGCTCTGTGCTCCTTGTGCTGGACCCTGAAGAGGAGCCCTCCATGTCTGTGCTCTCCCAAGGACAGATGGACTCATGGCCTCTGCTTTTTTTCTCCTTCTTTGCAGACATGCTGTCTGTAGTCTCTTTCAAGAGTCCTTGACTTGTGGAAGGGCTTTTGCTCACCACAGACTGACCATCTTTGACCTGCCTGAATTTCTCTTTACCTGATGGTGGAGCAGCCACCTCCCAGGGGCAGATTTCTGCTTTATTGGTGGACACGAGCTCCAGAGCCTCCCAAGGACAGACCTCTGCCTTCAGGCTCTCCACACTCTGGGATTTCCTCGAAGGTGATTTGGGCAGCGCAGGGCTCCCGGCACAGGGTTTTTCTGGGGGCTGCTCCGTGCCCAGGCTCTCCCAGGGACAAACGGCCTCTCGCTCACTGCTGCCTTTCTCCAGGGATCTCACTGGGCTGGCTAACGCTGCCTGGCGTGTGATGCGCTTGTCCCCCTTCGAACCACCCCCAGGACCCTGCTTTGCCTTTTGCTGAACAGAGGGAGCTGCAGCCACCTCCCAGGGGCAGATTTCTGCTTTATTGGTGGAGTCAAGCTCCGGAGCCTCCCAAGGACAGACCTCTGCCTTCAGGCTCTCCACGCTCTGGGATTTCCTCGAAGGTGATTTGGGCAGCGCGGGGCTCCCAGCACGGGGTGTTTTTGGGGGCTGCTCCATGCCCAGGCTCTCCCAGGGACAGATCTCAGCCTTCAGGCTCCCCGTGCTCTCCGATTTCTTGGTGGTGGCTTTCAGCAGCTCTGTGCTCCTTGTGCTGTACCCCGAGGAGGAGCCCTCCACGTCCGGGCTCTCCCAGGGACAGACGGCCTCTCGATCTCTGCGCGCTTTCTCCTTATCCATAGACGTGCTGTCTCCAGCATCTTTGGGGCTTTTGCTCACCATGGACTGACCATCTTTGTCCTGCCTGAATTTCTCTTCACCTGATGGTGGAGCAGCCACCTCCCAGGGGCAGATTTCTGCTTTATCGGTGGATTCAACCTCCCAAGGACAGACCTCTGCCTTCAGACTCTCCACGCTCTGGGTTTTCCTCGAAGGTGATTTGGGCAGCGCGGGGCTCCCAGCACGGGGTGTTTCTGGGGGCTGCTCCGTGCCCAGGCTCTCCCAGGGACAGATCTCAGCCTTCAGGCTCCCCGTGCTCTCCGATTTCTTGGTGGTGGCTTTCAGCAGCTCTGTGCTCCTTGTGCTGGACCCTGAAGAGGAGCCCTCCATGTCTGTGCTCTCCCAAGGACAGATGGACTCATGGCCTCTGCTTTTTTTCTCCTTCTTTGCAGACATGCTGTCTGCAGTCTCTTTCAAGAGTCCTTGACTTGTGGAAGGGCTTTTGCTCACCACAGACTGACCATCTTTGACCTGCCTGAATTTCTCTTTACCTGATGGTGGAGCAGCCACCTCCCAGGGGCAGATTTCTGCTTTATTGGTGGACACGAGCTCCAGAGCCTCCCAAGGACAGACCTCTGCCTTCAGGCTCTCCACACTCTGGGATTTCCTCGAAGGTGATTTGGGCAGCGCAGGGCTCCCGGCACAGGGTTTTTCTGGGGGCTGCTCCGTGCCCAGGCTCTCCCAGGGACAAACGGCCTCTCGCTCACTGCTGCCTTTCTCCAGGGATCTCACTGGGCTGGCTAACGCTGCCTGGCGTGTGATGCGCTTGTCCCCCTTCGAACCACCCCCAGGACCCTGCTTTGCCTTTTGCTGAACAGAGGGAGCTGCAGCCACCTCCCAGGGGCAGATTTCTGCTTTATTGGTGGAGTCAAGCTCCGGAGCCTCCCAAGGACAGACCTCTGCCTTCAGGCTCTCCACGCTCTGGGATTTCTTTGAAGATGATTTGGGCAGCGCGGGGCTCCCAGCACGGGGTGTTTCTGGGGGCTGCTCCGTGCCCAGGCTCTCCCAGGGACAGATCTCAGCCTTCAGGCTCCCCGTGCTCTCCGATTTCTTGGTGGTGGCTTTCAGCAGCTCTGTGCGCCTTGTGCCATACCCTGAGGAGGAGCCCTCCACGTCCGGGCTCTCCCAGGGACAGACGGCCTCTCGGTCTCTGCGCGCTTTCTCCTTATCCATAGACGTGCTGTCTCCAGCATCTTTGGGGCTTTTGCTCACCATGGACTGACCATCTTTGTCCTGCCTGAATTTCTCTTCACCTGATGGTGGAGCAGCCACCTCCCAGGGGCAGATTTCTGCTTTATCGGTGGATTCAACCTCCCAAGGACAGACCTCTGCCTTCAGACTCTCCACGCTCTGGGTTTTCCTCGAAGGTGATTTGGGCAGCGCGGGGCTCCCGGCGCAGGGTGTTTTTAGGGGCTGCTCTGTGCCCAGGCTCTCCCAGGGACAAACCTCCTCCTTTATGCTCTCCACGCTCTGGGGTTTCTTGGACTCAGCTTTTGAGCTCTCCTGGCTTTTCCTAATGAACTGTGCAAAGTTCTCGTTGTCCCTGCACTTTGGCTGATGGCCACCCGTCTCTGCCAGCTTTGCTTTGATATCTTCAAGTGCTCCAGATCCTGATTTGTTTTCCCCTTTGGAAGTCCCCTGCGTGTCCTGACTCAGTCTCTCCTTCCCGGATGGAGCCGCAGGCTCTTCCCAAGGGCAGATTTCTTTTCTAGCCAGTGGCTCATCCTCCACTTCCCACGGACAGAGCTCTGCCTGCCTGCCCGCTGCTCGGCCGCCTTTCCCCGCTACAGCTGGGGCCACCTGCATGCTCCAGCTCCTTGGGGGGACCCTCTTGGTGCCCAGGCTCCCCCCAGGACCGAGTGGCTCTGGCTGGCTGCTCCTCTTCTCCAGCACCTTTGCCAGGCTCTCCTCACCCAGTGGGACCCCACTGTCCTCCCGGGAAGAAACTGCCTCCTGACGCAGCAAAGATCCTCTTCCCCCCAGGGCACCCGGGGCTCCCCAGGGATGAACCTCAGCCCCCCTCTCCTCGGCAGCCGCTCCCCACACACCGGCAGTGGACAGGCTGGGGCTGCCTGCGGTGGGTTTTGCATGTGGCTGCTCCACCTCTGTGAGGTCCTGGGGGCTGATGGACCCGCTGCCCCCCTCAAGCCCTTCTTCTGGCCCGGCCACCCCTTCCTTCAGTGAGATCAGCCTCACCACGGCCGCAGGATCATCCTTCCCTGGTTCTGCCACGGGAGCCTCGGCCCCTTCCCAGGGACATACCTGTGCTTTCCTGCTGCCAGGCACCGCCGGGGTCTCACGGGGCTGTTCAGCTCCTTCTTGGTGGCCACTGCTGGGTGTGACATCATGCACCCCTGAGGGTCCCTCCAGGCCCCCACCATCATCTGCCTCCCCTCGGGGAGCGCTGGGCTCCTCTGCCAGTTTCTCACCATCGCCCGTCCCTGGGGCTGGGCTGTCCCACTGTCTGTCTGCCCCAGCCGTGCCAGTGTTCTTGTTGTGCTGACAGGGCACCGCGTCGCCCTGCCGCGGGCTGGTGGTGGGCTCGCTGCCAGGGCTTGTGGCAACGGGGCCTTGGCCTATCGCCCCAGGGGACACCGCCGATGTCTCTGCCAGGCTGGGCCTCTCCCTCCTGCTGCTCCCCTCACGTCCCCTCTTCCCTAGGCTCCCCTCGCCCTCCCTCTTCCCCCTCAGGATGCTTTTCCCCCTGGAGCGGTTGAAGGCTTTGAGGGCCAGTCCCAGACCCCGGATAGAGGTTTTCTGGGAGGGTGGCTTGGGGCTGGTGGGGGTGGCCGCTGCGTCACCAGGTGTCCCCGAGTCTGCTGCTTCAGCAGCTTTTTGCTTCCGGCTCAGGATCTCCTCCTGGACCAGCTCCCAGGGACAGACCTGCGCTGGGATGGACACTGCAGTCAGCAGCCTGCCCTTCGCGGCCGAGGGGGACGTGCCCCCCAGATCTTCCTCTGCTGCCCTCACTGATGTTCCCTCCGTCTCTCCTACTGGTGCTGGGGCGTCCGTGGGTGGCTCTGCCCACCCCGGGCTGTCCCCTGCCAGCATGGCACGCCGGCCCAGGCTCTGGTAGCGGACAGGGGGAGGTGGTGGGGTCCTCTTCATCGCCACCCGCACCCGCCCCGGGACGTGGGAGCTGTCGACGCTGATGCTCTTGATGGGTGCGTAGGTGACACGTTTCTGCACCTTGACGCTGCCCGGGGGTGACGTGTCCTCCTTGGCGGGGCTGGAGCTGGCTGGCAGGAGGGCATCAGCTGCACTGGGGCTCTGGGGCTTTCTGGGTCCCTCGGGGGGTCCCTGGCTCATGGACGGGTACCGGTTGGTGTGCCATGCCTCCCATGCAGCTCGGCTGGTGGCAAGCAGGACCTCTTCCCGTGCTCCGGCAACAACACTGAGTGACTTCTGCAAGGGGGGTGCGCGGGGCAGGGGCAGCTGCCCGGAGCCCGTCAGGTTGTGGGCACTGGCCGACTTGCACACGAGTGGGGCGGCATCGAGGGACTCGCTGTCGGATGGCTCTGAAGCTGTCGCTGCCATCGTCTTCCTCCCCGGACTAGGCTCTCCAGGGATGGCCGAGCCTCCCTGGGGCTCCCGCGCGGGACCTTCGGTGCTGCAGGACTTGCGCAGGGTCGCGGCGTGGTGCCGGGAGCTCTCATCCCACATCCGCAGGCTGGCACTGCCAGCATCAGGGAGCCGCTTGGCCGAGGAGCTGCGGCGTGCTGGGGTGCCCACCCGTTCCCCACCGCTGCTCCGGCGGGCCCCGGCCTCAGGCAGCTCGGTGCCGCGGCGTGTGAGGGAGCGGGCCAGGCTGCGGCGGGAGCTGCGCTTTTTGGCGAGGTGGGGATTGTGGGCTGCCATCCTCCGCGTCTTGTGCACCTCCAGCTGCACGTAAAGCTTCTTCAGCTCCTCCTGAGCACCGTGAGCGGGGAGACGTGGCAGAGAGAGGGGAGAGAGGAGAGCACATCATGGGGGCTGTGGCTGGGTGACCCTGTGAAGCTCTGGCTTGGCCCCTCGGGCGAGGCTGTCCCCATGTCCCCAAGCTCCCGTGCTGCCCGTTCCTCCGACCCGGGGGACACAGCAGGTTTCCCCACCCGGAGGCAGTTCACCCTGCACCACCTTCTCCCCTCCCTCGGCTTTGCATCAGGAGAAAGATTGCAAAAGGCACCTCTTACTCTGCGCGGGGCTGATAGCTAGCGTCAAAAGAAGGTCCTGAGTGTGCCACCCACCCGAATGTCATCGGGGTCGAGACTGTGCTCGCTCCAGGCGGATGTGATGCTGCTGTTGAGGCAGGAGCCCGAGCGCCGCATGTCTAGCTCGTCCTCGTAGACCTCGGCCGCAATCTCCTCCCGCAACGGCGAGCCGGCGTGGAGGAACTGGGGTGGTGAGGGGCGAGCTCACTGAGGGGTCCCTGGAACTCCGGGAAGCCCCAGCCCCCACTCCCCGAGGGGTCCCTGGAACTCCGGGAAGACCCAGCCCCCACTCCCCGAGGGGTCCCTGGAACGCCAGGGAGCCCCAGCCCTGACTCCTCGAGGGGTCCCTGGAATGTCGGGGAGCCCCAGCCCCGAGTCCCCGAGTCCCTGAGCCGAGTGTTACCTTCGGGATGAAGAGCAGCGCCAGGGTCATGGTGATGGTGCCGTGGGTGTGGGCGAAGAAGAGCAGCAGAGTCCAGTCGGGGTGCAGCGAGGGGACCATGATGAACCTGGAAGGGATGAAGAGGGCAGCGCCGGGTCCCTCTGAGGCACCTGCAGCCCCCTCCCCACCTCCAGACCCCGCAGCCTCCACCCTACCCAGGGAGCCACGCAGGGAACCTGCTGGTTTCAGGGATTTGCCCCCAGTTACTCGGTATCGCCGGGGACAGTAATCTCGGTCCGCAGCCCCCTGGCCCTACCTGACCACGTGGAAGGTGGCTGAGATCATGAGCTCGTTGTGCAGCGCGATGCCCATGTAGCGGGGCTCGTGGAAGGCGGAGGGCACGGCGCGCGTGGCATAGCACAGGAAGCTGCCCCACAGCAGGAACAGCATTTCGGCTGCGGGAGAGAGCGAGGAGCGACGCTGAGCATCCAGCCCCATCTCCCAGCAGCCAACGGAATGTTTTCCTGGGTGGTACCAATGGGCGCTAAGCTGTGGGGTGGTGGGTGCTGCTGCCCGCTGGGACTCCCCTCCTCAGGGTGCATCCAGCCCAGGTGTGCACCCTGTCTGCCATTGGCACGTGCCATGGTCGGAGCTGGGTCTGGTGCAGAGCATCCTCCAGCACAGCTTGCCCAAAGGCCACCGGGACTCACCGTGGGCACCGGCTGATTTACCCCGCGCCACGGTGAGTCCTGGGGATGGATGCTCAGAGAGGGTGGGAGGCTGCTTGGGTGCCCCAGCCCTCCATACAGGCTCCAGGCGATGGACAAGGAAATTAAACCCCCCCGTGCTGCATTTACAGGGTGGGGTCCTGGGGCTGTGGGGACCCCACCGTGGGGGCTGATCTCACCGATCACCATCATGTAGTCCCAGTGGTCATGGCTGCAGATGTAGAAGTGGAGCCCGCGGACGGTCTGGGTGCGGATCACCAGTGGGATGTTCTTGTCGATGTTCTCCAGCATCCCGATGGTCCAGGCCGCCAGGAACCACAGCACCAGCAGCAGGATCAGCCCCAGCATCTTCAGCACCCGCCCGCTCGACACGTAGGGCACCCGCTGGGCCGTGCGGGACAGGAACACCTTCAGCACCCTGCGAGGCGCGGAGGGGTGAGCCCCTGGCTGGTCCCTGTTGCGGGGGTCCCAAGCACCCGGCCACCTCTCCTCGTCCCGGCTACCTGTACAGCTTGAGGGTGATGGTGCCGTAGACGATGGCGAAGCCCAGCATGCGCACCCAGCGCAGGACGATGCAGCGGAAGATGCTCGGCTTGAAGTACAGGATGAAAACCTGGGGCAGCACGAGGGAGGGGATCAGTGGGTGCCACTGGGACGGATTCTGCCTGCCGGGGTGGGGCAGTAAGACTCGGAAACCACCCGCTTTGGGGCTAGCCCCACTGCCGCCCTTCCCCCTTGGCTCCGCGGCATCCGCTGTAGCTCTCAGGGGAGGGAGAGGGGATTTGGGCAGGGATTAATTCCCGCAGCCAGCGGCAGAAAAGGGATTTGGTTTCCTGAGAAGGTTTATACCGCAGCTGCCAGGGCTGTGCCAGCAAAATTAACAATTAGGTGGAGCTGTGCCTGTGCCCTGCTCGGGGCCAGCTCGATGCCTGCGCCCGTGGGGCAGCCAGCCAGGCTGCAAACGCCCCTAAACTCCAGCCCAGAGGTTTTCACCCCCCAGCACAGCTGGATACTCACGGGGAAGTAGAGGAGGAGGGACCCGAAGAGGATGGTCTCCAGGAGAACAACTCCCGATGCCCGGATCCTCTGCAGGGACAGAGGCGTGAGGGTGCAGCCAGGAGCCTCCGCTGGTGCCCAGGGGGACGGAGCCAGGGCAGGGAGATGCTGGCCCCGAGAGCCCCCCTGAGTCCGTGGCATTTGGGGGTGGGAGGGGAGTGGGGCAGGGGGTGACGGGCGGAGGGGAATGCCCCGGGGACGCCTTGCCTTGCTCCGGCGGTAGTGGTAGGAGACGAGCATGCTGAGGAAGACGGCTAGCATGCAGCAGGCCTGGCAGGAGAGGACGGCCGCCCGCAGCGCCCGGTCCTCCTGGATGAGGCAGGGCGCGTCGTCCTCGCAGGTGACACATCCCTGGCGGCAGGGCCGGCAGGACAGCCGGGACCCCCCGTCCGCCCCCACCGCGCTCCCCGCCGCGCCTGGGGACAGAGCGACGGCCGGGTGAAGTCACCGGCACCTTCCTCGCCAGGGCACACGCTTGGGCTCAGCCAAGCCCCAGACCCCACTGCCGTAGCCACGTGCCACTGGGTGAAACAGGGACCGTGGGGCTGGGCACCCACCTGCCCGGGCACCGCTGGCCGCTCCGCCGGCCCTGTAAAAGCCCGGCTTGCACCGGCACAGGTACCTCCCGAGGACGAAGCCGCGGCTCTCCTGGGGGACACACTGGAGGAGACAGGCTGAGATGCGCGGGAGGGTGAGGGCTCATCTTGCGCCCCATATGCGCCCCCCGGCCCCGCGTCCCCCCCCCTGCACCCAGGGCTCCAGCAATCCCCAGTGCATGGGTACCCAAACCCACACCATCCTCCCCCTGCGCCCAGGAGGAATCAGTGGTTAAACATTTAAGAACTAAAAGCCAAAGCTTGGCCCCCAAATCCCTCCCTAAAACCTAAATGGACACCTAATGCAGCAGAGCGCACTAATCCTGCCCGGCCGTGACGGCAGCGGCAGGCAGGGCACTGCCGCCCTAATCCCCCGCGGCCAGATCCTGCCCCGAACGGGCCGGGCTGGCAGCTTTTCTGGGTATTGTTGTTCTCTGGAGAGATGCCCGGCAGCACAGCCCATCCCTTCAGAGGGCATCACTCGCGGGGCGCTGGCAGGAAAGAGAAGCTGGTGACGCCTTTCCCACTTGGGGGCAGCTTCTGTGCCTGCGGGGTGGGACCCCCATCCACACCGAGCTGGGGGGCTGCAGGGTTTGCCCTGGCTGGGGATGCTGCCGGTTGTGCTGAGCCCTGAAATACATTCGGGCATCACCAGCTCACCCAGGTGGGCACTGCCAGAGGGGACCGGGGGTGATTTGCCCACTGGTGCCAGCCCCCAGAGCCTGGACATCCCTGCGGTGCCCGGGTGGGGAGCAGCCAGGTCACCCGCTGCCGCTGGCGGTGGGTGAGGAAGATTTGCACAATAAACCCCTCGCTGCAGCACCGCGAGCAGCTGAGCGAAGCAGATGGATGGGCCAGGAGAGGATAAAGCTCAGCCCAGAGGGAGGGACAGCCCGGCTGGGGGGACAGGGATGCTTCGGTGTGGGGGAGCCCCAGGGATGGGGTGCAGGGTGCTGGCTGCCAGCGGGCGATACCTGGGTGCTGTTGAGGTCGCAGCGGTGCGTGTCGGCGAACCAGCCCGGCCCGCTGGAGCACTGGTCGATGGCCACGTCCCGCAGCTCGATGTCCACCCGCACGACACCCCTGCGCAGAGGGATGGGGTCAAGCCCCGGGGCTGCGTGGGGGCTCCCCGTGCCCCCCACCCAGCACGGCTGGTGCTGGTGCATGGGCTAGTGGGGCAACACGAGGTGTCAGCAACATCCCGGACCCCTGCTCGGGGCTGTCCCCCCTCGGAGCCGTGTCTGGGGGAGGCTGGAGCTGGGGCAGAGGAAGGGCAGGGGCAGCAGCTCCTGGATGTGAATTCTGCCTCTCGAAGAGCTTTAACACAACCGAGGAAAAGAGAAGCTGCTGGGGTGGTGGCCCCTGCGTGCCGACCTGCACCCCGCGGGTCCGACCCTCTTCCCTGGGTGCGCCGAGGGGGACATGGTTTCCCCCTTGGAAATGGGGCCATGTCCCCTCTCCTGGCCCAAACCCAGCTGCCCCCTTCCCTCCCCAGTGCCTCCCGCTGTGGGTTCTCATGCAGCGGCTGCTGGGGTGCAGCAGGGACCCACCAGCCCAGGGACAACACCCAGCTCCCTGGAGGGACCCCAGCCCGCCTCACCCACCCCCCAGCACGGCTGTGGCAGCGGGCCCTGGGGTGGCAGCCTGAGGTGGGCAACACGGGATGACCCAGGGGTGACAGGGGCAGCTCTGCGTGCCTGTGGACGTGCACATACCCACGCGCACACACGTGCACGGGGACGCGGGCAGGGTGCCGGCACGCTGCCAGCACCCCAGGGTGATGCCTCCAGCTGCACCCCCCAGCACGCACCCGGGGGACCCTCCGACCCTCTGACACCCAGCCCAGCCCCTCCGGGTCCCACTTACTTGAACTCAGGGCTGAGGTCCGGCTTGAGCCCGTAGAAAGCGGAGGAGAGCGTGACCACCCAGGCAGGCAGGAACCTGCCATCGCGGCACTCAAGGAACGGCGGGGACCACCGCACGTGGCCCGGCTCGCCCACGTAGCTGTCGCCCCGCTGCCACTTTGGGGTGTCCATGCTGCTCAGGTCATTGCTGAGCAGGCGCTTGCGGAGCAGGGGGGTCCGCTGGGACTTGAGGGCGTTGAACCACTCGTTGTCCCAGCTGAGGTTGCCGAGGCTGGGGGCGGCGGCTGAGACGTCCTGCAGCAGGATCTCGCCCTCCCCCTTGGTGGCCTGAAGCATCAGCCGGGGCTTGGCGGCCAGCGGGTGGGCATCGAGGGCGAGCACCGCCCGGCGCACCCACGGGTGCCCCTCTGCCAGGCTGCGGACCAGCGCCTGGTACCACTCCACGTCCTCGGCCACGCTGGCCTCACGGATGTCGTTGGTCTGGAAGAGCATGTTGAGGAAGTTGGCGGCGTGGGCCAGCGCCTCGGGGGCGGCACGCAGGGCGGCACGCAGCGCCGGGGGGGGGCCGGGGCCCGCCGCCTTCGCCGCGACGCCCCGGCTGCAGTTGGCCTGGGCCAGCCGTTGCACATCGCCCGTCTGCAGGAAAGCCATCGCCGCCGCCGAGCCCTCGGGGTCCCCCGACGCTGCAGGCTCTGGGGTGGGCGCCCAGGAGGACGATAAGGCTGGGGACCATCCCGCTGGCCGGGGGGGTCTCTCCTGCGAACGCTGCCCCCCCGTGAGGATGCTGTTTCCGACCAGCACCGCGTGTAAGCACCAGAGCAGGGGCCACCGCCACGGGCCCATGGCCAGGGCTCAGCGGAGTCCCCCGGACCCCCGCGGCCCTGCCGGCCGGCCCAGGGGGCACATGGCGGGCACGATGCCTGAGCCGGCCGGGAGCCTGCTCTGCTCGGCGGGGCTGGACGCTCGCTCTGCCGCCTGTTTTCCTCCCTCAGCAATGCCGGAGTAGACGTCACCAGCTCCAAAACGTGTTCATCAGCTGGCGCTGCCCGCCCGGAGCCCCCCCCGCCCGCTGCAGCTCTCTCCCGCTCGGGCAGGCCATGCTGCCACCGGGCAGCCACCCTGAGCCCCATAGGGACCCCCGCGCCCCAGCCCCCCCCGGGCTGGCCGGGATGCAAGCGCATCCTGATGGGAAGCCATGGCAACGGGAACCGGGAATTTTCCTCCTGGCATCCCCCTCCCCTCGGCCCCCTCCACAGCCGGGGCGGGGGGAGAAGGTCGCCCGCTGCGTCCCCATATGGTCCTGGGCTTCATCTCGCAGTGCCCGGCTCCCCCGGCCATGGGATGGAAAAGGGGGGGCACTACAGAGGTGGGCGCAATCCCCACGACAGTGCCTGACACCCTCCTCCCCAGCTGGGGCATGATGTCCTGGGCCCCACGCAGCCCTGCCCTGGCTGCAGGGGGGGAAACTGAGGCACGGGAGGCTGCTCAGCCCCATCCTCGCCTAACTCCCCGCTTCACCAGCCTCTGGGCAGGTGTGGGGAGAACCGGTCCCGATCCCCTCTCCTCCAGTGGGGCATGATGCCTGCAAGCGCCGTGCAGAGGCGCGCAGGGCTCACGGTACGAAGGCGCCGGGCGCCCGTGCCTCAGTTTCCCCCCACACACCCCGCTGTCCCGGGGAGGGGACAGTCTGCTGTGTCGCTGCCGGGCGCCCCGGCCGAACCCGCTGCCCCCCGGTCGCCCGAGCCGTGCGTCCCCCCGGGCCCGCCCGTGGGTGCCGGGGGCTCGGAGTCGGTCCCCACGTGGAGTGGGGGGTGAGGGGGCGGTGCCTCGGCGCTGGGCGTGGCTACAGGCAGCGTGTGGGCGTGGGTATGGGCGAGGGGCGGGGCCGCCGGCGGAAGTGGGGGGGCGTGGCGGCGCGCGGCCGTCGCCGCGGAGGAGGGAGGGAGCTGTGGCGGCGGCGGCCCGGCTCGGTCCGGCCCGGTCCCGGCGAGCCATGAGGCGGCCGTAGCGATGCAGCGCGCCGAGCTGCGGGACGGGGAGGCGGCGGCGGCCGCCGCGGCTTCCTACCGGGTGCTCAGCCGCCTGCTGGGCTATGGAGCCGGGCCGGAGGCGGGCGCGGCGGGCGGCGCCGGTACCGGCGCGGCTGTCGCTGGGCCGTTGGGCCCTGGCGGCGGGCGGTTGCCGGCGGCGGCGTTACCGGGCGGCGGGGCTTTGCGGAGCCCGCGGCCGCCGCCGCAGCTGATGGTGTTCCGCAACGCGGCGGAGGGGCGGCCCGGCGAGGAGGGCGGCCCGGCGGCGGGAGGAGGCGGCGGGGGCCCGGCGGGAGGCGGCGGCGGGGGCGAGCTGCTGTGCCCGCGGCACCGCTGTGCCCTGGAGCCCAAAGCGGCGGCGAGGTGGGGGGCCGCGCCGGCGGGCGGGCTGGAGCTGCAGCTGGCGGCGCTGGGGCTGCGGCCGCCGGGGCTGGGGGCGAAGGGGCCGGCGGGCTGCCCCTGCCCGTGCCTCGGCCCGCCGCCGCCCGCCGGGCCCGCCGCCGAGGAGACCAGCGACGCGCTGCTGGTGCTGGAAGCGCTGGAGCCTGACGAGGCCGGGAGCTGCTCCGAGGAGGAGCCCGGTTCCCCCGGCCGCGGAGCCGCCCGCGCTGTCGCCGCGAGAGGAGCCACCGGTACTGGCCCCGCGCAGGCACCTCCCGCCCCTCCCGGGGGAACCGGCCCCGGCACCAGGAAGGGCTCCTTGAAGATCCGCCTCAGCCGTCTCTTCCGCACCAAGAGCTGCAGCGGCGGCTCGGCCTCCGGGGACGCCGGCGGCGGCACCGAGGGCCGGCGCACCGGGGAGCTGCCCGCCTCGGCCGGCAGCCTGACCGACGTGTGCGGGGCCCGCGGCCGAGAGCAGGAGGCGGGCAGGTACGAGCCGGGGGTTCCCCAGCCCCGGCGTGGCGGGGTGAGCTGGGCGGCGGTGTGCGGGGTGCCCCACGGCGTGGGGGGGTCCGGGGGTCGGTGGGCCGGTGTTGGGGTGGCAGGATGGGGGTCATGGGAGCGGGTGCTGGTGGCAGCTGGGAGACCTCGGGGTTGGTGCCAGGCGGGGTGTGAAAGCCGGGTGTGCGACAGCGTGACCCCAGGGTGCGAGGGAAGGAGGGGTGCCAGTGCCACGGTGCCTGGCTGGAGGTGAAGGATGCCCGGGAGACACGGGTGCCATCCCGCAGATGGGCACCGTGGCCGGCCTTCAGCTGCCGGACACTTCAGGCCTCTTCTGAGCAGCTGCCGAGGCCTCGTCCTTCACACGGCATCGGTGAGCACAGCCAGAGCCCCGGGGAGGCAGGAGCACGCTGCTCTGGGCCCCGCATCTGCCAAGGGAATGGTGGAAAAACGTCCAGGAGCAGGACCGGTGAGGTGGCAGGTGGCTCGGAGGAGCCGCTGGAGCCCCGGGATGCGAGGAAGTGGTGTCCCTCAGGAGTGGCCTCTGGTGGCACTGTGCTGGCGGATCCTTCTGCGTCTTGCAATGATTTCCTGAGGCTCACAGGCTGGGCTCCGGACTTGGTGCTGGTGGATGCTCAGTTCTCCTGGTGTTCTCCCAGTGCTCCATGGCAGGATGTGGCTGGAGGAAACCTTGGGTCAAGTGTTAGGCTGGAGGGACAAACCCTGGGACCTGTTGGTGTGGCACCCCACTTGTCCCCCAGTTCCTCAGCCCTGCTCCCTTGGCTGCTCACCCTGCTTCAGCCTCATGTTTCAGCAGAAGACACGAGCTGTTTGATGCCCACTGGGGAGGGTAAAGGGCTGATCTGTACCTGCTGCCCAGGCTCCAGTCGGGGTGGAACCACTTTCTGTAGCGTTTCCAGCAGCAGAACTGAAATTCCTGGTGGAGGAGGCTGGGAGAAGAGCCAGCCTAAGGTCTGTGCCGTCAGCCCGGGAGCAGCACTAAATTATTGAACGGACTCTGGCTGTTACAGCACAGTCCTTTCCCCGTGGGGTTAATTAACCTCGTGTAAGGCTTTTGGGGTGCATTGTCTACTCAGCACAGCTGAAGACCTGTTGATGGGCAAGCAGGAACCTTTCTCCAGGCTTGCTCTGAAGATGTTGACCTTAGGTGTGAGCCGCAGCCCTGGCTTGTGGTGACCGGGCACTTTGGTAGCCCAAAAGGCAGCCAGGAGGCCAAAATTCCCTCCCCTCTGAAGCAAGGGATGGCTTCTGAGATGGGGCAGCCTCCAATCCTGCGTCAGCTCGCGGCCCTGCTGGTGGTTGGGCTGTTTGGGTCCTCCCTAGAGCTCCTCTGGGGTGGTGAAGCCCTTTTGTACCCCAGTTTCATTCCCCGCAAATGACTAAACGGGCCTCAAATGGGGACGAGTTGCCTGTAATGACATAATGTTTTGCTAATGGGTTTGTGGTTTATTTGGTCCTTGCACTTGATGAGCGTGAAGAGTTCTCGGGACCTCCTGAGGATGGTCGGTGGAGGGCTGGTGGAGGGCTACAGCATGTCTCAGCAGGTCAGGAGCAGAGAAGCTGCATGTCCCTGCCCAGGTCTTCCCTCTGGTCAGGGAGTTTCATGGTCCCTTCTCATGCCTCGGCATCGTGCAACTCCACCAGGCTAATTAAGTGATATTTGAAAAGGTTATTTCAAGGTGCCTGATGCAGCAACACGTGTGGTTCAGGGATGACTTTGCTGCCTCCAGTTCCAGGAGCCCCCTCTTGCTGACCTGGGCTGTGTGATTTGAATGAGGCTTTTTGCTCCCCTGCGGGTGGGATGCGGGACGGGTGTGCTTGGTGCCAGTGCCGCTTCTGCCAGAAGGCTGCTCTCTTTTTAATCATCCACAAGAAGCAGAATTCCTGGTGTTTTGGAGGTGCTGCCAGTCCTGGAGGCAGCACAGGGCAGCTTTACCTGCCACCTGCAGCAGCAGTTGGGAAGGAAACCAGCCCCATTATCTACAATCAATGGCTGGGCTCCGCTGAGAAACTGAACGTGGCGATACCAGCAGGCGGCTGCTCACCCGGGCGTGGAGCTTTAAAGGTTGTATCAGCGCCACCGCTCCTTTTGGGAAGCGGTTTGTGCTGCAGAGGTGATGGGCAGGAAAGGGGACGGGGTTGGGCACTGATTTTGCCGATGGATGGGTGCAGGAGTACCAGAGCCCGCTTGCCGTTGGCTTCCCCCAGCTCTGCCAGGCTGCAGCGGCGTCCAGGTACCGGTCACACCTTGCTGCTGCTCCGTAGGTTCCGGCATCGTTCGGATGCTGCAGAACCTGAGGAAGTTACCAAGTACGTGGTGCTGGTGGGGAGGAGTTGGGAAGTGGAGGATTCGGCCTGCGTGAGTTGTTTCTTGCTCTCGCCCTGCTGCTGCTGTGAGAAATCCCAGGAAGCCACGGCTGTGAAACATTGGCATGAAACGGAGCTGTTTTGGTAACAGCAAAACGCCAGCACCGCTCCTTTCCGCCTGCCTCGGTGGAGGGAACAAGCTGTTACTATAAGGACAGCTGATATTAGTCCAGAAGTGAAATTCTCTGTGTGTGTGGCTGATAATTGGTAATCCGTTCTGCTTCGGGAGGAAAATCCAACGCCCAAATAGGTGTGAGCGGCTTAAAATGAAACGAACGTTTAATGGGGTTTTGGGTATCGGGGTGACGAGCGTTCTTGGCATTTTTATTTTCAAGCTTATAGTGTTGTTTATCCCAGCCGCGTGCCCTGGTGCCGTGCCTGGACACAGACATCGGGTCTGCCCTGGGAGGAGCTGAGGGGGCACCCAGCTGGTCCACGCTCCCAGGGCACTACCAGACCAGAGCTCGCGTTTCTCCTCCCCATGGGGCCGTCGAGCTACATCTGCCCTCGCTCAGAGCTGGCTGTACCTGAGGCATTGTCCAGGCATCGCAGGAGGCTGCGAGCAGAGCTGGGGTCTGAAGCACGAGACAGGCTTAAGGTTCAGGGTCAAGCGCTTGCTGGGAGGAGGTTGGAGAGTGAGGAAGATGTCCAAGAGGAAGAATGTCAGCCCTGTAACAGCCTCCTGCAGCAGAAACGGGATTGTGGGTGGTGAGTAGGTGGTCTCTGAGCTCCTGGAGCTCTCGGTGGAGCAGTTGCTTGCCTTGACGCAATGGGACCAGTCACTGTTTAACTTGGGGTGACCTTGTCTGACCCAGTACAGACCTGCAGCATGGCCCACCATGGGATGGGCATTGCACGATGTGCTGTGGATGCCCAAAAGACCTTTGTCCAAGCTGCGCTTGCGCTCAGCTTTGCCCTTGTGCCCTCCTCTTGGTAGGATTGAGTTTCTGGCACCAGGGATTGTTTCTCTACTCACCTTGACCATGGATTCGCATCCTGGGGTACCGTACCCTGTGCGTCAGTTTACCAGCATTTTCTCTGCCTCAATCTGGATAAAGCCCCTTAGCGTTGCAGGAGGGAAGGCGCTGGAAGAGGTGGGTTTGTGTGGGGAGAGCACAGGGCCAGCTACAGCGTTGTTACCAAACTGCTGGTTTGGGAAGCAAGCTTCACGGGGGTCACTGGTGTTCCTGCGTCCTCACCAGAGCTGTGTTGGAGCTGTTTCCTCCGTCTCGATGGCTCCAGGTTTAGCTCGCCTCCCCTTCACCTGCATTTTGAAAGCCTTTGGGGAGTGGTGTCGTCCAAACGCGGCGCGAGGGCATTCGCTGCAGGGACCCAACCTGTTTGTCGAAGGCATTTGGCAATGCCTGATCCAGAGAAACAGCAGGTGACGTCGGTTGTGGAACAGCTCCTTGGCTCCGGTTACCAAACTGGCTTGAGGTTTTTCTTTCCAAAGACTTTATTAATTACCTAGTTAGAGATTTGCTTCGTAGCAGGACGGAGACCTAGCTTTACTGGTTGACTGCCCTACTTAGGCCGAAGCGCTGCTCCAGGAGTCACATAAACACGCAGCACTGAGGTGTCTCGAACTTCTGGGGAAGGTTCTCCTGGTTTGAGAATGTCAAACGGTGTTTTTTGCTGGTGGGACGTGCTGAGTCTCCTTGTCTTTTCTAACCACTTCTTCCTTGTCTCCAGCAGGAAACACAGACTGACGAGAACTCAAAGTGCCTTTTCCCCGGTGGTGTTCAGCCCCCTCTTCACAGGTGAGGGTTCGAACGATGTGCCGTGCGGTGTTTCATTTTGCTGTGAAGAGCTGCGTGTGCTGAACGATGGATGCTGAGTGTCGGCTCCATGTGCCACTGGGGATCTCTGCGAGGAGTCGCTCCCTCCTGCTTGGCCTCCAGCCCCAAACAAGCGGAGCTGTAAAGAACGTGGCTGTTGCACGGCAGCGTGTTGCAGTTCCTCCTGTTGAAACACCGACTTGAGTTGTGCTCTCGGAGGCGAAGGTCCTTCCTCCGCGTGGGGCTGTTTGCATCTGAGCGGGTAGGAAAATCCCCTGTGCAGCAAGGGTGGTTGGGTGCTCCCCTCCCGTGGTTTGGGAGGGGCCAGAACCAAGTCCTGCTTCCTCCTGGACCTCACATGATCGTCAGCAGCTCTGCTGCACGGCCGCTATGGGCATGGAAACCTCTTCTGAGGAGCACTGCCACCTTCTTCTGCATGTTTCCCCTCCTCTCCCCGCGTCCTCCTGGTTTCTGACGTGCCCTTTTCTGCTGGGTGGGGGAAGTTGACTGGTTTTATAAGTGGTGCGAGGGGGAAGTCCTGCTCCACGGGCAGCTGAGCGCCGTAGTGCTGAAAAGCTCCTCGCTGTGGTCCTGTGCCTCTTGTGGTGTGGGCTCGTAGTCAAGGCAGCCCTGGCCACAGGGTTTGGGGCTTCCTTGGAAGAATTCCGACTCAAGACCTGCGTGAGTAGGAATCTGAGGTCACGAGTGAGTGTTTATCAGCTGTGTGGGGTTTTATGTGGCTTGTTATGAAGGTCACATTCAAAACAAATTCATGTTGAGGGTCTTCCTGCAGAGCAAAGGAGTCAAAACATGGTTGTGAAGTGATGGCTGCCTTAGAAGAAGCTGTTGGGTAGCACTGGAGGCCTCTTCTTGCTGCTGGGATGGGTGTTTGGTGGCTGGAGAGCTCAGAGCAGGAGCTGGCATGTGGTTTGTGTCCCGGAGCAGGGCAAAGCCCTTTCGGAGAGCAGCGGTGAAGCCTTTCTGAGAACTGGTTTAGATTTCAGAGAAGTGACCTTCAAGGCAGAGCAGTCGTTCAACTCGCCTGGAACTGGAAGCTGCTGATCTGCTGCGGTTTCTCGTTTGGCCCTTGCAGAATTGGGGTCACTGGGGAGTAACCCAGCCGTGGTGGAGCCGTTCTCCAGTCCCACGTCCCGTCAGCCCATGCCCTGACAGCGGGGCGGCATGCGGACGACGTGCCCCTCGGTGATGCGACTGGCTTCCTCCAAGGGTCATGCGTGTTTATTTGGCCCATCAAGGCTGGTGAAAGCAAAAGGCGCTTCTGCTGCTCTGGCAGCTGTTGCTGGGGGAAGTTGTGAGCGTGACAACCGTAGTTCTGCGTGCTGGTGAGAGGGGCACGTGGCTGGGTCTGCAGAGCCGCCTCTCTTCAAAGTGCAGAGGAGAACCCGGAGCTGACAAGTTTTTGCTTTAAATTTGGGAGGTAGATTTGATGAACTGTTAGTTTATCCTGTTAACTATTTCTAAAATGACTTCACGTCAGTTTTTGCCAGTGGGTGGAAGAACAGCAATGCCCTCAGAGGAGTTTTTCCTCTGCAGATGACCATGGAAGCATCTCCAAAGGGAACACGTGGGTTCTAATTGCTTTGGTTTGTGGTGGGCTTCTCCGGTCGTATGCTGCGGAGGTCTCGGTGTCTTTAATGGCTGATGAGGGGATTTTCTGAGGCTGGGACCACCAAAGTGGGACAAGGATTCAAAAGCGAAGCTGCTGCAAGCCCTTGTAGCCTGGTTGTCTTTTGGTTTTGTTTGTGCAAGCCGAATGCAGCCCAGGCACCGTGTTTTGAGGGTGTGGAAATGAAAGGGTGGCTGTGTGCAGGCTCACACCCATAAGTCCCCCAGGGAGGAGGTACCTCAGATAATAACCAACCCTAAATCCTCCTCTTAACATCGCTTATTAATAGACAGGACTTGGAAAAGCAGAAGGAAGCTGAGTCAATATTATCCTGCGTAAATACGCTGTCAGGCTCTTAGCGAGGGGTGGGTGATGCTGTGTGCGGTATCTGGAGCAGAAGAGGAGTTCCCTGCCCACAGGAATTGAGATCTAAGGCAGCCCGATTGCCTCGTCCTTGAGACCATGGTTCAGGAGTGCGGGCTGGTTTGGTTTCAGTGTTGGTGCTTCATCAGAGCCTGCTCGGAGTCGTTATTGGGGAAAATAACCAAGGCGTGGAGGTCGTAGCACCCTTTGGGTCTCTCTTTGGGATTTGGGTGTTTCCCTTTTGGCTCTGGATCAGCCCAGTGCTGAGGCTGGTGCTTTGACCTTGATTTGAGGGCTTCATTTCTCTCCTGTGATTTTAGACTAATTTTGAGCGTTTCTGGTTTGAAGTTGGACGTTTTAGTTTGTTATTTTGCCCACACAGTATCCTGAATCTGATGCCTTTAGACTTCAGTGAATTCTGATTTAGTGTAAGATCTGTCCAGCTCCCTGTTATTAATTTTAAGAGCCAGTACCCTCATGGCCTCTGGGGTAAAAGGTATTTTTGATCACCTGAAGCATTGGTGGGCAGCTCAGCCTGGCATTGACAGGTATGTTCTCCGGTCCTGTGCCAGCGGGTACCACACAGACCTGTGAAATGGTTTCCCCAGCACTACACGAAGTGCCAGCGCTGTGCACCAGGGGTGAGCTCTGCTCCACACGTGACCTCGGTGCTGCGAAGGTCTCACAGCACCTTCCTCACGGTGTCTCCAGGTGCTGAACTCAGCCGGGGTTCAGGCGTGCAGCCAGTGTCATTCCCCCTGCCTGACCGTCGGGCTGCGGTAGCAGAGCTCATCAATGGCTCCAAAGCGCACAGCAGGGAAACTCGATTTCAAAACAGCTAATGAGATCGTCTTTCAAACCCTGCAGAGGTTCCTGCCCCTTCCCCTCTTTCCCAGCCTCCCCCTGCTCAGCCTCTGCTTGCCTGGCGAAAGCTCGATACTAATGGTCTTGCTCCACCAACCTCCAGGTGAAACAGTGTCACTGGTGGATGTGGACATCTCTCAGCGAGGACTGACCTCCCCTCACCCTCCGACTCCGCCACCTCCACCACGAAGAAGCCTCAGCCTGCTAGGTACCGTCCCGCAGAGCGGCCTTTGCCCTGTGTCCCTACGGGAGCGTAGGAACTGCCCATCTGCCCTTTCAGGGATGGCAGAGGAGAGCAGCTCGAGAGTCCCCAGCAGTGAGCTCGCTGCCAGCTCGTCTGAGCCCGTAACATCCTGCTCACCCTTCCCTGGCAGAGGATTTTCTGCTGTTCGTTGAAAGCTTCAGCAATTCCCTTAGATCAGCCAGGAGGGGAGGGCGGTGGTGGCGCGATGTGAGGTGGAAGATAACATGCTAGTTTCGTGGCACTTCTGCTGCTTTTGGAAACTTTCCCCCCTTCCTAACCACCGCCCGGTGAGGCTGGTTCCTTTCTGTGCTCTCCGTGGAAGTGGAGACTCCCTGGGAGGCTGCTGCACCGGGAGCCTGGTTTAGCTCCTCTCCTCCTCCTCTGGAGGAGGTTCCTCTGAGCAGGAACAGCTTGGGATGGGTAAAGTCAGCTGTAGCGAGCAGCACCTTAAACCTCTCGTCCTGTAAATCTCCTGTAAATGCCTGTCTGGTGCCGCAAGCTGCATGTGAGGAGCTGGCTGGGCTGGCAAAGGGACTCCTTCACTCTGGGAGTGTGTGCGACGGGGGTGTGTGTGCGTGTGCATGGCTCCGAGCTGGCACTCAGAAGCAGGTGCCAGGTGCAGAGCTTGCTTGCTCTCCTGTTTTCTGAACCTCTCTTGCCTCTGTTCTCTCCTAGATGATATCAGTGGGACGCTGCCTACATCTGTGCTAGTGGGTCCAATGGGCTCCTCCCTGCAGTCTTTCCCTCTGCCTCCGCCTCCTCCGCCCCATGCCCCAGGTCAGCTTAGCTTTAGCAGCCAGGCTCTGGCTTCCCTTCAGGGAGCTGGACTTTGGGGGTTTTCTTGGTAAGCTTTAAGGCTGCACTTTGGGTTTTGACAGCTTGAGGACATGTGGTCCTATGCTGCTGGGTGCTCGGGCACCATGGTGCTGAGGCTCTGGTTGTACCAGGTGCAGCTCCTAGTGCCCACTGTTGTTCTGCTGAAGCTTGTGATCGCCCCAGCTTTATCCTCTGCTCAGCATCTCCCATTGTCCCTGGTTCCTCCAGGGTTCAGCACAAGCACAGCCCACCCCGATAACGTGTCAGCAATGTCAGAGAGGAGCCGTGGGAGCCGGGTTGGGTGCAGGAGCCCCAGCTTTAGCAGCCCGCCTGGGGTGCAGCACACGAGGGTGCTTCCCCTGCTTCTACCCTTTTGCTTTCGGTTTCCTTCAGGACCCAGAGGGCATTAACCGCCCCTTTTTCAGGAGGGGTGTTCGTTCCTTCCAGCCTCTGCTGCCTGGTACATCTTTCCCCTCTGAGCCAGCATAAGGCAAAGGCACTGAGTTATTCACCTTGGAAGAGGCAGGTAGTGACTCCCGCCGTGTCCTTCACCGGGACATTGTCCGTCCAGCGGTCAGCCCAGCTTCCTCCTCCACGCTGCAGCTCTACCCCGACCTCTAGAGCCATGCCATGGGGACGGGGCAACTCATCCTCAGGGTGAGCTGCCCATGGGTGACCATGGCCCGGGCCGTCTCTCCCTCTGCAGATGCCTTCCCACGGATTGTCCCGCTGAGGCCAACGGAAGCGATGCCTGGCCAGCCCGCCCCGCACCTGCAGTGCCCGCTCTACCGCCCGGACTCCAGCAGCTTTGCTGCCAGCTTGCGAGAGCTGGAGAAGGTAACGTGGCGGGGTGGTAGCGGCCAGAAGGGCAAGACTATGGGTCTAGGCTCTGCTTTTGGGGACTGATCATCCCTTTTACAGAGCTGGGAGCATAAGATTAGGATGGGGCTGAAAAAACCCTCCTGCCTTTCTCCCGGTGAGGTCTTTGAGTCTCGAAAAGCCTTTTGTTGTGCAGGTCAGGGGTGTCTCATCTGTTCTCTCACCACTTGGGGTTGGTGAGGGATGGGGATGTGGTGCTGCGCTCCCAGCCAGGAGCAATGAGCCCCAACTATCTGCACTCCTGGGTGGACACAACCAGATGCTTCCATTTGGAACCAAGTGGAACCAAATGGAACCAAACCAGTGTTTGGTTGCTGATAAAATCTTTCTTGATAGCATCTGCTGACGTTCTGGCTGTCTCTTTTCTTAGTGCGGGTGGTACTGGGGACCGATGAACTGGGAGGACGCAGAGATGAAGCTGAAGGGGAAGCCGGATGGGTCCTTTCTGGTCCGAGACAGTTCTGACCCCCGTTACATCCTGAGCCTCAGCTTTCGCTCGCAGGGCATCACCCATCACACCAGGATGGAGCACTACCGAGGTAAGAGCTGTAGGCAGTTCTGGGGGTGCTGCTGGCAGCAGAGGCCTGTGCCTGGGGACCAGCCTGGTCTCAGGGTCCCAAAACAGTGCTCTGGGCACAGAGCTGGCAGAAGAGGGGGAGCAGCAACGTGACCTCGCTCTTGCGTTGAGGTTCTGCAAGAGGCCTTAGAAGCTGCATTTGACTTTGTTTTTTGTGCCTCAAGCAGCAACTCTCTTTGTAACTCCAAAAAATGGAGAATACAGAGTTGCCTGTGCCTGTCCTCAGGCCTTGCTTTGGAAAACTGGGCTCAAAAATGACGGTGGCCATGCCTTTGGGATCCCACATCGCTGAGGTGTGACATACAGCGAAAGCCATCACTCATGGCCGTCAGTGTGTCCCAAAATGGAGCTTGTTTCTCTGTGAAACAAGCAGTGACCCCTTGATGTCACAGCTTGTTGCCTTGCTTTGTCCTCACCCCTGTCCAAGGGATGCTCAGCAGTGGTACCACCTGCAGATGGTCCCAGGACGAGCCTTTAGCCCCACCACAGTGGGTTTTTATTCTGAGAACTGGCGCGCTGTTCGTGCCCTTTCTTTGCACTGTGCTCGCCCTTCCGTGCTGGCTGCTTCTCACCTCGCCCACACGCTCTGTCTGCTTGTCTGCACGGGTGGTTTTCTGTACAGACAGCTGTCCTCAGGCCGAGGAAAATGCCCGAGAGGCTCAATGCACGGGGGGAAGCTGCTCTGTAACCAGTGGGCAGGTTTAATAACAGCTGCCCGTGGAGCCTTGTCATTAAGTATCCCTGCAAATAATGGGTTCAGAGGCTTCCCAGCCAGCCTGCCACAGAAAATAGTGGTTTGCTGCCTTTCAGAGCAAAGCTCGTCTTTTTCTCCTCTTTGCCCTTGCCCCAGGGGTGCCGCTGTTGTCATCTTCCACCTCTGCAAGCGAAACCTGGCAGTGCTTCTAGTCTCGAGCCCCTCTGATGGGGAGAAGCCCCAGCAGTAATCCTAGCCAGTTCCCCTGTCCCTGCCCATGGTGTAAGAATGGTTTCCATCACCTTAGAGATGACAAGAAGCTCTTGCAGCTGGAGGATGCGAGGCTGCCTGTGCAGTGGATACTTTTTCATAGATGAGCTTTGGAGCAAACTTCTCTTGCTGCTCGTTTCTTATTTTGGGGCTGGGACATGTCCATTCTCAGAGCTTCCTTAGCCAGGTGTCCTTCCCGTTCCTCGAGCTGTCCTTCTTGCTGCGTGGACGGCGGTTGGTGCTCCCAGCAGTGGCTCTGCACCATGGGCTTCATTTCTGGGTGCAGCGCTTGGGTCTGCGGCAGCAGCCTGCTGCTCCCCGCCAGGACCCGCTGCCTTGTGCTGAACATGCTGCAGCAGCCTGGAAAACAGCAGACCCGAGTGCTTTGATAAACCTCTGAAGGTGACAAATGGTGAGGCTGGGGGAATGGTGATGAGAAACGCTTGACCTTCAGGTTTCAGATAGATGAGAGGAAGGAACCAGAATTTGTCTATTTTAGGTGAGTAGGCGGGCTGGGGAGATCGGTGTTTGTGCTTCATCCTGTACATCTACTGGCCACTTTCAAGGGCTTGTTCATATCCAAGATTCTCAAGAATTACTTAATTTCGTGCCTGCTGAATGGTGTCAATGATGGAATCTGCCCCGGTGCAGCCATGAGCCTGGCTCTGGCTCCTGACAGGCTCCAGCCTAACCAGAGCCCTTGTTTTCCCATTTTTCCCTTCCCAGTGAAGCTCTGCTCTGTGCTGGCTCTTGCTGGAGCACTGACAAATCTGCAGACAGAAAAGGAGATACAGAGGGGACAGAGCGGGGTTGTAGGCAGCAGTTTGGCAAGTGAGGGGGATAAATGGCTGCATTTCGGTGCAGGGAGGGGGTGTCTGGTGCAGCACAAAGATCATGAGACTGGTCTGACTTGAGGCTATTTAGAGATCTGTAAAGAGGCTGGAGGACCCGCTTCCCCCCGGGCTGCCCAGCTCCAGTTTCACTGTTTACCCCCGAGCTCTGCGTATGTCGTGTCAGGTAGCAGTGCTGGGAGGGCTGGAGCTTGGGGGACCTGGTCCTAGCCTGACCATAATTTGAATGAAGGTGTTTGGAACAGCTGGCGAGAGCATGGAGCTGCTGCCATGCCTGCTTTGGAAGAGGCGATCCTTGACAGCTGAAGGGCTGCTGGAAGAGGCCTTCAGCTCCCGGATCACCGTTTTACGCCCCTCTGTCTTTCCATGGAGTGCTGCTGATGGGATGCTGCAGAGGAGCAGGGGCAGCTCATGCGCTGTTAAAGGGTGTTTCGATAGATTCAGACCTGGCAGTTGTTGCAGGCTGGTCACCCGTTCAGGCGAGCGTGACTTGTGACCATACCTGTGTTACAGCGGTCACGTTGTCTTGTCCTGCGCATACTCAGCTCTTGGAGAGCACTGGTTCCAGTGAAACAGCATCCTGGTGCCACGTGTGTTTCCTCTTCATGCCCTGCCTCATCCCAACTCGATGAAGAGGAGTCAGCCTGGAGCGTTCGTCTCGTCTTTGAGAGCACCAGAGTCAAGACCAGGCTCTCCGCTTCCCACCAGTGATCCTATAACATGAAACCTTTTCTATTCTCTTGGAAGGGACCTTCAGCCTGTGGTGCCACCCCAAGTTTGAAGACCGCTGCCAGTCTGTGGTGGAGTTCATAAAGAGAGCGATCATGCACTCCAAAAACGGGAAGTTTCTCTACTTCCTCCGATCCAGGGTTCCAGGTGAGTCTCCGCGCTGAGTCTGGGGGCGTTTTGTGCCCATTAGCTGCTGCTCTGTCCTGGAGAGCCCGTTTACCATGGTGCTCAGAGCCCTGGTCTGCATCCTTACCCTGTGACTTCTCAGGAGGATCCTGCCTTGGCAGCTGCACCACGTACTCCCAAACCTTTCCAGGAGCGTGGAGACGTGATACCATCTCACACTGACAAACAGAGCTGGAGGCTGGAAGCCACTCTCTCAACAAGCAATTATTTGGCTGCTAAAACACTGCCTTCTTCCCTCCCCCAGCCCCAGTACTGTTCTGGGGAACCGCTCCCTGCTTTGTAGCTTCCCAGCTCTCCCTTAGCTGAGACGTATCCGGGGCTGTCGAAGGGAGAGATGTTAACACTGAGCATGTGGGAGCGTTTCCAAGTGCAAGCTCAAAGCGAGCCTCAAGCTATGGATCCTGTAGATCCAGAGTCCCTGGGGGGATCGTGATGCTGGAGCCCAACAACAGGCAGGTGCTTGTGAGCAGGGAGGGAGCGTTAGTGCAGCTTTGTTGAAGCATGTTGGATTGCAGAGCTCATTTCCCCATCCCTCAAACTCCAGTTCCCTAAAGGGGATCACATCTCCTGCCTGATAAATCTGGGCAGGAGCTGGACCAGTATCTTCTGTATCTATTTTTTCTTTCTGGTTTTCACTCATCTGTCCTGATGTACCGTAAAGTGAGCCAAAAAAATCCAGTGTGAAAGGAAGGGAAGAGTCTGCCAAACAGGCAGATACGCCCCTTACTTGTGAGAGAGCGCCAGTGGGGGACAGAATTGGGCGGGCGATGCTTTGAGAACAGAGCAGGAATGGGAACGCTGCTGTGGCAGCAGTGGAGCAGAGAGGGGCAGGGCTGAGGGTAGCGTGGGGATTGCAAGTGAAATCAGAGCAAACTTACTCTTTATCATCATGCCTGATGGTGGCAGTGACCTCTCATGGCATTGCAGCACGGAGAGGGTTTGGCCCAGAGAGGCTGGAGGGGAGGAGGGATGGGGTGGAATGGGATGTTCCCTCCTCAGGGCGCCAGCAGCCTGGACTCAGCCCAGAGCTGTTCACTGTTGCCCTCTGCTGCAGACACCGCCAACAGCTGCAAATCTCATTTATAAGGTGGCCGTACTGTGGGCAGGAGAGGGCTGTAAGGCTGTAGAAGGGTTGGCAACGGACCCTGCCTTCAAAAAATCCTTTCAACTTACAGATCCTTTACCTTCCCAATCCTGAGATCTCTTCCCCTCGAGAACAGGGCTTGGAGGGCCGAGGACTGCAGCCAAATGCCTCAGAAAGGACTTGCTCTAGAAAAATATAATTGAAAAAGAAAATATTCCCCCCAAACAGCACCGTGCAGCTGCTGGGGAGCCCCTCGCTGCCTCGTCCTCCCTCTGAGCCAGGTCCTGCACCTCTATGGTTGCTGCCTGGGACCTGGGTGCTTCTTAGAGGTGCTGCACCTTGATCCTTGACAAACAAAGTCTCGCATCAGTGCCTGATCTTCAGTGGGATTTAGGATCTGCATCTCCCCAATGCGCTCGTTAGTGCTGTTCTCCTACTGAACCAATCAGTGCTGCTCTGAGGCGGGGGCTGTGCCCTGATCCTGGCACAAAGCATGTGGCCAGCGCAGTGCGTGGAGCTCATGCTGCGGCCCTGTAGTCACTGGCTGAGCTCCCAGGGGCTGATTCCTTCTTGGGAGGAGAATAAGGAGCAGGGGGCAGAATCCAGGCTTCAATTGATTGCTGTTCTGTGCTTTCTCAAAAGCTGGCTCGCAGCTTCCTGAGATGCCTGGAGCAGTTTTGAGCCCATCTCAGTGTGAAGAGCTTTCCCTTTCCTCCTTTCACTCCATTGCCCTCAGAGACAAGCCAGCAGGAGGGGTTTAGAGTGTAACTAGCTGTGAATCCTCCGCAAAGACAGATAAAACCTTGTGCTGTGAATGAACCCAGCTCCCAACCATCCTTCCCCGTGCTCCTGCTGACCTCTCGGTTCTGTGGGCTTAATTGTTGCTCTTAACTCTGGGGGAGGAGGAGGTTGTGGGGTGGAGGGGACGGCTGGATGCAGCTCGCGTTCAGCCCGGCGAGGTTGCTCTCTGCATGGGGAGCTGGCTTGAGCGAAGCTGCTGCCGCCTCTGCCTTTGTGCCCAGCCTCATGACCCCAGGAATGAGCATCTTGGGCACAGCTTGAGCTGACCCAATCCCCCAGCTTTTTAACGCCTCGCTAGCACCGCCCAAAGGGTTGTGCAGAGCAAAGCCTATGTGCCAACCACGCTGCCTGCCTTCTCCTTTGGCTTTCTCCCTCACCCTTGCAAAACCCTGTTGCTTCTCAGTATAAAGTGATGCTTCCTCTACCAGCCTGGGGAGAGGAGGGTGGTTGGGAGCTTGCAGTGTCCCAGGATCTGCTTTTCCACAGTAACCTCATGACATCAGAACTGTTGTTGCCTCCTGAGGAAGGCTGGAGGTATTTGGCAGCCCCTGGGAGGTTTGGGTCCCCAGTCCCCGAAGCAGTGGGCTCCTGGGGAGATCTGCTGTCAGACACAACCCTGCTGAGAGCTCCAGTTCCAAGAGCCAGCTTTTCCTTTCTGAATCAGCGGTTCCTTCCCGATATAACTCTTATCTCCAACGCTGCTTTTTTCCCAAGGTCTCCCCCCAACGCCTGTCCAGCTCCTGTATCCAGTCTCCAGGTTCAGCAATGTCAAATCCCTTCAGCACCTTTGCCGCTTTCGGATCAGGCAGCTGGTCCGGATAGACCACATCCCCGAGCTCCCGCTGCCCAAGTAAGTCACGAGGACCTGCCTGGGGACGAGTCGCTCTGGTTTGGTCCCTGACCCTCACTGGCAGTGAGAAGGCATCTGTGTCTGCAGCGAGGGCTCTGGGAGGGAGTAGTTGACTCCTTCTGCCCTGGGACAGCAAGAGAAATGTCCTGTGGTGTGTAGGGACGCATGGGGAGCAGTGACCAGCTCAGGGTGAGGTGTTACCTGCTGATGATGCAGCCCTGGGGTACCGACTGCTGTTTCTGCTGGAGGTGGCTGGGCAGGGGGAGAGGTGCTGGTTATCCTTTGTGGAGGCTGATGTTGTGGCTCAGGATTAAAGCTTCTGCCCCGTTCTTCCCCAGGCCCCTGATCTCCTACATCCGCAAGTTTTACTACTACGACCCGCAGGAGGAGGTGTACCTGTCGCTGAAGGAAGCTCAGCTCATCTCCAAACAGAAGCAGGAGACTGAATCCTCCACGTAGCGAGGCTGCCTCACCCGTCTTGTTGCTGTCACTGATGGTAGGTAGGTGCCGCTGGTCCGTGCCCCACCCTGTGAGGTCAAACCTAAATCCCTCTGATTGCAAAGAAAACACAAAACCCTCCTGAAGAAGTCGCGGCTATTCACTCCATGGTCTTTTACTGTTGCCGAGCTTTCCTTGGGGAGGGGAACGAGGCTTCTGCTGCTTTCTCGTGCATATTTGTGCCCATATGAGCCTGTGCTCGCTCTTGTGCCAGACTGGGGCAGATCCTTCTGCATCAAGCGGGCTGTTTCATCCCTCTCCCCTCTCTCTTCCCCACCAGGAATTTGACTGTTGCCATCCTGTAGCCCAAGCCAGGCTGTGGTGGGAAGGAGGCACGTGATGGTGAAGGCTGCTTCTGTGGTGCCGCTTCTGCTCTCAAGCTCTTTTGTACAGAGAAGAGGGTTCAAGACTCCTAAGAAGCACAGCGGAACGGGACCAAGGCTCCTGCTGCGGGAAAGGGGTCTTGGAGACAGCTGAGCCCGGCTCATGGACTCCCTGCGGAACAAAGAATGTCATGGCACTATTTACAGTTTTTTGAAAGTTTTATTTTTTATGTCTTTTTGTTTTGTTTATTTTCAGCATGAGAAATTCTGTCTTATGATCAGCTGAATTCTATTATCCTCCCTTGGAAACTTCAAGGCGGGGAGAGATAGAGAGAGAGAAGGGGACTCTCTAGGAAGATCATCTGCTCCAGGCGTTATGGCAAGACTGTTCTTTGGTCCTTGCTGAGAAGGGGATGCAGCCAGAGAGCTGCTGGGAGGCAAACTGAGCCAGAACAATGTGAATACCCTCCGGGGAGCGAGGAGCTCTGAGCAGCGGACATGGCTCCCCTGCTCTCTAGAGTTTGGGAGAAGGGGGGCCAGACCTAGTCTCAGGCAGCTGAGCTTTGCAACTGGATTTGCAGGGCGGTCCTATACGCTTTTAAGTTGGGCCCAAGGAAGGAAGGATGAGCACGTGAGCCGTTTGGATGTCATGGAGCCTTCTACCAAAGGGAATGGCTGCTGCTGCACTGGAGAGCAAGGGCTGCTCCGAGGAGGAGGAGGTATCGTTCCCTTAGCAAACACTGGAAAGCTTCGCTAAACCCCTTTGAGAAGTGGGAGGAAGGTGGCAATGCTGTTGCTCTAACGTTGCAGCAGTCCATGGACCAAAGGTACCTGCTGCAGACATGGGCCGTGCACTTTCAGCCTTTCTCTGGCTGTCTCCAGAAGCTGTGAATGAAGTGACTTGCTCTTGAGCTGTGAAAGATCTTGATCAGGAGTTGCTGGGGCATTAAGAGGCATCTGTAGGGCGAATCAGAGCAAGAAGCAAACTGAAGGTTCTCCTGGAACGGCAACTGATCTCTGTGAGCTTGCTCGCTGCTTCCTTCTCTCCCTGAGCTGTCTGTGGAACCACAGCAGTTCAGAAACGGTGAAGCCAAGAGAGGTGGAAGCTCTTGCTGTGTTTCTGGGCTTGGCACTGGCTGAAATACTCCCCCCTGCCCGCCTCCCTTCAAACCCTGGTCTGCTGTTTCACCTGCTGCAGCAACTATAAAGTGTTTGCATTTCGTGGTGAAGCTTCAAGTTTGCCCAAAGCAATGTTGAGAAGTCTGGAGAAGCATCTTTCCTCCTGCATTTAGATGAGCAGATGCTCCTGTGCTCTCAACCCAAGGGAAGGAAATGCTCCATCTGCTTCAGCGTGGTCTGAAAACGTGACGTCATGTGTGGCTGGGGCCTGCGGATCTGAGGTCGGTGCCCCGCGAGCTGGCTGCTGTCGCTCCGGAGCTGCCACGACTGTGGAATGATCCGTGTCCCTGAATTAGACACAGTCCTCCGGATCCTCAAGCAGCCCGGAAAACCTCCAACCGTCTGCCTCTGCCAAGCGTTGCTGAGGAACCCTGCCCTCCCTTTCTTCAGCACCACCTCTGGCCTCTGTTTTGCTCTTGGAGAACAAGTATGGTTTTTAAAAAGGATTTGGCTTCCAGATGAAACTAATAACAAAGCTTCACACTGTAGGATACCTCATGGGACACTACTCACTACTGACTTTGTGTTGTCAGGGCGGTGGTTATCAGAACGGGAAGCTGCCCCGAGTCGTGCTCAACAGCATATCCCGACCCTTGATGGAACTGGAGCTCGTCTGGTCTACAGCTACCACATCCCTTCGTGTGGGGACCAGCGCTCGTCCCTCTGCAGCCCTGCTGCGTCCCCTCCCCTCGGCCGTAGATCTGCAGCTCACACCACGGTGTCAGCGGAGCCTGCAGGTAAACGCAGCCGCTTTGACCCAAACACGCAGCACGCTGGGTGAATGCTGGGGGGGAAAAAGCATCTGTGCTGGTACAGGTGAAACTCGAATATCCTGCATCTGGCTGTCTGTGTGCTGAAGATTTGAATCTTCCAATTTATCCATATGCTGGAAAGGAAAACCTTCCCGAGAGCCTGAAGTGTCCAGCTCTGTGGCAGCGAAGAACAGCGTGGCCAGTGCATGTGCCTCCTGTCGAGCTCCTCTCCAAAAGGAGACACCGGAGGCAGGGATGTGATGGCATGGGCTGGTGCGTAAGGATAGGTGATGGCCCGTGGGATGCGTGGAACTGGGGGAGCTGTGAGTCTGGCCTTGCTGAAGCCAGGGAGAAGCCCGTCTTCTGCCTCCTGTGATGGTAGTGACAGCATCGCCATCCCAGAACGGGGAAGGAAGGAGTGGCAAGGTGCAGGCTGGTTTAGGAAGGGAGAGCAGCTGACCTGGAGAGCAGACTAGGGCAAACTGGCACTGTGCAGACACTGGGGACCGGTGCAGAGCTTGTCCTGCTGACGCTGGGCTTGCCAGGGGTGAAAACACACAAACCTCCTCTGTGGTGGGTCAGGATTGCTGTTGTGCACCGCTCCATCCCCTGCCCTTCCCAGGAGCTCCCTGTGTACCCCCGGAGCTCCCTGGGAGGGTGGATGGGGTGGTTCTGCAGCGTTCGGGGCCGCTGAAGAAGCAGCCAGACTTTGGGGGTAATACTTGAATTACGAGTGCTTGGTCAGCTGTCACTGTCCTTGGGGGAAGCTTCTCCCAAAGTGCTCCTGCTGCTGCTTGAAGCCTGTGCACGGTGGGAGCAGCCCTCCCTGAACCGAGGCCAGCAGCGAGGCTTGGGGTCTGCAGCAGCTGAAATGGTAGAGGAAACAAGCTCTGGGTGAAGGACAGGGGGTGGAGGGACCCCAGTGCATCACAGTGTTGGCTGTTGCTGCACGAGACCCTCCTGTCGCTCTGCACCTGCACGAGCGGTGGGATCAGCCCTGCTGTGGGGGTGGCAGCTGCTCCTCAGCCTTCCCTTGCTCCGAGCCAGCCAGGAGAGCTGGAGCATGGTCAGTGCCAGCCGCTGCCCCTGGCTGGCAGCGCGGGAGAGGATCCCAAGGTTAACTAGTTAACAGCCTTCTCTGGAAATCGTTTAAAGCTGTTCCTAGAGTTCCCTCACATCTAGGTGAGGGCAGGGAGGGCCTTGATCTGCCGCTTGGGCGTGGAAGAGGTCCAGAGCTTGTTTCAAGGCTGGATGTGGGTCCCTGGTCCCTGCCAAGGGGGTGACGGTCCTCGTGGCCACGGGTGAGGTCTCAGAGAGGCCGCTCGGTCCCATGTTGCTGGTGAATCCCCATCCCTGTTAGGGGAGGAACTCCTAAGGGTTGATTCCTGCCCAGAATGGTTGTGTCGATCAGTTCTGGAGGGTGCTCCCATCCTGCTGATGAGGAAAAAACCTTTAGAGCCTCCTTTGTCCAACCTTGAATTCTGCAGAGGCTGTTTCCGTCCTCCTCCCTCTATCAGGGACCAGAGTGAAACGGACCATAAAAACTACCAAAGCGCAGAAAGTACCCATGGAAGAGCCGCTGCTCCAGCTGGGGAGGGTGGTTGGGTTGGTTTTATTTTGTTTTCAGCTGGATGGGTGCAGCCTTCAGCCAGGTGTCGTCCCTGGCTGTTGGCTTGGCAAGCTCCCACGCAGGGTTTGCTGGGGCCGACGGCTCTGCTCCCCTTCCAAGGCAAGGAACGACCTGGCCTGGCTCCCGCAGCCTGAACCGCAGATAAGCCAGGACGCGTTTCTCACCTGGAAGTTTTCAGCTCAGCATCGACCTCCACGGGGCCAAAAGAAGGGGGAAAAAAAAAAATCGTCCTTGGCTCCGTTGGGGTGGAACCTGCTGTGGGCAGGGTGGGAACCTCCTGAGCTGCTCGGGCGAGCGGGAACCGGGGAGTTTGCAAGCACTGGGCACGCAGCATGCACATGTCTGACCAGTCTGGGGACCCTGAACGGGTTTTTAACGGGGACCTGCATTACCGTGCGTGTGCCTGGAGGAGCGGGAGAGGTGTGGGGCTGTGCCCCAGCCGGGCAGGCTCTGCCGCGTGGGACGGCTGGGGCTCAGCTCTTGTCCGGGAGCGTTTTGGGGAGGAAACGGCTGGAAAGCCGGGTTTGTAAAAGGAGGGAGCTTCCCCCTTCCAGCGCCAAGGGAACTGGCCGATGTCCTTTGTGGATCTGCCCTTGGAATGATTTTTACCCTTAAAATTGTCCATCAGGCCCGAGGCTGCCCCTTGGGGGGCTGTTGGGGGACCCAGGCACCCCCTCGGCTTTCAGGGATTTATCGGGGTGCTCCAAGCAGCCCCCACCGCGCTCCTCACCCCGGCCCCTCGCTCCTCATCCAGAGTCTTCCAGGTGAGATGGAGCCAGGCGGGACCCCCCATCCCAAACCCACCCTGGGATTGAGGGGGGGTCCCAGCGGCACTGCCTCCCCCCCCGTGCCTCCAGCTGAAAAGCACAACCGGTGCCCCTGGGGTGCTCCCCACCCCGCCAGGGCTTCGCTCCCAGTATCGCCGATGAGCAGCGGGTGACACGCTGGATCCGGACTCACCTTGGGAGAAGGAAGGAGCCAAGGGGGGCCGCTCCGAGCGCTGGCCGTCGCGCTGTTCATCGCCAGGACCATTGAACCGCCCTTTGGTAGAAACGCAGCGTTGCTTAATTTTATCTTTTTTTTTTAATGATTATTATTTTGGTGTGTGCTTAATTTATTAAAATAGTTGCTGTATAATTTATTTTCATAAACTATATTAAAGTTACTAAATGGTAAGAACAGACTTGCAGGCCAATCTTTCAGAAGGAAAAGAACATGGTTGGTTTGGGGTTTGTTGTTTTTTTTTTTTTTTGATATAAACACAACAAATGCACTTTTGGGTGTGTTTGGTTATTTTTGGGGCGGGGAGGGGGAGCCTGGCTGTACCTGTGGGTTTGTGTGTATATATTGTATTAATAGGCATGTTTGGCCTCTGATGTGGAGACGTTGGTCCCTGCTGCAGGTCCCCGGGGGGAAGCTGGTGCAAAGGTCCCGGTTTTTGGTTTGGTTCTGGGGTTTGGTTTTTTTGGGGGCTTTTTTTTTGTAAGTCGTGGGGGAGGGAGAGCTGACTTGGTGTTTGTAACTCATTTCTAGCGTCGTTTTGACTGATGGGGGTTTTTTTGGTTCGGGGCGGGTGGGAAGGGAAGAGAGCGGGGGTTTGAAATAAAATAATTGGAAATTGTTTTATGTGCTGTGTGTTGTCTGGAGTCCAAGACGCTGATTCCTGGCCCCCCCTCCGCCTTGCAGCATCGCTGTGGGGTGGGATGGGGGTGCCTGGGTCCAGCTCCTGCCCCCCAGCTGCACCTCGCCCTCCCTCCCCAGCCCCTTCCCTGGCTGCGGGAACCGAGCGCAGCCCTTCCCCAGCCTCCGCTCTGCGCCGAGGCGCTTTGAACGCCCCCAACTTTGGCAGATCAAAGGCTGCGGAGCGACAGAATGGGGCTGAGGCGGGTGACACGCGGCCCCCCCGGCTGCGGCGTGTGCGTGCGGGGGGCTCATAGCCCTGGGGAGCCACATCCCTCATCCTCCATCGCCGAGCGGGGGGCAGCCAGGCGGTTGTGGGGTGCGATGGAGCTGGGGAGCCGCTCCCTCCCACCAGGCTGCTGGCCCCAGGGGTGGTGCGGGGGTTTGCCCTGCTCCTGGTCCCCAGGCCAGGGCTCTTCGTGGGGACAAAGGGCCCATTGATGGACCCAGACGGACTCTCCAGGCGCGATCCGACATCTGGGGCCTCTGCCTGAATTATTTTATTGGCTGGTCCAAGCCCGGGGGCTGGAGCCGAGATGCCAAGGGCCCCCTCCATCGCCCACCCGTGGGCAGGATGCTGCGGGCAGAGCAGGGAGGGAGGCTTTGGGGTTCACCCAGCCACGAGAAGGGATGTGCTGGACGGGATGGCCGTACCCCAGGACTTGCCCTCCACCAGGAGGGTGCTGTGGGGAGCCGTGTGCCCAGGGCAAGGCTCGGGCACCCCCTCACTGCCCCCCGCAGCCCCATAAAGCCGCTTTGTCCAGCCGCCTCCGAGCCACCCTGGAAAAGCCCCAACATGGCTGCGCTGCTGGAGCTTATTTTTAACATCTCATTAGCATCAGAAAGCAGCAAATTTTCTCCTGCTCCCCAGCGAGGTTCGGAGCCCCCAGACAAAAGCCGCTTTCTTCCCGCTCGCCTACCCCCAGCCCCCGGGGTGCTGCTGTAGCGTGGGCTCCCCAGCACCCCCACCCACCGCCCCCCCCAGCCCCGATGGGTGCCCAGGGACGGAGGGGTGCGGTGGCTCCAGTGTGCAGGCTCAGGGGAGTTGGGGGGTCCTGGGGAGTCGAGCATCGCTGGCTCCCAGTGCTTCCCAGCCTGGCAGGGTCCCCAGCCGAAAAAAGCCCGATGGGGTGTCACGGTGCTGCTCCCCCACCTCCAACCCCCCTCCTCGGCCAGCCCTGCCCGAACCATGAGGCTGGACTGAGCCAGGGGTGGGATACGGGGTATCGTGGCCCCCCAGTGCAGCACCAGCTTGGGGCTGGGTCCTGCGAGGGGATGGGGTGGATGCTCTGTCCTTCCTCATCCTCGCTCGCCTTCGCATGGGGCCATGCAAGGGAAACTGAGGCACGGTACGGGGTCATGCAGGTGCAGCTGAGGCATAGCGTGGGGCTGTGCCTGGGGAGCCGAGGCCAAGCGCAGGGCCGGGTGCTCCTGGCTGAGGCACGCAGGGTGCTGGCAGTGCCCCAGCGGGTCACTGGGCTGTGCTGGGCCTGGCACTGGCACTGCCCCCGAGCTAATATTTACCCAGGCTGGAGGGCTTGGCTGCCACACTGGGAAATGCCACAGCTGGGCCAGGGGCCACGAACCCGCCGCTCGCAGGGGGCAGCCAGAGCCACCCGCTCGCTGCCCTGGTGCCACCCCAACCCTGGGCATGGCCACCAGCACCCATGAGACCTCCGGAGCACCCGGGGCTCTCCGGGAGAAGGGAGGTGGGTGAGTGGATGGGTGGAGGGTTGGGGGAAGGAGGGTGGTTGAGGAGGAGGGGTGGGATGGAGGGGAGGGTGGGTGGAGGGACAGACAGACAGGTGGGTGGGTAAAGGTTGAGGGGACAGGGTGGACAGATGGACGGATGAATGGAGGGAGGGAGGGACAGCAGATGTGGGGATGGCCAGGAGAAAGGACAGATCAGTGGGGATGGACGGAAAGATGGAGAAAGGAAGGAAGGATGGGTGGGTGGATGGACAGACGGATGGATGGACAGACGGATGGACAGACGGATGGATGGATGGACGGATGGGGGCTGGCTAGAAGGCTGACAGGGTGCCAAAGGGAGGAAGGCTGGAGGGAGGATGAGAAGTGGGTTTGCGGGGAAGGTGGGAGCAGGATGCAGGGGTGTGGTGGAAGGATGGAGGGAGGGGGATGGAGGGATGGAGGGAGGGGGGCGGAGGGGGATTAGGATGGAGGGGGAGCCCGGGGGGGCGCCGGGCGGAGGGGAGGGCGGTGGCGGAGCCCCGGGTGGGGCCGGGCGCGGCCCCCTCCCGCCGCAGCTCACATGACGCCGCTCCCGGGATGCGCCGGGCGGCGCCGGGCGTGGGCGGCGGCGGCGAGAGGCGGCGGCGGCAGCGGGGCCGCAGCGGGGCGCGCCGGCTCCGCCACCGGCACCGCCACCGGCCCATGGCCCGCGGCCGGCCCGCCGCGCCGGTCCGCTGAGCGGCCCCATGGAGCAGGTAGGAGGCGACCGGGACCGGGACCGGGGCCGGGGCCGGGGCCGCCGCGGCGGGGCCGGGACGGGTGCGGGACCCCGCCTGCTGCCAGGGGCGCCCTCCTGCCGCCCCTCTGCTCCCCACCAGCTGCTCGGGGACCCCCTTCCCCTTCCCCAGGCTCACCAGCTGCTGCCCTGGCATCGCTCGCCCCCCTCCCCATCACCCCCATCACCCACCTGCTTCCTCGGCATCGCCTGTGCCCCACCCCAGCATCGCCTGCCAGTTGCCCCCCATCACCGAGCTGGGACGCCCAGCATCACCCGCCTGCTTCCAGCAGGACCCCCCCACCTCCGCCTGCCCGCTGCTGGGACGCTGAGCCCCTGCCCACCCTGGTCCGCCATGTCCCACCCCTGCCCCAGCCACACCAGTGCTCCCACCGGCTGCAGCGTGTGCATGGGCACCCACGGGTGGGTGCTCACCCTGGCCACGGGGAGGGTTTCTGTCCCCTCGCCCGCTCTGGAGGGGAGGGGTGGCCGGGAGGGGACGGTCCCGCTCTGCCACAGGTTTCTGTTGCAGCCTGAGGTGTGTCTCGCCCCACTCGCTGCGGGCAGCGGGATTTGGGGAAGGGGTTTCTGCTTGCAGAAGGGGCTGGGGCTGCCACTGGGTCTACTCTGGGGTGTGGGAAAAGCTGGAGGGGGCTTGGCGGTGTCTGTCAGTCTTTCCTCTGTCTCCCTGTCCTGTTATTCACTAGTCAACACCTCCAGAAGCCGTCCTGGCCACCGTGCCCAGGCCGGGCTGCCGTGTCCCCCCCGGTGCCCACCCGGAGCCCTGGCTGCTCTCCGTGCCCCCGCACCATGGCTCTGCACTGGGGCTTTCCCAGCTCGGCTCCCTGGGCTGGGAGGTTACTCCCCACCCTGAGCATCTCCCCCCACCCCACCGCTGTGCACCCAGCCGCGGGGTCCAGCTCCCTCCCCGCAGCCTCTGCACCCCTCGGGCTCTGCCTCGTGTTTCCACCGTCCTCCTGGCTTGGCCCAGATCTGAGCGCAGGATTTAATCCCTCGTGCGTGCTCCCCCCTGCCCCACCCCGCGGGCTCTGGGGCTGCACCAGGGGCCAGGCCAGAGCCACCGCTTTGGGCGCGCCACGTCCCCAAGTCCCCAGTACGCAGCGAGATTTCGCGGCACGTTGTGGGCCGCGTGCTTGCGAATCCCCCCGCTCACCCACCCCCTCCCCGCCCGGGGAAGGGCCGTGGCCGGGCGGGCGGCGCGGGGGTGCGCTCAGCGTGGGCGAGCACATGGCGCCGTCGCCAGCCCCGCCGGACCCCCGGGAGCTGGAGTGGCCAAAGCCATCGTGGGGGGCTACTGGTGATGCGCTGACATCCCCATCCACGGGCTGGCACACGGGGACAAACATCCCTGCTGGGGCTGCGAGCACCCGTCCCTCTGCACCCAGAGCCGCCCTCCCTGCCCGCTGCTGCCCGCCGTGTCTCGGGGTTTGCTCAAATCCCCCCTCACACACATCCAGCTGCAATGCAGAGGAGCTCCCCAGCCGCCCGCACGCCTTCCCCACCGCCCTCGTTGGCAGCGACGCCTTTGGAACGGCCGCCGCGGTGATTTTAGGCCGGGAGCGGCAGCAGGTTGGCATGTGCCCGCCGGCACTGGGGCAGGGCAAGCGGGACCGGGCAGCGGAGGCAGCCGCCCTCCCACCTCCCGCCACAGCCGGGGATGCACCGCGCGAGGGGTCCCCGGGGTACCCCGGTTCCCAGCAGGATTTCGGCCCCTCCCTGATGTGGGATGAGCACGTAAGTCCGCGCCGGCCCCCCGCGCCCCCCCGCCGTGCCGCCCCGCTTTGCCGCGCCTCGCCGATGGGTTTCCTCGCCGATGCCATCCCAGATCCCCCTGGCCTTGCTCTTGTTTATCCCCAACAGAAGACCCGCTGGCGGGCAGCGGAAGGAGGGGTTGGGGCCGTAACCCTTTCGTCTCGCCGCCGCCGCCAGCTCAAAATGGCTTCGCTCCACGGTGGCTGCCGAGAGGCGAGAGGAGCTCTCGGCTGGGAGCATCCGCCTGGGGCCGGGAGGGTGCTGAGTGCCCAGCTTTGCCACCCGCGGGGGCTGCATGGGACCCCGCCCCAAGGGGGCACCCAACGCCGGGTGTCCGCGTCACCAGCCCCGCTGCCAGGGGCAGGGCACGGTCCCGCCGCGGCCTCGTGGTGCTGCCGCTGTGCCCTGCCCCGACGCCGCTGCCCCTCCGTCCGCGCCAGCCCTGCTCCCGTGCCTTGCTTTTGCTTTTCTTCGTTTTAATTCGTAGGATTAGGTTAAAACCCACGGCCCAGCCCGGATTCCCCTCCAGCTCCCTTTGTCTGGGCGAGAAAGCGGCTCTGCAGGGAGCAGCAGCCCGGGCGGGTCGGGGGCTCGTGCTCCCCCGGCTCCTCTTCTCCAGCTGCCAGGACTTGGGCCGGGGCCGGGGCTGGGGTGGGTTGAGACGTGATAGACCTGCTCTGCTAAACCGGGCAGGGCGGGAGCCAGGATGGTGATTTTTCGGGTGGATGGTTATGGAATGGGGTGTGGGGTGAGCGGCAGTGGCAGCTCCGGGCTCGGGGGCGTCCCGTAGCGGGTGGGGGGGATGCTGTCCTGTCCCTGCGCACGGGGATGGAGGAGCTGGGTGTCCCCGGGGGGCTGCAAATGGGGCCTCGGTGCTGAGGTGGGGCTGGGGGAGACAAAGAGGCTGGGAGGAGGGAGGGAGCATCAGCTGGCTGGGTGCGCGGTGGCACCCCGCCCCGTGGGGACCCCTGTGGAAAAACTGCTCCAGGAGGGGGGCTGGGGTCTGGGGTCTCTCCTTGAGCCCCCCTTCAGACCATGCACCCCAGAATGGGGGTCACCCCTCGCTGGGGATGGCTGCTCCTCCCTGAGCTCGTGTGAGGGTCCATCCCTGTCTCTGTACTCTGCACAGAGGGGAGTGTCAGGGCCACCACAGCCAGCTTGGGTTGTGTCACCTCCCCAGTGAGGGTGGCGCTGGGGGGGGCCACACAGGGACCCAGGAGTCCTGGGGTCCGTGGTCGGGTCCTGCTGGCAGCAGCTTTTCTGTGGCAGGCTCCTGCTGGCCCGCGGGGGCTGTCGGGGGGTGGGTTGCAGGCAGAATGTGACCATGTGTCCCCTTGCCAGGGGACACAACAATGAGGACCCCCAGGAGTGGCAGTGCCCGGTGGAGAACGGGAGCGGGTGGCCAGCGGGCACAACCAGGGGTATCTCTGCTCCTTCCCACGGACCGGCCACTGGGAAAGGCTGGATGTTGGTCGGGTCAGCCCTCGGTGCCAGACTGGGCTGGAGAGGATGTTTCCTGGAAAGTGTCTCTGGAGAGAGGCCGTGGTGGAGCCAGCTGGGCTGGCAAGTCCTGCGGTGGCCGGGCAGGGCAAGGGCAGGAGACAGGCGGAGAGCAGCCGGCCAGCGCGTCCCGGTGGGACCCAGAGCTGCTCCGCTCCCCTGCAGGCGGGAGGTGGCCCGGGAAGGGGGCTGGGGGTGCTGAGCGGTGGTGGCCGGAGCCGGGGTGCGGGTATCCGGCTGTGCCCTTGCTGGGAGGAAACGTCCCGTCCTTCACATCCGACTGTTTGTTCCCTCCAGCTGCTGGGACGGTTTCTGAGGCCGGGTAAGGGGACAGCGGTGGTGGCAGCAGTCCCAGGGGTGCTGGCACCCACATGCTTCCAGAGCGCAAGAGCTCTCCATCCTACCACCCTGCTGGGGGTGCTGTACCCCAGGGTGGCAGGTGCTGTACCCCTCTTTCAGCATCCCGGGATGGCCGACCGGACCCTCTGCCCGTCACCGTGCGTGAAGTGTGCGGAGGGTGAGCAGCACCATAGGGCGGGACGTGCATCCCAGCAGGATCAGGCCCTTGCCGCCTCTCTCCAGCTCCCAGCGCTTCCGTGGCGGTGGCTGACAACCGGGTCATTTATTTTTTCTGGTGGTGCTGAGGTTTCTCCGGGCGCCCGGAGGAAGTCGTCGTTGACACAAACTTTCTTAATTGTGTCACGGAAAACTGGCGCTGAGCGCTGGGTCTGCGGGGAGCGGGCTGGCATCCCCGGGGCGAGCGGGGCAGCACGAGCAGGGCAGTGGCTCCTCGGGAGGGCCTCGGCGAGTGGGTCAGGGTCGGCACCATCCCGGGTGCGGGGGCATGGCTTGGGTGTGCTGGAGCCCTTGGCATGAGCCCGGGCTGCACCGGCGTTGGCCCTGCACGTGGCTCCAGCATCCTGCCTGCACCCCGGGGTGCTCTGCCTGCACGCCGCCAGCCCCACCGCTCACCCCATTGCTCCCCACATGGAGCCCTCGCTCCACCGGGGACCAGAGTGAGGGCGGTGACCCCCAGCCGTAGCGGAGGTGCCACAGTGGCAGACAGGGTGACTCTGCTGTGCCCTGCCCTGGACCCTCCGTGGGTTCAGCCCGCCTTGGATTCACCCCCGTTGGCCCCTGGCCAAACCCCGGCTCTGCTGCCTGTCCTCCCCACCCTGCGTCCGTGCGTCCCGGTGGGCTGTGGCCATCATTCCTCCCTGGTTTCCTGTGCCTCCTCCCGCTTTCCCGTCACGTGTGGCTCCGTTTCCCTGCCGGCGTTGCCCCCCACCACCCCAGGGCCGGTGCTGGGTGCTGGCCGTGCCCGTCCCTGTGCCACGGCCGAGCCCGCGGTGACTCGGGGCTCGTGCTGCGGCGTCACGGCCGCCTGCCGCCACCAAAGCACCTCTGAGGTGCCGTTTGCACCCCGAGACTCAGATGTGGGAGTTAATTTACTCGGCGGCTGCTTAATGATGGCTTTGGGATGCTCTTCTGGGGTCCAAGTGGCCTGAGCCCGGCCAGGCCCTGTCCGGCTGTCCCCGTCCCTCTGTCCGCCGAGCCAGGCTCCGTCCATCTGTCCTGCTGTTTCCCGTCTTTGCTGTTTCCTTTCCCCGTGGGTCTGTGTCAGCCTTTGTCCCTTCGTCAGCCCCAACCCGGGTGTTTCCGTCCCCGTGTCTGCCGGTGCCAGTCCCCGTCACTCCTGTCCCTCTGTCCTGGCGTTTCCTGTCCGTGTGTCCTTCCGTGCTTCTGCTCCCACATCGCCTGGCCTCGGCCTCGCCCTGCTGGTCCCTGTCCGGCTGTCCCCGTCCTGCTGCCCTGCGATCCCGCTGCCCACTCCCTCTGTGCCCGTCCCAGCCGGTTCTGCTCCCAGTCCCGGTCCCTCTGTCCTGGCTTATCCTGTCCTGGGTGTCCCTTCCTCATCCCTGTCCCGGTCCCCGGGCATCCCCTGCCCATCCTGGTCCCCAGGTCCTCCCCGTTTCTCCCCGTTCCGGTCCCCGTCCCGCTGCTCCATCAATGCCGGTGCCAGTCCCGCTGTCCCGGGGCCGGGGCCGCTGCCCGCTCCGCTCCGGTGGCCGCGGTCCCTCCCGCCGGGGCGGGCCGTGCCGCGCCCCGCCCGCTCCCGCCCGTCGCCGCGGGCGCCCGGAGGAGGCGGAGCCGCAACCGGGGCCGGGGCCGCGGCCGGCCCAGCCCGAACCGAGCCGTGCCGAGCCGAGCCCAGCCGGACCGGAGCGTGCGGGGCCAAACGGGACCGGACCGGACCGGACCGGACCGTGTCTTACCGGGCTGAGCCGCGCTGAGCCGGGCCGGACCGAGCCGAGCCGAGCCGAGCCCGGCCGCCGCGCCCTGATGAATGGGATCGCCTTCTGCCTGGTCGGGATCCCACCGCCCGCCCCCGCGGTGAGCGGCACTGGGTGATGCTGGGGGCACGGGGGAGGCCGTGGGCTCGGGAGAGGGGGGTAGGGACTGGGACATACTGGGCGTGCTGGCGGTGCCAGGCTGGGCACGGCGGGGCTGGGTGCTGGGCGCTGCCTGGGGGGCTCGGCACCACCCCGGGGATGGGATCGGGGCAGAGCTGGTCCCTGGGGGCAGCGGGGCCAGAGGGGTCTGGCTGCCCATCGGGGCTCTGTGCCACGGACGATGCCGGCGGCGGCGGCTCGCCCCCGGTGCCCAGCCGGTGTGGTGTCGTGGCAGGGCGGTGGGGCCGAGGCGCCGGGATCCGGGCGCGGGGCTGGAGGCGAGACCCTGGAGTTGGGCTTCTCCTTCCACGGGACAAGATCCGCGAACACCCACGCGTGTTTTCTCCGAAACTCCCGGCTGGGCTGTTTCCTTGTGGGTCCGGCTGCTCCGTCCCTGCCAGCTCATCGCTCCCAGCGCTTGGCACTGGGCGGGCAGCGAACCCCCCACGATGCCCGTAGCCTCTCGAGGTCGTGTCCTGCCCTACGTCCGGCTCCCCCAGCTCCGAGCAACCCCCGGTCTCGAAGCAGCGCAGGGATTTGCTGACCCACGCTGCAGATGCTGCTCCCGTGGCGTGGGCATTGGCATCGCCCCGCGGTGCTGGACCGGAGGGCACTGGGGCGATTCCCGTCTCCCCTGGGAACAGCGTGGTGCCAGGGAAGCCAGCCCAGCCGCTGCCTAAAACCCCATTTCCTGCCCATTTCATGTCAAATGCTGGCAGAGGTGTGAGGAGGGGATGGGGACGGCACTGGGGGACCCCAGGCCGGGGGCATGCCAGGGTTGCGCCCGGGCGGGGATGCGGCCGCGGTGTCGGACTGGCACAACGCCTGCTAATTTGAGCAGAGGTTGCACGTCCTCGCCCCAGAGCTGAATTCGGCCTCTGTTCCGCAGTTCCTGGTTATTTGAACTCGGCTTCCCCGGCCCCGCGATGGGGCTAATAACCAGCCTCAAAGGATTAATTGGGGTGTGCGAAATGGTTCAGATATGAGGAGTGCTGGGAGTGCTGCTCGCGGCAGCGGCTGAGCATTAATCATGGTTTCTCTCCAGATTCCTCCCTGCTTACTCCGTACCGCCGAGCGCTGGCGTTCGGATTTTCCGGGGCGGGGGGGGTTCAAGTCCCTTGAAATCTGCTTTTCTGCTGCATTTCGGGGTGAAATGTGCCCTCCTGGGGGGCAGCACCTGGAGCGTGGGAGCTTTGCTCAGTGTCCCCCTCCACCCCCTGCTCGCTGGGGCACTGGGTGACTTGGGGGGAGTTATTTAACCGCCGCTGCCTCCCCCCGCACGTCCGGGGAGGATGGTGGTGAGGAAGGCGCTTTGCAATCCTCCGGTGAGGATTTTGTGCAGCGTAAGCAGAAATCCCGCCCGACGGCTGGCCGCGGGGCTGCGTGGCAGGGGCTGTGCCCCACCGTCCCCCAGCCTTCGGCCGGTGGCTGCCGCCCTTGTCCCCGCGTGGCCGCTGCCTTCGTCCCCGTTTGCCAGCGCCGCTCGGAAAATTGAGTTTCCTAACGCCTTTATTTTTTTTTTTCCTTTCTTTCTTTCTTTCTGAACCCTGAACTTGAAAGACAGGAAAAGCCTGTGCTCGAGGCCGCTGCCGCAATCCTGCCTTGCAAACGCGAAACCTGGCACCGGCGCCGGGCTGGGGCACGCGGCGTGATGCCGTGCCGGGGTCCGGCTGGGCCACGTCGGGGGTTTCGGAGCCACAGGTCCCCGGGCACGTGGAGGGCTCTGACCTCGCGGCTGCTGTGGTTTTAACCTTGACGTGTATCACGCGCTGTGCCCGGCTGGGAGCTCTGGCACCCGTCTCTCGCGCCGCGGGGGGACTGGTGGGGGATGCGTAGTGTCCTAAACCCTGCTGGGGCTGGCACCGCTGCCCGGGCACCGACAACTGCCAAGGAACCAGCGCCAGTCGTTCTGTGGGGCTTGGGGACTCATGGTCTTTGGGGGTTTGATATCGCAGGTCTGGCAGGGGGGACATCTGGTGACAGCTCTCGGTTTGGGGTCAGAGCACGGGGGCTGGCTGAGGTGCCCCCGTGGGGTGCTGCCAGTGCGGGTGGGAGCTGCTTGACCAGGCACTGGGAGTGCTGGGAGCCAGCGGAGGAGGCTTCTGCCCACTTCGCACAGGGCCACTCGCTGGGAGGAGGCACAGAGGGGTGGGGGGGTTGTCCTGGGAAGCCGCCAAGCCTCGGGATGATCTTTTATTCTCATTAAAGGGAAAAAACAAGATTAGGTTTCAAGTCGGTGCCGTCCCATTAATAAACCAAGTTTGTCTTCAGCAGGCGGCAAGACCCGATTTGAAAAGGAATGGAGATAGATGACCTATTTTAAGCTCTCAAGTTGGAAACTATCGACCTGGCTGCCTCGAGGCTGCGAGCGGTGGGGCCAGCTGCGCCAGCCGTGCCGTGCCGCGCCATGCCGCGCCGTGCCGCCCGCTCCCAAAACCCACCTGGCTTTCCAGGAGCCGGCCCGGCTCGGGATGCCGCAGGTTGCAAACCAGGGTGGCTGCTTTAAACCTGCCGCCGACCTCCTGGCCACGGCCCAGACGTCTCTGCGGCTGGCTCGGAGCACCCGAAGCGGCTGACTCCTTCGCCACGGCTGCTTATCCCCAGGATTTCATTAAGTCTCCCCTAATTGCCTTCCCCGGCCGTGCGCACACCTCCGCTGACGCGGCTGCCTGTTGCAAGACCTGTGGCGTCGCGGTCCAGCACGTCGGTGCCGCCGTTTCGGTGGGAACCGGCCGTGTGCCCGGCGGGTTCGGTCTGCACCCTGTGAAGCCCCGGGGTCCCCAGCCCCCGGAGTGAGTTGGTTTCCTGGGGTGGGAGGACGCTGGGATGGGGCGTTCAGTCCCACTCCCCAGCAACGCTGGGAAAATGGGATCTGGAGAGTAAAGCTGGAGCTGGCCTCTCCCGAGGGAAAAGGGGTTCCAGAACCATCACACAGTGGCCGAAATGAAACGCCGGTGGCTGTGGGGACTGATCCTGCGCTCGCCCTGGGGTGGGACCCAGTGGGGTCCCCTGGCCTGCGCCTGCAAGGGCTTTGCTTGCTTGAGACCCCGTTGTCCAGCCCAGGAGTAGGTTCCTGCCGCAATCCCCGAGCCCAGCCGCAGGTACAGCCCTGGGGGTCCAGGTGCCCCCACGACGGGCAGCCAGGCGGGTCCCAGGGCTTTGGGGTCCCTCCAGCCCTGTTGCTGGCCAAATAAAATATCCACCGTCGGTGGCACTCCCCTGCTGCTGTGCACCGCAGGGTGCAGGCGTGGGGGTGCCCGTGCTTGCCATGACGCCCCACCACCACTGCCAGCCACCCCGCCAGCAACAGTGAGTCCCTTGATGGGGCTGAGCGCGTGGGGCAGCCCTGGGGCGGGTGGGACGAGCCCGGTGGCTCCGGGGGACAATCAGGCTATTGTGGCACATAGTGGGCTCTTTTTCTGCCGTGCGAGGCGGGGGGCCGGGCTGCGGTGCCATTGCTTTCGGGGATGAAGCGTGGTCCCTGCCGGGGCTGGTGGTGACTGGTGTGGCACCAGTGGCAGGACGCGGATGTCCCCGGGTGGGGCGGGGAGGTGCTGGAGGGGGGACAGGGTGGCCGTTTGGCTTATGGATGTGTGTGGGCTGCGGAAAAATGTTGGGCTGCTTCTAATCTCAGGAAAACGCCATTGGGTGTCGGTGCCAGGGCGGCGGGAGCATGGCTGTCCCCAAAGCCACGTCCCACAGCAGAGGCTCAGGACCCTGCTCAGCTCTTTGTTTTCACCATCCAGCGAGGAATGCAGGATTCGTCGCTTGTCCCCGCATCCGAGCATCACCCACCCTTGTGCTCCCTCCCCAGCCCTCAGGCAGCACCCCAGGGAGGTGCGAGGGGGCTCCCCCCACGTATGCGAGGGGTGCATGGCCACGGCTCCCACCCTGAGCCCCCAGCCTTGAGCAGGGCAGAGGCTGGAAGGAGCGGGCAGCCTTCCCCTGACCTCCCTGGGTAGGATTTTCCGCCGGGGAGAAGCAGGAGCAGAGCGCAAGGTGCCTCTCGGAGCCGCCGGAGGAAATGGCTCATTGTTAGCCTGGCTGAAAAAAAAGAGACCCAAAAAATTGCCATAATGAGGCCAGCTTCTATTTGAGGGTTTCCATGGGAAAAACAGGAAACGGAATCCTGTTACTTTTCTAGGGCTTGTTGCCGATAACGCTGTTTTTAGGACAGGGCAGAGAATGAGGAGGAGGCGCTGGGGATGAAGGCAGCCTGGGCAGCGAGCACTGCGGGTCCCGCTTCCTCGCGGGCTGGGAGGTAAAACTCCTCCTCGGTGTCTCTCTGGCTCGCTGTTTCCCAGGCTCTCTGTCACGGGGGCCATCGGCCACGTTCCCGCTGAGCTCAGAGCTGCTGCGGCTCCGGCGCGTGTCCCCAGCCCTTGTCCCCACCTCGGAGTCACTTTCCAGCTGGCACCATGTGCTAAGGACGAGCTGTGCTGGCTGGGGACCTGTGGGACCTGAGGCGGGGGGCAAGGAGGGGGCTGGTGACCACAGGGCTTTGCCACAGGACGGTGGCACCATTGGCACCGTGCGGAGCTGCTGTGTTGTCAGTGTCCCCAAAGCCACCTCTGGCCATCCCGGCTGGCCGAGCTGCCCCAGGATGTGGCCCTGGGAAGCCATGAGCATCCCCTGGCCCTGTGGGTCTTCCCCTCCGCTCTGGGGCTGGGTGTGCTCTGGCAGGCAGGGGTTGGTGCTGGGCGTTCGTGAGGACCAAGCTGGAGCCGCATCGTGCCCCGGCGTCGTGACCTGGGGCTGTGAGTGGGGGTAGCACACGAGCCAGCAGCATGGGCAAGGCTCCACGTGTACTTGCTCGCATCGATGCGGTGGCATCAGCCTGTGGTGTGGCCCCTGGTACGGCTGGGAACAGGGACCATCCCGCCCCAGGAGCCTGACTGGGGATGCCAGCGACAGTGGGGACCAGCACAGGCAGCGGCACGTGGCCAGAGAGCACGGTGGGCTGGCAGCCGGGGGAGGAGAGGTCGGGAAAGGGGACGAGGCTCTCCAGCCACGTTCCCAAATTTCTCCCAACGTGGCACCAGGGACCTCCAAGCCGGGTGAGCCAGAGCCCCACGGAGCTGCCGCTTTGGGACACGGCAGGAGCTGGGGTTGGCGTCCTCGGTGCCGAGGCTGCCAGGAGGGAGCTCAGTTTGGTCACAATGCAGCCAGGAGGGGACGGAGCCAAGCACGGGCTGACGAAGAGGCTGCGAAGGAGATGCTGTCGAGATAAAAGTTTGCACTGGGAAGGAACAAGGCGATTTCCTTCCCCGCGTTAACACCCAAAGCGGAGTGGGGGGAATGTCAGAGAGCCACTTTGCGGCTCCTGCGGCCTCCTCGCCGCTCCACTTCTCGCCGGTACTTGGCTCGGTGTCACCCGGGCAGTGTCACCCCTCTCCCGGCTGCTTCTGATGATGGGGATGCAGGTGGGGGTCCCCAGCCGGGCAGTGCTGGGTGGGATTTGGCAGCAGGTCCAGCCTTGCCCTGGCAGTGCCCATCCAGCCGCTCACCATCCCCTGCTGCCAGCCCCGCATCTCCCGCAGGACTGGTTGTGAGGGTGGGGAGCCTTACGCCTGAGCCGTGGGTCCCAGCACCCATCTCTGGTTCCCGGTGAGGTCTGGGGGGTTTGCCCAGGGCGCAGCGGTGCTGTGAGCATCTCGGTGGGGGCGCGGGTGCTGCCAGCAGCTGGGCGGTTGTGGAGCTGGTAGGAAAAGAGGAGACCCTTGCACATCTTAGTGGAGGCTCAGGGCAAACCCTGCTGGCATCCCCCATCCCGAGAGCCCAAAGCCCTCCCCAGAATTCCCACCCTGCTGACAGGCAGCGCATCCATCCCGAAAACCCCCTGCCCAGGCTGCGACACGGCACAGGGGCTGCCGTCAGCACGGGGGTGTACTGGGAGGTGTCTCTCCCAGTTTCTCTCCATCACTGAGGTGTTGCTGCCTCCTCTTCCCAGTGCTCCCAGTCCACCTCCTTCCCGCTCCCTGGGGATGCGCTGGCTGTGTGCAAGGCCCCCCCTCCCCAAATCCCCGCTGAGCTGCAAAGCTCCTCAGCCCCGGTTTGGGTTAAAGAGAATTAAAACGCTTTCTCCTGCGGAGCGGTAATCCCGGAGGCTGGGGCACGGCCAGGCGGGCTGTGGTCACCTGGATGCTGCCCCCACTTCTGCCACCATGTCCCCCCAGGCCAGGTCCCGCTGCTGGAGCATCCCCTTACCAGGGATGCAGGGGTGGGTGCAGGCAGCCCCTGCCCGTGGGCAGCGTCGCTCCTGGCTCCCTTTGGGGGTGCTGCCTCCCCAGGTGCTGCCTGAGCTGGCTGGCACCGAGGTGTGCAGGTGGGACCCCTGTCCCCCCCTCCCCACTGGGACCCACCGCAGGTGGGAGCAGGCAACGACTTTGCCATATAAGGGCTGGAAATCGGTTATTGTCTCAACAAGGCTTTCTCCTCCCCGAAAATCCTATTAAAACCTCATTTTTCTGACCCTAATCTCAGTTTGCTGTTCGGGAGGGATTAGTGTTTGCCACCCCCGGCCCTGCGCGCTGCCGACTCTGTGCTGGAGAAACCTTGCCTCGTGGAAAGCGGTGCCGGAGGAGGGATGTTGGGGCCAAGCCCAGCGTGCCGTGGTGGTGGCAGGACCGGCAGCTGCCTGTCCCTCTGTCCTCTGTCCTGCCTGCAGCGTGACGTTATCCTCGCCGCGTGCCAGGCGTTGAGATGGCCCCGCTGGCAGGGACCCACGGCCGCAGCTGGGTCCGTGCTGGGCTTGTCTCCAGGGTCCGAGCAAGGTGGGAGAGCTCCGGGAGCAGCAGCGATGGACCAGAGGGGTGGCATTGGTGCAAGACACGGAGAGCTCCCCGGGAGAGGCCGGCAAAGCGAAGGCAGCGCTGCCTTCGCGCGGACGAGCTGTGCCTCAGTTTCCCCGCAGGTTTGGCCGGGGGTGCGGGCAGGCAGGCGATGCCGGCAGAGGGCCCTGCCTCGGCGCGGCGGCAGCGGCGGCGGTGCATGCCGGGAGCGCGCTGCCTTCCCCCTTTGCTCCTGTTTGGCCGCGTATTTAGGACACTCCTGTGCAAAACACAAGTATGTTGGAAGGCGTCCAGGCGCGCTCGCATTCCTCAGGGTGGAATCTGCCCCCGCAAACGCCGCCTGACCTTTCCCGCTTTGGGCTGCGGGAACAACCTTGGGGCCTGTCCTCCCCTCGCCGCCCACCCCCAGGGGAGCGGGGACCCCTTCTCCAGCCGGCCCCCGCACCCCCAGGCTGCTGGGTCAGCTCCTGCCTGCGCAGCGCTGCCAGCAAAGCATGAGCGGAGGTGCAGGATCAGACCCGCTGTCCCTGGGGCAGCCGGTGCTGCTCCAGCTGCCCGGGACCCCCCTCCGGAGCCAGCCCATGGCACAGGCTGCTTTCTCTCCCTGCTTTCAGCTGGAAAATGGAGCCCCCTGGGTGCTGAGGCACCCACAGCCACATCAGCCCCGTCTCGCTGCCCCGGCCAGGCAGCTCTGCCTGCTGGGACACGCTGGCAGCTCTGCCGGCTGCCTGTCCCCAGGCTGGGGTGTGGGTATGGGGCTGCCCCCCGGGCTGGCTCCCATGGGACACCCCTGGCACATCGGGGTGGCCCCAGGGAGGAAGGCAGTGGCAGGGATTTGGCTCCCACGTTTCCCCATCCCAATTCCTCCCTGGGCTGCCAGTGTGGAGGCACTGGGACGGTGTCGTGGGGTGTTCTGGAAGTGTGCAGCCGGGGCCCTGGGGACATGGCTGCCACCATGCCGGTCGAGCCAGCGCCTCGGCGGCACTCGGAGCAGGCGCTGGGGCTGTTTTGGGGCAGAGTCGTGGCACCTTGGCCAGGGTGGGCACTGGGGATGTGCCGAACGCCGAAGTGCTGTCAGCGTGCGGGGGTTCCATGTGGCATTGACCCCCTGGGCACTGTCCCCTCGCTGGTGTCAGTGCCAGCCCCACTGGTGGCCGTGGGAAGAAGGTGCTTGGCGTGGTACTGGTGGGCTGCTCCTGATGCTGGGGCGGAGCGGGGCAGAAGAGAAGAGGGGGCCATGGCGAGTGGGGCGGCCGGCCCCGAGGCTGCGGGCTGCAATCCCAGCAATGCCCGGCATTTCCCCGGCGCGGCTGCACGTGCCTCTCCTCGGCCTCCAGCACGGCAGGAATGCGGCGAGGGACCCCCTCGTATGGGGACAGGCAGCGTGGGGGGAGGCAGGGCAGGGAGACGCTGCCCACCCGTAGCCCCTGCCCGGGTTGGGTGTCCATGGGGGTCAGGCTCAACGAGGTGCTGCTCTTTTCCTGAAACCTCCCATGTTTTGGCCGTGGTGGTGGAAGGTGGCCTCGGGGGCATGAAGGAGGTGTAGGGTGGGCTGGGGAAGGGGGATTTGTCCCCCTGGAGCAGCGAGAGCCTCTGGCACCGGTGACATGGGTGGTTTGCCTGTGGGGTCAGCACTGGGGAGCCAGGGCTGAGCCACGGGGTGGTGGCTTCGTGCCTGGGGGACAAAGGGGACCCGCCGCGTCTGCAGCCCTGGGTGTCCCCCAAAATGGGAGATGGGGCTGGGGGGGACTTTTGGTTTGTCACCTGCTGGGAAATGTCCTTGGAGCCACCACTCTTTGTGACAGGCACTGAGCAGGGGGGTCGGAGGGCTGTGTCGGTCCCCAGGGGGCTGTGTTGATCCCCGGGGTGCTGCACCAGCAGCGCCTGGGGCTGGGAACGTGTCTCTCCTGGGTGTTGGGGACAGAGAGGACACAGGGGTGTCTCAGAGTCCCCACTGTCCCCCCCACCCCTCGCAGAGCCCGGCGGTGGCTCGTCTCCTGACCGAGCAGGGGGGACACTTGCCGCACCCCTCCCTGTCCCCCGGCATCGCCCGGTGCCCTGTGGAGAGCGAGCGGAGGAAGGAAGGAAGGGGCCGGGAGGAGGGAGAGGAGGAAGCGGGGAGGGTGGGATGCTGCCCGGGGTGATGGAGGAAGAAGGGGGTGGATTAAAAAAAAAAAAAAAAGAAGAAAGAAAAAAGGGAAAGTCCGGGCACAGCGACAGCGGAGGCAGCGGGGGCTGGCTGGGGGCGGTGGGCTGGGCACGCTGATCCCTGCCAGCAGCTGGAGCCCCAGCCCAGCCGGGGCGTGTGGCCACCCGCCCTCCGTCCGTCTGTCCGTCCATCCATCCCGCCCTCCATCCATCCAGCCACCCGTCCCTGCCCAGCGCTGCTGGGGGCCGGGGCTTGCGTCGCTGGCAGCGGGTGCGACCGAGCGAGCGAGCGAGCGTGCGGGGAGCACCCCGCGTCGCCCCAGCATGCGAGACGGCGCGGCTGGCCCCGTGCGGACCCCGGCAGCTGCCCTCCGCCGCCAGGCTGCCCAGCTCGGGGGCTGAAGCCAACGGAGGAGGTGGTGAAGCCCATGGCTGTGCCGGTCGCCGGCTGAGCGCGCCTCGCTGCTGCGCCTCGCCCGCCCCGGACTGCGGCCGCATGGTGGAGGAGAGCGCGGGCGGAAGGGAGCGGGGGTCGCGGAGGGTGCTGCGAGGCTCCCCCCGGCCCCCCGCGTCCCCCAGCCCTGTGGCGGTGGAGAGCAAGAGGCTGTGGAGCGTGGAGCGAGCCGGTAAGGGCTGGCGCTTCGAGCGTGCCGTGGGGGTGGACTGCAGCTCGCCCGAGCCCCGCTGCATCTGGCTGAGCAGCCTGCGCCGGCACGCGGCCGCCCCGGACCACCGCTGGCCCCCAGCCCCCCGGCCCAGCCGCGGGGTCCCCCACACCGACAAGTGCCGCCGGGTGAGAACCGCGAGCTGGAGATGCTGGGTGCCGCGGGATGCCTCGTTTGGGGAGGGGGATGCTTGGCAGGGGATGGGGGCTTCTGGTGCAGGGGGGCTGGTGGGGTGCTGGGTCTGTCACTGGGGCCATGGTGTGTCCCCTCCTGTGCTGGGGTGGGGGTCCGGGGTTGGGGGTCCGGGCTCATGCCCGAAGGCAGGGCTGGAGCCGCCGGCAAGGGCAGGGCTGTACCAGGGTGTTGGTCTCCTGCTCACCATAGCTGGGAGGAGGGGACAGATCATGCCCCCCAGGAGCGAGGGGGAAACACTCTTTTGTTCTGCAGGAGTGGGACAACGGCAGGAGCTCCCTGTCATGTTGTGTCCCCATGAGGGAAGCGAGGTGGCACGGTGACATGGGGTACAGAGATGTGGTGACATCTGTGCGGGGAGGGGGGCAAAGGGCCTCGCAGGTGTTAGGGACATCTCGGTGCGGGTGGGCAGCGTGCCCAGCCCGGGGCTGTCGGAGCAAGGGGGTCCCCCCATCCTCACCCACCCTTGCGGGATGAGGGCTTGGAGCAGGATGGAGCTGGTGGGAGCACAGTGGAAACCACTGGGTTGAGGTGAAAATAAAGCCAAAAAGCCAGGAGGTAACTGGTTCTCCACGGGGAGGGGGGACAGAGCGCTGAGGACAAATGGCTGAGGTGTCAAATCTGGTGTCAGCCCCCTCTGGATCATCTGCAGGGCCGTGAGCCAGCGCGGGGGATGTGCAAGCCCACAGCTCGGGGGGCTTTACAGCCCCAAACCAGGGTGGGTGAAGAGGGAAACTGAGGCACAGTGGTCCGAGATGGTTTGCTCTGCCCACCCACCTCCTTTGCTTGGCTGTAAGGCCAGATTCAGACTTGCGGGACCAGGTCTGGGGCAGCACCGATGCTTTACACCACGCTCGGGGACGCGTCCCTGTGTGACGGGCATGCCGGAGCCATGACCACGGCTCCAGCACGCCCGTGACACAGGGACACGTCCCCATCGCTGCTGGCCGGTGCTGCCGTTGGTGTCTCCGCCGCTCCCTACCCCTCTCCTAGGCTTGTCTGTGCTGGTTAAAATCAACAGGGCACATTCAGCTGTCAGCTTAAAAATAATCCGGCGAGCCGGCGGCCGACACAATGGAGGGCACAGATGGGGACAGGCACGGCGGCGGGATGCTCGTGGCCCGGGGGGCGAAGGGATGGGGGTCCCTGTGGGAGTGTGGAGCACCCGTTGCCATCTGGTTTTGGGTCACCGGTTGGGACAGGGAGGGTTTGGGGGCTCCTGGGGGGCTTCACCCCATGTTTGGGGCTGGTAGGGGGATTTTCTGGCTCTCCTGGGCTGGCGTTTGGAGCATCGCAGCTCTCGTTACATTTTGGGGTATCTCTGGTGTCTGTGAGTGCCTGAAACCATTACATCCCCCAGGTTTGCTCCAGTGGTGATGGAGTGGTCCATGGGTGCTATGCCAGGGCAATGCCTCCTGGGCTGCAGTGCCAGAGCCATACCCTCACCACGGGGACCCCATCCCCAGGGGTCCAGGACCCCCAGCCCCACCTGGGCCCCCTGCGGGATGTGCCAGCGCAGGGGGTGCAGCCTGGTCCCGCTGAGCTGCCCTCAGATTTCCCCACCGGCAGCAAAAAGGCCCACTCAGCACAGGCGCAGACAAAGGCTTTTTGTGCCGTGTCCCTTTGTGCGTCCCCTCCCCGCTCCCCCGCCATCGCTTCAACCCAGACAGCGCCTGAATTCTAACCCCCTCGCCCCGGGATGGGCTGACTGCGGCTGCTGCAGTGGGGAAGGAGATGACATTCGGGCAGGACCCCAGCGGATCCCCCCTGGCCCGGCTGCTGCTGCCCTGCCCGTCCCTACCCACTCCCAGGTTGCCCATTTCTCCGGTTTTAGCAGAGCTCGGTGCTGCCAGGGCGTCGGGCAGGGTCCTCTGCTCCCTTCGGCCACAGGGCTGCAGGGCTGGCGGATGCGCAGCCAGATGTGCAGCCAGATGTGCAGCCACGGATGGCAGCCACATCCCTCGCCAGGGCTGTGCTAAACCCTCCCAAACTCAGCCAAGGGGTCAGGACTCTGGCTGTCTCCCTGCCCGGGTGCCAGGCGAGGTGCCCGCGGCTGCTCCAGCTCCGCTGTGGCCCCGTTCCCCCTCCCGACACTGGCACTGGGGGCTGCGGGATGGAGCCACATCCCTCTTGGCCCCATCTGCTGCTCGAGGCAGCGTCCCCTGCCAGAGCCCGACGTGGTGCCAGGTCCCTGCTTCGTCTCGGGAAGCGTCACTCATCCAGGCTCTTTCCGGCTTGCCCGAGGTTATTACCGTGGCGTCATCGGAAAGGGACCTTTTGTCCCTGGAATCCCCTGGCCGCCCCATCTCTCCTGGGTCCCATCCAGACCCCCTGGCACAGCTCATTTCCTTCTCTTGGTTTTTTTTAATTCCCTTTCCATGCATCTTCTCCCAAAAGGTCCCATATGAGGAGTCTTGAGGGATGCTGGTGGGGTGCTCTGGGGGCGCTGGAACTTACTGCCGCGGGGCTGGGTGTAGGGAGGGGGCTGCAAGGAGCAGAGCGGCTTTTGGGGCAGATCTCAGCCCCCAGCATGGGGCTTGGAGGGGACTGGTGGGGGGCTGCCCCGCCTTAGAAGTGACATTTTCCTCCTCATCCCCTACAGCCAGCACCGGGCCGGAGGGATGGGGCATCCCCAAACGCCAACGCGCCCCCGGAGGGGCCCTTCCCCTGGGTGGGCCCGAAGACGGTGGTGCTGCGGAAGAGCTCGCAGGGGGGGTTCGGCTTCACCCTCCGCCACTTCATCGTCTACCCCCCAGAGTCGGCGGTTCACTCCACCGCCAAGGTAGGGCTGGGACCAGGGGGGGCTGTGGGGACCCCTGGGGCTGCGGGACGGGGTTCTGAGGTGCTGTGGTTGGATGCAGGACGCTTGTGTATGGGCTGGGGGGGTCTGGGGAGCCATGGAATCGACCATCCGTCATCTGGTTTGTTGGGTTACCTGGGGCTGCCCCCACCCATGGGTGGCCCTGGGATGGAGGAGTCCATGGAGCTGCTGGGAGACATACCTGAGCGAGCAGCGAGTCGGCAGCACCTCTAGAGATGTCCTGGAGCCTTTTGGTAGAGGACACGGCTGTCTGCGGGAACGGAGAGGATCGAGGGCTCCGGCATCCCCAGGAACGGCAGGAAAAGGCACCTCAGAGCCGCTGAGGCCGGAGAGAGGCTCGGCACAGTTGGACATCACTCGACCGAAGCGAACCGCACGCGGCCACTGAGAAGCTGAGCCTGGGAGTGGGCGATTCAGAGGGTGCTGTTTGAGCTCTTCATCACAACCCTCCTCGTCCTCCTCTGACCAGCATCAGCTCATCCCCTCGGTACAGCAGGTCCTCGTCCCCAGCCCCACCAGTGCTCGCCACCGCTAGCGCAGCAGATTTTTGGCTCTCAATTTCCTGGCGGTCAGTGGCTGGATCTGCCCTGGGACCTGGTGGCCATGATTGCGTCTTGGCTCAGCTGCAGCCCGGACCCTTCCCGGGCGCTGCCTTTGGGTGGAACCACCCCCGAGGCTGGCCATTGCCTCCTGCTCCCTGAGCCATCAAGAAGCCCTGATCCAGGCAGCATCTTTCCCCTCCGGGATGGAGGGACCTGAGAACCACCCAGCAGCTTCCAGCATGGACCATGCCCTCTGCACCCCAAGGTGATGACCAGCACTCCGGCTGTGCCAGCCCCAAGCTCCCGGGTTTGAAATCCTCCTCTCGCCTCATTTTCTGCCGTGGCAGCTTCGTGCAGACGAAGAGAGAAGCATCTGGGAGCCGCGTGGTCCGTCGCAGCCCTTTCCCTGCTCTGGGGTGGGCAGACCTGGATGTTCCCATCGCCCCCAGAGCTTTGCAGTTGCTGACTGCCCCACGGTTCCGGCTGCCCCACGGCCCGGCGCTTGCTGCCTCCTCCCCGCAGGCAGGGAACTGCAGTGGGAAGTGAGTCACAGGGTGGGGAGAAGCAGCTCGCCAGAGTCCCCGCTCAGCCTCCTCCGTCACAGCGCTTTTCCCAGGCTCCTGAATCTGCTTCCTCAAATCCTTCCTGCCCGCACTTTCCTGCCTGCACAAGGAACACAGAGCTGACCTGTCTCCAGCAGCAAAGTCATGGGGATGACCCAAACCGATGTGCTCGCCTCCACCTCTCCACTGTCCACCTAAGGCATCCTCCAAAAGCGAGGACCGATCCTGCCCTCTGGTGCTGGGCAGCAGGGCTGAGCCCCGCCAGGGCGGGAGCACACGGGGCCGCGTGGGAAGGAACCAGCTCAGTGCCGGGATGTGGAGATGCTCTTGGAAAGAGGCTGGGAATAGCTCCCGGCACCCGTCTGAGCGAAGCCGGCGCTCCCGGGCCGGCGGGGCCGGGTGCGGTGTGGCTGGCTCAGCACCCACGGGTGCCGGCGGGCAGCCAGGTCCGGGGGCTGAGTTTCGGTGGGGTTGACTCAGCAGGGAGGGTGACGGCAGAGCTGTGCTCACCGTGCCGTGCTTCGGCACCGCCGTGCCCAGCCTCGGCCCCAGCCCTGGGAGTGGGGCTGCCGGGGTGCCCCGCGGGCCGGGAAGGGCTCTGGGGTGCTGCAGGGTGAGGAGGGGCAGGGAGAAGGGCGAGTCTGTGCCTCCAGGCGCCCTTGGTGGCCCCATGCTCCTGCCATGGCAGCCACAATGGTGCCAGCTGTGTGCTGAAGCTGTGGGATGTGGCTTTTCCTTCCCACCGCGCAATGGAGAGATGTCTCCAACCCCCTCCTCTTCCTCACTGGGAACGTTCCCCCACCACAGTGGGGTGGAGACTGGTTCCTTCCCAGCACCCCAGAGTGGACATCAGGGCTGTGTCCCAGCTGGGGCTGGGCAGGGAGCTGGGGCTGGCGGAGCCTCTGGGAGAGACTTGATCCTGTGCCCCCCCGGAGAGGGCAGGATCCGCCACCTGCACCGTGAGAAACCCCCTTCAGGTGCCTCCTCGGGACTCGTACATGGGGCCGAGCAGCCCGGGGTGCAGCCAGCTCCGTGGCTGGGCTGGGGGCTCAGCACTGTGGGTGCAGCCCCACGTAGGTGCCAGCACCCTGTGCCCTGCCCGTGCCTCCCCCTGTGATGCCCACCGCAGCCCTGGCACTCTGTCCTGGGCAGCTGTGGAGGCGGCCCCCTCCACGGGGACTCACTCGCCTCGCCAAATAATTGCAGGGCTAAATATAGCCCCGCTGGCAGCCGCTGCCCCTCTGAGGACGCCTGCGCAAAGCCGTCCCCTTCCCAGGGGTCCCTGCCACCGGGTGCTGCGGTGACATGGGTGCCAGTGGGCACCTCCATCCCTCCCTTGGGACCCCACTGTGGATGCTCGGGCTCTCCCTGACCAGGCTCGGTGGTCCAGGAGAAGGGTGAGGTGCCACCACAGGACTGGCTGGGTCCCATTCCCACTCCCCTGCCCCAAAACCGGCCCTTTCCCCAGCACCTGGGTCCGGGGGGTCGTGGTGGGTCCCTCTCCCCGCCCGTTGGTGGGGTGTGCAGCCTGGATCCAGTGTCAGGAGGTAATTTTAGCCAGGGGTGGCAGAGGGCAGAGGGACACGCAGGTCCCACGAGGGGCTTTGTAGGGCTGGCACCCCTCCAGTCCCCTCTTGGTCCCCCCACCACGGCCGCCCTGGCCCTGCCACCAAATAAGTGTTTTTCTCTTCTTTTGGCAGGAGGAGGAGAACGGGAACCGAGCAGGTGAGCACCAGTGCTGTGCCGCCGCGGAGACCCCCATGCAGGGGGACATTGTCACCCGGATCAGTGGGCACACGGGGCTAGGGGGCACATGGCTGTCACACAACACAGTCGGGGGGGGACACAGTGTGCCACGTCTGCTGGCTGCCACCGCGGCCCTAAATACCAGCTGGCGGTGAAGCGGCGCGGGGCTTGGGTGGCACTTGGCGTGGCAGACGGGCTTGGTGTCCCCAAAGCCCTGGGGAGGTTTGCTGGACCTTGCCCCCAAGGGGCTCTGTCCCGAAGCCAGAGGGGCTGCGGGCGGCTCGGCCGAGCGCGGGGTGTCTGGGGACAGGGACACGGCCCCGCTCTCCTCCCGGAGGCAGACGGTGACATGAGCGAATGTGAAGGCGTCGGAACAGATCGGCGCGCTGGCGGGGTGACGAGGCAGCGGTGGCCAGACCTGGCACCCAGCGCCCGCCGGGGCTGGGGGGATGCTGACCTCGCTCCGGGTGGCCCCTGGGGGTTCACCATCATTCTGCCACCGTCCCACCACCCCCCGGCACACCCACCCTCCGCTTTCTTGCAGCACCTGATGGCTTTTGCTCTTGCAAAAGAAGGTGGCTGCAGCCGCGGTGGGGGGACGGGGGCTGCCCCGAGAGCGGGGCTGTGCCCAGGGCAGGACCTGAGCTCCGCGCGGGTTTGGGGAGGCGACGGGGTTACCACGAGGGGCCAAGTGTGCTTCTTGCCATGGGATGGACCTGGCCGTGCCGGCAGCCCCCTGACGCGCTGTCCCTGGGGAGCAGGTCCCCCCCGGAGCCGCCTGGAGCCTGTGGACACCATCTTCGTGAAGAACGTGCGAGAGGACGGGCCGGCGCACCAGGCTGGGCTGCGCACCGGTGAGCGGGGACTCGCGGGGCCAGGCTGGCAGGGTCTAGGGGCTCCGAGCGGTTCACGTGGTGCTCACGATGCTCTGCCTCCTCTGCCAGGGGCTTTCTTGCTTATGTCACTCTTCTCCTGCATTCCGTTTTTCCTCCCCTTCTCCCTGGCACTGCGGGGGCTCTTCTCCCATGTCCCCAGCCTGGGATGCTCAGAGCAGTGTTGGGGTCCCCAGGGGTGTAGCTGGCTTTGGGGTCCCCACAGCTCCCTTTGCCACATGGGAGCTGGCTCTGCCCTGGCCGTGTTCAGATCCTGCTGTGAGTGACCATGGGGACAACCAAGAGCCACCAGCTCCCCCCTGAGCTGTGGTGACACTGTCTTCTCCCTCGGCTCTGCAGGGGACCGGCTGGTCAAGGTGAACGGGGAGAGCATCATCGGGAAAACCTACTCGCAGGTCATCGCCCTGATCCAGAACAGGTGAGTCCCCTTCGCAGGGCCGGCAGGAGCGCGGGGACAGGCAGAGCAGGGAGGTGACGTGAAGGGGACGCATCGCAGCAGGCACTGTCCCCCTGGGTGTCGCTGGGGCTGGCAGCAGCCATGAGTCACTTGGGTGCCCGCAAGCAGCGATGCTGCAGGTGACTGGGGACAGGCAGCAGCGTGCTGGGACCATCGTGTGGGCCAGGGACATCCATCTCCTCATGGGGGATTGGCTTCGCTGGGGGCAGGGTGGGACCGACCCCAGCCAGCCTGACCCGCCGTCCCCTCTCCCCACAGTGACGATGTGCTGGAGCTCTCTATCATGCCCAAGGACGAGGACATCCTCCAGCTGGTGAGTTTGCTGGGCGGGTGCTGGGGACAAGGCTGGTTCCAGGGCTGGGTGCCCTGGTGTGGCTTTCCAGGGCTGTTCCTGCCCCACCAAACCTGTTCCTGTCCTGCTGGGAACACCTGGGGACACTTGGGGACAGGGTCCCACCAGCATCCCTGGCTCAAGCTGAGGCGGGGTTTTGCCTGGTGCCTCGCGGGGTTCTCCTGGCCGTGCTGCTGCCAGCACCCCCCGGGCTTGGCTGTTAGGTGGCACCACTGCTTGGCCCCAGCCAAGGGGACCCACTCTCATTGGGCTGGGGGAGTCTTACAGCCCTGGCAAGGGGGGTGGGTCTTATGCCTGTGCCTGCTCTGAGGAACCCCCAGGCGTGGACTCGGAGTGAAAAATGAGAAGGGGGAGCCGGGTCAGCCAGCCGAGCCGGGGTATTTTGGGAAGGCAGGAGGGAAGGGGAGGGTGGCTGGGCTGCGAGGCGGTAGTGGGGGACGAAGGGCTGCTGTTCATGGGAGTGTTGCTCAATGCTGGGGGTCCAGTGGGAAAGCGGGCCCTGGGGGACTGTAGCCAGCACTGCCCAGCTCGCCCCTGGCCCCCCATCCTGACCCCTGTCCCCCCCCGCAGGCGTATTCGCAGGACGCCTACCTGAAGGGCAACGAGCCATACTCCGGCGGGGCGCAGAGCATCCCTGAGCCCCCTCCCATCTGCTACCCACGGAAGACGTACCCCTTCCAGGCACAGGGTGCCGAGCCCCACCTGGGCCAGCCGCCAGACCCCCGCGCCCACCGCCCCGCTGCCGCGGGTCCCTCATCCCCGCTCGGCACGGCCGCGCCCACCAGCACCCGGAGCGAGATGGGTGGCAGCCCCGCACACCGCCCCGATGAGCTGCAGCCTGGGGGTCCCCCCCCGCGCCCCACTGCACCCCATGGGCACCCCAGCTCCTTCTCCCGCACCAGCTGCCCCAGCAATGTCGCATCCTCTGTGCCCGACCGCTATGGGATCCCCCCTGGCACCCCCTCCTACGGAGTCCCCAAGCACCTCCCGGAGCACAGGACTCACTGCGGCTTCAAGGAGGGTGTTGGGGGGCTGTCAGGGGCCGGGCGGCCCCCCCGGGAGGTGGCGGGCCCCCAGCGAGTGCCCGGGCGGCAGGAGTGCCAGCAGGCTCTGTCCCGCTGGTTTCGCAGCCAGGAGCCGCGGCGGAGCGTCTCGGAGGAGCGACGGCACGCTATGCCACCCCGCTACCGCAGCGTGTCCCAGGACCGGCTGGGGGGCTCGGCGGCGGCCCCCCGGGGCTGGCCCCACAGCGCCTCACACGACACCCTGCTGCAGCCCCCCTGCGAGGGCTGGGCACCCCGCGCCCGCTCTGACCACTACCTGAGCAGGTACGGGCGCTCCATGGAGGCACTGGAGCCCAGCGCCCTGCTCTCCACTCACCTCGACCGCGCTGCCTGGCCACCCGAGAGGGTCTGCCGGGCCACTGCTGCTGCTGTCACCGGGCAGCCCATCCCACACGGCTCCTTCGCACCTTCCTCCTCATCCTCCTCCTCCTCGCGGGAGCTGGCGCCTGTGCAGAAGCACCCATCGCAGCCCAACCTGCAGAGCGCTGATGATTCGGGCTACATCGGCTACCGGAGCTACAGCCCGTCCTTCCAGCGCCGCACCGGGCTGCTGCACGCCCTCTCCTTCCGTGACACAGCTTTCGGTGGCCTGCCCACCTTCAGCATCTCGCAGCGGACGGCCACCTCGCTCCCGGAGAGGGTAGTCCCTGCTGTCCCGCCACCCACGGGTCCCTCGCCGGTCCCCAGCGCACCCAGGGAGCAGCGGCCGGAGAGCAGCCGGGTGCCCGAGCAGCTGGAGGAGCGGAGGGAAGAGGTGGTTCTGCGGCAGAAGCCGCCCACGGGACGCAAGTTGCCGGCCCCGCTGCGGCAGATGAACTTTGTCTTCCCCGAGGGGGTGAAGGACACGGACATTTGTGACCCCTCACCGGCCAGCGGCAAAGGGGAGAGGCCAGTAGGCGAGCGGCAAGGCCAGCGCGTGGCTCCCTTGGCAGCTCCTGAGGACTCGCTGGCGTCCATCCCCTTCATCGGTGAGTCGGGGCTCGCTGCTGGGGGGGTGGCTGCCTCTAGGAGAGGGGTTTAGCAAGTCCCGTGCTGGGGAGGGCATGTTTTGGGTGACGGGGCACATGGCACGGTCTCACAGCATCCACCTGTGGCCAGCACAGGGATGGGAAGAGGCTACACCAGCAGCACCCACTGTGCCCAGCACCTCCCTGGGAGTGCTGTCCCTGAGCAGGGCTGCAGGTGTTGGTGAGGGGGTGCCGGCGTTTGGAATCGAGCAGCCTCATCCCTCTGTTGTCCCACACCCTCTGCCCAGCCTCTGGTACCACTTACTGGGCCCATCTGGGTGCGAACTGGAGCCCTGCGTGCTCCTGCCCTGCTCCAAAGTGGGGACAGGGATGAGTCTGGGATGTCCCTGCCCGGCTGCCTGTGCCCTGGGGGGTCCCAGCACGGGCTTTGCCACCCTGTCTTGCCCCGACCCCTCCTACAACGCTGCCCACCCCCCTCGCAGACGAACCCACCAGCCCCAGCATAGACCTGAAGGCCAAGCACGTCCCCGCCTCCTCGGTGGTCTCCAGTGCCATGAACTCAGCGCCTGCCGTCGCCACCAGCCCCTCCTCACCCACCTTCGCCTTCGCCCTGAGCCGTCACTACTCCCAGGACTGCAGTAAGTGCTGGGGCTGAGGCAGGGGCTCCAAACAGGGCAGCAGGACTGGGAGGAGCAGCCCCTCGCCCTCCCCGTGCCCGCTGGGCTGAGCAGTGGGGGCTTTGCCCCTCTGCCCCTCGCAGGCAGCATCAAGGCCGGCCGCCGCTCGTCCTACCTCCTGGCCATCACCACCGAGCGCTCCAAGTCCTGCGACGATGGTCTGAACACATTTCGGGATGAGGGGAAGATCCTAAGGTAGGCCTGGACCCCCCATCCCCGTCCCACCACCACACGGCTCATCTCCTCCCTGCCATCCCGCTCACGGGGGCTGCTCTCCCCCCAGGAGGATGCCCAGCCGGGTCCCCAGCCTCCGCATGCTGAGGAGCTTCTTCACCGATGGGGTGAGTGTTGGGTGACGGCGAGGGTTGGGGGTCCTGGGGGTGGCCTCCTGCCTGGGTACCTCTGCAGGAGCGTATCTGGGGTTGCTCTGTCTGGCTGGGGTGCTGGTGGAGCAGAAGGTGCTGGTGGCATCACCCCAGCGGTGCCCTCTGGTCCACCCCACAGTCTCTGGACAGCCTCGGCACGTCCGAAGACGCCCGCTCCAAAAGACACTCAACCTCCGACCTCTCGGACGTCCCGTTCAGCGCCGTGAGGAAGGAGGGTTGGCTCCACTGCAAGCAGATCCTCACCAAAAAGGGGAAGGTAGGCGGGTGCCCTGCCCGAGCCCGGCCGGCGATGCGGGGAGGGGGGGACGCTCCCCGCCGCGAGCATCCCTGAGGTCCGTGCCCCCGTCCCTTCTCCCCGCAGAAGGTCGGTGGAGGCATCCGGCAGTGGAAGCGCGTCTTCGCCGTGCTGCGCACTCACTCGCTGTACCTGTGCAAGGACAGGCGGGAGGCGGTGGCCTGCGCCCCGGCCCCAGGTGAGGAGGAGCCGATCAGCATCCGAGCGTGCCTGGTGGACATCTCCTACAGCGAGACCAAGAGGAAGCACGTCTTCCGCCTGACGACCGCTGACTTCTGTGAATATCTCTTTCAGGCAGAGGATCGGGAAGACATGCTGGCCTGGATCAAGGTCATCAGGGAGAACAGCAAGGCCGAGGGCGAGGTGAGAGCCACATGGGGCTCCCGGCTGCCTCTGGCTCTCCCGGCACTAACCGCCTCGGCTCTCTCCGGCTCTTTGCCTTGTGCTGCTTCCCCAGGCCACGGTCGGCCCCTGCGTGGCCACGCATGGGGCTCGCTGGTCCCGTGCCGTGCTCCCAGGGGCGCACGGGGGCTCGCGGCATACAAGAAGAGCGCGGCTGCACCGGCCCCGGCTGGGGCACGGGGCCGCGTGGCTCTCCGTGCACCGCAGCGGTGCTTCCAGGCAGGGTCGATGCCGGATCCGCCAGCAGCGTTCGATCGTGCGGTGGCAGAGGAGCGCGCGTGGCTCTGCTGTGGTGTGTTGTTGTCTCCTTTGATGGAGGGAGATTTGGCAGGGAGATTTGGCAGGGAGATCCCTGCCTGCGTTGGGCTTGGTGCCTGTGCCGTGCTGCCGGGGCTGGTGCCAGGTCGGGGCCGAGCCGTCACCGGGCAGCCGTGGTCTGTGCGACGGGTCGCTCGGGTCTGAGGTGGGGAGAGCTGCTCCCCGGGGCCGTGGGCTCCAAGCGGAGGATGTGCGGGGCTGGATGTGCCGGTGCTTGGGCTGGCCGCACACCGTCTCCCCACGGCGCCGGGATGGCCTCGTTTGGTTGCAGCGATGGTGCTAGGGTTGTGGCAGGCTCCGGCCCTGGAGGGTGCGTTGAGCTCCGAGCGGTCTCTGGTTCTCTGCGGCACAGCCCCACTCCGGAGGGTGCACAGCGCTTGGTGGGACCGGCAGCACCGGGACAGGAAGGGTGCTGCCAGGTCAGAGCACGTGGAGCCATCTGGGCACTCACTGGGGCCGTGGTGCCCCTGGGCAGAACCCTGTGGGCAGCGTCCTGCAGGGATGGGTGTGTTTCTCTGGAGACCCGCTGGAGATGTGCGAGCCTTGGGCTTTGGATGCTGTGTGGTGCAGCGGGTGCGCCTGGCACGGGCAGACGGAGGTGTGCGTGACACGGAGGGATGTGCCCGTCCTTGAGCCTCTGCGTCCGGCTCGGACCCCGTGTGCTGCCCCGCGAGAAGCGCCGGAGACTGTGGCGAGGTGGCGAGCGCCGGCTGGTTCGGGTCAGCGGGGACCCGGTCCTGCCCTTGCCTGGTCCTGCCTGGCCCTGGGCGGTGCTCGGCAGAGCGTGGACTTGCCCGGTGCCTCTGGTGAACGCGCTGCTCAAGCTCTCCCTTCCCCTCTTCTCTCTGCCTCCCCAGGACCCCGGTTTTGCCAGCCAAGCGCTTATCAACAAGAAGTTAAATGACTACCGGAAAGTGAGGTACGAACCCAGGGGCGGTGGGCACCGAGACCCCCGAGCACTTTATTCACCTCGATTTTCAAGAGATGGAGCAAAGCCAGTGTCTCCCTTGACGGAGCAGCGCCGGAGTGCCGGCTGCGCCCGGCTTCACTCGGGCCGCTAGCGGGCTCCAGTTCAGCCAAACTGGCACCAAGCAAAGGGCTGAGTGCTCCCCCAAGACCCCTGTTACCCTGTGTGGGGTGCCCACGCCCCTTGTGCGTGGGTAGGATGCCGGGCAGCCCGTAAATGATGCTGGTGTTTGCTGGGAGGTTTTGCGCCGGGCTGGTGCCCCCGGCCGTGCCCCGCCTGAGCCCGCCGCTCTCCCCGCAGCCCCGCGGGTGCCAAGCCCGATTCCTCGCCCAAGGGCTCTCGTGGGCTGGGGATCCGAGCCGAGTTCCTGAAGCAGACGGGAACCAGCGCGCCCCGGTCCCCCAGGCAGGATGCGGCTGTCACGAAAGGTAGGTCCCAGGCCTGCAGCGTGGGGCACCCTGGCATGGGAAACTGGGGGGCTTTGTGAGGTGGGGGGGCTCACCCCAGGGCTGCCGTCGTGGTCGTCCCCGTGGGGCAGCAACGATGCTCTTCCCATTTATCTCGGCTCATCAGCGAGCGATCCGGTGGGTTTTCCTCCCCAGATGAGAGCAGCTCCCAAAAAGCCCCGTGGGGTATCAATATCATGAAGAAGAACAAGAAATCTGTTCCCCGGGCCTTTGGCGTGAGGCTGGAGGACTGCCAGCCTGCAGCGGACAACAAGGTACAGCCGCGCCGGTAGTGCCAGCCCTGGGGACCCCGGTCAGCCCTGGCACCTCCGTCACCTCCTCCCTATCCCCGCAGAACATCCCCCTGATCGTCGAAGCTTGTTGCAAGGTGGTGGAGGACCGAGGGCTGGAGTACATGGGCATCTACCGCGTGCCCGGGAACAACGCGGTGGTGTCCAGCCTGCAGGAGCAGCTCAACAAGGGAGCCACCGAGATCAACCTGCAGGACGAGGTGAGGGACAGGGTGGGCAGCGTGTCCTTGTCCCCATCGCTGTCCCCATCCTTATCCCCATCCATGTCCCCGTGCCTCTGAGATGCTCTTGTCCCGGTCCACGTCTCTGTCACCATCCCTGTCTCCATCATCATCCTCCTCCCCATCTCCATCGCTGTGACCTTCCCTGAAGTGGCAGGGCCGCCTAGTGGTGGGTGGCAGCGGTGTGGGTGGCAGCTTGGGGACACGCTTGTCCCCTTGCACCTCACCACATGGCTCACAGTGGCACAGGGCTTTCCCTGCCAGCTGCTGGGTGGGGACAGTCAACCTGCTGGCAAGCAACCTGCATTGCTCAGCCATCCTGCCATCCTCACAGCCACGGCAGTGCTGGCTGATGTCCCCCTCGGTGTCCCCTCTGGGCTTGGGGACTGTATCATGCTGGCGTCCGGGTTTGCTGGGCTCTGAGCAGCCTTTTCTCTCCTCGCAGCGGTGGCAGGACTTGAATGTCATTAGCAGCCTGTTGAAATCCTTCTTCCGGAAGCTGCCCGAGCCCCTCTTCACTGACGGTGAGCCACTGCCCTGGCCGCGCGCTTCCCCCGGGGCCATCGGAGCCCCCAGACCAGCCACCGATGACCCTGTGCCAATGGCCGTGTGTCAATGGCTGTTACCAGGCTGACCAGCAGCCCCAGCGCCCGTCCCACTCATCCCTGTGCTGGCAACAAGCCCCCAGACCCAGCAACAGAGTGGGCCCGCACCCACCATGGTGGGGGGCTCTACAGACCCCCTTCTCGCCAAGTCCCCTGGGCCAGCCCTTGTCCCTTGTCCCCCATCCCAGTGGGACCCCACCAGCACCAAGGCCTGTGTCCAGCATCTCTGGCTGGTGGATCCAGGGATCGCTGGCCCGGGGGGTGCCCTCTCCCCTCCGCCCGGCTCTGACCCTCTGCTCCATCTCCCGCTTTCAGATAAGTACAATGACTTCATCGAGGCCAACCGGATAGAGGACGCCAGCGAGAGGATGAGGACGCTGCGGAAGCTGGTAGGAAGCTGGGGCAGAGGCTGGGGTCTCAGCCCTGGAGCCCCCGCTCAGGTGCTGGTGTGGGTGGGAAAGGTGGGTGGTGAGCGGGGAGGTGACCCAGTGCCTCCCCACAGATCCGGGACCTGCCAGGTCACTATTATGAGACGCTCAAGTTCCTGGTGGGTCACCTGAAGACCATTGCTGACCACTCCGAGAAGAACAAGGTACCGTCCACCCACCCCGGGCACCATCCCATGGCCGGGCAGGCTCTCCTGGACCCCTGCCCCACCTGAAGTCCCCCCAGCTTGGGCTGAGCCACGGCTCGTGGCGGGTTCAGAAGGGAGGTGGTGCCTGATGGAGCAGCGAAGGCTGAGGTGTGGATGTGGACAGAACCTAACCCTGGCTCCGGTTGCAGATGGAGCCCCGAAACCTGGCGCTGGTGTTTGGCCCCACGCTGGTGCGAACATCTGAGGACAACATGACCGACATGGTGACGCACATGCCTGACCGCTACAAAATTGTGGAGACCCTCATCCAGCACGTAAGTGGCATTGGTGGGCGGGTGGGCATCGGCGTGGCTGGAGGAGGGGGCTGATCCACGCCCCAGGCGTGGGGGACAGGGCACCCACCGCTCCTCGCTGGTCCGTAACCCCTCTCCCGTCTCCCCCTGCAGTCAGACTGGTTCTTCAGTGACAAGGAGGACAAGGGGGAGAAGGTGAGTCCTGCCCCACCAGGGGGTCTTGCTGTGTGGTGAGGGGGGTGCAGAGCCCCGCTTGGGAGCTGGGGTGCCGTCGGCAGCCGCCTCACCGCTGTACCCCTCCCCTTGCAGACCCCCGTGGATGAGAAGGAGGCTCAGTCCGTGCCCAACATCGAGTACCTGCTTCCCAACATCGGCAGGACCGCGGCGCCCGGCGATGCCGCAGGTGAGCAGCAGTGCCCACGGCACCGGCCCTGCCAGCCCTGGCACTGGGGCACCCTGGGGTGCCTCTCCAGCTGCTCCCTCCCCTCCATCCTCACCCCGCTGCGGGCAGCCAGCCTGGCTCGCTGTGGCCACGGCAAACCCATGTGTGCCGGAGCGGGTCATCTTGGTACTGGAAAGCAGGGACATCCCCTCCTGGGGTTGCCAGCAGGTCCCCCTCCCCACCTTCTCCCGTCACCCCCCTCTCCAATGGCTGCTCCTCATCCCCCTGCAAACCCAGCCGGCCACAGTGCTGCGGCAGCCCGCAGGACCCCTGCCCGTGCCCACTGCCCCGCACCGGCCCGCAAGACCCCTGCCCGTGCCCACTGCCCCGCACTGGCCTACGCTGCCAGCCCAGAAACTGGGAGATTTTGATGCTCAACTGATTTCTTACGTTCTTTCCTTGAACTTCTCTGTGCTGTCCTCTTCCTTCTCCTCCTCCTCCTCCTCCTCCTCCTCCTCCTCTTCCTCCAGCGGACCTCCTCGAGAGCTAGAGCGGGTACAGTGTTGATCCTGGGTGCATTGCTCATGCACTAACTCCTCGGGGTGACCACGAGAGAGCGGGAGCAGGGAGGGACGGTGGGAGGGAGGGGGGCCCTGTCCTGCCTGCCCACTGTCCCCAGGGTCCCCAGCAGCAGGAGGGGCTGTCGAGCCCCTGGGCAGCTCCAAATCCTTTCACCCTGTTTCTCCGACATCGTTGGCCGGTGCCTGCAGCGGCACTGGGGCCGCTGGTGGCACCCCCGGCCGGGCTGGGTGCTGGCTGTCCCAGGACCGGCACACTCACATGCCTGGGTAGGGGGGTCCCAATGCCCCAGGGAGGGTCTGCACCCCCTTTCTGCCTCCCCCTCTCTCGTCGTCAGCATCTGCTAACCCCATCCCGGGGCGTGCGGGGCGGGAGAGGGTGTCTGTTGTCTTGTCCTTCACACTATGGCAGCGGGGCCAGAGCTGCCTGTCACCCCTGTGGCGTCACTTGCCCCCTAACCCCGCCAGGGAGCCGGGACAGCCCCACGGCCTGTCCCAGACCCCTCCAGCACAGCCCATCCCAGACCCCGCTCCAAGGCTGGATGTGGTATCGAGCCGGCTCCCCGTGCCCCGTCCCCATGGTGTGGTGGCAGTGCCATGTCCAGCCCCGCTCCCCTCTGTGCCCCATGGCCATGGGAGGGTCGGGGTCCTGGCTGTGTTTCCTGGCTGTGTGTGCCTGTGTGTCCCCCCTCTCCTTATCCCCACTCCTCACCTTGGGCTCTGCAGTGAGCGAGCCATGCTGGAGACCCCTGTACACCATCGTACCCCTCCCCAGCCTCCCAGCACCTCGTGCAGCCGCTGGCACACGAACTGGCTCAGTGCTGGCACCCCTGCCCAGGGCCGGCCTGTCTGATAGCCCTGGCATGTCCCCATCCTGGTTTGGGGCACGGAGCAGCATCCCCCAGCTCTACCCACCCAATCCCCTCCCCAGCATCCACCCCCCGGCCCCTGGCTAACCCCTCTCCTCTGCTCTGCTTTACAGGCTCGACCCGCAGCGGCTCTGCCAAACCGAAGGTAAGAGGGTCTCGGGCTGGGGGCTGGCAGGGAGGGGCGCGATGGCTGGGGCAGGGGCCCGTCCCTTACCCCGGTGTCACCATCTTCCCAGGGCACGTGGCCGTCACGGAAGGCACCACCGCACCGGGAGCTCCTCTCTATCCCCTTCGTCTCGGCCGCCGCCCGCAAGAGGAAGAAGAGGAGAGAGGCTGAGGGTGTTGGGAGCAGCACCGATGATGATGCGGAGCGCAGGGACACCCTGGGTCGGGAGCAGGAGGACGAGGGGACTGCGGACACCCCGCCAGCACCCGGCAAAGCCCCCCACGGCACCAGCGCTGAGCCGGCAGCCCCCAGCCCGACTGGGATGGAGCGGGAGAGCTCCCTGGAGCCCGGGGGTGCCGGGTCTGATCCGGCGCCCGATGCCCGCTCCATCGTGTCAGGCTACTCCACTCTGTCCACCATGGACCGCAGCCTGTGCTCCGAGGTGCAGTCGGTGGCCGGGAGCCGCGGGGAGGAGGCGGACGACGAACGCAGCGAGCTCAGCCACATGGAGACGGACACGGAGAGCCGGGAAGGTGCCCGGCCCCGGCCGGGGCAGGCGGAGGTGGGCACCGGGGCTGAGGACAAGGGGCCCCTCGGCCGCCCCTCCTTCAACTCCCACCGCCTGATCCAGTGCGACACGCTGGCTCGCAGGAAGCTGGGACGGCCCCGGCTGGCCGGCGAGACCCTGGCAGCCACCGACGAGGACCAGGGCTGGGGTCCCCCCGGGCGGCCCTCGCTGCGGGAGCAGCTCCGGCAGCGCCTGCGAGCCTCGGCCGACGACATGGGGGTCCGCCTGCGCCGAGCCCACTCCCCCGAGACCCGCCGCAAGAAGAGCAGCTGGCGCCGGCACACCGTGGTCGTGCCCGGTGGCCTCAAGGACCTCAACTTCAACGAGTGGAAGGAGCCGCGCGGGCTGCAGATGTCCCCGGGACCCTGCCGTGACAAGGACTCGGGGCTCAGCAGCCTGGAGTCCACCAAAGCCCGGCCCCCAGCGCCCGTCCCGGCACAGCCCAGCACTGCCGGCGAGGGGCCGGGCACCAAGACCCCCCCGAGCAGCCCCGGCCCCCCAGCCCCCCTGCGCTTCCCCCAGTGTCTCTGACCCCCCGAGATGCCCCCGGCGCGGCTCCCCCCACCCAGCCAGTGTTTAATTTAAGGACTCACCTTCGTGCTCGTATTTAATTGTGCTCTGGACAAGCTGCTCTTATTTAACGAGTCTCCGTGGTCCCCGTGCCACGGGTGGGACAAAGCCACCGCGTCCCCTTTGCTTTGGGGACCGGCAGGGTCCCATGCTGCAGCCCGGCCCCATCCTGTGGTACCCCGGCGCCCGGGCAGTGCCAGGAGGGTTGTTGGGGGTCTCACGGCGACGGTCCCCACCCTGGGCAGTGGTGGTCCTGCCGTCCCCAGCCGCAGCGGCGTGAAGTGCGGGCGCTTCCCTGGGTGCTGCGGCTGCCCTCGGCGGAGCCTCCCTTGTGCTGGGGACCCTGGGGACCACGGGAGTGCCGCGAGGTCCGGGCTCCGCGCCAGGCTGCGCTGAGCTGTGGTGGCCCTTGGCGCGATGGACGGGGTCCCCTGGGCTGGGTGCTGGCGTGGGAGCGGGTGTCATGGGGGGGGCTGACAGAGGAGCACCCTGATGGGGGGACACCGCTGTCCCCTGCACCCTGCAGCCACCATCCAGCAGCACGGCCCCCCCCAGCCCCGCTCCCCTTCCTGCCCCCCAGGCCAGAAGCACTTTAGGAAGGGGGTGGGGGGACCCACAGCTGGCGGGAGCACGGGGACCCCCAGCCTCACCGTGCCACGGGCTTGGGCAGCCGCTGCCAGGGCTGTGAGATGGGGAGGGGGTCCAGTCACGTCACTGTTTCTCCGTGTGGTTCTCATACGTTATGCAAATATTTGCTGTAAAGTTGGTTTTTGTTTCTTTTCTCGTTTTTGTAAATATTGTCTCCGATGTGTAACATACGACAAAGGATTTATAAGGATTTTTTAAGGAGTTTTGCTCAGCTCAAGGCCAGCCCCGACCAGTGTCGACTTTTTAAACCCTCCTGCATGTGCCCCCCACCGCCGCCCCCCACCCCGGCGTGTTGTACCCGTCGGCCGCGGAGCCGGGATACACAAAACCGCAAAAAAAACCCCAACCAGACCCCAACCGAACCGCCCCGCTTCGGCCGCCCAGTCCTGGTCTATATTGGAAATAAACTGGTTATTGGAGGAGGTGGGTTCTTGCCGTTATTGCTCGGGGGGGGTTGGTACGGGGACCCCCCCATTTCCCTGTGCCGCCGGTTGCGGAGCACCCAGGGGTGGGTTTATCCGGCTTTGAGCCTGGGGGAGAAAGGAGATGGACACCCCCCCCCGCACCCACTGACCCATCTCCGGGGATGTGGGACCGGGGTGGCCTTGGCACAGCGACACGAGACACCGGATTGGGGGGGGGGGTGTGTGAAAAAAGTGCCAGAGAGGGGGGGGAAAAAAAAAAGTAAATTTTATTAAAGCCGGACACTCTGATAGAAAAGAAAAGTAACCGAGGGAAAAGGAAAAACCGAAAGCAACCCTTTGTCATCGGAGTTTGCGAGTCACAATGGTCACGTTGCGCACAGAACTACCCATGGCATCCACGGCGACACAGGGACAGCGACGGGCACAGGGCGGGGGTGGCAGGGGGCCAGCCCCCCCGGCCCCCGCCTCCGCCCTGTGCAAGGTCTTGCCTTTATTTCTGTATTTGATTTCTTTCTTTTTCCCCCCCAAATATTTTTTTTTGTTGTTTTTTCTTTTAAAACAGTTCACGAGAAAATTCATGCGAAGAGACACACGACGTTGTAGAAACCCCGAAACAGCCTCTAAAGAGTATTAGGAATTCTTTTTTTTCGTTTTTTTTTCTTTTTTTGTTTTGTCCTTTTAAAAGTCGAAGCCTTTTTTCAACAACATCCAGACGAGTAAAGCGGGATGCGCATGCAGCAGGCGCCTCCGACACATGCACGATGCAGGCAGCGCTTTTTTTTTTCATTTTTTTTGCTTTTTTTTGGATCTTTTTTGCAATATTTTCTTTTTTTTTTTTTTTCCTGGCTTAAACCAGAATGAAGTTGGTTTTTTTTCTTTTTTTTTTTTTTTTTTTTTGTCCTCTTGCTTCAGCAAAGGCACCGGGCTCAGTGCTGACGGACGAGTTTGCACGATGCCATGAAAGGACGGACGCATACGCACGCACAGACACACACTCACAGATAAACCAGCCTGATGGGCAGCGGCGGGGTGGGGGGGAGGAATGGGTGCACCCCCTCGCCCTGCACCGGGCACCCCTTGCCCAGTGCTGGGCATCCCATCACCTGGCACCGGGCACCCCATCACCCAGCGCCGCCCTCCTGGTCTGGAGGAGGGGTCCCCCAGCCTGGCACCCACCAGCAGTGGTGCCTGGGTGGGGGCAAAGCCGGGGTGCCGCAGCGGGATGGGTGTCCCATCACACCCATGGGTGCTACTGGGATGGGGCTGCACTAACCACCGCCCGCCGACCCTTTCGCACCTGCGTGTCCGTATCCCTGGGGGGGCCAGTGGCACTTGTCCCCCTTTCCAGCCCCAGGACGGCAAGGTGAGGGGTGGGGAGGCTGTCTGCAGGTCCCCTCCGTGGGTGCTGGCAGGATGGAGGGTGGCACAGCCAGCCCCACGGGAGCACTGGGACAGGTGTGGGTCTGGGGGGCTGTGGAAGGTGGGGGACGAGGCTGGGGGAGAGGGGGGGACACCGCCCCTCCCATCCCGGCCATAAGAAGCTGCGGCTTTGCTACAGTGTTTCACTTTGGTACCAAGAAAAATAATTAACTAAAACGCATCAAGTGACTGCTATTGCTGCCAGGAAGTGGGTGCTGCAGCACCCCGGGGCGGCACCCACGGGGGGGAGTCAGGACATCCCCTCCGCCACCCCCTGCTCCGGCGAGGGACGGGGACAGGGACGGGGACGGGGCCAGGGAGGTGCTGGGCAGAGGATGCAGAACTCAGCACAAGCCGTGAGGAACCACCGACCCTCTCAGAACCACAAGGAGCTCTAGTCTAACCGGGGGAGAAAACCCACCCCCTAATATACCAGACGGGAAGAGACTTATTTCTTTTCTTTTCTCTTTTTTTTCTTTTTAAATATTTATATATATATATTTATATTACGTATATTATATATATATAATATGTAAATATATTTTTTAAAACAATATAAAATGTTAAGACACTTCACTTAAATGTAAAGAGTTGCTTTTTGCAATCCAAAGAAATTGCATCATGATTTTTTTTTGTTTGTTTTTTTTTTTCTCTTTGTTATTCAAAAAAGGCTCGTTCTTCTGTACAAAAATGATTGATATACAAAAAAAGAGAGGGGGGGAGGAAAAGAAGAAAACTAATAATAAAAAATAACCAACCCAAGGACAAACTAAGCCAACGAAAGGAGTGATCGATCTCGCATGGCCCTGGGGCTGGGCTCACCGCACACACACGCACACCCCCCGGCTCGGCTGCGCTGCACACGGGCAGTGCCCGGCCACGCACCCCGGGACCCGCCACGGGTCCCCCAGCCTCGGTGGGGCTGGGGCTGCTCCCGGGGAAGGCCCTGGGGTCTCCACCCGGAGCAGGGGGCTCTGGGGACCTGTCCTGACTGCTTGTCCCCAAGGGCATTGGGTGCTTGGGAAGGGGACGGTGGTCCGGCGGGGTGTCCCCGTGCGGGCGGACCCCCCCGAGCATCACGGCATCCCTCTGCCCCCGCCGCCGCGCCCACCCGGGCGACCAGTTAAAGTGCTACGTTCGGACCCGAGGGCGCCGGGCAGCCCGACTTGCCCCGATCCGCCTCTCTACCATCTTACATCCTCGGTTGTCGGCCCCTCCGGCACGGCCGGGCGCCCCGCGGCACCGCTGCTGGCTCCCTCCTCGCCAGCCCTCGCGCCACATCCCGTCCCCGGGGAGAGCCGGGGCTGGTGGCCGAGGGGCGGCCAATGGCAGCGACACCCCCTCGGGACGGCCCCGACCCCTCGGCCAGCGAAGGATGCAGCCCGGCCACGGTGCCACCCGCTACCCCTCGCCGGGACCTGGCTGGAGCGCCCAGCGTCCTCTCCTCCAGGGCGCTCGGTGGCGGGTGAGCGGTTGGGTCGGGGGTTGTCGGGGGTGTCTTCGGCGGCCGCTGTTTCCCACCTTTCCGCGGCGGGATGGGTGCTGCCCGCGTGGGCAGCGGGGTCGGGCGCTGCCCGGCGTCCTCCTTGCTTGAAGCTGGTGAAACTGGTGGAGTGAAGCTCTGAGAGCTCTTAAATAAAGAGAAAACGGCAGGGGGGGAGAGGGAGGGGGCAGAAAAACCAAACCAACGGCAACCCAAACGAACCGAAACGGAAAGGAGAAAGAAAAGGGAAAGGGAGGAGAAAGAGAGAGAGAAACAGAAAGTGGCTGGTTGGCCATTGCAGAGCGAGATGGGAGACAGAAGTCGGGCCGTGGCGGAGCGGAGGCGAGACACAAGTCGGGCCGTGGCGGAGCGGAGGCGAGACACGAGGTCGGCCACATTGGAGCAAGACATTGAAAAACAGATAGAGAGGGACGGGTGGCGGTCCCTCCAGGAGCCTCGAGAAGACAAGTCCCAGGGAGGAGGAGCCCAAGGAAGAGAGAAGCCCGGCCCCAGGAGCAGGAGAGCGGTTGGGTGGAGCTGGCAAGGATGGTCAGAATGAGATGGAGGAGTTCCTTGCCCCAAAGGAAGTCAATACGGGGATGGATGTTCTGCCAGATGCGGGTTTTTCTGAGACCGTGGGGGAAGTCTCACTAGCCTCTTTAGATGGTCTAGCGGCCTAGAAAGAAAAGCAAGATTCAAGGAGGAGGAGGAGGAGGAGAAAGGGGAGGAAAGTCAAACAGTTTCTTAAAGAAAAAAAAAAGACGGAAAAAAGGAAAAAGATTTTAAAAAAAAAAAAAAGGAGAGAAAACAACAACCAAGAACCAAACAGGAGTTTGTTCAGAAGCAGCATTGAGTTAGGCCTGAGGTCAAGCAGCTGGAAAAGGTCCACCACAAACAGAGCACGAGATGAGCTGGTCCCACGCGTTACTGGATGGGACGGGGACGTCCCCGAGAGGAGGAGAGAGACGAGAGAGACGGACGGATGGACGGACAGACACGTGGACGGACGGGCACGCACAGAGGTGAGCGGGCGGAGGGGAGAGGGGAGAAAGGCGGAGAGGGGGGACAAGAAGGGCAGCGTTAGACGGGGCGTGCGCAGCCCACGGCACAGCGCCCGGCTCCGGAGGGGCCGCTCAGCCGGGCAGGGCAGAGCCTCGGCAGCCCCGCGAGGCGACGGAGCCCACCCCGGGCCCCCACGCCCCCCACGCTGCTGGGGTCACCACCAGCAGTGACATGACCTGACCTTCCTCATGCAAGAGCTGGTCCAAAGGGAGCCGGGACGCCGGGAAGGAAGGAAGCCCCGAGGTGGGGGCGAGGAGGAGCATGGTGGCACTGGGCAGCCGGGACCATGCTGGCATGTGGCCGCCAGGGAAGGGGACTTGGTGGTCTCCCTGGGGTGCCTAGGGCCAGGAGACGCTTCCCAGCCCCTCGGGGCTCCGGGTACAACCCTTTGGGCCAGCATTTTTCTGCTCTCCAGCCCATGGGGCAGGCCTGGAGGGGGAAGTAGAGGGAAGCCACCCCATCCATCCCTGATTCTGTGGGGTGTGAAAACCAACAGACATGTGAAAACTCCACCCAGGTACATTGGATGGGGCTGGCCCCGACCTCGAGGATGGTCATGGCAGCCCGTGGGTGGCTCCAACCTGGCGACGGAGCAGCTGAGGAGGGGACGGGGAGGCTGAGCCCTCTTGCCGGAAGGTGCCCATTTTGTTCACGCAATATTCACCCAAATTGCATGAAATCCCTCCCCAGCCCAGCTCCAGGCAGCTGGGAAAATACTTCGGTTTATCCGACAGGGTTTATGGATCCAACAGAATGAGCAAAATCGGGTTTATTGGGTGGTTTGTTAACGCCAGGCCCAGGGAAGGGGATTGAGACACAGAGCGGGGAGAAGAGGGTGGGTGAACCCCCTCGGGGTGCCACTGCTCACTGCGGGGGCAGGAGGCAGGAGGGGAGGACTGGGAGAGGGGAGAGGGGAGGCGAGGCAGGGTGGAGGGCAGCGAGCTGGCTGTGGTTACCTTGCCCGTGGCCTGAGCAAGCTGGAGAGCCACTGCCAGCACTGGGGTGTCCCCAAGAACAGTGGGGAGCGAGCCCCACCACCTGCAGCAGGTCCCCGGGGTCGGGAGAGGGGGACAGACACCATCCCATCCCAAAGTGCTCCTCTTCCAGCTGCTGTGGCCTCTCTACCCTCTCCCCACGCTGCTGGGCACCCCAGGACCAGCATCCTGCTCGCGACATCCCCCTCCCTGGACAAGCTGCTTCTGCAGATGCGGATGGAGGGTCCTGGCTCTCCAAAACCTCCCGGGACGGGGCGGGCAGCCCCAGCTCCCAGTGAGCGAAGCCCCTTGGAGCCCCTGTGCCAAGCACACGGCTCTGCAGCGTTCATCGCCATGGTCAAGATGGTCTGCAAGGAGGTCTTGGGGTTCCTCAGCATGAGGAGACCAACGCTGGGGTTCAGCCCTGTCCCTCAGGGCAGTGGTGGCACACAGGGCTGGGGGAGAAATGACTCTGGCTTCAGCCTCACCCCACACTGGTCATGAGTTTGACACTCTCAGCATGAAGCTGTGTCCCCATCCCCAGCAGCCAGCTATGGAAACCACCACGCCCAGCACGGACAGGGGTGAGAACCCCTCCTGCACCCACCAGCCAGGTCCACGCACCCCCAGCCCCACCAACATCAGCCAAGGCGAAGGGAGACACCAGGAGAGCCCAGTCCCCACAAGCAACACCCACAGGGTCTCCCCTGCCACCACCCACACCCTCGCCCCATACAAGGCAGCGAGGGAGATGTCGAGGCCGTGGGCAGCCTGCGGCTTGCCCTGCTGCCAGGAGAGCTGACCAGGCCGGGGCTAGAGATAGGCTACCTGCTGCTGGCCCTGGATCCGCATGTACTCCATCCGCTGCTTTATGTGCTTGCCTTTGTCGGGGCTGCCCTGCTGCTGGCTCTGCTTCAGCCGCGACGCCGGGTTCACCACCTTCATGGCTGGGATGGAAACGCCACCGCTCTGTCGGGACAGAGAATTTGGGGAAGGGGGTTAAAACCAGCCGATGAAAGCCCCACCAGCACCCTTGGCAGCTGGGCACTGCCAGCGCTGGGCGGCAGATGCCTGGAGCTGTGCCGAGCCCCTGCGGCATCATCGGGCTCTGCCCGGACAGCCCACGGCAGCAAACCCGGGCCAGGATGAGGTCATCAGCTCCACGTGCCAAAGGAGCCCTTGCTGGGCTCAGAAACCAGCCAGGACTTACCGGCAGCTGCAACGAAACAGGGAGTGAGGGGCAGACACGGCAAACACCGGGACACCAAGGGAAGGGCAGAGCATCCCTGCCGGGGCAGGGGGGCACGGCCAAGAGAAGGGAGAAGAGGTAACGGCAGGCAGAAGCAGATTCCAGGTGGAAACGGCGGCAGTGGGAATATGGAGGTTTGTATTAACCAGCTGAGCACAGACGGAGATAGAAGAGCAGCAGTGAGGGAAGCAGCACCTGTACCCACCGCCCTGGCACCGTGGGTCCCTAAAGCGGTGCCCTCACGGGAGCCTGGGCAGTGCCACACACCGCAGGCTCACCATGTGTCCCCCACTGCCTGGGGCACCCCCGACCCTCTCCCTGCATCACTGCTGCTTCCTGCCTGCCCCGTGCCAGGCCTGGACCAGCTACTGCAGGTAGCAAACACTGCAGCTGCTGCCCAGATGGCACCTCTGGCAGGAGAGCCCCTACAGGTTATGGCAGCGGGGCCGGGTTCATAAACCAGCAGAGACACAGCTCTCTGCGCCGCCGTCCCGCCTGCCCTGCTCTGCCATCCTCAGTGGTCCCACGGATGGGACACAGGCACGCCGGTACCCCACAGCACACACAAATCCAGCTCCTGCCTGAACCGCACCTTCCCCAGTGCCCCGGCACCCCCAGCACTGGAGCTCAGCCTTTGCGACCAACTCGCAGCATCCTTGAAAGGTGGCACAAGACCTGCCCTCTCTCGCTCTGCTTTCGGGTCTGACTAAACTGGCCCCGGCTGCGCAGCCTCTCCTGAGCCACACTCTGAGCTTCACTTCGCTTCGCTTCACTTCGCGCGTGCTGGCCACAAATCCTCCCCACAGCTCCCCTTCGAGTTTGCCGGGCTCCGGCGGTGCAGCGGGAGCTGCTGACGGGGGGAGATTGCAGCTACACCGACTCAACAGCCCGTTCACCCAGCCAGCGCCCCGCAAGAGGACCGCGGCGCTGCTGAGAATCGGGGCTGAGATAATTTCTGCCAATGAAAGAGATTTATTTCCCAGCGCTGGCTGTTAATAAAGGAGTAGGATGACGTCGGGGCAGCTCAGGGCATTTCCCCCCACTCTTCTCCCAGCTATTCAGCCAGCCGAGTGGCTGCTGCGGATGCCAGCAGCACCCAGTTTGGATGGCTTCGGGGAGCCCGTGCTGCGATTTAATGAGGAGAAGCAGCTGCCGCGCTCCAACCGTGGTTCGTTAGAAAAGCTCTTATGCAAAACGAGGGACGCTGCATCGTCTCCCAGTGCACCCAGCCCTCATCAGCCCCGTGGGATGCTCATCGCCAGCCCCGTGCGGCGTGCTCAGCCCCAAAACCTGCCAGGACGGAAGATATCAGATAGCCAGGGTCTAATTTGGTGCTATGTACAGCAAGGGATGGGCTTCTGGCGGCACCGGCGAGGGGCAGATGGCAGCACCGCTGCCCACTCTGCTGCCTGCACTCTGGCTCCTGCTTGCCTGCGCCTCCTGAACCCCTTCAACAGACAGGGAGAAAAGGAGATCTGTTTTCCGCCTTGGCTCTGCCTGGAGGTAGAGTCACAGAGAGGGAGCAGGTAGAGGTGGAGGAGGAGAGACATCAGAGTGAGTCCGGGGCAGAGCACAGCAAGAGGGATAACAGAAAATAAACCTGCAGCGTGTCGAGGGGGAGCTGCGGCTTGGGTAGCAGAGGTGGCTTGGGCTTGCTTGGAGACTGACTCTTGGGAGCATCATCTTTGGCTTGGCTGAGGTCCAGGGCAGTCCCATTGTCACAGCTCTTGGGTTTGAGATCCCCCAGACCTTGCTTGGACTCCTCGACAGCATCCTTGGATCCTGCTTGTCCTGGCAGTTCTTTAGGGAATACAAATTCAACCGAGGGATGGCTGCTGATCTCACTGATGGTTATTTCCAGCTCACGGATAGTTTCTTCCAGGCTATCCAGTCTCTGGTACGTGCCTTCATAAATCTCCTTGCTGCGTGGAGTCATGGAGCAGTGAGGGGACAATTGTCCCTTGCAGAGCCTTTCCACCGCCTTCCCCCCAGCTCCGGTGTCCTCTGTGCCACCTTTGCCCTCGGCAACCAGAGCCACTCCGCCCCGGCCCAGCGATGCTGTGCAAGGGCTCGGCCTTGTGAAAGCAGTGACCTGCTCCTGGGGATGCTCAGCCCGGGACTCCCCGCTTCCCCGCGGGGCTGGATCCCTGCCTGGGAAAGCTCTGGGATTTGGCACTGGGCAGGCTGGGGCTGGTGAGCTGTCCTCCCTCCATGCTGGTTTGCAAGCCCCAGCAGAGTCTCCAGGAGGGAGCGATGCCTCCCGCACGCTCTGCCTGGCTCCTCCTCCGGGGTCCCCATCGCTGGGAAGCCGGGGGATGGTGCTGGTGGAGGGAAGAACCGCCTTGCCAGCTCCAGGACCTGTGGCTTCCCCACAGGGACGAGGAGGCTGTGCAGCCAAGGGACCTCGGTGACAAGTCTTGCTGCTGCCTTCTTTCAGAGCAGCATCCCCTCCTCCTCCCACCATGGGACAGCTCGTTTTGTGCTTTGTGAGAGATGGGACCTTGCTGGCTGCTAGAGGGAACCTCCAGGTCTCTGCTGCTGCACGAGGTGGGCTGCTCGGGGGCTGCGGGGCTGAGGCTGGAGGGTCCCCAGCTGCAGATGGAGGTGTTTTGGAGATGCCAGGAGACACACGGCATTTCCTTCCCTGCTCGGGTGTAAGCTCCCTTCCTGCTCCTCCGCTGCCGGCCAGGTCCCTGTGCTCCGAGCAGCCCGCTTCCACCCACACCTCCGGTTCGGCTTCGGGGGACGGCGGTTCAGACACCCATTCGGTGAGCACAATCTGCGGGAGGGAGAAAGCCCTGCTCCCCGGGGCTGCCAGGGCCAGCGGCTCCTAGGTAGAGAATTCAGACAGATTAAGAGCCGGGGGAGAGCTGTGGGAGGGAGCGGGGAGCTGCTGGGGAGCACTATGTGTCCACACACACTGGGTCCCCCACGGCTGGTGCCTCGGGGCATCTCAGCGCTGCAGGGAGGCGATGGCCAAGAAGGGAGATGCTCAGCTCCCTCCTACCCAGTCCTGACACCCAACCAGTACCCACAGCATGGGCAGGGACTGGTTTTCTACCATGCTTAAGGCGACTTGGGTCTGGGAGATTTCGACAATAACTTGCCTGGAGATTTTAGCAAAAAATGAGTCGGTGTTGCTGCACCTGCCAAACACCTTTGGAAACGCGACTGCCACAGTTTGGCTCAGATCCCTCCCATGATGGTATAGCTGGGACAGCACTGGCGCAAGAGCAGAGGCTGCTCCCAGTAGAGCTGAAGGCAGGGGACGAGCCATTGTGAATGAGCTGCCAAGGGGCAGCAGACCTTTACAAGCTTCAGCAGCAAGAAGTCACCTAGAAAACACCATCCTTCCTCCCCTCTCTGTTCCTGATCCGAGGGAGATGCAACAAGCCACGCAGTGCCCAGGGGAGTAGAGCTGGGGGGAGTAGAGCTGGTCATGCCCTCCGCAGAGGGGAGGGAAGGTGAGCTGGAGAGATGCTCTAGCAGAAGAGGTCCTCTGCCCCATACCCTGCCCTGGCCCCGGGGGCTGCAGCCTCCACAGAGGCTCCATGTGCTGCGGGCACCGGCACCGTGGCCTCACGGCAGAGCAGGACAATATGTTGCCAGGTGGCACAGGACGGGCAGCGGGGTCTGAGTAGCACCAGGGGCTGAGAGGGAAGGAGACACAAGCCTTGGGATGACTATGGAGCTCTGGGTCTGGCCCCATCTGAGCTCTGGGGAGAGGGGTCCTTGCCAGCAGGGACAGGAGATGCAGCTCTGGGGCAGCCATGGTCGATCCAGCCCTGGTACTGGGTCACCCAGGAGAGGAGAGGGAGCCAGCGGGACCCCTGCAACATACCCAGACCCCCACCAGCAGCTCAGCTGCCTTGGATGAGGCAGAGCTCCCCTCACCAGATGCTTTCTGGCAAGGGGCTCAGTGGCACCCTCTGTCCTGCCTTTTGCCTGCTTGTCCGCCCACCCCGGGCATCCCTTGCTCCATCCCACCTGCTCTCCAGGCACCTTCCTTTCCTCCTGCCCTCTCCAGCCCGGAGCCCAGGGCAGAAGGGCTGGGAGGGAGTCAGGCTGCGCCTGCTCAGCAGCCCAGCAGCCAGGAGGGGTGATGGTACCAAACCCAAGCAGGTCCCAGCAGCTGCCAGCCGGTTCAGCCCTTCACCTTCCATCCACATCACACACATGGAGCGGGCACGACATGCATCATCCACCACAACCCCCTTCCAGTGACCCCCTCCCCAGGCACCCAGTGCAGTGTGAGAGCAGCCAGCCCTCCCCGTGCCCTGCCCGGTGCGGTGCTGGGGTGGCCCCTTCCTTCCTCCCATCCGCGTGGCTGCAGGATCCGGCCCTCAGGGGAGCCGCAGCAGCTCTGTGCTGCTGTTGCATGGTTAGTGCTGGGTCCTGTGCCGTGTCACCGCAGTGGTTGTGAGCAAGGGAGTGGAGAGAAGCCATTAGTTTGTTAAATCAGAGAAAGAAGCAGAAGTGAGTTAAAAAGAGGCGTGAGAGGAGGTGGTTAAAGTGCAGCACGTCAGCAGGAGAAGGGATTGCTCGAAGCGAGCTGTTACCTTCCATCCTTCGGCTGCAATGGAGGCCCCGTTGGGCCACATGTCTGCGTGCCCAGGGGAGACGGCAGCCGCGAGCGGATCGTAACGGAGCTTGGGGAGGAAAGGGGAGGCAGAGCTTCTCTGAAACACCTGGGGAGTCAAACATGGGGGGTTGGAGGAGGGAGACGACTCAGCCCATGCCTGCAGGGATGCTTGCCAGGGTCACACCAGGACCAGGGCTTGGCAAGGAGCAAAACATCAGCTGTTCTCATCGGCCCTGTCCCTGTGCTGCCAGCAGCATCGCTGGTCCCCAGCATCGCTGGTCCCCACCTCCAGGAGGAAAACCAGCCAAGGAAAAGCCATCCACGAGCCACTCAGGCACCTTGACCATAGCAAACGGGGCAGGCTATGGGGCACAGCCAGCCCGGGGGAGCTCGGAGCCTGAGGTTGGCATCTCAGGTGGGGTCTCCACAGAGTGCTCTGTGCACAAAACCCAGTGAACCTCCAGCTGCAGCTGCGTAGCATTAAAAAACAAATTGGTTTAAAGCCCAAGATGTGGTGGAAGTGCTGAAGAGAGACAGTGAACCAGGCATGCAGCACCTGGACCCAGCGAGGGGTCCAGCAGGGTGCAACTGCTCCCTGCTGTCCAGCCCTGCATCCCCACACTCCTGCTGGGAGACAGGAGAGGAGGGGGAAGCCTGCTGCTGGGCCAACCTGCAGGATGTTGTTCCCCAGACCCGATCCCAAGGTATCCCTGCAGGTGCCTGGAGCCGGGTGCAGTCACACGTGAGCGGACAGGGCAGGGTGGGCATCACCGCCGGTGCAGGTAAGCTCGGGCATCCCACAGCCCCTCCCACGCTCACCTCCAGCTCCGCAATGATGCGGTCCTCGTCGTCGTCGTCTTTGATGGCAGAGGCGATGATGGGAGGGGTGGACGCCGGCCTGACCACCTCCGACACCGTCCGTCTCAGCTTCACTTGGGGCTTCTGGGTCTCCAGTTCCTCCGACTCGGCCTTCTGCAAGGGGGGAGCAGGGCGGTGAGGGGTGGGGGGCACCGGGAGCCAGAACTAGTCTTGCCAACAGTGACCTGCTCAGTCCAGCCATTCCATGGCCCCGCTCCCTACCTTCATAAAACCGGGCTCCTTCTTGCTGGTGACGATGACTTCGCCGCTGCGGGTCGTGGTCAGCCCGTGGGACGAGGGGAAGCTCCGGCGTGGAGGGGGAGGTGGTGGCGATTTGGAAGGTTTCTCGGTCCGGTACCGTGGCACCGTCAGTTCGTCTGGGCACAAACGATGCTGTGAGGGCACGAGACCTTTCCCTGCCCCTCTCATACCACACCCGATTCTCCCTGGGTATAAACATCCCCAGCGAGACCCTCTGGTGATGGCACGGCCAGGCCAGGCCCCCCCAGCCCTGGGATCCGGGGGTGGACCCCTGCCCTCCCCACGCTGTACCTGAGCCCCTGCGGCCGTTGGGGTCCCCTTTGCCCCCTGATTTCGGTGCATGCTGTGGCTTGGAGGGTTTGTGCTCGGGCGTGGAGGCGGCGCTGCCGCTGCCCGTGGCTTGCTTGTGCTTGGCAGCAAATTCCAGGTCGGGGATGGCCTTCATCAGCTCGGCCTGTGTCTCCTCCAGGAGGCGGTTGATGTCCTTGGCACTGTACTGGGTCAGCGCTGCCCGCTTCTCCTCCCAGTCCCGCTCGGCAGCCTGCGGACAGCAGGCAGAGCCCACTGCAGCCCCGTCACACAGCACCTTCTCCCGTCCTCACAGGCAAGGTGTGACCCACAGCCCTGCTGTCATCCCCCCAACCTGCTGCCAAGCCCCCCCATCTGCTAAAAACCCGGCAAAGAGGAGGATGGACCTAGTTCCTGTTCCCAGTTTCAGCTGGGAGACATAGGGATAGTCCCTCTAGACGAGCCCCCCCAGCTGAGGAACCCAGCCCAGGCTCTCACCTCCACGGATACGGCTTTGTCCGCACTCTTCTTGCTGGGGGTCTCCGGGCCCGTCTGGGTCTTGGCGGGTACCATCTCTGGAGCTCGGGAAGGGTTATTGCTCTTGGGGGGGTGGGTCTGGGTTTGGGGGGGGCTGTGCCCAAAGCTGGGCATGCCCAAGGTCTCGGTGACAGCCGTCAGGTGATGGAGGTTGACTGGGGGGCTGGTGGGCATCTCCAGGTCCAACCCTTTGCTGAAGTCTGTCTCAGGGGCCACCTTCTTGGGGGACTGGCTGAGGTTGCTCGGGGGGGTCCACACGCCCTCTTCCACTTGCCTGCCAGGGACAGAGCGAAGGTGCTGGGTGGCGGCACGGGACGGGGGGTTACTGCTCCCTCCCCACGCCACGCCACAAAAACCCGTGCTGTCCTGCACCGCTGCATTACGTGGCTGAAGGTTTAGGTTCTCTGATGTCTAGGAAGGGGTTGGAGTTGATGCTAAAGCCTCTCTGCTGAAGCTCCGCTACCTGACTGTCTGTTTTCATGAACCTTGTAGGAAATTGGATCCCTCCGTCAGATCTGGCTGAAATCGCCCTTTGGGTTCAGGAGTTATTAGGGCCGGGGGTGACAGGTAGGCAGATTCAGATGCTGCATGATCAGAGGAGCTCATTTCTGTCGAAAACCAGGCTAGTAACGAGCCCGAGGCGAGCCCGGCACCGTGGCCGAGCTGTGAGCCATCCTGAGCGGCTTCGTAATGGGAAGAGGCAGGTGAGCTCAGCCGCGGTGCACGGCCCAGCCTGACACTACCCTCGAAGCTGGAAGATGATTTTTTTCCAGCAGAACATTTTTCTGCTCCTCCAGAAAGAGAATCCTGATCACGTAAAGGTTGTGTTTCTATCGGGATGCAGGAGTGTGGTTTTTTCAAGGTGAAAAGGAAAATTCAGTTTGCAAAGAGGGTTCCCACACACCAGCAAGGACCGAGGGCAATTTTTAGTTCCTTAGCAGAAAAATGAGCTTTTTTTCAACAGCCTTTGGGATTTTAATCCATATCACAGAGAGGACATTGGCACACATGGGGGGCACAGGGACAACTGAAGGGACTGGCTGAGTCCTCCAAGGTGCTGGAGGGACCAGGGCTTGGTGCTCACCTGCGGATCTGGGCGAGCGTGTCTGTCACTGTCTTGCAGCGCTTGAGCAGCCCATCGAGGCGGTTCGGCTCCTCCTTGAGGAACTTGACGGCTTCCACCTCCACCCTCAGCACCACCCGCATCTTGCTCTGCAGGCTGGGAAACTGGGCTGGTGTGGGAGAGCGGGGGGTCACCAGGGCCCTGTCATGCTGGGGAGCCCCCTTTGGTGCCAGGCTGGCAGTGCCAGGGCACCCCATGCCTGCCAAAATCACCACGGCCATCACACCCATGGCAAGGGCACCCTGCCAGATGGAGCAGGGTGAACCCTGGGGAGCCTGGGCTGGTGTCTCTCCTGCTCCCCATGACCATCATCCCTCCTCCATCCACCTGCAGACACCCATCTGAAGGTGCCCCCTCCACATCCATTGGCACCAAACACTGCTCTGGAGCTGGGAGCTTGGTACCCAGGACCCTGGGGACTCAAACACACAAACCCAGGGGCAACAGGCAACCTGGAGCATCCATGCGTGGGGATGGAGCGAGGAGATGCAGGCAGACTCTGTTTGGCACCCAGCCTTGGACATGGCCACCTCCTCACCCTTGAGATCTGTCAGCGTCTCCCCCAGCTGCTTGAGCACCACGGCCTTCTCCTCCAGCTCCTGCACTGGGATGAGCCGGTGGTTGTGGGCCAAATCCTTCTGGATCTTCTCCACTGACTTCTCCAGGTCACTGTGAGCACAGAGGCAGGGCAGGGGGATCAATGATGCTGGAGAGCCCCAGGGGCAGCCTGCCTGGCAGGTCACCATGCAGCAGAGGGGAGAGGACAACTGGGATGGGGACCCCTCCTTGTGCTAGACGTGGTCAAGGAGGTGGCCTGGCACCATGCAGAGCTGCTGATTCACACCCACGGAGGTTCTGGCCCTCTGAGGACTCCATCCCCACTCGTGCACCCAGCCCTGCTGCCAGCCCAGGCTCACTTGAGCTGCTGGGTGATCAGCTCCTCCTCGTTGAGGTAGCGGAGCCGCTCCTCTTCCACCAAGCTGCGCTGGCGCTGCAGGGGGTCCTCGTGCTTGCGCATGGTGTCCGTCACCCGCACACTGATCTCCGTCTCCGTCCGCCGCAGCATCGTCTTCACCGTCTCTTGGTTCTGCAGCTGCGGGGACGAGGAGGGGGGATTCAGGCTGGGCAAGGTGCCCCCCGACAGGGACAGCTCTGAGCTTGGCATGGAGAGGGATCTTCTCCCTCTCCCACACCCAAGCCCATGTGAGCTCACCAGGAAAGAGGGATTTTCCTGCTCTGGGGCAGTAAGAGCTGGGCTGGATTGGGGATCCCTCCCCAGTACCCACCTGCAGCTTCTTGAGCTGCTGCAGCTGGTTGCGAAGGTCGCTGGCGTTTTGCTGCAGGTCGTGGAGGTGCAGCTGCATGTGCAAGCGGGTGATGGCGGTGGGCTGCCCCGCTGGCGTGCTGGTGGCCGAGGGTGGTGGGGGTGCAGGCACCGGTGTCCCCATGCCACTGCGGCTGGTGGCTGTGGGGAGGGCAAGCAGAGGCAGCTGAGGGAAGACACCCCACCCCGAGGAAGGTCACAGACCTCGCTCCTCTGCTTTCCCAGGAGAGACCTTGCTTTCCCTACCCCGTGCTTTGGTCCAGCAGTGCTGGGTGGTCTCCAAAACAGCCCCATCTACCCCCACGCTGGCTCCAAGGAGAGGCCTCCCCAGAGCTGTCCCTTAGCGGGATGCAGGGTTCTGCTGGTTGCCAGCATGGAGACCTGCTCCCACACCCACCCTGGGACCCCCAGCAGCCGTGGGGCAGAGGGTGGGGGTGCTGCAGGGCGAGGGGCTGCCTCTCCAGTCACTTACACGCTGACGGGGGTGTTCCGCCATTGGTGGCTTCTGTCTTCTCACTGCAATGAAAGAGAGGAGGGGAGCGAGCATGGACCAGGCACCTCGGTCCTCACCGGCTCAGGGGGCCACAGGGGCATGGCAGGGTCTGGAGTCCCCCAGGAACGGGGCAGGAGCCCCCAGCCTCAGCAGCAAACAGCCCAGCTGGAGGTGTCCTGCTCCCTGCAGCAGACCCCAGGGTCCCATGCCTGCCCTCCCGCTCCTCACCTGGGGGTCTCGGCCTCAGAACCGCGGAGCAATGCGCTCTGTACCAGCCCTGTCAGGCTGGCGATCTGCTTCTCCATCGCCTCCATCCGCTCCCTGCCATGGGGAAGGGAGAGGGGCTGGGTGAGGACCCTCAGGCTTCTCCTGGCCTCACCCACACCCACCCGCCAGGTCCCTGCAAGTCCCAGGAGGGATGTCAGAGAAGTGGCAGTGCTGCTGTCACCAGCTACATCCACCCCCTTCATTCCCCCTCTCTGCTTGCCTCCAGCTACTCCCAGTTGCTCCCCTCAGCCCTGCACGATTTGGTGCTTCATTACCCATCCTGGCACCTCTGCCACGGTGGCCATGGGGCAAAGCCTCCCTCTGCTCTTCCTCTACCTCCCCAGCAGCACCGACGGATGACCACCACAGCAGCAAAGCTCATATCCCTGGCGGGGTTTCTCCCGCGCTCCTTCTCACCTCGTTTCCGTATCCTTGGCCGGTCCAGGGGATCCGAACCCTGAGAGCGGGCGATCACCGGGGCCAGGAAACAGCTCTGGAGGGCCGGAGGAGCTGGGGTTGCGCGGCTTGTTGACGGGGCTTTCCATGAAGACGGAGGAGCAGGAGTCCTTGCGGAAGGACTGACGGACGGGTGAGGAGCGGCTGGGGGGGCCCGAGTAGGGGCTGTGCGGGCTCTGCCCTGGCTGCACGTCCACCAGCCGCCCATCAGCCATCTTCTGCGGGGAGGAGGGGGGCATGCGGAAACCCAAGCCGGGTCCGTACGTGTCGCTGTAAATGGGTGCGTTGGGTTTGTAGAGGCTGTCCTCCAGCTCCGTCTGCAAGGCAGCTGCTGAGTAGGTGCTGAGCGAGCGAACGGAGCCCCGCTTGTACAGCCCCCCTGAGTAGCCAAAAGGGTCTCCCATGCCAGCCAGGGACTGGGTGGAGGTGATGCTGAGCCGCCCCTCGTGCACCATGCCGTAGGGATCGGCGTACAAGCCCTCGTTCTTCACCAGCACCACATTCTTCCCGGCCAGGTCCTCATCTGGCTTCACGTCCCGGCGCTCCAGGATGGCGCTGGGGCTGGGCGAGACGCCCTGGGCAGGGGGCAGGTTGGAGAGACGCTCGCTGTGGTGGACAGGGCTGCCGGCGTAGGAGGGCGGGCGGCCCCCGCTGTAGGACATGCGGGAGCGGGACGGGGAGGAGGACTGGAGCACTGGCGGAGGTGAGCCGGAGGTGAGGTGGGAAGCTGGGGACATGTTGTTCAGCCGGCGGGTGGGGGACGACTCCCTGGAGGTGTAAACCATCTCCCTCTGTGGAAAGGGGCGGGGGGGGTCAGCACCACGTCTCTGCGGGCCGGCCCCCTGCCCTCGCTCTGCCTGGCTGGGACCCTGCCCTGCTGCACCCCTCCAAGGACCAAGACCTGCAGCTCCTGTGTCTTCACCTGGCCTTGGCATACGGCAGCTCCCTCACTCCCATCCAGAGAGGGATGATTTATTCTGATGAATCACCTAATTATTATGATTATTACCCTGTTGTCAGGCCCCCAACATCCATTCTCTTAAAGTAACACTTAACCCTGGAACCAGGCAAGATGAATCGCGGTCTTTGCTCCTTCCACACGTAATTACCAGTCCCTCTCTCCATCGCTTTCTCTCTTTACTGGTCCCAGCCTGCGGGATGCACCCACACTGCAGGCTCTCCCCATGACTCCCTGTCCCCCCTTACCCTCAGGTCACCGTTGGCGATGTGCGAGGCTGGGAACGAGGCATAAAGTGGCTCTTTCCGGTAGATTTTAATGATACTTCTGTCCTGGATGTCACTGAAAGGAGAGACAAAGCCATGAGCATCCCTGGACAGGCAGCCCCTGAGCCCCTAGCAAGTCCCAGTCACAGGACTGCACCCACATCCACCCTTCTACTGCCATCCCACTAGTTTCCTCGCTCTTGATGGCCTTAAAGAAGGGCGAATCAATCTGTGGAGGATTTCCGAGCCCCCCAGCCTCACCGGACATCCTCCAGCTCGTAGAAGACATTGCGCGACTCATCCTTGATGAGGATGGCAGTGTTGGGAGACTTCAGCATCCCCATGGTGAGCTTCTGGGGGAACATGTGGACAATGAGGGCGTGCAGGGTGTCCATGCTGCTGATCTCGTGCGTGATGTGGACGCGCCTCGTCTCATCCCCAAACTGCAGGAAAAGGACCCCTGGAAGCAGAGGGAGCAGAAAGCGATGAGGTGTGCCCGCACCTCCTTCTCCACGTGATGCTGAAGACGTGCCAAGGCCAGCAATGGAGGTCTCTGTGCACACCCAACCAAGGGCTCAGGGACCTCTAGCCACCCAACCTCACCCTGGAGCGGCGAGGCTGAAGGCAGTTCATCCCCCTCGGCCACCCTGCACAGCGAGCGGTGCCTCCTGCTCCTCCTGGGGTTATTTGGGCCAATACAAACGAATCCCACCCCCAGCACATGCCAGCATCCGTCCGCAGAGGTGGGCAGAGATGTTTGGTGGTGGCCAGGCTCCGTCCCAGGGAGGCCGAGCCCCGAGGATACCTGGTGACCGCAGCTTCGTCTGGCTGGTGGACCGGGACAAGGGCAAGCTCTGCCGGAACCGGTTCATCCTGTTGAACCCCAGGGGCAGCTCCGCTTCCGACATGGTTTCCAGGGATTCGGCCGAGGCAAAGGAGAGTTTGGCTTGATCGGCCAAGCCGGGCTGGGAGCCCTGGGAGTGTCGGGAGCTCCTCGTCTGGAAGGGGAGAGGGGGGAGGTCAGAGGAGAGCTGTGCTGGGTACCCCCGGGTACCCCTGGACACATCCCTGTGCTGCTCCCACGATTCCTCCGGAGCCCAGGGTCGGGGTGGAGCAGTTCGGGTGGGGCAGAGCCGTAGCCAGGGATGCTCAGTCCCAGATCCCCGGCTGAGCCAGCACATTGACATGGTCCAGACACAGTGCCAGCTTGAGGCCTCCTCCCTCCCCTGCTCTAAGCATGTACAACCCTTTATGGTCAGTCCCTTTGCCGCCTGCAATTGCTCGCTCACGTTTTCTGCATTTCAAAGCCTCCCGGTGCCGTTCCAGGTGCCTTTGAGCAGCAAACCCACTGGAAATGAAACCAGCCCCAGCTAGCTGGCGACAGAGCCAGGACCCGCATGCAAGTGCCGGAATAACCTTAGCAATTACCGGAGGTTACACATCCATTACACCAACGAACCAGCTCCTGGGAAACATAAATGCCCGGCTTATTCTGGAAGCAAAGCAGCGGCAAGGTTTATGGCCGCGTGAGCCGGGGGAAATAAATGGGTTTGGGTTTATAGCAGTAAAAATTTAATATGCCAGGAGTCCAATTTCACATGGCCAAGCATATACCCACCGCATAAAAGTTCAGGCTACGGACACGGGCTTTCTGCACAAACACGCAGCCGGGTGCCCTGGCCGCAGGAACCTGCCTGGCAGCGGAGCAAACACTGCCTGTCGATACCCCGAAAGACAAGGCTGGATTTTCCAGACACATGTTTAACGTCGGCAAATCAAACCGAGAGAACAAACAGCTCCTGGGGTGTGGAAAAGGCAGCACGGAAGGGATGGCAGCTCTATTTTAAGACCAAAACGAAAAATCAATATGAAATGATAACAGCCATCACCATCATTTAAATTAGACATTAATTGGAAGATTTAATTAACCCTGCGGGGCGGGGTTTTCTAGGACTTGAAATGTTCTCGCTGTAGCTAATTGCTGGAAAATTGGCTGCTCAGTTCTGTTGTTGTTTTAGCACAAAGCGCGCTGGCAGCGCGGATGCTCAAAGTCTTCCATCGAGAAGGGGAAGTGAGGCTGGACCGAACCTGAGCCAGCACATCCCCCAGCCCCAGCCAGGGGGTCCAGGGGGTGCTTTGCAGCGGGTGAAGAAGCTGCAGTGAGCGGGAGGCGATGGGGAGACCTGGCCTCTCCCCCATGCTCACGGTGTGCAGGGTCTTTGGGTTGTAGCAGTTGGGTTTGGGGGTTCCCCACCCTTGCAGAGCCCTGGGAAACCCCGCAGGTTGTGGGTCCCCCATCCCCATGTCCCATTCTCGGTTTGCAATCCCGACCTCCAGCTCCCGACTCAGGACGGATCCTTGGATGGATCCTTGGCCACAGGGAAGCGCAGGGACAGGGCAGGCAGCACATGGCCAGGATGCTCTGTGCCAGTGGGGTCTCACCCACCCCAACTCCATCCATCCCCCTCTGCTCCTCCCACCCGAACACCCCACAAACAGAGCCTGCGTCTTGGTTGGGCTTTAACAGCCCCTGTGCTTTCACACGACTTCTGGCTCACACCCCCTCCCCAGGACGTGTTCTGTCTGGAAAAAATAATCATCAGAAAAAATGGATGTAGCCAAAGGGGGAATCGCTGCCTCCCCCTCCCCGTGGCACAACAGGATGATGGAGACCACGTTGTCATGAACCATCCCTGTTGCTAAGGGCTGTAGTGGTGTGCAAGCCTTGGCGCATCACCCCAACCCACCGCGGTCCCCACAGCCCCTAGAGCACAACAGCACTGTGGTCCCTACAGCCTGCGGGGTGGCTGGGATTCATCGCAGCTGACCTCAGGTAATTAAGCTCATCCAATGGAGGTAATTATGGCATCAGTCAAAAAAAGACGGGAAAAAAAAGGAAAAAAAGGGCAAGATGGAAATTAATGGATTTTTAGCCCAGAAGGGACTGTTCTGGTCTGATGCTCAGTGCAATGTGCTCAGGAAACAGCTCTCCCGGCCCGAGCAGGGATGCAATGGTCCTGCAAAGCTCTCGCTGGCTCCAGGGCGAGAGCTGAACCCCACCTCCCGGGCACAGGACCCTCCGCTGGCAGGTGCAGGGCACCCACGTACCCCAGGGCCAATGCAGGGGGCTGGTGAGCTGGACAGGACAGACCCTACGGGGTGAGGGGGGACTCCCGGTGCTCTGGGGTGCAGCCATGGAAGCCGGGTGCCCACAGAGCCTGGCAGCCGCAGCGGGGAGCTGAGATGGCCGGCGAGGGGGAACGCGGCGGCTGCTTCATCCTGGGCCTCCAGCAGACCGTTAATGAGCCGACTCCGAGGGAATTGGTTTTTACTGCTCTGTCTCGCTAATGACTTCTCCTGCTATAAGATAATTCGTTAACTGACAACTCAGCCCCCACACATCCTGCCTCCCGCCCCTGCCTCCGGCTGCTGCTGACGTGGCATGGCAGCCCCCGGTAGCACCCGGGGTGGCTCTGCTTCCCACCCCAGTCCCGTTCCCAGCACTCACAGCCCTCCCAGGGTAGGTGGGACCTGATCGCAGTCACTGAGGCCATGGTTCACCCCAAACATGTCAGGACCTGACACTTCGATGCAGCTTCATCCATCCCCTTGGAGTCTAAAATGGGTGCCCAGATCCCTCCTCTGCTGAAGGCACTTGGGGGGGCCAAATCCTGCCTTGCTGGGGGTCACCCTGGGAGGAACAGTGCCTGGACCTGCCTGTGTGTCCACATCAGCAAGACAATTGTCTTCTGCTTCAGTAGGGCCCAACATCCCCTGTGGGCACCGAGATCTTTCCCCGCGGCACCTGCAACCCACCCGCGGTGGCAGCGAGGGGCTGGAGGGGAGGGGACGCAGCTCTCCCACTTGCTGTCCCTGCGCCACAGCGATGCCACGCTGGGAGATGACCCATTTCTTGCAGAAGCAGCATCACAGCACAGGGTTAATACGGCGCTAGGCTGATTTCTGCCACAGCAGTGTGTGCTGGGAGCCCAGCTCGGGGGGAGCAGCAGCAGCAGCATCTCCCCAGAGACCGGGATCCTGGCACCTGCCCTGCAGTGTGGTTCATGGGCAGGGGGTCCATGGGCAGAGCGGGGAGGGATGGGGAAGAGGTGTAGCTGCCCAAAAGCAAACCAAAAGCCGCACAGGGCCATGGGTCAGCGGTGCAGGAGCTCTGACCCCAGCCAGCACCACGGAGGGGAAAGGCATCGAGCAGCTCACTTTTGGGAGGGCAGAACCGTGGCAGATGAGGTGATGGGCACCAAGGTCATGGTAACTGAGCCTGCTCTGGGGAAGAAATAGCTTTGCTCTCTGCCAGGGAGCAGTTTAAAGCCTCTGAGAGGCTCCTGAGGGCTAGAATGGAGGACATCTCGCTGGCACAGAAGCATCAGCAAAGCTCTGCGCCCTGGGAGCACACATGGGTGCTGTTCTGGTGGGTCTCCCAGGGGTAGTACCTCCCCGTTCTCCCCAGGCCCCTCCTGGAGAAGGCAGCAGGGGCACCCCCCGCCTCTGGAGGGACAGGAGCATCCCCAGCCCCTCCCTGGGATTCTTATATAAAAGCGGTGGGATGGGGAACAGCAGGGGGAGACTTGGGGGCTTTTATCTCCCCAGAGCTAAAAAAAGATTCAATTAAGTGATTCTTCCAGCTCCTAAAACTCCCAACAATCCCTTTACTGCCAGTGCTGGAGCAGCTTCATTGTATTTGCCCGGCTAGATAAGGATGCTCCTCTCCTCCTTCTCTTCCCTCCCTTCTTCTGGTCCCCATCCTTCCCTCCCTCCTTCCACACCCCTCTCTGATATCACCCTCCTCAGCTTCCAGGGCTGAACCCTCAGGGCTGGGAGGAGGGAGGGAAGGAGCCGAGGTGCCAGCGGTGTTTGGGGGACCCAGGTGGGGAGCAGGGGCCATCAGGCAGAGCCGAGGTGGCTGCGGGGAAGACAGGAGGAGTTTGGGAGAGGAGTGGAGGGACCGGGTGGCAGAAGGAATTTGGAGGGAGCGGAGCTGGGAGAGCTGGGGCAGAGGAGCAGCTCTGGACTTCCCGCAGGGCACTTGAGAGAGAAGAGAGATGGGAAAAAACAACAAGACAAAATGTGTGGGGAAAGGATCCTGCCCCGGGATGGAGCAGGGCGCTCGGCAGCTGTTCCCGTGCAAAACCCAAAGCCACCGGAGCTCATTAACATTTCCAGTCACTTCCTAAGACAGGCAGCAAGCCTGACCCTGCAAAGGGACCCTTGGAGACGGAGCAGAGGGTTTGTCACCGCGGAGGCAGTCGAGGCTCCGCCAGCGCCTCGCTCCAGCCCACGGCGGGCTCCGAGGGCGGTGTCGGACGCGACCTGAGCAGAAATCAGCCGTTTCTGCCTGACCCCACTGCACATCACACACAGCGGCTCTCAGCAGCCTGCGGTGCTCGGGGGTGTTTCAGCCACGGTAAGAATATTATTAGCAACAAGAAGCCTGGCAGTAGGAGGGGGGTCCCTGAGCATCCTGCTGAGACGTGCTCAGGGCACAGGCTCCTCTTCCCTCGACCTAGCGCCCAGCCCGAGCTCTGCAGCCTGTCCTGGCAGAGAGGCCAGCCCTTCTCCCCCGCCCAAAACCAGCCAGGACAGCCAGAAGGCAGCCCACAGCACCGATACAGACCTGTCCGTGCAGCTGGGATGGATAAGCCTTCGCCACGCTAATGCCACAGGCAGCATCTGGCCCCGAGCTCAGCCGCTCCCCAGGACCCCGCCATCACCAGGCGAAGCAGCCCGGGCTGCGCTGGGCAGCTGCTGCGGGGCTGGGTCCGGTGGCAGCCCCCAGACCCCCCCAGCTCACACTTCATCCTGCCCCACTGGCAGGGACCACGCACTGGAGCAGGGTTGGGCCAGCCAGGCATCACCCTTGCAAAGGTGCATGGAGCCCCACAAAGGTCCTGGGCAGCCGCGCTGCTCTGCCATGCTCTGACCGTCCCAGCTCCCATCTGATGGCATCTACTCTGCCGCACCACATGATGGGGATAAAGGCGAGGGTCCCCTAAACCCCACTGCAGTCAGCTTGGGAAACAGCTGGCATGGAGCTGGCAGGCCGGCCCTGGGCAAAGCAACGCAACCCGTTATTTACCAAGCACATAAACCCCAGCTCCAGCCCCTGGTTGGACACTGATCTGGATTAATGCCTCGTAATTCCCCTCTCATCATTTAATCCAGCATCTGACTACAGGTGCCATCTGGTGGTGTGCTGAGCTCTCGAGATGGGCACTGGAGCTCAGCACCCCTGCTAAGGATGAGGAGATCCCACCAGCCTCCAGCAACGCCCAGAGCAGGGAAGGATACTCGGGCACTGTGGCTGTGTGGATGCTCGAGCCATCACTGGGATGTGCTGGATGTGCTGGAAGCCACCCCGGGCTCTTGCTGTGGGAGCAGGATGAGCTGCTGCACCCTTCTGTGCCATCTCCTGGCACAGCAGCCCTGGGAGCCGCCGTCGGAGCCATGGGAGAGGGTGACACTACCTCTCATGGGGGGCTCCTGCGTGATGCTTCTTGGCCCCTTGCTCTCCACCACTCTTCTCCGTCCCTGTCTCCCTATCGATATTAAACCCAGAAATACCCATTTCTCTCAGGCACCATCTCCACCCCTACCCCTGCCTGCACACACATCCCCTTGGGCTAGTGCTCCAGGCCTCCTGCCCCACATTCCCAGACTTCGGCTCACTGCAGCTAGAGGAGACCATCCCTCCTGGCAGCGTGGGGACCATGACAGCGCAGTGCACCCTCCACAGGGCAGGGCCAGGGTGCCGACAGCTGGACTGGACAGCCGATAGCTACAGCCAGAGCTGAAGAGGAGCATCTCTGAAAGCCTGGTCCAGCCCGCACCATTGCCTGGATAAATGGAGCTCAGAAACAAAGGGATGGGGAGAACACAGTGGGCACGGTCCCTTCGCCTTCCCCACTCCTGGAAAAGCCTTTCGTTGGCCGTTGCGGGTGTAACCCCCTCCCCAAACAAAACACACAGCCCCAGCGGTCCTTTGGGGCATGCGGGGAAGCGGGGCTGGAGCCTCGGCTGCTCGTCTCTGCGCTGCCGGCGAGGGTCAGCAGCGAATAAAGCTGTTAGCAAAGCTGGGAGAAAAACAACATCTGTCCCTCCCGCAGCTCCGCTTCTGTCAACAGTTCCGAGGAAAATTTTAATTGAAATTTGAACCTTTTCTGTTTTGAAGCAGCTGTGAGAGCTGTTAAAGAAACAGAGGCAGGGGAAGAAGGGAGGGGGGGATGTCCAGATACCTGTCCCGCAATGTTCCCTCCCAGGTTCTCATTGCAACGTCATTGGGGGGTTCAGCCAGGCCAGCCTGGTCCCACCTTGCTTGGGGGTCTTTCAGCCCAGGTCTCAGCCAGGTGGTACCTGCCCTTCCCTCCCCCCGAGATGCTGGGATGAGAGCCCAGCACCTCAGTCCCCTCCTGGGCCCAGGAATGGCTGGAGGGGCTCCGGTGGAGGGGAGGGCTGTGTGCCCAGGGGGGTGCGACAGCGGAGCTTTGCAAAACGGACCCCACTTGGTGCCTGGACCTCCCCTTTGAGACTCCCACAGCCCGCCTAGCTCACACCATCAGCAGCGACCCGATGCAGCGCCGACCCCTCTGCCAGCGCATCACAAACCGCTCCCTTCGCTCATTCATTCATTCATTCCTAACGAACTCCGCTCGTCTTTAATTATTGATGCTCCCCGAGAGTGAGTCAGAGAAGAGCTGCCGCTGTTTTGTAAGAGGAGCAGAGCCATGGTAACAGGACCCTTCCCCAGCAGACACCTCCTCACCTCCAGCCTGGTTGCAAACCCCTCTGGGGTTCAGCATCCCCCGCGCCTGGGCATCACCTCTCCGGCCCCCCCAGCCCAGGTATCACCTCTCCAGTTTCAAACCAGTTTCAGCCAGGGCAGCCCAGCTGTCCCAGTACCAGCACAAGGCTGAGTGCCACCCTCCTCCCGCACATCCCAGTTCAGGAGCTTGATCCCAGCGAGCAGGGGCCGAGAGGATGCAAACGAACCCCTCTGCATCCTTGTGCAGCATTCCAACCCAGCTCCACCAGCTGAACTCCAGCAAAGCCTCCATGCAGGGAGGGTCTCCAACAGCCCGAGATGGAGGAGCCAGGGTTTGCCCAGCTGGGGGAAAAAGGAGGAAAACTGGAGGTGACTGGGGCTTCAGCAGCAAAGGTGGAAGAAATGAGAGGTCCAGGGTGCTGTGAGCGTCATATGAAGGGATATACTACAAGTGTCCCCCATCCGAGGTGGTTGTGGCCTCTCCATCCCCTCCGCCAGCCCCCACCCCTCTCACCCTGCCTGGGTCTCGCCGACAAATTAAAAGCGTACCGCTCACGGCAGCAATAATTCATCCAATGTCTAATGCTCAACATTTTGTCAGGATTATCCCGATTAACCCAGAATTAATCCTGATCTCAATGTTAACAGGATTACCGTTAAAATCGGATTAGTTTTTTAAACCGGACCCCTTGACTGAAGAAAGGGGCCTTCTCCACCAGATGTGCACAGCCTGCTACCGGCAGCCAGATGTGAGCAGGAGCCGGGCAGGAGCTTGCGATGGGCCCCACGCAGGGGTAAAGGGGGTGCCCCTACAGCAAACATCGCCGGGACTCCAGCATCCATTGCGCCCCACAAAGCCCCCGAGCTGCCCGGCCCTCCGAGGGTGACGAGCAGGAGCTCGACACGCGGATGTCGAGTTCTCGAGCCGAAAACACCCTTTCACCCTCGGACATGGGCCAGCCGGCTCTGCAGGGGACACGGGTGGCTGCTTGTCCCCTCTCTGCTTTTCTTGCCCTTCCTGCTGGCACCAACAGCCTCCCCTCTTTGCCTGCCTGATGAATATTTAAAAGCCTGGATCCTCTGCAGCCTCATGAATATTGACAGCTGCTGGTTGCCCTCCACATTGGTCCTTCTCCGTCCCTCCCTGGAATCAGCAGCAGGGCTGGCATCCGCGGGGCATCAGGATGCCTACACAGGAGAAGGCAGCTCCAAGGGCTGTCCTCACCACACCGCACCATCTTCAGTCTGTGTTCAGCCCCCAAAACACTCACTTTCTTCCCCAAAAGGCAGAGGTGGAGCAGTCTCACCTCTAGCAGTGGGGCAGCAGAAGGTCCTGGCACCCAGAGCAGGGCTGGAGCTGGGACCACCCACGGGTGAAGGGACACATCGTGTCCACTCATCCTCATCTCCCAGTGCTGGGTCCGACCTTGGCTCCCACGGGGAGGGTAATCATCACCCTCCCAGCAAAGGCCGTTTGTTTTCCTGTGCCTCGACAAGGCATGGCCAGCCTGGCATCCATGGGGTAAGGAGAATCCTTGGGGGGAGGAGCACCCCTGCCGTGAGACCCTGGAAAAATGGGCAGAGGCAGAAATAGGCCTGATCCAGCACCTCCCCTGAGGCCAAGGCGATCCCTGCAGACAGAGATGTGGCAGGAGATGCTTTTGGGGATGCCAGCCCTGCCTCCATCCTGCTACCTTGACCCCACGTGGACATTCGTCCCAGCCATCCCCTTCCTCGCTGGGGCTTAGCAGCGGCCGCGTTCAATCCCTGCTCTCTGGCAACGCTGCCTTGTGTGACAGCATCTTCCAAAAATAAGCAAATTACTGCATCCTTCAGGGATGCTGGCGGGTGGAAGCGAAGCCAAGTGTGAGAGAGCAGCAGAAAGGGGATGGGGGGCAGAAGGGCCAAGCACTTGCTGGGGGTCGCAGGGCTGCAGATGCCGAGGGAAGGAGCCAGTACAGGGTGTAAAGCAGCTGGGCCAGGGGCGAGCAGCACTAGGGACGGGGACTTCACGGTGACAGGTGACAAGATGCAGCTCTTTGGCATCCGAGGCACGATTTGCTTTAACAGCCGTAGACAGGGAGGCCGGGCTCTGGTTGACATGTGCGGGTGCCCCTTGGGAAAAAGGCTCCGAGGGGCTGGTTTGAAGGGCAAGAAAAAGCCCAACAACTTCAGCCGCAAGAGCTGCAGGTGAACAGCTCCACACCTGGGACCCTGGCCCAGACGCTGCTGCAGGTTGTGCTGGGGCATCTCCCCTGGGTAACCTCCAACAAGTCACCTCAGCCCCCAGCGCCTCAGTTTCCCCGTTCCTACACTAAGGACGCAACTCTCATCCCTGCTGCGATCACCCGCTTGTCACTATTTATAATAAATAGTGACAACGGCCAAGATCCACAGAGCACCAGAGAGCAGCTCCTGTGGACAGGACAGAAAACCAACAAACGCCCCGATCGCAGCGAGCGAGGAGGAGCTGGGAGCTCAGCAGCCGCTCTCCCCTCCCGGCTACAACCCAACGTCCTCCTCCGGCAAGCAGGAAGATATCACGCAGCGAATGGCAGTCCCCGAGGAGCGCGGCGGGTGCCAAGGCCACGGGGGGGGCGTGAGGAGGAGGTTGGCGCGGCCACGGCAGGATTACGGGAGCTAAGCCTGCCTGGTATTTGCTCGTCTCCTGCAAGTAAATACCGCTGCCTGCCTCTAATACCGGCTGGGCAGACGCCTCCAGCCCCCGGCTTGCTGGGGGGTGGAAGTGGCTCCCGGGAAGGCCGGTGCCCTGGCCATGCTGCCACAGCCCGAAGCCCTGACCAAGCCATCGACCGCTCCCGGAGCGGGGGCCGTGCAGTGACAGCACAACGCGAGCAACAGCTCCAGAGACTCGTTTTAAAAAACGTGTCCTGTCCCCCCGGCTTTCTCCCTTCTAGATCTTAGTCCTTTTTTTCCTCACTGGCTTTCTCTCTAGTCCCTTTGATGTTCTTTTAAAGTCCTGGCACCAAAGGAGCTCGTCAGAGGCTCTGCCCTCGGTCCTTCCCATCCCTCCTCCAGCCCACAAGCGACAGCGAGGAGGCAGCCCACCCCTTAGCGCAGCGGGAGCCCCCAGCTCTTGGTACGGCCATGCCAACAGCGCCCCTGGGGTTTGCCCCCCAAGGCAGACCCAGGGCTGTGCCCCAGTCTGTGGGGCTGGGACGCTCCTGCCCTGGAGAGGCTGACACCCACAGCGTGGTGTGGAGTCACCCCAAAGGGCAGGGACGGTGCTGAGAGCTGGGATGCGGTTTAGGTGATGGAAAGGTGGCTGGGTACCGGGCTGCCCAGGGCCGATCTGCCTGGGGACTTGGGGACCAGCAGCAGCGTCACAATGGCCAGGGAGCGGCTGGATCGATGGCTCTGTGCGAGCACACAGCCCGACCCAGCTGGTGGGAAAGGACGTTTGTGAGAGGAGCGAGGCTGGCTCAATCTAGAGGTGACTGCAGAAATCCCAGGGATGTGCTGCGGCAGGGGGCAGGAGGACGGAGCAGGGCAGAGGACACGGAGGATGAAACTGCTGCGGACAGCGTAACCTTCTGGACCCTCCTCCGCAATGACAGCACCGCCACTGACATACAGGAGCATCTGCTCGTCTCCAGCACTGAGACCAGCAAACCCAGCAATGCCAGGCCCCCCTGTCCCCACGGCTGGAGACCCCCCGATCTCAGCCAGCACCTGCCACTGCCTCTCCCCAGTCACACGGGGGAAACCAGGGGAGCAGGGGAGCAGGTCTTGCCCATGCAGCAGCAAGCCACTTCCCTGGGTGTCCCTGGGAATGCGGCACAGCCCTTCCCACTGTCTGATCCCCCCCGTCCCCCTCCAGTTGGGGCTCTGGCTGCAGCCCCCCCTCCGTGGCTGAGGGATGGAGAAGGGCTGGCTCTGCACCCCCAGCAGCGGAGGGTGGCAGCTGGACACGGAAAGGGTCATGAAAGTTTTATTTTGGGGAGAGAGCAGGGGGGTGGGAGGCAGCTTTCCCAGCTGAAGGCCAAGCCTGCAGCTACAGAAGACCCCAGGGGACGCAGGTGGCTGCAGTGGCCTTGAGGAAGCCCCCAGCACCTGCCTGCCGGGATCAGGCTTCCCGCAGGGCTCTCCCTGGGACAAGCCCTGCCCAGCTGCCACTGGCTCATGCCCCACTTGGTAGCGGGATCAGGCAGCTGGGGACCTCCCTGGGCTGGGAAGTGGAGGGTCATTTAACCCGTAACGCATTTCCGCAGCAGATACAGCCGGGGAAGATGCTCCACTTGCAATGCAAAGTAATTCCAGGATTGGGTGGAAAAATATGTAGTTATAGAAAACGCACCCTCTGTGGCTGCAAACCCACAGGCGCTGCCAAGGAGGACCCCTCCGGGGTGGATAGACCCCTAAAGTTCATCCTCATTTCATTTTTTACTCACAAAAAACGGGAAAAAATAAAATAAAATTGAGGCTTTCATGCCTTCCACCCCCGCCCGGTCCCAGGAATGTCCCCGAGAGCACGTGGCTGAAAGCAGCCGGTGAGAACTCCGACAGCTGAATATTCGGGGAGCCGCTGCTCGCCCGCATTTTACACTGCAAGTACTTCAAGAATGAAAACTCGGAACAAGTGCACACATTGTGCGTTTTACGACTCCTCCGCTCTCCGCTGCCAACCAGGGAAAGCGCTTGTTTTTTCCACAGGAAGAGCAAACCCACCGGGGACAACGCGCCAAGGTCATCCCGGCAACATGCCTGACCTTGAAGTGTTGCCACTGCATCCCTGGGCGAGGAGGAGGGAGGATGACATGTGTACTTCACCCCGCCAGACAATAGGGCAACTGTCTGCGAGGTGCCGGCAGGACTCGCCAGGCAGGCACAGACCCTTGGCGCTGCCAGGAGACTCCCCTCGGCGTCCCCGCCGGGTAGCCTGGAAGAGGTGGGTCTAGGCGCAACGATCCCCATGCGATAAAGCAGACACTCACGATTTCTCCGTTCCGCTGCTCCTGCAGCAGCGTCCCGACAAATAGGCTGGTACCACAACGCCCAAGCGACAGAGCAGAGGATGGAGACAGAGATGGGATGGCCAACGCAGGACAGAGCTGCCCCTTCCCCTGCCCTCCCAGCACCGCCAGCTGTCTGGTCTAGAGACCCCTCAACACGCCAAACACAAGCCGGTCTCTGGGGTCTTTGCGTTGGAAGACCAGTTCCTCCTCCCTCTCCACCGACTCCCACCTCCTGGGGCGCACAGCCCGGTTGTAGGGAGCAGCATGCCAGCACCCCCCTCCTCCCCACAGCCCCGAGCTCATCTCCTGCCTGCCAGCGCAGGGTCAGCCTGGGCTCGCTGGGGCTTAGGAGAGGGAGCTGAGGAGCCCATGGGGAAAGCGGTGCTGGGCAGGCGGTCGAGGGCGGGTAAGTGAGCGACACGCCGAGGGACGGGAAGCACACGGCAGGTCCCAGCATTCCGCAGGGTCACCGACGGGAGGGACAGGGTCTGCCCGGCAGCTCAGCGATGACGAGGAGGCTGGAAAGCACAGCAACTCTTGTCTCTCTGCCTGGGAGGAGGCACCTGGACGGAGCTCCACAGGGGCACTGCCAAGCCCAGCCGGAACAGGCTCTTTTCTGACTTTTCCCAGAACTAAGGTCTCTGCTGCAATGAAATTACCCTAAAGCAGCAGGAATGGCCTGTGGGGTGATAGTGCTCTAAAGGAGGGCAGGACACAGACACAGCCCTCTCAGACAACAGGTTTGTAGCTGCACAACAACGCGACCCAAAAGCACAAGATCCTTCAGAGGAGCTTGAACTGCTGCTGAGCTGAGACCGAACTGCTTCGGCACAGGGATCCTCCACGGAAGACCCGAGCTCCCACCCCCCCTACACAGACACAGAGATGAGGCGAGGGTGGAACAGGGCATGCAGCTCAAACAGAAGCGTGAGAAATCAGAAGTACTGACCTTAAAGCTCCAGTAGTTGGGTTGCTAACGAAAAATAAAACAACAAAACAAAAGAAAACAAAAAATACCATTAAGATTCTGGTTTGACTTTTGTTTTCCTTCTGAGAATTGTTGACTTTAAACGGCAACATTAAACCTGCTCCTGGTTCTGCTTTAAGTCCCCTCCCAACGGGTTGCTTAAGTTTCATGCTGCGAAGGGCTGGCGAAGGGAAGCAGGAGCATGCGGGCAGGCAGGGTGCTGGACGCAGGCTGGGGGGCAAGGTGACCGAAGTAGAGCAAAGCGGGGAGCAGGACGGCAGCCCAGCATCACTACTGGGGTCACTGGTCTGCCCACACGTGCCGGTCATGCTGCTGCCCTGGGAGTTGGGGCTGGAAGCCAGAATGAGTTTCATTTTTAACGGGATCTCCAAATCCCCCCTCTTGGCCCCTGCCACCTCCCTCTGTCCCTCCTTCGCGGTGTTTCCACTGGTGTCAAGCCGATGTGCTACAGTGAATGACAGGAGCTGGCATCGCTCGCAGCCCAGTGAGCTGGAGAGCTCGGGAGCTTTCTTCTCCCAAGCCACCCACTGATGGTCACCAGTGGGAGATGGCACCGAAAGTCCCGAGGATGCTCAGAGCTGCCGCTCACTGCAACACCCACCATCGGGCAGCGGAGCAGCCGGGCGCACCCTCCAAGGGCAGCATCAAGCTTGCAGGAACCCGGCAAGTCGTCAGAGGACAACATGGGGACCGAGAGCACACAGGGACAGAGCATCCCCAGCACGGCACGATGCCAGACCAGCATGATCTCCCGCTGCTGCGGGCCAAGCGAAGCACTTCAGGGCATGCACTTGGCACAGCAGCATCGCCAGGAGCTTCATCCTGCCCCGGGGTGCCCAGCAGCCCCATGGAGCCCGGCCCAGGCTGCAGCACCCTGGCTCCAGCGGTACCCCGGGACTTTTGGAGCAGGCAGCGTGCCCAGGGGGAGGGAAGTCAGATCTGGTGGCAAGAGGCTTGCTGGAAGAGGACGCATTTTGCTCTCGTGGAGATGTGAGGATAGTGGGTGGGGTGGGAGAAACGGGTGCACAGCAGCTTTTGTCCCAGCTGTCTTTTTATTGGGATCAAAGTTCCCAACTGCTCTTTCCTCCCTCTCACAACCGCTGTCACCTTGGTTTTTTTACAGCATTTCTTTCCAAACCACAATTGCCGTGGCTGCAAACCTAGTTTGTTAGCTAGAAGATGGATTTTTAAATTATTATTATAATTTTAAAGAGGATGCAAGCTCCCACACCAAGCTCCCAGTCCCTGCAATGCCGGGTGGCTGCCAAGGAGCCTCCTCTCGCAGTGCTCTGGGAGAGGAGGAAGAAGTTCAGACCTTCACAGAGTGTTTATCCAAGGATTTTAACAATCCACTAGCAGATTTGCTGCCAGGTTATTAACCCTTCTGCTGCCAAGGTAAAGAGAGGGCTGGTCTGTGCGTATAAACACAGGTTCACTTGTTAGACCCAGCTCGGGTGCCAGCAGGATGCTCTTCCTGCGATCCCAGGTGTGGTTCACATGAATATCCTGTCAGACATCAGTAGACCCAAACCAAGTTCTGCCTCAACCAACCCAGAACTGTTTTAAAAGTGATTTAGGTCAAACAAGTGCAGCGCTTTCACACAGACAAGCCTCAAGGCACAAAGCTCTTTTCCAAGGGCACACCGTGACTCAGAGCCAGAACCAGAACGAGGAGCCCAGAGCCGCGATTACCAGGCGGTGTTAGATAACAGCCAGCAGGATCCAAGCCTATCCTGGGCACGTCAAGCTTTCCCAAATCACAAGAAACCTTGAAACCGCCTCAAAATGCCTTTCAGAGCTAAACGAAGCACCCGTCCTACCTGGCAATTAACATGCTGGCTGCACTAGCAGCTCTTTGCAGCCTGAGCTCCCAGGGCGAGACACCGGGGGCGAGATGCTGGGGGCAAGGCAAGGCTGGCAGCACCGATACCTGCCCGGCCACGCACGGTGACAAAGCCCAAACTGCCGCGATGCCACGTCAAGCCAAAGCGCCTGAGCCCGGGCAGAAGCTGGGGCTGCTGCAGCCGCTTGCCCAGCAGCATGCTCCTCCGCGGGAAACCAGCCCATCTCGCTGTCTGCGAGAGGTGAGCGGGATTGCATCAGCTGCTGAAGAGTTTGACATGCCATGTCTCCACTCAGAAACGTCTCGAGTGAAGCTGCACGGGGCAGCAGTTTGTGACCGTGCTTCTGCTCGCAGCCCCCAGCCCAGCTCCCTAGGGGCAGCCTCGGCTGCTACCTCCCAGGAAAGGCTGCGGGAGGGACCCTTAGTACATCCCAGCCCGTTTCAAAGGGACAGGAGTAAATCCTGCATCCCCCTCCCTTGCCAGACTCACCCCCTCCAGCAGCTGGTTCCCGCCACCTCTCCACCAGTACACCCAGAGCCCACCCACCCACCCGGAGACACGGGTATGCCGCCTTCCACCGAGGGGATGCTCACCCCGCTCCCAACTCCTCTGCACTTTGAATGGCTGCGATGCGCCTCCACAATGGGATCCGATATTTCAGCCAAACACTCCGAGCTCTGCTGGGAAGAACTGTGGCCAAACCAGTCTGTCCCAGTACCTGAAGGGCCCCAACCCGGTCTGTGGTGGGAGAAGATGCTCCTGACATTTTCCTTCTGCAACTTTCTTTTTTTTCCTCCCCACGCTTTTTATTTTGCTGTTGAAGAGTCTCAGTAATTTTCCTCAGCCCCTGATATTGCTGATCCTATCTCATGCCAGCCCTCGGTATGTATTTTATTTATTATTTTAGGATGACTGGACAGGCTTATCTCAAAGTCCATAAATTACATCCCCACCACACACAGCCACTCCACATCAAACCGGCGATGAGCTTGTGTGAGCCCCAAGTGCCGTGGGAGGGAATCAAGAATATTCTGGAAGGGATTTGGGCTGGTCAGCGTGACCCGGATGGCACAGCACCACCCTCTCCCAGGTCCCTGGACCCGGTCCCAGAAAAACCCCTTCGCTGGCAGCCCCAGGAGTGGGGTGGGACCCCAAAGCAGAGCTCTGCCTGCTGCTGCCAGGCTACGGGCTGGCTGGGGACAGGGGACGCACTTCCTGCCCTGCCCATACCCTGCCGAGAGGCAGGACCATCCAGGGCTGACAATCTGCTGCTGTCTGCCGGGGCCAAGCGGGCGATGGGCACCACCACGCAGACCTTTCGGGAGCTCCATCTGTCCTTGCAGGCACTGCCACTGCGCCGGCGCTTTGCCCAGCCCATCCTGCCGTTCGCTCGTCCTCCACCTGCCCCAAACCTCCCAAAGCAAACAAGACACATTCCCCCCGCGGATTGACCCCACTCCGGGCACAGGCTGCACCCTTGGAGTTGGCAGTGCCAGGGACCACAAGCAGCCACCTCCCACCAGCTCCCCCAAAACCGGGGGATGGAGCAGGGAGAGCCCGAGCGCTGCGCCCAGCTGCCCTGCGAGCACCTCGGCAGCCGGCCAGGCTGGCAGGGGTGGGTTCATACCCAGAGGAGGGAAGAGGAGAGGGCCAAGGTAGAATTAACATATCGCTGGCTCTTCAAAAGCATCAAAGGGAGATAACGGTCTGAGAGAGGATTTGAAGCGACAGCCTTGTTACAACCGATAAACCAGGCGGCTCGCTCGCAGCAGAGCTGTGCAGAAGGTATGAGGAATTACAAAGGCTGAGTTTATAATTACAATGAAAGTCATGGCCATGATGCTGCAAAATGATGGACTAACTAGGGCTGGGGGCCCCCCCAAAGCACGGCCACGGGCACGCGTGTGCACAGGCGTGTGTCAGGAGCCGTAGCACACGTGCAAGCGAAAAATGGGGGTTGAGATGCTCCTGGGAGCCCAGGGCCACGCACGCGTGACCGCCTGGAGGGACGCACCCGCGTACACGCACCCCCCTGCCCCCGCTGCAGACGAGAGGAAAAGCAGAGCTGGGGGAACGCAGGGAAAACATTGCGGAGGTAAGTTTAAAGAAAAAAGAGCCTCTGTCATTGTCCCAGAAGATGGGAGGTAAATGAAATCCAAGTGAGTCACTGCCTTGACCATGACCGGCTTCCCCCGGTTAGCAATTAGAACACAAACCCGTTAGCAAGGCAGGGCCGAACGCGCCCCTCGGAAATGGGCAGCAGCAGCGTCCCCGGCACGCTCCACCGACGGGAGGGACAGAGGCGGCTTCATTGGCTTTTTAATTAACTCGTTTTCAGGAGTTCCAGTTTCTGACAGAGCCCCCCTCAGGCACAACGTCTTGACAAACAAAAACCTCCTTGAAAAATAACAGTGAAGTGAATTTAATCTGTTTCTCCTGATTAAAGTTTTTTAATGCTTTTCAGCCCAGGAGAGACTGAATTAAAGTGGAAATAGCAAAATGATGAGACAGAGAGTCGAATGCAAACAGCAAGCCGGCAGAGCGGAGAGCGACGCCGACACCGTGCGCTGCAGATACCGTCATCCAAGGACTCACGATGTTTGCACCTCTCCAACCTGAGCATCCAGCACGCAGGAGAGAGGCCGGGGCCAGGCAAGGCGGGGTGCAGGAGCACTGGGGCTCCTTCCCATCACACCTGGGCTTCTTTCTAAGAGGCCTCGGGGAGCCACTCAGCCCAGAGCCCACCAGGGCGCTCGCTTTGCTGCTCCTCCTTCAGGCACAGGCATCTTTAGGCAGAGACTTGGGTTTTGTGACACCTCTCTCCGGTCCCCAGCCCAAGGAGGCTCTGATGGCCATCAAGAGATGTCAGCAGAGATGCCACAGCGGGTTGTCACAGTGACCCAGGCATCACCGATAGACCCCTGGCCTGGCTGCTCTGCTTGAAGTTTGCCCGCAGGACCCTCTGTCTGCCCGCACACCAGCCTTCTCCCCAAGAGAGGTCCGTCAGCTCCCCAGCACCTACAGCCTTGACCTACAACGCAGCATCTCTGAGGCAGGTGGTATTAGAGCACGGACACCTTTGCACTCAGTGGATCTGCGCTCCTGCCCCTTTCTCCAGCCCCCTCCCTTCCTGATGCCAATACAAAGCAAATCAGCCACGTCGGTTTAGAGCCGCAAAGCCTCCCCGAGCAGCAATGCGTCAGGACAAACGCTCTGCCGGTGATCAGCCATGCCAACTGCCTGCCCGGGCTCTAGAACCTCCCTTCTGCACCTCCACCACCGAGGTCAGGGACCCCTCTTGTGCTGCAGGTCCCCCGGGGTCCGGGCTGGGTGCTCAGCACCCCCCAGCCTGCTCATGATGGGGAAGGGGCTGCCTCTGCCCCGTCACTGCCTGGCCCTTGCACCGGGGCCAGGGTCTCCTCCACCCTCTGTTCTGCTCCCAAGGTGGCTGGGGAGCAGGGCCAAAGGTTTCGGGGGGAAGCAGGGGAAGCGGGCAGAAGTTGGGCAGATCAGATCGCAGAGTAGCTATAGCAACGGCACGGCGTAGGTGGACCAACACAATGGGGACGTGCAAGGTAAACCCGGCAGCGAGGAGGCAGCGAGCAGGCAGCGAGCAGGCAGCGAGCAGGCAGCGAGCAGGCAGCGAGCAGGCAGCGAGCATCCATCTGCTCGCCACTGCACCCAGCCAGGGCCTGACCCCCGAGAGCTTTGGGGTGACCCCCACCTCCATCAGGTGCCTCCAACCCCAGGGAAGCTCATCCCAGATCCCAGAGAAAGCCCACGCCAAGGGCAAGGGGGGCCGGATCCTCCGCAGGGTCCCCTGAACCTCTCGGACCTGCCGGTCTCAGCACTGCAGCCACCCCACTGTGGGGCTGCAGCAGCCGCGGCCCCCCCTGCCTCCCAGCGTGGGGTCCCTGGGGGGCGTGCCAGCCCCGTGGGGGGCAGAAGCAGAGGACTCCGACACGCAACCGCTGATGGAGACCGACCTGTTCTCCTCCGCTCCCTGCCCGACGCCGCCAGCCCTGCCGGAGCCAGGGCTGCGATGGCAGCGGGGACAGAAGCGCCGCTTTTCTGGCTGCTGCAGCTCTTTGGCGTTGGCTCTGCTCACCCTGCCTAGCGCCAGCCCAGCGCCCTGGCACCGGGGCAGGCAGCAGCCCGCGGCCGTTTCATAAGGACCCCCCCAGCCACCTGCAGAAGGAGCCGAATCTGAGTTAGGACCTGCAGGAAACTTCGGGCAGCGGGGCAGGGGTGGGTGGATGGGTTCACCGGCACCGCGGTGAGGAGCAGCGGTACACGGGGAGCCCAGATGTGCCAGGCACGTCCCACCGCCACCGGGATGGAGCCGGGTCCAGCTGCTGATGGGTGTCTGCTGGGCATCTCCTGCTGGACCATACCGCGGGCTCACTCGTGCCCTCCCAGCGCTGTGCTGTGTTTGTTACCTCCTGCTTGGGGACTTCAAGCCCCGCTTCCCCCCTGCTCTGCGCAGAAGTGGGGTGACCCACAGACCTCTGCGTGACTCCCAGCGCCCAGCGACCCGATTCCCAGCCGAACCGCGAGATGGGACTCTTTTAATCAGCCAGGAATTGCTCCCGGTCAGGGGAAAAATAAGAGAATCAATAGCGACAGCTCCGGCTGCAGCCACAGGGACACACAGAGACGCTCGCTCATGTCGCTCCGACAGCCACACGCGCTCTCCTCCACCATTACAGCCGTTCGCAGCGGTTCACGACTCGCTCCACCGCTGGAGAACAAGACCAGACCCCGGGAAGAGCAACGAAGGGCCCAGCTTCTCGCTCCCACTACCCCAGCGAGCTCCCACCAACCAGCTCGCTTCGGCCACCACCACCGCTGGTTTTGCAAAAGCAGGGTGTCCCAGTACCCCACGCCCTCGCCTGTGCAGGGACACCCCCAGCCCAGCCAGGCACCCTGCGAGGACGAGACGATGCCAACCTCACGCCAAGGCCACGGGCACCTCGCCACATGCCCAGCTCCACCGCCTCTCGGGAGGCTGGAGCTCACGTCATGGAGGTCTGGGTTGGGAACGCGCCTGGGGGGGTCCTCACGGTGCCAGCAGGTCCCCCACGTTAAGGGTGCTCGGCCAAGAGAGCCGGAGGTAAGAGAAGCCCCCCGCGTGGCGCAGGGATGCTGGGTGCCCAGGCCACCATCTGCCCCTCTCCAGCTGCCCGCACCGAGCCCAGGGTGGGCAGCGGGGAGCGGTGTCCCCTGCAGAGGGTCAGGGGCAGGGCTGACACCGCTGGGCTGCCCTGGGAAGGTGGGGGGGTGCCCAGCGGGGCTGGCGCCGGCACCCCCGGGGCTTTGCACGGCCCCGCGTGCCCCTGGGGGGAGCAGGGTGACCCCCCCCAGCCGCTGCACCAAAGGGCAACGTGGGGACCGTGGCACCCACGAAGGGCCACCCCCTCCCCGCCGCCAGCCTGGGAGCGGGGGGACCCCCGAGCAGGGGAACGGGGGTGGACTGGAGGGAAAGGAGGGGGGGCTGCCCCCGCCCTGGGGCTGAGCCCCGCGGCCGAGGGAAGGGCACGATCGAGGGCACCGGTCGGTGGTGGGGGTGGGAGAGGAGGCCCGGCATCTCGGGATGCGGGACCGGGACGTGACGGGAGGGGGATGCTGGGCTGGGGCGGGAGAACACCGGGATACCCGGGGAAGGGGAGGTCGGCGGACAGCGGGGTACAGCAGGACACCACGCCACCGGGCCCACCCGGCCGCCGCAGGGATGCGCCGCGCCGCGCCGCGCCCCACCGGCCCCCGCTCCTCCCGGTACCTGCGGCAGGTGAGCCCGCCCCGGGATCCGCAGCGCCGGCGCCGACGTGCCCCGCTCCGCTCGGTTCGGCTCCGCTCGGCTCCGCCGGCCGCGCTGGGGTGGGGAGAGGGCGGGGGGGGGGGGGCGGCGCGGGCGGGGCCGGGGCCGCTGCGCGCGGCGCGGCGCGGAGCGGAGCCGCCACCTCCCGCCGCTGCGGCCGCCGCCGGCCCCGCGCGCCCGCCCTCAGAGGGGCGCGGTCGCCACGGCGACCGCGACTCCACCTGCCGCGGCGCTGCGAGCGGCCGCCGGGCGGGGGCGCGCGCGCGCGCTCCCGTGGGGGAGGTGTGGGCGGGGCCGAGGGGGAGGCGGGGCCGGTGGGTTGAATTGGGGGTGCGGTGGATGCTGGGGGGGCGTTGGGGGGGCGTTGGGGCAGGGGGGGCGCTGGGGGGGCATTGGGGGGCTGTGGGGTACGGGTGGGTTAGGGTTAGGTTCTGCCCCCCCTGCCCTGCCCGCAGACCTGGCCGCACGCACCCCCAGCCCCAAATTTCAGCCCCCCCCCAAGGTCTCCAAGGTGACAGCACACCCTGCCGCAGAGCGGGGAAGCAGCCAAGAGCCTCACTTTATTTGGGGAAACTGAGGCACAAAGGCAGCTGCAGCAAAACAGCCCCTCCTCAGCTTGCCTGCACCCCTGCCTGCACCCCTGCCTGCACCTCTGCCTGCACCCCTGCCCGTCGCCCTGCAGGTTGCCCTACACCCCACCCAGGCACCCAACGCCCTCACTTTACTTGGGGAAACTGAGGCACAAAGGCAGCTGCAGCAAACCAGCCCCTCCCCAGCCTGCCTGCACCCCTGCCTGCACCCCTGCCCTCACCCCTGCCTGCAGGTTGCCCTACACCCCACCCAGGCACCCAAGGCCGATGCTGCGGGAGCCCCTGGACGAGGCAGCAGAGCAGCGCCCGGCCTCCCAGGGCCGCTCCTCTGCGCTGGCTGATATTTATTTATTCCAAAGTCGGATTTTTTTCTGGGCAGCTGCAAATCTGCTGCCGTCAGGCAGCCGCGACACCGTCACACTCTGCTCGAGCCTTTTTGTCTTTTTTTTTTTTAATTTTTTTTTTTCCCCTGCAGCGGAACTGGACAAGCTTAAATCTGAGTTTTTATAGACTTATTTCGCCCTAGAAGAGGCGTGTTCCTGCTCCAGCCCCGCCGCGGTGCTTAACCCCGTGCTGCAGCTTACGAGGAGCCCGAGCAGACGGGGCTGAGCTGGGGAGCAGCCGGCGGGCGCTGGGGGAGGGCTGGTGGTCCCGGATCTTCTGGGGTTTGTAAGTGCTCTGTGTCCAAACAGAGCCGGGCAGGAAAACATCTCCAAAAGGAACGGAGATGGGGGTGCGGAGCAGGGAGGGGGGCTGAGCTCACCCCTTGAACCACCGGATGATGATTTTCTAACTGTCCCGAAGTTTCTGTACGCTCTGTGTGCTGAAAATGGCCCAGGATCACCCAGTTGTTGGGGTTGGAGAAGACCTTTGAGATCGTCAAGTCCAACCCAGCACTGCCAGGTCCCCACTGACCCCCGTCCCTCAGCACCACCCCGAGTCCCCCCCGTTCCCCCAGCACCGCCAGGTCCCCACTGACCCCCGTCCCTCAGCACTACCTCCACGCGGCTGGGAAACCCCTCCAGGGATGGGGACTCCACCACTGCCTGGACAACCCCAACCGGCAAGAAATGGTTCCTCAGGGCCAACCTCAACCTCCCCGGGAACAACTGGAGGCTGGTTCCGTTTGTCCCATCAAAGAGACCGACCCAATGGGTCGATGTCCCAGAGCATCGACACACACCGAGATGAGCAACCTGGCCGCGCCGCCCCGCTGCCGGGGCACGATTTAGCCCAAAAGCAGACCCCCAGCCCAGCCGCCGCCCCGTTCCCATTGCTCTCCTCGCCCTTCACGTGCCCGTCGAACGCGTTCTCCCGTCTGGGTTCTAAATCGACCCGCCGCCGCCGCCCCGAACACTGGCGCAGCTTCAAGAGCAGCCCGTGGGGTGTTGGGATGATTATTTGCCTGGGTGATGTTTTTTTTTACCCCTGCTCTGTTATATATATACACAGGATTAAAATTAATATTGCGCTCGCTTTCCCATCCCTGTGCGCGAGCACGACGGTGCTTTGCTGCGGGCTGCGCCGCGCTGAAAGGGATGTTGACGTTTATGGAACGGTTCCATTCACCTCTGATCTTGCAAACTCTCTCATATGTAATTTAAAAAAAAAAAAAAAAAGACAAAGAAAACACAACAAAATAGCGGAGCCTGTGTTCTGAAGCACCTGCCAGGCTCCCCTAGAAGAGCAAAGCAAGTTTCAAACCTTTCAGGCAGACCCAGTGCTGCATCCCAATGTCATTTAAAGGTTGGCACCCGCCGTTCCCACTCTTACTGGTTTCTTTTTCTCCCTGTTATTATTTACCACCTGAAAGGAAATTGAAGAAAAAAGGGGGAAAGAAAAAAGGGGGGAAAGAAAAGTCCTATTTTTTCCCCTTTTTTTCTTTCTTCCCCCCAACAGTTGCTGCCTGCGGCTGGGCTGGATGGAGCTGTGCCCCTGCCCGGCACCCTGCCCAGGGCGGGCAGCGACGGAGCCAGCCCAGGGCCACGCTCAGGGGGGCTCTTACCCCCCTGAGACCAAGCCCCAAGCAGCCAGGCTGGGTTTGACTGGTGCCAAGAGATTCCCAGACCCTCCCAGTCCCACCGGGCACCCGCAGCCCCAGGCTCTGAGAGGGGCCAGAAATAAAAGATAATTCCAGAATCCAGATCATCTTCCTTTCACCTTACAAAAATCCTCCAAAGTTTCTCAGCCCCCGAGTCAACACGAGCTGGATTTTTTTATAGATGCTGCTTATTAAAAACTTAAAGTCTTTAAATCATTGTAACAACAGAGGGAAGATTCCCGGTTATTTACCAAGAAATTTCACTTTGCAGCTGAAATGTCACTGCTCCGTCTTGCGAGACAGGGCTGGCACCCGCTTGGGCCGATGCCGATGGCGAAGCCGCCATCAGCAATTAGCCAACATCTGGATGTGGGCTGGTGCGCATCACCGCAACGGAGCCAGATTTGGCCGCTCCTCTTCGCATCCAGCCACCAGCTCCCTGCCGGGCAAGGGGGTGCCGCCGGGCAGGGATAGCCCCAGCGCTCCCCAAAGCCGGGCGAGGGAGGGCGTGAGCCGGGTGGCAGCTCGGCGGCGGCGGCGATGCGAGCGGCGATGCCGCCGGTTTTCCTTACAAAGCTGGGTTTCTTTCCGCCGCGCTAAGCTGTCACCGCCGTCCCTCGGGGAGGGGTTGCGTTGGAGATGAGCTAAGATTTCCTTCCAGCCACTTCCTCGCCCTCCCCTGGGCTTTTTCTATAACAGTGCCTGATTTATTGCTTCCCCAGCAGTCCCTGGGCTGGGGCACCGCTGGTACCCGGAGGGGGAGCAGTCTGGGCTCCTCAGCACCCTGGGGTGCTGCCTGGCCCTGTGGGGACCCCCCAGCACAAGGGATGGGTGTTGTCCCCAGGGACCATTCAGCCCTTGGGCTCTGCTGCTTTCAGTGAGGGTGCCCAGAGGTGTCACCCACTGCAAGGACTGCAGCAAACTATTTGTTTACGCCTTTTGTACCATGCGAGCTAAGGCGGGGAGCAACAGCTTCAGAGCTGGGGGGCTGCAGAGGCGTGGGGACCCCGGCCGAGGCTCGCTTGTCCATGCAGCACCAGGGGTTTGCAGACCCCAGCTCATGGGTGAGGCTGCCCATGCCCCGGAGGGTTCAGGGTTTGCAGCCCAGCTGAAAACCGCAGAGATCAGCAGGGCAAACCCCGGTGCCAGCTGCCCCTCGTGGCCATGTCACCCACCTCTCTGCGTGGAGAAACTCCCCTCTCCTCCCCACAGCAGCCAGCAGGATTGAATCCACCCATATGGCAGAGTGAATCCACCCAGGACCCCCAAGCCCTGGAGAGAGGGGGCTGCTCCCCGCCCGGGGCTGGAGGATGCTCTTCCTCACACCTCAGGGATGCTCCTCCCAGGGCTGCTGCAAGCAGACACCGATTTCATGCACCATCCAAGCCCTCAGTGAGCCTGTTCCCCTCTGGGCAGCCCCAAAGAGCAAGATGGGGTCCCCATCCACCCTCCTACCCCGAAGAGATGCCTCGTACCTGGTCCCGCATGCGTTCCTGCTGCCCCCGGAGCGCCAGCGCGTGCTGCGGGTACTTGTTCTTCAGGTGGTCCATGAAGGCGTCCCGCTTGCGCTCCATCTCCGACTTCTGGAGGCCGGTGAGGGCCTCCAGGCTCTGGGCAGCGATGACGGTGTGCCGGCGCTCTGAGGTGTGCACCAGCCCTACGTTGGAGAAGCGCCGGGTGCCGTTGCCCAAGGTCCGGTATTCCCGCGGGTACTCGGCATCATCCGCCGAGATCATGTGGGTGCTCGTCCTCTCGGGATCTGCACGGGGGGAGAGCAGAGAGGGGTCAGGGCCAGCCCCGGGTGGCCCTGCCGCTACAAGGCGGAGGTGGGGTGTGAAGATTTGCGGGCGGGGAGGGGGGTTTAAGCTAGAAGAGAGAGCGGAGCTGAGCTAGGAGCGGGGTCATCCCTCAATGGGATAAAACTGGGGCGTTGGTGGGTGGGTGCAGGGTTTGTCCCCCCATGATGGCAGCGGTGTCCCTGCTCCTGGGCATGGGGCTGGCGGTGGCAGGAGATGGATGGGCAGGGGGCAGCAGAAGGGATGGAGGGGCTAGGATAACACCAACACCACGATGTTCAGACCGAAACATGAGTAAAACACCGCTGGGTCATTAAAACAACACGGACAAGACACAGGAGCCAGGCACCGCTCTGGAGCACGGACAGACAGGGGGACACTGACACACAGACAAACCAAAAAGAAAATGAAATGTAAGCCAAGGTGGGGGGAGGCTCGTGTCTGCTCGTCAGCACCTGCACTGGACCCCCATGCCCTGCCTGCCAGGCCCTGACGGACACTCCCCCCGCCAGAGAGTCAATCCCCCGTCCTGCACCCACTGCTCCCCGGAGACCACCCAGCCCTCGGCTGGGCATCACGAGGCTGCTCTGCCCCGTCCCAGCCCTCTCGCAGAGCTTCACCCCGTCCCGGGCGGGCAGGGCGGGCAGCAGACGTGGGCAGCGGGGCGGGCAGGGCTCACGCATGCAGCCAAGCGAGGGGCACTTGTCCCTTTGCTAATAATTCCTCAGCTGCATGATGCGATCATAATTTCCAGGGAAGCTGCGCCGAGCGAGCGTGATGCAAGCGGTAACGAATGCCTGGAAGTCCCCGAGTGCTGCCAGCGCCTGGCACCTCCTCGGCGGCTGCAGGACAAAGCTACCCCGAGACCCCCAGCCCCTGCCCAGCCTCACGCTCGCTGCAGAGCGCTCCTGGGACAACGGCCCCTGCTCAAAAAGCCGCTCTCGAGGGTCTGGTGCTGTCTGAGTCTGTGTCACACAGCCCCAGGCTGGTGCCAGCCGCCGCTGTGCCTGCGCCGAGCCCACGAGCTGCCGGTGCCGCCGTTAAATCATTTGGCAACATGCGGCATGTGCGTTGCAGGGATCCACCATGCTAAGGCTTTCTCTTTTCGCTCACCATTTAACCTTGATTCATTATTCATCTCCCTCCTTGTCCTTTTTTTCCCCCTCCCTTCCTCCCCAAGTTCCTGTTAAGCGAATCATAGCAGGTTTTTCCGTTTCCCTTAATTATTTATCAGCTCAGCATCTCAGCTTTATCTGAACCGATTGTGTTATTACCACAGGACAGGACTCAGCACACGCTACCAACATAACTCCTCCACCCAAGGTCACACAAGGGTTTTGCTATGAGCCAGCCAGGGACACCACGTTCTCAGCAAATGCCACAGGGACATCCTTACCCCGACCCTGCACTTGATCCCCACTGTCCTCCTCCAAAAACCAACCGCTCCAGCTCCCTTCCCGAAAAGCTCCATCGCCCTCAGCCAGGGGACCATCACCCTCCTACCCAAAAGACGGCGGCAGTATTTGAGCAAGAGCTGAACTTCTGGTCCCTCCCCACCTCACCGCTTCACCCAGCCGGGTCCCCACGTCACTGCCGCCCAGGGGAGGTCATGGTGGCACGTCGGTCACGGGCAAAACACCCCGAGCTGCCCCAGGGACAGTGGCACAGGGAGGTGTTAGAGGGCACACCTCGGCCTTTCTGCTGGCAGAGGAGCAGTGTGGGCTGAGAGCGTCATCCCAGGGTCCCTGGGCACCACCAGCTGAGGAACTGCTGCAACCAGCACCCACCACAGCCCCAGCATTGGGTGCCCATTGGCAGTGACTGGATGCATCCTTGGAGCTCTCAACTCTAGGGAGGAGGAGAGGGGGAGTGGGACCCTGGGCACCCCTCCTGGCACGGGCAGGGTGCCCAGAGTGGGCTGTTCCCACCAAAACAGCCCCTCTGCAGTGCTGGATCCTGAGTGCCACCAGGACTCGCAGCCTCGCTGTGTGCTGTGGGAATGACAGACCCAGGGAGGCTGCAAAGGAGGTGACGGGGCACCCCGAAAGGCCCCGGCCACAGCAGTGACAGGGCTGGGAGGAAGGAGCTGCAGCTACTCGCCCTCGCTAGGGAGAGCGGCAGTGAGGGGCCCTGAGCTGGAGAGAGGTGCAGGGACGAAGGCTTGAGGGGTGTGTGAGGGGCTGGATCCTCGCAGCTGCGCTCCAGCGCCTCCAGCAGCCCTGGGTTTAGCAGCCCTGGGGTAAGGTCACGTTCCCGATTCCTTCCCACCCTCCTCCTCCTCTCCTGCCGAGCCATGCATCAGCATGCAGCTCCCCACTCCCTAATTACATGCTCCGAGAGTGGAACACGCCAGCTCGCTGTCTCTCTGCCGACTACTAAAAAGGATGATTTGAAAAGCCCTGCACAGCCTGCGCAGGGGTCAGAGCAGAGCTGGATGCTGCCGGGGCTGCTTCCACCCCCGGCTGTGCCGCATCCGCTCCCGCAGCCCTCGCCGGGCTCCAGAGCAAGCGGAGGGGAGGCAGACACCAGCACCACGAACCCCGCGATCCACGAACCCCGCGATCCACGAACCCCTCAGGCAACAGCAGGAAAAGCCACCGCAAACAGACATGTACCTGTCCCCACGTTGGCCACCTTCCCCTCCGGATCCCAGCGTGGAGCAGGCAGAGACCATTAGATAAGGGACCAGCCAGCACCTGGGATATGGGGGCTCCTGTGGAAAGGGACCTGAAACCACCCGCGGTCTCGCTCCCCTGGCACTATGAAAGAGGGTGTTAATCCTCCCTGCCTGGCCTCACCCCCACGGGTATAATTACATCCTGCCTCCCAAAAGGCCCCACCAAGCTGTTTCTCTTCCTCCCGTGCACGATGGATACGGGAGCGGTGGTACCCATGCAGGGGCTGCCCCGCTGCCTGCAACGGCAGCAGCAGATCCCTGGAAAGAGCTTCCTGGGGCCGCTTCCAAGTAGGTCACTGGGGTGGGAGAGCCAGTGCCCCTCTGCACAGGGACCATCCCATCGCTTACCCGCGGACGCAGGGTAGTTTCCACAGCGGCCACCAAACTGCTTCGACGGGACGGCAGAGGCAGCCCCCAGGTCTCCAGGGGCGGAAGGCGGCTCCTCGGCCGGGCGCAGGACTCCCACGACAGCCAAAATCCCACGGTAAATCCTGGCAAGCCCCTCTCTGAGCAGAGAGGGCTTAGGGGAGCGCGGCTCTCCTTGCCGATTCATCCATCCATCTTCCGGACCTGCTGGCAGAGGAGTCAGCCATGCCAGGGCCACAGCCCGGGCTCCTAGCAGGACGCGGCCATCACCTCCTTCCCGGGAAAGCAGCCACACCAGAGGCACCGGAGCCCAACCGTGCTTTGGGCGATGCTCCTCAGGACCGGTGCTTTGCAGGTCTCCACCAGCTCCTTGGTGGAGACGGGGGAGGGAGAGGCCCCCCAAAAACCTGCCCCGCGAGAGCCGCAAAAGCTGCGGCCGGGTCAGAGCGGCTGCAGGGTGGGCGGCACTGTCGGTTCGGATCCCCCCGCCGGCAGCTTGGCAGGGCTTTATCATAAAGAGGATCTTTCAAACACAGTTTATTACTGCAGTTTCATAAATCTTCACGAGGCAGCGGGGCTCACGCGAGCCGTGAAAGCAATGGCAGCTAGCGGAGCATGAAAAATAGTCCAAGAAAGCGGTTGTACAAGTAGGGGCAAGGGGAGGGGAAGGAGAGAGTGCATTTGGGGAGAAAGGGAGGCAAAAGAATAGAAGCCCCTCGGAGCGATGCGGCTCCCCCGCACCCTGCCATTAAGGCAGCGGGGGAGAGCGGGATGCACTCGCCTTCCTCCCAAAGGCTGCAGCTGCCGCACTGCCAGCCCACTGCCTGCACAGCACCCGGGGAGGCTGCCCAGCACCCAGAGCCCTGCTCAGCACTAACCCCTTCCCTGCTGCGCTGCTGCCAGGCCCTGGGGACGAGAGCGATGGCTGGGAAGGGCAGGGAGAGCCTGCGAGGCTCCTGCTCTGGCTGCACTTAACTCCTGTGGTGCTGCACAGGGGGGACCACAGAAATATCCCCTGAACCCGAGCTGGGACCTGCTGGGGTAAAGGGACCTTCAGAGGCATTGCTGCCTGTGGGGTCCCTGCCCCTGGCTCAGCCACGCTCTATTTGTACTCATTTTGGAATGAGCACATGCTGGTCAAGTCCTCCAGGACCTGCCCTGGGCTCCCATCTCACCCTCGTGATGGGGCCAGTAAACACAGCCAAAAAGCACCAGGAGCTGCCCAGCTGCGGTGCTCTGCCGAATTGTGCCCAGGAGCAGTGACAAGGCAGCCGACACACCGGAGGGGACACGAGCACCCTTCACCCACACCACGTGCCGAACGGGTCCAACCACAGCCAGGGCATTACACAGGCAGGTCTGTTCGTTTAAAGCCAACCCACAGAGAAACTCGTCCCTGCTTCGGCTGAGCCCAGGGGCTGCGGATGTCCCTGTCCTGTGAGGATGCTGAGGTCCATCCCAGCACATGAGCGTTGAGGTGGGGGTGTCTGCATGCTCTCCTCATCCCTCGCACAGCACCGGGTGAGCAATAAGGGCAGTGAGAGCTGACGGGCGGCGAGGCTGAAACTTTCTGGCCATGCTTTTGCTCCCGGGCTGATGGAGACCTGGCGCCGAACCGCCTGGGAAAAGCCAGGCGATGCCAAGGCCACCCGCAAAGGACCATTAAAACATTAACATCCGCCCCGGGACAAACCTCGCCCATACCCATGCTGTGCCCGGCAGCCTCCCAGGAGGTGGAGGATGCGGCTCTCCCATCTCCCCAGCCCTGAGCATCTGTCCCCACAGCACCAAGCTGGGGCTTAGCCTGGGCTCAGCAGCAGGCAGTGGGCTCCCCGCTGTGCCTTTCACTCCCGAATTCAAGTGGAACCAAGGAAATTAAAACACCACCCACCGACCGTTTCATCAGCAACTTCCCAGCCAGGTTAGCGCAGACCCCACAGCCCCGCTCCACTGGCAGCATGGCCAGGACGTTCCTTGGCTCCTTGAAGGCGGGCAGGGGCACGGTGCCCAGTCAGGATGTGACCCTGCAGACCTGGCCCTGCCTGTTCCAGCCTCTACGTGCCCTGGACACCGCCTGCACCCCGCTAGTGCCAGTCCTGGAGCTGTACAGGGATGAGGAGCCAGCCCGAGGCCATGAGCTGTGTTGGTGTGCACTGGTTGCTCCCCAGCTGGAGCTCGGGGAGGTCCAGCTGGCATCTCTCCGCGACACTGCCCCGACAAGCAGCTCCTTTACTTTGGAAGCAGAGAAAGAGCCAGATAATTTCTCGTGTCATTGTCAAAACCCAGACTGAAGGAGAAATCCCATCTGGCCAGCCCTGTAAAAAGCAGCAGCCTCTTCCCACCTCACCGGGTGTCATCACACCCACGCGTGCACATGGAAACGGAACCTGAGTTCACCTCCTAACTCCCATGGACAGCAGCACCGAGTGTAGGGCTAGCACAGCCGGCTGCTCACTTTGTGCTCAGGATCAGCACCAGCACCCTCCTGCCCACAGCCCCGTCCCCACACCCCTCACTCGAGCTGGGGCACATGAGCCAGGCTGGCCAGCAGGCTGTCACCCAGGGAAGGGGGACCCGACACCTCGAGGAGCTCCTCCAGCCTTGCCCACCCCGGGTTGCTTTGCAGGCAGGGCTCCCTGCCACCATGCTGCCCATCTCCTGCCCGTATGCAGTGAAGCAGCAGCTGAAAAGCATGAACTGGCCCCTGTCCTTCCTCCTCCTCACACTGTCTCCTTGGCTCAGCATCTCCCCGGCAGAAAGGAGCTGCCCTCGCTCAGGCAAGGCAAAACCAGACGGATGAAGAGGACAAGGCAGTGAGGGAAGGACAGCTCTCAGCTGGGAGAGCAGGGCAGATCTTTCCCCTGCCGTCAGCTTCCTCCGACCTTTGGCAGGAGGCTGAAGCCTGCAGCATCTTCTGTGTGTGAAGACTACCCCTGCCCCAGGGCAGAGCCTCCCCCACTGGACCAGAGGGGAAAGGAGCCCTGCGTGCCCTGGCAAGAGGCCGTGTCCTCAGCTGGCAGGGATGGCACAGCAGCTGGGGACGTGCCAGCAGCCCGGGGATGCCGGATAAAAATAAAGCGGAGGAGAGGATAGAAGGGGCCAGGCTCTTCACAGCATGAACTCAAGCCACATTATGGTCTCGTCTCCCACCCATGTGGCAGCAGCGATTCGAGGTGACGCAGCAGGCAACTGGGATGAGATTAGTCCAGGCAATGCCAGCCAGGTCTGACCAAGCCTGGGGATCCCCCTTGGCCCAGGATGAAAGGGGGAAACTGAGGCACAGGGCTGGGGGAATAAAGGCTCTGCCCCGAAGGGAGGTACATGGGGATGCTGAGACACGAGGGGGTCAAACCCAGGGTCAGAGCAAGGGGAAAGCACCAGCAGAGCCATGTGCCGCCTTCACGCCCGGCGTGGTGCCCTCACTGGATCAATATTTAGCATCTCCCGAAAGGACCTGGAGGCTTTCCAGCATCTTGGCAGCTCCCGTTGACTCCCACCACCACGTCAAGCCAGGAGAGTGCAGCGCCTGCCTCTGTGCAGGGCATGCGTGGACGCGGGGCCGTGACTCACCTGCAGTCGTGCAGCGAAGCTGAGCCAAACCTCCCTGCCAATCCAGGTCCCCGCCACGGTGCTCGGCCTGGGGGCAGAATCCTGGAGGATTCCCAGCACCGACCAGTGCCACATTTCAGGAGCAGCCCCGGAGAGCCCCTGCAAAGCTGGGTCGCAGCATAGGTCCCTGGGTGCTCCTGCCTTGAGCTGCTCAAGCAAATTGCTCTGGAAATCAATTCCAATCTATCAGGCATCAGGAAAGCGATAAACTGCCCCCGCAAGACACCAAATCAATGGTTCCTCTTAGCCCAGAGCAGGGGGAGGGAGGTGGGGAGAGGGGCTGTGCAGGAGGACGATGTGGCCAGGGGGCTGGGGTCTTGCTGCAAGAGAGAGCTGGGTCCAGTTGGAGGGAAACAGCCCCCAAACCAGCCCTTGATGTGGCCGAGGAGGGGAGAGATGCGTATTCACATGCCCTGGGGATGGGTGGACAGGAAAGGCTTGGGACAGAGGCTGCTGGCCCCCCGGGAGCGAGAGGCTCCGGGCTCCAGCCTTCACGGATAACCTGCACCACAAGAATTTCCTCAGTTGGAGGCAGGACCTCATCTGAGCCCGCCATCAGGGCTCAGGATTCATTTCTTATTTCACCTCTCTGCAAGCAGAGCAAGAGGGCAGAGGTGTGGGGAGGCCATGGAGCGGCCGGGGTGAGGGGGGCTGGCAGAGAGGAGGAGGAGGGTGAGCTGGAGGGGACACACACCGAGGTGAAAAATCAATTCCCAACAGGAGCATTTCTTCCTCTAATGAGAAACCAAGGGAAGTCATTAAACGAGGCCACTGCCATCGCTTCCATGACAGGAGAAGCACGAAAGAGCAGCGCGGTCCAGCAGCAGGAGCGGGGGTCCATCAGCAGGACCCCCTAGCCTGACCTATGGCCATGGGCAACTGGGAGATTAGAGTCACGAGGCCAATCGCAGGCTGCGTCCCGCCCTTGGGGACCGCCACCAGCAGCCCAGGCATCACCGCGCCAGCTCGGAAATAGGGGCCAGGTCTGCCTCGGAGAGCTCGAGATCAAAGGCAGAGACAAAACGCAACAAGTCGATGGGGAAAAAGGTGAAAGGATGAGCGGAAAAGCTGCGAGGCAGGGGAAAGCACTTGGGCAGCACGGCTCCGGGGCAGGCAGGCAGAGCGGGCGATGCCCCTGCCCACGTGCAGCGCTGCGCCACGCCAGCGCTGCGGTTCTGCTGAATTCGGGCGGTGCAATTTTTCAAGCAAGCTAATCAGCTCCTCTCATCTCCTGCCATTAGTGCAGTCATGTCACCGCTCGCTCGCTCGCCTGCGGGAGGCCGGAGCTGCCTGATGGCAGCTTTGACTACGTGCCGCACCTCATCAAAAGCAGATTCATCTGAAAGAGCGTGGCAGGGCCGAGGGGAGGAACCACCCCTCCAGCGTCTCTGCTGGGAGGGGGCATCGTGAGAAAGCCACTAAGGGAAGAACTCAAGCCAAAGCCATGGCTTCTCCAGCCCTTGTCCTGCAGCCTAGAGTCACCGAAGGGCTCAGATCCATGAGACAGCACCTAGGATGGGGGTTCTCCCCAGCTTGGCGTGAGGGGACCACAGCGATGCCGACTGCTGGGAGAGTTGCGCCGCACTCAGCCTGCCACAACACTTGGCCCATCTCTGCTTTGGCACAGGGGGACCCAACTCTTTCGAAGATTTGGCTCCCGCCACCATCGCGATGTGCTTGGACACAGCCCAGAGCACGGCGGGTCGAGCCCTGGCACCAAGCCCTGCTCCCACAGCCTCTGGGCAGGAACCGGCAGGCACAGCCTTTGTGGGTGACTCCTGCCTGGAATGGGGTGATGCTCCCCACGCCGGCGGCTGTGGGGCAGAGGCTGGGAGCAGCAGTTTTGGTGTTGTGGAGGGGCTCAGGAATGCTCTAAAGGGGGTGTGGAGAACAGACCCAGTTTAGAAGCGCACAGGTAGCATGTAGGCGGTTGGTCACAGCCTGCTGTGCCAGCCTGGTTAGTCACAGCTAGTTAAAAATCAAAAATGCTGCGCAAAATCCGCTCAGAGCCACGTCTAAAGCCTCTGGGATGCAGGGAAACACAGTCACAGTTTGAAAAGATGGGGGGACATCACTGTCACCCAGATCAGAGACCTCGGGTGCGCAGACCATGGCGCAGGGATGCTGCTGGGACATGTCCCCCACCGTGCTGGCAGGGCACGAGGACACTGATGTCCCCAGTCCCCGCAGGGTTCCCTGGCTGGCACCGCATCCCCCAGTACATCCCACCTCAGAACAGGATGCTGCAGGTAACACCAGGAGAAGGCCACCACACTGTCCCCAGAGGCAGATGTTATCCCTCCAGTGCTGAGCAAACTCCCCGTGCTCTCTCCTGCCCTTCCAAACCACTGGCTGGGGCCCCTCGGAGGGAGAACTGCAGCCCCTCTACCCCACAGCCCTTCCACCAGCACCAGTCAGAAGCTGTCCAGGCAGCGAGGTTTATTCAAGCAAAAGGAGGACAGCAGCAGCTGCCTGCAGCCCTGCCTGCCTCCTCCCACCAGTGCCGGGCATCAAGCCCAGCCCACGCCATCGCCTCCCGGGCCAGAGCCCACCTGCATGGGGCTGGGACCGTCCCCGCGGGGCCAGCATCACCCAGTGTCTCCGGTCCCCCCCGCCACATCTACCCCCAGTCCATACCCACAAGCAGGCTGTAGTCCCTGGGCTCAGCGGGTCTCTCCTGCTCCCGCAGCCTCGGCGCGGCTCTGGGGGAAGCGCCAAAGGGATGCTTTGCCCAGTGAGGAAGCATGGTCGCACCCAGGCAGGCGAGAGGAACTGGGAGACGGCTCGGAGCACGGCTCCAAAATCTGTGCGACAAACACACGCATCTCATGGCATATGTTTAAACCAAGTGAAATACGGTTTTCCTGATCACTCGGCATTTAAAGCAACACGCTGTCTCTGTCAAGTTAAATCTAAGGAGACATATCGAGTTCCATTAGCTGTTTATGTTAATTAAACCCAGAATCAGCTCATTATCAAACATGTATGCAGCGAAAGCGAGCAGCTAGGTGGGTTGTTACCGACCTTATTACACGGCGCTGACCTCGAGGAAGGGAACGCGCAGCAATCGCTCGGTGCTCAACCGCGCGGCGACTGTCGCCTCACATCCAGAGCCGAATCCTCCGCACGCCGACACGGTGCCGGAGCACAGGATGGACGGAGGCAGGAGCTCCCAAGCCAGCGGTCTGCTGCCGCCCAGCTCCCGTCGCCCGTCGGTCCCCGAGCTAGCGAGGGGTGCGCGGCCGGTGGGCTGGGGCGGGCGGTAGGGCTGGTTCCATGGCTGACAGGCGCTGCCCCAGTTTCTCTGCCAGCGGCCATCGCATCCTCCCGGCTCCACGCCAGCACTCGCACTCACATCCTTTCCCTACCCCGGCAACTTTTCCCCCCCTGCTCGGTTTTATTCCCCCACTCCGTGCGCACGTCTGTCTCTCTTGCTCTCTTTTCTGGCTCAGGCATTTCAGAGCTCCCAGTGGGTCTCTGGGTATTTTTTTTTTTTTCTTCCTCTTGAAATGTCAGTGTGCCCCCTCAAACATCACATCACATGGGCTGGGAGCCAAGAGCCAGTGCAGAGCCACGCGCAGCCGTCAGTGCCTGCACATTGCCCCTCCCTGCCCTGCCCTGGCAGCGTGCCACGGGCTACCGGTGTGCCACGGGCTACCGCTGCCGCTCACGGAGCCCTTCCCGTGCTCCGACACCAGGTACAAGCCTGGAGGGTGCATGTGTACAGAGCATCTGGGCTGGGGACACCAGAGCCTGTTTGCCTCCGCAATGCCACCGAGCTGCCCAGCCCCAGGCACGGCCACCACAAGTCCCACGCTGTTGGCAAGGGCTGGCCCAGGGGGAGCTCGGGGGAAGGAAAACTTGCAGCTGCCTCGCAGGGCTCACAGAGCCTCTCTGCAAAGGTCTTGTTCCCAGGACATGACACCGGATCCGGCCCTTGACCACACCGAGCCAAGTCGGGTCACAACCTGCTGTGGGATGAGACTTATACGGGTTGGAGTGACCCTTCCTGAAACCTCCCCGGAAGGGCTGGCCCTGGTAGGGGCTGACGAGGTTACCCTGAAGGAGGGAGGAACAGGCAGCAAAGACCTGAGGGATAGCGGAGGCACAAGCCAGCTCCTCTTGGTCCATCCAAGCTAATGAAGACCACTGCTGTGCCAGCGTTTCGGGCAGTGTTTGCACTCCTCCTCCCCCATGGTCCTGGGGAGATGCTGACACAGCCACAGGTCCCCCAAAACTCAGCCTTACCCCAACACAAGTCAGGACCATGACACCCCAGCACAGCCCAGACCTGTCCTGCAAGGATCCCCTCCGGCCGAGCTGCCACCGAGCAGCACCCAAACGCTGATCCAACGCAATTAAGAGCAAACTCCAGCATCCCCTGGGGAGCAGCAGCAATGCCAGCAGCACCCCGAAACCGCCCGCACACACTCTTAGAGAGACACTTGCACCCTGGTCCCAATTACAGGAGAGCCAAGAGCTGTGTTTCTACCCACCCAAATAACTAAATACCCAGCTAAAATACCCAGCTGATACCCAGCTCTGCTCTCGTGCCGTAGAGCCCCACCGGCCTCAACCCTTCCCACCTTTCTGGGTCTCTCCCCTCTTTTCTAGAGCCGGGAAGAGGTTTTGCAAACTCACCCCCTCTTCCTTTGTCCCCCATTCCCGGTGGTTCTCCCCAGCCAGCCCATCCTGCTGCACCAGCTCATTTTGGCATCCTAAAGGTTATCTCATGGGCTTCGCCACCACTCAGGTCTTGAAACCGCAGCCCAGACAGTGGCGGGCGTGGAGGGCTGTAGAGCCCAGGAAACCTCGCACCAAAGACCCGCAGGTAGGCTTTATCGTCATTTTGCACATGGGGAAACTGAGGCACAGATAGAGGATGGGAACAGGAGCGCTCCTGGCTCGGAGCCCAGCTGTGGCAGGGCAAGAAGGGAGAAACTCAGGAGCGCTGAGCTCCTGGCTGGAGCCCTTCCAGGCTCTCCAACAGCCGCAGCCGTGAGTCATGGCTGGCGCAGGCAGGATTCACTGCACGCTCTGCCAGGACGACCCCCTAGAAACATCCTGCTCCTCTTTGCTGAGCACTTCTGGAGAGCACTGAGCCAGGGGGCTGGGCTGGCTCCCGCAGACCCCTCACACAGGGTGGGCTTTTTCCCCTCCCTCCTTCAGTCTGGGGCTGAGGGCAGCTCTCCCTCCACGTTTATATCGTGACTCTGTTGTCCGTAGCTGGTGCGTTATCTGTACTGGTGCACCAGCCGTGCTGGGCCAGCACCACGGGGAAGAGCTAGGACTTGGTCCACAGAGCTTTGAGCTGGGAGGTGAGGAGACATGGCCAGGGGCAAACGGGTGCTTGGTGGCAGAGCTGGGGCACTCGCCCAGCCCTCCTGCACCCAGGGGAGCAGGGCAGATGCACTGCGCTCCCTGCCACGGGGACAGCCCGGGGGTGCTGGGGATGAGGCTGGAGGTTTGGGGGCACGAGGAGGGGGTGGCGATGGGAGGATGCTAAGCTGGAGAAGCAAACACCGTTACGGCTGGCAGCAAGGATTAATCGTCCTTCCTGCTGATCCCTGGAACCTGGCTCACTCCCGCAGTCCCACTGCAGGGAGGGCCAGAGGATGGGGTGACCTTTTAATTCTGATTGCTCTGCTGACGAGGAGTAAATAAGCATTATTACAGTTTAAGAGCGGCTCAGAAGTGCCCGCCTGCAGCTCCGGTGCTGTCGCACATCCATCGCACTGACAGTCCCCATGCTCCCAGGGAGCAGAGCACCCCCGTCCCCCATTTCACAGGGAACTGAGCTGCCACAGGATGGAGGCAGGAGCCGAGGGCAGCACTGAGCACCCAGGTTTACCCCAGGACTCTTCCACCACCTCCCTCACCACAGGGGCAGCGGATGCCGGGCACCGTCCCAGGTCCCACCAGCATCATCTGCACCAGGCACTGCTGCACCCACACCAGAGGGAGGGTCCTGCCAGCGCCATGGGAATGGGCACCATTACCCACACCCTGAAAGCCCACCTAGACTTGCTCAGTAACGGAG